>CM069531.1:53427500-54677500 GCA_035773235.1 Eospalax fontanierii | reverse complement strand
GAATGCCTTAGGCAGGTCTGACACAGTCCTCCCATCCCTCGCTGCTGGGCATGCCTTGAATGACACACTATGCCCATCTGGGGTCCTGCATACATTCAGTTAGATAGAGTGGTAGGTGATGACAATTGGGATTCTCAGTGAGCATTTACTACTGACATCTGTATGCCCTTGGGCAAGCCATAGCTTGGCAAGCCATTGGTTTTGAATATAAATGGGTTCTTGACCTTACAAAAGGCTCTTCAAAATGGAAGCTAATGTGGTATCTTCTGCTGTAGTTTCTGCATTCCAAGAAAGACGTAATAGAACTGGAAAAGGGCCAGGCACCAGGGTGATGGAGGGCTTTTACCATGGAGACAGCAATTAGAATTCTTCAGCCTGGAGAGGTGGAGGCTGAGGAGGGAGAGCGATTAAAGTCCTTCTCTGTGTGAGAAGAGATGTTGATAAGACCACTCTGCAGCGCAGACTTGCTCACTGGGTCTCAGAATCCTTATGAATTTAGAGAGATATTTCTAAGACTTTGAGAAGTTGTTTGAGGATAAACAAGAAAAATCATGACTTTATAGGGTGTAGAGCTGGGCTTGAGGCCTTTGAGCAGCTTTATGTAGTTCAGCAGGAGCCAGGGAGATATAGCTCTTCTGCCTCCAGCTCATGACCTCATCAAACCCCACTTCTCTGCGAGTCTGAGATCAAATATCAATAAATCGGGGGGGGGGGGTATAAACTTGTTATAAATTCCAGGTAAACTTCCGCAGACTAGCCACTGCTCTGCCTACCCCCCAAGCATGGGCTACTGTGTGACTCAGCTTCCTGCTTGTTCCTACAGACAGATGGACTCCTGTGGGAGAGCTCGGCTCTTCTCCCTTGCTCAGACACTGCTTTGTGACTCTTGTCTTCCCTGCTCCATCCCCTACTACAGTATTCTCAGGTGTGTAAAACAACATTAAATCTCCCTTCTTCACCTTTCCTTAGTTCTGTCTCCCTGTAGTTACCGCCCACTTTCTCAGCAAACGTTCTGCAGCAAAACCTAACTGTCTGTGTTTAGGGGACTGGAGAGATGGCTCAGTGGTTAAAAATGCTTGCTGCTGTTGCAGAGGACCTGAGTTGGGTTCCCCAGACCCTTCCTGGGTTGCTCACAACTGCCTATAACTCCAGTTCCAGGGGATCCAATGCTATCTTCTGGCATCCACAGATGTGTGCATGTGTGCACACACACACACAAATGAAAAAAAAAATCTGTTACTGGGTGTGGAGGTCATACCTTTAATCCCAGTATTTGGGAGGCAGAGGCAGATCTCTGAGTTCAAGACTAGTCTGGTCTACAAAGCAAATTCCAGGCCAGCCAGGGCTACATAGTGAGATCATATCTCAAAAAGCCGCCCCCCCCCCCCAAAAAAAAAACAAAAGTTCTGAGCTCAGCTAGGCATGTTGACTCACACCTGTAATCCCAGCATTTAGGAGACCTCTGAGGCAGGTGGAATGATATATAATGAAGTCTAGCTTAAGCTACAATGTATTCTAGTTTGTTTCTGATCACTATGACAAAACACTCTGACCAATACCAACTTGGGGGAGGAGAGGGATTATTTGGCTTCCATCTCCCAGGTCACAGTTCATCCCTCGGGGAGGCCAAGGTAGGAATTCAGGGCAGGAACCTGGAGGCAGGAGCTAAAGCACAGACCACAGAGGAACACTGCTTACTGGCTTGCTCCCCTGGCCAGTGCTTGGCCTGCTTCCTTTTACAATAGACAACAACCTGCCCAGGGGTGGCATTACCCACAGTGGGCTGGGCCCTCCCACAGCACTCAACAATCAAGAAAATACCCTACAGGCATGGCCACAGGCCAGTTCAATGGAGGCAATTCCCCAGCTGAGGCTCCCTCAACCCAAGGGTGTCAGGTTGACAACTAAAGCTATCCAGAACACAATGTAAGACTGTCCCAAAACAAGAATTTTTCTTTTTGTCTTTCCTTACTCATAAGAATCTTCACAAAGTGAACCAGATTTCATAAAGGATTATGGCCAGCACACCAGAGTCCTGCACCCTCTCTATGCCCCAGGTAACTACGTTTATGATTTATAAAACCATAGATCCATTCCATCTTTTGGTAAAATACAAGTAATATAAAATAGTTATCATTTCAACCACCTTAAAATGCAGAGCTCAGTGTTGCTTAGCACATTCGCAGAGTTACAGGGCAAACCACCGTCACTCCTCATCTCAGAGTGTTTACATCTCTTCAGAAGGAAAGGCTCTATCCATTAGCAAGCAGCCTCTCTCCAGCTCCCATTCTCCTTAGCCCATGGCAACCACGAATCGTTTTATCTTTGTGGACTTGCCTACTCTGAATGTTTCATATAAATGGAATCATATAATACAAGACCTTTTTTATCTGATTTCTTTCATGCAGCACAATATATTCAAGGTCTATCCAATGTTGAGCTTACCAGCCCTTCATTCTTTGCTACAGCTGAATAATATTCCATTGTGTGGCTATACCACACTTCACCCATCTGTTCATGGGCTATATGGCTATTGTGAATAGTGAATAGTACTGTTATGCATCTTAATGTACATTTTATGTTTTCTGAGCTATTGTCTCACTGGTCTTAAACTCTAAAACCTTCTGCTTTGGCTTCTCAAGTATGGGAATTATAGGCATATGTCATAACACCCAGATTAACATTTAAAGGTTTTTTTTTTGTGTGTGTGTGTGTGTATGTATGTGTCACATTTTTATCTGACTTTGAACTTTAAATGGGTTGTGTAGTTTATATTCCTTTTAAATGGATTATTTATTTATTCATTTATTTTTTGTAGGGCTACAGATTGAACCTAGGGTCTTGTGAATACTAGGCAGGTGCTCTACCACTGAGCTATAATAACCCCAGCTCACAACTACATGGTCTATCGATGGGAGATTGGATGGAGATTCATCCATGTTGTATATAGCAGTATTTTGCTTGCTTTCATTGCTGGATTATGTCTTACTGTGTGGCCATATCATCTAATCTGTTGGTGGGTTATTTCCAGTTCAGAGCTGCTAGGCTAATCGTGCTGGATAGCTTTAGTTGTTAACTTGACATACTTGGATAGCGGGAATCTCAACCAAGGAACTTGCCTCCATTGGATTGGCCTGTGTCTATGTCTGTGGAGCATTTTCTTGATTGTTGAGTGATGTGGGAGGGCCCAGCCCACTGTGGGCAGTGCCACCCCTGGGCAGGTGGTCCTATGCTGTATAAGAAAGTAGACCGAGCACAGGCCAGGGAGCAAGCCAGTAAGCAGTGTTCCTCTGTGGTCTGTGCTCCAGGTTCCTGGCCTGAGTCCCTGCCTTGGCTTTCCTTGATGATGGACTGTGTTGTAAGCCAAATAAACCCTTTCCTCCCCAGGCTGGTTTTGGTCAGTGTTCTCATCAAAGCAGTGGAAAGCTGACTGAGACACTAATGCTGCTGGGAGTGCTTTCATTTGGGTCTCCTTTCTATGAGAAACATACAGGAGAATGGAGTTGCCAGGTCACAGATTATGCACATTTACCTTTAGTATCAAAGCCAAAGGGTTTCCCAAAGCTTGTACCAATTCCCATTCCCACGGAGTGTGTCAAAGTTCCATTTGCTCCACGTCTTTGCTAATACATGGTATTTCAGGCTGGTTTTGATCCTGGCTTTTCTGGTGGGTGGTGATTTTCTCTAAGTGTAACCAAGTCCAGTCCCCACCTCATCTATGTCAGGCTGCTCTCATCTTCCTGTTATTGACCAGCCTCCCCCAACCCCTTCCTTGGGGAGGCTTTCAGGGCCTGGTTCTTCAGGCCTTCTCCCTCACTAGCTGCTCCTCAGCCACTGTGCCCTTCCTGCTCTTATTCTCTTCCCTATGACGTCTGACTGCTGCATGTGCTCAGCGCTTGAGTCTGCTCTCTCCACACTCTCTTCTGGTAATTTCATTAGGCCATGTGGCTTCAGACCCTGTCCCTATGCAGATAGCCCCTAAGCTGTCCAGCCTGTAGCTAGACTTCTCTGCTGGATTCCATTCATCTAACTTCGAACTTGACATTTCTCCTAGACCATTTAGAAATATCTCTTCCAAACCTGTTTCCCATGTCGGTCGATGATAACTCTTTTCTGCCGGTTACTCAGGCTAAAACCCCTAGAGACACCATGGTGTTCCCCTTATGTGTACCTTAGGCAACATTAGGAGTGAAGTGACTGTGTACTCCAACACATCTGCAATACGGCCTCATGTCCTCATCTGCCTGCCTTACTGGAGCCATGATTATTTTTCATTTGGATCACTGGAATGGCTTTTGATCTAGTCTTTCTGTTTCCATTTATATATTCTGAGTGCAGAAACAAGGTGGTTTTTATTCATATGTAAGACAGATCACCTTATTCTTCCACCGAAACACTTCTAGTCCAGGAAAGTGCCAAGATTTCCAAGCACAACCAGGCCTTGACCACCTGGTCTTTTTTCTGTTACTTACATATGACTTTATCTTCTGTTTCTTGGCTCCTTCCTACCACAACCATAGGCCTTCTTGTGTTCCTGGAATTAGCCAGCATACCCATGCCTTAGGACCTTTGAGATGGTTTTTCTGCTGCCTGAAATACTCTTCCCTGGTGTGTGTGTGTGTGTGTACTTTTTGTTTTCTTGGTACTGGAGATTGAAAACAGGGTCTCACGTATGCTGGGAAGTACTCTACCATTGGACCATTGAACTACATCATTCCAAGCCTTAGATTTTATGTGTGTGTGTGTGTGTGTGTGTGTGTGTGTGTGTATGTGTGTGTGTGTGTACACTGTGTGTGTATGGGTGCATGTGTATGTGGGAGAGCCTGCATATGGAGGCCTTGGGTGGTGTTTCTTAGCAGCTGTCCATCTCACTCAGCTCGAGATAATCTTATAACTCCTTTTGCCTGAAAGCCTTCCTCAACTGACTTGAGCATTTTGGCCTGGTTATCTGTGAATTTAAACATAACTAACTTATGATTTACATAAGGGTAAAAACGTTTTTCTTTCCTCCTCTTTCAAAGTTTGACATGGATCATTTGCCTTGTTCCTTGAGGAATATGCACTTATTTCTAGTCTACCACTGAGAATGCAGCCCAGTTTATGTGGGAGTTCTGATGGACTCTTCACCTTGACCAGCCTGGGGTCTGTCTTTAGTTCTGCACACTCTCGGAGGCCTCTAGTTGGGGAGTTCAGGATCTCCTTGGTTAGCAGATTGCCCTGCGTAACAAGCCAGCTTCTACATCCTCTCCAGGTTCCTGCTTTCCTATCTTCTTTGGCCTATTTCAATGCTCTGCAAGCTCCATTGGTGTCTGTAAAGGGTTGGAAACATCTTACAGAGTGTCTTCAGCAGGAAGTGAGGCAGAGTATCCAATCCAGTCTGTTGCCAGGGTATTGTTCTGTTCCCTTCTGCTTTAGGAAAGCAGTATGTAACCGGGAGAAGACCAGCACCCAAGGTACTTAGTCCCAGTCTCAGCTCTGCCTCCAGCCAGCTGTGGTCTGACACATGTCTCCTGTGCCCACCAGCCTTAACGTCTTACTTGGTAAACTGAGGACCAGGGAATAGAGCTGCCTCAAAGATTTTGTGATTCCAGGCCTCAGTTTCTATGTCTTTCCCAGAGCCTTGCACTGAACCCAGAGCTCTACCACTGAGCTATACCCTTGTTCACCCTCTGTCTTCTTCTGCCCCAAGAGCCCATGCAGGACAAATGATTATAGTGTTATACTTCTTTAGGTTCCTTTGGGTGGCATTGGCAATTTCTCAGACTTTTATAGGCTGCTTTGTTTTGCCTTTTTATAATTGTTATATAATATGCACAACATGAAATTTACCTTTTCTTCCTATTCTTTAAAAAATTATTTATTTATGATTTTAAATATTTTATTTGTTATTTTATACATATGAGTGCATATGTGTAAGTGCACCTGTGTCATGCAGTGACTGAAGAGGTCAGAAGAAGGTATCAGATTCCCTGGAACTGGAGTTACAGATGGTTGTTAGCTGCCATGCAGGTGCTGGGAATTGAATCCGGGTCCTCTGCAGTGCTCTCAAGCACTGCTGAGCCATCTTTCTAGCCCCCTGTTCTTGTCTTTTTGCAATACGCTTTCACTGTGTTACCTAGGATGGCTTTGAACTTTTGATCCCCTTGTCCTAGCATCCTGCCTGCTGCTATTGTGGTGCTGCCGCCATTCCTGCTGGAATCTACCAGGTTAACCATTTGTAAGTGTAGTTCAGGAGTGTTCACAATGATCACTTTGTTATGTGACCCTCACTACCAGGCATCTCTAGGACTTTTTTTATTATCTCAAGCTGAAACTCTGTACCCGTCAAACACTAATTCCTCATTTCCCTGACCTCTTCCTTGGTAACTGCGACTTGAGTCTGACAAGTCTAATCATTCACTATTTGTCCTTTTGTGGCATGTTTTTGTTGTCCTTGACAATTCTGAGCAGAGCTGGTCAGATACATTGTGAGATGTTCCACTATTGGAATTTGTTTTTTTCTTTAAGATGTATATTTATTATTATATGTCAAATAAGATGCCAGGCTCTGGGGATCAGCAGAAAAGCCTAAACCCATTGCTTAGCTTAAACCCATTGCTTATGCAGATGAGGACATTGACTTTCATGACGTTTTAATTACTTGCTGTTGTGATTTGAATCAAATGTCCAGGATAGGCTACTGTTTGGGCCACTTGTTTTCTGACTGGGGACGGTTTTGGGAAGCTGTGGAATCTTGAGGAGGTAGGGCCAGGCTGGCAGAGGGAAGTCCCTAGAGGTGGACCTTTGAATGTTATACCTAGATCCTTGGTCCAGTCTCATCCTCTGCTTCTTGGCCCACCTATATGTGAATCGCTCCACTGTATGCTACCACCACCATACACCACCGTGCCTCCCCCACTAGGATGAACTAATGGGCCTCTGCACCATGAGCCAAAATACATCTTTCCTGTTTTAAGTTGTTCTGTCAGATATTCTACCACCAAAGAGTAACTAATACCCTTGCACATGTCATGCAGCCACAAGTCATGCAGCCACAAACAGCAATGGCAGATAGGATTTGACCTTATTCTTCAGACCCACACCTTCTCTTCTACATTTTTTTTAAAAAAGGCAGGATCTCATGTAGCTCAGGCTAGTCTTGAACTCCCTATGAAGCTGAGGATGACCATGAACTTCTGATCCTCCTGATCTCCACCTCCCAACTACTAAGTTATAAGCATATACCACCATACCTGGTTTATGTGGTACTAGTGGGTCAAACCTGAGGCTTCTTGTCTGCTTGTCTAACATTCTACTAACTGGGCTATATCTTTGGCCTTCCATATTGATTTTAACAGCTCAACTAGAACTTGTGTTTGTATTGTCTTGGGCCATTTATTGTAGGGGTGAGTGGTGGGGCAAGTAAGGGCCAAACTGGCTGCTAGGTGCTGGGCCATCTTTGTGTAACAAGCAGCAGCTCCCCACACATATTTTTCTTTTTCATTTTAAACATTTGAAACATACCACATATGTACATAAGTATATGTAATGTACAGAGTCAGTCTAAAGAATAATAATGGCTGCCCAAGACACCCAGCACTTCTTATAATGTTTCAAATACTAGAAACCTCTGTATGTCCCCCACCCTTGCAGATAATCATGATCCTGACCCTGTGTGGGCCATTCAGTTTTCTCACAGTTTCCCTATATGAGCACATGCCGCATACGGAAATGTTATTTAATCTGGAGAGTCCCTTTAAAAATAATTTCTATTTAATGAAATCATACTATACATATTATAATGTGATTTGCTTTTTTCCAGTTAATACTATTTTTATGGGATCCACACTTGTAATTATAGATGATTTGTACTGCTACATAGTGTTCTACTATATGAATATAGCATTTAAACGTTTTTAGGGGCTAGAGAGATGGACCAGCAGTTAAAAGCCCTGGCTGATTTTGTAGAGGACCCAATTTTGAGCCCTAGCACCCACATGACAACTAGCAATCATGCATAACTGCAGTTCCAGGGGAATCCAATGCCCTTTTCTGACCTCTGCAGGCACTTCATGGCATGGGTGTACTTACACTCATGCAGACAAAACACTCATACACATAAAATAAAAATAATAAGTAAAATACTTAAAGTTTTAAAATTATGTGCATGTATATGTTTGCACATGAGTGCAAGTGCCCTTGGAGGCCAGAAGAGTTTGTCAGACCCTCTGAAGCTGGAGTTATAGGTGGTGAGTGCATGCTGTTCTTGGAGAGGACCTGATTCTATTTCCAGTCCTTGCTTTGGGTATCTCATACTCAAGCCATATCTCCAGCTTTAATATGACATTTGTTTCTTTTTTGATTTATTTATTTTTATTTTATGTGTGTTTTGCTTGCATGTTTGTAAGTGCAACATGTGCATTTAATGTCTACAGAGGCCAGAAGAGGGTGTCAGATTCCTGGGACCTGGAGTTATAGACACTCTGTGTGGGTGCTGCTGAACCTGGCTCCTCTGCAAGAGCAGCCAGTGCTATTAACTGTGAGCCATCTCCCCAACCCCAGAGTTTAGCATTTATATAAAAACATTTTTGTGCTGGGTGTGGAGATGCACGTCTTTAATTCCAGCATATGGGAGGTAGGGATAGGTGAATCTCATATAGGTCAGTCTGGTCTTCACATTGAGTTCCAGGCTAGCTGGAGATCCTGCCTTTAAAAATCAAAAAACAAAACACAATCAAACCAAACCAAACCAAACAAAAACCTTTCTCAAGGCCACTGCTGTTCAGGCTGCTTTGAAGTTTTTGTTTTTATGAGCAGCCTGGGCCCGGAGAATTTGCTGGGTCTGGAGAATTTGCTGATACATAAGGAAAGTGGAACTATTGCTGCATCCTAGAGCACATGTGAACCTGATGACTGTTTCCCAGAGGCATGGGTCCATCTCCACCCATACGAACAGTGTGGAAGACCTCCCAACACTCCCGGGCCCCAGAACTCTCTGGTCTGTGTGCCACATCTCGGAGGTGCTCGGCTGTACTCAGGCTTTACTTGGTTTCGGGCATTAGGACCCCCAAGTTGACTGGAACTTCCTGCTTCTGTGAGAACTTGAGCCTTTGCTTGTATTGATTGGTTAAGCTCTGGGTTCTGATAGTAAGCTACAGATCTAGCTCTGGATTCTGGGACCCAGTTGCTGTGTGGCTTCAAGAGAATCAAGGAGATTAGCTATTATATTCTCATGCCAACCCAGGTGGTGTGAAACTTTTCCACCCCAGAAGAAATGCGTTCCTCCCACTCTTGAGAATTGGTAGGAGATCCTTAACTTGTTTCGTGAAACAGTTTGGCAGATTAATACCTCACTGGCAAGAAGATGTGACATCTGTGCTGGCCCTAGGCCAGGCCACATGGATGCCTCTACAGAGCACCACCTCATTCAGCCTGGGGCCTCAGATATAGAATCGATTGAACACAAAGCCAGGCCCAACTAGCTCAGGACGCCTTCCTCTTGTGTTCACCTTTTTGCAAGACATTCTTTTTTCAGTGGTAGGTGCATGAGGGGTGGCACCCTGCGCATCAGGCTAAACATTTCTGGATTCTTCTTGTCATGGTGATCACAATGGGGTTATAGCTGCCAACACAGACTGCCTGGCTTAGACTCTTGCCTCTGTCTCTTTCCAACTTTGGTATCTAGTTCTTAGTGACCCACTCCCCTTAGCTCCTGATACCTTATTTGAACAGTGAGGACACAATTTAAGTTGACAAGGTTATTATATGAGAACATGCATTTTATTTTGAAAGTATTTTTTTATTTTTATTTTATGTGTATGAGTGTATGGCTTGCATGTAGGTAGTACACACGTGTCATGAAATGCATGCAATGTCCTTGGAAGTTAGAAGAGGGCATCTGATCTCCTGGAACTGGAGTTATAGATGGTGGTTAGCCACCTGCCATGTGGGTGCAGGAACCAAACTCTGATCCTTCTCAAGAGCAGCCAGTGCTCTTAACCGCTGAGCCATCTCTTCAGCTCCGAGAACGTGCATTTTAAAGTGTGAGCATTTTTCTAGCATATGTGAGACTCTGAGAACTGCTTTGGGTCATTGTGGTGATGCTGTGGAAAGCCTGAGTTTCAATTTTGACACTGTCGCCTTAAGGTTCTGTTATTTAAGCCTTCCTGAGCCTCACTTTTCCCTGTTTGCCAAATGCTCATAAATATTTCTAGTTTGGTTCTTTGAACTAAAATATGAAAAGAGCACACGATGGCTGCTCAAGAGGCGTTAGTGTCTTATGCAAGGGCTTTATTTTCTTTAAAAGGAAACAGAAGAATATTCTCCACAGAATAGCCCAAACTTCACATTTCTAAGGGCATATGAACATACTATTATTTTTGAAGATTTGTTTTTATTCTTAATTATGTGTATGTGTCTGTGTATGTGTGCATATGCATGCAGGTACCTTCAGAGGTCAGAACTCCTGGAACTGGAGTTACATGTGGATAAACCACCATGTGGGTATTAGGAATCACACTTGAGTCGTCTGGAAGAGCAGCAAGTGCTCTTGGCCACCAAGTCATCTATCCAACCTCAAACATATAAACACTTTGGAACAGAGAAAAAGAGAAAAAAACAAAAACAAAAACAACCTCTCTTGTTTTCCCACCACCTGAACTCAAGCATGGCCATCCTGCTGTGTGCTCCCTTCCCGGCTTCTTCTGTGTGTTTTATTAAGTTTATCATAGCTACAGGAGCCATGCAACTCTGTGTTCTTTCTCTTCTCAGTACTGTATCATAAGCCTTTCCCTGTGCTGCTGTGTGCTATTCGCAGTCATGACTTTTATGGCTGCATACTATTCTTTTTTAAAAACCAATTAATTAAAGCTGGAGAGATGGCTCAGTGGTTAAGAGCACCTGTTGCTCTTGCAGAAGACCCAGGTTCAATTCATGGCACCTAACAACTGTCCATAACTCCAGTTCCGGGGGTCCTATGCCCTCTTCTGACCTCCCTGGGCACTGCACAGTATGGGTGCACTTACATAGATGCAGGTAATGCACTCATACACATAAAATAAAAATAATAAAATATTAAATTAATTAATTTTAGTTTTATGTGTAGGAGTGTTTTGTCTGCATGTATGTAACTGCACCCATGTAGTGCTCTCAGAGACCAGATGAGGGCATTTCTCTTGTGTTTCTATACTCCCACCCTGAGGATTCCAGAAGTCAGAAGGTGCAAACATTTTATAGCTTCCAGTTCATATGGGCAAATTGCTTTCAAGAGGAGATGTCAGTTACAAGACATGGAGTCTTCAGCCCTGTTCTCACTGAACTGGGTATTAGAGCTGCAATTTTCTTTGACCTGACTTATGGAGCTCTTGTCTCATCTTCAGCAGTGATGGTTGATGGGTCAGAAAAGTAAAAAGAAATTAGAAAACAATGGCAACCTTCATTCATGCAGAGTCTTGGTGGTGAAAAAGACCTTGAAACCTTATCTTTTCTTTTTGAAATGCACGATAATGTTTTACTTTTGAATGATTCCCAATACACCAAACAACATGAAACAAGTTCTTGAATCTTAATATCTAGTAATTTGGATTAAGATTAAACTAGGAGCAGCCTGAACATTGTTTTTGTTTTCAGTGTTCTAACTCTTATCCAGAATGGACTTACAGCTGGCTGCTGCTTCAGACAGGTTACAAATAGCTATTTACTACTTTGTCATAGATAAAGCCCCTGACCTTTAAGAGTGTATGGGAATAATTTAATCCCTTGCTTTTTTCAAAGAATATTTTTTTCCTACTAAAGTAAAAGTCAACATTGATACCTGTTGCTTGTGGGAGCACAGTAATACAGCATATACTCATTAAAGACAAGGTAAAAGATGAAATGTTAGGTAAGTACTAAGTTTCCTACTCTCCAAAAAGTGATGGGCCAGACTGCAGGGTGGAGGAATAGTTGAATGACTTTCCTAAGTACAGAGCTTGAGCTTCCTGAGATCTTCCAATGCCAAGCTCGGAGCAGGCACATCAGCCTTCTATTTGTTTGTGTGATAATTTTCATGGATTTCTGGCTGGATGTTACACATGAAAGCCAAAAGGTTATCCAGGACTTCATCTCTGTTTTGCCAGAAGTAGGTCTGGAGGATGGTCGTCTTCTCCTGGTTCTCCTCCATTCCTGCTACAGCTCCCGTGGGATCCTAGTGCCGAAGCTTCCTTGGTCTTCAACTCTTTCTCCCTCTGCAGACGGCTTTGTTCAGTCTCAGCCTGGGCTTCTTTGGCCTGCTTCAGGCTTTGGTTCTTTGACTTGCGGGCATCAGACACCTTGATAGTCTGTTTTTTGCCTGCAGCAGTTGCTGAATCCCCTTACTCATCAAGGTTGCTAGGGAAACCTTGATTTTAACTAGGGCCTCATGCACGCTAAGCAAGTACTCTACCACTGACCTATATCTCTAACCTACCATCAACTTCTTAACATAATTTTAAGAGGTTTACTTTTTGAGACAGGGCCTTGCTTTATAGTCTTGACTAGCCTGGTGTCCTGGTTAGCATGAACTGTCAACTTGACACAGCATTCAACTTGACACTTGAAATCACTCTCAATTGAGTAATTACCTTTATCAGATTGGCCTGTGGGCTTGTGGGGAGGGATTGCTTTGATTGTTAATGTAGGAGGGACCAGTCCCCTGTAGGTGGCATTATTCCCTGGGCAAGTGGTGGTTTGGGGCTAAATAAAAAAGCTAGCTAAACATGAGCCTGTAAGCAGGCCAATAACTAGCGTTTCTCAACGTTTCTGCTTCAGGTTCTTACCTTGGGTTCCTGCCTTGACTATCCTCAGTGATGGATTGTGACTGGGAAATATAAGCCAAATAAATTCTTTCCTCCCCTAAGCTGCTTTTGGTTAGTGTTTTATCAAAGCAACAGAAAGGAAACCAGCACACCGAATATTTGCTATGTAGCCTAGGCTAGCCTCAAACTCATGCCAATCCTTCTGCCTCAGCTTCCTGAGTATTGGGATTGCAAGAATATACCACTATGACTGGCTAACAGATTTTCGTTGTTGTTTGTTTATTTATTTTTGGTATTTTTGAGACAGGGTCTCCCTAGCCCCAGCTGGCCTAGAACTTGCTGTGTAGACCAAACTGGCCTCAGTCTCACTGAGATCCACCAGTCTTTGTCTACTGAGTGGTGGGATTAAAGATGGGTGCTACCATACCTGGCTTGTTTATTTCTTAAGCATTCTGCCATTGAACTATACCCCAGTCTTGTTTTCTGTTATTTAGAAGGAGTCTCCATAAGTTGCCTAGGTTTGCCTTGAACTTATGATCCTCCTACCTCAGCCTCCTGAGTAGCTGGGACAATGTAGACATCATTTAAAAATTTTTAAACACTCATATGTGTGTGTGTGTGTTACAGTGCTTGTGAATGTCAGATGACAACTGTGAGAACTGGTCTTTTTTACCATGTGGCTCCCATTGATCCACCTTAAGTTGTCAAACTTGGCAGCAAGTGCCTTTTCCTGCTGAGCCTTCTCACTGACCAACATTAATTTTAATTGCTAACAAATATCCCAGGGACAGCATTTATCACAATGTATTTAGCCACCCTGTTACACCATTTGTAAGTTTTCAGTATTATCAACAATACCATAGTAAACATCTTTTTGCATGAATCCTCAATTTTTGCTTGCTTACAAAATACTCTTGGTCCTGAAATTGTGGATCAAAGGGTATTAGTATTCTTTAAAATGTTTTGAGACAAGGTCTCACTCTATTGCCCAGGCTGGCCTAGAAATTACTATGTAGCCGACATGGCCATGGACTTGCAGTCTTCCTGCCTCAGCTTGCTGAGTGTGGGGATTACGGGTGGACAACACCAAGCTCAGGGTTTTTGTTTTGTTTTTCTTATTTGAAAGACACATTGTCAGATTGCTCTTGGAAAGGTATATGCTGATTTACAACCCCACCAAACATGCGCAAACTGTCCAGTTCACTGCCTTTTATTTTTGAGACAGGGTCTCCCTGTAGCCCCAACTGGCCTTGAACTTGCCAAGTAGACCAAGTGGCCTCGCTCTCGTTCTCATAGAGATCTGTCTGTCTGTGTACCCTCTCTTCCCCCCGAGCTGGGATTAAAGGTATGTGCCACCATGCCTGGTTCTGAATTCACTTTTTATTGCCAGGAATGGCTTACTATATTGTAAAAGTGTCTCCGGGTGCAGTTTCTGTAGATTTATTTTATGTTCTAATCTGGTGTTAACCTAACCTTCAGAGCCAGAAGCCCTTTTCCCCTTGTCTTGCAGACTAAATTCCTCTTGTCAAATTGAGGCCCAGCTTTACTCTGGAAGGATTTAGAGTTCTGCATTTCTTTGTGAAAGCTCACGGCCAATTTTGCATGAATCACGATAAGAGAAAAACATTGGCATTATTCCAAGAAGGCCTTCAATGCTTTGCTACTAGATTATGGCTCAGAACAGATACTCCAGGGCTGGGGCAGGGTGGGGCAGCATGGGAGTCAGTACCATTTGATCCACTCACTGGAATGTGGCGGTCAATGAGGGTGATGCTGGGGAGGGGCCTATGTGCTGTACTGCATCAGGACCACTGTTACCAAGGGCAGGAGACATTGTGTTTCTCTGCTCACTTTCTCCTGGTAATAGAGACTTCTAGCTCCCTTGGCAATGACTGTAGTGAGACTTAGCCATGACCTTTAGACTGTACTTTCCTCTTGGCCAGAATGATTGACTCATAAGGTGGACTCTTGACTCAGGAATGAGCCATATAGTCCTCCGTGAGGTTTGGCCTGTGAATGCTGGTCTATGCTGTGTTCACACTGCCTGCCCATGCTTGGTTAACTGGATTGATTAGGTTAAGGCTGCTGGCAGTTCTCTCATTCCTTCAAATGGGAGACGCTGCCTTTAATAGAAGCTGGGAACATGGAGGGATCACAGTGCTTATGTCTGAGAGATGAACACAGAGAGTTCTAGAAAGAGGGAACTGAGGGTTGGTGCTGGAAGAAAAATAGATTCAGACATCTGAGATGCTTATGGTGATAGGATGGGGCAAGGCAAGACTTGGTTGCTGGGAATATGAGAAGGAAGGCAGGAAACACAAAGTCAGAGGAGGAAAAGGAGTCCATCTGAGCTCAAGGGATCTCGGGGCATGGTGGGGGGTGGGGATGACGTTGAAGCAGTGGTTGCAAGGAGAATTGCAGTGGACGAACTGCTAGAACTTGTGGCTGATTGGCTTGCTGTGTTAGTCAGTTCAGGCTGCTATCACAAAAGACTAGACAAGGTGGCCGGAACAACAAAAATATAGTTTCTCTGGGTTCTGAAGACTGGGAGACCCCAAATGAAGCTGCGACAGTGTTGGTTTCTGATGAGGTCTTGCTACGCAGCTTGCAGAAAGCACCTTCTCACTGTGCCCTGCCTGACCTTTTCTTTGTCCCCATGTGTGGCATGAAATCTCTGGTGTTTCTTTCTCTTTTTCTGGGGTGTGTGTGTGTGTGTGTGTATGTGTGTGTGTAGGCTCAAGGTTCATACTGGAAATCATCCTTGATCAATCTGCTCTTCTACCCTATTCACTGAGGCAGGGTCTCTTAATCAAACTCAGAGCTTGCTGGTATGGCTAGTTTCGTTAGCCAGCTTATTCTGGGGGATTTCCTGTTTCTGCCTTCAGAGACCGGAATAGCAGGTGGGCCACGATACCCACTCAGCATTTATGTGGGTTCTGGGGATCAAACTCCAGTCCTCACACTTGAGCCATCTCCCTAGTCTTTCTTTTCTTATAAGAACATTAGATCTATGGGACTAGGATCCACTTACCCCCTAGACCTCACTTACCTTAGTTAACCTCTTTTAAAATATTTTATTTATTATTTTTTATTTTATGTATATGAGTATATTGCCTGCATGTGTGCAAGTGCACCCGTGTCATGCAATGCCTGTGGAGATCAGATCCCCTGGAACTGGAGTTACAGATGGTTGTCAGCTACCATGTGGGTGCTGGGAATTGAACCCAGATCCTCTGTAGGAACAGCCAGTGCTCTTAACTCTGAGCTGTGTCTCCAGTCTCATAATTATCTTTTTTTAGTGTCCTCTTTGTACATTACAGTTACATTGAGAGTTAGAACTCTAGCATGAGTTAATGGGGTATGTTTTATAGTTCAGTCCATAATATTAACCAAGTAAAAATAAATTTCAGGGTGAGATGTTTAATTTGTTTGGGCTTATTTTTTTCTTATGCCTTAAAAAGATATTTCTAGTCATGGGCACATGTGATTTAGAAAATTATCAGGGTCTTATGAGCATTTTCCTATACTTCTATAGAGTTTTCCTTTTCTTTTTTATTGCTACAGTTTTCAGAAGTGTCATTTGTAAAGGCTACAGTGTATTCCTCGTGCTGCCCCAGTATTACTTCCAGTCTTTTAAATTTATTATTATGATGATGATGATGATGACGATGACGATGATGATGTGTGTTTGTCAGGCCTGTGTATTCCATGGTTCATGTGGAGGTCAGGGGTCATCTTTTAGGAGGAGTCCCTTTTCTTCTTTCACCTGTGATTTGTGGGATCAAGTTAAGATTGCCAGGCTGTGCAGCAAGCCTTTACCTACTGAGCCTTCTTCCTGCCTCCCTGGTTTTTCTCTTAACCAGCTCCTCTGGCTAGCCGGCCAGCACTAAGCCCAACCATTGTTTCTTGTCACCTTTGCCTCCCCCTCTCTGACAACCAATGGCCTACCTTAAAACAAGGTTATTGTCTGCCCCAGGCTTCCCAGCCGGTCAGCTGGTCACCTACCACTAGTAACGCCAACTTCATTTACCCAACATTGAGGAGTCTGTTTTCAGGGTTTTCCTCCACTGCTGACATCAGCTGGATGTAGTGACTTTATTCCTTGCCTAGGCAGGGGAGGCTTCCACAATGCAGTATTTTTTTTTCATTATTTAGAGAATACATTATCAGTTTTTGTAATCAAACTCATGTACATAAGACTTTACATATTTAACACAATGTATTGCCCCTATACAAATGGGAAAAAAATTAAGTTTTGGGTGGAGAGATTGCTCAGTGGTTAAGAGTATTGGCTGCTCTTGCACAGGACCCTGGTTGGATTCCCAGCACTCACATGGTGGCTAAAATCTGTCTGTAACTCCAGTTCCAGGGAAATCCAGTACCCTCTTCTGACCTCCAAGGGATTGCACTTACATACATACAGGTAGGCTATATACACATAAAATAACATAATAAAATGAATACTTGCTGCTCTTACAGAGGACTCAAGTTCAGTACCCAGCACCCACATAAGGTGGCTTACAATTGCCTATTACTACAGTTCCAGGAGCTCCAACACCCTCTCTGACCCCCACATACACTTAAATGAAAATATAAAAAGTCTTTTTGAAAAATACTAAGTTTAATATTTCTAGACCAACGTATCACAACCAATATTAATCTAACTTGGTTACTCCCCACTCACTCTCTCACCCTTTGTTTCTCTTTGAACCATTTTAGAGTCTGCTAGGTCCCTCCCTGTCCTGACACAGGGTCAGTCCCACTTCATTTACTGTGCTTCATGGAAATGCTGTTCAGAATCAAGTTTCATCCAGGCTGCATTGTTAAAAAGTATCTATGTGCATATTTGATCTTCTGCTAACCTCCCCCCAACATCAAGCCTCAATTTCTTTATACATAAAGTTAGGAAATGAATAGTACCTAATTAATATGGTTAGTAAATGTAATGTATGTCATACTTAGTTCATATGGCTATTGTATATAATGTGTATCGTGTATGGTTATGTGTAAAAATTGCCTCACTGGGTCCTGAAGCATAAACACCTAAGAAATCTTAGTTATGCTATTGATGAAGATTATGATCAACACTCTGGAATGTTTGTCGAATGAACTGCAGACTTTGCTCATGGGCAAACAGAAAGGAACAATGCTTTTCTGTCTTCTCTTGATCTTTATCCTTCTTTTTAGAACCTCCTATCAAACATGCTAATTTTCCAGGCCTGACTCAATACAGTGAGAGATCTCAAATAGTTAAGCTTCCCTCTTGGCAGCAAAACTAGCTTTACCCTTAGGGCCTTAGCACTTTCTCCCTTGGAACCAATTTCTTGGGACTTGAAGTTTCTTCTTAAGGTATTCTGACTCACCTGGTAATCTCTCAGAGCCTGTAGGAGCCAGGTAGGGGCCCCTGCCCGTAGCTGGGTCATCTGGCTGCCTCTTATCAGTCCTGTCCCTAGCTCCTGAGGACCCTACCTGCCATCTGTCTAAATATTTAAAATTTAGGAATCAAGCTAACAAAGTGTTAAATTGTATAGATTTTGTATACACTAACAAATATACTTTCATAATGACAGGGTTTAAAAAATGTGTAAAGCTATGTAATTCACATTATTGAGATTGTCAAAACAGTAAATGAATGAATTTTATCATAATTGTGTCTAGCTGGATACTCAGCAATGTTTGACTATAATAAAAAGATAGGGACCGGTGAGATGGTTCTGTAGACAAAGGCGCTTGTTGCCAAGACTAAAGACCTGAATTTGATCCTTGGGGACGCACATGATGGAAAAAGAGAACCGGTTCCTGCAAGTTGTCCTCTGACCTACATACACACACACACACACACACACATACACACACACGTACACTAGATACGTAGATGATAGATAGATAGATAGATAGATAGATGTAATAAAAAACTAAAAAAATAGAGAGATAGTTCAGCAGTTAAGAGCACTGGCTGCTCTCATGGAGGACCAGGTTTTGTTCTCAACCAACTATCCATAACTCCAGTTCCAGGGGGTCCTGTTCTGGCCTCTGAAGGCATTGCATGCACAGGTGCATTTCCCTGCATGCAGGCAGAATACTCATACACATAAAAAAATGAAAATGTAAAACTTTAAATTACTTTTATGTTTTAAAAAATTACTTTAGATTATTTTAGAAGAAAGTATATTAAAATATAGTATCTGTGAAACTTCTCATTTTTCTAGAGCTCTTAAAATGCTTTTTGAGAAAGTTTATAATTTTTTCCTGTAAAGTGTCTGACATTTATTCATTTTAGTTTATATTTTTGGTATGGTTACCTTTTAAAAATATTTAGAATTTGTTGCTGATTATAGAAATTCCATTACTTTGTATATTGATATTTTTTGCCTTCAGTTTATAAGTTGCTACACTGTTATTAAAACCAATACTTTTTCTGTAGATTTTTGTGCTTATATAATAATGAATGTTTCACTTCATTTTTTCAATCTTTTACCTTCATGTCTGTCATTTAATACAGTGTTGAATGGAAATTCCATAAGCAGGCGCTGTGTTTCCAGAGGGAAACCTTCAATACTTTACCTGAGATGAGAGCTTATTATTGATTAACTTTTAAGAGGTTAAGGAGATTGTATTTTAGCTCACAAAGGATTTATACTTGTACTGATTTTATATGAATAGTAAGACTTATTTAAAATTTTTATTTAGTGAGCTTTAAGGATTTTTCTTCTTTCATCTGGTAAGGTGGCAAAAATATTAATTTGTTTCCTAACATTGGAAAGATTTTATCTTCTTGAGATAAATCCAGTTTGGTCAGGTTTCCCTTGTAGATTAATTTTTAATGCTTTTATTTAAAAAAAAACTTATTACAATTATTTATTTAATGCATCGGCTACGTCACATGTGTAGAGGTCAGAGGACAGCTGTTGGGTTCTCTCCTTCTACCTTGTGGGCTGTGGGAATCAAAATCAAGTCATCAGGCTTGGTGGCAGTCTCCTTTCCCGCTGAGCTGTCTCGCCAGTACTAGAACCATGCTAATTTTTACAGAGTTTTTATCTATGTTCATCAGTGAGACTCTTCATCATTTTCCATTTGTGCATTGCGTTTGTATGTTTTGGTGTTAATTTCATGCGAGCCTCCTAAAATGAACCTCGAGTGATTCCTCTTAGCTGTGATCTGAAAGAACTTCTGGAAAATTGGAGTTGTTTGCTCCCCAATGGGTTGTCATCTAAACTCATTCGTCTTCCTTAGTAGTTGTGACTATTCAGATTTTTAATTTCTTCTTGGGCCAGCTATTTTCCTATGAGTTTGTCCATATTGCTCTATGTGTTCAGATGTTCAGATTTGTTGACACAACGTTATTCATACTCTCCTTTGTATTCCGATCTCTGTAGCGGTTACTGTTCGTCGCCCCACCCATGTATGTCCTTCACACGATAATGCTGCACTACTAGAGGAGATTTTAAAAATTACTTTTATTTTTAAAGGTTTTAGGGAACATATATAACATTAACCGTTAAAATATTTTTTTCTTGAGATAGGGTTTTGCTAGCCCCCCCACCCTACCCCCACCCCCCCAACCCCCAAATCCACTCTCATCCCCACACCCCCCGGGGCCGGCTGGGACCTCTACTGCCTCAGCTTCCAGAATGCTAGGATCCCAGGCATGTGTCAAGGTAACTTCTTTCCTTCCTTAAGAACGCCTCCTTTCCCTTTCCCTTTCCTCCCTCCCCTTCCTCTGCCCCTCCCTCCTCCCCCTTCCTCCCTCCTGCCCTTCCTTCTTTCCTTTCTTCCTTCCTTCTTTCCTGAGCATCACATATTACTCATTGGCCTTGAACTTCTGAGCCTCCTGCCTCCACCCCTGAAAGGCTGAGGTTGCAGGTGTGCGTCCCCACACGTGGTTTGTGGAGTGCTTGGGGCTGAGCCCAGGGCTTTCATCCTAGGTAAGTACTTGACCAACTGAACTACATACCCAGCAAATTTTAATTTCTATGTCAAGATATGTTCAGTATACTACCAATTTTGAATTTAATATACAATATAAATATGCTTCTAAGAACTATGTTTTTATAGTATTATACTTCTACAAGCATTTCTTTTTTTCAGTGTATATTTTTATTGAATTTTTATGGATTTCATACAGTACATGTTAACCATATTTAGACAGTCACTATGTGCACCCCCTCCATCCCCTGCCCACAGGATTTCATGCATTCTGCCTTATATGTCTATTGAGTCAAGTTTGTGTACCAGCTCTCTCTGTGAGTATATATACTAGAGCCTGTTCTATCTATGTCACTTCCTTATCGAAGATCAACTCTCCCTCACCCAGCAGTGATCAACTGCCAAAAGTTCCTTGGCTAAGCTGGGTCCTTCTGCCATTTCCCCATTCTATGATGTTTTTTATCTAACTGAGTTTGCATGGATCTTGTGCATGCTGTCACCATGGTTGTAAGTTTATATGTGTAAGTTCTCAGGAGCCTGTAAGCCTCTCTTTCCCTATGGTCATGCACCATCCCTGGCTCTTACAATCTTTCCAGCACTTTTTCCACAGTAGTCTCTGAGCCTTCATTTATTTTTTTGAGACAGGGTTTCACTACGTAACCCTGGCTGGCCTGGAACTTGCTATGTGGACTAGGCTGGTCTTGAACTCACAAAGTTCCATTTGCCTCTGCCTCGAAAGTGTGGGATTAAAGGCACGCACCACCATGCCCAACCTCATTTGGGTATTTCTTAATGAAGTATAAAAATGTTTTAAGAAGTACAAAAATGGGGGAGAGATGGCTTGGTGGTTAAGAGCACTGTCTGCTCTTGCCGAGGATCCTGGCTCAATTCCTGGCACCCACATGGCAGCTAACAACCATTTGTGACTCCAGGTCCAGGGGATCCGACGCCTTCTTTTGACTTCCGTAGGCACTGCATGACATGGGTGCACTTACATACATGCAGGCAATACATTCATACACATAAAATAAAAATAAATAAATAAACAGAAGTACAAAAAATGGTAGGATAGAATTCCTAGCATTAGGAAGGCCGAGGCAGGAGGACCAAAGTGAATTTGAGGCCAGCCTGGTCTGCCTAGCAACTCTGAGCAATTGGAGGGAAGAAACACCAAGAGAAGATGGGCCATGAAAGAGATGGCGGCATGGAGGGCAAAGATGGATAGATAACACCAAGGAAGCAGAGGAGCCGGTGGAAACATAATGGCTGCTCTCTAGAAGCACTGACTTGAGTAATCAACCAAGTGTGATTAATGTGGAAAAACACAGCACAGTCAAAACGTGTTACAGCGGGGTGTCTCGCATGCTGGCTCATGTGAATTAAGTGCCAAACACATAAAGTAAATATAGGAAACTAGTTGCATCTGCTGTGACTTCAAGCCATTGCAGGAGCTTTTAAGAGCTGCTAATAAAACAGTAAGGCATTTTATTTATCTGACTTCATACTCAAAAAGGCAGCACACTGCAGATGTCATGCCTCTTGCCTCCCAGGCTGAGAGGCCTTATCTTGCATGTCCAGGAGGTCTCTCTCCCTGTGGCTGTCATCAAGCATGAGCTCTCTTGAGTTCTTGCCTTTGCATGTCACACTGGATCTGACTGTGATGGAGGTATCTTGGATTGAGGGACTCGACTTTGTCCTGACGGCAAGCCAATGTCTGAGGTCTCCCTGTAACTTCTGCAGCTGCTGCTGAGAATCCGGGGTTCCTCCTCTTACCATCATGGCTCCCCTGGGCTGGTCCTGGGCTACACACCACAGCCCTCAGCATTGGCCTCAAAATCCCTTTTACTTCCCGACCCCAGCACCCCCACTCACGCCTTTCTATTCCCACCTCCAATTTGACCTGAGTACATCTCTGCCTAGCATCGGGGTTCATGTCCTGAGGACCGAATTGTTGCTGCAAGCATTATTACTTGCTCTGTCCCAAGAGACAAGGTACACCCAAGGCTGAGAGTCACTGACTTCATCAGCCTGTTTCCCTGAGGGAAGGAGAAAGCAAAGGAGCTCTTATTATAAACTTTGTTCCAGGCCCTTTTCAGGCTAGAGCTGGCTCATCCTCATCTTGTTTTATTCTGCTGTGGCTGCCATAGGTCTTTATTTCCATGGACTAGGTGCAATGGGATTGCTCTTGATAAAATAAATTGAATGTCTCATATAGGTTCAGTAGGTTTAATCCTCTGCACATTCACACCCAAACCCTTAAGTAGGTCACAGACATGGAATGTGGGGTGAAAATATAGGGATCAAGATCTGTGTATGGGAAGTGCGGATGTAACTCAATTGGTAGAGTGCTTGGCTAACATACTGGGTTCCATCCTCAGCACCACATAGATTTGATGTGATCGTACAAGACTAATTCCAACACTCAGAGGATGGAGGCAATATCCTCCTTGGATACATAGTAAGTTAGCGGTCATCCTGGGCTACATGAGACCTTGTCTCAAAGAAGAAAATAATTGTGTCTGAGAGAAAATGGCCACACGACCCTGGTCAGTTCCTTTTGCAATCAGGAATAGGACTTTGCTCATTAGCACTTTCCCTCAGTGGGCTGGACAAACATTCCAACTCTCTCAACCACCCTGGTATGTAGACCTTTGGCCTTCTTTTTAACAATGGGAAGGCAGGATCTTTGCGCTAAAGTAACTTGTTGAGGCCATAAAGTCAGCTATGGTCAGAACAGGGATCGACATCCTCACTTGGTGATGCAGATGTCATACTTTGAAATCAAGTGAGTTCCAAATCCCAACACCCCTCTTGAGAGTTGTATCACTTTGGGCATGATGGGTGCTGCACTTTTCTCTCTGATAACCCTACAGATTCTGTTTTCCCCAAAGTTCTGGGAGGTGGTAGTAGGGGTCAAGAGAGAGGCAGAAGTGGCCACTGCTGTAGCTGCCCAATTCCAAGCTGAGAGAGCGTAAACTGGAATTCTACCCTTGTCCAGGCTGGGCTTCCCTCCAGACAGAGCTGCCAGGGACAAACACATGTGAACGTAGATAAGTAAGTCCAGGGTTGAGCAGCCATACAGACTTTGATCCACCTCAGGGGGAGAAGCAAGTTATTGGCTGAACCATACATTCCCAGGCTCAAGTTAATCCTTTATTACACGTTCTTCAGATGGTATGCCCTATGACCCCATTTTACACTGCACCACAAAGTCCTCTTGAATCCTCCCTTGGCTGGAGCTGCCTGGACTCTGTGATCCTAACTGGAATTTGCATGTGGTTTTCCTCATTACAAGATGTCTTAAAGGCACAGTGTGGTAGCATGCCTGCCTTTAATCCCAGCACTTGGAAGGCAGAAGCAGGTGGAACTCTGTGAGATCAAGGTCAGCCTGGTCTACATAGCAAGTTCCAGTCTAGCTGAGGCAACCCTGTCTCAAAAAACAAAACAACTACAATATTCCATAAGATAGGAGACTTGTTGCCAGGGATACCAGATGTAGGCAATTATGCTGTGTTAATCTTGACTGGACTGTGATCCTATTTGCTTAAACTTCCCTCTTCTTCACACTGTTCCAAGTTTTCCTTACTTTTGTGGTCACGAAATATATGTATACTGAGATTTCTTATTTTTAAAATTTATTATTATTACTATTATTATTATTACTAGCGTGTGTGCACGGTATGATGTTTGTGTGTGGACATGGGTACCATGACAGGCATGTGGAGTTAATTCTCTTCTCCCCCTGTTATGTGGATGCCAGGGATAGAAGTCAGTTTTGCAGGCTCACACAGCAGCACCTTCACCCCCTGAGGTTTCTTTGTTTGCTGTTTCTCCGTAGGCTTTTCTAGATCTTTACCTCGAATCTGCTAACTTCATTTTTATGCGCTGTGGACTAATTCTGGCAGCCTCCTCTTCCTCAGTGCAGTACCACCGGCCGCCTCCCTCCCTCCCAGGTTGCAGTGAAGAGTAATTGAGAGATTGTGCATAAGCCCCAGGTACACTATAAACTCTTGCAGGTATAGTTATGTAGACAATAGTCATCCTGGCGGTGGGAGCTGTGATGGCAGGAAGTTCAAAGAACACAAAAGATGCTCAGCAAGCTGAGCAATGTCAACAGGGGACCATTATGATTGGCGGTTCAGAGGACAGCATCCCTGCCTAGCTAACACCTTTATTTTCTTACTCCACGCATAGTCATTGAGATCCACAGTGGCCTTTTACATATTTATATCTGTCCAATGTCTTATTTTTATGTTAGCCTTTTAATTAAATTTTAATTACATGCAACATAAAATATATCACCCTGTTTTTAAGCGTACAGTTTAGTAGTATTACAGACACTGTCCCATCACCTCTATGAACTCTGATCAGTTGCAATGCCCGCCCCCCCCCCCGCCTTTGTGTGTGTGTACATGCGTGGTGCCTGCATATTTGTGCATGTGTATATGCAGGTACACTTGCCAGTGTGGGCAGGTATGGAGGCTGGAAGTTGATGTTGGGTGTCTTCCTCATTTTATTTTATTTTTAAATTTTATTTATTTTTATTTGTGCAAGTGTTTTGATGGCCAGTATGCTTACTGGTATGTGTGTAGTGCCCTCAAAGGCTGGAAGAAGATTGACAGAGCCACCATGTGGGTACTAGTAGTTGAACTGGGTCCTCTGGAAGAGCAGGAAGTGCTCCTATCTTCTGAACCACCTCTCCAGCCCCTCATTTTACGTTTTGAGACAGGCAAGGTCTCTCACTGAATTGAAGCTTGCTTTTTTGGCTTGACTGTTGGCCAGCAAGCCTAGGGATGAAAGAGAACAAGGGTCTTGCCAGACTCATGTGTGTGGTGTTCCAGACTCCAGTCACTGCTTGGGCTCTGGGCTATGCTGTGCCACCTCTAGACCCTCCTCCTCTGCCTTCCAAATCCCTCTGAAACACCTCTGCTCATACTAGTCCCTTCTCTTGGATGGCTCTCCAGGCCTGCCTGCTCAGATGTAGGCAGGCATCGAATGCCAGCATCCTGGTCCATGACGCACCTTCCAGATGTCAACGGAGATGCTGATGCTGTCTAGGGTGTAGGAATAGGTTCGTTTTCTCTGCTGACTAAAGATTTAAATAGCAGGAAAAAAGTATGGTGGGAAATCTTGGGGGGAGTCCCAGTAAGGCTATCATATGATGCTGGGGGGCTCAGGGGTTCCTCTTGGGGTTCTCAAGCTAATAAAATAATTTAAGAACAGACATGAACAGAAGCTAGAGGACAATTTATTAGAGATTCAGTCCTGAGTCACCTCATATTGGCTGGTAGGGGCTGCACTAGGGGGCAGGGGTTCTGGGAATTAAAAGTATATTATCTTAAGGTCCCCTAGCTAGATCGGTTACCTGCCCTGCTGGATTAACCCTTAAGGGAGGCAACAAGGGCATGCTCCCACCTAAAGGTAGATTTTATCCTTTATTATATTTTCTGGTGACAGTGTAACCTTGGAGAACTAGGAGAGCTGTGGGCCCAGGAGATCACGGATAGGCAATGGAGTTGGAGAAAACTCAGGGGATTGTGTCTCATCAGCCTGTGTCCCTGATATTAGCAGTCCTTGCTGCGTGGCAGATATGCAGAACAGTTTGTTGACTGACTGAACAACTATCTGAATGAACACACTCTTCTGTTCTTTGGAGTAAAGAACCAGAGAGACTTATTTATCTCCTGGTAGATTCAGATTCAGTGGGTCTGAGGGGGATCTCAGACCTCTCCTGATCTCTCTCTGTGTTCGGTGAATGTCCTAGAAAATCTGATCAGGCAAGTTTGGGAAGGAAAGCCTGACCTGGGTGCTTATCAAAACACATAGTCCTGGAACCCACCCAGACCTAGATGTTATGTAGTAATTTCCTCCTAAATGAAATACTCCATCCTGGAGGGATGCTCTTTAAGACTCAGGAAGTTCTAAAGGAAGGCTGTTAAGACTCAGAAGCAAACAGCTCACAAGTCTCAGGAAGTCCCTGAAACTTCCCAGATGCACAAAGTTACCTTCTTTTCAGCGCCAAGCTAATATAAGCAGTGAAGACTGGCGAGGAGACACTCCTGTCTAGCTGCAAAGAGGTCCAGGTTTCTTGCTTTCCTGAGTTACCACCCATGCTGAGGCGGGCTTTCAGGATTCAGCTTCCTTTGAGTCATCCATGCTCCTGTAAATAGCCCCTTACTCATACCCAGTAAGTAATCCCAATAAACTCATTGGTTCACCAAGTTTTTGTGTAATTGTTGTAATTGGTCTGTTGCCAGTTCCCTATCTGGGGTGAATAGACATTTGTGTTGTGTGTCAGGAAAGTGTCACACACTAGTATAGAAACTTTGGGCAACCTTGTTTCTTATTAGAATCACAAGAAGCTTTAAAAGTGGCCTAAGGTGGGAACTCCACTGTCTGTTTTTCCTAAACGATCCCCAGATAATTCTCGGAAGTACTTTGGATTGAGAACTGCTCCAGGCCTCCCAACCGTGGCCTTTCTCAGACGCTGGTGGCCATTTCAGCATTAAGGGAACCTAGGGAAGAGTTCAACTCCTAATATACAGCCCTTCTTGGATCAATTAGTGCCCTACACAGGAAGGGAGGGGAACAGAAGCTGGGCATCTCTGTATCTGAAAGCTTCCCAGTTGTTTCTAACAGGTAGTGGGGTGAGGCCCTAGGTGGCCGGGCCGGGAGTGCAAAGCATCCACAGCTCAGCCGGGTGTCCTTCCAGTGCCGGGCAGCACAGCTTCTCCTACAGCCAGGTGCTGAGAGTTAGAATTTAGCACTCTTGCCAGAGACGATGAACTTGGCCTTCTGCTTTTAAAAATGGCCATCAGAACTGTCCTCACCCATGGCCCTTACCGCGCCATCATTTTGTTATTTGTTCAGTATGTTCACAGCACATCTGTCAGCCCAGCAAGCAAAGTGCCGAGGAGAAAATTCTGTTTAATGGTCATGCCTCACTTTGGCTTTGGTATCATAGTTTCTGGAGCTGCAGCAGTGCCTTTGGGCCTGCAGCATAATTCCAGTCCATAACTCAGCCTGTCTCTTTCCCCAGGACAGCGGCCTCTGCAAGCCAGTGTCCAGGCTTAGTCAGAATGCCTGGCTCAGCATTCTACTCCTTTACAATTTGGTTCACTCAGTCAGTGTCTGTTGAGCATCTCAATGTGTTGGATGCCACACTGGGCATTAGAGATGAAGGGTGACTAGTGCCACTTAAGAACCTTCCAGGAGGGAAGTGAAGGATGAATTCTGCTGTGTCTTGGAAAGACCTTCAAATAGGTGACATTTGTCTTGAGTTTTGAAAGGTGACTGGGAGCCATGCTGTGAAGGGAGCATGGCCCTTACAGTAGTGTTTCCTAGCCTTACTTGCTGATGAGCTTCATTACAATCTCACCATCCTCCTGACCATTAAATAAGAACCTCTGTGGGTTAAGACCAGGCCTTAGTATCCCTTGAAACTCCCTATGTGATTCCAGAATACAGCCATTTTAGAAACTGCAGTAGGATAACAGAAGTGAGGACACCTTAAACAATCAGCATGGCTCGACTGCGGCCTTCCGAAGACTGAGCGCCCGCTGACCTTCCCGGGTGTTCCAGGGGAGCACAAGGGTGTAGGCTTGGAAGCAGACAGCAAACACTGACTGCTGGGAGATGGCCCTGCACCATGTTTGTTTATTGAGGCCATTGATAGGCTGACAAGTGTTTCTTGTCTACCCTGTGCCAGGTGTTGGGAGCCCAGCAGTGAGTAGGATCTTGTTCTTGCTTTCCCGGAGCTCACTGCATTGTGGGAAAGGGAGTCAGACCCTTCTCAAGCAGTGTGCAGAGAAGGATGTGGAGCTAGGGAGTCTCCAGGAGGGCTCCCTGTACAGTCTTCTGCAGTTAGGGAAGGTATCCCGGAGGAAGTGCCCTTAAGGAGATAGCTGAAGAGTTGGTTAGGCAAGAGGAAAAAATGGAAAGAAGTAGAAAAGAGATTCACGTGCAGAAGCCCAGGGCAGGAATGAGCTTGGTGAATTCAGAGAATCAGTACTGTTTACACAGGCGATGGAGGGGGGGTTAAGAGAGAAGCTGTGGGGGCCTGCAGTTGAGGTGTCTCAGCGGGTAAAGGCACTTTCCGGTTCCATCCCTGGAAGGAGAGAGTCGACCTCTGTAAGTTGTCCTCTGAGCTCCACGCATGTGTGCCGCCCCCCACAATACAAATAAATAAATGTAAAAACCGCTTTAAAAAGAAAGAATTTGAAAATACTGGCACAGGCCAGAAGGTCTGTAACTGGAGGTGTGGAGTCTGTGCCTTGTGCTGGAGACAGTGGGGGAGCGCCTAGCAGCCGTGAGTCTGTGCAGTGTGACTAGCTGGCAGCTGTGTGTTTGTGCCGAGTGACTGAAGGGCAGCTGTGTGTTGCAGAATTCTCGTGGATGGTGGTGGGCTGTGCTCAGGCTGAGGCGGTGGGAGGAGGGTCAGTTAGAGACAAGCTGTCCTTATCTCTGGAGTCTGCTCTGTCTCCTTGGCCCTCAGTACGTCTCCACCCAGGGCTCTGCCTCTCTCCTTTTTGTGCTGTAGCCTGAAACTTCTAGGGTGAGCTGGCCAGCCACAAAGCTCACCTTGCCAGTTTCCCATGACCCCAGAACCACTGTCCTTGACCAATGGCATACATTGGCCTAAACTTTTGTTTCATATACTTTATATGTTTTTGATTGCTTCAGACAGGCATGTAGGTCTGGTTTCTGTTATTTCATCTTGATTGGAAGTGAAAAATCCCTCTCTCCCCTCTGGGCATGCTAGGCTGGCTCTGAACATACTGTCCTCTTACCTCAGCTTCCCTAGTGATGAGATAACAGGCATATGACCCCTGACTTTCATATTATTATTTTAAAGCAAATGTCAGGGGCTGAAAAGTTGGCTCAATGGTTAGGAGCACTGGCTGCTCTTGTAAATGACCTGAGTTTAGTTCCCAGCAACACATGGCAGCTAACAACCATCTGTAACTCCAGTTCTAGATATGAGGGCCTCTAAGGGCATTGCATGCATGGGTGCTCTGACATACATGCAGGCAAAACATTCATATACATAAAAATCAATCAATCAAAAAATTAAAGAAATATCAAATCTCACAATCATCTTACGTGTAACATTTCAATAAGTTTCTCCAAAGGATAATGACTCATTAAAAGAAAGAAAGAAAAAAAAAAAAAAGAAACACATAATCAGAAAGTCATTATCACATCCTTGAAAAGTGAACAGAATTCTTCAGGGTCATCAAATCTCCTGTAAGATGTCCATATTCTAATTATAGTGTAATTTTAGTGACTTTTAAAATGACACTTATTTTTGAAATGTTTGAAAGCTTCCTCCTTGCATCTCAAAGCCATCACGTTCGTGTAGTGACCTGTCCAGGCTCAGCATAGAGAGCACGCAGGGGTCATGGCTGCCTCTCTGCTCAGGGGTTCCACTGACAGTTGCAGCTCAGGCTCCATCATGCCCTCAGATTGGGCACAGACAAGTGTGGGAGCTAGGGAGGGCACTCCAGGCAGAGAAAGGAAGGCTCAGGAGCCAGCTTGGGCTGCTTGCTCTAGTGAGGGAGCGAGACAGGATGCTTAACCCTGTGTGACTGTCCCTTCTGGCTTGGTTCATTTTTGAGTGAAAACTGGGAGGTCAGAGCTCCCTCCCCATAGATGATGAGAGGGACAAGTGGAACAAAATTGGTTTCTGGTGAGAGTGAAACTTAAGTAGAATGTGGCAAGGTCATAGAAAAGGGGGCACTTTGCTGGCGGGGGGGTCATGGAATCGGCTGAGTTTGTCAGGGTCTTGCTGGGAATATAATTGGCAACCACCTGAGGGGTAACTTATCCCCCAGTCAGTTTTACTGACTCCAAATACCATGATCAAGGTCAAAAACATCATTGGGTGTTTTCTTGGAGAACTTGGCTTTGATTTGTGGTGCAGCAAAAATAATAGATTTGGATTAAATTTTTAAAAAATTTATTTATCTTTATTTTATGTGTATGAGTGTATTGCCTGCATGTATGTAAGTGGAGCTGTGTCATGCAGTGCCTAAGGAGGACAGAAGAGGGCGTTAGATCCCTTGGAGCTGGAGTAACGAACAGTTGTCAGCTGCCATGTGGGTGCTGAGATTCAACCCAGGTTTTCTGCAAGAACAGTTAGTGCTCTTAACCACTGAGTCATCTCTCTAACCCTGAATTTTTTTTTTTTCTTTGTATTTGCACTTTTATTTCAGGGTTTAGAGAATCAGCCTGGTTCTTCCTCCTTTGGGATTCACATTTTATTTTGGCTATGGAATTCTCTAGTTCTTCCTAAGTGTTAAATTGATTAGCTTTGTGTGCATATATGCTGCGCTGATGCTAGAACCCCAGGCCTTATGCCTGCCAGGTAAGCACCTCACTGCTCCACACCACCACCCTCAGCCCCAGTCTGGGTATGAAATATGTTAACAGTAATCAAGGCCACCTGTCATTGTTAGGTACTTGGAGGTGGCCAATTTTTGCTGTGGCCTGTGGCTTGAGGAGAACACGGCCTGTGCCCATTGAGACAGAGCACGGCTGTCTGTGGGTGTGAATGCTGAGGGGTGGCCAGTTTACAGTGAATGTGGGTAAATAGAAACGGGTTGTTCTAGGAATCGTTTGGATCAGGTGGCTTCCCACATGGGTGACATTGCATACACACAGCTGTGCCTCCTCTGCGCTTTGCTTTCCACGGCTGGAGTGAGGCTGTGTCAAGAGGTGCTTCCCAGTCACCCCATGAGGTGCCTTCAAAGGAGCCTTCCTATCCCATGTGACTCAGGATTATGAGTAGAAGAGCCAGAGGTGGAGCCAGGTACAGGCCTGGGCAGACCTGGGAGGTTCAGTATTCAGAACAGTGAGAAACTGGAGTGGACCCAAATGCCCACCAGCTAGAGGGGAGGGGAGAGGACAGGAGAGGACAGGAAAGAAGGAAAGGCGAGGGGAGGGGAGAGGAGGTGGATAGGAGAGGAAGAGAGAAGGGGAGGAGAGAAGCCCTCCAGCCCCTGTTTTGTGCCTTTACCGTCTGGAAACTCAGCAGCACAAACTGTTCTAGGGATGAAGAGCAGCTGAGCCTCTGTTCAGCTTGGGAACTTGGGCACCTCCATGCCTTGGGCCTTGGTGTGACTCACACATGCACAGGAGAGTTGAAAAGCAGCTAATTAACCAAGCACCATCAAGGGCCAATTAGTCCAGAGTGAGGCCGCGGGCTGTGCAGCATGCAGGGTTGAGTCCCACCCTGCCATGACTTCCTTTTTCTCCACGGTCATTCCTTAGTTTGGAACACTCACCATTTCTTGTCTGGAATTTTATGCTAATCTCCCTGTCTGGTGTCCCTGCCTCTATTTGGAAACTCCTGTACGTCATTCACTCAACAAATATCTATCAAATATTCTGTGCTGAAAATAGCATGCTGACTGTTCCTCGCTCGGCCCGCTCTTCCTTCCTCTGAGACCTTCCAAATTTCTTTTAAGATACCAGGCAAACTTCCAGAGCGAGGCAGCACAGCCGGCTCCCTTGTTGCTCGCCATCGAGTATAACCTGCGTGACTGTGCACAGCAGCCCTGCTTCAAGCACCCATGATGGCCATCAGTCTTGTTGTACATACAAGCACTAGGCAAACGGAAAGCATGCTAATAGGTTTGTTTTACTTTTATTTCACGAAGAGTTCCAGACCTTGTTCTAGAAATGACCTTGCTATTTCTCAGTAACCTTCAGGGTTCCCTCCTTGACTGAGAGTCCCCTCCTCACCTGAACTCCGGGAGTTTATCACCCCTCCTCCCAGCCTCTCATTTCCAAATGGAGCTCACACTCATTGAACCCAGTATATATAGGCCTGTGCTGGAGAACAGCACAGAGAACATTCTACTTAATCCTCAACAGCAGACAGGGAAGTAGTTATCACTACCCATTTTTGGAGGGGAAGAAAACGAGGCTCAAAGGCAGGAAATGATTTTCTCAGTGTCATGTGTGTGAAGTGGGAGACTCATGGTTCAAACCTGAGTTTTTTTGCTTTTGTTTTTGAGACAGTGTCTTGCTATGTAGCTCAGGCTGGCCTCAAATTCATGCTCCTTTTGGCTCAGCCTCTTGAGTGCTGGTATTATAGGCACTTGCCACCATGCCTGGCTTGAAAGTTGAATTTTGTGAAACTCCCAAATCTGGCTAGGTGGTGTCAGCCTTTGAAGGCTCCTCTGCAGGTTCCTCTTGCTAGTGTGCTTACCTGCAGAGATCTCTGTTGCTGCTTCCCTTTTGACCTTGGTGAAATGAGGTGACAGTAATTTCTGCCTCTCTGACTTATTCAGACCATCAAAGGCAGTAACACTATTACAATGCTTTGAACCTGGCCCCACTCACTGACACGTGTTGCACAGTGATTGCTGTTAGGACCACTTGGACCTCTCTTAAGACATGGATGTTTCTGCAGGATGTTTCACCTTTGTGAAAATAGTCCTGGGATAGATAGATTGCTTTCTTGTCTTAGAGGTCTTGGGTCAGTTTGCATATCCCAGAAATATCTAGGGTGAATCCTCTGACAGGATGGTGGAGGGCAGTTTTCTAGCTGGTGATGACTTTGGTGCAGGTGGAATGAAGGTGTTCAATTACAGTGCTCCAGGGTGATAGTGCTGAACAGGAAGTTGGATTTTAAAGAAATTGTTAGGTCTCCCATGGGAGATCTACTATGACTTCTAAGCAGGTCCAGTTTCCAATGATCCATTGCTTTGTGATCTCTAGAGCTTGCTTGATGACATCCTGCCTAGAATGGGGAGGTTTGATCCTATGACCTCCCCTCTCTTTTCCTCTTGTTTAGAAGTGATGACCTACTTCAAGTTACAGTAGCTTCAGATGGCAAGTCACAGCTTAGGGGCCTATACTTGACCTTGGTAGAAGGCTGTTGGCTATTGGCAAAGCCCTGGTTCTCCCAAACGAGGCAAGTGCTCCCTGGCTCTTGAAACTTCTGCAGTGGCCGGGAGCCAGGGTCTGTGTTTTCTCCCTTAAGTCCTTTCTCCCAAAGGACTTCAGTGTGGTTCTTGCCAATAGGCTGTGAGAACAAGTGATGTGTGTTACTCATAGGCTGCATGTACACCCAGCCTTGGATGGAGCAGGTCCCCCAGTGCACCTCAAATGCCTGGGTGGGGTGGAGCACTGTTACTTCTTTAGCCCCGTGAGAGTGTGCAGCTGGGAAGGAAGCTTGCGCTAGCCTCTGGGATTTGGGGCTATTTCCCCAGCATTCCTTAGCCTGCCCTAACCAGCACAGGGTCCCTCCTCTGAAACACAACGAAGGGCCATGCAGCTGAACCTGGCCCAAACATGGCTCTCCAAGGAATGGTGAGAACTGGGGCACAGTGTGCATTTACCCAGACCTGAGCCATTGGGTCTTTGCTTTGTGGCTGCACCACGAGTCACATCTGGGGTTTGTCCTTGCTCAACAGGAAAGCAATAAAGTGACTTTGTTTAGTTCCTTTTTGAACTATTGATTTAGTTTCTCTTTTTTTTCTTTTCTTCCTCCTCCTTTTTTTTAAATTGAATTTTTGTGTATCTTATAAATAACATCTTAATCATCATTCCCATTGGTTCCCTCCCATAGCTTCCCACTGGATTTCATGCATTCTGTCATTTATGTTAAGTCCTGTCCAGTCAAGTTAGTATCCCTTGATGTTCTTCAGTGCACATTCATCCACTGGAGTCTATCTAGTCAAGTATCTAGAATCACTTCCTTAAAGAAGATCCTCTTTTCCTCATCTAGTAGTAATCAGCTTCCCAATAGTTCTTTGGCCAAGACTGGTGTGGGGGGGTGGGTCTGCTTCCTATTTCCATAGGTCTATGCTGGGTTTTTGTCTGCTTGTGTTTACATGGATCTTGTTCATGCTGTCACTATTACTGTAAGTTCATATGTGCGGTGCCGTAGGAGCCTGTAAAACTCTGTATCCTCCTCCTGTGGCTCTTACAATCTTTCAGCCCTCTCCCCTTCTGAAATGGTCCCTGCGCCCTGGGTGTGCATACAGTTTAATATGGGAGTCCTATCAAGGACCTACACTCTGCAGACTCATTCTCTACCCTTTGACCATTTGTGACCCTTGTGTTCACTGCCTTCTGTTACATGACGGAGCTTTGTTGATGAGAGTTGAAAAATACATTAATATTCTCTCTCCCTCTTCCACTAGGTTCTGTGAGCCTTAGGTGTAGAGGTTCCACTGTAGATGTGTCACTTAGGGTTGGGCATTTCACAGATACTTAATCTCTGTGTGTGACCAGTTGTAGAACTTTGTAAAAGTCTCCATCTGCTGCAAATGAAGCTTCTTTTATGCACGGTGACTGGCATACTTGTCTGTAAACGTAAGAATCCATATTTAGCATGTACTAAGAAATTGCATTTGTCTAGGGGATGTGGCAGCCTTGGGGTTTTCTTTTCTTTTCTTTTTTTAAGAGAGGATTTCATATAGCCTAGCTTGACTTCTAACTCACTTTGTAGCTAAGGATGACCTTGAACTTCTGACCCTCCCACCTCTCCTCCTCAGTGTAGAGCTCACAGTTTATGTGGTTCTAGGGACTGAATCCAGCCAGGGCTTCAGGCACGCTAGAGAAGTGCTCGACCAGCTGTGCTACATTCTCAGCTGAAAATTGATCCAATTTTTTATTTGGGTAAACTGAGTACTTATTTCAAAATTAATGTAATATTATTCTCCACCCTTAACTCCAACTTTTTGGAGTGTAGCACCTAGAATTCTTCAAAGAATTTTGGTATTTTCTTTCTATCATTTTTAAATTTTATTTTTATGTGTTTGAGTGTTTGCCTGCATATATGCATGTGTACCACGTGTGTGCCTAGTACCCCTGGGAGCCAGAAGAGGGTATTGAATTCCCTGGATGGTTAGGAGTTGTCATGTGGTTGCTGGGAACTGGGCTCAGTCCTCTACAAGAGCGGTAAGTGCTCTTAGCCACTGAGCCATCGCTCCAGCCCCCTATCCATCTATTTTTGAGATCAAACCTTGCTATGTAACCCAGGCTGGCCTTGAACTTGTGGCAATCCTCTTGCCTCAGCCTCCAGGTCTTGGGAATAAACAGGCACCACCACACCTCCATACCTTTCATTTCTCTTTCTTTCCCTCTTTTCTTGTTGTTGTATGGGGCTATTTTGCGTGTGCTAGGCGAGTGCGCTACCACAGAGCTGTATCCACAACCCTTTTTAAAATTGAAAAAAAAAAAGGAAACTGTGTAAGATTTGGTTCTCGAGACCCAGCAGAAAAGGACGAGAGACACCGGGGGCAGTTAACAGGACCGGTTTATGAAGGGCACAGGGCTAACTTCCCAGGTTGGGAAATGAAGGAAACCAGCCGAGGCTAGCCTCCTCAGATCTCGGGAGTTGAGGAACCTAGCCAAGCCTAGCTGGTCAGTAGGCCTTTTTATGGGGAGGAGATTCCCATAACATCTGATTGATGTTCAGAGGAAATAGTAAACATCTGTCCAGTAAAAAGCAGTCCCTTTTCACAGATGCTTGGGGATTCTGGAAGTTTGGCTGGAGTCGCCAAGGTGTCTGTCAGTCCTGAGTCCTGGAACTGCTGGGGTTTCCTTTCAGTCATACCTACACACAGGATCTCCCTAAGTTATCCAGGAAGGCCTTGAACTTTCAGTCTTCATGCCTCACTTTATCAAGCAGCTGGGATTACAGTCTGTATCTTCAGGCATGGCTTCTGCTAAACTTCCAAATAACCTATCTATACCATTATTTCTTGGTTTAAATTTTCCTGATTATCTATTAACCTCTCACAAAATGATTTAGCTCTCTCATCTCAACCCTGGCTGCTCCTTTCCACTGCTGATTTGACATCTACCTTCTCCTCCTTATTACATTAAGATTTTGGTTGCACTAATATCCGGTGTTTACGCAGATGTTGCTCATGGCTGGATAACATGAGGTGCTCTGATTATGTTTTATTGCTTAGACTGTGTGATGAAAGCAATGGTGTATGTTTATCCCACTGTTTCTATTCCCAGGAACAGAAGGAAATTATATTTCCCAGCTTTCTTTGTGGTCTGGCCGAGATGGGACCACGTGACTAAATTCTGGCCAATTGAAATGAAGCGTAAGGGGAGGTGATTTGACCCCTTCAATCTAAGGCAGCCCAAGACCTTCCCCACATTCTGCCTTACTCCTCTGTGTGGATGGAGTGAAGTCCCTGAGATGGAGTCGCAAGGTGGAAGCAGGCTGGTTCCGGAGTCAGAGCTAGGAGGAAGAGCTGCCAGCCTGCATCAGCCTGTGAATGTGCCAAAACGAGATGTAGCCCTTCTCCGCTAAGCCAGGGAGATTTCAAGATGTCTCTAACGTGACAGCAGCATTAATTACCTAATGCTTTCAGCACTTACGAGATAGTTTTCTAGTTTGCTTTGCATTTTTTAATCTTCCTAATACATCCCCAAACTCTCCCACGGAGTTATAAATCTCTCAGTGAGGTCAGTCACAGTTCTTCCCTTACCCTTCACCCTTAATTAATCCTTGGGCCTCTGGATAGGCCCCCAGGGCTCTCTCTGCTTGGCAAGGAGCCAGGAGGTTGGGCAGAAGGGGAAAAGGGTCATGTTTAAGGAGAAGCAGGGTAATGTAATGGTTGAGAGCAAGCTTTTTAGATTTAGAAGTTCAGTAACTTAGACAGTCTTCCCAAACTCTCTGAACCTTAGCATTCATACCTGAACCCCAACTTCAAAGGGCGATTGTGAGGGTTAAATGTGATGCTGCATCTGCTTATAAACGCCTCAGCCCAAATCCTGGGTAGAGGGTATGCTGATAGATGTTAGTTATTATCATTACAGAGATGAAAAAGGTGCTCTGGGCCTGACCAGGAAATTTAACCCAGTCATGAGTTCTGCTTTGGTCCCCACTATAAAAGAGAGCAGCTGCTCCCCAAGCCTAGAAATCAGTCAAGGAGAACCACTGTAGATGGTTCCAGGGCGTGCCAGAGGGAATGTCCCTGGACTGGTACCACAGAACAGACATCTTGTCTTTTCATCCTGGGCTACAATGGCTGAGCCCAGGGTACTCTCACCTCACCCAAACCCTCCCTCTGCCTTTGGCTTAGAAGGGAGTGCTGCTTGGTCCCCTTCTTTCCCCTAGAAAGGCTATGGGGTGGCAGTGAATTCAACACATCTACTGAGCATCTAGTCCATGCCTGATGCTGGGCTAGGCCGTGGGTTAGAAGCATTAATTAACAGAAAGATTGTGCTTTGAAAGTGCTCCCAGTGAGGGGAGGGAGGCAGAAGGTGTGCAAATAAAGAGGGAATTGCGTATGGCCGTGAGAGCTGGAGAGGAGAGGGGTCCTGAGAGAGAGCATCCAGACTGCTCGTGATCGATGAGAGTGGGCCCTCAGGAGAAAGAGCAGCTTGCAGCTGAAGGCCCCTGAGTTGGCTGTGCTGGGGAGCAACACGTACGGACAACACAGGGACAGAAGGTGCTTGTCTGGCTGAAGCTCCTGATGAGGCTAGGAGAACAGTGACCAGTTTTAATCAGCAAGGCTGAGCAGGCCACTGTGAAGAATTTGGATTTTAAGTGAAAAGCAGAGACGTTCTTCAAGGGCTTAGAGCAGGAAACTGTCGGTGTCAGATTTGTTTTCCGAAGGTCACCTTGGTCCCCTCTGCCTTCATTATCATGGCCAAGGAAAGGCAGAAGCAAGAAGGCTGAGACCTCAGCAACCTGTGGCCTATTTCAGTTGCTACAGCTTCTGGACCCATCCCAGGGGAGAACATGTCACCATGGCAACAAGTGGACAACTATTTCTGGCTTTGAAAGATCTGTGCATCAAGGTCATTCTTGCAGACCCATGTCAGAGCATACACACACATCCTTCCCCATCAAACCCTTCTCCCCACCCAGTGGGAGGGATGTCTGACTTTGAAGCTTAGCTGGTTTCTCTTCAGAAGAGAAATACACTGTGTGAGGATAAGCAATAATCAGGCCTTAAAATTCCTGTCCCATGTAGTGCCCTAGAAAATGCATCTGCTGTGGCATTCAGTGAACCTTATGCATGGGTCAGTTCATTTATCAAACACTTGTTAGACATTCAGTAGCCAAGTATGGTGCTGGGCATGTTCCAGGTGTAATGGAAACTCACGGAGTGGAGCATTAACTGTGCAGAATGAGCTGTGCAGGTTTCTGTTACTGACAATATTTGTGAGCCACTCTGATCAAAGAGAACAAGAACTGAGCACAAAGGGAGCCTCTGGCTTTGCCTTTCTGCCTGTTTATCCAAGGACTGTGTTCCTTGTGGCTCTGTCTGATGCAAACATTCTCTAGGGCACTACATGAGACAGAGTGTTAAAGAAGATAATCCCTCTGCTCACCTGAGCTCATCTTATAATGGGGGCAGATGGACAATATTCCAGTGAACAGACATTTAAGCGAGATCTCTCTAGACGCCAATCAGTTCTGGAAGAAGAGATGACTTCGTAGTGGGCAGGAGGTGGGGCGGGGCTTCTCTGGCTTGCTTGGTGGCCAAGGTGCCTTGCTAGTTCTTGGCACCTTTAATGGTCCATCCGAACCCTTCAACCAGCTGTCTTCCTTTCAACCATGCTGTTCTCCTGGATTCCCTGAGGCTGCCAGCTTGACTTTGGATCATTTAGGTCCAGTTCAGAAGTTCCCTCCTCAAACAGGGCCCCACGAATCAAAATAGCCTTTATTTTATGGCTTCTGATCCGCCTCAGTCACTTGTAGCTGTTGGTTTGGTGAAGGAAACAGAATCTACGCTGTTAGTGTCCATGTGTGGAGAGTTTGTGTGTGTGTGTGTGTATGTGTGTGTGTGTGTGTGTATGCGAACACATGCTCATGTGTACTAATGGAAACTTTGGGTGTCAGACTTTGCCTTCCTTCTTGTTTGAAGCAAGATTGTAGGAATGGCTTTTACAGTATGGACATATTCTGGACAAATGACTTTCATATAACCTTGAAACCTAAAAGTTTAATCTTAGCTTGTTTATTATGTAGACAAGCTCACTGAGCTGTGTGCTCCTCTTATGATCTGGGCATGTGGCCTTAGTCCCTCATGACCCTTCCTTCCCCTCAACCCAAAATAATGTATGAGTATGTATATGTATGTTTTACATACCAAAGCACTGCAAACAGAACTTAGCTTATGGAAATCAATGAGAGAAGTTGATAACATCTGCTTGTGGCTTTGTGTGTTGTTGTGTTAACCTAAGTCAGTAGAGGTCAAAAAGGACATCATCTCCTTTTACTTCCCCATTTCATGCTAGACATACTATTTCAATAAAGGAAGAAGCAATCCCTTTTATGGGGAGCAGAGTTCCAAGATAATTCTGAAGGAACAGGTTCTCAGCAGTTCAGGTCTGTTCTTGGCTTAAAATGGATGTTAAAAGTCAGGTTGTTTTTATTTGGACATAACTTTAATATGGTATCATGAGGTAAATGCCGCACAAGATATCTTTGTTGGTCACCACTGAGGACACCAGGCTACCTGGCCAGATAGCTTCCAGGAATTCTCCAGTCTCTACCTCCCATCTCGAAGTAGAAGCACTCAGATTACAGACACATGTTACTGGGCTTTGTGTGGGTTCTGGTGCTCAGGCTTGTGTGACGAGTGCTTTTACCCCCTGAGCCATTTCCCCAGCACTAGAATGTTTTAATCAAAGAACTAGAAGCTGAAGGAGTGACAGGCAGGAGACCATGACCATCACATTGGTTTGCCCCAGAGAGACAGGAGGTTCTTGAGAACTTACCTGAAGGTCACAATGGATTCTGAGATTTATGGGTTCTGTGTTTCAAGTTTGAAGTATCAAGGAAAATGAGTCTGAAATGTCTGATTTGGGGCTGGGAAGATGGCTCAGCAGTTAAGAGCACTGGCTGCTCTTGCAGAGGATCCAGGTTCAGTTCCCAGCACCCACGTGGTGCCTGACAACCATCCGTAACTCAGATCCAGGGGATCTGATGCCCTCTTCCCTCCTCTGCAGGCATTACACATGAGTGTTCTCACACACATGCAGGAAATACACTCATACACATAAAATAAAAATACAGATAATATATTAAAACACAAAACTAAATGTTTGATTTAATTAATTAACTAACTAATGAATTAATTTTTTTGAGACAGAGTTTGCCTTACATAACCCAATTTTCTGGGACTAGTGATTCTCCTTCTTCAACCACTCAAGTGCTGCTGGGATTGCAGGGTATATACCAGCACAGCTGGCTCTGCTCCAACTCCTGCTGGAACCACAAGCTGCCTCCTTGGGCTGCTGTCAGCTCTAGCCTTCTGGGCTAGGTAAGCCCTGCACCATTCCCTCTCAGCATCACCTCAGTGTCCTGCCAGAACCAGAGAAGCTGAGCAGAAAGAGTCCAAGGCAGCTGGAGAAGACCTCCAGGGTGGCTGGGAAGAAGTCTAGTTTTGCTGATCTTAAGGCAAACAGCACTTCCTCCCAAGGGGAACAGAGCATTACTGAGGTCATTGCTGACTGCTCTCCAGCCCCACAGGGAGGGCGTCCCCAGAGGTCTTGAGCCATTTTGTGGCATCCAAGGGTTAAGGGCAGCTCCTCAGCACAGGTGCAGGGCTCACAGAGTAAACATGTATTTTACTTCCTCTGCAAACATTGCACATCTGAGAAAGCAATTTCCTTTTCTAGACATGTGCTTGCCCAGCTGTACAGGCCTTGGTGGGCAGGGGTTGGATTTAATAAAACAGGAGCTGGCAGGGCAGCAGACTTGCAGTGGGTAATGCTCCCCAAGATTGCACTTCAGTCCCAGGCTGTCCCCGTGCTCTGTACCACACAGACCCGAGGGCACATCAAGTTTCCTTTCCCGAGCCAGACCACAGATTAGTGCCACCCAGTCTTGTTCTAATCTCAGCATCTCCAGGATGAAAGATTCCACCCAAAAGGAAGAAAAAGCGCACCGCCGTGATAGACTCTTGATTATAACGGGTGTCTTGTTTTCAGAATGCCCTTAGAGTCAGTGAGCTGTGTCCTGCTCTCCTTATCCCATCAGGCCGTAGTAGGTACTATGCAGGTTTACAGTCAGCTCCACACAGCAGAGGGAACTCTTAAGTATGACAATGTCACTCATTTCTCTATTTATTTGTGACTTGACTCTAGCACCATCCTAACATTCAAGAAAAACTGGTTCCAAACCCATTGCACACACTGCAGGATTCCCAGGCTCGGGTTTCTCTTAGGGTCCTCCTGTTTACTTTGCACCCACTGCTAACTTCTCTGGGTCCACCCTCAGGGAGACAATTTCTACTTCTTTTTATTATTCTTGTAAAATAAACACATGGTAAAATTTGCCATTTAAACCATTTTACAATGTACAGTTCAGTGGTGTTTAAGTACATGACCTTCTGGGGTTTTCCTTCTCTTCTTTCTCCTCTTCCTCCTCCTCCTCCTCTTCCTCTTTCTCTTCCTCCTCCTCCTCTTCTTCTTCCTCCTCCTCTCTCTCCTCCTCTTCTCTTCTTCCCTTTTTTCCTGAGATGGGGTCTCATGTAGTTATGTAGTCAAAGCTTGTCTGGGTATTGTGATCTCCCTGTTGTCCCATCCCAGTGCTGAGATAACAGGTGTGTGATACCATGCCCAGCTCCCGTTGCATCCTTGTTCTCTCTCTCCTTTTGTGAGTAGTTTTTGTTCTGCATTCTGTGTTGAGCATTTTGTTGGTAGTTGTCAGCTATGAATGCAGGACTGCTGTGTGGAGTGCCCAGCCATGCCATGCCCATCAACCTTTTATCCTGTCTTTTCTCAGCCTCTTCTCACTTCTACCTCCAAGTTGCTCCTGAGAACTCCTCTCTTATCAGGCTGTTCTGCCAGTTCCTAGGCAAAGGCTGGACTTCGTCATGCACAGCAGTTTTCTTCCCTCTTCTCCCCTGTTCATTTCTACCCGCCTCCCACAGGCATTCTCTACAGAGAATCACCTGGCCTTGAGAGACTGTCGTGTTGGTTTCCCAGCCAGGGAAGATCTTTCCCCGCGATGTGGTTTTCAGTCTGGTTTCTGGAGACCAGCCCGGCTGCCTTCCTCTCCTACAGGAGCTTCCCGTTCTGCAGCCAGTGTCCACTGAGTGTGGAAAAGCCCATGCCAGTTACTGCTATACCCTGAGGGAGGTAGCTGCCAGCCTTGCCTGCTAAAGCAGAGAATGAGTTCTGACTCCCACAGGGCTGTGTGCTGCAGGTGTCTCCCAGTTTCCATCCTCCTATCTGGCACCTACTCCCTAATATCCCTTAAGAAACTACCGCCTCACCCCCTCATCCCGCCCAGTAAGAATGTACCATTAGGATCCAGTTTATGTCGCAATGCCTACAGCAGCTCTCCCCTTCCACAGACAGAACATGACTCCCTAGCTCCCTAGCTAATAGACTTCCAGGTGCCAGGATCTCTCATCTGGGATGTGCATTTGCATATTGGTGGCCACATGTCCTGCTCCCACCCCTCCCCTCTCCTGCCTGGGAATCAGAGGACTTGGTTGCAGGCTTAACATCCTCAGAAAGGTCTGAGAAGAGACCTTCACTTTTGACGTGGGCACTCTGACTTCTCTCTTCAGAGATCCCACATGCTGTCTGTCTATGGTGTTGGGGCTGAATTCTCCTTAGAGCCCCGACCATGCTGCTGTATGCCTCTGGCATCAAATAAATCCTGTGGCCTCAAGGAACATACTCCGTCCCAGTGTCTTCTGTCATATTTGAGACCTTTCAATTTCCTTTAGAATCCCCCACCTGACCCCACAGGGTAGAAGTGCCATATGCCCCAGTCCTATCTGGCCTACCAGAGCCCTCTGGACACCTGTTGACTGGCTGAGTGATAGGCATGGGACCCAAACCAGGTCAGTGAAAAGAAGCTGAGGATGACCTTGAACTTCCGATCCTCTTGCCTTCACCTGAGATTTTAGATATGGACCACTCTACCCTCTTTTATGTGGGGATGATGGAGCCTAGGGCTTTGCCCATACTAGGCAAGCACTCTAACAACCAAGCTACATCCCATTCTCCACCATGTCGCCTTTTTATCTGAGATGGCTTGAGTCAGGCTTTTGTACACTGCAACCATAAATTCTTGATAAACATTAAAGGCTACAAAAGGGAGGTTATAACTGAGTGGGGTCAGGAGCCTGGACAGGAATGGTGGCTGAATGGCAGGAGGCCTTCAGTATTCTCCTCAGTGAAGGAGAAATATTAGACCCTGAATGCAGAAGTGGCCAGAGATCATCATCTAGCGTGATTGCCACCCTCCAGCCACCTCCCCTGATATGGCACAACCCCCACTCCAGTTACCTTCCCGATATGTCACAATCCCAATGACGGGTCACTCCTTGAAGGACAAAACACAAAAGCCCCGAGTCTGTCAGAGAGGCCCTCCTCCTCCAGAGCCGCAGCCACAAGGAGGTGCCTTCTTGGGTTTCTTCTCTGCCTCCAAACCTGCGTTTTCTGTTTCTTCATCTTTTTTCCCACTTCCTGTTTCCTTATACTCAATTCCTCACACATGTGCTGGAGTCTTTCTCTCAGGCGTTTGTGATGCCGTATTGCAGACAAGGAAGCTGAGGTATGCTGAGCTGCTAGGAGGTTTGCACTTAGGGACTCTGAGCACATTACTAAGATTCCAGGCTGGACCGTTCCAGGGATGCAGAAGACAGACTTACTCGGGCCAATCATAAGGCAATGAAATGAGAGGACAAGTAGCTGCTTCAAAAAGAATTCTATTTTACACTTACTGTGTATGAGTGTGCATACCATGCCACATGTGTGGGGGTCAGAGGACAGCTTGGAGGAGTCAATTCTCTCCTGGTACCATGTAGGTCCCAGGGATCAAACTTACGTTGTCAGGCTGGCAGTAAATACCTTTGCTGGCCCAAGGAGCTGGCTTTTACTGAGACACACACTTAGCTCTAAGCCTCTTTATGTGTCCTGACTTGATTTTATGAGCACACAGAGGGTGGGAAACTCAGGTGAACAGGGTCAGCCTACGGTGCTTTTAAACAGCTTGTCTAAGTGGGCACAGATCAACTAAGATAGAATTATGACTTGGGTCCCGAACCAGTCAGTATGTTTCACAGTTTCTTCAGGCAGTTTTAATGGATGTCAGGTTTGAAAGTCCATGACGTCAAGTATTCATTTTTCAATGCAAGATGCTGGGCTCCTCCCATACACACTGGTTCTGTAGGTCTGGGCAGAGCCTGAGAATTTGTGTTTCTAACAGGTTCTAGGAACTTCTGCTGCTGCCAGAACAGGGGCTGCTTGGAGTCCCCTTAAAAGCCAGTTCAAGGGACAGGCATGGTGGTGCATGCCATTAATTCTAGTACTTGGGAGGCAGAGGCAGGTGGATCTCTATGAGCTTGAGGCCAGCTAGGTCTACATAGTAAGTTCCAGCTTAACTGTGGCTACACGGAGACCCTATCTCCAAAAGAAAAAAACAAAATAAAAACAATAGTTCAAGGGAGGCCAGGATTAAGGCTTTTCCCAGACCTGTGTCTTGTTGGGCCATCCCTGATCACACCCCTGTCCAAGTTCTAGGCTGCTGAAACTTCCCAAGTGGTATTAAGTTCTGATGATCTTTGGCAAGTCTGTGACCTCTCAACATTTGAATTTTGGTAAAACTCGAGGAGCTGGTGTGGTTTGGGGATGAGTTGGGGGTAAGAGCTTGGTCATGTCTGAGATGGGCCAAGTTGGGCCGTAGGCCAGAGGGTAGAGAGAATGGATAAGAGAGGCCTTGCCGGCCTGTTGAGTGCTTCTGAGAAGATGTAGGGATGGGGTGTTCTCAGTCATCCGTGGCTGCTGTTGCTCATTTCTGGCACCAGTGCTCTGAAGAGGCTGGTGAGTGCTCCCAAAAGGGGGAGCACGGGAGAGGCTTGTTTATGTACTAAGCCCCGTCCTGAATGCTTTGCCACTCAGCCTATTGCGTTAGGGATGAGATCATCCCCATTTTACAGAGGGTCTCATTGAGACCTGCGTGGTAAAGTCAGCTGCCAAGACTAAATAGCTTGTTTGCAAGAGAGTCAGGTTTTATTTTTATTTTTTATTTATTTATTTGTATTTTATGTGTATGAGTGTTTTGGCTGCATGTAAGTAAGTGCACCACATGCATGCAATGCCTGTGGATGCCAGAGGAGGGTGACAAATCTGCTGGAACTGGAGTTAGGAATGATTGTCAGCTGCCATATGAGTGCTGGGAACTGAACCCCAGTCCTCTGGAAGAGCAGCCAGTGCTCTTAACTGCTGAGCCAGCTCTCCAGCCCTGAGAGCTAGGTTTAGAACCCAGTTTTTCATGACCTTGAATTATATGTGTTCCCTCCTGCCAGCTACCAACTAGGCTGGCATCTTCAGTGGCTATACTATTTGCATCCCACCTTGGCTGAAACAGCTTGTAAGAGTCGGGGGTAGGAGGTATTCTTCCACAAGGAAAAGTCTCCATCCCTATGAACCGGGAAGGAGGCTCTGGGCATGCAGTGTGAGTCCCTGTGTCCTTACCCTGGTGGTATTGAAGAGCCAATACCAATCAGTACCCTCTGCGGGTTACTGGGTTCACCAGGTGCTTTAGAGAAATAGCCAGTACAGAATGTGGGTGTAAGAAATTAGCTCACACTGGGAACGGTGGCACATCCTTTAATCCCAGCACTTAGGACGCAGAGGCAGGTGGATCTCTGTGAGTTTCAGGCCAGCGTAGTCTACATAGAGTTCCAAGCCAGATAGGGCTATATGGTGAGACCCTGTCTCAAAACAACAAAATTAGCAACAACAAAAACGGAAAAACAAAATAGAATGAAGTAAAGGAAGGAAGGAAGAAAGGAAGGAAGGAAGGAAGGAAGGAAGGAAGGAAGGAAGGAAGGAAGGAAGGAAGAAACAAACTAACTCACATAGTTATGGAGACCTGTGGGTCCCAAGATCCACAGGGCCAGCTGGAGACCCTACAGAGTTACGTTTCCATTTTTACTTGTGTCTAAAGACCCAAGTCTAGAGACCCAGGAGACAGTAGTGTTACTTCAGTACCTCCATAGAAACACCCAAATAACACCTGACTGAATATCTCAGCAGCTCATGGCTTAGTCGGTTTGTTTCTTCAGTGCCTATCCTGTGAGGATGATGAAGAAGGGTAGTTAGGAGGGTCCCCCTTCAGAGAGAAGATGCTCCTTGCAAGGCCAAATGGAGAATGAGCCATGAAAGGCCTCAGGGTTCCTGGGAAAAAAGCTGTTTGACCTTTAGACAGGAGGAAAGTCTCTTGGAAAGGCCACAGTGATAGACGGTGTGGCCTTGCATGGGGAGGCACAGGAGCAGGATGGAGATGAACAAGATCATGGGTCTAGCTGCCCTCTGTAAGAATGCAAGCATCTCTCAGTTGTTTTGACATTAAAAAAAGGAGTTGTGGGAAGTGAGAATATAGACTGTGTTATAAATAGGTTTTGCAGGAGTATTGGTACTCCTAGTTTTGGAGGTGTCCAGGGGCTCTGGGGTGCTAGGGGACTGAGGAGGTCTTTACTGAGTAAATCAACTGATGTTACGGATGCTGGGAACCAGGTTTCTTGTGATAGGAAGGAATGTGCAAATTCAGCATAATGGGGAAACTAGGAAGGACTCTGAGACCTGGGTAAGTCTAAATTCATCTATGTAAATAGCTAGATTTGCATATGCACTCATGTATTAAAGTCAGGAATTCAGTGACTGTGTGGTTGCTGATATCTGTAAATCCATATGGCTATAGGTGTTGGTATGTGGACATGTACATGTATCTCTTAGCTTCCAGTGTCCCAGACAGAACAACGTTTTGATAGTCATGAGCACATCAAGTTCCTAGATCTTGGTTTCTAAACACTGTTGTCCACTCTGATGGCCAGAGCGTAGCTGTTTGCAGAGATGGAGCAGGGAAAGAAGATGAACCTGGAACGTCTGTGCTTGAATGCAGGGAGCGGTCAAACGCCATTACAAGATGGCGCCGGCTTCCGCAGCAGCGTGAGGTAAACAACTCTATATTTGGCCATGCTTGGCCGAGAGTGCGCATGCGTGTGGGTTTGAATTGTCCCTAGCCAATCCCGTGGCATTTTGCTTAGGGCGTGCGAATTGCAGCCAATCCTGAGGTACTATGTTGCCCTTCAAACTATAAAAGCCTCAGCACAGGCTCGCCCCTTGCCCCTCGCCATCATTGCCCATCTGTTAATCAAGAGCTCTCCAATAAAGTGTGATGCTGGAAGACTCCTCGTGATCGCGTGCTTTCTTTCTCTGCTGGCCGGAGGCGTTCGCCGCAAGTGGTTACAAGTTAGGCCTAAAAAAGTCAAAGAAAGAAAAAAAGTTTAAAAGAGGAGCTTATAGAAGCCAGTCATAAAGAGGAGCTTAAGGAAGCCAGTCATGATGAAAGTCCCCAGGTAAAGTGGGGATCCGCGACAAAAGCGGGTATTTTACTAAGTCCCCAGGTAAAGTGGGGATCCGCGACAAAAGTGGGTACTTTGCTCCCTCCGTAGATAAAGACGGGGCGGGAAGAGTTCGCGGGATAGCAAACTGAAAGTAAAATAATGGGTTGAGTGCACGGACTTTTACATGATCCTTGCTATAGGGGTGGTTCTTAGTTTTGTATTCTGGTACCTTATTTTTGCCTGCTTTTGTAAAAGGTGTACAAGAGGTACTCAGAAAAACATTATGGGAAATACTAGTTCTCATCCAATTTTTTTTGGCTCTAAATGAGCTACTTTGTTCTAAGAATTTAGAGCTTACTGAGAAAATTTAGATGTCTGTTAGGTAGGTTCATTTTAAGTAAGATGTCTCTCTGTTTATACTCTTTCCTGTTGAACTGTCTAATGGAGTTTGAATGTCTGATAGAATTTTGCTGCAAATTTATCTGGGTCTCAGTTTTTATCTTTTGGGAGGTTTTCGTATTGTTTCAATTTCCTTATGTGTTATGGGTGGTCAGGAGCCATTTTTTTTTGTTTATGTTCTGAGGTGAAACATTCCATCCTGCAGGGGAACTTATTAAGCTCAGGAAGTAAACAAGTCAGGAGCTTCAGGAAGTCCCTGAAATTGACAAGGTTCACTAATTTGGCTTCCTGCCTAAATTCCTGTGCTCTGATTAGAGGTAAAAATAGGTTGAGCAAAACCAAGTTGGGGCCTCAGTATTTAAGAGTCTGTTCAGGTAAAAAAGGTTCAAAAAAAAAAAAGACAAATGCAAACGGATCTGGGATTGAACCTCAAGAGGAGGAGGAACGTAAAACTAAATCCTCCACTCTTTCGGAGGACCCAGCTTTTGTGGAAACTAAAATCAAGCAGTTAGTCAAGAGTTTAAATCCCAAAGAAAAATAGGAGAGAAAGGAGGAAGCTGTTAGATATCTGAGAGAGGAGGATTTTCCACCATTTATTGCCCAGCAAAGCCCAAGGCTGAGCTGAAGAAAGAATATTTAGGAGAAATGTGGCATTATAGGGCGTGGTTAAATCTCTGTATGGTATATAAAAGATAAAAAAAATATATCTAGTCAAGGTTTATTCAGGAATGTTTGGTCTCTGCCCAAGTTTTAGCTACATAGGATACAGTAATTAAAAATACCAAATTGATGAAAGTTTGTGCAGTAACTACTGTGTCTCAAATCACCATTGCTTATCCCTTTAAAACCTGTATGGATAGATTAGTGGCCTCTTACTGTAAACCAAATTCAGGCCACAGAGTTCAAGAACAGCTAGAAAATGGTTATACAAACCAATTTTTGTCAAAAAAAAGTCAGAAAAATGGAGGTTATCTTAAAAAAGGTTAATAAAGTCAGTACAAAAAATAATAGCCCAAACCCAGTATTAATGTGGGGAAGAGGGCATGTTTGTGTTTTTCCCCAGGACGACGAATCACCTCACTGGGTGCCCAGCAGATTGGTGAGGACACTCCAGCCGTCCTTGGAAGATGCTGTGGAACAAGAAAACGTGGAGGCTCCTGGTGATGCTGACTCTGACTTAGCTATGGACATCAAGCCAGGATGAGCTGCGCTGGGGGTTCCTGTCTACCTTCCCACTTCCAATCCCAGTTCGCCATACTGCAATTGTTTTCCTCGCTTCTTTACAACTGAAAAGGACTAGTGTTTTGTATAATAATGCTTCTAGAACGACAAATTTGTCCAGATAGCCTTTTAACTATTGGATTGGAAATTGGAGTGATAATTTTGATGTTACTTTGGATGAGCTTCGAAGGGCTGTTATTTCTCTTAATTCCACCCGAGTTGATCCAAGTTTGACAGCTGGGTTTGTTTCCTGGTTTTCCTCGGCATTTTCCTATTTTAAAGAATGGGCAGGAGTTGGTACCTTCTTGGCCCTTAGCATTGGAGGAGACATATTGTGCCTTTGGTTGAGCTGCAAAATGCGAGCCCAGGTGCATAGGGACAAGGTCATTCTTACTTAAGCGCTAACCGCACTGGAGTTGGGAGCCTCCCCCCAAGTATGGCTAGCAGCCCTAAAACAGGAGTAGTCACTCTCACCCTTACCTGGCCTTTACACCCCCAGGGATCGGTATGCCCCACTGCACGTAGGAAGGCAGGGACAGGGTTCCCTAGGCCGGTCTCCGCCTTTGCACTCCCAGGGTCTATTCGCACTGCACGGGATAAGGGGAGGCCAGAAGCCTGATTTTCTTTCTCCCTTGATTGATCAACACATCATGAGGTGGGGATCAGATCGGGAGCTTTTCTTTGCTACTCGCAGGGTGTTGCTGCATAATTAATAAAAAAGGGGGAGCTGCAGGGAGCGGTCAAACGCCATTACAAGATGGCGCCGGCTTCCGCAGCAGCGTGAGGTAAACAACTCTATATTTGGCCATGCTTGGCCAAGAGTGCGCATGCGTGTGGGTTTGAATTGTCCCTAGCCAATCCCGTGGCATTTTGCTTAGGGCGTGCGAATTGCAGCCAATCCTGAGGTACTATGTTGCCCTTCAAACTATAAAAGCCTCAGCACAGGCTCGCCCCTTGCCCCTCGCCATCATCGCCCATCTGTTAATCAAGAGCTCTCCAATAAAGTGTGATGCTGGAAGACTCCTCGTGATCGCGTGCTTTCTTCCTCTGCTGGCCGGAGGTGTTCGCCGCACTTGAAAAGTAAGGATGTGCTCAGAGGAGGATACGAACTTAAAGGAACAGAGGAATGGCCCAGAGGGGGCTCCTGCTGATCAAATCTGGGCAGTTGAGCATCAACATAAAAAAACGGTAGTAATGGATAAAGCACTGAAAAGGATAGGCATCTAGGCGTTCACATTGGTATGGTTAAATAAAGAGTAAACACATAAGGAAAAGGGAAAGGCCTCTATTCTTTCCAAGAATGCATGGTTTGGATCTTGTCATAAAGAAATTGCAGCTGGCCCCATATTGAGAGTTATCCTACATATTGAAAGTCTATACAGATTTTTTAAAAAAATCTATCATGAGAACTAAATGGCTAAATGTGGTGTGTCTTTAGATTCTGGACTGGAAAGGGGGAAAAAATTCCTGTTGTTGTGTTGGTGGCAAAATTTGCGTGAAGTCTGTGGGTTGGACTGCGATGTGTTGGTTTGATTTCCCAGTTTGTAAGACTTGGTTAGTGTCCTTGTTTGTAGGAAATCTTTAGGCATGATGGAACATCGTCTTGTCAGCTTGCTTCTGAATGGTTCAGAAAAAGACTAAGAATTATATCCTGTATATGCGTGTAGAGAGAATGCGGGTTCACACACACACAGCAAAGCAAGTGGAAACTATTAACTGTTGGGAAACCTGGGCAAGAGAAATATGACAGGTTTTGGCATTCTTGCAACTTTTCTGTAAAAAAAAAAAAAAGACCTACTCAGAGCCTGCCTAATCCCCAGGGGAATGTATAACATCTGAGAGCACTTCTTTGAGTTCTTTTATGTGAATTTTTATGTAGTTAAGCTCATGCTCCACGTACAACTTTATATCCTGCTGTGTCATTTAGCACAGTAACATAAACATTGCCCTGAGTGTTACTACAGTCTCCATAAACATTGTCTTTAATGGCCACAGGATGTTCTACTGAGGCTCTGTCAAAGCCTACTATGCCAACGATTGTGGGGCAGTAATTGATTTAGTGCCTTTAAAAGTTATAAATCATATTGCAATGAGCAGCTTTAATAATAAAGCATCTTATGTTTCTTTTAGAGTAGATTTTTAGAAATGGAATTATGAAAGGCTATCTTAACGCAGTCATGCATTTGGTACGTCCTCCCCTCCACTGCTTTGCAAAAGCCCTTGAGCAATAGAGTAATTCCCAGCAGTGAGCGACCTTTCATCTCTACAGCCCGTCACTGCATTTGAGAATCCTTTAGTCTTTTTAATTTTCTTTTTGAAATATGGAATACTTCATGAATTTGTGTGTCAGCCTTGTGTGAGGGCCACGCTGATCCAATCTGTGTCGTTATACTACTAGTGTACGTGCTGGCCAAGCAGGCACTCCTCAGCTCTTTTGATAGGTGAACAGCTGTGACTTGTTGTTTGTTCTGTTGACTTCTAAAGAGGCTGAGGTTGAAGTTTCTCATTCTTGTCATTGTGGTTTTCTTTGGCTTAGCTCAGCTGACTGCTTCTCTGAGCATGGAAGCACCATGACTGCTGTGTCTCATGTGGCCAGTTTTCCTAGGACCATTAGCCCATGGTATCATGCCAAGCTCTTTGGTCATTTGCTTGGCCCATAAGCAGATCTCAACCCCTTTCATTTTAATAGGCTTTGTCCTTCTTTACATCACTGGGTAGAAGAAGGATTATTGACCTCTTCTCCCCTTTATAAAAGTAATTAAACTCTCTGTAAAAATCCAGATGTTATAGAAAGTTATTGTGATAGGTTACATGAGAATGCCCCCATATTTTATTTATTATTTTAACTTTATGTGTATGCATGTAACCTGCATGTATGTAAGTGCACCCATGTCATGCAGTGCCCACTGAGGACAGAAGAAGGATATTGGATCCCCTGGAACTGGATTACTGAAGGTTGTTGGCTGTCATGTGGGCTAGGATTTCAACCCGGGTTCTCTTTGAGAGTAGCCAGTGCTCTTAACCACTGAGCCATCTCTCCAGCCTGCGAATGCCCCCTCATAGGTTCCAAATATTTTCACACTTGGTCCCCAGTTCGTGGCACTGTTTCGAGAGGGTCATGGAACCTTTAGGAGGTGTGGCCATGCTGGAGGAAACACCTCACCAGGGACAATTTTCAAGAGTTCTTAAACCTTGCAAGATTTCCAGTCTCTCTGCTTCCTGTGACCCTTTGGAGATGTGAATGCTCAGTTTTCTGCTTTGGCCACCTCTGAAGCCATGCTTCCCCACTGTGATGGACTCTTACCCTTCTGGAACTGTGAGCCAAATAAACTCTTCCTTGTATAAGTTCCCTTGGTCATGGTGCTTTATCACAGTAACAGAAAAGTAACTAAAACAGTTATAAAAAGGAAAACCACTATTCTAAAGTCTCTTAATCCAGAGCCACCTGATACTGGATTTTTCTTTCAGGATTTTTCTATGCATATAGGTATAAATTCATTTTTTAGAAGAGTAAGGTAGGCAGGATGGTTCAGCAGGTAAAGACACTACCAAGCCTGAGGACCTGAGTTCGGTCCTCAGAACCCACAGAGTAGGAGGAGAGAACTGATTCCTACAAGTTGTCTTTTGACCGTAACAGATGGGTATACAGTGGTATCCATGCCTTTCTCCCCAAATACATAAATAAATGAATGTTTTTTTAAAATGGGTTTACTTAAAATTTTTTCATTTAAAAATCCATTTTAAAACATTGGCCGTAGAGCTCAGGCACATATATGGTTTGTATCCAGTACTTTTCTGAGTAACACAAAAATTAATATGACCAAGTGCAAGTCTCATTCCACTTCTGTGCATGTGTTTTCATTTAATTTTTTATTTAGTGGTACTAGAGATTGAACTTGGAGCTTTACACTTGCTAGGCAAGCCTTCTACCTACTGAGTTAAATCCCTAAACTATAAACTTTTTTCACATGTTTAAGATAGCATCTCATGTATCCCAGACTGGCCTCTGTCCTTATATGTATCCCAGGATGACCTTCAGCATCTGATCCTCCAGCCTCCACCTCCCAAGTGCTAGAATTACAGACATGCCCCACCACACCTGGTTTTATATGGTGCTGGGAACGGAATCCAGAGCTTCGGGCTAGGCAAGCACTCTAACAACTGAGTTATAGCTTTTAAACTTTTCATTTGGACACAAAGTTTCACTAATTACTCACAGTGAGTTTGAACTCACTGTATAGCACATCCATCTCTGGTCTCAGCCTCCCAGATACCTGGGATTGTAGGCCTGCACTTCCAGAGCTGGCAGTGCTTCTCTGTTTAGAAGCAAGTTTCTGGGCTGGGGATGTTACTCATGCTTAGTAGAAATGCTCAGCATTACAAAGAAACAAAATTCTCTTAGTCTGTGTGCTTATATACACGAATACTCTTAAGAAAATGTGACTTGAGTACTGCCTACCACCCTGACAAGTGTACCGTACACCACTCATCAAAGAAACTTCTTTTTGCAACAGATGGAGGCTATTGCAGAATTCCACAACTGGCCACACACACAGAATATATGTCTGAAAGATGCCAAGCTCTAAATGACACTTCTACAGTGGAACCTCTACACCTAAGGCTCTTGGAACATAGTGAAGCAGGAACAGATAAATCTTAAAAATTATTCATGAATGCTAGTGAAATGCAAAAATAATGCATAAAACATTGATGAGACTCTTTCCACCTGTTCCTTTTATAGTGTAGTCTAACATACCAATGTATTCCTCGACTCTCACCAGTGACGTGTCCTCATACATCAGAGTGTGATGCACACAGAAGGCCATAACTGACTAAGTTTTAGAGAAGAAGAGAGTGCAGAGTGTGTGTCCATGGATAGGACTCTTGTATTAAACCTCACCCACTAAGGGACCATTGTGGAAGAGGGGGCAGAAAGACTGTAAGAGGCAGGGTTGGTACACAAAAATCAGGAAACAGGCTTTCAGGCCACTGGGAATTTGTTCATATAATAGATCTTAATCAAATTTAGACTCCCTCCTCCATCCACACCCTATTCAACCCCCCCACCAGATTTCATGTATTTGGTCATATATATTAAGAACTATTTAGTCAAGCATTTGAACCCAGATATTCATCTACTGGAGTCTAGTCAGCCTATCTAGAGTCACTCCCTTGAAGAAGATCTCTGTCCCTTACTCAGCAGTAATCATTTGCTAATAGTTCCTAGGCTAGCTAGTTTATGGCTAGACCTTAGAACTTTTAAGGTTCAAAGCACTGATCTCCACCATGCCGTGTACTTACCTAGCTAAACATTTGCAAATGGCTTGAACTTTACATTTAGAAAATGATATTTACTGTCATTACTGGTTTGATGGGTTTTTACCTATCATGGCAACATGAACAAGTCATTACCAATAAGGGATGCTGCAAACTGCTCCAGATCATGAATTTCAAGTACACTGAAGCAGTATTTCCAGCTGACAATGAATCCACAGGTCACCCCACATGATAGCTCTTCATGCTTCTCATACTTAAACCAAAGAAGTAGGCAGTTGCCCATGGTTGGCAGGGGTATTCATTTCCACACAGACTGGAATCTGGACTTAGGTACATGGGTGATTAGTTGAAGTGGTACAAATTGTACCCAAGTTAAAATGTTTTCTGTGGAGCTGGAGAACACTGGCTGCTCTTGCAGAGGACCTGGATTCGGTTCTCAGCATCTACATGGCAGCTAATAACAGTCTGTAACTTCAGTTCCGGGGGACCCAATGCCCTCTTCTGGCCTTTATGGGCACCCAGCATGCATGTAGTATGCATACGTTCATGCAAGACACTCATATACATAAAAATAAATAAATCTTAAAAATTATTCATGAATGCTAGTGAAATGCAAAAATAATGCATAAAACATTGATGAGACTCTTTTCCACCTGTTCCTGGTATGGTGTTGTCTAGCATCTTTTCTAGACATACTGTCACTTGCACAGCTACCCTCTTGGGATGGTTTGTCTGTGGCAGTGGCACAGTGGAGATTGGTTCTTTGGAGGACCAGCAGGCATCTTCTGTAGCAAAATTTCAGAAGACCCGCTTAGATACATGCGATAAAAATCCTGATTTATCTGATGGTCTGTGCTCTTACTTTTCCAGTGTGTCTTGCTTGATTGGTCATTGTCTTCTTATTTTATTTTGCTTACATTCTCTCATTACTGTTCTTGAATTTCTTGTATCTCATTTTGTTTCACCCTTCCCTGTCTCTTCCTCTCTGACTTCCTTCATGTGGTCGCAGCTAGATTGGAGTGGACAGTCTGGATACCACTGCCTAAAGTCACCATAAGGACTTCTGTTTGCTCTCAGCCTGGCCCCTTTTTCTTTAAAAAAATTACTGTAAAATATACGTAACGTAAAAATTACCATTTTGACTCTAACTATACAGTTCAGTGGTCTTCGGTCTGGTCACATAGTTTTAAATTTTTTTATTTATTATTTTTATTTTATGTGTATCAGTGTTTTGGCTGCATGTTTGTAATGCCTGAGAGGGCTGAAGAGGGCTATCATCTGATCCCTGGAACTGGAGATATATATATATATATATATATATGTATGTATGTATATGGAGCTCATATTTACACTGGCTCTTCCTCCATCTAGGACTCGAGGCTCTGGGTTTCTAACCAGCCCCCTCGCTTTTTCCACGGTGCCTGTGTGGCTGTCCTAGGTGCCACCTTTTGAGTAATAAGGCTGTCCTTGTCCTTCAGGGTCCCATGGGCCCTGGGGTAGGCTGTGGCTGCTGCCTGGCTCTGTGTTGTGGCCACCTACCTACCCCTGTTTCCGAATGGCATTCCTTCCTCACCTCTCTCCATTGTGCATCCTGACTCCTCATTTCTCAGCAACTCCTGTCCCTCCCTTGTCTCTCAGCTCAATTTCTAGACCCTTATTTCTGAAAAATAAGATTTTTTCATTTAATGATATTAAGATCAAACTTGGAACTGGAGCTACAGATGATTGTTAGCTGCTATGTGGGTACGTGGATTTGAACCTGGGTCTTCTGCAAGAGCAGCCAGTGCCCTTAACCACTGAGCCAACACTTATGTATATTTTTAAAAAACGTAATTGAAATAATGGAACATAAGCAAGCAAGCATTGCAGGAAACTTGTACATTTTTTGAAAAGCATACAGAGAAAATGAAAATGATCTTGAACCCTATAGCCAAAGAAGTACTATTTATTTGATTTTGAAACAGGGTCTGCTGTAACTGAGGATGACCTTGAGCTCCTGATCCTCCTGCTCCTGCGTCCTGCACGCTGAGGTTACAGAGGTGCATTGCCACTCCTAGCTTTATTGCTGAGATTTTTGAGACATTCCTTTTAGGCCTATTTTTTTCTTGCATATATCTAAATTAAAAGCATTTATGTATTTATTTATTTTTATTTTAAGTGTATGAATGTATTGCCTGCATGTATGTAAGTGCACCAATGTTGTACAATGCCTATGGAGGCCAGAAGAGGGAATCTGATCCTGCGGAACTAGAGCTACAGATGATTGAACCTGGGTCTTCTGCAAGAACAGCCAGTGCCCTTAACCACTGATCCATCTCTCCAACATTTATGTATATTTTTTAAAAACATAATTGAAATAATAGAACATAAGCAAGCGTGAATACCGCTTCTTCAACAGGAGCCCTTTGTGTATGGTATACTGTATCTTGTTTTCCTGTTTTCTCCTGGTTCTTTGAAAATACGGGAAAAAGACTACTTCATAGATGCTAATATCTGCTAGTGTTTACTGGATCCTTAAGATGTGAGCTCTGGGGTGAATGCATGTTCATTATCTCAAATGATATTTTATCATTGGCTTAACTGGTCTACAAAAATAATGCTGAAATGGACAACTTTGTTTATATATCTCTATTATACTATTTTGTGTGTGTGTGAAGATGAGCTAATACATACTTGATATCTAGTGGACTATATATCTCTGCACAAAAGCAGCTGTATACAGATGAGTGTGGTTGCATACCAATAAAACTGTATTTATAAAAGCTAGAGGCTGAATGGATTTGATCTCTGTGCCTTAGTTGGCTGACCCCATTGTAGATCAGGATCAGTTAAGTACTGCCATTCGGCGGGGGCTGGAGAGATGGCTCAGTGGTTAAGAGCACTGGCTGCTCTTGCAGAGGACCTGAGTTCAATTCCCAGCACCCACATGGTGGCTAACAACCATCTGTAGCCCCAGTTCCAGGGGATCCAGTGCCCTCTTCTGACCTCTCCAGGCATTGCTCGACATGGATGCACCTACCTACATGCAGGCAATACACTGATAGATATAAAATAAAATATTTAAAAAGAACTGCCATTATTGGGCTAGGGAGATAGCTTCAGTCAGTGAAGGTCTTGCCAGGCAAGCGTGGGGATCAACGTTCAATTTCCAGAACCCACATAAAAAAGCTGGGCATGGTGGTGTGTGGTAATCCCAGTGCTAGGGAGACAGAGACAAGATCTGTGGTGCTCACCAGCTAGCTAGCCTAGCCTATTTGGCAAGTTGCAGGCCAGAGAGGACCCTGTCTCAAAAAACGAGGTGGATATATCCTGAGGAATGACACTCAAGGTTGACCCCTGACCTTTACATGCACACACGTGTGCACTTGTGTGTGTGTGTTTGTGTGCATACACATGTGAACTGCCATTCATTATTTACTATTTTTATTTTATGTATATGAAGTATTGCTTGCATGTGTGTAAGTGCACCCATGTTGTGCAATGCACACGAAAGTCAGAAGAGGGTGTCAGATCCCCCGGAACTGGAGTTATGGACAGTTGTTAGCTGCCATGTGGGTGCTGAGAATTGAACTTGGGACTTTTGCAAGAGCAGCCAGTGCTCTCAACCTCTAAGCCATCTCTTCAGTACCCCCCAAAATTTTCAATTATGCCAAATATAACCTCTGTCCTCTCTTACGCCTCCTTTTTCTTCTCCTTTGACTTCTTTCCTTCTCTGCCATTTATCTCTTCATCTTCCTTTCTCATTCTTCCTAACTTTAAAAAGTATAGCCAGGTGTGATTCAGGAGGCTGAGGCAGGAGGATTGCACATTCAAGGCCAGCCTGGGCTACACAGCCAGTGCCCGTGTCAAAAGAAAAATATGGATTCATTCAGAGGATAAGAGTACTTGCTGTAAAAGTGTGGGGACCCAAGTTCAGATCCCTAGCACCCAGGTAAAGAGCTACATGTGGATATATGTCTGTACCTGTAACCAGCACTGGGGATGGGGTGCCCTCAGATGGGGAAGGGAATCACTGGTGCTTGCTGACTACAGGACTAGCTGAAATGAGAGGCCCCTTCTCAAGGGCTTAAGACAGAAAGTGCAGATACGTATACACACACGCACACACACACACATGAAAGAAAATGTAAAAACCACAAAAAACTAGTCCTAGACAAATAGAAGCTGAATTCCTGATAGATCTTGTCTCTCCTGATGTCTCTTCAGAATGACAACAGCAGCTCCCTAGAACATACCCACTGGATTCTCCAGATATCTAGAAGTTTTATTCAATCTTTGATGATTCATTAGGGGAGAATATTTTGTTTTAATTCCCATGACCTTGGTGACTAACTGACTGTCTGTCTCCTTATTCATGTGTCTTTCATGTTCTTTCTTCATACATGTTTGAATGTTCTTTGTCTCATTAGGAGCTTGCTTCTTTTTGATTTTGTATGTCCTTTTCAGAAACCATGTTAAGTCTTGTCATATTTATTGAAAATTTCCCCCAGTCTTTGATTTTGCCTTTTCATCAAATTTACAATTATTTTGATGAATAGAGGTCCTTAATTTTTGGTTATCTCTTCCATTTTCTTCCTTGAAACTTTCCCATTTGGTTTTATGACTATTGTGTGTCTCAATTTGCTCTTAACTTTTTGTTTGTTTTAAGACACGATCTTACTATGTAGTCCTGACTGGCCTGGAACTCACTATGTAGACCAAGCTGGCCTCAAACTCACAAACTTGCAGAGATTCACCTGCCTTTGCCTCCTGCTTGGTCTTCCTCCTCCTCCTCCTCCTCCTCCTCCTCCTCCTCCTCCTCCTCCTCCTCCTTCTCCTCCTCCTTCTCCTCTTCCTCCTTCTTCTTTTTCAAGATAGTGTCTCATGGAGCCCAAGCTGACTTGCAACTTAACTATGTAGCACAGAATGACCTTTGACTTATGATTCTCCTGCCTCCACTTCGCATGCCCAGCTCACTCTCAGCCTTTTGATATTCCATAAACAAACTTCAGGGATGTGGTGGAGAGATAGGTATGTTATAAATGTTCTCAACCACTCCTCACAGAGAATGTGATGAATGGTGGTGTAAGCCAGTGGTTCTCAAACTTTAGCATACATCACAAGGAGGCCCCGGGTTCAAGTCCCAGCACTGCCATCAATCAGTCAACATCAATCAATCATCAACCAACCAACCAGTTACCTGGGAGCCTTGGTGAATTCAGATTGCAGGGTCTCACATACAGAACTTTAGATTCTGTAGGTTTGGGGTGGGACATTTCTAATGTGTTCCCGTTTAGTAATGGCCCTGCTGGGCTAGGAAAATACTTGGACACTAAATTACCTAAGTTATTAAAATATCTCATAAAACAAAAAGTCCAGGTCCAGACAGGACCCAGGATTGGTTTAACAGCTCAGCAACATCAGGGTCTCTAGGCTGAGTCTTGACTCTTGACTTTTTCCTCAGTAGTAAGATGACTTCCATACCCCAACCTCTCATATGCACACAGCACACAGTAGTAAGATGACTTCCATACCCCAACCTCTCATATGCACACAGCACACAGTAGTAAGATGACTTCCATACCCCAACCTCTCATATGCACACAGCACACAGTAGTAAGATGACTTCCGTACCCCAACCTCTCATATGCACACGGCATTTTAAGCAGGAAAAGGGAAAAGGGTAGAAAAATTTACTGTTTTGTTTTTGAAAAAAGATCTCACTCTATAGCCCAGGCTATGAGCTTAGGATCCTCCTGCCTTAGCCTCCCATGTGCTTTGATTTCAGGCATGTGCTTAAGGGCTTGCCTTTTAACAGTGTTAGGTACATGGCTCCTTTGATCAAAGCTTGCCTGCAAAAATCCAGTAAGAAGAGAGGGGAGGGAGGGAAAAAGGGAGGGTGGGCTTGAGTGGCAGCCCCTGCTCCGGAGATTTCCCTGCATTGGAGGAGAGGTGATCAGTCCAGACCCTGGACCCCCAGCTGCAGGGCCGGCAGACACAGTACCGTGCTAGGCCTCCAAACTGGTTCTGATCTTGGCTTCACTGAAGTGATTGGACTTGTTCCTGTCTTCCCATCCAAGGCTGGCCTGGTATTTGGATGCCTTCTTGCCTGAATTCCTCGTTAAATAACTGCCCTGGGCCCAAGTTGGAAACCTTGCTTTCTCTTGCCAGTTCCTCTCCTAGTCAGGAGTCTCAGCCCAGATTCCAGTGGTCTGCTGCATGTCAGCAGTTGTGCGGAGCACCACTTGTCTGGACCGCCCCCCAGGTATCCTGTAGGTCCCTGTAGAACTCCCCAGGGTGGATTTGACGCTCAGAAGTGGCTGGTAGAACATGCCTGCCCCTTGAAATTCATTTGAGCCACATTACAGGCTTGCATGGATCTGTTGGCCCAGTGTTCTCTTACTGTGTGTATCTGACTTTTGGGTGTCTTCTCTCTTCCTCAGAGGGCCAGAGATGCTCACTGGTACCATCAGAGTTGGGGTTAGGAGAAGATGGTCCCTACCTCTGGCAGTGGGGACACCCTCAGGTCCAGAGAAGTGGGCCATACATGTCTATACATGCCTATGTGTGGCTACAGGGAGCATGTAGTGGTGACTTCTGTTAGAATTCTAGTAGTTCTGAAGGAAAAAAATTAGACTTAGACTGGTTTAAATAAGATCTAACTGGGAAGTCCAGTGTCAGTCTGGCTTCAAGCAGGCTCATTTTATCTATGCATGTGGCATCACTGGAATGCAGTCCTGTTCATCTTTCAGTGTGGACTCCTCTGGGTTCACTTCCTTGTCAAACTGGCTCATGGTCACAGCATGGCTGCTGACAGCTCTGGAGGCTATATCCCTTCTACTTTTCCTTCCAGAGGAGAAAGAGGAAACTGACCTCCCTGATTATACAAACAAAAGTTGCCAAATTGAGATTTGTTAGCCCCGATTGGCCTGGTTTGGCTCATCAACCTTCCCTGAAACCAACCTCAAAGGCCAGGGAGATGTGGTATGCAGCTTGGTTAAGGGTTGGGTCACAGGATTCAACCTTGGACCGGGGGAAGAATTAACCATAACCAAGCCGAATAACTGGAAATGGGCTAAGAATGTTTCCAAGGACACTGAAGGACTCTGCTGGTGGGAGCAGGAGGAGCAGGAGGTAGGGAGGCAACACACAGATGTTTACCCTCACTAGAAGTTGACACAGCTTCATTCTTAGAACAGTGCCAGGATCATAAAATCAAGGCAAACACGCCCAGATCAGCAGATGAAGGAGTTCGATGGTTGTCTTGACTTTAGAGGCCATGCTTTGTGACAGGTCAGGCTGGCTCAAAGGGCCAAGCAGCCACTGGCCCTGCTCCCTCTCTCTCCCAGTACCAGGTCATCCAGTCCAGGGTCTTATGCCTCCCTGTTACCCAGCTGTTGCAGGTAACTCCTCCAGGCCTGGTCTGACAACTGGATTCCAACACCAGGATGTTTATTCTTTGGGCAGTAAAAACACTGTCTAGAACATTCATTGCCACTCAGGACAATCATGTCTTCAACAGTGTTTACGGCTTGCTGCCCTTGTTATCCTCTGTAACACAAATCCTAACTTGTCAGTCCCATGTGAGGTGCTGCAGCTTGAATTTAGTCCTAAAGTAAAGTGTGGAGGCACACATGCGTCTGAATGGGTCCCACCATTGGAACCATAGGAAAAAACCAATAGAAAGCCGCTCTTTCCACTTGGGGCTGGTTGCATTATTGGAATGGAGTCTTCTTGGCCTTTGTGGCCTTGATCCCCTTTCTTGCTCCTTATTACCATAGTCTTCACTGCATGTAGTCTCATAAGCCTCCTAGGTCCTTTCAAATCAGAGTAAATTCAAGAGAAATACATAAATAACGTGATTTGTTGATTTGCTTTCCTTTAGGTCTTGGTTTTGTTTTCAGCATGGAAGGAGAAAAATATATAATTCAGACATAAACTTGACCTGATTAAGATCAAATGAGGCCTCTCACAAGCTCTCCTTTTGTGTCTGCTTTCCCCCTCTCTTCCGCCCACCCCTCCTTCCTCCTTCCATTGTGAAAAAGCCTTTGATCCTCTTTCTGGAGAAATGTTGGAAGCTCAGAAGTGGCTGTAGAACATGCCTGCCTTGCGACTTCCTCTGGGGTGGAAATTCATTTAAAACTAGGAGTTTCCAAAGTGACTGCCAAAGCCACAGTGCTGGGAGGGAGGAGACAGAGGAGGATGGAGGACAAGCTGGAGCCAGACGGTCGGGGTGGGGAGTGGGCCACCTCCTGGAGCCTGTCCCTTGTGAATCTCCAGGTTAACAGGGAGTATCTGCCTGAGCTGGTGTGTTCAGAGCCCCGCAGGCAGCCTGGAGTGAGTTGGAGGTTCTCTCCCTTCTTTTCTCTATTCCAGCCCACAGAAGGTCCCCCTTACCTTCTTCATTCAGTTCAGCCTCTTCCCAGCTCGTAACCCCCCTTTATCTTGACACATCCTGCCATGAATACCTTATGGATGTTGACCCAAAGTGACCCTCAGCATCCCTCTGCTCCCACTGGTCACACACAGTCTGTTTTCTTGGGACTCAGCAGATCTGGAGTTCTCCATCCACTTCCCAGTGGTTCTGAACCTTCGCTTTTCTGTAGACAACAGAGCAAGTGGACGCATATGAGTTCTGGGAGCTCCATGTTCAGCTCCATCCCTACTGCCTCTTTGGTAATTTTTCTATGGGAACATTCCCCTCTGACCTATGGTCCATGATCCTTTGGGTAGAGTGATTCTGCTCCCAGTTTTAGCAGAATGGTCCAACTAGGAGCTAACAGTGTGTCTCAGGCTTCTGCTCCCTTGATTGGTCCATGAGTAGAGGGTCCACTCTTCCATCTGTATATAGCTGCAACAGTTGAGCACAAGGATTGTGTCAGAAAAAAGCTTCCCTGAGGGAGAAGAGCTGAGCTGCAGGACAAGGACACCTGGCCAGTGTTGGGCACTGTTTCCCCTACCTGGGGTGACCACTGCCCAACTTCCTTCTCTCTTTGCTGGGTCTAGTCTTTCCTGATCTTTGAGTTGACACAGTCATCTCTGGAGGAGCTTTCCTCAGCGGACCTCCAGCCCTTGTTGGCTCTACAGACAGAACGCCAGCAACGTCTCATATATCAACTCCCAGTCACCTGTGTGCCTGTGGCTTTAAATAAGTCACATAGGTCTTTCTGAGTCTCAGGACCCCTGTGGACCCCTGGAGAAAAGGACCCACATTTCCTGTTTGTCTTTCTTGGATCATTTTTTTGCAAAACTTTTGATTTTGAAGCATCTGATGTTGCCTGGCATACAGAAGGCAAGGAGGGCCATGAAAACAGTATTGACTGTAGATTCCAGTTCTACAGCTGTGTGACCTTGAGCAGGTCACCTGCATCCTATTAGCTTCTGTTTCTTTACTATGAGACTACACTATTGCCTAACTGGGCCTGGAATTATTGAAAATCAATGATACAGAGGTGCTAGGTAGATATACTCCCTCACCTGCCTCCCAGTGTTGGAGGCAGGTATCACATTACACAAATCGACTCAGATAATATTGGCACATTGGGGTTTAGAATATCTGGGGACAGTTTGTATGCCCAATTAGTTTTAGTCAATGGTACTGACTCAGAGACCTCCAAACCAAAGAGGACCCAAGTTGCTAGAAAATGACTAATTCAGCCAAGTTTTTAAAAAATATATTACATTTATTTATTTACTTGTGTGGCTGTGGGTGAGGGAACACATGCCATGGTGTGTTTGTGGAGCTCAGGTGACAACTTCCAGGAGTCAGTTCTCTCCTTCCACCATGTGAGTCCCGGAGATTAAGTTCAGGTCATCAGGCTTGGTGTCTTTACCCGCTGAGGCATCTCTTCAGTTCCCAAGTTTTATTTTGACATGAAAATTGATGCATCTAAATCCAACCCAAGTCCCACTCCAAACATCATCCCCTTCGGGAAACCTTCTTTAATCCCCCTGCACTTGAACACATCACCTGAAGGCTTTTGTGTTTTGAAGTTAGCACACAGTAGACATTTTGTGACATTTACCGAACAACTAAATGAGTAAATTTTCATTCAAGAAACAGCCCACAAGACGGCGGCAGAAGAGACCTGGGAAGGGGTCTGAGAGTCCTCAATAAACCCCCTGGGTAGGGGAAAGAAACCCTAGTTTCTCTAACCTTCACCCCACTTCCCATTTCCCTAGCAGAATAACAGCACTTGGGCTTGAGTTTAGATCTGAGGCCACCTGCTTGCTGAGTGCCATGGAACAATAACTTGGGCCATCAGGATGCACCTGGCTAGGGCTCAGTCTGGCTGTGCTCAGAGGCCCTCTTGACCGTTTTGGAGCCAGTCTCTCCCCTCCAGGCTGACTGCCCTTTACACATCTGAGAAGTATGCAGGCCAGTGGAAACACTCAGGCCCGATCTGCTGGTCCTCACGCAGGGGATTAAAGTCGGTCTCATCTTCCCAGTTTGGAATGCTGAGTATTTGGTCAAGGACTCAGCTTCTCTCTTTTATGGGGCTTTAAGAAAACCCAAATTAAACCCTGATTTGTTTCTAAAGATCAGCATTCTTAATCTTTCAGCATTTGGCTCATTTTCCTTTCAGGCTTAGAGCGAAACATTAAACAGATGCCATGTCTTAGTGCACTCTGCTTTTTCTCCAGTGTCATAGGGGTGGTGTGAGTCGTGGCGGAGGGCACAATGTTCCCCAAAACAAACCTCTAGAGAGCAGCACAGTCTTTGCCCTGCTGTGTGACCTTGATCAAGCTGCTTCACTTCGCTGGGCCTACATGCCCCAATCTGGAGAATGAGGGCCTGGAGCATCAAGCCTGTGTCCTTAGAACTCAAAGCTGAGAGTGATGGAGTGCTCCTGTATTCCCAGCACACCTGAGGCCGAGGCAGGAGGATCATGAATTAGAGGCCAGCCTGGGCTAAAAGGTGAGATCCTGTCTTCCCCTCTCCTTTTAATAAAAAGCTCCCATAGTTCATACTGGAACTCAGAAAGGAAAAGACACTAACCTGGGGCATACAACTACTGAACAGGCAGAACCTGCAGGATGTTCTGATTTCTAGGGGATCCCTCCCCATGCTTTACCAGACACCCCTTTTTCTCTGAGGAAGAAGTAGAGTTCATATGCCTGTATAATTTTCAAGACCTCTATCTTTAAAAGTAGAGTTTTAGGAACTATTAAAAAGAAGGAAATGGAGAATTGGAGAATCAAGACTCATTAACAATGTTCTGTGCTTCATTATCTGATGGATCTAAAAGAACAATCTATTTTAAACTAAAGTGATGTGGAAGACAGTCACCCTCTTGACATCATCTCCCAGCATCTGAAAACTGCCCCAATATCCCAGTTTGTCAAGAACTGAAGGGTTTTCTGAGTCAGGGGGCTTTGGTGCTGAAACCTGGAAAGTGCTAGAAGTCGGTCATTTTAGGAGACAGCTAGTTTATAAGGAGAAGGATCTTTTAGCAAGGGGCGTTCTGGCTGGCCCAAATCCTAGCTCCTTTGCCTACATGCTAAATGTCCTGTAAAGCCCTGTGTAGTAAAGCTTTGGTCCCAAGTCAGGTGTGGTGGTATGCATTTGTAGTCCCAGCACTCGGGATGTTTTAGCAGAAAGAATCACAAAGCTAGCCTGGACTGTATGGGAGACCTTGTCTCAGACATGAGGCTTGGGGCTAGTGAGATGGCTCAGAAGGTAGGGGTGCTTGCTGCCAAGCTTGGCAACCTGAGTTCAATCCTTGGGACCCACATGATAGGAGAGAACTGACTCCCACAAATTGTCTTCGGACTACTGCATGTGTGCCATGGCACATGTGGACCCACATACATATATACAGAAAATGTCAAAAAAAACCAGACGTGGTCTCAGTGTGGTACTGTTGGGAGATGGTAGAACTTTTAAGAAGTGGGTCCCACTGGGAGATGTGCTCTAGAAGGGGACCTTGGGACTTGGGCCCCTTCCTCTTCCTCTCTGTCTATGTGGTCATGAGATGAGTGGCTTTGCTCAAACATTCCGGCCAGGTTGGGCTGCCACAGGCCCAAAGCAATGGATTCAATTGATCATGGGCTGGTACCTCCAAAACAGTGAGCCAAAAGATAACCTTCTCTTAATTAATTATCTCAGGATTTGTTATAGTCCTGGAAAGGTGACCAATATGTGTGGCATGTGGCATTGAGGGGACCAAGCCCTTTGGGCCTGAATGCTCGCATTTGGCAGTTGGATTTAAACAAGATAATGAATGATGTTTCTTCTGCTTGGCACAGGGTCCTTCCCAGTGAATGAGCCACATCTTTTGGGGGGGTAGGGAAGAGTTAAAAACAGCACTCTCGCTTTTTTATTCTGAACTCACAGAGGAGGTGCAATGGTGTATTTAAGGAGGGGCTTTCTAAAACCATGCTCTGTTGTCCCTGAGCTTGGATAAGTTGGGATAAATGACTACACATCTCTCTTGTTGGATCTCTGTGTGAAGCAATCATATTGCCTCTACTTTCATCCTTTATTAAAATGTCTAGAAATGGATGAATCAGCTGGAGTGGGGGAATGGGCTCCTGGGTAAAATGTTGGAGAAGGGCTGTTTCACCAGCCCTGGTTTAAAATCCCAGGTTCTGCCCAATTCTGACTGCCACCATTGGCAAAGCTTTCAGACATCGGAGGTTCCTGTCCATGTTTGCTCTTGGGAGCTCGGTGACAATTTGAGTCCTGCCTGTTTTGGTTCAAGTTGCTGCAGAAGCTTTGGAGAGCATCAAGGTCTTCTTGTGGCATTCAAGGCTGGGTTCAAACCAGGTTTGGAGAGGTGTGTTGGCTGGATGGGCGGCCAGCTGCCTCGATAGGGATCGGATGAGTTTTCTTCAGAGACCTGGAAATAAAACCCCAAACGCTTGGCTTTAGAGCTTTGGAACTAACGTTCCATGCGGTTGGCAGCTGGGTTCTGGCTTTGGCCAGTCTCAATCAGTAACAGGCAGAAACTCTGAAGATTAGAGTCAGCTGCCTCACAGACCTCCCTGGTGGGTTTATCTGAGGATTGGTTCACGGTTTAGATTTATCTTCATTGCTTCTCAAACCTGCTGTTGGGAGCTGCAGCTGAGGACGGTGCTTCTCTTCAGGCTCCTCGGAAGCTGAGGGTCGAAGTTCCTTCCAGCCTCCTGGTTTTCTCTGGGAGATTTAAGCATCAGCCAGGAAGCCTGCTGCAGAGCCCTCAGGTATCGAGCACCATGCTGGATGTTTGAAGTGCCTTCTCACAACCCTCATCTTTGAGCACTTACGACTGTCTAGAGCACAGTGTTTACACGAGTGTTTCTGTCAGTCTCCCCATTCTACTTGTAAATGCCAGGAGGGCTGGCACACTGTCTGTTTTATCTAAGGTTGTGCCCTCGGCACTTGGGTGTCTTGCGCTTAGCTGGTGTTCAACAATTACTTGTAGACTGACTGACTGGAGCACCAAGCAGCTGGAGGAAGCTGATGAGCTTTATATCACTAGTTCTGAAGAATAGAGGCCAGCTGCGTTTGACACCTACCTCTTTTAAAAATTGGGGGTGGATGGATGGCTAAGCACTTATGGGCACATGCTGTTCTCTCAGAGGTCCTGAATTCAGTCCCTAGCACCTGCGACAGGCAACTGTAACCACAGCTACAGGGGATCCAATGCCATCTTTCGGCCCCTGCGGGCACATGCATGCACAGGACACATGTTCACATACACACAAAAATAAAAATCTAAAAGCAACTTTAAAAAGTTTTGTGTGTGTACGAGTATGTGGTTTTGGGTTACCCAGCAGCATTTTCACACATGTATATAATGTATACATGTCCTTCTTTGAGCGTGTCCTTCCTTTTCTTCTCATCCCCCTCTCCTGTTAGTCCCTTTGCTCTCCCACACAATTTTGTGTCTACTTTCATGTTATCTATTCATACCTGATTTTATATATCTACATAAAACCTAGGAACCATAAATGAGCAAAAACACATGTTATTTCTCTTTCTGAGACTGATTTCATTCCCTTAATATGATTATTTCTAGTTGTATTCATTTTCCTACAAATCACATAACTTCCTTCTTCGTAACAGCTGAAAAAAAAATTCCTTTGTGTGTATAAACCACATTTTCTTTATCCATTCCTCTACTAATGGACACTTAGATTGGTTCCATGGCTCAGCTATTGTGCATGGTATGGAAATAAAGATGGATGTGCAAATATCACTGTGATGTGTTGACTTGCAGTTCTTTGGGTAAATGCCTGGGAATGGAGTAGCTAGGGCCAATGGTAGATCTATTTTTATTTGTTTGTTTATTTATTTATTTATGGTCTTTTTGAGACAGGGTCTCCCTGTAGCCCCAACTGGCCTGGAACTTACTATGTAGACTGGGCTGGTCTTGAACTCACAGGGATTCACCTACCTCTGCCTTGGGAGTACTAGGATTAAAAGTGTGTCCCACCACATCTGGCAGTTGATCTATTTTTAGTTGTTTGGGGAACCACCATAGGATTTCCAGAGTAGCTGAACTAATTCACATTCCCCCCAGGAAAGTGTAAGTGCTCCCTTTTGTCTGTATCTCTACGGGCATTTCTTGTCATTTGTTTTCTTAATGACCTCCCTTCTTACCAGGGTGAGATGGAATCCCACTGTAGGTTTCATTTGCATTTCTTGGGTAATTAGTGATTCAACAGTTTTTCCTGTGTTCGTTGTCCATTTGTTCTTCATCAGGTTAATTTCGTCAGCCCATCCAATTGGGTGTTTTGTTGACACCTAAATCTTCATTCCTGTGCTGTACTCAGAGGTGAGTGGAGACTGGAGCAAAACTGTTTCTTTCAGGAGCTTTTGTAAATTTGGAAACTTTAATCCCAGCACTTGGAGGCAGAGGCAGGTGGATCTCTGAGTTCAAGGCCAGCCTGGTCTACATAGAGAGTTCCAGGCCAGTCAGGGCTACTGGGAGATCTTGTCTCAAAAAGACCAAAAACAACAACAACAACAAAAACCCTCAAACTTTTACCTACATCTTGAAACGTTGCTGTGACAGCAGGAGACCAGTTTCACTGAAAGCAGGTAACCCCTCAGGGGAGCTGGCAAGGATAGAGGCCATGCTTGCGCTACAGGAAATTTCACCAGAAGGTAAGTTGAGCAATTTTAAAGCAAAGATGAAAACAGCTTGAAAAAGGACTTGCTACAGTGAATCCTACCTTTCCTTGGGGTAGTGAATTGTGTGTTGATGAGACACTTTCTCAAACATCAGGTCAATATAAGATCCAGGAGCTATTGAACTGTTGTTGTCCTTTATATCAAAACCATGTCTAGCAGAGACCAATGGCTGAGAAGTAAGCACACTGACTGATCTCAGATGGTTGCGGGTGGGCAGTGGTGGCATGACTCACATGGTTCCCCAAGGAGACAGAAATAGAGCTCAGCTGTGGCTGGGTGTCAACTTCCAAGTGTAGACCATGGAGGGGCATGCTGCAGCTCTGGCAGTGTCTTTGGTCAGTTATTATATTTTCTATTTAGCAAATATGGTTCTTCTCTTTGGTGTGCCCCCCTCCCCCACCTCCGGAGTTTGGCTTACTTCCCTGGAGTCGGCAGCTATCAGGAATCCTTCCACGCTGTTTCTTTTTGTCTATTTTTTTTCTCTTGGTTTTCACTCATGAGATCATGTCTCATTGTGTGCTTGGTTATCTGAGTGCAGGATTTGTGTTTGAAGAATATTTGGGGGGAAGGGCACACTCATGTATTTGAGTGTTGTGGTGCTCTGATGTAGGTGAGTGTGTCTGCATAGTACACATGTTTATGTGTATGTGGGAGGCCAGAATATTGTTTCTCAGAAGCTCTCCACCTTATTTTTTTCAACATGGTTTTTCAAACTTATCAGTTACGGTTAGGCTGACTGGCCAGGGAGCCCCAGCTATCTTCTTGTCTCTGCCTTCCCCGTTCTGGGATTACAAGTACATACCACCATGACTAACTTTTATGAGGGTACTGGGGATTGAACTCAGGTCCTCATGCTTGCAAGGCAATCAGTTCACCAACTGAGCTACCTCCCTAGCCCCCTAACAAGCTATTTGAGGAAATAATTTAAGACCTAGGATAAAATTGAAATTTCTCTACAGAGGATTTTACATTTCTTTTTCACATGCCCAAAGGCACTAGAATCTGGGGAAACCTTGATCCAAATCATAACTTTAGGTTCCTGAACTCTCACATGTCTACAAACATGTTGGCTATCCTTGTAAGAGCTACGTCCGATTTTCACTTTACCCTGAGAGGTAGTTTCAGGGGAGTTGTGGTTTTGTTCCTCCCCTATAAGTTTTGAAATTTCTAAATATTAATCTGTGTTGATTCCAGGTCTCTGAGGTAGGAGGTGTGTGACAGACTGCACTTGCCTGAAGGAGGCCAAGGAGCTAGAAGAGACCCACCTATCTGTGAACCCAGAGCAGAAACCAGAGGACTGCAGCCCCCTTCCCCTTGCTTACCTCAGTGCCTCCACCAAATGACTTCTGCAAATGGTGTAAGTCCCTCATCCTTCCCACACAGTCCCCGGAGTAGCTGATATCACCACTCTATTGTTAACAAAAACTAAAAATTCATTAGCTATTAAGTGGGCAGATGATATTCAGAACTTTGAATGGGCCATGATTTGTTTGATCACTGGGGACATTCAGACTGTTTGCGCTTTCTTCTTCTTCTCGAATATTTATAATAATTGTTTTGTGCCTAGCTTTTGTTAGAATTTTGGAATTGTTTCATTGGGGTAGATTTGTATTGATGAGGCAAAGGGTGTGAACATTATCAAGCTTCTGGCACATATTGTCCACTTACTTTCAAGACAATGTACCAGTGAATACATGCACCAGAAGCACAGAGAGAACCAGCTCTGTTTCTTTCCACCACCCAGTATACAGTGGTTCTGGGCTGGTGAGATGGCTCATCAGGGTAGGTACTTGTTGCCCAGTTTGGAGGTAAGAGTTCAATTGCTAGAGCACACATGATGGCAGGAGAGAATTAATTCCTATCAGTTGTCCTCTGACCTCCATATACATTCTATGACAAGTATGTGCCTACACACACACACACTAAATTTATTTTTTAATTACTTTATTTTTATTTTTAATTTATTTTAAAATTCAAGTTTTTAGCTAACCTGGTAACTAAAGAAAACATTCCCTTTTGATGTTCAGTTTGCATTTTGTACTGTCTCATTCGTGTCGTTGCCTCTTGGTAGAATTATATTCTGTGCCAGGTGTGGTGGAGTACACCTTTAATCCCCAATACTGTTGAGACAGAGGCAGGAGGATTTCTGTGAGTTCAAGGCCTGCTTGGTCTACATAGTGAGCTCCAGGCCAGCAGGGCCTACAGGGAGACCATGTCCCAAAAAGACCAAAAAAAGAAAGAAAAGAAAGAAAGAAAGAAAGAAAGAAAGAAAGAAAATTATTTTTTGTGTAGACAGCATGTCTGAGAGAAGTGATCATTAAAATGGGGCAAGTATTCTGCTGCTCTGCTGTTGAGGAGTTCTTTTTCACTAGCATTTACTGGAAAATATGTACTTTACCTCATATGCCACATTATAGTAGTTTTTTAAATTTAAAGTTTATATATTATTGTGGTGTATGTGTAAATCAGAGGACAACTTTCCGAAGTCAGTTCTCTCACACCATTGTGGGATCCAGGGAGGGAACTCAAGATTATCAGATTTTCAGGCAAGTGCTTTTAGCTGCCTCAGAATAGTTTTTCCAGAGCCATTTATGGCCTCTTTTTCAGGTCCTAACTGCTTTCCCTCTAGGAGCAAGGAGGTAGGACCCAAGGAGAAGAGGTAGAATAAACAAAATATAGACAGTATGATATGATTTATCATACTGTCTATAATTAGGTTTTTGAGACAGGGTCTCACTCTGTAGTCCAATCTAGCCTGAACCTCACTGTGTAGGCCAAGTTGGCCTCAAACTCAGCTATGCTCCTGCCTCTGCCTCCCAAGTACTGGGTTTTTCAGGCCTGTGTTACGAGGCTCAGCCATCTATGTTCTTGAAAGTCTTATAAGCACCCGGCATAGTGGCACACACCTTTCATCCCAGCACTCAGGAAGTAGAGGCAGGTGGAGCTCTGTAAGATCAAGGTCAGTTTGGTCTACATAGAAGTTCCAGGCCAGCTGGGCTACAGGGAGACTCTATCTCAAAAAACTAAAAAGCAAACAAAAAAATCTTATAAGCATTATAGAAAATTAATGTGTCATTTTTTATGATCACATAAAATAAGCATACTTCCACTTTGGAAAGAATGGGCCTGTTTTAGCAACTGGCTGTGGATGGAAAAATATCATCCTGTCTTGACATTGCTGCACCTGTCTCTGCCCTACTATTATTATTGTTCATTTATTATTAATGTGTGTGGATGTGTGCACAGTGCACATGTGTGCAGAGAGGCCGGACAACCTTCTGTCATTCCTCAGGTACTGTCTCCTTTTTTCTTTTGAGACTGGTTCTCTCACTGGCCTGGAACTCAGGACTAGGCTGGCCGGCTATCAAACTCCAGGGCCTGTCGCTGCCACCCCAAAGGGAACTATCCGAGGGCACCACCATGCTGGGCATGTTTTTAAAGTGTGGGTTCTGGACTCGAACTCAGGTTCCAGTGCTTGTAAAGCAAGCATTTTATCAAGTGAACCATCTTCCTAGCTTGTTCTTTTCTCTCTCTCTTTCTCTCTCTCTCAAATCTAAGTCATAGAAAAAGAAAAAGACCCTCTTGAGGTTTTGATTCCTCTGCTTCCTGTAGCCTTTGGGAGAAGACAATGGAATCTATCTAGACAAAACTTTCCCTAATGCACAGCAGAGCAGATTTTGAAAATAGAAAAAAGGAAAAAAGAAAACCATTCTTTTAAGTGGGCTGGAGGAGAAAGCCAGCATATGTGAAGCTCAGTAAGCCCTGTGACAATTTGTGACGCAGTGTTTTTGGCTTGGGTTTTGAAGAGACATTAAGACTCCCGGCAGGTAAGCTGATGTGGCCAGCAGGGCCCAGGAGTAAGCTCTGCAGTCAGGATTAGATGCAGCTTTGCCCAGCTCCCACATGGTCAGTTTGACTGTTCTTTGTGCCTCTGTGAAGTGGGGGGGGAGACAGAGAGAGAGAGAGAGGTTTTAAGATCGCCTCCCTGCAGCCACCATGTATGGAGGAGGGGTGAGGCCTTTTATATACAGCCAGAAGACACATTCTAGCCATCCTATGGTATGCAGGTGTGAGAGGCCGGTAAGCTCCTAGCAAGCAGACAGCTCTCCAAGGCAGCTCAGGGGACTTCCTCCTAGGGTTTCATGGAGCTAATCCACCAGGATCACATACAGAAGGACTAGGGTTTCATGGGCCTGCCACCAATGGTCATCTCCTCGTCATTCTTTTGTCACGTGGCTCCTCCTCCTATCTCCACTGGGGACAAAAGTGTGGCTACTGAGTCACCACCACAAGAGACTCCTGGCCTGGTGGCTTAAGGCAGACCCTGTTCACTCTTCTGAACTGGACTTTGCAGGCATGTAGCTCAGAAATCTGCATATTTTAAGTAAACGTACCTGATGATTCTTAAAGTACAATTTTGTACTGTTTTACCTTGAACTTTTTTTTTTTAATCTCAAAGTTTCTGTTTCCTCAGTGTTTACCCGTGGCTAGCCCATCTCTAGGTACGGGTTTTCAGTTCTTCATCTCAGCCCTTATGGAAGTATTGATTCCAGTCCTTGGAGACAGGCTCTTGTTTATGTTTGCCTCCAGGCCACACTGCTCACCAGCCTATGGATTCACTGACCTGGGTCACATACCTGTTGCTACACTAATTAGTAGCAGCAAAGGCAGGATGGGCCTCATGACAAAACTTTCTGTGGACTGGGGTAGACACTTTGAGTAACATCTGAATGCCCACCTCATTCTTACCCCTTTCGGTATGTAAGAAACCTGACCTGAGGTGTCCATTGCACAGCTCCACTTCTGTGTGTGGGCAGCTGCTGCTGCTGTGCGCATGCTCAGACACCAGGAGATGCTGGATTAGTTGCTTTTCTCATTACCATGACAATATATCTGATAAAAACAGCTTAAGGAAGGAAAGGTTTACTTTGGTCCATGGTTGGAGGGTACAGTCCATCCCGGCAGAGAAGGTGTGGGGGCAGGAGCTTAGGCAGCTGGTCACATTACGTCAGCAGTCAGGAAGCAGAAAGAGGCGAATGTTCAGCCCACTCTTTTTATTCAGTCCAGGACCCCTTGTTCAAGAAATGATATTGCCCAAATTTAGGGCAAGTCTTCCCACCTTAATTAACTCAATCTAGAAAGTCCCTCACAGACATGTCCAAAAGCTTGTCTCCAAGAGTCCGTCAATCTACAATCAATATTAGCCACCACTCTATGTGCTCCGGACACCACCATGTGCTGACACACGGCTGGGGTCAGGATGGAGTGAGGCAGGAAGAGGCTGCGCAGAATCTGGAGGCTCGGCTTCTCTGGTGACTCTGGATGCCGGTCAGCCAGGCCACAACTACAAGCTTGCCCTGCCCAGCTGAACCCACTCCCTGGCTCCACTTCCCAGCCAGGTGTTAGCTTCTTGGAGGCAGTCTCAGAGTGTGTGCAATGATGCTGCAGTCCCAGGTTCTCTACGTCCTTGGGTTGCTCTTCATCCTTTTGGTTAGGTCACACAGCCTTGACTGAGAGGCTGTGGGATAGTTCAGCCCCTCCTGGTCTGTCCTGTACCCACGCTGCAGGACTGACTGGCTGCCTTGGAACCATAGAGGTTCTGGAAAGCCTTCTAGAGACCAGGCTGGGATTGGCCACACTCAGGCTTCAGAGCCTAGGCTCTTCCTCTTCCCTCAGTCACTGGCTGAGGAAATGGCCAGAGGCCGTGCCAGAAGCACTTCATAGCCTACTACTTTCTTCCAGAACTCTAGGACTGGCAGCATTTATATTTGGGCCCCAATTTATATTTTAAGGTAATTTCTCAGTCAACTTATTCTCACCTTGAAGAAGCACTGCTCCACTGCTGAAGCAGGAGGGTGACCCTCGGATGCAATGGAAGCGGGCTCAGTTTTAGTCAATGGGGTGCCACCAGAAGTCATTGGGTAGGGTCTTCTAGGAGGCTTTTCAGAAGGGATGGAGGCTTGCAGTAGGACACTTGCCTGGCAAGTGCAAGGCAGTTGGTTTGATCCCCAGCACCTCAAGAGAAATAGAAATGGATGTGGACGGCATGCCCTTGTCTCCCTTCCCTGCAAGCAGATATAACTAGCTGCTATGGTTTAAATGCAAAATATTTAACCTTCAAGGTTGGCCTTCCGCGAGTGGGGCTGTTGTGGGAAGTTGTAGAATCCTTGTGGTCTAGCTAGTGGAAGTGGGTTGCAGGCAGTGGGCCTTGAAGGTGATACCTGCTTTGGCTTCTGGCCTGAGCGCTCTGCCTCTTGATCCTCCAAGATGCAAGAGGTCAGCCACGCGCTCCCCCCACCACAGACTGAGCGCTGGAGCATGCCTTCCTCCCACCATAATGGACTATAGCTCTCAAGTATGAGCCAAGATAAATCCTTCTCCCTTAAGTTGGTTCTGTCAGGTGTCCTGTCACAGCAATAGAGAAAGAAACTAATACAGTGGCTACCCTGAGACTGTGAGAATGAAAGCTTCAGACTAAGGATGGTCAGTTAGGGGCCCAGAGCATATCTGGATCATTGGTGCCACCTTGGAGCAGCAGGAGCAGCTGAGCCCATCTGTGTATCGCTAGCCCGTGTATGCACTGAAGCCCATTCTCATACACTATTTTCCCTTTGTTACTAAGCAGACAGACTCCTGCCTGATGGTAAGAAGGACACTGGGTTCCAGGACTGGCAGAGTAGCTCAGGACCACTCAGTACGTCGACATCACCTTACTCTGGGGCTGGTAGTGAATTCAGTTCATCTTCCAAGGTCCAGAAGGACCCTCTGCACCCTTGTGAATATGTCGCTGAGTCTTTCTCTGTGTTTCCAATGCCCAGAAGGCCTTTCTTATGCCATATTCTGATTATCCACCTGTCTATCCCCCAGGCAGCCTGTGCATTCAGGTAGGGAGTCTTGATGTCTTTATCCCAGTGGTCTATAATGGGACAGATATTTGCTAAATTGCTGCTGGGGAGAAGGATGAGACTATAGAGTACATGAGATCTGGGGTACAAGGGATGGGTTCCTCCAGGCCAGGGGAAGCAGCAAGCCTGTGGGTCTGGGAGTGCAACCTGACTGAGGGGCCTCCGAGGGCGGGCTGGAAGGGGAAGTGTGCTGGCCCTGCTTTCTGATGACACTTCAGAGAAAACCTATGGGAAGATTTCTCTAAGACTGAGCCTCTGAGAAATCCTTGGCGTGTTCTGTTCCCTCATTGGCCCTGTCAGTTATCTTCAGGAGAGGGGCTTGCATCTGTCAGAATCCCCCTGCCCTTGGCCTTCCGCTAGAGCACTTGGAAAATTCACTAACACAGTGCTTTCCACCTCCCAAGAACCTCGTTCCCCTGGTAACAGAGATGTATTAAGCTTTTTCTTCTGATCTTGACCTCTGAGACTTGAGGCATCTGTGCTAGAGGGGCCTGAGGAATAGCCTAGATGTAAGAGGCCTGGGTTCCTGCCCCAATTCTGTCACTCACCAGGTGGGTCACTTTAGGGTCATTTCTGTCCTTCGTTCTGCCCTCTTCCTTGGGCTAAGGCAGAAGGAGCAATCTTCCAGTTCTAACCTTCTAACCACTGAACCTCTTGAGACTGCTAAATATGGGCTGCCAGGATGTGAGGACTGGAGGCCAGGGGAGGTTGCTGTCTCACATGGGAGACTGTGACATCCCTTCTCCCACGCTGATGGAGGAGAAGTATGCTGACAGCTGGCATTTACTGGGCTCAAGCCCAGTGCTGAGGACCTCCATCACCTCCATCTGAGGTGATGGCCACAGAGTCCCTGGGAGAAAGGGGCTATTATTGTCCCATTATGGAAGAAAAAGGGAAGCAGAGCCTGGCTAGTCGTGTCTAGGCTGTCTGCATACATAAAGACACCCCCATCAACAGTATCATGAATTAAATACCCCTTCTTTTTTTATTGTTAGCTTTCAAATGACAAGGGGACTAAAAACCCAGTACCTTTAAAAAGTCAAAGGAGAAAAAGTTTAAATGGAGGGCAAAGCCTTGAGTGAGTGGGACTAGCACAATGTGTTGGGAAGGGGCATTGCTGGGTCTCTAGAATCAGAGCCCACATGCCTAGGGCCCCAAGGAGATGATCAAACCCACAAGCACTGGCTCAGGGTTAAGCTCTGCAGGCTGAATCAGGTGGCCAGGCTCTGCTGGAGAAGCCACTGGACTTTGGCATCAACTTTAGGACCCATTTGGGGTCTCGCTTGTAGAGGAGCTATAATTACATCCGTTGTACCTGTTGAGTGATTCATAGGAGCTGGGGCTTGCGTATGAGCAATATTCCTCTTAATTTTTTTTTTAATTTACATCTTCCGGTGACTCACTGGAATTGAAAGTGAAGTCTCATTGACTGGAGATGAAAAAATGGAGGGGAGAAAAATGTCATTAGGTACATTGAAGACTAAATTATCTAAACCATACCAGGTGATTTCAAGTTCGTGCTCTAAGGGTTCAAACCTGCCTCCTACTTCCTGAGTCTCTTGACTCCCCTCTTCCTGGAGTGGGAGGGCAATACCATGAAGCCATGGGAGGTATAATCTCAGGACAGGAAGTCTGCAGTTTGACTGAAAAAGATCTGGAATCAAATTCCTGCCCAGCTCTTCATGCTTACTGTGTGACCCTAAGCGATTTCTCTTCACTTCAGTGTTCTCATCTGCAAGCAGAGAAAAACAATGTCAGCCTTGCAGACTGGCAGATTACACAAGATTATATCTAGTAAACACTTGGCACCGAGTAATGAAATACCAGCGATTATTTATTGATGCTTATAACATACTGAACACTGAATGCAGTCCCTTCCTTACGACAACACTGTAACAAGTGAGCAGACGGGGCTGACAGGTGGCATGGCTGGTGTTGTGTAGCTAAGGAGTGCCAGCTCGGGGAACTAGAGCTCAAGTCCCACCAACTTTAAGTTTTAGTGTAGAAACGTAGATTTGGCTCCCAAACTCTACTTATTCCCAAAGACACCGGCTTATCCTTTCCACGTCCTTAGTGCGAACCTGCTCAGAGCCCCCAGTTCTCTATTCCTGGTAGATGCTCCCCCAACTTCTCCATCAGAAACAAGGTCATCTCTGGCTTCTCCACTCAGCTGACCACATGGTTCCATTCAATGCCCCTCTAAATGGCCTTGGAGACCCAGGCCTACCGCTGTAAGGTGTTGCCCTCCGTCCTTTCCCTGAGCCCCCACTGAATTCTTGCTGCACCCTCTCTGCCCATGTAGCAAATTGCATCTGCTCCAGCTGGTCTGACCTCTGCCTGCTTTGGACATGCCACTCCCTCCCTGAAACCTTTAGTGGCTTCCATGTCTGTCACATGCCTCAGCTCAGACCTGACTCCCTGTGTCCTCTCAGACAAGTCCTTTCTCCTCTCTGGTCCCAGTTTCCCCATCTATAGGAGACGTAAGTGTTGGGTCTCTGGCCCCTGCTGCCTGGGGTGCCTGAGGGACTGGTGGCTCTGGAGCACCCTCCCTCCTCTAACTCACCATGGGAAGGAAGTTGGCTGGGAAAGCCCTGTGGGTCAGTGGGTCAGCCAACAGCCTGTCTGGGCTCTGGCCTCTTAGTCATCCTGTCCAGGCCAGGATTGTCTGCTCATGGGACTGACACCTTCTTCCTCTGGTCAAAACAGGCTGCCTGCTGGGAGGGAGGTGTGTCCTAGATGGCTCACCCAGAGTTCTCTGGCACTTCCTGTTGACCTTAGGCTGGAGGGCTTTGGGGGGTGAGGTGCTCCCCTTCTCTTTCCCAGAGGAAATCTGAACGTCCACTTCTCTGTGGCCTTGGACCTGCTACCAGGAGAGAAGAGGTAAATATGGACCAACTGCAGAGTCTCTCCAAAAGCAGGCCATCCCCAGCAGGGTTCTGGTTGGGACAGGGAGGTCTGGTGTTCCTGGCTCCTGGTACGAGGTGTAGCTGCTTGTGACTCTGAGGGGCTAGCTGGTCCTACAGCTAAGAAATAGCCATGAGGCCTCAAGGTGGCCCCGGACTTAGAAGGACAGCCCTGGGCATTTGCTTCCATCTTCCAAGCTTTGCTGTGCCTGACACTGCTATAGGTGCTAGGGACATGTGGATGACATCTCCTCCCAGAAGGAGTTCACAAAATTCCAGAATTTGTTGCTCATTGAGAAAAGTCGCCTCATGGAAGTCTAAACATTCTGCATTGCTTTCCATTATGCTACAGGAACTCCTTCTTTTCCTGACCCATGACACATTTGGGGCATTTGATGGTTCCTGGGTCCTTTTTAGAGGTGGTTTGTTGGTGGTGGCTGGAAAGACTGGCAACCTGACTGGAGTCCTTAGCCCTTTTTGGTTTTCAGCAAACAGATGGTTCAGTGGTTAAGAACACTGGCTGCTCTTGCAGAGGACCGAGGTTCAGTTCCCAGCACCTACATGGTGGCTCACAACCATTAGTTACTTCAGTTCCAGAGAATCGGATGCCTCTTCTGCCTTTTGAAGGCACTGCACACACATGGCCTGTTTACATGCACGCAGGAAAGGACTCATATACATGAACTTAAAAAAACATTATAAATAAATAAGAAAGGAAGTGTTTTTTATGGCTCATAGCTTAAAGGTCCAGTTCATCATGACAGAAAATATTGTGGCAGTGTCCTGGACATCTTTGGTCTCGACTTGACACTGGGTGGAGGGAGCCTCAGTTGAGGAATTGCCTCCATTGCACTGGCCTGTGGCCATGTCTGTGGGGCATCTTCTTGATTGTTGAGTGATGTGGAATGGCCCAGCCCACTGTGGGCCATGACACCCCTGGGCAGGTGGTTCTGTGTTGTATAAGAAAGCAGGCTGAGCATGGGCCAGAGGAGCAAGCCAGTAAGCAGCGCTCCTCCATGGCCTGTGCTCCAGCTCCTGCTCCAGGTCCCTGCCCTGAGTTCCTACCTTGGGCTCCCTGAATGATGAACTGTGACCTAGGAGATGTAAGCCAGATAGACCCTTCCTCCTCAAGCTGATATTGTTCAGAGTGTTTTGTCACAGCGATTGAAGGCAGCCTGGAACAGGCAAGAATGTGAGGCACATTGCATCCACAGCCAGGAAGGAGAGAGAGATGAGTGCTGATACTTGGTTCTCTTTCTCCTTTTCATGCAATCCAGGTCCCAAGCCTGTTGAATGATGCCTTCCCACCTCAGATAACCCAGTTTGGAAAATCTCTCATAGACATAGCCAGAGGCTCTCTCCTAGGTGATCCAAACAAATCCTATCAGGCTGATAGTAGGAAGTACTACAGGAATGTTGAGTACTTACAGGATTTAAGATAATCTGCCCAAAGGGGTCTGTTCCCAAACAGACGAGCCCCTCCACTCCCCCATCACCCCATTCCCCACCCTCCCTCCCATCCCCAGCCTCCACTCTCCCACACCCCCACGCCTGGTCTGGTCAGGGGTCAGGAAAGGCTTCTGGGCCGCTTCTGTCTACCTAAGCCTAGCTGAACTCGAGAGTCCCTCAGGAAACAGCACTTGATTTCCATGATGATGTTGTTCTTATAGAAATTTCCTAAGAACTCCAAGTACTTCTTTTGCAATCATTGTAAATCTGTAGGCAAGGGACTCTATCCCCTGTGCCTTCAGGACGTGGCAAGACAATGGTGGCAAATGAATGGGCTGAGGCTGAAGAATTTGGTTTTCTTGTGCCTTAGCTAATAGAGTGTTTCAGGATCCTCAGAGGGCTGGAATTCTTGGGAAGAATTTGTAGAAGGTGGATGTTGTGAACTCAATTACATCTCATGACTCACATGTTGAAGCCCTAACCTTCAAGTGCTATATTGGGAAGAAGGACTCTTAGGAGGGTAATTGAGGTTACATGGGGTGCCAAGTACGGGCCTCATCCGATAGGGCTGGTAGCCTTCTGAGAACGGCAACACCAAAGGGCTTTCCTGCATGCACATGAACACCCGGCGAGGAGGTGATGTATCTAAGGCGGAGAGCTACTAAAAACTAATCCTACCAGCACTTTGAACTAGAACTTCCCAACTTCAAAAGTGGTGAGAATAAATTCCTGTTGTTCAGCCACGGATGGAATTCTGGGTGGCGCTAGTACTGGGAGATGGGGCGGTGCAGTCTGAGCCAGGGGCCTAGGCCTGTGAGTCAGCGGTGTTCAGCTATTCTGGCTCTACTACTAGCCAGCTCCCTGCCTCCTCTTCCTCTTCTCAAGCATCCACTTCCTCTTCCAGGACAGCCCCCAACATTCTCTTTCACATGCTCTCAATTCATGCCAATCCCTCCAAGGTTATGTTTGCAGGACTAGGTCCTTTCCAATGACATGCAGATTACTGTTCTATTTATAACAATGACTCATGCCACCTAAACTTCAGCAGGGAGAGTTCGGCTTAGGAGCCAACTCCCCAGGAATCTAAAGCAATTTGTGTTTCTAAATGATGGCCATGTCATTTCCCCAAGATGGCTCATCCCTGGCCTCCTCTTGACCTTGTTGCCAAATTACTTTGTGAAAGGCTCATGCTATCCCCAGTGTCATCATCTTCTTGTTTATCAAGAATCTGGCTGACCCTCTGACCTGCCTAGTCAAGCAAGTTCCTCTTCAGCATTAACCTTGAGGCCGAGACTTCCTGCTTTGAGATGGGAAGACTTCAGCGGGATATTGTTTGCCTGGTGTTGGACTGGTTCTCTTGGGAGGGAGCTCAAGTTGGGATGGGCTGGGAGTCCGGAGATCTGGACTGCTTACTCTTCTCCCTCCAGATAAAAACACCTCCTTATTCCACTGCAGTTCTCATCTCCTAGTTGACACACCAAGTGCTGGGGTCTCTTGGTAGCTTTTGACATCCGTTAGCTCCATCCTCCCTGGCTCCGGTGGCTCCCGGTCCTGGCCACCGCTAGATTTTACTCCCTTCTCCCGCTCTCCTTTACATAACAGCTACGGCCACCCACTGGCTGCTCTATTTCAGGCTCCTCCTCCCATCTAGTCCCCAGTAGTCAGACCCCCATTCTGTACGGCATGCAAGCCCCCAGGACCAGCCCTTCCTGCCACATATTCATCTCCTGCCACATATTCACCAACCCCCCAGCTCCACTTTCTAGCCATCCAACACGACTCACATGCTTCAAGATTAATGTTCCACACGTCAGCCTCTGTCATGGAGCCTCCACAGCGTGGAGTACCCTTACCGTTCTCTCTTCCTTTGGCTAATCCCAGCTCCCTCGGCATCCTGTCAGGGTGTCTCTTTCAGCAGAGGAGCTTCCGAGACAAGCCCTTCCTCTCCCAGTGTAGGTATCTTCCCTGTTGCCCACTGCTGAAGGATGTGTGTTTGTGTGTGTGCGTGTGCGTGCGTGCACACATATACCCCCAGTGAGACACTGAGCCACACTGCCTACCTAATATTCCAGTCTGTGTCCAGATTCCTTTATTTCATGTTCCTTTGGAAGTTTACTTTTCCTCCCTCCCTCCCTTCCTTTCTTTTTAAAGAACATTTAGCTTAGTTAGTATTTATATATAATGAGGTGATTATTGGATTAATGTCTAACTTTTTAGCCAGGTTGGAACATAAATTTATAGGAATATAAACCTATTTCAAATAGGGCATTGCTTTTCTTTAAGAGCAGTATACACACGTAGTTTATATACAATAGTTTTACAGATCTATAAGTGTTTTATATACAGATATATAGGTGACCTTTGAACTTGGTATGTAGCTGAAGTTGGCCTTGAATTTCTGATCTTCCTACATTTACTTCCTCGGTGCTGGTATTACAGGCATGCACTGCCTCCCAGATTCTATGAAATATTTTAAGAGACTCATGAACATCTTTTAAGCCTCTACCTCACTTTGTCCAATTTTTTCATTTGTTATATTTCCTTCTGGGTACTTTAAAAAACATATATAAGCTTGGAGGCCTCTGAGTTTCAATATATGTTTATAAAAATTTGCTGTTAATAGGTTAGAGAAATGGCTCAGTGATTCAGAGCATTGGGTGCTTTTGCAGAGGACCTGGGTTTGGTTCCCAGCATCCACACGGTGGCTAACAACCATTCAGAGCTCCAGTTCCATGGAATCTGATGCCTTCTTCTGGTCTCTACAGGCGTTGTACAGCACATGTCATTCATACATACATACAGACAAAACATCATACACATAAAATAAATAAATAAATAAAAAGTTCTAAGTTGGGGCTGGAGAGATGGCTCAGCAACACCCACATGGTGGCTAACAACCATCTGTAACTCTAGTTCCAGGGGATCAGACACCTGCTTATGACCTCTGTGAGCACTGCACAATGCAGGTGCACTTACACGCATGCAGGCGATACACTCATACACATAAAATATTATTTTTAAAGTCTTAAATTGTTATTAAATATTTAAATATTAGGTGGTAGAAATTTTTATAAAAGGTGCCTAATGTGTAGGGATTAGTAAATCAGTGAGACCCCTGTGTACCCACCGGTTAAGGGAGAAGATGTATTTCTTGTATGGGCCCCTCAGAAGCTCTTCTCCCCTGAGTCCTTTCCCTGCTTCTCAACGTTAACTATTGCTAGATATGTCTAACTGTCTTGCTTTTCTTTATACTTATACTAATTTTTAAAATCCCTAAACAACATGTTGTTTAGTTTTGCTTTTTTCCCAAATTTTGTATAAATGGAAACATTCGACACACATTCTTTAGTGACCTGCTCTGCCGTTTAACTTTTGCTCTGACATATGTGGGTACAGTTCATTCATTTCCTCTGAGGATTTTCCTCCTGTTACGTGGGCACGGCACACACACTCTATTCTCCTGTACTGGAGATACTAACCATTTTGTTTGCTTTCCCCTCCCAGCCACCTGCCTTTTCTTTTTCTCCCTCACCTGCTTCTTGGAAGGGTTCATGCTGGTCTAATGGAGTGAATGAATGTGACCTCTGAATCTCCCTGACTTTCTCACTGTGCGATCTCTTCCACTTGTACATGTTCGCATCATAATGCTGCTCACTGTGCTGCGATGTAGCCTCGGGGCCCTCATGAAGTGCATGAGGCATGAAGTGCTATCTTGTTTTCCTGATGGCTCCTGAGGTCAAGGCTCTTTTCAAATGCTTTCTCTCTGGAAACTTCTTTTCATATCTTTTGCCTATTCTATTAGGAATTTTTCTTCAGAACTTATAGTGTTTTTTTAAAAACAAAACAAAACAGAATTTCAAGAGTTTATTGATAGTTCAGAATCAATGTGGCAATCCACAGTTGCCAAAACTTGGGGCCAGGGCTAGAGACAGCACTGGAAGTTAGGGAGTATCTATGGCAAGCAGCCTTGCTATAGTCGGCCTCCAAGAAGCCAAAGTTGGGGCATGGTGGTGAGTACCTGTAATCCCAAGTGGAGGGCAAGATCATCTTTGGCTACATTGTGAATTCTAGGCCAGCCTGAGCTACAGACGCCCTGCCTCAAAACAAAGCCCAAATGAGAAACTCAAAATTCCCTTTGTAACTCAGGGAGTTTGTACTGGCTGTTCCCCATTTAACATACAGCTGACTGACAAGCTCATTCCAAGAGTAGAAGGTCTAGGTGGAGCCTCTTTCTACCCCAATGTCCCATAAGGGGAGGGCAGCAGCCACTAGGGTCTACCCTGCCCAACATCTGCTAGCCATCACTTTGATCCAAGAGGCCTAGCTTTTGAAACACTGGCCAGGTAGGTGTTTGTAACTCAGGCTGCAGAGATGATCATTGGGTCAAAGTGCTTGCCACACAAGGGTGAAAATATCCTGAGTTCAATTGCCAGAACCCAGGAAGTGATAGAGAACTCCGAATTGTCCTGTGACCTCCATTCTTCCCAGACTGCACAGCTAAAAACTTCTGCACTTATCTGTGTGGTCATGTACCAGAGTGCATATAGTTGTCAGTTCTCTCCTTCTACTACGTAGATCTTGGGAATCGAGCTCAGGCATTCGAACTCCCTAAAGGGAGTGCGGAGCTAGGGGGGCTTAAATGGATTCTTCCAAAGCCAGACTGGGATTTACTTTGCACTCCTGTGAGCCCAGCAAGGGCCTCCATTGAGAGCATCACCGTCTGGGAGGCTCTGAATACTCCAAACAGATGCAGTCACTTGGCTGGGATTCGCCTGTATTTCGAACAGGTGAGACTACGGGGCTAGGCATGGTGGGATATTAAGCAATTAATTCCAATGTTAGGGATGCCGGTGTGTGGCCGTGTGTTCCAGGCCAGCTGTGCCTACACAGTGAGAGCCTGTAAAATACTGTGAATAGTAGCCCATTAGAATGCAGTTGCACACCTGACAACCATGTGCTATGCCTAGGTTTTAATCCACAGGATCCCAGTACTTCCGCTGCAAAAGGTTTAAATCAGAAACTGTAAAACTAGGGTTACTGTTCCCTAATGCCCATGGGACACAAGGTCCCAGCTGTTCAATGTCACCATGTGGTTCAGCCTGATCAGTTCCTGGTCTCAAGGTGCTTTACCACCTCAACCTACTTGGTGATCTATAGTCCTCCAGCTCCTAAGACTTTACCCTTGCTTCCTAGTCGGGTCTCTTAAATCTCAGCTGGTTTTAATCATTAGCCCTGGAGGATAGAGATGGCAGGCCTACAGATGGTCTTAAAGAGCCCAGCAGTTTCTCCACCATCTCCATTTCATGGATGGTCAGCCATTCCATTTCTTAGTGGAAGCTCCAACAGCCCACTAGAGTTAATGTCCAGGACTAGCCCTACCAGGACCATTGATCTATGAATGGCAGCCACAAGTGACACCTAAATGCTGCAGTACTTTCCAGAGTCGAGAAGAGTGCCCCCACACTGAGTACCACCAGATGGGCAGCTGCAACCGAGGTGACACCTCCACTAGATGCCCTTCCACACAGCGCAGTGTTTATAGTGGCTTTTTTGATCATGAATCTCTCACGAGGCAAATGTTTTCTCCCTTGAGATATTTTTGTGGTATGGTTTGAGAATTAAAAAATTATAAGTGCACAAATATGTATCACTCCAGTTGGATGGATTTTAACAAGTGCATCCAGCTATGTGACCCACTCCTTCTTTATGTCTGTCATCTTAGGAAGTTCCCAGTACTCTTTCTCAGGTACTTTTCATTTATTAATTTTGCCTCATGTAGAACTTAATAGAAAGCACACAGCAAGTATGTCTAGCTTTTTTTGATCAAGACAATGTGTTTTATGACTCATCCATGTTTTCATTTTTTATTGCTGGGTAGATTTCCATGGTGTAAATGTTATAATGTGTATATCTATTCTCCTGTCAATGGACATATAAGTTGTTTCAGTGTTTTGCCCACTATGAATAAAGTGGCATAAACATTCTTGTTCTAATCATTTTGTGGACAGATGTTTTCATTTCTCTTGGGTACATGCCTTGGACTAGAACTCTGAGTCATATGGTTCATGTGCAACTTCATAAGATATACTGTGTTACATCTTTTACCTCTGTTAAGGACTGTGTTAGGGTTCTCTAGAGGAACAGAATTAACAGGATGTACATACATACATGCATGCATACATATATATGTACATACTTTTTTTTTGTTTTCTTTTTTGAGGCAGGGCTCACTATATAGTCCTGGCTAGCCTGGAACTTGTTATGTAGACCAGGCTGGCCTCAGACTCACAGAGACCCACCTACCTCTGCCAACTGAGTACTGGGATTAAGGGTGTGTCCTACCACTCCTGGCTACATGCATATTTGTGTATGTATATATATATATATATATATATATATATATATATATATATATATATATTTATAAAAGAAGGTACCTGAACATGTAATTATTAAATGTGTATACACACACACACACACACACGTATGGACAACTTTTGGAGTTGGTTCTCTCCTTCCAGCTTTATTTGTGTTCCAGGGACTAAAATCATGTTGCCAGGTCTGGGTGACAAGTACTTGGCCCACTGAGCCATCTCATTGGCCCTCAATTTTGTTTATGTATTTGACTTTTGCTTATATATGTTAGGTTACACTAACTAGATACAGCTAAAGCTTAGAAAGATTCGGCCTTTTCTATGTTCTGGTGAAGTTTTCTTTAGTATTCTGTAGTAATTCATCATTTTTTAAAGTATATTTTGCCAGGTATTTGTTAATCATATCAGCTTTCATTTATTAATATTTACCTAGTTCATTTATTTGCCTACTTTATCTTTATTTTATTTGTTATTTGTGAGTATGTTTGTATGACTGTGTATATGTTTACTGTGCAGGTGCCCACAGAGGTCAGAAGAGGGAGTTAGAACTAGAATTATAGGTGGTTAATATACAACTGAGTTAATATATTCTTTTTATCAAGTTACCTGACTGATAGCTCAGTGGCTAACAGCACTTGCTGCTCTTGCAGAGGACCCAAGTTTGGTGCCCAACACTCACGTAGTGACTAACAGCAGGGGATCTGATGCACTAGTCTTGGTTGCTTTGGGCATTGCATGACATGGGTGTACTTACGTTACATGTAGGTAAAACACTCATGCACTGATACCCATTAAATAATAAATAAATAAATAAATAAATAAAACATAGGCCAGGCATGGTGGCTCACACCTTTAGTCCCAACACTTGGGAGACAGAGGCAGGCAGATCTCTCCGAGTTTGAGGGCAACCTGGTCTACATTATGAGACCCTGCCTCAAAAATAAAATAAAACATACTGAAAGTATAAAATATATATTAACGAACAATGAGTCAGCACTCCAGTTAACAATAAGATCACTCTCTAGTACCTTTGACTGTGTTCTCCCATTGGCCTCTGCTCCGTGCATCCTGTTCCCACCCCATGCAGCTGCTCTTCTGAATCTCATGGTGGTTATTCGGTCTCTTCTCTGGATTGTTTCACATGACACATGTTTTTAAACACCCTGCTATTTAAATGTGCCTAATTCTGAAAGGCATGACGTGGACTCCCAGGGAGTCTCCCATGACTTCTTTTTCCCTTCAGATTCCTCATTTTATAGAAAATATTTTATTATTTTTATTTTATACGTGCATGTGTATAAGTGCACTCATGCTGTGCAATGCCCTTGGAGGTCAGAAGCGGGTATTCCCTGGAACTGGAATTACAGATGGTTGTTAGCCACCATGTGGGTTCTGGGAGTCGAACCCTCATCCTCTGCAAGAGTGGCCAGTAGTCTTAACTGCGGAGCCCTCCCTTCAGCCCAGAATCCTCATTTTGAAGTCAGTTCATGCTGATGTGTTCCACTTTCATTCATTCACTTTCCCTGCAGTGTTCTCATTGTTTAGACAGAAGAGCACTGAGATCCAACCTGCTAATTAAGGGTACTTGGATATTTCCTTTGCTTAAATCATATACTTGGATTTCTGGGTCATAGACTCTCTGCATGTTCAGCATTACTAATTAGTACCTGGGGATTAGAGATGGCACCATTGTAGAGCCCATTGTCAATACATAAGTGTCTTTTGCCTCACATACTCATTAACGTAGTATTGTCAATGCCGTAATTGTTGCCAGACTGGTGAATGTGGACTGGCATGACTCTGTGTGTGTGTGTGTGTGTGTTTCTGTGTGCGTGCGCGTGTGCACACTCGTGCCTGTTTAGACTTGTGATTTTGCTATTGTGCTTCTGAACTGGTATCTCCTTTGCTTTGAGTGTGTTGGGCACACTCGTGAGCTGCAGCCTTTTCTCTTTGGTTGAGCACCTGTTTGTGCTTTCTGTCCATCTTCTTTGGGGCTCTCTTCTTTTCTCTTACTGATTTATAAGCATCCTAGACATGTTCGGGGAATCTGTCACAACTGCTATTATCAAGTCTGTGGCCTCCCTTTTCTCATTCTTTACAGTCTCTTGCAAACCAGGAGCTCTTAATTTATCTGGGCAAAGACTTGCTTCTTTTTATTTTAAAATTTGAATTATTTTTATTTGTGTATGCGAGTGTTTTGCCTGCATGTGTCTAAGTGCACTTGTAACTACAATGCCTGTGGAGGCCAGAAGAGGGCATCTGATTCCCTGAAACTGAAGTTTCAGATGGTTACTAGCTGCTGTGTGGGTGCTGGGAACTGAACCTGGGTCCTCTGCAAGAACAGCCAGTGCTCTTAACCACTGAGCCATCTCTCCAACCCCTGTTATTTCTGCTGTTGTTTAAGGTAAATACTTTGAGAAGTCCCTTTCTTCTGCGAGGGCATAAAATGATTAGCCTGTACTGTGTTCTAAGTTTTTGTGTTTTTACCTTTCATCTTGTGTTTCTCCTGTCAACTGACGGTTATGTGGGGCATGAAGCAAAGTCCATTCAGGTTTGCCCGTACGGATAACCATTGTTTCTGTCATGTCTATTGTTGCCCATCATTTCCCTGATTCTCTGCAATATCTGTTCTGTCACAAATCCCCTTTCTGTGTCTTAATATTTGGAATGCTAAAACAACAGCAACAAACTGTAAACTGGGTATCCTAGAAACAAAATAAATGCATTTCTCACAGCTATAGAGTCTGGGAAGTCCAAAGTGAAGGCAGATACGGTGTACGGTGAGGTCATGGACGGAGCCCGTGCTGTGTCCGTATGTGGTGGAAGGGACACAGGAGCTCTCGGGGAACTCTGTCATGGGCACTGATCCCACCCCTGACCTGATCACCTCCCAAGGGTCCCACCTCGGGAACAGCTGAATTTCAGCGTAGAACTATGGAGAGACAGACACGTTCAGAGCACAGGAGCAGATACACTTGGTTCTCTCCTGGCTCCCTTCCATTTCTTCCATCATCACCTCCCAAACCAACACTGCATCGTTTCTTATCTTTACAGATTTCTAATTTTACTCTTTTAGTGTCACTGTCCAGACAGACCACTAACCCCTGCTTATGAATCAGTGTCGTGTCCATATATCAGGGAGGAGGAGAGGCTGGACAAGACACAGATCTCATGTGCATTCAATTCATTCTCTGTGTATATGTCTTCTCTTCTTCCTCCCCCTCGTCCTCGTCCTCGTCCTTGTCCTCCTCCTCCTCCCCCCTCCTCTCCTTAAAAGATAACCTTGGGGCTGGAGAGATGGCTCAGGAGTTAAGAGCACTGGGCTGCTCTTGCAGAGGACCAGGGTTCAATTCCCAACACCTACATGACAACTAACAACTGTCTGTAACTCCAGTTCCAGGGGATCCCACACCCTCTTCTGACCTGCATGGGATTGCATGACACACGTGCACATACACACATGCAAAAAAAAACACTCATACACATAAAATAAAAATAATATATTTTTAAAAAGATAGTCTCACTCTGCTGCCAGGCTGATCTCCAACAAACTCCTGGACTCAAGGGCTGGACTACAGGTGTGCATCACCACATCTGGCTTCTCTTTCTTTACCTTTGAGTTATTCCTCTCAAAATCACATTGCAACTTATAATGACATAACACTGTTCAAAAGTACTCTGTTGTGTAAGTTACAGTGAGATAAACTCTTACAGAGCAGCTTCCTATGCCCTGATATGTCTTCAGCTGAATCCAATCTGCTTTAACTCATTCATTGACTTTTTTTATTTCAGTGACTTTTAAAATTTATTCCTAGTAGTTGATCCCCTCCAAAATATCCTTCTTTTTTATGGTATCTTTTTTTTTTCTTGAGACAGAGTCTCTCTGTAGTTCCAGCTGGCCTGAAACTTGCTATGTAGACCAGGCTGGCCCTGAACTCACAGAGATCCACCTGCCTCTGCTGCCTCCCTAGTGGAGTGCTGGGATTAAAGGCATGTGCTACCACACCTGACTCTTTTATTATTTTTAATTCCTTATGTTGTTAATTATTTAAGGCATACCCATTACAGAGGTAGTTTAAACATTGTTTGCCCTAATGTTAAACTGTCGACAGGAATGTTGAAATCTGGTGCTTATTTTGTCTGATTCTTGTTCAAATATCTTGTGATCTGGGGTCATGAGCTCATCAGGAGCAGTGTTCTGTGAGGATCATGTAGCCTATCTGGACGTTAATCATTATGCTGTGTTTGGAGTTCCTGGACCCCTGAGGGTAAACAAAAACTTCCTATTCAATAGGTACAGGCAGGCCCAAGGTGACAGGTCTCAAGAGCTTAAGATAAAGCAAAAAATTTCCTGTAAAACCTCTCTGTTTCTCTTCCCCTCCGATTATTCCACCTCTATCCCGTGGAACTACAATGCTAACACCAAAGTATATTCCTTTGCCTTTTGTTCTTTTCTCAGTGTTGGTCCCAGAGGCTTTCTTTGCTTGAGCTCTTAGCTCTGGTTTTCAAAGGATATCATTTCCAGTAGTCCCTCCTTCTCCACAAGGGATGTATTCTAAGACCCCAGAGAAACCTCAGATGGTATCCAACTCTGTGTATAGAATACTGTGCTTTTCCCTGTAGTAACACACACATCCAAATTTAAGCCTGTTCCCATCTCAACTGAGCATTTCCCATGTCATGTGACCACAACTCCTGCAGTTTGAGGCATGACAAGAAAACCAGCATGAACTTTCTGTTCATTCCTGGAAAGTTCACTGAAGACTGTTCTCACCTCGGCTTGCCACTGTCCCTTTCCTTACAGAGATAAAAGGTGTCATTTTTTCACTTAAAGGAAGCATGTTACAGTTCTCCTTGGCAGACTTACTCTCTGCACACATATGGATTCTGGCCCTTGTCACTGTTCTTGTGCTTTGGAGCCATGATAAAGTGAGTTAAGGGTGACTTGAATGCCAGTATGGGACACTGCGATAGCTGATCTGATAACCAAGACAAAATGACTAACAATCCCTCAGTGTAGACAGTGCTCAGACGCTGGACAAAGTGAAACGGAAGGCGCCGGATGGCAGGAGAGTCCCCCACACCACGCAGCATGGCATGTATTTCATACTTCCATACTGTTTGTTACTGGAATTTTCTATTTAATATTTTTTTTGCATTTTCTTTATCTATTGTGTGTGTGTGTGTGTACACATGTGGAGGTCAGAGGACAACTTGCAAAAGTTGGGTCTCTCCTTCTGTCATGTGTATCCCAGGATTGAACTCAGGTTGTCAGACTTGGTAACAAATACCTTTAACCACTGAGCCAGCTCATCTGAGCCCCATTTGGTATTTTTAAACCAGATATAACCATTAACAATGGGTGAGTGAAACTATAGAAAGGAAAACTATGGATCAGGGGACAATTGAATATTTTATCTAGAATTTTTCGGTTTTTATTAGTTGGGAGGGTTTTCAGGCTGTCTGATGAATTGTATTTCTAAGAAAATCACCGTGTCCTTTCTCCTCACTGTAGTGTCTGAGAAGGGCAGGTACCACTTTTGTGGTACTGAAGATTGAACCTAGGGCCTTGGATGTGCTAGACACTCTATCACTGAGCTATATCCTCAGCCAACTGTTTACTTAAAAGAATTTATTTTGTGTGTATACATGACGTGTGCACACATATCCTCCTCAATCATGTCTCCATCTTACTTTCTGAGATGGTTTCTTCTCACTGAGCCTGTAGTTCACTGTTCTGGTGAGACTGGACAGCCTGGGTGCTGTGTGGAGAAAACCCTGAGCTGGGAGACAGGAGGCCACAGCTCTGTCTAGGCGTGGCTCCTGTGTGTCCACGTCTACTCAATGTTAGCTCCTGCAGCTTAGGAGGACGATCTTTACCAGCCCTCCCCACTCTGACGTCACAGGGCTCTTTCCTGCCTTCGCTTACTTACTTTCCTGGTGCTTTTCCTTTCCGTGGTAAATCCGAGTTTCTAACCTCTGTCGTTTTCTTTTTTCTCTTCTGCAAGGCTGGTCTAGTGGAAACAAATTTCATTTTTATTTAATTCTCCACTAAAGATTTAAAAAATAAAGTAATAGAAATGAAGAGTGCATTTACATTTTTTTCCCCCTGGAATTTTGATGTCCTGGTTTGCACCAACCATCTGCTCTTCTATGTTCTCTGCTTTTTCCATTAGAGCTCTTAGCTTATGTATTCATTCGCTTTGTGTGACTTTAACAAACTGCCCAAAATGATTAACTTATAAAGAGAAGAGGCGTTTTGAAGGCTCAAGTCCAAGAGGCAGGACAGAGCACATGGCAGAATGAACTGCTTACAGGTTGAGATAGAAAGCGGAAAGAGACAGAATGGGGTCCCACAGCCCCTCCAAGAACATACCTCAGTGACCTAAAGATCTCTCCCAACCCCCACCTCCTTGGCAACCAAGCCCTTTTATAAGTGGGCCTTTGACGGACACATCCATAGTGAAGCAGCATGTTACCCGCTGTTCTGGTCGGACAGTCACATCCCATTTATCTGATGCTCACTCAATGTCTAAAAATTGTGGGGTTTGCCTCTTTATGAGTCTCAGAAATTCTTCTTAGCAGCTGGACAGGATGGACTGGGTCAGAGGAGCTGCAGCAAGCCAGTCTGTAGTGACAGGCTGTGGAGAGAGGCAGCGCTCCCTCAGTCCTGTGTCGACTCTTGGTGCGGTGAGCCCGCACCCCTGTACGTGAACTTGACCGCTGCTCCTCTGCTCCTTCCCCTCTCGAGGTGGAAAGGAATGGACACAGGGCTAAATGTTTTATTCCTCTTCTCTCTGGCCAGCAGAGTTTTCCTAAAACCCCAAGAGGTTAATTATGCATGATAAAAATTTTCTCTTAAGGGTAGGCTTTTCTTGGTCTTCAGTGCTGGGGATCAAACCTAGGGTGCCATGAGTTCTAAGCATGTACCCTACCACTGAGCCACAGTGCCAACCCTGGCCTCACTAAGAACAGAACGCTTTGGTGTATTTTACAGCTACCACCTTCCTCCTTCTGCTTCTGGAAACATAAAGGGATTTTTTTTTTTTCTCATCCTCAGCCTGACACCTTACCACAGGTACAACACCCAGAGTAGTGAGGGCTCTTGGTTGACTGAGTCCTCTCCCCTGGGGGTCTTCATCCTCATACTGGGGCTCCGTAGTAAGGAAGAACTGGAGAGATGGATCTATGATAAATGGCCCCAAATGAGACAAACGGGGAATGAATGAATCCTGCCCATTTCACAGATGTCTCATGGCCCTGTGACATCACTTTGTAAGCAAGCTGTTTACCCTATAAGGGAAGAAGCAGAATGGGCATGTAAACAGGATGAATGAAGTGAGGTAAGATTTAAATAGAGCAGAAAAAAATAGAAGAGACAGTGGGCTGTTCTCCCTCTGGAAAGGCAGCTTTACTCTGCTTGCTGCTCTGTGGTGCGTCTGTATCACTCTTATAATGACAAACTGTCTTAAAATGCCGCTTTAAAGACTATTCCAGAGCATGGTGGCACATGCCTTTAGTCCTAGCACTTGGGAGGCAGAGGCAGATAAATCTGTTAGTTCTGGTCTGCAAAGTGAGTTCCAGGTTAGCCAGAACTATATAGTGAGACCCTGTCTCAAAAAACAGAAAACAAAGTTCTATCTTGTGATTCAGGGGATGGGAAGCCCGGTTGACTCTCACATTCATATTCAGACCCCTCAAAGACAAGGATGGGAAGGAAGGTGTCCAGAGGAAGGGCGTTAGTGAGAGTCCCAGAACAGACTCTGCATAGAGAAGCTGCTCATAGGCTTAGAATAATAGAGCTGGGTCACAATGGTACCCTGAGACGACCCAAGAGAAAAGGAATTTGGGAGGCAGAAGCAACAGTCCTTAGGGAGTTCCAAGTTTGCAGACACCCAACTTTAGTCTTGACAGAAGGAAGAATGGCTGTCTGTGAAGTGTGTGAACTTAGAACTGGCAGCCTGAGGAGATGAACAGCTACCTGTTATTGGCAGGACTTGATGGAGGCTACTAAGCCCCGCTGGGGACACTAGTGAGCTCTCCTGCAGGGCTGTGAAGCAAGAGTAAAGGAGCTCAGCCTTCCCCTTCCAGTGCTGAGGGAGAAGGAAAGAGCTGGAAGGCCACTATCAATAGAGGGGCGAGTCTGACAGCAGGTTCAAGTACTGGATCCTGTATTTTCTATGCTGTTTTAGATGAATTGTTCTGCCTCTCTGGCTTCTAGTTTTGCATCTGTAAAATGGATGGCTGTGATTAGTAAATGGGATGGTGTATAAAGGGCACGATGATGGGCTTTCTATGCAGTCTGAGTTCAGAAAGTGGGGGCAGGTTTGGAGGCTGTTTCCACACACCAGCCATCCCGCGCACACCTGCCATCCCACACACACCTGCCATCCCACGCCTCCTGCTGCGTGCCGAGTTCCTGGTTCACCCATTTCCTCATGTGTCACTAGCATCACGTTTGGAATTTTGGCATCTGTGGTTGAAAGTCATAGTCTGTATTTGGTTGAACTAATTTTATCCCAGGTCACTGCTGACAAAGGGTCTTCTGGAAGGTCCCGTGCTCTCCAGGCAGGCTGCTCTCTTAGCTTGGCTGCCTTGCGCTCCCTCCTGGCTGGTGCCCAAAATGTAATAACAAATCTCCCAGCCAGCAGCTGGGTGCCCAGGAATTCCAGCCCATCCCAGCCGGCTCTGCTCATCAGTGCATCTGTTTCTAATCAGCTCAGGAAGGCGCATTCCTTCTGCTAGCTAGTGAGCATGCAGGCTGGAGTCGGGGGACTATGCTAATTGATTGCTAAATGGATCTTGTCATTTCCAGAAGAGGCCTCCAAGCCCGTCCTTTGCTCTGCCTCTGCTCCCCACAGGCTGGGGGGCTTAAGAATGAACTCATCAGCTGCCTCTGGCTGCAGAGGATCTCTGGAACTTCTAGCGTGGGATACTTTGGGATCCTCAGAAAAGCAAGTCCCTGGTCTTTCTTTGCTCAAGTCTGACAGCTTGAAGACACGCTTGGATCCCAGCACTCAGGAGGCAGAGGCAGGTGGAATCTCTGTGAGTTCAAGGCAAGCCTGGTCTACATTGCAAGTTTCAGGTCAGTTGAGGGTAGAGGGAGACCCTGTATCAAAAAGACAAAGAAAAAAAGAAAGACTGACAGCTTGAAAGGCATTACCACAGGTACAGAGACCGGCCCACCTCGTTCTCTCTGCACCACACAGGCTCCGGCTTATGGGACAAATGAGGAACTCAAGGTTCAGGAGTGTATTATGTGGCTCCAGGTCACATAGCATTCATTAGTGGCAGAGATGCAGTGGTCATGAGCCTGATGCCGCTGGATTGAGGTTCTGTCCCCACTCCGACCCATTAGCAGTGTCTGGCCAGGCTGGCCACTGAGGTTCTCAGAGAGAAAGGAGGCAGCGTAGGAGAGCTGTCTAGGTGTGAGGACACACAGGTGTCTGTCCTGCTGCCATGTCATGATGACATCTAGGGAGATGCTGCTTACATTTAAGGGCAAAGGACTGCTGGCCAGCCTGCCTTCCTGATAGCAAGCCCCTCGTGTGCCAGCATCTTTGCTCTAAGGGCCTGGGCTTCCCTGATATTTAAAGGAATGTCCAGTATCCTCATCTGTCTCCCCAGATTGGAGTCAGGGACTGTGGTCTTTCTCTCTCTACAGAGTGCACTCACAGTGGGAGACATCACACAAGGTGGAACAAATGAATGAGTGGGTGAATGAATGAATGCTTCATGCTGACTGTTTCTGGATCTCATTCATTGGTCTCTGGACAGTTGGTCAATGAGAACAAGTTACCGCCTCTTCTTGGTGCAGCTCTTTCACCCCTGGCCATCCATTCCCTGGCAAAATCTCCGCCCTTCAGCCATAGCTGGCAAATGGGGACAGATCAGCATGTCTACAGAGGCTGACTGAAGGTCAGCTGCAACCGTGGAAGCTCGTGTGGTAGTCATTGGGCGCTGTTTGTTTTAAGCAATCATTTATTTGTTTATTTATTTTTTGTAGTGGTTTGAGTGAGAATGTCCCCTCAGGCTCCGAGTGTTTGAGCACTGTGCCTAGTTGGTTGTTCTGCAGAGCTGTAGGAGGTGCAGCCTTGCGGGAGGAAGCACATCACTAGGGGCAGGCTTTGAGATCTGGTAACCTTTGAGATCTGGTAACCTTGCTCCATCTCCATTCTCTCTCTCTCTCTCTCTCTCTCTCTCTCTCTCTCTCTCTCTCTCTTCCGCTCTCCATCTCTCTCTCTCTCTCTCTCCTGGCTGAAGATGTGAGGGCTCAGTTTCCTGCTCTGGCAGCCTCTGTTGCCATGCCTCCCTGGCCATGATGGACTCTTATCCCTCTGGAACCATAAACCCAATAAATTCTTCCTTCTATGAGTTTTCTTGGTCATGGTGCTTCATCATAGCAACAGAAAAGTAACTAATACATCTATTTAGTGTGTGTGTGTGTGTGTGTGTGTGTGTGTGTGTGTATGTGCAGATACACACGGAGGCCAAAGGTATAACATCCCTCTGCAGCTGGAGTTACAGCCTATTGTTAGCAATGTGGGTCCTGAGTATCAAACTCTGGTCCTCTGCAAGAGAAACGCAGACTCCTAACCATTGAGCCCTCTTTCAAGCCCCATTTTTTTCACCTTTAATGGAAGCTCCTTTGTTTTGCTGTGCTGGGGATGTACACAAGTAGGCTGCTCCTGAGTTATCCCCGCAGCCACCTCAGTGACCGTTTCGCGCTTTGCTTTCTGAGTGTTCTTTCTTGGCTAAGGTGCTAGAGGCTGCTGTCTCCTGAGTCCTGCATGTTTTTTCTCAGTCTGCACTCACCGGAGTTTAAAAGGCATAAACTCCACAGCCGTGGCTCACAAGAGTTCATAATATAGCAATGCTCTTGCTGACAGCCATGTGCTGAGAATTGATATGGGCGAAGCATTGAACTCAATAGACACTTGCAAATGGAACCAGCCTGGTCAGGGCTCACACCGCAGGTGCTCACACATGAGCAAGAGAGAAAGAAACAAGACTATAACCTCAAAACATGTCTGGTCAGCTTTCCCACCTATGCTGTGACCTCAAGCAAGTCACTCCACCTGTCTGAGCCTCAGCCATGTTAGCGAGCTCAGGGGAACCAGGCAGGGAAACTCACGCCTGTAATCCCAACACTTGTTCGGCTGCCACAAGTTCAAGGTCAGCCTGGGCTGTGTAGTGACTTCCATACCAGCCTGATATGTCCTGTGCAACTGTCAAAAAGAAAAAAAAACCTTTGGAAACCTTAGGCTGCTTTGCAAATTATTATCATATCATCACCATTAAAGCACTTAAGAGACCTTATGCAGTTAGACCTAGACAGGGAAATGACTTCCCTGAGCTTCCTACGAAGCCCCATCTCGCCTGGATTTCCAGTGAGGCCACCTTCCCTGCGTTCTGGGAGGCTGCGCTGCATCCACTGCACACTCTTCACTCCTACTCTCCTGTTTGCTTTTCCCAATGATCATGGTGATGGTGCAGTCACGCCCACTTATGAATGTGCAACTCAGAGCCCCAGCAGGCTAATCACCCTGCCCAAGGCCCAAGCATGGGACCAGGTTCTGTCCCTTCCAGGAGCTGGGCTGACTACCTCAGGCATTCAGGGACCACCTTACACACTAAACAGCTTCATTCAAGCTAATAGTTGTGGCAGCCTGTTTCCTAGAACTTGATCAGCTTTGGGAGACTGGGGTAGGCAACTAATGAAAGGAATCTGGGGATAATAAACCTTTCTGGAAAGACTAGATTACATGGTTTCCTTGTGTGTTCTCTCTCTTTCTGTATCTTTCTTTGTGTGTGTGTGCCTCTCTCTCTGTCTCTTTCTCTCTACAGATGAGAGAGAGAGAGAGAGAGAGAGAGAGAGAGAGAGAGAGAGAGAGAGAGAGAGAGAGATTTGCTAATGTTGCCCAGACTGGCCTTAAACTTGCTCTGTAGCCAAAGACAACCTTGAACTTCTGATCCTTTTGCCTCTATCTCCTGGGTGCTGGGATTATAGTCGTGTATCACCAAGCCCAGTTTTATGTCACCCTGGTTATCAAGTCCAGGACTTCCTGAATGCTGAGCAAACATCCCCAGGCCTCCATGAATGATCTTATTCAATGTTGAGCTCAGCCTTATATGGCAGATACTAGTTTTATCTCCATGTCACAGACACAGAAGCTGAGGACGAGGGTGTACAGCCAGGGAATGAGGGAAGCAGAGCTGAACCCAGGCAATCAGGACACACAGTCTGCTCAGTATCACGTCACGGCAGAGGACCGAGGACCTCAGAGGCCATGGCTTGCTGAACCTCCATCCCCCTCTCTCCCTCTCTCTCCAGCTGGCCTTGCTCTCTACTCCTGGAAACTTCCTTTCCTCTTCACCCAGGGACACTGCTGGAGATGCTGGTGGAGTCCTGATGGCCGAATCCATGCCTGATCTGTGCACTGTAAAACCTCAGTGTCCCAAGTTCTTCACTGCAGCCCAAGACAGAGTTGGCTGGAGCTCATGTTCATGCATCAAAGATTTATTTGTGCTCTGAATCTTCCCTTCCTCTCCCTTTGCACTGTTTATTGAAATAGTTCATAGGATACTGTTAAAGACTAAAACAAAAGTCAATAGAAAAATATTTATAGGTGCTGGTAGGCTTGCTGCCATGGACTGGTGTTTGAAGATGGAGCCTCAGGACACGCAGGACAGGGAGGAGAGGGACTTGCTCCTTGGCTACCTTCTACTGTTTTACACCCTGCTTCCCAGGCATTCCATCCAATTTTTCTTCCTTGTTGAAGAGCTGTTGGTTTTGTTAGGCTGTGTCTCTCCCCGGCGGGGTGGTTTGGGGACAGGTCCCGAGGGTCCTTCTCTGATCTAGTCCTCTGTTTACATGGCCCCACATGCCATGAGTGTTCAGAATTAGTTCGTCATTTCTGCACGTGTCTGACCCTTCCCAGCTTGCAAGTATCTAGTTGGCCTCTGCTAGGCTATTTCTGTCATGAGCTTCAAAAGAAATCACAAATGTGCCCCTGACAGCTGTATCTCCCAAACTTGACACTGCTGACTTCTTAAAGGAATTGCAAATTGTTGCTGTTGATATGTTGACTATTATTTGCTGCTAGTACATGTGTCAGGCTCAGTGGAGCTGGATACCGCAGGCACAGTAAGGGCCCAAGCTGGTAGCCAAAGCTGGGACTTAAATTCCAAGAAGACAAGGATGGAGGTTACAGTAGGGTCTGGGTGTCAGCTGGGGCTGTGTGGGTGGAGTCTGGACCAGGAGGAGGATAACAGATAAGAGGCTAGCCCTGGTTCTGAGCCAGGAAGGTAGGTCCAAGAAGGAGGGGAGCTGAGGTAGAATCACGGGCCCATGAGGGCCCTGAGTCCAGGTAGGTGATCTGGTTAGTAGGAGGATGACGGGTGGGCATCCTGGCCCGTGCAAAGTCTTCCCAGTGGGCAGAGAGTTGTTCTCACTAGTGCTCCTTCAGCTAGGAGCCAGGCCTCCCCAGGGCAAGTGGCCATAGCCAGAGACCAGGCCCCATAAGGCTAGTGGCCACAGCCAGAGACCACATCCCCACAAGGCTAGTGGCCACAGCCAGAGGCCAGGCCAAAGACCCCATTGAGTTTGTTAATCAAGTCGTCAAAGTCTCAGACTGCATTAATAGATGCCAGGGTTCTGGGTCAAGGGAGAGACAAGAATTGTTCTATCCTAATTTTGTCATGAGGCTCCATGTAGTTCCCAGTGACACAGTTTTAAATAAGTTAATGTTTAATTTTAGGACTAAGAATTACATTCACAAAATAAAATGTATCAACAGGTCTACACAGGAAGAGGAAAGTCTCTGAGCATACTACCTTCCTCTCACCCATCCTTGCCTTATCTTCTCTACAACTGTTGTTATTTGTCTCTTGAGTACTCTCTAGAACTTTAAGCTTATTTTAAGCTTAAAAGGACTTGTAAAAACATGATTTTTAAAAACTCTCTTTTGTGTTGGGCCTGGGAAACTCACTTTGTAGACTAGGCTGGCCTTGAACTCATAGAAATCTGCCTGCTTCTGCCTCCAGGGTGCTGGAATTAAAGGCATGTACTACCTGGCTAAATATATACATTTTAAAGACACTCAGTTAAAATAAATACATCCTTTAAAATCACTGTTTAACCAACATTATAATCATAAGCTTTACCCATGTTATTGAATATAGTTGTTATATATTAGTTTTTAATTATATGCATGTGTCTCTGTGTGTGGACATGTGTACATATGAGGATAGGTGCCCACAGAGTCCAGAAAAGGGCGTTGGATTCCCTGGGTCTGCAATTCCGGGTATGGTGAACTGCCTGACATGCGTGCTGTGAACTGATCTCGGGTACTCTGCAAGAGCAGTATGTGCTCCTAACCTCTGAGCCATTTCTCCAGCCCCAATATTCCATTGTTTTAAAATGTGCTGCTTCTCATTGATCTCGCCTACTGTCAATGGAGACTTGTGCTATTTCTAAAATTCTGGTTTAACAAGAAAGCTGATGTAGACATTCACTGTTTATTTTTTAAAATATTTTATTTTTATTTTATGTGTATGAATATATTGCCTGCATGTATCTAAATGCACCCATGTTGTGCAGTTCCTGAGAAGGTCAAAAGAGGGCGTCGTATTCTGATGGAACTGGAGTTATGAACTGTTGTTGGCCACCATGTGGGTGCTGGGAATCAAACCCCCGGCCTCTGCAAAGAGCAGCCAGTGCTCTTAACTACTGAGCCATCTCTCCAGCTCCCAGCATTTACTGTTTATAACTCTTGGGGCAGATAGACTGCTTGAGCTTGCCTGAATATGCATATATTCATTTTAACAGAAAATATCCAGATATTTACCATAGGATTCCACCAATATGTTGGCCTTATAAACTGTGTTTATGAACTTTTATAGGCTGGGCATAGTAGTTCATGCCTTCAGCTCCAGCACTTGGGAGGCAGAGGGAGGCAGACTCTGTGCAATTGATACTAGCCTGAGATGTCCACATAGAAAGTTCCAGGTCAGCTGAGACTACATAGTGGGACTCTGTCTTTAAAAAACAAATAAAGTATTGTCATTGACATTTAAGTTTGTAGTATACCTGGGATTGATTGATTTTTTTAAATTGCTATTTGGGTTTTATTTATTTAGTTTTGGTGGTAATGAGTGAACCACCGAGCATGTTAAGCATGTGCTCTAACATTGAGTTACCTCCCTGGCCCCTGGAATTGTTTTTTGTGTATGGTGTGGGTTACCTTTCCCCTGCCCTGTGATTCACGTCTGTCACATACCAAATGTCCATGCAAGCACGGTTATTTTGCACCTTCTTCTGCCTGGTTGTTCATTGGTCTGTCCCTGAGAACAGCACACTGTCTTAATTACTGCAGATTTATAATCACTTTCTGTTTTACTGACCAAATTCTCTGACCTGTCAGGAGAATCTCAGAGTCTTGATTTCTAGCCCTTTGCATTTCCACATGCAATGTAGAATGAGCTCATCAAACTCCACAAAGAAAGAGGAAAGCAGCTGGGAATTTTCTTTTATTGGGATAGCCTTCAGTCTATAAATCCAGCTGGAGAGATCACTGAGTTTGCTAGCCCACAAACATGGTATGTCTGTTTTTACTGGAGTCTCTGTAAAAACAGCTGTAACAAGGCATGATTGACGTGCAGTAAACAGCATAGACTCAAAGCGTACAAGTCGACAACTTTTAACGTGTTATACACCCATGAAACCAACACTTCATTAAAGAAGATGAGCATAGCCATCAGCCCCAAATATTTCTTTGTTCCCCTTCTAGCCCCCTCCCATGAGGCAAGGTCTTAAACTTGACAGCCCTGCCTCTGCCTCCTGAGTGCTCTTTTGTTCACTGAAGCACACACCAGGGTAGCTGGTCTATGACATTCTAGTCTCAGGCTTTTACCTGGGTTCTGGGGACTTGAACTGAGGTCGCCAGGCTTGCACAGCCAATGATTTATCCACTGAGTCATATCTATCCCCAGCCCTGTTTATGGATTCATATATTGCTTTGTGGGTTTTTTTTAGTGGGGGAGGGTCTTTTTTTTGAGACAGGGCCTCCTTTTAGCCACAGCTGGCCTGGAACTTACTGTGTAGACCAGGCTGGCCTCGAACTCACAGAGATCTGCCTGCCTCTGCCTCCCAAGTACTGGGATTGTGTCATCATGCCTGGCTCATATATCGTTTGTTTAAAGCAGATAGTTGAATGTTTGCTTTTAATTCATGCTGATAATCTTTATGTTTAACTGGAACAGTGACGTAGTCAGTGTACTATAGATTTGGAGTTGTCACTTTGGCCTATCTGTCCCATTCCCATTTGTTCTCCTCCTTCACCTTCTTTTGGAATAATTATATCCATCAAAAATTAATTCCACTTTTCAAAAACCTCTTTTTCATTATTTTAGTGATTACCCTGGTAGACACAATGTGCGTTGTTAATTTATCAAGGTCAGAAGTTAATGGAAACCTTTACCTCTCTTTCAAAATGAGACAAGCACCTGAAATCACTTGACTTACTAATTCCACTCCAGCATAGATCCTGCCAGATATTTTAATTCCTCTGTATGTGTGTATGTGTGTAGGTATATTTGTGTGTGCGTGTGTTTATGTGTGTATATGTATATGTATGTGTGTAGGTACGTATATGTGTATGTGTGTGTTCAACCTCTTGTGGGCTTAGTGAAACAGATGTCGCTCTAGGTATGTCACATGGGATTTCATGTGGGAAATTTGATTCTTAATCTGTTGGAAGGCCTGGAGGGACGAAGTAGGGGTAGGGGAACATTTACCAGGGGTGAGACTGCAGAAGGCCTGGTGACATGCACAAGGCTCCTGTGTTCTGTCTGTTTCTGTTACCATTACTAGAACAGAGTCAAGGATGCTTCCATGACTCTGCCATCCTTGAACCTCATGTAGATGCTTCTATTGTGAGATGCTAATCCAGCATCCTTCAGGCATGGGAATCTGAACAACCCAACTTCCGCTCTAACCTTGCAAAGCGAGAAAAATGCAAAGCTAGTGCCTGGCAGGCTGAGTGCAGTGCGTCCCTCCATGATGTGCCAGTTGTGTCACAGAGCCCTTATTCACTCGGAGTCCCGTGCCCACTCCTTTCCTCACTCCTAAGCTTTCCCTACACCGTCCGGTCAGGATGCTCTCCCTCTATTGACGGAGGTCAAGGAATTTCCTCAGTGAGAGTTTGCTGGTTGTACTTCTACATGCCAAGAGCATTTTCCTTCACTCTCTGGAATAGTGGCTTAGCTGAAGAGACACCACACGCTGACAGTCACGTCTCCTGGGACATGGAAGACTCGCTTCCGCTCTCTTCTCGCATCTGCTGCAGTGGCTGAGGAAACAGTTCTTGACGAATGTGTCTTTTCCTTTGCTGCCTTTAAGGTTCGGGTCTCATCTAGATGTTCTGAGGTGCCATTCAGTGTGTTCAAGTGAGGTTTCCCTTTGAACTGCTCTATGTGGTATTAGCTGGGATTCCTGATGTGAGTACTGATGTATTACAACTGTTCTGGAAACTTCCCAGCCCTTATTTCATAGACTATTTCTTCTTCCCCCATGCCAATCTCTCCAGGCCGCCATAGCAAATCAGTCACAACATGTGGTGGCTTGAAAACAACAAAAATGATAAAAATATCGAAAACTGTATACTTTGTAACTTTGGGTACCAGACGTTTAAGAGTAGGGTGTCCTTTAGAGCAGGGTCCCGTTGGAGCTGCATTCTGAGGACTAGGTGGCTTGTTTCCTTGAGTGTTCTCTGTGTATGTAATGTCTCACTTTAAAATTTTTTATTTTTTAATTTTATGTGTATGTTTTGCCTACATGTTGCATGCAGTGCCCAGGGAGGCCAGCAGAGGGCATTGGATCCCCTGGAACTGGAGTTAGGGTCAGTTGTTAGCTGCCGTGTCGGTGCTGGAAACTGAGCCCCGGTCCAGTGCTCTTAGAGGCTGCACCATCTCTCCACCCCTACTGTCGTGCTTTCTAGAGAAATTACTGCTGGGGATTCTTCAGGTCTGAGTTGAAGTCTCCTCCACAGAGGTATGTCTAGAAGACCTACAGTTGTACAGACAGTTCTACAAGTTCTCAGGAAGGAAGTGCCACCAAACCAGGTATTTGAACAGAAGTTTCAACTTGAGGGTGTTTTCCTTTAAATTTTTATTTATTACTGTCTATGTATGTGTGTTATGTGGAAGTGAGGGACACATGTGCCACAGCATGCCTGTGCAGGTCAGAGGACAATTCTGTAGAGATGGTTCCCTCCCTCTACCTTTACAGGGGTTCTGGTGATCAAATTCAGGTCGTCAGAATTGTACCGCAAGCACCTTTATCCACTAATCCTTCTCACCAGCCCCTGGAGGCTGTTTCGGGGGTTATGACTCTTACAGGTGCACAGATTTTACAGCCATTTACCCATGCTCTTGTTGGGGACACACAGGGTGATCACTGACAGTCACACTGACAGGGCTGGACGTGCCTCTCCATCCACCTGTCTTGCCTCAGTCCCCTGTCACCCTCCCTCCTTCAAGGCTGTGAGGCTGGTCACACCTTCAGTCATATCCAGTGACAAAGACTTCCGTGCGTCCCTCAGGGACTAAAGTTGTGGTCAATTCTAGCCTTCAAGATCTTCTACTTTACAAGAGTCAACAAAGTTTTGGAGACATCTGTTAGGAACTAGGACGAGAGCCCAGCTCTGCCCTCTCCTGTGGCTGGATTCCAGAAGATTCCAAGCTATTAGGAAGCAGAATCAAGGTGCCACGACTGGACTATGTGATTCAGGCTGGGACAGGCAGCCGTGTGACTGGGGATTCTCCATGGCTCTGTTGACATCCATCACTTTTCTACTCGGGCCTCACCATCTCGTTCAATATACTACATTTCCTTTTCTCTTGAAGAAGGAAGCTGGAGCTGTCATGTTCATTGTTATTAGCTTAGGGGAACCAGTCCACATTGGGGTGAGGGATGGGGGATGGTGAATCAGACACCAGACTCAGGACACCATCTTTCAGCTGCCAAGTCTGGAACTGAAAGGGAGGCCGATATTCTAGAAAAGAACCTTTTGCTTATTGGTAATGGGATGGTGGAGAGGAGAGTGTCCAAAGGCTGGAGGAACTGAGGCAGTTTAGCGAGATGAGCTGTGCCTTCCAAGCCTCCTCAGTTGCGTCCAGAGTCTGCTTCCTTTGGGAGCACTGCACTTAGAGTCCAGAACTGAGGGCCTGACTCATTATGACCCTGAATAACTTCCTCAACCTCCCCAGGCATTGGCTTCCACATACATGAACTAGGAAGTGAGATCTTTATCCTCAAAGTGTTGTTCAAGGGTCAGATGAGATCATCCACATAAAAGAACAAAAGTCTAGCGGGGTATCTTCATTGTGTGCTGGATCCCAAACCTCATTTACTTGTAATGCAGACAACATGAGGGAATGGGGGAAGGGCGGCCGGGAGTTAGTCAAAAACCCCAAGGAAGGGAGAGTCCACTCGGGAAGGGAAGGGCCCTGGGTCCCAGCCTGAGTGGAGCAGCCCTGGGTTCACCTGGCTCACCAGACAGCCTTCGGGTTGGTAGGTTGTTTCCTCACTGACTTTGGTCTGGCCCTGGGGGTAGAGCAGCCTGCTGAGTATTAGGCAAGGCCATTTGTTGGTGATGGATTGTCCATCTTAACTCTGTACAGAGGTGTCACTAGCTTCATGCCACGAGTGACAAAATACAGCTCAGAGGTACTAGGGAACTTGTCCAAGGTTGCTGCTGGCAGGCAGATGCAGGGTCTGTCTCATCCTAGCACCCCACATCTCCTTGCTTCAGCCTTGGGCCCCCAGTGTGGGAGTCCTTGACTTTGTGAAGCCATGTCTTCCTAGCAAGCTTCTAAATGGCATTGGGCTTTTTAGTGGATTGTTATTATTATCACCACATTTTTATCTATTTTGTGTGTGCCTCTGTGCATGTGCATTCCATGACATGCCTGTGATAGTCAAGACATGCGTCTCTTCTCTACTTCAACCATATGGATCAAACTCAGGTCATGAGACTTGGCAGCAGACTCCTTTACCCACTGAGCCATTTCACTGGTCCTTCAGTAGAGTTTTATCTTTGTGGACTTAATTCTTCCCTCCCAATCTAAACCTGAGCCCTAACTCTGCTTCCATAGTGACTTGAGAAAATTCCAGCTCCTGAATCATGGAGACCTGGAGTCCCTGTCTCTAAGCAGCTGTCTTTTCAGTTCAGCTCCAGCTGTCACCTACAGACACTGCTTCATGTGGACAATCTTTTGTAACAGTAAGGAACCCAACCAGCTGGGGGGTTGGGCTGGCTGCCCAGTCGCCTGGGACAGCAGAGTAGATAGCAGCCAAGCCAGCTGGGCTTCTTGTAGCTGCCCTGCGAGTTGGGTGAACAGTTTGTCCCTGTTTTCCCAGGAAAACCCTCAGCCCCAGGACAATCTGGGTAGTTGCTCCCTGGCCTGCAAGCCAAGGCCTGTCGCTGCTTTGATGGAAATGGTGGGCAAGTCACGGGCTCACTCCAATTGCCCTTAAGAGCTAGGAACAGGTTTCAGCACACATGGCCAGTAGGAGAATCAGTGCAGCTTCTACCCATGTATGGGACCCATAAGGGAAAATCTGTTTTAGGAAAACATGGAGATTATATATATATATATATATATATATATATATATATATATATATATATATATATGAGAGAGAGAGCCAGAAGACACATGCTCATCAGTGCTGCCCACCTCCTTTGAGACATGGTCTCTCCTTGGTTTGGAGTTCACCAATTATGCTAAGCTGCAAGACCAGTGAGACCTTAGGGATCCTCCTGTTCTGCTCCTCGAGTACAGAAATTCTAAGCACTCCTCACCACGCTCAGCTTTATACAGGTTCTAGGGACCGAGCTCAGGTCCCTGTGCTTTCAAGGTAAGCACTTCACTGACTGTACTATCTCCCTAGCCCCTGTTTTCTGCTACTGTTTATGTTTTCACCTGCTTCTTCCTTTCAAGCAGCTGTCCATTCTGCCTTCTTGGCCAGTGCTCTGTAGCTGCCTGAGAGGCTGCCTTGGCCTGGCCCTTGTGAGCAGCATGTATCATGGCCAGCATATGACCTTGGCCCTGCTCCTTTACCTCCTGCCTTTGGGGCAACTGTGTGAAGTGGGATGGTCTCTGCTAAGGAATGGCTAACACGTTCATGGCCACCACTGGCAGCTTAGAGCCTGGGCTTTGCTGAGACTCGGTAAGCAGCCTCAGATCTGTAGTCAAGGTCTGACTCAGGAGATCTAAAAGGTCTGAACAGTTGCCGTGGTTGGTAGAATAGCGGTCCCCTTCTAATCCCTAGAACCTGTGTATTTGTGACTTTACGTACAGAAATAGCGAGAGAGAGAGAGTATGTTAAGGGTCTTGAGGTGGAAAAGAATCCTGGGTTATCAAGATGGTTCCATGGAACTACCAGGGTCCATGTAAGAGGGAAACAGGAAGTCAGAGGAGGAGGCAATATGACAACATAAGCAGAGATGGGAGTGATGGGCCTCCAAGCCAAGGAGTGCCAGCAGCCTCTAGGAGGTAGGAGAGCGAAGGAATGCATCTTCCCCTACAACCTCTGGTAGAAACCTGCCCTTTGGCCCGTCTTTATTCATTTCATAAATTAAGACCCCCAGCTCAGTAAGGGAATAAATTTATAGTGTCTTAAGCCTCCAGGTGTACTGTAATTTCATTTAGTAGCAAAAGAATTTGAGCATCTCAAGGCTTTAAGAAAACAGGGCACACTGTCCTATAGAGGGTACCTCTGGCCACCTTCCCATCTGGTTGCAGAAATTTGCTTAGTTCCCCAAAGGGGTCTTGTGAGTCTTTGCTCTGTGTGCCTACCACAAAGTTCGTTCCCATTGGATCCACAGAGTTCAGGCTCCAGCCCATACAACTGAGTCCAGCTGGCTCTCTCGCACTGGATGCTTGAAAGATGTCTCCTCAGTACATCCCACAGAGGCCCAGCACCAAAATCTTCACTATCAGTTAGAGGAAACAAAGACCGAGTGATTTGCCAAGGTACACACAGCTAGTATGCAGAGTCAGGACTCGAGTCCTATAGTTTCTAAGCCCAGAACTGGGGACTTTTCCAATAAGGTCTTTAAAATTTTTATTTATTTACTTATTTTATGTGTATAAGTGTTTTGCCTCCATGTATGTAAATGTGCCATATGTGTGCAAAGCCCATGGAGGCCAGAAGAGGACGTCGGATCCCTTGGAACTGGAGTTAGGACAGTTGTTAGTTGCCGTGTAGCTGGGAACTGAACCCAAGTCCTCTCCAAGAGCAGCCAGTGCTCTACTACTGAGCGGTCTCTCCCGCTCCCTCCAGTGAGGTCTTTAAAGCAGAAGGGTCCAGAAGCATTGCCCCCAAGATGCCTGCTTCCTGCCCTGCTGCCGACTCCAGATCCTGCCGGTTTCCGCTCTCTCCTTTCTCTCATTCTCTCCGCTGTACTCAGCACCGGGCCTCACATGCTGGGGAATGCCGGCTTCCAAGGCACACGGCCCCGCCTTCCCGCCGCTGACTGAGCAGCACACACACTTGGGAAGAGGCACATATTTCCATTTTTGACACCTGGCTCCGCCCCAGACGTCCTGAGTCAGATTCCCACAGGATGGGGCCTGGGCTTGAGTATTTTGCAATCACTTCTGAGGTGATCCTGTTGCTGCATATCCACAGCTGTTCTGGGAGAGTCTTAGGTGTGTTGATGGAACAGAGGGACCCTGGTGTGTGGAGCAGTGAGGCTCCACTGCTAAGGAGCAGGAAGTGTCCCAGAGGAGAGGCCCAAAATGTGATTGGAAGGATGTGTAGGAGTTTCCTGGAACAAAGTTTGATGGGAGTAAAAGGAAGTATTTTAGGTAAGGAAATAAGATTGTTTTTTAGTAAAGACAGAAGAAGAAAACCATGTTAGAACCCATGTCTAGAGAATGGGACACATGCAGGAAATGTCAATCATTTAGTGTGACTGAGGGCTCAGGCACTATCTGGGCCAGGCCATCAGCACACAGTGGGCCTCTTGTCACTACCTTCCCTCAGAAGGTTCTTTCTGGCCATTTATTAATTTTTAGTCTCTCTTTATCCTTTCTCTACATTTTTTTTCAAATGCTGCGTGCTCCAGTAGGCCCTGCCAACATCCAAGACCAGAGAAAAAAGAGCCATGGAACTGTCATCTCCTCCAGGGTTCGCCCAATCACAGGATGTCTCCTGAAGGGACTGGGTGCAGAGAACCCATGAGATGGGCTGCAATTGTTTCTTAGCTGTGGGACCTAAGATTAGCTAGGGAACCTCTCTGAAACTCTGCTTTCTTGTCTTTCTAAATAGCCTTCATGGAAGGTGTGGCTTACTGTACCCAAAACAACTTTTAACAATTTTTTACTTATTTATTTATTTTTATGTGTATGAGTGTTTTCCCTGCATGTATGTAAGTGCGCCCAGGTTGTGCATTGTCAAGAGAGGTCAAAAGAGGGTGTTGGATTCCCTAGAACTGGAGTTAAGGTCAGTTGTTAGCTGCCACGTGAATGCTGGGAATCGAACCCAGGTCCCTTGCAAGAGCAGCCAGTGCTCTTACCCACTGAGCCATCTCTCCAGCACCCACTTCACAACTTCTTATATTCTAGGTTGCAACTAATGCAGTGTCCAATTTTGTTCCTTGGATAAAAGTCACAGAACTGTGGTCCACCCCTTTATCCCTGAGCCTCAGCTTGTCGGTCTGTGGAACAGGGGAATTGTCAACCCGGAAATTCTCCCAGTTTCTAAAACCCAGGTGGGTGGTATGTGACTGACAGCTGTTATCCCTATGTCATCCAGGCCACAGTGACATGTGCAGGGCTGGCCCTCCCTGGAAATAACAAGAGCTAGGGCCAGTCACGAGAAGTACTTTTTTCTCTGGGCAAAGCTATAAAGATGAACTTAGAAGCTTCCAGATCATTCTCCTCTACTACATAGAGCAGATGGGGCCGAAGTCATTGGCTCCCTCTGATCCAAACAATGAAGTACTGACCATACAAGGCAAGATCAGCTCCTGCCTCCTTGTTCTTTGCACTTCATAGTTATTTTTCTGGAATATTCTAAGGATAATTTCACCCTTTTGTCTAATGTACTTCAAGTTTATTTTTCCCCCTTTTGTGTCCACAGAGACGAGCAGATCAGGTTTGGGGTATCAGCTTATTTTCAGGTGAGGAAACTGAGGCTCAGAGAGAGGAAGTGGTGTATGCAAAATTAACCAGGGAATGAAAGCTAAAGGAGGATTTGAACTTGGGCCTACCAAAGCCCCCTCCCCTCTGTTCTCTGCCTCTGGTGGTCCCAGCAGCCCCCTGAAGGAATGATTCTCTCTCTCTCAGCTGGGGCAGGTCAAGAAAACAGAAAGCACCCCAGGATTTCAACCGAGGAAATGTAATATACAGGTCAGGAATTCTTAAGGAGACCCAGTGAAAATTACTCTAGGAAGTGATTGCCAGTGCTAGGACTGAGGAGAGAGAAGGAGACAAGAGGGTGGGGTGACAGGGACCTAGGAGCACAGAGGGGTCCCCAGGACTGTAGCTCAGACAGTGAGGAAGAGTGCCACCTTGTTCTCCAGGAAGGATGAGGGCTCTGGGACCAGCTCCCACTACTGGGCTGTGCTGATGGGAACAACAAACAGGAAAAGGAAGTGCCTTTCCCCCTCTCCTGCCATCCATCTCCTGCCAGGAGACCCCGTGTGTAGCACCAGATAGAAAGGCAGTTGGCAAAGGAGTCTGGGAAGTGGGGCTGCAGAGTCAAGCTGAGGCCAACAGGTAAACCAATAGAGCGTATATCTTTTGTCTTTTCTACCCTGGCCAAGGACCAGGTTGTCCCAAACAAAGACCCAAATCTGTCTCATGTCCCCTATGCATGGTCACCCTAGCTCCTTCCCACGAGAATTCCAATCCCCTTTGCCCGGGTATCTTCAGAGAGCTTGGCAAGCCTAGACAGCTGGCGAGGTGGTGCCCTTGGACCAGTGGCCGCTCCCAGAGCAGGGCTGACTGTGATGACTACACTTTCCTACCTGTCTGGAGGGTACCCGGCACCTGGGTGTCTGCTTAGACACAAGGGCTGACTTCACGGCTGAATGAGAAGGTGGCCCTTGGCTTGGGCCCCTCCCTGATGCCTCGCCCTGTGCCTGGCACAAGAGGCCCTGTCTGCTGGGTCAGACTCCGAGGCCTGGGAATCCTCAGTGTTCGGCACCGTGGGGCGCCTGGGGCCAGTTGAGGCTATTAGATCTTGCCTGTCTCTCTCCTTCTCACTCACTTGTCCGATGAAGAAGAAAGAACATGGGAGTTCACACGTTCATCATGTTTTATTCCACCACTTCCTGACGAGAGGACATTGGCAAATTACTGTTCATTAAATATAAAAACCTTGTGATTTTATAACCCATTAACCATGACCTCCCCTAGTCCCTCATGGGGTTTACAGTTGTTATATCTATCACATGTATACACACTGTGAACACCACAATATACTGCTGTAAGTTTTTGCTTTTAAACAACTATTTATTTATTTATTTTGTAGTACGAGGGCTAATTAAAACTAGAGTCTTGTACATGTTAGGCAAGTGCTTTACCGCTGAATTATATCCTCAGCTCTTTGGGGTTATTTTTATTTTCGTATTTGAAGATAGGCTCTCATTAACTTACCCAGGCTGTCCTTGAGTTTCGGCTCCTCCTCGTGCTCCTTCAGCCTCTTCAGGAGGTGGGATTGCAGGCTTGTGTCGTCAGGCCTGGCTTATTTATTTTTCTAAAAGACATGGTCTTGCTATGTTGCCAGGCTGGTCTTGAACAACTGGGCTGCCGCGATCCCTCCACTTCCGCCCTCCGAGTAGCTGGGACGTGCCCTGCATCCTGCTCTTCGTGCAGACTCTTAGGAAACCAAGGGAAAACAGTCTTTCATATTTACCACACATTTGCTATTTCTGGTTCTCTTTGGGCCTCCTGTCATCTAAGTTTCCACTCAGGATCATTTCCCTTCCATCTGCGGAACTTGCTTTGTACAGACTGACTGGTGGCGGATTCTCTTAGTTTTCAGTTTTCTAAACTGAATGAATCCTTTTCATTCATGAAAGGTGTTTTCACTGACTATGCCATTTTGAGTTGACAGTGGTTCTTCCTCTTCCCCTCTTCCTCTTCCTCTTCCTCCTCTTTTTTTTGAAATACTTCTACTTTTTATTTTTAACTTCTCAGACTGTGATTTTTATCTCCAGTAACTCAATTAGGTGTTTTTCATTTCCTGTGGGGCACAGGTGAAGGCACACTGGGGCTGTAGAAGAGCAATAGAAACATGATAGAAAACATCTTGGTATCTGGGGATGGGAGAGGTCCCGTACCAAGGCCTGGGTGTCCAGGACCATGTGTGGAGTCAAGACCACAGCTGGCCATCAAGGGAGGTGGGAAGTTCTGTTCTTGAGAATCAGTCCTCCCAAGACTAGAATCTGCAAACGACAGAATCCGCCTCTGAACCAGCACTAAGTCCAACACAGAGGCAAAGCTGCTGCCATGTGCAGCCTGGGGCCTCAGAGGAGGGGCTGTGGAGGGTGCAGCCACCCAGAGAAGGCTGGAACTGCCCAACACCAGGAGTCCTCCGTCCTCCACTCTGCTCCACCGTCAGCCTGCCACCAGAGGAAGGGGGATCGGTGACTCACAGATTGGGGACAACAGTCCTGGCTCACAGGGGGTCGGGGAAAGAAGCACAGCTTCTCTCCTCCTCCTCACCTTTTCTTTTGGTAAGTTGAATTTAATTTTCTGTTCATCTTTCAGGTTATCATGCAAAGTAATAGGTTTCATTACGGTATTTTCACTTCATTTCAAAAGACAAGGTGCATCTCCAGACATTTAGAGAGGGAGATCCCTGTGTGCCACCACCATCTTTGTACACCCCAGATTAAATATAGGGACATTTGGAACCTCAGTCCCCACGATACCCTAACATCAGCGTCTTCTGATTTCCACATCCTCTTCTTTTCACTTTGCAACATCTCAGTTTCTGGGGTAAGCATCAGTCTTCACAACCAACATGATTATATAGCTGAGGTGAGGGCAACAAGAACATTAAAGAAAAGCAAGAACGTGGCAGGAAGGGACTTGTGAGGATGTGGATGGGCAGGTGAACATGTCTGTGAGCTAATTGAAGAGCTTCGTTGTGGGGCTAGTCCATAAATCCATTTTCCAGGGAAAGAAAAAGGAGATGACAGAATAGAAATAACGAAAATTACAATGCTCCTGGTAGTAACAGCGTGTAGGAAACTGAGGTATGTTTCCTACCTCTGTACGCCTCCAAGATATGTCCCAGTTATGCGTGCTAACATACACATACAGCACCTTGCATTCTTGGCTCTGTGAGCAATCGAGCTGGGAGCATGACAAGGTTGAGAAAGGAGGAAAAACTCAATCAGAGACCAAGTGCAAGCTCGGGCAGGCAACTGCAGAAGAAGGTGGGAAGGATGGGGAGCAGGGAGAGGATGGGGCATCCTTTCTCCTTTCTGGACTTTGATGTTCCCTTCTCTCTGATGAAAAGTCAGAAGTACTCATGTCATTGTTCCCTTATACAAAATATGGGACATTTCCCTGGCCGTTTTCAGTCTTTGGTCTGCTTGGTGTTTGGTGGTCTGATTATGTGTGGGTTTGTGCTTCCTGCACACTCTGCTTGGCGTTCCCTAGAGTTCTTGATAAAGGAATTTATTTAGTTATTTCTAATATCTTATTTTTATTTTTTGTGGGTAGAGTGTATTTGCCTGCATGTATGTAAATACATCCATGTGCAATGCCAGAGGAGGTCAGAAGTGGGCATCGGATCCCCTAGAACTGGAGTTACGGATGATTGTCAGCCACCATGTGGGCGCTGGAAATCGAACCCAGGTCTTCTTTAAGAACAGCCAGTGCTCTTAGATGCTGAGCCCTCTCTCCAGCCCCTTGAATACGGAAAACTATATCACCAAATACAGAGAAAATTTAGGCATTTTGTTTTTGAATGACACTGAGTGCACCCTTCCCCGATCTTCTTCCAAGACGCCTGTCATGTGGAGATTCTGACATTGTCTCAGAGGTCTCTGAGGCTCTCTTCTCATTTTCTTCAGGCCTTGATGTTCGTTCCTCAGAGTAGATATTTCCTATTGGTGCATTTTCAAGTTCACAAACCTCCCTCCAGCCACTCTTTCGAGTGGACTCTTCTAGCTTGTGTCTAGTGGCTTCCCAGAACCTTTACTCACCTTTTGTTGTTGTTTTGTTTTCAGTCTTTGTTCAGAGCTCATAGCTGTCTGTAGTCTCATAGGAGTGGAGTCCTTCTAGTCACCAATGAGCTCATAATCTCTGAGTTGCAGTTTTCTCATTATATGGTAATAATGATGACATGAACCTCAGGTGTTATGTCTGTAAATACTTAGCTTGGGCAGTGGAGAGATGGCCCACTGGTTAAGAGCACTGGTTGCTCTTGCAGAGATCCCAGGTTTGGTTCTCAGCACCCACATGGTAGCTAACAGCACCCCCTTCTGGCCTCCATGGGCATTGCATGACACAGGTGTATTTACATACATGCAGGCAATACAACCAAACAAGTAAAATAAGAATAAATTTAAAAATTTAAAAATTAAGAGAAGGAACATGTGCTGCTCTTACAGAAGACCTGAATTCAGTTCCCAGTACTCACGTCAGATAGCTCATAGCCACCTATAATTCCTGCTCTAGGAGATCTGAATCCTCTGGCCTCCTCTGGCACCTGCACACAAGTATACATACCCACATGCAAACACACACACACATAATTAAAATAAAAACAAATTTAAATATTTAGCTTGAATTTGACACATAGTAGGCCTACCTCCATTCCTGGTCAGCCATGTATAGATTCTGTTCTGACCTCTTCTTTTCTACCACACAGGGCAAGGGTCCTTCCACTGGGGAGGATATAATCCAGAATGGGACAAAAGCGCTAATTCTAGGAGCTCAGAGCCAAAGAGGCAGGCTGAATTGTCAGGGCTGTCTGTATCACGGGAGGCTGAGGATTGACTCCACACGGGATTGAGGCAAAGGAAACCGCAGGCGTGGGGCGGGCTGCAGACACAGCACAGTGCAGGGTCTCTCTCCACTTCCGCCCCGTTACTCTGTAGATCTGTTTTCAGGGAGTAGATGGAGGAGGAAGAACATTCTAGATCGAGAGGCTCTAAAGAGGCCAGGTAGTGAGCGCAGAGAACAGGGTGAGGAGGGTCGAGTGAGGAGATGGAAGGTGAGGCGGGAGAGTGGCCCGATCAGATCTGCGGTTGGAAGGTTCGTCCTGGCTGTGGAGGAGGCGTTTAGGAAGACTCCAGAACAAGTGCACAAAGGCCATTGCAGGGCTCACGGCAAGTCAGGATGGGTTGTGACTCAGGGGATGACAGGGGAGAGGAGAGAAGCTGGGCTTGAGCAAATTAAGGGAATGAAAACAAGATGTTCCCATTGACTGGATACAGTGAGGGAGGAGAAAACACCGGGGCTTTTGATTTGCTCAACTACACCAAGGATGGTGTCTTCTATTAAGGTGGACAAGGGAAGAAGAATTTTGTTCTGGATGCCATGACTTCAGGTACCATGTCCAAGTGATGTTGAGTTTTTCTCTTCTCTCGTGATTACCTTATTTTGCCCAGGAATGGTCCATCACAACATGCTAACCTTTCCAGACTTAGTACCCAACATTGACTGCACCTCTAAATTCAGTTTTTTGAATGAAAAATTGAAACTGATTGACCCTTGCACAGCCAATAGATTGGCTCCCTTTAATTCAGGCAAGCTACCTATCATCAGATACAGCCAGCAAGGAGCAATGAGTCCTATGGTTGCAAACATGACCACCTAGAGGTGCCCTTTCACCCAGTGCTAAGGGAAATGGGGTACAGTAGCCAAAAAGGGAGTTGCAGACACTTCCAAACAGATCCACCCCACTGTTAAAATGAGCAGCCAGCTGGTTGATCTGTAAGGGTCTTGTAGTTCTCAAAGGCTTGTGGGCCCATTCTATCTGTGAACAGAAAAAGAGAAACGTCAGGATACTGTCCCTTGTAGAAGGTCCACATGGGCTCCAGACCCTTAAGGAATGCCCCTCCCCAAGCGTGGCACAGCACAGGTTCCTGCCTTTGCAATCCCAGCTCCCGGTTCTGACTGGAAGTCATTAGCTCTACCCAAAAAATGACTAAGGGAAAGTTCCCTCCCTCCCCGGAGGGACAACTGACTCATTGCTTTTATCAGTGACCCAGCCTAGGAGTGGCCTGTCTACCCAGGACTGTGTTGAGCAGGACTAGGCCTTACATTTCTGGCTTGCTACCTCACCTGGCACTCTGTCTCCTAGAGACTTGGGGTCATAGGCTGCCTGCCCCCTCAGACTTCTCACTGTGGCATTCAACCCAGTCAGGGGACATTCAGGGCCCATCCATGTGACTCAGGAGACCCTAGAGCTGTCAACCTTGTGGGCAGATGCCTATGCTCCAGCACTGGACTTACTCTCCCTAGACTGCTGCCTGCCCTCTTCTGCCCTGACCCCCGTGCCTCCAAGATGAAATCTGTGCAGTGGGGTCCTTCTTACATCTGAGTGCTTAGAGTTGTGGCGCACAGGAAACTGACCTTGCCTTTCCCTTCCCACAGTCTGCCTCCCCTTTTGCGGGCTAGATTCACATGGACCTGTCTCTAAGATAGGCATCATAGCCGCTCCCTGACAGAGGGTACATCCAAACGCCTCAAAGTGGGTCCCCAGACCAGCAGTATTCAAGCTATCTGGGTCAGAAAGGCACATTGTTGGTTCTACTCAGATCTACCATATTTGTCTGTTCAGGCTGCCAGGACAAAATGCCATTTGCCAGTGGCTTAAACTGGAGTTTATTTCTCATGGTTTTGGAGACTTGAAATCTGGGCCCATGTGAGGGTCCTTCTCCTGGACTTTTCACCTTCTCAGAGTGTCCATGCATGGCCTCACTATCATGCATACAAGTGTGCTCACACATGTGTGTATAATCCTTCTTCTTATAAAGTCAGAGATCTTGTTAGATGAGGACCATGCCCCTTAATTACCTCTTTGAAACCAAGTCTTGGGGGCTAGAGGATGGCTCAGAGGTTAAAAGAGCACAGTGATCTTGCAGAGGGCTTGAGTTCAGTTCCCACAAGCCAAGTCAGGTGACTTACAACTGTCTGTAACTCCATCTCCAGGGGCTCCAACATCCTCTTCTGGCTTCTGCAGACATCTCCATGCATGAAAAGATAAAAAAAAAAATTTAATTAAAAAAAACACCTGAGTAAAACTGTCTCCCAAGATCTGAGGAGGACTGGGCCCAGGACAGATAAACAATTCCACAGATACTGAGTCCTCCACGTAAAATGATATTTATATATTATCTACTCACAATCTCCCATGTGCTATAACAGTTCTCTCCATTACTTATATGTAATATAATGTAACTGCTATGTAAATAATTATTATACTCTGTTGTTTAGGGAATAATAATGAGAAAAATGTATATATTTAGTAAAGACAGAATTTTAAAAATATTTTCTGTTCAGTATTACTTGAATCTATGGATGGTGGACCTGTGGGTGTGGAAAGCGGGCTACAGTCACATCAGGAACTGGGTCTTCAATACATGGACGCAGTATACACACTTCAGACCATAGTACCTGCTCTGTCAGAAACTTTGAGGTAGGGTCCAGCAGTTTTGGTTTTGTTTTGATTTGCTTTTTTGGCCTTGATCTATCTCACAGAGATCTGCTTATCTCTGCCTCAACTTCTGGGTTTAAAGGTGTGTGTCACCATGCTAGATGCTGGTAATTTGGGTTTTAACAGTGTTCCGATATACCTGTTCAAGTTCAAGGTGCTTTCTACTAAACTAACCACACGAGGATATGAGATATCAATTCACTGTGATCTATAAGGGGTCAAACTTTCTCCAGCTGCCCCCTTGCAGAAAGCCAGGTTCTATTTCCCTCTGACCAGATTTGTATTTGTTTGGGATTTTGACTAGATGTGTTGACATCCCAGTTTAATCACCGCAACGGTCCTGGGACGGTTTACCTCCTCTGTTTCCCAAACACTATGACTTACCTTGTCTCCTCCAGTGGCTTAGAAAGTCAGGCCCACTGTCCTCTGGGCTGCCACCCATCCTTCTACTGCAGGGCTTCTGGAACTTTACAGTACATACAACCTTCTGGGGATCTTGCCAAAATGTGAATTTTGATTTAGTGGGTCTGGTAGACTTAGAATGCTGCAGGTTGAAAAAGTTCCTGGTGAGGCTCATGTTGCTGGCCTAGGACCAAAGGCTGAGTAGCTGAGTTCCAAGCCTCACTCTCATTCATTGCTCCTCTCAAACTGCTTTATTTATATTGTGGGGATTTTTGAGACAGAGTCTCATAGCCCAGACAGGCCTCAAATTCACCCTGTAGCCAAGGGTAATCTTGAACTCCTGATTCTTCTGCTTCTACCTCCCCAGTTCTGGGATTGCAGATGTGGGCCGCTACATCTGGCATCCAGATTAATTCTGCTTTCCTTAAAATTCTTTTGAGCATGTGTGTATATGTATGCAGCATGGGCTGTTGAAATTTGGTTGTGCTAGGTGTGGAAGAAAGCATGTATCAGAGTCTGAGAGACCCACAAAGACATGACCCCCATGCCCGCCTCGGCAGCTGCAGCCTGAGCTTGGAGCCCACTTTTGTCTTCCTCTCTTCACTATCCTCAGCTTACCTAAGTGACTCAGAATATTCCCACTGTGCCCTGTTGGTAAGTCTCCCACGCTGACACACGGGCTGCCTACCGCCTGGAACTTCACCTCCTCTTTCGATCCCCTGGAAATGCTCAGCCTCCCTCAAGTCCTCCACTAAGCCTCCTGTAGTGACTCCCCTTGAACCCTGTTCACTCATTCATTTGTATTAGATACTTTTCTCATTGCTGTGACAAAATACCTGAAAGAAAAAAAAAAAGAAAGAAAGAAAAGAAAAACCGTAAGGAAGGGTTTATTTTGGCTCACAGTTTGAAGGTATCCCGTCAGAGCGGGGGGAATCGTGGTGACAGGGGTCTGAGGAAGCTGGTCACATGGCACCCTCAGTCAGGAATCAGAGGAAGATGAGTGCCAGTGCTCGGCCAACAGCTCCCCTTTATTATTTTTTAATCTGTGCATGCATGTATGAGCATGTGTATGCACGTGTATGTGTGTGTGTGTGTGTGTGTGTGTGTGGTCACATGCACGTGAGAGGACAACCTTGAGTATTAGTCTCCGCCTGCCCCTTTGAGTGAGGGTCTCTGGTTGTTTGCCTCTGTGTACACCAGGCTGGATGGTCTACCGGTGTCTGGAACTGTTCTGTCTCCACCTCCCATCATGCCATAGGAGCACTGGATTACAGATTCACACTATGGTCTGACTTTACATGGGTACTGGGGATTCACACGCGGTTCTTCACGCTTGCAGGGCAAGTGCTTTGCCCACTGAGCCTTCTTCCCTGCCCTAAGTATCTTCTCTTTATTTAGCCCAGGACCCCAGTCCATAGGCTAAATTTAGGATGGGTCTTCCCACCTCAACTAACCTAATCTAGAAACTTCCTCAAAGACATATGCAGAAGTTTGTCTCCTAGGTGATTATAGATCCTGTCAAATTGTCAATATTAACCGTTATATACTTTCAGATGACTACAATTAAATTTACACACTACATACATACATGTAAACATGTATCATATGGTTATATATCATATGCTGGTTCCTGGATGTTAACAATAGAAACCAACTCTGGCTAATTTAAATATAACTTCATTAAAGGGATGTTGAGAGATTAAAGAGATGGCTCAGTGGTTGGGTCACCCCAGAAGGATAAGAAAACTGGGGAGCCAGGGGCCTATGCAGCCAGCCACAAGTTCTCAAAGCAGGTGCAGGAGCTGTGGACACCATGGCCTCACTGGCCCTGCTAACGCTGGCTTCCGGCGCCACCTTCACCGTCCTTGTTGCCAGAGACCCTGGATCACTTCTCTTTGTGGCTTTGGTTCTAGTACAGTTCTGGGCTGGTAGATGTGGTTTATTGAGCCTGGATCATACACCCTGGAACATGGGCTCATTGCCAGTTAAGACCTGTAAGGCAAAAAAACCTTCCTAGCTATGAAAGAGGTTGCAGATGCTGGTAACAAAAAGCATAGTAAGTGTCTCTTAGATAGATGTGGAATATGTATCTATTGGTTGGGTTACTCATGGTCAGTATGTTCCATAAAGTCATTGGAACACTGAACTAATATGAACCTTTGCCCCTGTGGAGAAATAGAAACTTGGGTTTCTCTGAGCCTCTGGACACAGCATTTCCATTAACCAGTTAGTTTATGACCTTATTGTATGCACATTTCTATTTAAAGGTACTTTGTTTAACATGTATTATTGATTTACTAACGTTGAACTCATAAGTGATGGCAAAGGTGTGCCATAATCTTTTTATACTCAGAAGCAATACTCAGCAGATTATCCCAATGCTTGGAGTCATTCTAAACAGCAAAAGCACAAACACAAAGCACAGAGGTGTAGAAAGTGTGTTACTAAATAGGTCACTCATTTACACGGCAGAATCGAGAGTGTCGGTCTCAGGAGAGACTGCACACTGGTGTGCCACCCTCTTCCTATGTCCATGAATGACTATGAAAGGCCTGCAAGTGGATTAGTATTTAGGATGGGTCTTTCCACCTCAACTAACCTAATCTAGACACTTCCTCAAAGACATATGCAGAAGTTTGTCTCCTAGGTGATTATAGATCCTGTCAAATTGTCAATATTAACCGTTACACACTTACAGATGAATACAATTAAATTTACACACTACATACACACATGTAAATTTAATGGGATGGGGCTCAGTGCTAGGGCTCTTGCTAGTATTCATGAGGTCCTGGATTATATCCCTAGCACCACATACAGAGAAAAGTACTTATGTGGGTGTTGTAAGTAAGTGTTTTCATGTAGGCAAATTTGAAACCAGGGAATCTGTGAGTAATGAGAATTGACAATACCTAGTTAAGATTGTGATTTCAAAAATAATTTTGTTCTATATAGAACATTTTCCACGTGTATTTCTGTGTCTCTAAATTCTGCTGCTGTCAGATTTCTCACCCATTGCGGGTTTCAGGAGACAGTGGATATCTGCTAGAGTAATGATCACTGTACAGCATTGTCCAATTAGGCATTTACTTGACCTATAGCAAATGATGTGCTTGAGAGCAAGGCAGGGAGGACAGCCTGGAATGCCCAGTTCCTCTGGCATCTGAGCCATGTGGCATGAAGGACTCGCCACCACCCCTTCCATGGTTATGAAGATCTTCTTAAAGTCAAGAAGATATCTAAAGCAGAGGAAACCATAAGTCCAGTCCCCAGGACATTGTTAATAATGAGGATCTTGGGCAGGAAAGGCAGCTCAGCAGTTAGGCACTGAACACTGGCTGCTCTCACAGAGGACCCAGGTTAGTTCCCAGTACCCATGTGATGGCTCACAACTGTCTGTAACTCCAGTTCCAAGGGATCTGACACCCTTTTCTGGCCTCCACAGACACAGTATGCATGTGGTACACATACATGCAGGCAGGCAAAACACTCATGTACATAAAATTAAAACAAACTTAAAAAAGATTTGAAGAATGAGGTCCCCTGTTTGGGATAAGAACTGTGCAAACAGGCACAGGGACCCTGAGAACATCAAGTTGGTGATCGTGTGTCCAGCACTGCAGTCTGTAGAATGGGCCACCTTTAATTAGCAAGTCTTAGCTGATCTGGTTATTCCTAAGGCATGCACATGAGGAGGTTGAAGACGTCATTCAGTAGGGGAGTGCCTGCCTAGCATTCCCTCTCTAACAAAACCCCAGTACCACCAGCAGCATTTTAACTGTAGAGAAAAGAATGATGCTTTCTTCAAATTCTGAATATATTCTGAGTCCAAGTTCAGTACTGCTGCATGTAATCCTGCAAATATATGGGCATATTTATGAAGCATGAAACTGTCCTCTGGATGTGAACCAGTAAATAGAATAAGTCCTGGAAGTGACTTTGAACCTTTGTCCTTCGTAGAAGCTCCGCGGGGAGACGAAGCCTGACCTTGATTCACTCTGGGGACAGCTCTGCACTGACTGTGGCACTACGACAAGGGGTAAGATTGTTTGCCCTGTAGGAACCCACATCACAGAGGGGTGGCATAGATGAGAGAGGGTCTAGATAAGTAGAGCAAAGTAGAAACAGCGTGCAGACAGCAGGGCAAACCATGAACTGTCAAGGCCGAAGTGTCCACATGCAACTACGCCATGAGGCCCGTGACTTCCTGGAGGTAGGAGCCATGCATGGCCTTTGAGCATTGGTATCCTGGAGATTAGTGAGTTTTATAACAATGCAGCAGGATTAAGCCACATCAGTCAAAGCTGGCCTGCTTTTGGCAGCAGTCCCTTTAACAGGGTGAAAGGCGCAGGCAGCTCTGGCTTTAGGTCTCATTTGGAGGGAATGGCTTTTATTGCATCTCAATAAGAAATGACTCAGGCAAGGCCCAAGGGTGTGTGGCTACTGGGCCACCAGATGAGAGGGGTTTTACTGTTTTTGAGATGTGTTACTCAATTGACTTTACAATCTGTTCCTAGTGAAGTGAGGTGGAGAACAATCCTCTTCCTGGTCGCACAGCTGTGGATCCTTTCTGACAGAGGTATTTATTCTTAATCAACGCTGAAGTCCCTGGTTTTGCTTGCCCAAGGCCTGCACTGTGGACTCCCCAGGCAACTGGCCCTGCCCAGAATGCTTACTGGGCAAGGGGAGGAGGGTAGAGGAGAAAAGCCTTCTAGTTGAAAGAAATCACGTCATTGAATATAAAATGTGCAATTCCAAAATCCTTGAGAGCTGCTGGAAGCCAGTGAGCTGAGCCCATGAAGGGACGAGCCAGCGGGGGTGGGAGAGCCTGCTGGCCTGCTTTATCATGTTAGAATTCTGGCCAAGGGTGAGAACAAGACAAGCCAGAGGCTGCAATGACTGACTTTGGACCTTGCAAAAAGGCTACCACAACCCTCAGGTCATAGGATTGTCCCAACAGCTTCCTGGAGGCAGGAAGGACAGCGATAGTTATGCTCTTTATTGCTCTAAGAGTTAAAATAATTTGCCAAGCACAGTGTGGCTATTCAGTACCTGAGCTGGGACCAGGCTGCCTTGTTCATCTGCTTGTTGGAAGAGGGGAGGCGGAAGGAGCCATCCCCAGCATCCTGCTGTCTTTCCAAATGTACTGCGTGCCTTTAGCGTGAGTGTCGTATCTCTGTGCAGATGAGGACACAGCTGGGGTAGGGGGATGCTTCTCACTGGAGGGGTCAGTGTTCCCACTCCATGCCTTGGGTCATGGAGTGGACATGTGCACAGTCCTCTCTGGGCAGAGTTGGCCCAGGGTCCTGCTGTCTAGCTGGGTAACAGAGGAGGGCAGACTGCTTGAACTGGAATCAGGCTGTTCGGACTGAATACGTCACTCTGCCCTGAATCTTTGTGGTGTCCCCCTGGGTATAGCCACCACCTCACCCAACTCCAAGATTCTGTCAGCCAAGTTTGGCTGAGTTGGTTTCTGGGACTTATAAGGAGATGGCACTCTGCCTGTCCTGCCAGCAGCCGAGGTCAGAACAAGTGCTTCCTCATCACATGGCTGCCTGGGGGTGATTGTTTTATCATCATCAAAAACAAAGTCCAGAGTCTGGAGAGATAGCTCATAAGTTAGGAGTATGAGCTGCTCTTTTGATTCCCAGCACCCATATCAGGTGGCCAACAACCTCCTGCAACTCCAGCCCCAGGGGATCCTAAGCCTCCGACCTCCACAGGTACCTGTACCACATCCCACATGCACATTCTCTCTCTCTCTCTCTCTCTCTCTCTCTCTCTCTCTCTCTCTCTCTCTCACTCACACACACACACACACGCACACACATACACACATATTACACATATTTTTTTAGGTCCATGGAAAGAGTAAACCCACACAGAGCCTGTGCGGGTTCAATGACATGGTCCTCCCCTTCAGGGAGCTCGCCTGTCCCCGTTGTCCTCCACAGGCAGCCTGCTTTTGGAGATTCTTGGTTATTTCAGGGACCGAGAGCACTCCTGACACTGAGGGTCCTAGAGACATGTCCTGGGGACGTTAAATGTCCCATAATTGTGGGTAACCCTTCACAGCACGGTAGTCTGTGGCTCCCTCCTAGAAAATGTTGGTAGGAGGCAGCTGTCTCATCTCTGAGAGAGAGGCTCTCCATGACCTGAGAACTAGGGAGATTAAGACTTTGGAATCTGTGAGCCCCAGCCAAGGCTCTGGAATCTAATGTGGCTATAGCTGACTCCAGATTTGTGTTCTTCCTGGGCTTTCAAGGCTGCCTCTTCCAGGCCTGGAGGTGGTGGGGAAGGCTTCCTCTCTGTAGAAGCTCACCAGGCTTTTGGGTGAGCACAGCACCAACTTTCAAACAACTGGGAGGAGCAAGGAGCAAGAGAAAGCCTGGAAGACTGAGGGTGAGAGGGTCTAAGGCGCGGCCTGGGAGTGGTCGCAGTAGAGACAGGGAGGAGATAATGGTGGGGGCCTGTCTTCAGATGTCTTCTGTTTCTTAAAGCAGCAGCTTTAAGTCCTGATGCTGGCTTTGTGGGTGGATGGGAGTCTGAGTCTCTGAGTGTCACCCTCTGAAGTAGGTATGCATACAGAATAGTTTAGCAACGTGCAATTCCACTTATTTGGGCTATACAAACATCTGGCTTCTAACAATGTACTTGGCAGACTGAGACCTACACATACATGCACAGTACATGTCTCTGAACAATGTGCTTAGAAAGCTAAGACCCCTGTGTGCATCAACCTGCAGTGCACCCATCCCCAAACAATGGAGTAAGATCCTTCTCCCCTTAAGAACTATCAAATATAGATTCTACTCAACTAGTACTTCAGTTATGCGGGGGAGGGGCTAGATTCAGCCTAGACTGATTTTTGAGTACATGGACAAGGAAACAAACTGTATCTTATAAATGAGCTTTTAGAACAAATTTTCTATTTATCACTTTGTGCCTACATATAATTGAGTGTGCATATGATTAAAATCAGATCTATTATGCAAAGGGAGATGGGTAGAAGAAAGGTTACATAATTAAAATCTGTCCATCAAAATAGACAGCCACCCAAGACACGTCCTTAGTAACCAGTCGCTTCTTCCTTTAGACCCCATGAAAAACAGCACAGGCAACAACCTGGGGCCTTATATCTCTTGCACTCATGTGGCCTGATGTCTCTCTTGACAGCATATCTGAATGGTTCTATAGTTTTTCAAATCTTTGCACCTTTCTTTTATTCTTTTTAAAATACATTTTATTTATTATTTTTATTTTATGTGTATGAGTATATTACCTGCATGTACATGCACCCGTGTCATGCAATGCTTGCAGAGGTCACAAGAGGGCATCAGATTCCCTGGAACTGGAATTACAGACAATTGTTAGCCACTATGTGGGTGCTGGGAACCAAACCTGGATTGTTGCAAGAGTAACCAGTACTCTTAACCACTGAGCCATCTCTCCAGCCCTATTTTTATTCTTAAATAAATGCCAAAACCCTGGAAACACCCTCTCCAGACCCTAACACCTCCCATGATCAGCGCCTTTCTGAACGAGCAAAAAAAGAATCAGAATTTGTTCCCAGTCAGACACAGTGGCACATGGCTATAAACCCCAGCACTGAGGCAGAAAGATCGTAAGTTTGAGGTGAGCTTACATTACTCAGAGAGACACTGTCTCAAAAACAAACAATGAAGACCAGAATTCATGCCTAGAGTACTTTAAATTTTTTAAAAATGTTGAGAGAGAGAGAGAGAGAAAGAGAGAGAGAGAGAGAAAGAGAGAGAGAGAGAGAGAGAGATATGGGGGGAGTAGAGGTCAGAAGACAACTTTGTAGAGTCCATTCTTTTCTTCTACCTTTATATGGAGTCCAGGAATTGAACTGAGGTCATCAGACTTGAATGGGCAAGTGGCAAGCCTTTACCCACTAAACCATCTTACTGGCCAGGAGCCCAGCTTCTCAACTAAGGGTTGGAGGCCAAAAAAAAAAAAAAAAAAAAAAGCAGCAGTGAATGGTTTATGAATGTGCAGTGACCAAAAATCAGTTCAAAATCAGACACATAATGAATCCTAGATGTTTCTGGCAGTGCTCACCCATGTTGCATTGTGCAACTTCACTGCATCTCTGCTCTGAAATACAACATCAAATGCTACCTGAAACACGTCAGCTTAGACATATATTGTATGCTACAAATGACAGTGTTTTCACTGCAAATACAAAGTCTCTGCTCTTACAGAAACATAATGGTTTAATTATGAAAAAGAAAGACTTTCTCTAGTTTCCTACCGTCATTCTTCAGCACGTATCAGATGAGTGTATCTTTGAATAGTATTGTGTTTAAATGCTTGATTGAGAAGCTGGAGAAATGGCTCAGCGATTAAGAGCCCTGGCTGCTTTTGCAGAGGACCCAGGTTCAGTTCCCAGTACCCACATGGCAGCAACTGTCTGTAACTCCAATTCTAGGGAATCCAACGCCCTTTTCTGGCCTCCATGGGCATTGCACAACACGGGTGCACTTCCATGCATGCAAAACACTCATAGACATAAAATAAAAATTCTAAAAACATTTTTAAAACTGCTATTTGGGTTGCTAACTTGAACATCATACCCAATCATTAAAAAAGTTTTGGCTTGGGATTAGGACAGAATTTCCAACAATTTCTGAAATGTCATGAAACATACTTCTGCCGATTTGTACTACATATTTGTGTGAAGGGTCATTCTTTGCATTGGCTATTATTAAATTGAAATATTGGTCAACTCTAAGAAACAATAAAATCCTCTTCGTCCGGTAGTAGCAAATACTTAGCTAGTATTTAATTCCTTATGTGAAAATAAACAAGGATAGCCATCTCGGTGTGCAAATTTGCTTTCATCTTTAATAGTTAAATTACATGTCCACTAAGGGACTGTTTTAAAACAAATGTGTGATTCATTATCAGTAAGTGTTTGATTTGTATACCTATTTTACATAATATATACCCGGGGTTGAGTAATATTTCTCCGGCAGAAAAGGGGAGGGAGTAGGAAAGCTTAGGAAGCCTGGACTGGAAGGCTTAGGAGACGTCCAGCCTTAACAGTTCAGCCACCATTCCTGGGCTCCAGTGTACGAGTCATGGCAGGAGCATAAGAGAAGACGGGGGAGCTGGAGAGCTCCCCACACTCTGCCTTGTCCTACTGTGATGTCCCCTTTTGTTCTTCAGATACTTGTGGCTTCTTGAGCAGTGTGACCACTACAGAGCTCAAATAGCAGCATATGAAAGCACTTTCTTAGATCAGGCTACTACAACAAAATCCCCCAGTCTATGCAGCTTATAAACAACAGAAATACACTTGCAGTTCTGGGGCGGGGAGCGGGGAGGGTTTCTAAGATCAAGATGCCGGTAGATTCAGGCCCTTTCCTGGCTCATAGAAGGTGACTTCTCCCTGTGTCCCACATAGTGGAAGGCATGAGTGGCTGTTTTATAAAGGATCTGCAGGACCTATCCACCTCCCAAAGGCTTCAATGTGTGTGTGGAGAGATGGTGGGGTGCGGGGGAGAGAATGAACATTCAACCCATAGAAAGTAACAGGTTTAAGGCCTTGAACCTAATCAAACCCCCACACTCTGTACCCAGTTGAGCCAGGAAGCCAGGTAGTGCCTGATGGAATGTGTCCTGGTGGGGTTGGCTAAATTGCAGACACAGGGGATCCAACACCGCCCTAGCAGAGAAGCCGCTGGGTCTTGAGCAGAGCTTCACACTCCTGAAACCATGGGAGAACAAGGTCACTCATTTTTCTTTTTCCTGAGCCCTTCTTTTTTTCTTGTATTTTAATGAAGTATTTTCAGTGCGAGGCTACCAAGCACCCTTGCCCGCATCCCAGCTCTGCGGAGTGCCTCATCCTACAGCACTTCTTCCACACATTGCAGGAAAGGGCCACGGCCGCACAGATGGACCTGGAGTTTCCTGTGAGCGCTGGCTGCAGTCATTCTCTCCTTACATCCTCCTGCTCTCTCCACAGGACACTGGTTTCTTGGGTCTCTTGTTTCTCATTTTACACATTTTATTCTTGAAACCTATCCTGCATCCATAAACAAGTTTTAGAGTTGTTTTGCATGACTTTAACTTTTGGGTGAACGATACCAAACTATGCACCCACATTTTTCATGTATTGTTTTGTTGAGGTTTATTCTGGAGGACATAGTTAAGTCTGACTATTTATTGTGGTTCTAGGAATTTAACCCAAGGCCTACACATACTAGTCACATGCTGAACCACTGAGCCACATCCCCAGACTCCTAACTCATTAATTTTATGAGCTGCATAGTATTCCAGCCCTGACTGTGGAACCGTTTATTTACCCTTACCCCTGTTGATGGATACTCTGTTGTGTCCAGTTTCTCGTCATACAGAGGATGTTTTGGTAAACACGAACACAGATCTGTCTCGCTGCCCAGGTGAGAGAACTTCTCGTCAGTATATTCTAGGTAGAACTGCCGGGGCTTTCCTATGGCTGTGTAACCTTTAGCTTACAACACAAATTGATTACTTTTCATGTTTTGTGGGTGGTTCTGTCTCCTGTGGTGTTCGCTTGACACTGTGACAACCAGAAGGTTCATGGCTTCCCATGGTTCACTGAGACTTTGTCACAGCATGATGTAGAGAAGGAACATTCTAGACGCAGGGACAGAAGCCATAGGTCTCTTGAGGCTCAGTCTTGACAGTTATATAGCTTCACTTCTATGTGTTCCTTTGGTCAAAACAAAAGATTCAGGCAAGTTGAAATAGACTCTACCCATTAAGGGTCAAGAGGCAAAGAATTTTCATTTGCCTTCAATCCACCACAGTTGAGTTATTGCCTCAACACATTTTGTGTATGTTGTCTGGTATGTGTATGTGTGTGTGAGTATGTATGCGGAGGCGAGAGCTCAACATCAGCTGTCTTCCTCTTTCTCCACCTTATTTTTTAAGATTTATTTTGTTTATGTGTGTGTGTGTGTGTGTGTGTGTGTGTTTGTGTGCGCACGCATGCGTGTCCAGATACCCTTGGAGGTTAGAAGAGGACATCTGATCCCTGGAGCTGGAGTTACAGGCAGTTGAGAACCATTCCAACAGGGGTATTAGAAACTGACCTCAGGTTCTCTGCAAGAGCAACACATTTTCTTAACTACCAGGTCATCTCTCCAGCCCCTCCACTTTATTTTTTGAGACAGGGTCTCTTACTGAACCTGAAGCCTACCGATTTGGCTAGGCTGTTGGCCATCAAGCCCCCAGGATCCTCCTAGCCTCCTAGCTCTGCCTCCCCAGCACTGGGATAACAGGTGTCACCATGCCTGGCATTTTTTTTCTTTTTTAGTGAACTGAACTCAGGTCTTCATGCTCGCTTGGCGGGTGCTTTACCTACTGAGCCGTCTCCCCAGACACCAGAGCAGGTTTTAAATTTTACTGAATAATGCCAAATTGTTCTCTGAAATAGATGTTTCCGTTCACTCGTCTACCATCTGTAGTCAAGTTCTTGTCTTTTGCACAGTTTTCCCCTCACCCTTGGCGCTGTGAGGCTAAACACATGTGGTGAGCCCGATGGCTGTGAGACAGTCTCTCAGTGCTGAATGAAACATCCATTTCCAAACGAATTGAAATCCTTCATGCCGTCGTTTGGGCTTTCCCTTCTGCGGCCTGCATGCCACACTCTTTACTCATTTGCGTTATTTTTAATTGTGCATATGTTTATGTTTGTGTGTGGGTATGTGAGTGCAGGTGCCTGTGGAGACCAGAGGTACTGGATCCTCTGGAGCTGAAGTTACAGGTGGTTATGAGCTGCCCAATGTGGATGTTGGAAACTGAACTCAGAAACTCTTCAAGAGCAGTATGAGCTGTAACCACTGAGTCATCTCTCCTTTTTACCCATTTATAAATTTGTCCTTAGGACCTATTTTCATATTCTAGGTACTACTTGCATGTTCTGTAAATACTTCCCTACAGAAAGTTGAGGAAGAGGCTGGGACAGAATGTTTAAGTAGAGTCAACCAAAGAGCTGGGAAGTAACTAACTGCCAGACCAGGAAGTTGGGAAGGCAGGCGATGATCGGGACCTATCCTCACAAGCACCACAGAATCCCAGGAGGGAGTGCAATGAAACAGGGCAGCCTGTTGTAAGGATTTTTATACCCACCATGAGCTCAGTGTGCAAGGTGCTCCCAGCCCTTGCAGTTGGCTGGGCAAAGGGCAAAGGCCTATGGGAGTGTGTTCTGGCTCAAGAAATCCTGTTTGTACTATGTAGTGACTGAAGGTCATGTTGCAATGCCACCAAGTGGCCCAAATCAGCCCCTCAGGGCTGCGGAGGAGGCGATGCCTTCGTAAACAGCCACTCCACCACTTGAGGTAGCATGTTTCTAGTTCTCCAGATGCCAGTTAGAGCCTCGGGGAGCCAGTAATTTAAGGCACTTCAGCCTGTAATCCAGAGGCTCTGCTCCCAGGCTTGGCTGGACTGCTGGCAGTGACACCATCTCTGTGCTGCCTCATGGGGAGGCCAGGCATGGGATGGGCAGCCCGGAGGCACGCAGCTGGGCAGAGCGTAGGCAGTGGGACCAGAGCAAGAGCAGCACCAGTTGCCTCACCTTCCTCTTCTTGCTTGAGACACTGGGGTCAACAACACATGCAAAACCAAAAGGTGTAAAGCAGGGTAGCAAAGGAGGATGCTCAGTGATCAGTACGCACCGATCCCACTTTAAGACATGCACAAAGTTTTATAGACAAATATTTTCCTTATAGCATCATTCAGATATTTTTTAAAATTACATTTGGGGAAGGCATGATGTGCGTCATGCTAATCATATGAAGGTCAGAGGACAACCGATGAGGATAAGTTCTCTCTGTCCGCCATGTGGATCCTGAGGGTCAAACTCAGGGCATCTGGCTTTGTGGCAAGTACCTTTACCTGCTGAGCTATCTTGCAGGTATTTTTTTAAAACCATGGTAGAAGGTTGATTTAATTATGGTGCATCTATAATGTGGGGTGCTGCAGAGCCCCTCAAAGTGCTGTGGAGACCGCTTATTGTCCTAGAGGAGTACTTAGGCTGCTGCGTCCCTTCCCTGAAAACAATGCCCACCGTTTCCAACCTCACCTATGATCTGCATCATAAAAATCTTTTCAAAGTGGATCTTCTCCTGCTGTGTGCAGTGGTGTGCACCTATAACCTCAACCCTTGAACATTTGGGAGACAAAGGCAGGAAGATAGAGAGTTTGAAGATAGCCTGGGTTACCTCAAAAGACCCTGTCTAGAAAACAAACAAACAAACAAGAGTAGCTGGGTGACTCACTTGTAACTCTAGCACTTAGGAAGTAGAGACAGGAAGATCAGGAGTTCAAGGACAGCTTCAACTACATAGTGAGTTAGAGCCATCTCATAAACCCTTGCCTTTTAATTTTGCTTATCTTCATTTAGTAGAAAATAACATCAAATGTTTTAAATTTATACATGTTTATTATTAAAAGTTATGCAGAGGGTACTGGAGAGATGGCTCAGTGGTTAAGAGCACTGTCTGCTCTTGCACAGGTCCAAGGTTTGATTCCCAGCATCCACATAGCAGCTAACACAGTCCATAACTCCAGTTTCAGGGAAATTCAACACCCTCTTCTGTCCTCCATGGACATTGCATGACACACGTGCACTTACACACATGCAGGCAGTACACTCATACACATACAATGTAAAAAAAGGAAAATAAATATTCTTTTTAAAGTTATGCAGAGGCAAAAACTAAATTATCCATAGACAAACCTGTCTTAATATTATCATCCAGGTACTTTTCTATACTGTGTGTGTGTGTGCATGTGCATGTGCCTGTGTGTGTGCATGTGGAGGCCAGAGATCAATGTTGGGTGTCTTCTTCGATCCCCTTTCCATTTTATTTTTTATTTTCAAATGTATTTTTATGTATGAGTGTATTGCCTGCATGTATGTAAGTGCACCTGTGTCGTGCAATGCACGTGGAGACCAGAAGAAGCATTGGATTCCCCTGGAACTGGAATTAAGGACAGTTGTTAGCTGCCATGAGTCCTGGGAACTAAACCTGGGCCTCTGTAAGAGCAGCCAGTGCTCTAACCTCTGAGCCATCTCTCCAGCCCCTGGGTTTTCTTTCTTTCCTTGTGTTTCAGTTTGGCAACTGAGCCATCTCTCTAGTTCCTCCATTTTATTTCTGAGACAGAGCCTCTTACTGACCCTGGAGCTCATCAGTTCATAGCCAAACCACTGGCCAGTGATCCTGGGGACCCTCTTGTTTCTGGCTTCCCAATGCTGGGGTTCAGGCATGTGCTACTGCCCTCAACAGTTGCTGCTGGGGATAGAACTCGGGTCCTCATGCCTGTGGCGTAAACACTTTTCCGACTAAACCATCTTCCCAGGCCTCTTTTGAATACTTTTTGGTTTTTTGCATTGTCGTGTTTTTCTGGTAGAAAATATGTCTTAAGAATTTACAACACACTGGTTGAGAATGAAATACAGATTTCTGCATTGTTGAGAAGACCATCTGTACAAACTCATGCACGCCTGAGCTCTAGAGGACAGGTAACAACCAGTATCAAGCTGGTAAACAATATTTTAACAATTAGTCTTCCAAGTGGTTATTTTATCTTCCTATATGCTCCTAAATAGACATTAAGTTAACATAACATTTAGAACCTGAATTTTTTCACTTGACAATATATAAATTATTTTCTGTGATAGGATCTCATGTAGTCCAGGGTGCACTCAGATTTCTGTTCTACCTGCCTCTGCCTCCCAAGCACTAGGATTACTGGTATTCACTAACACATCTGGCTTGTGCAGTGCTGTGGATCAAACCCAAGCTTTGTGCGTGTTAGGCAAGCACTACCAACTGAGCTACAGCCCCAGCCCCTCAGTTGACAGTTTATCACAAGTCTTCATGTCGGTTTTGATAGTATAGCAGTTGTGACCAGTATGGGGACTAGAGACATAGACTCTTACACCCTTAATCCCTGCTACTGAACATGAACTTCTCTCCTCCCTCATCAACAGTATAGAAAATGTGCCAATCTCTTATCTCCTTATCTCAAGAGAAAACCGCACAAGGTACAAGATAACCAGGATGTCTCCAGGGCCAAACTGTCACTATCCTATATGGGACAGTTTCCCTTAAACTTAAGGAATAGATGGCTCACTGGTGAAAAGCACTGGCAACTCTTGCAAAGGACCTGGGTTCACTTCCCAGCACACATATTGCTGTTAACAACTACCCATAACTCCAGTTCCAGAGGACCTAACGCCCTCTTCTGGCCTCTGAGGGCTTTGCATGCATGGGTGCACTTTGCGTACATGGGTGCACTTGCATACATCAAATAAAAAATAAATAAAAATCAAAAAACTTTGGGGAATAAATTTTTTTACAACAAAAATCCTGGGGATTGGAGAGATGACTCAGCAGTTAAGAGCACTGGTTGCTCTTACAAAGGACCTGGTTCAGTTCCCAACACTCACTTTGTGGCTAACAACCATCCATAACTCCAGTTCCAGGGGCTCTGACACCTTCTTCTGACCTCCTTAGGCATTGCATGACACAGGTGCACTTACATGCATGCAGGCAATACACACATACACATAAGATAAAAGAATAATAAATAAAAATCCTCCTGACTAGCAAACTCCAGGCCCTACCAACAGCCCAGTAAAAATGCCTATTCTTTTCTTTGTCCTTCCGATTAAAACTTGTACCTGAGAGCTTAGCCTATAGTCTCAGTTTTTGTCTCTGTAATCAATGGGACAAAGTTCCTGCAAGTCTAGCTTCATACATTCATCTATATTATCATCTTAAGCGACTGGAGGTGGCCTGTTCTATTGATAGATATTTTAATTTTGATCTCTGTTAGATGTTTTAGTTGTTTAGTTAGATGTTTAGTTGTTGTGACTGGGGTTCAGAAACTGCATATCTACATGAGCAAAACCCCTGTGTATTTCTTTGTGTTTTCTTTCTTTCTCTTTGTGTTGTGTTGTGTTGTTTGCTTGTTTGGACAGTGTCTTACTATGTAGCTCTGGCTGGCCTCGAACTCACTATGTAGCTCTCACAGAGATCTGTCTGCCTCTGCCTCCTGAGTTCTGGGATTAAAGGTGTGTGCTACCATGCCTGTTTTTTTTGTTTGTTTTGTTTTTTTAGTTAAAATTGTGTGTGTGTGTGTGTGTGCGTGTGTGACACAGACATGCCACAGCACACGCGTAGAGGGTAGAGGACAGTTTTCAGTTCTCTTCTTCCATGCTGGGTTCTGGATATGGAACTTAAGTTCTCAGGCTTGCACAGCAAGTGCTTTTACCCATTAAGCCATCTATCCAGCCCTCTGTCTTGGCTATTAAGCTTAGAAGGTTTTCTCCTAACCCAGGGAAATTAACAAGTATTTATAAAGTGCCAGCTAGTTCTATTGCAGGACTTTGGGTCCATCAGTGGGCAAAACCAGCAAGTTCCTGTTCTGGAGACTAGGAGGGAGTCGGGGGAACATTGCTTCTCTTTACTGTCCTGCGTCTTTACCTTGTCTGTGAATTACAGTAGCATAGACATGTCATGAGAAGCAATTTTCATTACATGCGTACCCAATGGGAGTCTCACGGAAACCAGACTCAAGGAAGTAGCCAGATGATTGAAGCTTAGGTGCCATTTTGAGTTCCAGAAAGGAACAGAGGTTTGAAGATGGTCCTGGATGGTGGGTTTCAGACGTGAGGGTAGTCCAGGGTGCACTCAAACTTCTGATCTACCTGCTTCTGCCTCCCAACCATTAGGATTATGGGTATTCACCCATACGTCTGCCTCCCCACCCCAGTGTTAAGACAACAGACCAAAAGCTTCACTTTACGATGTTTTGAGTTGCTTACACTAAACACCTGCTTTGAGAGATGACATTAACTCCATAATGATTCTCCTCTGAATGTGTTTGGCCTGCCCTGATTTCACCTGATTTTTCTATAAGCAGTCTCACATTTCTCATTCACCTGCAAAGATAGCCTGAGTAACTTGCAGATTGTTGGCTGAAATTCAGAGTTGGTGGTCTAAAGCTTCTTAAACATTCGATGTTTATTGGCTGCCTTCTGTCTTTGGGCTTCATATCAAGTCTTTTTATTGAATTTAACTTACCGCATAACACAAGTCCATGGGGTATTAATTCACATCTGGGGACACCAAGGCCAGAACAAGTGTCTCACTTAAGATCCTTCAGCGTAACATTGAGATTGGATTCAAACTCGGGCAGTGTATGCTGTCAGTCAGGCTGGGGAGCCTCACTGAAGGAGGGGAATTGAGAGGCAAAGTGATGACCAAAAAATGAGTGCATTCAAAACCTTGTGCATCCTGCTCCAAGCACTGGGCCAGAACCCACTTACGATGAGGAGGCTTCATTCATGGGTCTCTGTAACAGGGGATAGGTCTGCTCACACTCATTTCTACCACAGTAGCTCTAGGATAGTTGCTACCTCGGCCTGCGAATGTGTCTCTTTAGATCCATTCCATGGTAGTACCCAGTTCTCTGGATAATAGTTTTTCAACTTTCTGATTTTTTAAATCTTTTTTCCATATTAGGAATTGAATCTACAGCACTTTGTCACTGAGTCATAGCCACAATACTTAAACTTTGGATTTTTGAGACAGGGGGTCTCGCTATGTTTCCCCAAGCCTATTCTTGAACTCACTCTACAGCCCAGGCAATCCTTGAACTTGTGATCTTCCTGTCTTAGTCTCCTGAGGAGCTGGGATGAGAGGCAGGTTCCACTAGGTTGGGCAAGCTTGTTCTTTCTGAATCAGCATGCGTGTACTCGGCATACCTCCCCGCCCTCAGAGGCCCGGTGCATATCCCCCTCAGGGCCTCTGCTGCCTGGCACCCCTCACCATCTTCAGCCCCTTCTTGGAAAGGACAGACTGTCATATAAATCATTGTCCACAGATACAAAGGCTCACTTATAATGCTATTTTAAATAGCTGTAATGGTCTGTTTGTATGGTCAGGTTGGCAAATATTTCAGCACCTCTGGTGTTGAATACTGAGGTTTCTGTTTGTGGTGCTTCTGAGGCTCAGAGGCTGGTAAAAGCAAAACTTAAGTAAAAACAGGTATATGTTATTTCTGAGCCTTAAAGCCATGAGGTCCAGGAAGGGAAAAAGCGGGAAGTGGAGATAGACAGGGACCCTGGAGATGGCAGGTATGGTAAGGGACGGAGCAGGGATCCTGCCTCCAGCACAGTCCCTGGTTCCTTGTCCCCTGCACGCTTCTGACATGTTCTTGGGACCACAGTCAGATGCCACAGGGCGGAAGCTCTGCTCAATCTCTTGCCTAGAGCCTATGTGGGTAACCCTGCATTGTGCATTTGGTGCCTAGCAGACAATGTCTCTGGAGTTCAGCAGAGCTGGCCACCATCAGATCCTGGTTCTTTGTCCTCCTGAAGGGGACGGAGGTACTTGTTCATCACCTTTAAAATTAAGCCATGACACTTGGCTTGTCACTCCCTGGTGACACTTTCAGGGTCAGCCTGTGGCTCACTACATTCTTTTCCTGCTACAGTGTCCAGAACACTCTCTAGACAGACTGCTCCTTCTGCCTGAGTCCAGGACAGGGAGATGCAGAACAGAGCTTGCAGGTGCATTGTGAGGGGCTGACAGTGAGAGTGAGAAACGAGCCTTCTGCCTGAGGCCACTGGGATTGGCTTCTGCACTCCCATGCCCTGTCTTCATCAGTGGTCACTCTGTCTCCCCCGTCAGAGTAGTGAGACTGTCCAGCTCCATGGCAAATGCCTCGGAGGAACAGTCTAAGGAGGGAAAGATTTCTTTTGGCTCATGGTTTCCGAGGCTTTAGCCCACACTCAGTGGGCCCCATGGTAGCAGGGCATGTGACAAAGGCTCCTCGTGTCACAGTGACCAGGAAGCACAGGGACAGGTAGATAAGTCCAGGGATAAGATGCCTTTCAAAGGCGTGTCCCAGTCCCTCTGCCACCCGCCAGGCCCTGTCTCCTCATAGCTCCATCACCTCCAAGTAATGTCATAAAGTTGGGAATCCATCAATGGACGAAGCCATTCATGAAGTCAGACCCCTCAGGACCCAGTCACTTTCCAGAGATTGGAACCATCAGTCATGGGCCAAACCTTTAATAGAAAGCCTGTTGGGAGAGGGGACATTTCATAGCCAAATAACCAAAGACCCCAAATTAGATCCAGACTGTAGTGGTCACCTCCATTCTTCATTAATTATTGAACTGTTCAGCTTTTATCAAAATCCCCACATGAGTGCCAGGCATGGTGCTGCTTGCCTCTAATCCTAGCACTTGGGAGGCAGAGGCAAGTGGACCGCTATGAGTTCCAGGCCAGCCTAGTCTGCCTAGTGAGTTCCAGGCCAGCTGGGGCTACAGAAAAACCTTGTTTCAAAAACAAAAACAAATCCCTCCATGAACCCCAACATGTGCCTGGTGTGTTCAATCCTCTGATCCTATAAATGTGTGAAATGGACTCAATTAGGTGAGGCTGTGTCGGGGGCCATGTGCCTGCCTTGAACTATGCCCTAGTTTTGGGTTAGGCGGAAGTCAATCTCGTGCACAGAAGTGCTGTTGGAAGCGGGAGTTTTCATTAGGCAAAATGATTTACATCTGAGGAGAAATTTATTTTTCACCTAAGACTGAGGTCACATGAAGATCTTTGAAGGAAGCCAATCATATCTTGAGTTATTTTGCCTGTGTTAGTATTGTTTTGCTTACTTTACAATATAAATAGGGGAGACTTAATAAAGGCAAGCTGCTTCAGTATGACTGACAGTCCTCCTGAGTCTGTCCTGTTTTCTCTCTATCTCTATCTCTATCTCTATTTCTACATTTTCTCATCCTCACTCCCTGCTTTGGGTATGGTCTGATTTCTGCCGGCGGGCTCCGGCAAGGCTGCTTCTTGTTAGTTCACTGGAGGCTCAAAGTGAGCCCCATTTCTGCAGAAACACTTGCCGTGTTTCCACCTGGCTTTGAGTATTCTCTGGAGACATACATTGGCTCCCTTTATGAAATTGTCTTTCAGGGACCAGTGAGATGGCTTAGCAGGTGAAGGTGCTTGCCCCCAAGCCTGGTGGCCTGAGTTCAATACCCAGGACCCACATGGTAGGAGGAAAGAACCAACTCCTGCAGATTGTCCTCTGACCTCCACATGCACACTGTGGCAGGCACATGCCCACACACATACACATAAATAAAGTTGTTTTACAGCAGCTGCCGCTCCGCCTGCTCCTCTTCGGTCCCCTGACGCCCTGCCCAGTTGTTCAGTGCCTCACACAACGTGTTTATTCTCTGATCACAAGCACTCGTTTTTACAGTTTCTATCTTTATCTCTGTCCTTAATTCCATCTTTGTGATCTGTCTTCTTTAGTTTGAAGCTTATTCTGAAGAAAGACACAGAACAAAAGCCAAGTGGCTCTGCGTTCTCCCTGCTGTCTGCTTACACCCCAGCCGCCAAGTCCTGACCTACCCTGGACGGTTTTTCTTTTCTCTGAATAGACTCTCCAAAATTCCTTTGTCTTTTCTTCACCACATTGCCCAGGCCTCAGCTCATTCTGGATTAGTTTATCTTTCCTAACACTGTTCCCAAAGATGGACTGGGAAAAAATGATGTGAAACCAACAGAGAGTCACTGTAAAGGTTGTTTGGAATTACATAAACTCATCAAACCAAAGCTCCCCTCCCTCTGTGCTTTCTAATTCTTGTCTTGTGCATCTTTACTTTTCAATATTGGTGCCAATATTGGACCAATTTTTTTTTGAGACAGTCTCATGTAGCCCAGGCTGGCCTTGAGCTCACTATGTAGCCAAGAATGATCTTAAGCACCTGATCCTTCTGCCTTCCTCTCCCAGGGGACGGAATGACAGGTGTGCACCACTATGCCCAGCTCAGCTTAAACCTCTGTGTATGTGAGGCTCAAAACTGGACAAGACTACCCCGAAACCAAGGGTGCCTTCCTAGTTGATGAAGCCGCAAAGAAAGGTGAGGACGTGATCGGCATCGAGACTGTGGCTACAGGAGAGAGAGGTCACTAGGGGAGGCAGAAGGGAGATAAGGCTAGACCATACTGATTTCTTTTCCTGACCTTTGTAAATGGGGGTGGGAGTGCCTTATGATAATACAGAGACTTGTTCTCACCCTTCCCTGAACGTGTGCGTAGGGCATCTTGCTCAATTGCTTCTTTATTTCTTTTCTGTTTTCTTTTTTTTTTTTTTTTTTTTTGAGACAAAGTCTTCTTGTAGCTCCAGCTGGCCTAGAACTCGCCATGTAGACCAGGCTGGCCTTAGTCTCACAAAGATCTGCCTCCCTGGCTCTACCTTATTTTTTGAGACACAGTCTCGTTAAACTTAGAGCTCATCGATTGGCCAGACTGGCTGAAAGCCAGCCCCAGGGACCCTCCTGTCCCTACCTCCCAGATGCTAGAGATGCAGCATATGCCACTGTGACTAGCTTTTTATATGGATGCTGGAGACCTGAATTCAGGTCCTCATGCTTGCGTTAATGTTAAAAAAAAAAAAAGTTAATGTTTTGTGTGTATATGTGGCAATGAGAATCAACCCAAAGGCCTCAAACATGTTTGTCAGGACTCTACCTCTGAGCTATACTCCTGGTCCTCGTTTTCAAGTATTAAACCAACATTTCCTAGAATAAACCCAATTTAGTCATTCATAAGTAGACTTAGAAATATTTTATTTAGGCCAGGCATGGTGGCACACACCTTTAGTCCCAGCACTTGGGAGGCAGAGGCAGGAGGATCTCTGTGAGTTGAAGGCTAGCCTGGTCTACATAATGAGTTCCAGGTCAGCTGGGGCTACAGGGAGACCCTGACTCAAAACGAAACAAAAGAAATATTTTGTTTAGAATGTTTACACCTATGTTCACAAAGGATTTTGGTCTATAGTTCCCTTTCTCTAAGTGTCTTGGATATTATTACACCATGAAATTCTTACTGGACTCACAAACTAAGTCAGGGGAATATCCCATTTTATTCTCTATGAGAATTTACAAAATGGCATTATTTCTTTAGGTCTTTGGCAGAATTTCCTGGTAATTTCCTTTGTTAGAAGATTTTAAATTATGGATTTAATGCGTTGTGGTTACATGAGTGTTTAGGCTTTTTTATTTCTCATGTAGGTTTTACGAAGAGGTTTTTAATTACATTTATTTATTCACGTGGAGGGCAGAGGATGGCTTAGAGGCGTTCTCTCCTTCTACCCTGTGAGTTCTGGGGATGGGATGCAGTCATTAGGCTTGGCAGATGAATCATCTTGCTGGCACTTGTGTAACTTTTAATAACTTGTGTTTTCCTAGGAATCCCTCATCCCAGCTGATTTTTCAGATGTATTGGTCTAACATTTTTCCTTATCGTTTCAGTGTTTACAGACTCTGTAATGAGATCTCTATTTTTGTTTTATTTGGCTCATTTATAGTCGTATTACCTTTTAATCTGCTTGAAGGCCATTTTTTTCTTTTTAAAGATTTATTTATTACGGGGGGCACCTCATAGCATTTGTACCTTTATTATATCCACAGACTTATCTTGTCACACCAGTCATTATTGTAGTTCACAAGGTTCACAACTAAGACAGTGGATGGTTTGTCTCCAGCACCCTGCATAGCACCTTCTGGTACTAGGAAAGCTAGACGGCAGGGAGGAGGCTTCGGGGTCTAGCTTGACTCTTCCATGTCCCCTGAGTGACATGTTTGGTGTCTTAAGCAATAGGGTTTTACCGTTAAATTTTGGTGGTCAACCAAGAGCAATGGCAATAGCCTGTATTTTTGGTGGGGGTGTCTCTGGGACACCTCTGGCCAACAACTTGAAAGGAGAAATCCCATACTTGGCACTGGGCTTTTTATTTGGCAACCTATGGCTTTTGAGATGAGTATTATAACTCCAGTGTGTGAGTGTGTGTGTGTGTGTGTGTATGCATGTGTATGTGTGTTTGTATTTAGGAAACATAAAAAATAAGTTTCTATGTACGCTTTTTCAAACATCCTTAGTGTTGTCCCTCTTCAACCTCCTCCCCTAAAGTCATTTTTTTCCTAAGCAAATATCACTTATTGAACTGATAGGAGATTTACATAATAAAGTTACAAAAAAAGGAAAAGAACTTTTGAGGAAACACAATTAGAGCATTAAAAAGTTTCTAAAGTCAGGTATAGTGGCACACACCTGTAATCTTAGCAGTTGGGAGGTCACGGCAATAGGATTAGAAATTCAAGGCTACTCTTGCTACATAGTGAGTTCTAGGTCAGCCTAGCACACAAACAAATAAGCAAACTTTCTGAAGCCAGGCATAATAATGCACACTTTTTTTAAAAATTATTTTTGGATTTTTTTTCCATTTGGGAATTTGGGGGGGAGGTGATTCTTTTTAGATAGCTATGTAGCCCTGGCTAGCCTGGAACTTGCTATGTAGACCAGCCTGAGCCCGAACTCACAGAGATCCACCTGCCTCTGTCTCCCGAGTACTGGGATTAAATGTGTGCACCACCTCATGTGACAAAATGCACATTTGTAATCCCAGGACTCAGGAGACTGAGGCAGGAGACTTGCGGGTTCAAGACTAGCCTGGGTTATAGAGTGAGACTGTCTAAAATAAAAAGTGCTTTAGAATTTAAAACACTATACAAATTTAAATATTAAAAAAATACGTGGGCTATTGAAAGCTAGGATGGCCGTGTAGAAAATCAAATTCATGGTCTAGAAGACGCAGAAACAGCTCACAGCACAGGGAAAAGCACTGGCAGCAGAAGCCGCTGCAAGGATGTGTCCGTCCTCCCAGCATTTACAAGCCCACTGAAAAGTTCCCAAGATGGCCCCGCTGGACACTTGAACTGCCCTTTCTGCTTTGTTTGCAAAAGTACCTACCATGTATGCGTAGGACACGACCTACATCCCTTACAGGCTGGTTATCCTTCCTAATGTCGTGGGGCAGGCTTCACATCCTGGTCTCCATCGGAGTAATAAATGCTTATGCATGAGCCCTCAAAAGTGGGAAAGAAGAGTTGGCAAGATGGCTCGGCAGATAGAGGGCTTGCCGCATGAGCCTCATGACCGGAGTTCAATCCCCAGAACCCGTACAAACGTAGAAGGAAAGAACTGACTCCACAAATTTGCCCTCTGACTCCACTCATAAGCCACAGTACATGTACACACATACATAACTCATAATACTTAAAAAGTGACAAAGAAGAGAAAAAAGATTAGGGTCATCACAACTGCTACCTCTAAGAACAGTGTGAAGGGAGCTAGGGCGACGCCTCCATCAGTGCTTGCTGTGCCAGTGTGAGGACTCGAGTCTGATTACCAGCACCTAAAAAGCCAGGCCTGTGGGATGCACTTGTATTCCCTGTAGCTAAAGAGAGGAGAATCTCTGGGCCTTGCTGGCCAGCCAGGCAGCCTAGCCCACTCAACTCTAGAGCAGTGAAAGACCCTGCCTCAGAAAACAAGGGGGATGGTACCTGAGGACCAACACCCAGGACTGGTGTGCCTTCACACACACGCACACATCTGTACACACATGAACACACCAGTACACCCACTCACACCCCTGTACACACCACACACACACAGTGCATCCACATCCACACAGATAAGAAAGAGAGAAAGAGTACGGGAAAAGTACGAGCTGAGTGTGATCTGGACTTCCAAGGCCCTGCCCCTCGGGAATCATCAGTTACCAACTGATGCACTCCTTAAGAAAGGCAGGAAGCTCAGTGGCTCAGCCCCGGCTCTGCCTCTTGTGGTCTGTGAAGCCTCAGGCAGCCACTTTGCTCACTCAGGCTTTAGTAAACTCTTAGGGCAAAAAGCATGATTATTTCCAGATGCTTCCTGTTCTCCCCCAAGAGGAATATACATCTCTACCTCATTCCCCTTAGTTGGCCTTATAGCTTATTTAGGCCAATGATATATGAACAGTATTGATGTTGACCAGCTCTGAGCAGATGGTGACAGGTCAGCACATGTCACAGCGACCAGCAGGATGTCCTTTGGTCAAAGCAGTGTCCTCTACACAAGTGTTTCTACACTGCCCTTGAGTAGAGATTTATTGATTGGGATAATGGTTTGTTTGGGGAGTTGGGACTTGTGTTTATTTGTTTGTTGAGAACAAGTCTCACTATGGCTGGCTGGCATGAAATTCTTTATGCAGACCAGGCTGCCCTTGAACAGAGATCTGCCTGCCCCTGCCTCTCAAGTGCTAGGATTAAAAACCCGAGTCATCACTACCCTCCCAACCACAAACAACTGGTTTTGGTTTTTATCACGAAATAATAATGCCTTAAACAAAAGCTTATTTCTCTTGTACTTTCTTTCTTTTATGAAATTCAGGCATTGGCAGCCTGAAGCTCATCCAGTATCATAATGTCACAGAATTATCAGGGATATAGGATGTAGGACCTTGGTCCTCACAGTCCAATATGGCACCAAAAGCTTAAGTCATCGCATCTGTATGTCAGTGGGTTGGGGGTAGAGGAAAACAGGGCGCTTATAAATCACATACAATGTGAGCCTGGGAAGAGGAAGTGGAGGTGACAGAGAAAGAGGAAAAAGAACAGGAAGAAGAGAAGGGAAATAATCAGAACCAGTGGAGCAAAGCAAGAATCCACTTACATACAGAACAAGACTGGAATAATATCGAGCTGCCAGCATAGCGAATTGCAGCCTCTTCATGAGCCTGGGGCCAGCATCAAGGCAGAAACAGAGTCTGGCTTCTTGGCTTCCTTCCCCTTGAAAACATGCTGTAAAGAAGGACTTGAGGTCAAGCTGAGGTTGGTCCTCTGTATGGGTCCTCTGTATGGTCCAAGCCAAGGTGCAGAAAACAAGATTGGCCTAAAAGCTCAATGGCAGGATTGTGCATCAGTCAGGGCAGACCAAGGAGATGCCAACTGTCTAGTATGGAAACAAGAAAAGGCTTGCTGTTTCTCACTCAAGAGCCAAGGTCAGGCTTTGGGTTGGTGGTGGCTCAGCTGTACGCTATGGAGTCTATTGACCAGAGTGAAATTAAAGAAGCAAGCTTTAATATTTTTAATTAATGTTATGGAAGATTTCACAGATGCAGAAGGTGTGGGAATGGTGTGATGAGCCCCTTTCCTAGACATCTAGACTCTACAGACCTCCCTCTTGTAGACAACTATTTCAGAATGCCTTCCCAGTTAAAACAACTGTATGTTAAATGTGCGTGTGGGGGTGGGGGTGAGTGCGTTCATATTCCTTCTCCCTTTTTTTCCTATAACACTGCAACTTGGGCATCACCCCAAGCACTATGAAAACTGACGTTCACTCTTTGGGGCAGTTACATAATATTCCATTATATAGCTGGACCCCATTTTCTTTAACCAGTCCTCAACTGATGGACATGTGGGTGGTTTTCAGCTTTTCCTAACACAAACTATGTTGTAACAAATGGCTTTGTGTGTACCTTTGCCACTGTGATTTGGGGCCAGACTCCCTGAAGTAGGATGGCTGGGTCAAGAGATAATTAAATATATGATTTTACTTCATATTTCCAAATTCCTCTGAAGACGTATCGTGCCATTGTGCCTCTCTACCAACAACAGGAGAGCAGACTTGGAACAAATAGTACTCTCCTAACTGCGCGCAGCACTTAGCCCCAGTCACAGCTAGTGAGCAGCAGAGATGGAAGTTGGACCAGCCAAACAATGCTTCCCTCCTAGGAAACGAGAGTCATGGGAACTGGACAAGGTTTTGTACTCCTTAATCCCAGCACTTGGGAGAGGGGAAGGAGAGGCAGGACCACCAGGAGTTTGAAGTCATTCTTGGCTACACAATGTGTTCAAGGCCAGCCTGAACTACATGAGGCCCTGTATTAAAAAAGGAGGAGAAGCACATGTAGTTGTATACAACTGTAATCCCAGCACTCAGAGGCTGAAGCAGGAGGATTGTGAGTTCGAGGCCATTCTGGAGTACATTGCAAGACCCTGTCTCAAGGACACATGGCAGTGGCCTAGGGGATACAATGTCTACCTTTAGGGGAAGGAGCCAGAGAGGCTCCCATCAGGCTGCCTCAGTCACTTTTTGGGAAAAGCTGGGTTTCCATCCTGAGGAGCTATGGCTGTCACCCCATCAGGTGACCCCTGTGTGGGACGCAGCCTTCCCTCCCTGTCCCACGTTGATTCATCATTTAGCAGTGGAGCCAATGTCCCTTTCTTCTGTTCAGAGAATCTTTGTTCATGTAAAAATATGACAGCTGCACAGACAGGGACGAAAGCACTGACTCTACTGCTAGTCCAGAGAGTGGTTTGAGGAAGCATTTAGCATCCTCAGCTTCGTGATGAAATGACTCAGCATCCTGCAGAATGCGTGGAGAGAGCGAGCTGCACATCTCCGCAAAGGAAGACACCGGGAGGAGCAGAAAGCCACACCCGCCTTGCTTTCACACGGTGCAGCCTTCTCTCAACCCCGCTGCGAGCCTCTCCCTCACTGCCTCCTGTCTGCGCAGACCCGAGACCCGCTGAGGCGTTCGTGTCTAAGAGCTCGTCCAGCACAGAAGCCTGTGTGTTGTCCAGTGCCTTCATTTCCTGTGGAAGAGATTCCCACCATTTGCAGGGGAGCTTCCAGGATTATAGTATATGGGATAAAGTACCAGATAGAGGCTCTGCCTTCCTGTCAACCTTTCTTGGGGAGTTTTTCAGTAGACTCTTTCCTAGCCATCCTCCACACTCCCTGGGGGGTGGCACTTAGGTATTAGCAATGACTGTCCCCTGAGCTGTGATCTGTGTATTAGCACATAAGCCAATACCCTCTTACCTGCAGCCCTGGCAGACATCATTAACTAATCAAGGTGCTTCCTGCTAATCCCAGTCCCAGCCCTTGTGGCCTCAGCCTCATAATACAAGCAGCCACTGTCCATTCATCAGACTGACACAGAGTAGAAACCATTTTGCCACTGAACTAGTTCACATCCTTCATGGTGTATGTGTGAGTGACTAAGCCAGGTGGAAGTGATGGTCCCTCAGTCCCTGCGTAGTCAGGGTTCTTTCCTCTGACCTCTGCATATGGTCTAAGATAGGTTCTGACCTAACTGGACATCAGTGATTTTTAAAATCACCAGGGCTTCAACATGGAGGCAAAGTCAAAAGCCACTGAGGTTTCCTCTAGTAACAGCACTGAGCAAAACCAGACATGGTGGTATGAACCTGTGAACCCAGTATCTAGAAATGGAGCAGGAGATCAAAAGTTCAAGGCCATCCTTGACTACATAGCAAGTTTCAGGCCAGCCTGGGCTATATGAGACCCTGTCTCAACAAAAACAAAACAAAATATTGATGAATTTTCATAATAAAAATGACCTGGATGATCTGGTGCCACTTGTGAAATGTACAACACCCTGACCTCACCTCCTCTGCTCAAAAAAGATTCAGATGGTATAGACTGGAGCCCAAGAACTCTCATGGTTATTTGCTTTCCAATGAGCCTGATCCTCAAGAAATGTGACCAGTTCTAAACTCAGTCAAGGCTCAGACTGGAAAACCCACAAAGGAGGCCATTGAGCTCTGAGAGTGGGAGGCGAGGAGACACCTGGCCTCCAGCTTCTTAACTATTGCAGAGATTTCTGTCCATCTCACAAGAGCTCTCAAATCTGCTTCTTCGGTCTCTGTCTCCAGATTATTACATAATCCATCTCAAGAATGTATAAAAATAATGTCGCCTTCATGCCTGGCTCATGTAGGAAAAGGTACGGTGAGGAGGCAAAGTGGAGCACAGAAGGAAGGACGAAATGAAAATTATTTGTCTATTTTAGATAAGCAATTTGCTCTAATGTTCTGTTCTCTTGTTTGCTTGTCCTTCTGAGAGCTCAAGGACCTTTTCAGGTGGAATGCACTGGAGCTCTTCATAGGAGATGATCAGCCTTGGGCAGCTGGAAATGTGGGCCGCTAGGGCTGGAAGCAGAGCCCAGGCAGGGTAGAAACGCGGTGACAACGCCTGGGGCCAGGAGACTCTGCCCAATGTTCCTGGACCCTGGGTCGGGAGGAAGAGACTGAAACTCTGAGAGTTGTGGAGCTGGAGGTAGTTCATGTACCTGTGAAAGGCCCTGGCTTCCGTCTTCAGCACCTGCAAATCATTTTTAAAGATAAGAGTACTGGGTTCTCTTCACACACGTGAAAACCCTGCAAAGTGCTGCTGATGCCTCCACTTCACAGATAAGTAAGCTGAGGCAGAGAAACTGCTCCATCTATGGCTTCACCCAAGGACTTCTCATTCTAGTCTAGAAGGAAATCAGCATCTAATCCACTTTCCTAACGACCAGGAAGAAACAGAAACATCAAACTAGGTATGGTGGCACACACCTAATCCCAGCACTTGGGAAGCTGAGGTTGTAAGATTGCCATAAATTCAAGGCCAACCTGGGCTACAGTGTGAGACCCTGCTCAGATAGATAGATAGATAGATAGATGATAGATAGATAGATAATTGATAGATGATAGATGATAAATAGATGATAGATGATTGATAGATAATAGATGATAGACAATTATAGATAGATAATTGATAGATGGTAGATGATAATTGATTGATAGATAGATAGATAGATAGATAGATACACTAGAACAGTGGGATGAAGAGATACTTGGCACTGGAAAAGATAAAGACCAAAATCTGTTTCATTCATATATATTAATGGAGAGCAGTGGCTTAGAGAATTACAAATAGCAGATTTGTCACTTGTTTTTAGTTGTCCTTGAACTAATGCTAAACTGAATGGACAACCCAGATCCTGGAACAGATGGACGTGCACTTTAGGGTAGGCCAAAGCCTCCCAAGATGTGCTTACTTGGACCCAGGACTCTCGATTCTAGGAGTGTGCCTTCCTGGCAGAGGTAGGGAGGTGCACAGGAAAGATTCACAAGGCAATACTGTTAACATCGATAGATACCGGGAACATAATTGTGTGTAAAATGTAACATGTTAACACAGCCACACAGATGGGTGTTGTAGACGTACATATTTTGATGCAGAAAGCAGGTGTGAAGTGAGAACAGCTGTGCTAGAGTCATTCTGTGATGACTGTGAGTGTGTAAAAAAGAGACAGAGCCTGCAGAATGGCTCAGCCCACAAAGGTGCCTTCCCACCAAGACTGAGGACCTGGGTTTAGTTTCGAGGACCCACTTGGTGGAAGGAGAGAACTGTAACGCTGCCCTCTGCAAACCCTGGTACCTGTACACCCACAAACACGTGTCTGACTGCCTGTTTCCCCAGCTCTGGGATTAAAGGCATGCACCACCATGCCCAGCATGTAATAACAAAAATTTTAAAGAAAACAGACAATATTGTAGTAGCAATACATTACAAATATTTCAGATACATACCAACATTTGGCAGTGGATTCTTGGATTAGTATCTCAAGAGAGAAAGGATTGGAGAGTAGTTTGGGTTTTTTGTTTTGTTTAAGGTGATTTTTTTTTTTGTTAATATTGTTTCTTTTTTACATTTTTTTCTTTAACTTTTTTCTAGTTCTTTTTCTTCAGGGAACATTTATCACTTCTATGTTTAACAGAAAGCTTTAAAAGTCCTTCACTAGGAGCTGGAGAGATGGCTCAGTGGTTAAGAGCACTGATTGCTCTTGTACAGAACCTGGGTTTGGTTCCCAGCACCCACATGGTGACTAACAACTGTCTGTAACTCCAATTCCAGGGGATCCAACACCCTTTTCTGACCTCTTGGGGTACTGCATGACACAGGTGCACTTACATACATACAGGCAAAACACTCACACATATAAAATAAAGCTGGGCGTGGTGGCTCACACCTTCCAATCCCAGCACTCGGGAGGCAGAGACAGGTAGATTTCTGTGGGATGGAGGTTAGCCTGGTCTACATAGTGAGTTTCAGGCCAGCTGGGGCTAGAGTGAGACCTGTCTCAAAAAGATTTTTTTTAATTAATAATAATATAGTAATAAATAAATAAATAAATAAAAGTCTTTTGCTGAAAGTGGCTCACAAGCCCCTGCATAGTCACTATTGTGAGGGGTTTCTCCAGAAGGAAATTGCTGAGCTGGGCCTGGAGAGGGGCTCAATAATACCACTGATAAGAGCGGGAGGTGGAGGGCAGACCTGGGAGTAGAAAGGGGCTAGTGAGGTTTGGGATCACTGTCCAGGCCAGAACATGAGCAGAGTGGACACGCTCATAAACAGCCATAAACACATCTCACCCACCACCCAGTTTAGGAGTCACCTGGGTGGGTTAGGTCACATGCCCTCTAGCAGGCTCCAGCCTGGCTTGTGGCATATGGGATTTGGCACCTGGCACACCCCCTACCTCTGAGCCCTCTGCCTCCCCTTGAGATATCCTGCGATTGCACTGGGCATACCTTGTTAGTCCAGGCTCACCTTTCTATTGTGGTTTCAATATGAAATGTCTCCCAAAAGGCACCTGGGTCAAAAGCTTGTCTACAGCCAATAGGCTTTCAAGAAGTTAACTCCTAGGGGTTCTGACCTACTCGGTGGATTAGTCCTTGGTGGAGTTACAATTTGCTGGCATTATTGGGAGGTTGTAGACAGTGGAAAGTGGGTCTTAGGGATACCTTGAGTGGCATATCTTGTCCCCACCCACTTCCAGTCCCTCTCTGCTTCCTGTCATGAGTTGAGCAGTCCCCTATTCTTCTTGCTCCCTGCCTTGATGTTCTGTCTGGCCAAAGCTCAAAACAATGGCACTAGCTCACTATAGACCAAAACCTTTGAAATCATGAGCCAAAACACATCTTTCCTTTTTTTAGGTTTCAGACAAGCACATTACCCACACCCACTTTAATCACATTTGTAAAGTCTCTGACTATGTATGACAGTTAATCTTTATTGTCAACTGAACTGGATTTAGAATGACCTAGGAGACACATCTCAGAGTGTGTTTTGGGGGGTGTTCCCAGAGGGGTTTAGGTGAGGAGGGAAGACTCACCCCAAATGTGGGCAGCACTATCCCATAGACTGTGATTCTGGGCTGAATAAAAAGGGACAGAAAAGAAAAGGTGAGCTGAGCCCCAGTATTCACTCTCTCTGCTTCTGAATTCAGACTCAGTATGACCAGCTGCCTCCCCACCATGATGGACTCTGTCCCCTCAAACTCTGAGCCCACATAAACCATTCTTTCCTTAAGTGACTTTTTTGGATGTTTTTGTCATACCAATGAGAAAATTAACTAGTATACCATGCAAGAGAACGTGTTTTCAGGTTCTGGACACTGGAGCGGGCATCTTTGGGCAGGGGTGTCAGGGTTCAACTGACCACATTACCCTAGAAAGTAGGTAGGACAGCTCAGAAGCTCTCAAAAAAACATGAGGAGTTAGAACTCAAAAGTGGGGACTGGAGTAAGTCAGCCTTGGCGTTCTATTAAATGGCCATTCAAGTCACAGATTAGTGAGGCTTAGGGATGCTCATAGTTCAAAACCCATGGGGAAACTGAGGCCCAAGGAGAGCTGAGATCTGTCTGGGGCCGCAAGGGCAGCTTTCCTCAATGCTGCCCACGTGTCTCACTCCGCTGACGTTAGAAAAGGGGAAGTGTTAGTGCCGGCGGCTGTTTCTTAAGACAGAGACAAAACCTGCCCGATTACTTTTTCAGTGTTTTTCAGGTAAAAGCTCCTGAATGAGATCCCTGAGGATCCCTGGGGGACTTGATTGCGGCAAAGAATTCATGTTCTCCCGGGTGGGGTCCTCCATCTGGGGACTGTGGAGCACACCTCAGGGAAAGTGGATAGGAGCCAAGTGCTCCCAGTGGGATGCCCCAAGGCCGGCTTTTGTTAATTATCTCCTCCTGACATCAGTTACCTATCCGGTACATAGCATCAAACTATTCAGCCTCCCCCTTTAAAGACCCTACCCAGACTCTATCTTGCTGCTAATTGCAAGGAGTTAGAGGCTAGACCTGTGCCTCTTAATGAACTGGTCCTGTCATTTGTTTCTGCTGGGTATCGTGTCAAACTAAAACTTACACATACAACATGTTTGTCCAAGTCTGCCTTGTTTCATCTTCTACTCTTGAGCATTCTGAGTTCTCAATATACATGTCAGAAGGTCCTAGTGTATCCCTCAGAAAGCATCACCGACAATGGACACCTGGCTCATCCAGCTTCCCTCCTTGTTGATTCTAGATGAGTCATTTGACTTTTCTGGGCCTTAGTTTACCCATTTGTAGAATCAGGGATCAGTATTGGATGAGTGTCCCAATTCTCTTCCAGAATTCCAGGATTCCCCGCTCATGTCTGAATGTGTACATCAATCTCCTCTGAGCACCTCCTCCACTCCAGAGAACTCAAACCCACCTGATCACTAGCATCAAACCCTCAGGACCACACTTGCTCTTCCTCTCCACCAGGCACACTGTCCAGCCCACAGCAGGCCAACCTCCATGTTAACTCAGAGCCTCCCATGAAGCCTGCAGCTGTGACAAGGTAAGGAGCTTGCTCTGTGCACAGGCAGGGAAACTTTGGCAGACTCATTCTACTCAAGGACAGCAGAATCCTAGGAAACAAGCTGTTGAGGAACCAGTGGCTAGCTACCAAGTTAGGTAATGAGTGCGTGGGTTTTTCTACCCCTGTTTGCCTTGTGTTAAAGTACATGAAAATGACATCACTTGTCTTCCTGTCCAGCTGGCATGGCGGACAAGGTCTCTGGGCCTGAACTCTGGCCCTTCCTCAAAGGTTCTCCCTCTCTTTGTTCCGGATACCCTGAGCCTTGCCAGCATAGAAGGACCTTGCAAGGGCGTCAGAGCCGGTCGTGTCATCCTAGCTCCTTCTACCACCACTCCCAAGTTCAGCCACAGCATCTCTCACCAGGAAGGCTGCACTGTGCCTGCCTCTCATTTGTCCCCTCAGACCCCCCCCCCCCGACTCCACTCCCTCAGGCAGCCTTCAAAACACACTCCTGTCTGAAACTCTGGGCTCCAGGTTAGAGTTCAGGAGAAAGGAAGTTCAACCCCTAACCAAGCTCACCTGGAGATGTGTCCACACCTCCAGCCCCTACGGCTCTCCACCCCTCCCATGCCACCTGCCAGAGTGGCTCCTCATTCAGTCTCAGCCCCTGGCCCCCTTCTCTTCCTGCAAAATCCAACTCAGCCTCCCTCCCTCAGAGAGTCTTTCAGAGCCAGCCCCAGACCCCATGATGTCTCCTTTGTGCTCTCAAGGGGTCTGCTCAGAAAAGAAAACCATTAGAACAAAGGCGAACCTCATTAAGAACATTAGAACCGTTACTCTTGTAAACTTTACCAGACTCAACCCCCCTGAAGTTGGCAGCTCAGTCTAGGAAGGGGCGTGTGTGGGTTGGGAGGAAGGGTGAGACTTGGCTGGGGAGGTAGGGTAGCTTCCGGAGAGACGGCAGAGGCACAAGGCAGAGGCCAAGAGAGGCCCCTCCGGGTCAGGCACTGGGGCTGGACATCAGCACTGACTCTGTCTGCCTCCTCTTCTACTTGGCTTGGGGTGTCTGAGTTTTCAGCCCCTGAAACTGGAGTGACAGGGCAAGGCAGGAGGGGTAACCTGACCTTTAGGCAGCAGACATGAATGGACCAGTGGGGTGTGCTGCTCCTGTGATTAGTCATTTCTCTGCCTCACATGGAAAACAAAGAAAGGCGTGAGCCTCCTCCCACAGAGACCAGGTTTGCAATTTTCCCTGTGGCCTTTAGCTGGTCTCCTCTGGACTGGCCCCAGTGGGTCTGTGGGAAGGGTCTGCCTTCAGAGATTGGACCCCATCAGAAAGACATGAGGACAGAAGGCCCGAGCCCTCAGCATGCTCCTGGCTTGGTAGCCCCTCTTCCAGTAGCACTCTTTCCTTGTTTCTGAGCATCAGAGAGGCCCCTGAGGGCTCCTGGGAGGGAGGGACTCCATCAAGTGCCCATTGCATGCCAGGCTCTACGGGGGAGCTTGGGTCACAGGAGGGAGACTCCCTCCCAGCCCTCAAAAGCCTTCTGTCCAACACAGCAGACACAGGGGTCTTTCAAGTCCATCAGAGCTGCAAGATCAGCTTAGGACTGAGGTCAACCGCGTGGACTGGGGACTGCTGTTCCCACAGGTGAGAGCGTCAAATGAGCACAGCCAAGGCGGTCCCATGACCCCTCACAGCACCTCAGACAAGCAGCTCACGTTTTACACACTTACCTATGAAACACATTTTTGCACACCTACTCAAAGCCAAGCAAGTACCTTAAAAATACTGAATATCAGCTTTGACAGAGGCCATTCTGACTTCTGTCAAAAGGCTTACATTAAAAAGCTGTCTTGAGGGACTGGAGAAAGAGTTCAGTCAGCAAAGTGCTTGCCACACAAGCATGATGGCCTGGTTTGAGCCCCAGCATCCATGCTTATAATCCCAGCACTGAGGAGATAGACAGGCAAACACCTGGGCAGCCAGCCTCACCTCACCTACTTGGTGAATTTCAAGTCTCAGTGAAAGACCCTGTCTCAAAACCCAAACAAATAAGGATGGCTTCTGAGGAATGACACTGGAGGTTGACCTCTGGCCTCCACATGCATGCAAACACACATCCACCAGCACCCATGCACACACACACATATAAAGGTGCTATGAGACTGAGTGAGAGACGTTACATGACAGGTTGCACCCCTTAGTGGGTATCCTCAGAGAAGTAGCTGTCCTGGCCAAGGGGCAAGATGGCTGGCAACAGCAACGTCTTTGACACATATAGCAACTTGGGACTCCGATATACCAGTAGAGAATTCTCTAGGATACCAGGCCACTGATCACTGCCTTGACATAACCTCCTCCAACAGGGTTCCCATCCTGCTCATAGCCAAATCCACCCCTGCTGGCTACTCAGCAGATGACCCCTGTGGTCACATGGGCCCATTTCCCAGCCTGACCCGATTTGGGCCCTTCTAGAATGGAAAAGTTGGTCAGTCCCCCGAAACTAACAGAGGGGCAGTGCACCCCTCTTTCTGTCCTGGTTTCTGGCCCGCGGCTCCCATACCCTGACACCGGCAGTGCTGGCCATTTACTCCCGTTAGACTGAGCTAACACTGCCACTGCCTGTAACTAGAAGAATGAGATTCCTCGCGGCCCAGTGAATGGTGCCGTGCTGACATCCTGCCTGACTAGCCCTGAGTCACAGGCCCCTGCCGGAGGCCCATTCAGGCTGCCTAGGCTTCCACTGACACGCCTCAGAGGAAGCATTAGGGCCGTCTAAGGGTCCCTGGGGAGGCTGAGCCAGGCTTACAGAAATGCGACTGGCATTTCCTCCCTGTGAGGGCTTGCACTCTGGCTTGCTTGGGAGGAGTGTGCTGAGGACCCTGTGTGTGAGAGCCACACAGAGGCAGCAGGCCCTAAGTACTAAGCAGCCCCTGTGGTACCTGGTGGAGGGTGGGTTCCTATGAGCCCCACTTTCCTAGCAGGTTTTACTAATGAAAAAGTACAAACCAAACCCTCCCAGAGATACATTTGCCCACAAAAGCCCAGAAAATCAGTGGGAACGCTGAACAAACAAGCCTGGTCATGGGCAGGAGCCAGGACTGTTCCAGAGAACCAAGTGCTAGTCAAGAGGTAGGAGCAGAGCAGGACAGGAATGGGTGGCAGGAGGCAGCCGGGGAACTCCAGTCATCACTGCCATTCTCCCCAAAGTTTGGACATGCCTACTGGCTGGGTTGGAGCCACGGTCCATCCTCTACCAGGGTGCAGCAAAAGTTGCCCTGTAGACCACCTGGAGAGCAGAAAGCCCCCTAGATAAGAGGAGAACTGTGTGGGTGGCCCAAGCCACCCTCATACCTCTCTGAGACTTCTACTGACTACGCCACCCACAGGTTCTCCGCCCTCTGCACCTCAGTATCCCCGCCCCACCACAAGCTGTCTTATACTCTCACTTATGAAATATATTCAATCTCTAAAATTTTTATTATTTTCATTTCATGTGTATGAGCACTTTAAGGGACTGGAGCTAAGGATGATTATTAGCCACCGTATGGGTGCTGGGAACCAAACCCTGAGCCTCTGTAAGAGCAGCCACTGTTCTTAATGGCTGAACCACCTCTTCAGCTTCCATGGAATACATTTGATTTTGTTTTCTTAGTTCTTTCCTCACTGGATCTATTGAGTTATAGACGTGTGCCATAAGAGTGAGGGTCAGTGTTTGCTCCTCATAAAGAGCTGGTATAACCTTATTGGATGAGTGGATGGATGGATGGACGGATGAATGAACCAACCAACCTGTGCTTAGATGGACACACACACACCCACACACACACACGCACGCACGCACGCACGCACGCACAGTATCCTTATGCAGCTTAAGCCTGCACCCTCACTGTAGCCTCCACATCCCTCTCCCACAGGCACCACCAGGTCAGGAAGCCCCCAGCTACATTCTTGGTGCCTGACCAAAGGTATGAGACAGACTCTGATCCACACAGAGGCATCTGTGACTTCTCAGCCCACAGAGACTGGGGTGGAAAAACCTATGCCTTCTCTGGAAGGGAAGCACATTCTGCCCCATTTGCAAAGCCTTGCTGATACCCTGCTGCCCACAGCTCAGGCCCTGCCTCTGTTGCAAGGGTTTGCAATCAGGCCAAACCCTGGGGCCACAGAGAATCTCTGCACTTCTCTACACACTCTATGCTTTTTTGCTTTTGGGACCAGAGGTAAAAGGACCTTTCCACTTAGGTGTTCTGCTCCTCTTACTCAGTCTGAAGCCCTCAAGCACTGTGCAAACACTTTGTTATACTTTAAGAGCCACTGCAATGTCATTTTCTTGCAAGACTGAGCAATATCAATAGTTTCTGCCCCTTCCTTCTCCAATTTGTCCTGAGTTATCAAGCAACATAGACATTGAGGACTGTAAGTGTGGCAAGGCTCGTAAAGGCTCACAGTAGTCGGCAAGTCAGGAATGGTTAGAAATATATAGGGCTCTTTTTGGTTACCATAGTGACGGGGGCTGCTGCTGGCATTGATAGGCAGAGGTCTGGGCATATCATCCAAGAAGCTGTTCCTCTCCAACTCTCAGCAGTGCCCCACTGAGAAACACTGCCTCCTGTTGGATGGGGAATCCAATGCCAAGGTCAAATGGCAAGTTCGGCTTGGTTCTCCTCCCTGCAGGAACAATCCTGAGAGGTGGGCTTAAAAGTAGCCTGTTGATCCTCCAGGTCCTTGAATCCTGGCCTGTGCCTGGCCACACTTACCAGCTCCAGGGAGGCTGTGGGAAGTGTGTCTGGGAATGCACTATAGTTCCCACCAGCTGTTGCAAATTCTTCAGCCTGTGCTTGTGATCAGATGGCCTGACACAGCCCGGGACGTGCCTGCAAGGTGGAAGGAGAGAGATGGACTGTGGGCTGGGGCCAGAGTTGTTCTACAATTACAGTGTCTGGAGCCATGAGCTCATCCAAGCATGAAGAAGAAAGACTCCGTTTTGATCTGAGCCTGGCCACTGGTGACTACAAGCTCCAGGGCACACCCTGGCTAAGGAAGGACGGGAAAGGCCTGTGTCCTCTATGTACCCAGAGCATGGCTGGCCTTCCTCAAATACCCTGTCATGGGCTAGAAGAGTCTCTAATTTTTGTTGCTTGAGATAGGATCTAGCTGTATAGCCAAGACTGACCTTAAACTCCTGATCCTTCTGCCTTGGCCTCCTGAGTGCTGAGATTACAGGCATATATTACCTTACCCAGCTTAGAAGTATCTTTAAAAAAAAAAAAATGTGTGTTAAGTGCACCCTTCCTATGCAGTGCCTGCAGAGGACAGAAAGCATTGGATCTTCTGGAACTGGAGTTACAAACAGTTGTTAGCTGCCATGTGGATGCTGGGATTTGAACCTGGGTCACCTGCAAGAACAGCTGGTGCTCTTAACCTCTGAGCATGTCTCCAGCCCCAGAAGTGTCCTTTTTAAAAATGGAAACTTATAGCTGGAGCGATAACTCAGAGGTTAAGAGCACTTGCTACTCTTGCAGAGAACCCAGGTTCTGTTGCCAGCACCTACATGGTTGCTCACAACGACCTACAACTGCAGTTCCAGAACATCTGACACCCTATCCTGGCTTCCATGGACTCCTGCATGTGCAGTATGCATAAACTCATCACGTGGAATACATAAATTCATACATATATACACACAAATAAAAATGGAAATTTACGATCTGGCATGAGCAAGTCCCTGGGTTTGATTCCCCAGCACTGAAAACAAATAAGAAACTTATGCACAAAAACAGAGACAAAGGAGTTGAAGAGATGGCTCAGCGGCTAAGAGCACTGGCTGCTCTTGCAGAGGACCTGGGTTTGGTTCCCAGCACTCATATGGTAGCTAATACTTGATCCAGTTTCAGAGGATCAGACGTCCTCTTCTGATCTCCTTGGGCATTGAACAACATGAGTGCATTTACATACATGCAGACAATACACTCATATACATAAAATTAATTAATTTTTTAAAAGAGACAAAATATTAATTAAAAAAACAAAACAAAACAGAGACAAAGGAGCACAAACCCTTGCTGTTATTCTGAGACAAATCCCAGGCATGACATCATCTCTTCCAGGACTGTTCCTTACAAAAACCTATCAGAACCATTGAGACAACACTATTACAACACCAAAAGATTAATCATTCCTAGCGCTGTTAAAGAGCTGGTTGACGTTCAATTTCTGATTATTACCCAATTGCTTTTTGACAGTTGAATTAGAGCCAAATAAGGTCTGCACAACTGCCTCGACCCGATTTTTCTTTCCAGTCTCTTTTGGTTTCAAGGTTTTTTGTTTTGTTTTTGTTTGTAGTTTATTTATTGGAGAAGCAAGTCTGTCTTGTGGCATCTGGCTGTGTCTGGACTTTGCTGATTGTTGCCCTGTGGTATAGTTCAACAGGTCCTTCTGTCTTCTGCTTCTCCTGTAAATAGGCAGTTGGGCAGAGAGGCTGGGTCAAGTATGTGTTTTAGTTTTTGTTTTGACAACACTATATCATTAGGGAGCATTGAGTTCTATCAGGAGACACGTGATATGTATTCCTCTTTTTGTGGGACAGTAGCAACCATTGTTTTATATACATACATATATGTTTTATATATACATATATGTATGTATATGTTTTGAGACAAGGTGTTATATATGATGCTTTGAATAAATTCAGTGAAAACCAAAAAATGATGTGTGTATAGATGCATACACACACACACACACACACACACACACATACACATAGATTGTTTTGAGACATAGTCTCATTATGTAGCCCAGGCTGGCTCCTGCTTCAGCCTCCAAGTATGTGCCATGCCCATCTGGCATCAGAATTTGCTCATTATTAACTAGATGGGATTGTTTAATAGGCACTTGTAAGGCTTCTCCCCTCCCTCGCTGGATCCTTGGTGTAAGAGACCCAGAGGGAGCAGGTTCCTCGCCAATGAACCCAGTAAATTGGAGCTGGGTTGGCACTCATTCCTATGTCATGAGTAGCACAAGTACATGGGCAACCTAGTGGAGTAGAGGGCATGCAGCTCGGAACAGGGCCTCAGATTTGAGTGGAAGACGTACGGGACACAAGCTCTGAGGCATGGGCAGATCCTAACGCTTCTCTGTAATGTGGAGATCCCGCCTCCTCACGGCAAACCCAATGAAGGACCACCAAGCTCAGTTCCTTTTAAGAAGGAATGGGAGAAACTCAGTCTAACCTCACACGTGAGATACATTCAGAGTAAGTGGGCACAGGGCTCCTCCCTTGAATTTTCCCTGGCTGCTTCAGCACCTATTTGGGGACCCCGCCGTCTTCCCAGGTGCAGGAGGAAAGCATACCTCTGAAAATTCAGGCTTCTCCTAGTTCAGGACGGCTATGGAGTTTGTGGGGCCTTTGGTTAGAAATTATTATGCATTTCAAGACTGGACAGCAAAGGGTTAAACATGCACAGTGCCCTTCGGGGCACAGGGCCTTGACACCTCATTTCAGTCCCAGGGAAGCCGGCCTGGCAAGCTCTGCCCCAGCATGTGTTTGAAGGCAGATGGACACATTTCATCTGAGTCAATGAAACCTGAGTGTGAAAGTCAAGACTTGTTGGCCCTAGCAATGGACCAAAACCAAACAAGCTTTAGTTAAAGGGGTAGTTTAGGGTCATGGGTGGAACTCAGTGGTAGCAAGGATGAGAACCTGGCTTCTATCCCCAGCACCCCAAAAACAGTAAAATAAAAGGGGAATGTATATAAACAGCATTTGACAATCAGAGTCTTGTTAAGTGGCTGGAGGTGGAACCCAGGATGAGGTGAGTGCTTTACCCACCCCAGCCTGTCTTCATCTTTTGAGTCAACTTATGGCCATTCCGTAGAAGAGACAGTAACATGGACAAGTTAAAAACTGACAGCAGAGGCTGGAGAGATGGCTCAGTAGTTAAGAGCATTAGCTGCTCTTGCAGAGGACTTGGGTTCGATTCCCAGCACCCACATGACAGCTGACAACCATCTGTAATTCCAGTTCCAGGGAACAGGTAAGAGAATCAGAATTTCAGGGTCACCTTCAGCTGCATATTGAGTTCAAGGCCAGCCTAGGTTACTTAAGACTATCTCAAAAAACAAAAACCAAAAGAATCAAAAAAGGAATAGGTTAGGGGTAGAAATAGTCTAAATTATCATATTTCTTACCAAAAAAATCAATGGATATTGATCTAAAATTAGAAATCAAGAAGAGAGATAGGTAAGTGTATTATCTTGAGTTACAACAAACACAAGGAATCAGGGGAAGAGGGAACCATCTAGACTGTTTTCTCAACAACCTCTTTGTCCTGTCTGATTTGTTATCATATTCCTGTAAAATGGGAGTGGGACTCTACTGTCTCATATAAGCCAGTCACAGAAGAGAGAGGGACTGGTCTCAGCCAGTGGCCTCAGGACTTCATTTTCTCAAGCTCTACCATGTGGCCCTTGGTAGCTGAAGTCAGACGCTTACTGGTTATGATCTATGAGGAAGATTTAGAATGTTCTGTTTAGATCATGTTCAACCCTTGGAGCAACTGAGTAGGTTAGACTATCCTTGGCCTCATTAAGATCATGTGACCACCTGGTTTCTGGGACTAGATAGAATGATAAAGAAGCAGTTTGTGAGACTGAGATGGCTCGGCTGATAAAGACGCTTGCCACATAAACCTGGTGACCTGAGTTGGATTACCCAGAACCCACATAAAGGTGGAACTTGGACTTTAGAAACTTGTTCTCTGACCTCCATGTGTACACCATGGCATGTGCCTCCAAATAATAATAAATGTATGTGTGTGTGTGTGTGTGTGTGTGTGTGTGAGAGAGAGAGAGAGAGAGAGAGAGAGAGAGAGAGAGAGAGAGAGAGAGATAGAGATTGCTGCTGTATCCGGTGGCATAGGCCAGTAATATTAGCTATTTGAAAGGCTGAGGATTACAAGTCCAAAGCTTGCCTAGATTTTGGAGTGAACTCAAGATCAGCTTGGGCAACTGATACCTTATATGAAAACAAACAAAAGTTTTAAGGGTTAGGATTTAACTCCGTTGTGAAATGCTCGCACAGCCCCGGCACCTGGGCGGGGGCAGTTCTCCCAAGAAGAGGAACCACCATTGGGAGTAGAGAATGGACGCTGAGGAAGAAGAAAAAGTGTTCCTGGTACCAGGACCGTAAAACCTGCCCATCCCTGGCACCAACCGCAAGGCGCGGGAGATACAGAGATAAAGGCGACACAGAACTGCAGTTAGGAGCAGAGACACAAGATGGAGCCAGGGAAAAGAACTGCTATGATCTAGGGTGATGCAGAAAGGGTTGTGAGGATATTAACACAGTTCTATGGGAGCCAAGAGATACGGATATTGTCAGCTGAGACGCCTCATCAATTCAGGGAATGCCCCCTCCCCGCTAGGTTCCCTGTCACTGTACAGTGATTGCTTTGGATCCCCTTTCAGCTGAAGGAGTGACTTCACCCCTCTGATCCTATTTCTTCATCAGTGAGATGGGACGATGATTCCAAGCTGGCATGAGGAAACGTCAGAAAGCCCAGTGGAGAGCTGGCACACAGTGGGCACTTCTTTCGGTCTCAGGGTTCACCTACACTGCCACCTTCCCTTTGGCTATAGAAAAGCCACATTCATCCCAGCTTAGCTTATGACCAAGAAATACTTGTCAGTAGGATACCAGAAAGTTAAGTGTCTAAAATAACCTAACTAAACTGAAATTGTCAATACCCCTCACCCCACTAGATCAGAAGCTCCTCAAAGGCAGGCAAAGCTCTACTCAATTTTGCATATGTTCCTGGTACCTCTAAGACTGGGCACATTAATGAGGAATTGTAAAACTGAATACATAAGTAAAGTGATAAATGAAGCCCTAGAATGTCTAGGAAAATTGTGGAAACAGGAGACTAGTTTGCCACAACAGACTCCTGGATCCCTGATGTCAGCCAAGAACAAGCAGAGAAGGCAAAACGCTCCTTCCACTTGGGACAGGAAGCCGGGCACACTGCAGGACAAAGTAGAAAATGGACCTGTTTCATTTGTTCCTTCAACACATTTATTAACCGCCTACTGCGTACCAGGCACCCAGGCTGTATCAGCAGCAAGTGGACTGTCCCCTAGCCTTGGGGATCTGATGTACAGAGCCCCACATGTGAAGAGCAGAGTGGCCCCTGGGAGACCTTGTCTGTGAACCCTGTGGCTGCACCTAATGTGTTTACATTAACTGCAAGAGCAGCAAGGTCTAATATATTAGAACCTACTCTGGTTTTTAAAAATTTTTTTAACGTTTTACGCATGTGCTTGTATGAGTTTATGTTCACCATGTGCATGCAGTGCCTGAGGAGGCCCAAAGAGGGCATCAGATCCCCTGGAACTGAAACAGACAAATCTGAGTCCTCTGCAAGAGCAGCCAGTACTATTAACCAATTAATCAATGAGCCATCTCTCCAGTTCCCCTACTCAGTTTTAAGTAACAGGAAATCATCTTGAACTAGCTTAAGTCAATAAAAAGGGAAGTTTGAGTGGATATACTCCTTAAATATCAAGGGCTAACTAGCTTCTAGCATGGCTGAATCCAGGAGCTGCAGTCACATCATTGGGTGTCAGTATCACACTCCATGTCTTGATGCTCTGATTTCATCCTCCTGACTTCGTTCTTAAATGGCTGCATAGTAAAAATGGCCCTCTGGGCACTCAAAGCTAATGATCTCTCCAAGACCCAGCAAAACTCTGGGATGGTATCTCAGTGACTGGCTGGACTTGGTTCCTATGTCCGGGCCACTGCTAATTCTTACAGTCAGAGTATGGGCAGTGGCCTGGGTCTGGTGGCAGGGTGGGGATGTGGTGGGAAGGAGACAGCACTACGTGTTTGGACCTGATGGGGATCAGAGGGGGAAGAACTAATGCCCATGTACAAACATGAATTATGCCTTCGAATAGCCCTATACAGTGAGACCATTGATATTTCACAGGCAGGAAACTGACTCAGAAGTCACAGACCTTACCAGTGTCATACTGGTAAGAATGGTGGAACACTAGGGAACTCTTGCTCCTTTGAGGGCTGCCTCTGAGATACAGTGAAGGTTAGAGGTCAAGTAACTAGACCTAGTGAAGAGAGAGACTAAAGCATCATTGCAGGTGACTTGGGGACCCTCCTGATCCTTTCCACCTTACAGTAGCAACACATCCTAAACATAGGGTCATTCATTTACTTGCCTCCCTTGCACCCTCCTGCACTGGAGTAGTGCAGTGCAGACCTGGACAGGCCCCAGTGGTCTCCTGGAAACCTGTGCCTTCAACATTACGGTGTTAATGTGCCAGGAGCAGTAAAACTGAGGAATGGAGAACAGGAGGCATTGTAAGAGGACAGGAAACCACACCTAGGAAGGACTGAGGGAACACTATCCTCCCGTTGCCCATTGCTTGAAGTTCACCCTGTAGAATACAGTCCTCACACAGCAGGGCTGTGGGCTGCAGTCCTCTCCGTGGCCACCGGGAAGCCTGTCCATACCCTGAGCTAATGTCTACTGGAGTCAGACTCTGGAAAATCAGCAGGTCGGTTTCATTTTGGGGATGAGGGGATTCCACGGTATCCTTAGATCCTCAGCCACAGCACAGCAAGCAGTCAAGGACCTGGTGGACAGATGGGGCCGAGAGGCTCTGAGGCAGTGTATTAAGAAGTACCTATGTGACACGACTGGGCCTCAGTTTCCCTTGCAGTGAGCACAGGGTAAATCCCTCCCTCCAGAGCTGGGTGTGCATGTATAGGAAGCATGACAGGGTTTGGCTGCTAGGTGTAATGTAGACTGGTTACGGGTTGACTCTGTGGATCCTGAAAGGTGATGTCACCAATCAGCTGTATCAGTTAGGACTCTCCCGGTGGCAAGCTGGCTCACACAACTGGAAGGTCCACAGATCTTCACTTTAGCATCATTGGACACAAGGATCTCAAGGGAGATGACCCAGTGAGTTCAGAACAGGAATGTTGGGGAAATGCCCTCTCTGACCTCCAGTCGGCCAAAAAGAAAAAGGTACATGTGCCTTTCACGCCAGCACTCTGGAGCAGAGGAAGAGGGATCTCTGAGTTCCAGGCCAGCATGGTCTACACAGAGATTCTAGGCCAGCCAGAGCTATACAGTGAGACCTTGTCCTAAAGAAGAACAGCAGCTAAACAAAACCTGAGAAAAGGCCTTCCTGTCTGTGCTGGAGTAACAGCAGCACAAGCCTTTCTCCTGACTGGCTCAGCAAAGGGCCAGGCAGCTCGGGAGGAGCTCCAGATATGTCTGGAGGTAGGAGAGCATCTAGGGAAATAGATTCTGGCTATGGGAATGTGGTCTATTCAGATTTCATCTTCTAACCTAACTGGGGAGTGAGAAAGCGTGTCTCACCGACCGACAAGGGGCTGTTCCTCTGGGAACCGTGTCACTGGATGCCAGGAGTCTGTGAGCTGCTTCCCCATGTAGTCCTGAGCCCCTTTATTAAGGCACACCCAAGACTCACCCTTCCACCTACACCATCCCCACCTGGGTTCCCTGTGCCAGCTGCAGGGCTGTCATAACCTTAGGCAAGCCTTTTTAACCCCTCAATCCCATTTCCTGAACTGGAAAATAAACTGTTTACATACAAACATGGAAACATACACCCAAGAAATGACGCATGAACATTCAAAACAGCTTTATTCATAACCTTTACCCATCGTCTGGCACGTGGATTAAGGAACCATAGTGCACTCCTAGGATGCTGACAAAGGAGGGGACAGACCCCTCAGTCACAAGAGGAACGAGCCCTGAAAATGTGCTATGAGAGACCAGGCACAAGAATACACACCCTGTGGTCATTTTTATAGGAAATTCTAGAAAAGACAAACAGAAGCCCTAGAAAGGTCAGTGGTGGGCTGCGGCTAGAGGAACCGCCATCAAAGAACACAAGGGGCTTTCCAGAGAAGATAAAAAATGTTCTACGGTACTGCCGTCACTACAAGGACGTCGCTCCTGACAAAACTATCAACTGTACACTTAAGTTGATGAAGTTCTTTTTCAAAAATTATTTTACTTTATGTGTATGAGTGTTTCGCTTGAATGTAAGAAAGTGCATCACATGTGTGTAATACCCATAGAGGCCAGAAGTACAGGATCTCCTGGAACGATGTACGCCATCATGTAGATGCTGAGCACCAAACCCAGGTCCTCTGGAAGAGCAGTGAGTACTCTTAACCCACTAAGTCATCTCTCCATTCCCCAAACTGATGAATTTCATTGCATGTAAAGTACATCTCAATAATTTTGTTTTGAAAAAGGCAAAGTAGGAAATCAATGCCTGTATTAGGAGGCTTTTATGTGACAGAAACCCCAAACACGCTGGTTTTAGGGAAAAAAAGAAATGTGTCGGCTTATACAATCAGGTTAGCGCAGGGACTGGCTTTAGGCGTGGCTAGATCCATGGGCTTATTGGACAGCAAGGGACAAGTCCACATAGCACACTCTCTCCATCTTCTCTTTCTTCTTTGTGGGCTTCATCAGGTGTGTAACAGGTCGGCCACAAGCAATTCCAAGCTGACAGTCTGTCAGCTCAGCAATTCACACAGAAAAAGGCCTCTATCCCCACAGCTGCAGCAGTCCCATGGGAAAGCTCAGGAGCCTGCCCAGGCCTGGAACACGTGTATGCCTCTAAAGTCAGTGGGTGGGGTTGACCCCACCTGAACCTGGTGATACAGAATAGAAGAAAGGTGATCTTTGAAGGAAACAAGGTCCATGGAAAGTGAACAGACGGCTGCTCATCCCTCTCCCTACCCAACAGATGGTGCTGTCACACATTCCTGCCTCCAGAAGCTGCAATCGCCAGGCCGCCAGGAATAGACCCACCTCCACCCAGGATTGCTTTCCTATGATGTCACAGGCTCTGCCCATCAAACATAGGAGTCAGAAAGCAGGCTGGGAAAGTTGGTACACTTATAACCCCAGTACTCTAAAGACAGACAGAGGATTGTGAGTTCAAGGCCAGCCTGGGCTACACAACAAGGGTACATTTCAAAATAAGAAATGGTAGAGCAGTTGCCTAGTATGTCTAAAGCCCCAAGTTCACACTCTAGGACACCCCCCCAAAAAAAATTGGAGAAGAGAGAGCACTTAGTGCCTCCCCTGCAGTTGGGTCAACCAAAAAGCCACTGGGCACCTGCCCCCAAGACAGCTTGCAGAGGAAGTCACCAGCCAGAGCCCTGCAGATGTGGTAGTCTGGCCTTGAGATTCCCAAGGACAATAACACCTCCTTGTGCTCCAGGCTTCAGTGAACCAGACCTCAGGGAAATCTAGGGCAGAAGCAAGGACTGTAGCTCTCCAATTCAGAGCTAACAGCCCAACTGGGTTCAGCCAGGGCTGGAGGCCAAGGAAGGAACTGGCAGGAAAGGTCATCCTTGTAGGATCAAGAGCAGAGAACACCATCCACCTTGTTGAGACCCAAATGTCTCCTCCAGAGCCATGTAGTGCAGCTACTGTCCAGGGACCAGCTTCCCTACACCAGGGACCAGCACTCGCAGCTCAAGGGTCCTCCTGAAAGGGAAGGAGAGGCAGCAACAAGCATCATAGCTGCATGCAAAACAGACACTTCTACACCCATCAAATGGGCAACAGGCCCAGAGGATGCAGAGCTTCCAAGGTGACTGCCCCGGATCAGACTCTGGGGTGAAAGCTTGTCCACCCCAGTGCCTGTACTCAGAGCTCTTGGCTCAACTCTGGCCTGTAGCTAGGTTGCCACTGGAGCTGGGGTTTGTGGCCCAGATAAGCCATAACAGCTGAGGGTCATCTCCCAGTCCTCCTCCCGAGGCCAGAGAGGATACTGTGCAGAGTTTCCCACTGAGGCACTGAGTGGGCCTGCACAGCCCACCTGCTTTCTGAAAAGCAGGCTTCACTGACGCCAATGCCAAGAATGCACACTGTACTGCAGAGGGCTGGGTGGAGAGAAGGGCATGAGCCAGACTGAGGAGGAGTGAGGGCCCTTGCCAAGCCGGGAAGGAGTGGCCCAACTCGCTCACTCAGGGCCCTCCGTTCCAAAGGAAGCCTGAGGGCCTGGCCCAGAGTCCAGGGGCTCCAGGAAAGTGATGGTCTAGGCTCCCACCCGCCAATTCCAAGGCAGGCTGGCTGTCAGGCTCTGCAGACCTGCTGGAAAACAGCTGACCACTTCCTGGAGCCAGTGCACCCATGGTCAGTTCACTGCACTGATGACCTCCTAAGCTGGCCCTCAGGTCAGGCTTCTGGAGTGCCTTGGAAGGAAGGCGGGAGGGGCAGTCTGCTGAGGACCATGGCACCAGAGCAGAGGCAGGGGCTGACGCCCGGCAAGCTCCAAGTCAGGCTGTGCTCCTCCTGGTTGCCCTCGAGCAGAGAAGCAGCACAGCTTTCTCCCAGAAGCTCATGGCCCGAAACAAGTCTGCTCCTGTCTAGAACGTGGACCTAACCCTGCCCCACCTGGAGCAGAGACTGGTGGTAATGCACCAGACTGAACAATCACTGAGGCTGGCTGGGGATACTCTTGCTGCCTGGACCCTAAGGGAAATGATCCACCCACCCTACTGTGGGGCAGACAAGTGCTTATTAGTAGTATTATAACAGGTATCTTACATGTTAATTATGAATACTAATATTAAAAATATGTCACTGGTCTTGGAGGTCAGAGCTATAGATCTGAGCCCCAGTTCTGCCATATCCTGGCTGTGTCCTCAGTAAGTCCCTGATCTCCCTACCCTGTCAGCTGCCAATGGTCCCATCTTTGAAGGGGCTCTGGGGAGGGAACCTCTTCCATTGTCCTTTATGGGTGTGTAGCCCCATGGCTCCCTCCTGGCAGCATAACACAACACAGAGGAATGCATGGGAAAAAAAAAAAAAAACAATAGCAAACCAAGGCACCGCCCCAGGTTCCTCTTGACTCAGGTTCTTTCTGACTCCAAAATTCCAGTCTAGTTGGTATCAGCAGGCCCAGGCACCTGCACTTAACACTCCCTAAGTGATTCTTGGGTACAACTAGTCAAGAATATTGCATCCTGACCAAAGACCTCCATCAACCCTGGTCTGGAGCCATTTGGTGCTGCTCAAACTTCCTCTGGCGAGATCTCTGAGCTTCCTGGCTGGAAGGTAGCTGTGGCCTGGCAAACCACCATTGGCAAAATTCTACCCAGCCTTCCTGAGGCACAGCATTGTGGCCCACAGGGTGAGGGGTTGGATCCCTTAGACAGTCCCTATCCTGAGGCTGGTGACCTGACTCAGCCAGTAAAGCCACCTGCCATACAAGCCCAGAAAATGTGAGTTCAATCCCTGGAACTCACATAAAGAGAGAGAGAAGACAATAATGATAGTTTTTAAAGGGTGGCGAGAGGGTTCTGCAGGTTATGGTGCTTGCTGCCAAGCCCGACAACCCAAGTTCCATGCCCAGGATTCATACGGTAGGAGAGAACCGACCTCCACATGTACACCGTGGCATGCACTCCTCCTCCATGAATAAATGAGGTAATTTTTTAAGCTCGTATTCTGCTAATGGAGTGGGGCCAGAAGGAAGGAGTGTCAGAACATAGCTCATTAGCAGTATCAGGTGCAGCCAATTAAAGGCCTTGTTCCTTTTGATGAATGCTCTGCAGCATTTGAAACCAATTCTTTCACATTTGGGTGGAAAACAGTAATCAGTTTTATTTCTGATACACTGCTTTCAAAAACTTAAGGTGTTGTCGGGTATGCTTATATACAACCATAGTCCCAGCACTTGGGAAGCAGAGGCAGGCAGATTTCTGTGAGATTGAGGCCAAGAATCAACAACAATAATAAAAAATCACCAAAAATTAATGCACTGTCTTTGTATGTATGTGTATGTGTTCATGTGTGTGGAGGTCAGAGGTCAGCTTCAGGTAGGTGTCTACCTTACTCGGTCTCCACCTTATATTTTGAGACAGTGTCTCTCACTGAACTTAGATCTGGTAGACTGGATGGCCAGCACGCCCCACAGAACCGCCTATCTCTGCTTCCCCCGCCTGGGATCACAGGCCAGCGTGGCAGATGAACTTGTGGCAAGCACTGAGCCATCTCGCCAGCCCTGTATTGTCCCTCGAAAATGCTTTGGGGTACAAATGAGAGCAGGCAGGAACAGGGAGCTTTGGGGGAGGACAAGGCAAGGCGAAGGGGCTCCAGGGAGGGATGGATGTGGACGTTAGCAAAAGTCAGCAAAGTTACTCAAGGCTGATGGAACAGGTCTTCACCTCTGTCCACTGCTGCAGGGGTGAGAGTCTCACTCCACAAGAGCCCCAGTCATCTTTTACCCATCTGTGTTTAAATTTACCTTGGAGGTGAATCCTCTGATGAATAGCCAACTGGTAGATCTTGATCAAACCTGGCTTCTTAAAAACCTTCTCTGGCAGAGCTGGTGACGCGGTGGTGGCTGAATGAACCGCAGCCCACAGAGCGAGGGCTGGCCGGCAGGAGGGTCGTGGTAGTCTAGCACACACCAAGCACTGTGGTCATCTTGTCAGGTGCTGAGCGCTTCCAAGCTAGCCCCAGGGGGACCTGAAGACATGGTGAGGATCTCCTGCTGGCCCAAGGTCCCCGAGATACTGGGGGGCCTGCTGGACAGGCCCCGTGATACTTATTGCTCATTTACCTCCCTGTCTGTCCATCCAGGACAAGCCACAAGAGACATGTTGCAAAGTGGTTCCTGTCTTAAAATGTGTTTCTGGCCCAGAATGGCTGTACACACCTGTAATCCCAGCAGTTGACTGGTAGAGGTAGGAGGATCAAAAGTTCAAGGCCCATCTTTGTTACATGAGATCCTGTTTCAAAAGAATAAATGAATACGTGTAAAAAGTTCTTTCTGCTTTCAGGCAGTCCTCTTGCCTCGCAGACACCCACAGTCCCCCAAGATAAATTTATTTACTTATGCTTAAGTAAAAATATCTGTAGAGTAGGGCTGGAAAGGGCAGGGGCACCTGCTAGGCACGGAGGAGATCTCTGAAGTCAGAGGGATAGAGAATGTCCACCCAAGAATAAGCAAGTTCCAGGATCACAGCAGAGGGGGAATGCCCAGATCAACTCAGTCACTGGCTGAGAGAATACATGCTAAAGCTTTTATTAAAAACAAAAAACAAAAAAGAAACAATGCAAGTTCCTGCCCAGGTGCCTGTCCCCTCCTGCCCCATTTCTCAGGAAACAGAGGCAAGGATCCTGTAAGGCAACTACCGCCTCACCAACAACCTTTACCTCATATGAACCAGCAGAAGAATGTCCCCCTGCCCAGCCCTCCTACCCCCAAAAGAGAAGTGGCGAGCATGTAGACAAATCAATGTGTGGGCCATGTTAACTGTTTCAACAACCAACAAATGGCCATTCCTTCTCATTGTGGGGGATACAGGAGGCCTCTTCCACCTCAGAAGGACCAAGTGGGCAAGGAGTAGTTGGCTGTCTGATGCACACTGCAAGAACAATAAGGATTTTTAGGGGCATTATGACTGAGTCAGAAAACACAGCTGCCCCTGAAAGTCCCTCATTTTTCTTGCTGTCCTTGAACACTTTCCAAATGAGTAGGTGGTCATCCAGTTGACCCAGGTGAGGAGAGATAGACAGGGCACCTTACCCAGCACTAGCCCACCTCCCACAGCCAGAGGGAAGCTGCGGCATGGCTCCAGAGTCTCCACAGTGGCGTAGTGGTCTCCAAGCTCAGCCTGGCCAACAGCCAGTCCCACTGCACACCGGGGAATAACCTCCCAGAGTCAACGCAGAACCTAGTCGGTGCCTTCTGCCACAAGGAGCCATGACCTTGAACAAAGAGATGTGGCCCTTGTCTCACAGGTGGAGCCTGGACCCACCTTGCAACTGGGCCCAAGGGCCAAGTGAGGGCCTCAGGGCCTGCTGTGGCTCAGAAGGGAAGAGGGGCTTCTACAACCTTTTCAGGGCAGGGCCCTGCTAAGGAAGCCCTGAATCCATTGAGAAGAAAACCAGCCTAGGCTCTAAGTTTGGGGCCAGTGCTGCCTCCCCTTCTCCCCAGACCCTGTGGAAGAACAACATACAGGTGTGAGACTTCCAGAGAAATGGCACTTGGGCTCTGCCCTGCTTCTCTAACACAATCCAGGTCTAGGATGCTCTGCAAAGGAGGCTTAGAAGAAGCTATTCCAATCAAGCTTGCGCTCATTAAAAGAATGAAAGCATTGGGCTGGAGAGATGCCTCTGCAGTTAAGAGCACTGACTTGCAGAGGGCTCGGGTTCAATTCCCAGCACCCTCATGGTGACTAACAACCATCTGTAACTCCAGTTCCAGGGGAATGTGATGCTCTCTTCTGACCTCCAAGAGTATTGAACAACATGGCTGCACCTTTCATACACAGGCCAGAGCTTCAGGTGGATCTGAGTATGAAAGCTCATCTGCCCCATGCCCACTACCAAAATGATAAGGCGGCAAAGATTTCTGGAATGTTGCATGACTGAAAACAACCTGACAGATTCTGCTGGGCACCACAGGCTTTGAAGAAACAGCAGGGTGTAGAAGGTACCAACACATGGCAGCAGGAAGAACAGGCCAGTAACTGTAATTTGTTTCTTGTAAGATGAAAAAAACATTTTTTCCACAGCCTGAGAGACAGCTCAGTGAATAAAAAGCACTTGTTGCACAAGCCTAGTGACATGACTTCAATCCCTAGAACCCACAGTGGAAGAAGACTGCCGAGAGGGTCCTCTGACTCCCACACGGGCGCCGTAGCATGCATGCACCTGTGTTTCACACACACGTCATACATATACCCACACAATACGTAAAATTAAAATGCAAAAACTTCCAGAAATGGCCTTATTTAGGACCCTCCTCAATGGGGTATTTCTTCTGTTTCAGGCCGGACGAGTCACCACACAACAGAGGGTCAATTCCTAGCACTAAAGTGCTGACCTTCAGAAGGTCAGACCCCAGCAGGCCCCACTCCACAGGACCTGATCTCTCACTAATGCCACTCACCAATTAGGACATTTAGCCCCTGATGCCAGGCCACTCCACCCAGGGCCCTAGCAAAGCTGGCAGTCCTTCTGGCCTGCCTGCCCAGCTTAGATACGCTCCATGGGGCTAAGGGTCCCACTGTCTGCATAGGACACTTGCCTCTCAGAACACTGTGGCCCCCGGTGTGTAAAAAGCGCATCCCTAGGAGCACAGGGACCTGGGGCCACTGTGTCCTCAATGAATGATTACGTGCGAGTTACTTTGCTTCCTGGCTGTCTTTGGTATCATTCAACAGGAATAATACACCTTTGCAAGGAACTGTGTGGCTAGAAGGAAAGACAGTACACACTGTCAGGTTCAACAAGTGCACTCCCTTCTGTGCCAAGGGTAGGGGCTGGGCTGTTTGAGCTCCTCCCTTCTGAGAAGACTGGGATAAGGGTCAGGTGTGGTCAGATATGCCCCACTGTGCCCAAACACTGACGGTGTATGGTCCTCACCAAGGCCCCAGACCCTTCCCTGCTCACACTGAGAGAAGCCAGCCCAGCTCCAGCCTTCCATAACTGCACTTAACACCTGCCCAGAGCTTCCTGTCCTAACCAAGATCACAGTCATATACACCATCCATAAATCAAAGCCCAAGTGGTCCCCACACCTGAGGACCTGAGACACCTGTGCCTCTGAACATGAGTGTCATGCTTTATCTGCTGAGACGCTGAGCCCCACAGCTCCCACAGCCTCCCCAGGCCACCTGCTGCCTGGTGAACCTCCACAGCACATGCATTCAGCGCCTCACGTACTGGCCACATAAGCCTAGCAAACTACTCCACACCTGGATGTTCTCAGGCTTGAGCTTGTGAGGCTGAGGTATGCCTGTTTCACAGGTTATCAAGACCTACAGGAACATTTGTATAAAGGGCTCAGAACTGTGCCAGGCCTGGCCGAAGCAGTTCGGTCAAAACAAAACATCATTACCATCTCTCCCTGCTCTGCTTCAAGTCTTCTGGATGGCCCTGCTTGACTCCAGCCCCTCGGCTAGAATCTTCTGTTCCACTTCTGCAACATGTCACGCTGTGACACTATGCCTCACCTATTTGGTCTACTGGAACATGGTCCCAGCAGCACCTTCATCCCCATCTCGTGAACCACTGCTGATTCAGGACCCCCCAGATAGCCACCAACAGACCCTGAACTCCTCACTGGCATCAGGCTCCACTGGCATCACACAAAGCCATGTGATACTTGGGGATACCTATGTGTGAGAACCACTGGGGTAGCTGTCTTGCTGCTACAGTTTAGGTAGTGTTTAGTACAATTACTCAAAAACAGAGGCAGGGTTGGAAGGGTCAGAGGACTCCCTTTGCTGTACTAGATGACACCCCTAGGCCTGGCTTTGCCACTGCCGAACACCAGCCGCGCAACCCAGTCCCACTAGTCGCCCCCAGTCCTGTGTGCCAGACACATACTAGGCACACATTCATGACTGAGTTGGCCAATGCCTTTCTTCTAAGGTTGGTGAGCCAACCAAGGCTTACCAGAGAGCTATAGGGAGAGAATGCTCCCACCAGACACAGAATCCCTAAAATAGCCAGCTACCCACAAAACCATGATAGAAGAAAAGCCAGCTAGATATCAGCACTTGTTTGGAATGTGCTCTAGAAGGAAAGCTATGTACTAGCCCCACCCTAGCTGGAAAGAAGGTGGTCCAGGCAGAGGGCACCAGGCCCAGAGTCTTGTGGAGGATCTGCCCTATAAAGAAAAGCCACTGGGACAGAGGCTAGCCCTCGAGAGGCCAGGCTTTCAGGTCAGAGGCTGAATGCCTGCAGGATCTGGCCCTCCTTTCAGTCACCTCAGTGAATCTGTTCCAGGCCAGCAGGCTGCAGAGGTGGAAGGCAGAAGGTTCTGCTGGACTTCAGGCTGGGCTTCAGTGAAAAGTTTTCTTGGCCTCATTGACCCAACCCACCCTTGTTGGACTTTGTGGTCCACAATGAACAAGCCAGGACATCTGAAACTTATCCTTCAGGGCCGCTGGCTTTCCGATAACCAATCTCTCCCAGCCAGAAATTCCTTTGGTAAGAAGGCTCACTCTCAGCTCTTCCGCTCCCCAACAGCTCCCAACAGGAAGCCCTGTGTGGTCCAATGTGGATGGCTGGCACACCCTGAGATGCAGCTCAATACCCAGCAGGTAGAGACCGGGTGCCCTTCATCACTGATAGAACTGGGCCTGGAGGCACTTACCTATATGCATGCAAGTGTCTGCACTCAAAGCAATGACTTCCTGTCATCCGTGTTTCCAGATCAATGGGAGAGTCTGGAGCTGGCAGACTATGGCCACAGGCCAAACCTACCTCCTCACCTGTTCTTTCTTCTTGTTGGTTTGTTGTTATTGTTTTGGGGAAAGGGTGTGCACTCATGCTGGAGGTCAGAGGACAACCTCAGGTGTCAGTCCTTGCTTTCTAACCTGTTTGAGACAAGGTCTTTAGCTGGCCTTCGAGCTTCCAATGAGTCCCCTGTCTGTTCCCCATTTCCAGGTAGGGTTACTGATAGATGCGTTAGTTTGTGAGGCTTGTACATGAGTTCTGATGATCTGAATCCAGGTCTTCAGGCTTGTGTAGCAAGTGCTTTACCCACTGAGCCACCTCCCCAGCCCTAACTGTTACCTGTTCATATAAAGTTTCATTATGACGTGGGCATACTTACTCACTGATGCATCTTCTATGGCTGCTGTCAAGGCCACAATTATCAGAACAGGTGAGAAATGTTCCTCAACTTACTATGGGGTCATGTCTCACTAACCCATCATAAGTTCAAAATACATTAAACTGAAATGTATGTCCACATCTAAGCTACTGGACATCCTTGCTTTGCAACTGCACAGTACAGAGGATGGGCTGTTTCCCCTTGAGGTCATGGGGCTCACTGGGAACTGCAGTTTACTGCCTCTGCCTAGCCTAAGAGAATCACACTGCATGCTGCCAGCCCAAGAAGAGGTCACAAGTAAATGCTTATTGTTCGACAGGAGATGTAGCTTAGTGACCCAATTCCAATCTACCATATGCAATGTCTTAAGGTGGACAGACACATACACAGACACACACACACACACACACATACACACGCACACAGACACACACATACTGTGTATTGTTTTCACATGTTTTGTAAGTCAGAGGCATGGCATAAAATATTTGCGATTTAAATCTTTACAGAAAAGCATGTACCACTTGTTTCTGAGTCATAGCTATGTGCACATAGCAGGCACTGGGCTAAATACAGAAGACGACGTAAGCAAAACCTGCTGAGCTCTCAAGGCCTAGTGACAAAGCCGTTCAAAGGGCATGGGGCAGTCCAGTAACCAGCACGGAATACATGTGGTTATTTGGGCAGCTCGCCTGGAGGCTGGCTGACTCCTCCTGTAGCCAGTCATGGACCCCAGCAAGCTGGACTCTGCCATCTCTGGGTGCATAGCTACTGTCACCTTAATTAAGTGGATGCTAGGATAGAGCTGCAATCTCTTACATCAGGTTTTCAGGCCAGATGTGCCTGAGAATGTTCTGGGTTTCGGAAAGTACATGGTCCCTATACCACTACTCAACAGCCCTGGGGGCAGCACCTGTAGTCAAATACATTCACACCTCTGCAGTGAAACGGATGATATTTGTGCACCCCAAGACAAATACAGACTGAAAGTCCCGGGTCAGTTTGGGTCAAGTTTTCTCACAAATTCAGTTACAACAGCAAGACCTTTGGGTTTTTTAGAGTTCAGAATTTGAGAAACAGGGTATGGACCGGCAGCGGCAGCGGTAGTTACAAAGTACAGATACTGTGTCTCCACCTCACACTGCAGCCTTAGTTGTGTATTATCCTCACCTTGGCCAGATGGCCCTCGCTGCACTGGACACTAGAGCCTATACTGAATGAATTCACACCACTAGACATCTTTTCCCCCCAAAGAAAAGCTGCTAATATTACTGAAAAGTGGAAAAAGCAGAATTAGCATCGACTTCGCTATCAGGAGTAGGGAGGAGTCGGTGGTAAATGAATAGTTCTTCCGCTCTGTTGACTCAGGACAAGGACAATAAACTGTCCTCTGGTCACCAGTGCTGTCTGAGGGGCAGGCACATTCCCTTGGGTTTGACAGGAGCAGGGGAGTGAGTGGGGGCTAAAACTTAAAAAAAAAAAAAAACATTATTTTTCTCCCTTGAGTACTTCTTCATGGCCCCTCAATGGCCAAAGTTCCATTTGGAAATCTAAAATGATTTATACCATAACAACTTCCTAACAGCTAATTAGAAAAATAAATGTGCTAATTGGATAATCTTGTTTCAGATGTTCTAATTATACTCCTTAGTGGGAAGGATATAAAATAAAATGATATATATGTGTGTGTGTGTGTGTGTATATATGTATAGTAACAGCACTTCTTCCATAAATATAAAACATTCAGAAAGCCTAAGTTATAAACTTCAAAAAATCTTAAAATATTAAGAATTTTCTTTTACCTTGAGTGTGTGTGTGTGTGTGTGTGCACGCGTGCACCACAGCATGTATTCAGAGGTCAAAGAATAACTTGCAGAAGTTAGTTCCCTCCTTCTACCAAGTATCAAACTCAGGTATCAGGTTTGGTGGCTGAGACACTTTGCCAGACCAAACTAATATTGATTCTAATACACACCATCTATACACCTCTGAACCATCCCTGAGAAAATCCAGATCTTCTGCATTACAGGATATCTGAAGAGACTTCAGGGATGGCTCTCCCCAAAAGCTCTGAGGTGAAATGAGTTCCCTGCCTTTTCAATACAAGCTGGTTTCAGCATCCTGAAATGTCATGCCCTCTTTCTTAAGACTACTCCCACGAATGACTACCGGCAGTTTCCTCATCGCCTGAGATTTCTAAACCCCAAATTAGGAAAGAAGTTCTCAATTCCATTGGTGATTTCTACCTCACCCTGGCACTGGGCAGATTTGTGGGAGTCATTTTCCTCCCTGATTGGGAAATGCTTTGGTTCTGGTTGAGAACAGTTCTGGGGGCAAGAGGGCAAAAGATGTTGGGAAGGGGAGCTCTGCACGGGACAGCACACCCTTGCACACTCCACACACCTGGGAGAATGGCCTGTCAGTGTTGGCAGGGGCCTGACACACCCACCTGATAAACCAAAGCTGCTGAGGAACTCCAGGCTATATTTAACAAAGACTAGCTGCCTTGGACACCTGCTACAGTAATGCCCTGTTCAGCATTATGGTGGAGAGCCACTAGGGTATTGCGGAGAAGGCAGGGGCACCCTCTCTGGCCATCTATAGGACACATGCTAACCCATCTGGCAAATATAGGCAGTGCAGGAACCATGTGCAGCTCACACACACTGCCTGGGTAAGAACATGGAATGGTCCAAAGCAACAGCGGGTGGCATTGCCCAGAGCCAGGCACATTAGTTTCATTTTCTGGGTTTTATTCCTGGGTCACCTCTCACCCTGATGGAGGGAAACATTTTGAATGGCAAGAGAGAAAATCCTCAAAAATATTTTTTCAACACTATTCCTCGTCATTTTTTTTTTCTTTCTGGGGACACTGTTTCTCTGAAGACACTAACAGGCTTTGGTGAAAACTCTAACTACGTAACTTCAGTCCCCTGGGCTGCCTGCCTCTAATATGATTACACATCTAAACGCAATAAATGGAGTAAAGTGGTATTATTTTTCTGGGAAAAACCAACATCATAAAAGGGTCTTTATTGAATCAGAGGCCCGTGAACTGTTCTCTTGCCTAATTATGGCTCCCAAGTGAACGAGGCTGGTTTTCCAGGCAGGGCTCCTCAAAAGTCTCCAGCCCCAAGAGCAATGGGATATTTGTCACAACTTGTCTAATTACAACAAAATCCACCACGAGGACAGTCAGGGAGAATGCCAGGAGAGACTGGTGGCAGCCCCCTCCACCACACAGACTCTGGCAAAGGGAGGCCAGTTATCTACTGCTATTTTCAGAAACTGACCCCTGCTCCAAACCACCCCTTCCGTTCAAAAGCAGGATCCTAGACTCTGTCCCTTTCCAGGATCAAAGCTAAAGTGCTTTTCTAGCACCCAGCTCTGCCCCATTCTAAGCCCATCTCTATAGAAAAGGCCCATTGTGGAAATGTGGTCCTTTGCCAAATGTTTCAACACTCAAAATTTGGCCAAAGTTAGTGTGCATGTCCCCAGACCTGGCCAAAGATGAGTACTTTCTGCTACCAGACCCCCAGAGTGAATGAGTGATGGGTAGGTGGGTGAGAGGGTTGGTGTCCCAGGCCTGAGCAGGGAAGTCTTACCCTAAACACCAACTACTGGTCTGCTGGCTTCTCCCAGATACAGGGATCTGGCCAGGCACACTGACTCTTAACATTTTGCTTATACTGACGTCCTATTCCAAGTATCTATTTAATCGTTCTTGAACTTCCAAGAGCAAAGACACATTTTCTTCCTTTAAATTTGTTCCCACCTCTACGTACTGAAGCCCAGAAGCAAGCTTGGCAGAAAGGGGAGTCAGAAAACTCCCCTGGCCCTGCCCCCTCCTGTAGGCTCAACAGTGATCACACAGACTCTCTGTGGAAAGTGGTACTGCTGGTACCCCGTCCAGCCCCTCCCAGCTTCCCTACCCTCTCCCAAACTTTTTGAGGTAAGTCTTCCTGGGAAGTTCTTGCCTTTCTTCCAGAGTTTTCTACCCAGATATCAAGCCAGCAAGTAGGCTTGCCAACCTCAGACCAGCCTGCCTTGACCTCACTAGAATTTATTCATTGGCTCCCCAAACCCATCAACTCTGGCATCGCTTGGGAAATGCTGCCATGCCCCAGCCTCCACCCTGTACCTGGCGATTTCTACAGGCATTTCTGTTCATTTTCAATTTTCAAGTGGGCTTGAATCAGGCAGGGAAACTGAGTCTTAGGAAGCATTACTGTCTCAGTTTCACAAGTCTCCAAGATGATTAAGCTTCCAACAGAGTCAATATCTTTTTCCCAGTCCTGTCTTCAATAGAACAGCTTTCCTGAGAGCCTTCCGGAAAGTCAGGTGCTACCAGCAAATAAGAGATATACCCCTTCTTTTCAGAAGGTGGGAGGGGAAATGGGAAAAGATGGCTGTTTCATTCTCTTTTTAGGGTTATTTTATTATTTGTGTGTGTGTGTGTGTGTATGTGTATGTGTGTGTGTGTGCACGTGTGTATGCGGATGTGCCCAGAGGACAGCTTTTGGGAGTCAGTTCTGTCCTACCATGGGTTCCACCAGATCAAAGTCAGATGCTGGGCTTGCTGGGCGGCACTTTTACCCACTGAGCCATCCTGCCAGTCACATGGAGCTATTTCTTAAGGGTGGGCTTGGGAGACTAGAATTTAAGACTCTAAGAAAGAGAAGCCAGTGCCTGCCCTTGAACCACCCCCCACCGGCCCCAGGGCAGAAATCCAGAGAGAGGAAGCGGGCTGCGTGAGCATGAACCACAGTCTTCCTAAACGGATCCAAACTTTGCAGCTGCACATCTCCAAATTCTTCCCACACCCCTCTGCTGCCCCCCCCCCCGCCCCGGCAGCCTCACATGTGTCCTCCCGGCATCTGCTCTTGAGGCCAGGACTCCCAGGAGAGGTGAGCCACCAGCGGGTACAGTGTATCCTGCATTCTCTGCCTGCTGGACAGAGAAGTCACTTTCAGGCCCCAGGGTGGCAGAGCTGAAATCAAAATCACACAACAATTGTTTCCACAGAGAACCTTCCTCCTCAGCTCTCCTGGGCAGCCAGCACAGGGATCTGGCTACAGAGAGATTTCCAAATTCCGCAGTTCCTCAGACCATGCAGAGGGAGAGGGAGAGAGGGCACCCACAGTGGGTGAAAAGTCATCTGCCTATCACTTCTGTAAGGCTTACCCTGTCCAGGGCCAGTTGAGACCACGAGAGACCAAAGTACTCAGAGGATCACTGTGCCATAAGAAAGTATAGGCTACACGAAATTCTCATCTTTGGAGAGTCTGATGATTGTTCTCAGCTTTTTTTTTTTTTTTTTTTTTTTAATGTGTAGGAGTGTATTGCCTGCCTGGATATAAGTGCACCCATGCCATGGAGGCCAGAGGAGGGCGTCAGATCCTCTGGAACTAGAGCTACAGATGGTTGGTTAGCCGCCATGTGGGTGCTGGGATTTGAACCTGGATCCTCTGCAAGAGCAACCAGAGCTCTTAATAGCTGAGCCATCTCTCCAGTCCCTATTTTCAGCTTTGGGTTTTCTGTTTGTTTGTTTTGGTCTTTTTGAGGCAGGGTCTCCCTGTAGCCCCATATATAGACCAGGCTGGCCTTGACCTCAGAGATTCACCTGCCTCTGCCTCCCGTGCTGGGATTAAAGGTGTGTGCCATCAAGCCCCGCCTTATTTATAAATGTTAAATTATTTTGTTCCCTGATAGAGTTGGCTGAGCTTGCTGCTGAGCCAGTGAGTGAGCCAGCACAGAGACACCACAGCAATCCAGATGCCTTTCCATGAACTGTACTGAAGTCTGAGATGGAAGAGTCTTTGAGGCATGCAGCCTGGCTACACTGCCAAGCAGATGTACAAGGTGGCCACATCTGCAGGCCAGGGTTCTTTTAAGGACTGCACAGGCTAATCCAGACATACCCACCTCCTAGGCTATAGCTCAGGCTTGTTGGTTCCCAAGCCGGGAGATGCACCCAGAAGGCTTATGGGTAAAGGTGCTGCTGTGCCAAAGACCAGCTGGGAGACCATGGGAAAGGCCCTTTCCCTCTGGACCTCAGCCTCAGCTCTACCCTTCATCTGCTTTCATTGCATATGCACTATGACGCATACACACACACACACACACACACACACGCAAACATACCATAAATGAATAAATAAAACGTATATTTTAAAAAGCAAAATGCATACCCACATAGATAAATAGGTAAATAAATGAAATGCACTCTAAAAAGGAGGGAGCGGGTGGAGATGGCTCAGTGGTTAAGAGCACTGACTGCTCTTGCAGAGGACCTGGGTTCAAATACCAGCACTCACATGGCGGCTAACAACCATTTGTAACTCCAGTTCCAGGGGATCCAACACCCTCTTCTGCCTCCGAAGGCATCGCATGACATGGGTGCACTTACACACATGCAGACAATATACTCATATACATAAAATAAAAACAATAAATAAGTTTTTTTTTTTAAAGGCAAAAAGACCAACACTGAGACAGGAGAAGAGGTTCTGATCACAAAGCCACTACATGAGCAGAGTTAAGTAACTTGCTGCTAAGCTTAAGGTCTCAATCATTCAAGCAACACATAGATATATAACACATTCTAAATACAAGTGAGACATGTGTGCCTCTGTGTGTGTGTGTGTGTGTGTGTGTGTTTGTAATGCCCATGGGAGTGCCACCAGGTTGTGCTGGGCACTGTACACACATTTTTATATAAGCCTCACCAAACCCTTCCAAGGTAGGAATCATAACCCTTGATCGACAGGGAAGAAACTAGGGCACAGACAAATCACCCGGCCAAGGCCACCCAGCTGGCAGAGGGGTCTGAACTGGAACCCCACCATGTACCTTGGTGGCCTTCATTGGGCTGCTTCCAGAGAAAATACCTTCAGAAATCAAAATGATCCTTCCCTCCTGAGACAACTCTTTCAGGGACCTAACACAGAATAGGAGCGCCGTGCTTTTGTGCAAAGGACCTGACGCTAGCCAAATATTTACCAGCCTCCCAGAGAGAGTGGCACAGCAGCCCTAGAGGGGGATCCACTCCATGTAGTGAGGACCAAGCAACTGCTAGATAAAAGAGGGGAAGGGATAGAATCTCACCATCCTGGAAAATTCAGAAAGCTTAATTTGGGACAAAGAAGCAACCAAGGAGCTGGGGAAGCTCAAAGGCCAGGCAGGGTAGGCGTCAATTAAACTCTGGGGGCATCTCTAAGTCCCAGAACTTTCAAAATTGCCAGGACTTGAAGGTAGAAATAAGAAACTAGTTTCCCAGTATATCCTGCCATTCCTGTCATGCTGTGCAAAAATTGGTCTCTATTCTCTAATAGGTTGGGGTTTTTTTTTTTACAAAACTAGAAGGGAGAGGTTAATTATTCACCAGGTTGCAATTTACTTAAGAGTTGAGGGAATGCAAGTCTCCTCCCAATAGGAAGAACTTGAATCTAGCCTGGGTCTCCCTGGAGGTCTGGATAAAACCCCCCCCCCGGCCCCGCCCCCAGCTTTCCACCTTGCATTTAGCTGCTTCCTGAAGAAGGCTCCAGTACAAACAATCCTGGCCAGCTAGTCACTTCCCCTGGAAAAACCTTGAGGTACTCATCTTCGAAGGATGAATTAGGGTGGGTGGGGCTGGGGCAGAGAAGGAGGTGTCAGCCCCAAGACACCAAGTAATTTCAAAGGCACAGCAGGATCCCAAAGGCACAGCAGGATCCCAAAGCCCCCAACTAAAACACAATTCCTAAATGCATCTGCTTAAATCAAAGCAGGGATCAGCTGGTCATTGGAGGCCAGGCTAGCCCAGTCTTTTTGTAAAGGAAAAAATCCAATAAGGAAAAATATAATCACTCACTTCTCCCAAAGAAATAAAATACCAAGTCATTTCCTGAAAATCCCTAACACCCTGGCCAGCCTTATGGAGAACAGGACATGACCAGAACTGAGGCCACAGGGACCAGGCCAGAGATGCTGTAGAATTCCTTATTCTCAGTGACTTAGTCCCCTCTGGCTCAACAAGCTTCTCTGCATCCAACAGCTCCAGCCCATTTCTGTGAAAGTTTTACCACCACAAAACACCACAGAGATTTCCACTTCATTTGCTTTTCGATACTGATCTCAGGGGCTAGGAGAAGCACTGGTTCAAAGGGAGAGCTTGGTTTTCCCAGCCTGATTCTGTGCCCCCAAAGAAAGCAGTTTTCTTAATTAGAAACAAGGCCTTCAGTTGAAGTGTCTACCAGTTTCACTCCTAAACAATTTTGTCTCAAAATGGAATTTGTCGAGATGCTCAGAAATCTACACCATGGTCAAAGAAATGTTTTCCCATACTACAGGCAACCGCACATTCCACCAACTGGAGACTCAGGACAAAGCTTGCATGGACAAAATTCAGCCTGTCCTTGCTGGGGCTCACCAGTCCACATAAATGACCCCAAAGTTCTGACAGTGCCCTCCACACCTGGCTACCTCTCCTGTTCCCACAACTACATGCCGCCAAGGCAGAGATAGGGACTACTGTGCACGTGGGCCAAGAGTGGAGAGCCTGTGGAAAAATGCCTCTTTTATGGGTCTTTGTACAACTGCCCAAGAAGTGGCCCAACCTGGCCAGGCTGGGTTTCATCTCTCCCTCCCTCCTCCAGGCTTCCAGAAACCTCTTATTTGCCAGTGTCAGAAAGAAGGGGGCCAGAGGTTCCCTACTTGGTGAACTTGCCCTTCACACAGTTCAAGTCACCTCAGTGCACACTTCCAAATGTTTTGCCAAGGCTCTCACTGCCAAGACAGCCACACATGACACAAAATGGCAAAAAGGGCCAAGTCCAAGAACCTGAGATTTCAGAGGTCTGTGTGGCCTTTTTTGTTGGGGGAGGGGAGCGGTGAGGCGGGGGAGTGTGAGGCTGAATAGAGAGATAAGCAAAGTTATAGGCGGAATAGAGAGTTTAAAGGAGGGGATTTCAACATAAAACTTGATAGGGGTCAGCATTATGTTACATATGTAAGGAAACAAAAGACTGGTTAGAGACTTCACAGACTCATCATTAAAGACATGGGGGGCGAAGAGGGGGCAGGAGTGTCTCACTCCACAGGGCCTCCATATCCGGGCTCCTCCCCAGGAGCCAGTCTAGAAGTCGGGCTCAATCTTCCCCACCCGCAAGCTCAAGGTTAACAGCCACAGCACAGCAGGCTGTCCAGAAAGAGCCCTCTCTCTCTCCTCTCACCCCAGGTCGTCCCAGTGAGGACCCAGCTCTGCAGGGAAAGTGCAGACTCACACTTTCAAGTGCGTCGCGATTTCTTCCTAAGAAACCCCAAACGGCGCAGACCCTGCGTTGCGCGCCTTTCCAGCCCTCCACCAGTGTGCGGACGGGTGGTGGCGGCCTGGCCGGAGCGCACGCGGACGGGGGGAAGCCAGCCTCGGGCGGCGGGGAGCGTGGAGCAGACGCCGGTCCTGGGAACCGAGGACTGGGACTTTGTAGGCCAGTTGAACTGACATCCTCATCTCGCCCGCAAAGACCCAGCCCTCAGCTCCCGTCCGCCTTGGGAGTTCGAGGTCCCGCGCGTCCCCGACGGGCTGCCCCGGGCTGGTCCCGCCGCCCTCTCTCGGCACCGCGGAGGCTCCCGACTGTCCCCAAGCGGCGTCCCGCGGAGAACCACCTGCCCCGCCCGACCTCGGCCCGCATCCAGCCCGCGAAGGGTTACACGACGCCCAGCGCGCGCGGCCGCCCCGGCGCAGGCCGCAGGACGGAGCCGAGCACGCGGGAGGTGCGGGGACCCAGCCGTCCGCAGCCACATCCCCACCCGAGCGCCAGAGTTACATGCCGAGAAACTCCGTGACGCTCCCACGCGGCGCCCGCTAGGTTACCTGTGCTCTGCCGGGTCGGAGGAACCGAGAGTCGCAGCCCCCGGCCCCTCCGCCCGCAGCTCGGCCCGCGCACCCCGACGTTCCCGGAGCCCCGCGCGAGCCGGGCCGGGGGCCGGGACCTGGGGACCGCCGCGGGCCCCTCCGCCAGGAAGGCCGTGTCTGGGGCCTCCGGAACCCAAGCGGGGCGGCGTGGCCCCTCGAAAGTTCCGGGGCTCCTCTCGCCTGTTCGTGCGCCGCGATCTGGCTCCACGTGCTGGTGACACATCAGGAAGGCTGCGCCCCGCGGCTCCCGAGGGCCGACGCGACTAGCGCCTCCCGCAGCGGAGCGCACGCCCCGCCCCCGCCCGCCCTCGCCCGCCCCTCGCCGGCGCCGCCCCCGGCCGCGACGCCCGCTGCAGCCCGCCGCCCGGGGCGCTGGGGGCGCGCTGGGAGGGACCGGGTCCGGGAGATAGCGGGAGGGGCCGGCGCGCTCTGCACAGCGGCCTGTGGCGCCGTGGGACCCGGGGTCTAGACGCGGGCGGCCCGACTCCACAGTCCTGAGCGCCTTGCACCGGGTCATGCACCCTTCCCGCCCCCGGCCGCAGTAATTTTCCCTTTTCGTTCTCTGTCCGGTCCGAGCAGCTGCCGGCGCTTGCTCCCGCGGACACCGGCGCCGAGAGCCCCCTGCCGGTCGCTCGGCTCCCGGGCAGCCCCGCCGCCCAGCAGCGCCCCGCCGCTGGCCTCAGGCTCCCCGCCGGGAACTTTCGGTGACAAATCAAGGGGATAATGCATTTAAAGAACCAAGCAGAGTTCCCCGGGAGACAGCCTCTCGACTGGGCTGGGCTGCTCCGAAAGCTGGGGCTCTTTAGGGCGACTGTGGAGGAAGGCAATGACAACTGCGAGGCTGACGAGGGCATTTCCCCAAGACCGAAGAGGGGTTGGAAGTCAGTGGAATCGCCTTTGGTGGGGACCTGATCTGCTACCTATTTTTGTCTCCCCCCCTCTCGGCCAGCGCATGAATTCTCCGTGTGTTCGTTCACCTGGGGCTCGTGAACTATCCGCAGGCCTCTGCCAAAAACATCCAACGGAGATTCCAGTGGCTGTGGAAGAGAAGTTGATGGAAAAGGCCAAATAACCATTGAGATCGGGTTTCTTAACCTCCCTTCAAGAGGAGCCTTGAACTCATTTAATTTAAAGAAAATGACTTGACACTTCTGTCATAGATACGGGCTACGTGCCTATCCTCTCTTTCCTCTAACCCAAAGCATACTTGAAATCTTCCCGCGGTGCAGCCTGAAAGATTTCTCTGCATCTGGGAGATCCCGGCTTAGGACAGACAGATGCGTAGAAGCAGGTGCTTGAAGGAAAACAGTTCTGGGAGGGCTCGAGGGCAGAGGCACCCTGTGCCCTAAAGGGAACGCACGCACACTCCCGGCCTCTAATCCTCGTTTTGTAGAAACCCCGGATTAGAGGGGAAGAAAGAGGAGGGTACCCTGACATGGCTGGTGATGCTGCCTGAGTTGGAGGGGGCTGGCCTTGGCACTCTGCTTTCTCTTTGCTTTTATTGCTCTGGCCAAACCTGACAAACTCTTCGGATCTTTGAGACTCAGGAGTCTAGAGGAGCCGGTGTCCTGAGGGGATGAAAGAGCAGGGATGTAATGGGTTTACCCAGGCGCTGATCCCACAGAAGCCCTAGAGAGATTAAGATTTGCTCCCTGGGCCTGAAATCTCCCAGCTACCCTCTGACCACATCAAAGGACATGGCCATAGGGGGTGCCTAATCCCATCAATGGAATCAAAGCTGGACAAGAAAGGAAATTCTGCAAACTTGGGATAGAGAAGGGCAGTTACTAGGGCCCTGGCCTTCTCCTTTCGTTGCAAGAACCCTGCAGTCAGTCCACAAGCAGACAGAACATATCCTTTGCTTCCTGGGGTTGCCCTGTAGTAAGGTCAAACACAAGAACTAGTTAAGCCAGGTAGTGGGACTGGGCCTTCCTCCAAGGGCAGAAAGGGACTCAGAGAGAGCCAGAATTTCCCCAGGGGCACACAGCTTACTGGCTCCAGCTTTGCAAGTATTCCTGATGCCACGAGTGCCTCTCACAACAACAGGTGCTCACTTGGGAGATGGTGCTAGGTGGGGAAAACTGCAGCATACAGTTTTAAATGTAATTGTCATGAACATTGCTGAGACATTGCGGCTAAAATGGTTAATCAAAGGCAAGAAAAGAATTTAGCATGCACATTACTAAAGGTTTGTAGCCAGGTGTGGTAGCGCACGCCTTTAGTCCCAGCACTTGGGAGGCAGAGGAAGGGCAATCTCTGTGAGATCTAGGCCAGTCTGGTCTACATAGCAAGTTCTGTGGGGCTACAGGGAAACCCTGTCTCAAAAAAGAAAAAAATAAAACAAAAAACAGTACTTAAGCCAGGTGTGGTAGTGTCTGCCTTTAATCCCAGCACTCTGGAGTCAGAGGCTGATCTCTGTGAATTCAAGGTCAGCCTGATCTACAGAGTTCCAAGGAGACTCTGTTTCCAAAAGACGGAAAAAAAAAAAAGCACTTAAAATGATCTTTTGAGAAAATGCCTTCACTGGGCTGTATGGTGCATGCCTGTGATCATGGCATTCCAGAAGTGGGTGAATGCAAGAGGATCTTGAGTTTGAGGATAATCTGGTCTACATAGTGAGGCTGTCTCAAAGACAAAACCAAAGCCTGGTGAGATGGCTCACATGTACAAGCACTTGCCACACAAGCTTGAGTTCAGCATGTTAGAAGGAGAAAACCAACTCCCAAAAGTTGTCCTTTGACATGTGTCCCCCCACCCAATCAAGACCCACTACATGCAAGAAATTTAAACGTGGGGCTGAAAAGATGTCTCAGCAGTTAGAGACTGGTTGCTCTTGCAGAGGATCTGGATTCGATTCTCAGCACTCACGTGATGACTAACAACTGTCCATACCTCTAGTTCCAGGGGATCCAACACCCTCTTCTGGCATTGTATGCACATGGTACACTTTTATAATGTAGGCAAAACATTAATACACATAAGGTAAAAAAAAATAAATCAAAAAAATTTTAAACACCCTCAAGCAAAAACTACTGCAGTATAACAGTGGCTTTCAAATTTGCCAGTATGCCCCATGATAGGGAATGTGTACGTGTGTGTGTGTGTGTGTGTGTGTGTGTGTGTGTGTGCATGGAGGTGTGGATATTTAGATTATGAGTGGTGATACATGCAGAAAACAAATATTTTATGAAACAATTCTTATGCATTCAATCATACATTCTTTGATATCTTAGTCTGTTTCATTAAAAAATTCTATTTTTATTTGGGCACAGTGGAGCACTCCTTTCATCCCAGCACTCAGGAGGCAGAGGCAAGCGGATCTCTGTGAGATTGAAGTCAGCTTGCTCTACTTAGTGAGTTCTAGGACAGCTGTGGTTACAAAGAGACCCTGTACAAAAAAACAACCCTAGTTGCTGTTGCGGAAGACCCAAGTTCGAATCCCAGCAGTTACATGGTGGCTAGCAACTGTCTGTAACTCCAGTTCCAAGGGATCCAATACCTTCTTCTGTCCTCTGAGGTAACTTTATTTCATTTAAAAGGACTGTCCTGAGAAGTGCTGCCCTAGAGAACATGGTGGTGATGGTGGAGGTGAAGGTGAAGGTGATGGTGATGATGAGATAGAAACTTTCCATTAGGAAAGTCTCAGGGTGCCACGACCCCTGTGTTCAGAGTTTCTCTGGACAATCTCATAAGGCCCCTGGGATGGAGATGTTATCATTGCTCATATGTTACCAGTGAAATTGGCTGCACTGGTCACGGGACGTTGGGCAGTTGGTAAAGCCTTGAGGCAGCCCCTCTCCACTCTGCCTCTTGCTGGTCCTGCACACTTCCCACACGCCAGCCCCGACTCTTGTTCTGAGAACATACTTGGGCCATACTCAGGGCATTGAGGACAGGTCTTTCCAAGTGTTCCCTGTATCATCCCTCTAGGAATGACACCTCCCACCCAGAGTCAGGCTCCTTGACAAGCTGTCTTCATAGCTCCTGAAGTGGGGGTGAGGGTGTGTGATGTGACTTGGAAAAATTGTAATGTCCCTGAAACACACATCTATCTCTGTGTTTGGACCAACCAGCTTTGGGTCCACAATCTCACAGATGTGTAGACACTCGACCTTTCTCTCATTCTAGGTTTTCCTGGGTCTTCCTTGGTCACCTTATTTTAAGTTACACCCCCTTTCCCCAGCACTTTTTATCTGCCAACCCAGACTTTTCCCTCTTTGTCCCCTCTAACGTGCCAGAGGGTTTATTCTTTAATTTTTGGTGTGTTCTGTTGATGGTAATTTCTGCCTCCAAAGGGCAGAATGCAAGCTCCAGAAGGACAGAGATTTTTAACTTTCCACACCGCTATTCCTGGGACAGGCGCATTGTATGCATTCAGTAAATACCCACTGAATACATTCAGCCTTGCATAAGTTGCTCTGAGAACCTAGCTCTTATATGTGTTGATTGCACAAGTTTCTCTCCAAACACAGCCACAACCCCCAAGGGAGGAGGGCTGATGTTCACTGCAGTCTCCAAAGTGAGAACAGAGCAAATACTCAACAGTAGCACATGTTCAAGTCTGTTGACTTTAGCACCTTGCTAAAGTCCTTCCAAGCAGCGGGGCAGAATGAGAGACCCTGCCTTCAGAGGCAGAACTCAGGCTTCGGAAGGTGAGACGACTCACCCAAGTCACTTAGCACTACATTTCTGGACTGCCTGACCATTGAATGGACTTCTGTATCAATAGCATCAATAGCAGGGCCTCTTTTTAGTTTTTTGCCAGCCAGAAGGAGTGTTGATAGAAAACACCAGCATCCTGGTGTCTGGAGAGAGAAGAGGGCTGCAAATACCTGTGCCCAGGAATTTTCTACCTGGCTAATTTTCTTCCCATATTTTGCTCATATGTAGCAATTTACTTAGATATTCCTCTCTTGTCCTAGAGAGTTTTAAGAGAGGGAAAAACTTAAAGCCAGGAGTGAACTCTACTGCAGGAGAACCTCGCTGAGATTGCTAGTTTAATCAACATTCAGGACTTTTTTCAATTCCCCACTTCCTGTGCAACCTTCCATATGTAATTTCCTGCCTCAGTTTCCTCATTGGCTAGTTGGGGTGTAGTTTCCTCTGTGACTCCTCCCAGCTTCATTGCTCTTTAGCTACAGGATGGGAAGGTTCTGGTTGATACTTACTGCTAACCTGATTTTGCTGACATTTACAGTCAGCCAGTGTGGAAGGAGCCCCTTTTTTTGCTGCATTTCCTCAGAAGACACGAACCCTAGTCCTAGAAGACCAGGTCTCCCCAATATAGCCAGTCCTCTCAGGTGCTTACGTGTAACAGAAATGCCCTGGCTGAATCAAAACATGAGCTGGATCTGAGATGCCAGGATAATGGGTAGAGCAGGCAGGGGGTTTGCGTGGGAGACCGAGGTGGGGATACCTGAGAAGTGAGGTCACACAATAGTACTGCTGATGGAGGGTGTACCTATCTCATTCAGGAATCTCTGAATGAGTCCTCAGAGGAGAGGAAGTGTCTGGAAGTAGGGCTTGCCTTGGTGCAGGGCTAAGCCCTACTTGGTCCTTGCATTTAGGACAGAATTGGTTTTTTTTTAATAACATTGGCAATGAAACCCAGGGTCTCTGTCATGCTGGCAAGTACTCCACCCCTGAGCTGCATCTTTAGCTCTTACATTTTTTTGTTTGTCTTTGTAGACAGAGTCTTAGTAAGTTGCAGAGGTTGGCTTTGAGCATCTCTCTATAGTCAGACAGGCCTTGAACTTCCAATCTTCCAGCTTCAGTTTCCTGAGTAACTGGGCCTGTATCACCAGGCCTAGAGGCCTGACTTGATTCTTATCTATTTATCTTCTCTCTCTCTCTTTCTGTGTGTGTGTGTGTGTATGTGTGTAGGTCACTGTGACCTTTTAGGACGTGCCTGTGCTTGTAGCTGTCAACAGATTACCCTCTATCAGAGCCACCTTGGTCTAAGATCCTGGTGGCATCCTTAATGAGCCACAGGGGAGAGCTTTGCCTCTGTCCACACCTGCTTCCTATTCTTCTCAAGTGAGACAAGGGCTTGCACATTCAGTTTCATCTGGGGTTGGGGCTCTGAGGAATGAAACCTTTGCAAGTATGTATTTGTGTCTCTTTCTTCGATGCTGTAGATGAGTCTGGTCACTATCTGGTTTTCCTGTTGACTGTTGGGTAAATGAAGTGCCTGCTTGGTCCCTAACTAACAAAGAAATGGATACACATCAAGGAACACTGGAGACAGCTTTTCTAAGGAAATTAGGGCTCATTCTGTGAAGGCCTTACCAAGCATGGGACCAGTACCCGGTGCCACATAAAACCGGGTGTGCTTTTATCTCAGCACTAGGAAGTGGAGGCAGAAGGATCAGCGTTCAAGGTCATCCTCAAATTCGAGGCCAGTCTGGGATATATGAGACTCTGACTTAGAAAACAAACAACAAAAAGACCTTGGGTAACTTGAATGAATCACCTATCTTTACCTATTTCTGAGGCTATGAAATGGCACTGTGACTGGTGGCTCTTAGTGTTATCACCTGTGACTGCAAAAGTTAGCTTTTGTCCCCATGAACCTTCAGAGTTTGCTAACATAACCATCTGTAAAGAATAAGAATTTGTTTCTTTATCAAAAATACATTTCTCCTGCAAGTTGGGGAATTGTGCATAAGGAGAAGAGTTTCCCTGCCTGCTTATAAGTATCTGGATTGAGGTATATGAGTATCAAAGATGGAAGAAGCCAGACATGGTGACACACACCTGTAATTCCAACACTCTGGAGAATGAGGCAGGGGGATTGCAAGTTTGAGACTAGCCTGGGCTGCACAGCAAGCTCTTATTTCAAACTGGGGAAAAAAAAAAAAAAAAGGTGTGTATGTGAGTGAACAAAGGTAGCAATACCCAAGACCTTATGTCCTTTGGGTAAATTCCTGGTCATCTTACAGAGCCTAGCCAGAGAAGCTTTCCCTAAGCCCTGAGCAAGGGGTGCTGGAAATGGACATAGATGAGATACTGTCCCAACCCCCAAAGGTTGACCATCTAGCATTTGAGACATAACAAAAGGGCACTGACAGGAAACCAAGTGACCCCTGACCTGGGGAATCAGAGGTTTCCCAGCGGAGGTGACTCTGTACTCGGTACAGGTGTTGAGCATGCCTCTGAGTCAGTATGTGGACCTGCTGCTAATTTATGAGAAATGCCTTGGACACAGAGCCTCAAAGTATAGATTATAGGTGACCCAACAGTCTCTCAGATGTGTGACTAGGAAGTGCAAGAGAAGGGAGAAAATCTTACCAATTGACAAAAGCTTGAAAGATACATCCATTTAAAAAGGGTTTTTTATTTATTTAATGTGTATGAATGCTTTGCCTGCATGTATGTAAGTGCAGCTGTGTTATGCAATGTCTGCAGAGACCAGAAAAGGGTATTTGGGCCCCTGGAATTGGAATTATAGACAGTTCTTAGCAGCCATTTGGGAGCTGGGAACTAAACTCAGGTCCTCTGCAAGAAGAGGCCTGGAATCCGTATTTGAAACCTGCCTCTGGCCCTTCACCTTTGGGGATGTTTCCCCAGCATTGTACATGGACCTTTTCTGTACTTTGTACCTCACCCCTGTCGGTGGAATTCTCTGTTCCAGCAACCGGGGAAATCAAGAGTTCCGCTGAGTAACTCCTAGGCAGTGATCTGGAGGGACAGGAAAGATTCAAGGGCATCCCAGGAGTGTAGGACCTCTCCACTGACTGTCTGGACTGTCAGGCATTGCCAGAGGGGCTTCTGTTTGCATTTAGTAACAATCTCATGAGGACATTGCTGGCACCTTTCAAAGCCAAGAGCATCTGTTCCATTTATTGGGACCTTAGGGTAAAGAGCAGTAATATACTTTTAGTTGAGGATAGGGGCGGCGTAGGCACGTTAATAGAAGAATGGCATATAAGTAAAGGAGGTGAAGACTACGTTTATAATTGAAAAATACATACAACTGAGTATGTCATAAAGAGGAGCGAGACGAACTGCGGCAGTGCACCCTCGTGATCCCAGCACTTCACAGGAGACTCTGTCTCAAAACCACGAAAACAAAAGGAGGGACCAGGGTTCCAGGCACTCCACGTCCTGTCACATTAAATAGGGTTGTTTACCCTACCGAAGACTTGGGGAGTGTCGTCTAGGGCCAGATTCAGAAGGTCGGGGATGGGAAAGACTAGGAGCCCAGAGACCAGCCATGCAGTAGATTTGGTTCAGGACAAAACAGGCGGCACGCACGGTCTGTGCAAAGAGCACGCAGAATGCGCGAGTGGGAGCTGAGTCTCGCAGGAGACGCCACGCCTGGGGAGACGATGAGGCTGGAACAGCTCGGCGGCGTGGGCGCGGCGCGCGTGGCTGGGACCTGCACATGGAGCTCTGGTACTCGAGGCCGGTTTGAGACATTTGATCAGACAAGAAAAAAAAGTGTACTGGTAGAGACCGACGTAAGATCGGGTAAGCGGGACTTCTGACAATAAAGCCTAAGCTGTACCACAAGCGACAGGCACGGACGGGGTTCGAACCCGCGATCTTCGGTTTACGAGACCGACGCCTTACCACTTGGCCACCGCGCCTGACAGCCGAGCGAGCAGTGGAAGCTCTCAGTGGAGGGGAGGTGGTGCGGGTGGGGAGGCGGACAGACTCCGCCCCTCCCCACCCAGGCCCCGCCCCTTCCTGGTGGCCCGCCCACCGAGCGGCGAGGATTGACGTGCTCGGGGCCTGCCTACTCCCAGTATCTCGGCCCCGAGGCGGCCGGAGAAGCGTCTGGTGCGGAACCGGAGGACGCTGGAAAGCCTGCGGATCTGCTTCCAACGAGCGAGCGCTCAGGCAGGGTCCCGAGTTCGCGTCGCCGGCCCACAGAGGCTGCAGGGATGTGCGTGAGGACCGGGCGTGAGCGGGAAGTGCTGCGGGCCACCGGGAGCCGGGGACCCGCTTTGTTGTGATCGTGATCACCGCGCAGAAGCACAAGTGCTGAGCGCGAGCATTTGGGGTGCAGAGGAGACAAGTCGGTGGGACGTCCACCCGGAAAGATGACCAGACGGAGACTGGGCCTGGCGGTGCGGGAGAGGGATGAGGTTTTGTTTCACTTCTGTGAAGGAAGAAAAGGGGAGGGGTGGGGTCTCACTTCTTGTAGGTCTTTTGCAGAGGTCGGAATGATCAGTATTTATTTCTGGAAACAGGCGGTTTTGTAGACCAGGCTGGCTTCAAACTATGATCCTTCTGCCTCCACCTCCCAAGTGCTGAGATTACAGGCGTGGGAGAGTACCCATTTATAAAAAACAAAACAGGGTGCTGGGGATGGAACCCAGGGCTTCACTCATGCGAAACAAGCATCCTGCAACCGAACTACATCCATATCTCCTAGATCTATGATTAAACATTTCATTTATCCTGACATGGTGGGACACACCATTAATCCCTTTAATCCCAACACTTGGGAGTTTTAGGCAGGTGGATCTCTGTGAGATCCAGGCCAGCCTGGTCTACATAGGGAGTCCCAGGCCAGCTAGGACTCAAGAAAACCCTGTTTCAAAAATTTAAACAAACAAGTAATAGTAATAAAAATTTAAAAATATTTAATCTAAAATTATTTAAATTTTTAATCGTTTTAAAAGACTAAAAGGAAATTAGGATCCTCCATCCTTTAACCATAGCACATCTGTTCTAGGAGAGAGGTGAGAGGACCCAGGCATGGGAACAGGAGGCCTCCCCTGCTGCAGGGGGCAATGCCCTAGTCAGCACCCCGTTGGGCAGCCTTCTTCATTACTGTCCGCAAAGAGCATCAGAGCTTGCTGGAGGAAGCACCCGTCAGAGAGACCATGCCATGGTCAACTCCGCTGCAAACAGCAAGTTCATCTTTATTTATGGGTAGAACTTTTAAAAAATAAAATTGTGGTGATTTGGAAAACCTAAATGGATATTTATGTTAAAAACAAAATTTATCAGCTTAACTATTTAAAATTTACATACTGTGTTAACTATACATTTGTTGTACAACAGATTGCTAGAGCTGAGTTTTTGGTGTTTGGTTTTGTTTTCCAGAGTCCTCTAGATGCTAGACAAGCATTCTACCCCAGCTCTAATCTTACTTTGTATTTTGAGACAGGGTAGCCTTGAACTCATCCAGCCCTCTCCCCGCACTCGTCCCCCCAGAAGGGCTTTGAAGTGACTCTGAAGTCCAGTGAGTCCATGAACTTGTGATCCTCCTGCCTCTGCCTTGGGAGGCTGCCCCACCAGGCAGAGTGAGCTGTACCATTTTGCAGGGCTGAAACATTGCCCGATTCCCTGACAACCACCACTCTACTTTCAGTTTAAGAAATTGACAACTTTAGATACTTCATAGAAGTGGAAGTCTTGCAGACTTGAGGGGACTGGCTTTTTACAGATAGCATAAGCTCTTTGCCTTTCACGCATGTTGTGACATGCGGCAGGATTTCCTTTGTAGGGTTGAATAGTATTCCCTTATAGGTATAGACCATAATTTCTTTATCCACCCTTGTCTGGTGGACTTTTTTGTTTGTCAGTAATATTTCAATGAAATGAGTATGCAAATCTATTTGAAATATTATTTTCAATTCTTTTTGGATGTATACTCAGAAGCAACACTGTGGGTGATGTAATTGTAATTATTGAGGGAATTTCCATACGGCATGCCGTGACGACCACCTGAACTTCCCCCCGCCAGTGCACGGGGGCTGCAGCGTCTCCGCGTCCTTGCCAGCATGTGTCACTTTGTTGTTTTGTTGTGTTTTTTGGACAGTGACCATCCTCAGGCTGTGAGGTGGCAGCTCACTGTGGTTGGGTTGCATTTCCCCGTTAATGATGTGGTGCCTTTTCATGGACTTGTTGGCAATTTGTATTTCTTCTTTAGAGAAATGTCTATTCCAGTCCCATTTTTAAATTGGGTTATTTGAGTTTTTGTGTTTGAGTTAGTTTTTTAAAAAGATTTTAACTTTTAGAAATTATATGTGTGTGTGCACATTTGAGTGTAGCTTCCTACAGAGTGCAGAGGAGGGTGTTAGATCTCCTGGAGCTGGAGTTACAGGTAGTTGAGAGCTGTCCAATATGTGTGCTGGGAACTGAACTCAGGTCCTCTGCAAAAGTAGCACACACTCTTAGTTGCTGAGCCATCTCTCCAGCCCAGTTACAGAAGTTTTAAAAATCTGTTTTGGATATTAGCCCCCTTTTAATTTATTCTGAGTTAATTTTTATATATAAAGTAAGAAAGGATCCAATTTCATTGTTTTCTATATGGATATCTGGTTTTTCCCAACATCACTTGTTAAAGAGTTTTGTTGTTTTTCTTTTTGAGACATGGTCTCACTATGTAGCTCTGGCTGGCCTAGAACTTGCCAAGTAGACCATTCTGGCCTTGACATCACAGAGAGTAGCCTTCCCCTGCCTCCTGAGTGCTGGGATTAAAGATGTGTGCCACCATGCCCAGACTGGAAAGTTTTTAAAATTCTGCATTTATGGGACTGGAGAGATAGGACGTGGTTAAGAGTTCAGTTCCCAGCACCTACATGGCACCTAATAACCGTCTGTAACACCAGTTCCAAGGGATCCAACACCCTCTTCTGGCTTCTGCAGGTATTTCAGGAGTCTTTTCCTTCCTTCTATCATGTGGATCCTAGGGATGGAACTTAGGTTATTAGGTTTGGCAGCAGGCACCATTGAGCCATCTTGCCAGCCTCTCTCCCTTTACAAGCAATTAGTGTGTGTGGTGGGAAGAATGCACACATGCTGTAGCACACGTGTGGAAGTTAAGGACAGCTTTTGGGAGTCAGTTCTCTTCTCCCACCATAAGGATGCCAGGGATCAAATTCACATTGTCAGGTTTGACAGCAGGCACTACCAGGCCTTCTTGCCAGCCCAAGAAAGTTTTTAAAAGCACAAAGAACTTAAAGTCTCTGAAGTTTCATCACTATAGAGAGGCACAATGTATATTTGTGTGTGTATAAAAGAATGTGGAGCTAGAGAGATAGCTCAGCAAAAAAGCACTGGCTGCTCTTGCAGAGGACCTGAGTTCAGTTCTCAGCACCCACATGACAGCTAACAACTGCCCTAACTCCAGTTCCAGGGCTTCCAACTCCCTCTTCTGACTCCTCAGGCATTGCACGACATGGGTGCACTTTACATGCGTGCAGGTAATAACTTCATACACATAAAATGAAAATAATTTTTAAAAAAGAGAGACTGGAGAGATGGCTCTTGCAGAAGACCCAGGTTCAAATTCCAGCACCCACATGGTGGCTAATAACTGTCCATAGCTCCAGTTCCAGGGGTCTGACAGAAGACGCCCTCTTCTGTTCTCTGCAGGCATTGTATGACACACGGGTGCACTTACACACATGCAGATATAACACTCATACACATAAAATAAAAATAAAAAAGAATGCGAGGGGCTTCATGATGGTTCAGTGGTGTGTCCAGGGGACAGGACTTGGGTTCCCAGCACCCATGTTGAGCAGCTCACAGCTGCCTCCAACTCCAGCTCCCAGGGGTCCAATGCCCCCTTCCAGCTTCTCTAGGCATCCGAATAGACTCACATATACAAATAAATAAAAATAAATCTTTTTTTTAAAAAGACTGTGATTGATTTATTCTGAGCTATGTTAGTATTTTTACACATTTTAAATTAGAAATAGAATGATGCTGTAACAACTGATAGTCTTAAAGTTGACTGGCATTTTTTTTAAGTAGTAGCATATGCAAAATAGTTTGTAGGCCAGCAAGATGGCACAGTGGGTAAAGGTGTTGCTGCGAAAGCCTGAGGACCTGAGGGATAAACAAAGCAGTGGAGACAGTGAAAAGGTCAGGGGTTTGGGGAGCTGGGATGGGGTGAACAGGCAGAACACAGAAAATCTTTAGGAGGTGAAGCGTTCTTTATGACACTGAGCATAGGGTACTGCTCATCATGTCTCCATCATGAATATACCCTTCAAGACGGACCAGGGGTAAGCTGTGGACTCAAATGTTAGCAGTGTGCAGGGGAGGGTCAATAACTGCAGCTGGTGGGAGAGGTTGGGGAGCGGGGGGTTTTTAGTGCAGTCACATTCACATGTGGTTGAGGCTTCCCTTAAACTTCTGATCTTCCTGTGTCCACCTTCCCCCCACAGCACTATGCTAGAGCTCCATTTAAAAAATGTATCTTTTAGGGACTAGAGAGATGGTTCAGCAGTTAAGGGCACTGGCTGTACTTGCAGAGGACCTAGGTTCAATTCCTAGCACCCACATGGCAGCTAACAATGTCTGTACCTCTAGTTCTAGGGGATCTGATGCCTTCTGTTTCCTCTGGCATTGCACATGCAGGTAATACACTAATACATATAAAAATATTTTTTTAAAATATCTTTTATTATTTTTATTTTTTTATGTGTATGATGTGTGTAAGTGCACCACATGCATACAATGCCTGGAGGCTGTCAGATCCCCTGGAACTGGAGTTACTGATGATTATTGGCCACCATGTAGGTGTTGGGAACTGAACTTGAATCCTCTAAAAGTACAGCCAGTGTTCTTACCCTGAATTTCTCCAGCCCCCGTAGAGCTCTACTGTTAAATAAGCAAAACGTAGTGTATCAGGTGGTGATAATACCAGGGAGAAAGAAAGCACTGAATAGAAGTTTGGGGAGTAAAATGCTCTATTTTAAATAATCTAATGTGGTAGATTAAATGCAGTCACCTGGTCTTGGCAGCTTTGACCACCTGGAGATGGAGCCTGTCCCCCACCCTCCATTTCAGGCCAGCTGCATGGCTCCTTTTACTGAAAGAATGTCGTGGCACTGATGTTTAAGCCCAGGCTTAGGCTCCGAGATGCCTTGCAGCTTTCGCCTCCACCATTTCAGAACAGTCCTGAGGATGTCACATAAAGGACTCTAGATACTGAAGGATAGGAGATCATGAGGACTTGTTCCAGCCTAGACCACCTGTAATAGTGACATTTTTTAGCCACATGGTGGCTAAAAATGTCTAACTCCAGTTCCAGGGAATCCAGTGCCCTCTTCTGGCCTCTAGGGGCCATGCACATGATGCATACATACATATATACTTTTTTTTTTTTTAATTTAAAAAGGAAAAAAGAGCCGGGCATGGTGGCACACATCTTTAATTTCAGCACCCACAGGGGCAGGGGCAGAGGCAGATGGATCTCTGAGTCTGGGAGACCCTGACTCAAAAAGACCAAAAAGAAAGCAGAAAGTAATTTAAACCGAGTGTGGTGGCTCATACCTGCAAACCCGGCACTTGAGAGACAGAGGCAGCAGATCTCTGAGAGTTTCAGGCCAGCCTGGTCTACATAGCAAGTTCCTGGCCAGTCAGGGTCTCACTGGTACATCAATGGAAGCCCAACCCCCAACCCCCATTGTGACTATGTTTGAACATAAAACTTTGGGGAAGTAATTGAGGTCACAGGATGGACCCTAAACCAATAACACTAGACCTTTAAGTAGAGAGACACTGTATGGCTGTGTCTCTGTAATCACAGAGAAGAGGCCATACAAGGACACAGTGGGAAGGTAGGTGCCCTGTGAGCAGAAGAGTGGCCTTGCCAGAAGCCAACCCCAATGGAACCTTGACTTTAAACCTCTAACCTCCATAACTATAAAACACACCTCTGTCATTCCAGCCTTCCAGTCTGAGGTATTCTTGAAAGGGTATTCTGAGCCACTAAGACATCACCCGAGTCTGGGCTGCCTTCATCCTTCATCACGGTCGCTTCTTGTGGTTACTGTAAGTCCCCACCTGACCACTCCCGGCTGAACGCCCTGTTGAGTCCCCACTGCTGCTGCCTGCTCATTCCTCCCGCCCTCAGGTCTGTTCCCTCCCACTCGTCTCAGACCTGTCTTATCTGGTCAGCCACCTCCTTCTCCAGGTCTCAGAAGCCCATGACTCCCCGTAAGTCCAGATGCATCTTAAACACCAGAACGGCTCACCGCAGCCCACACACTGGAGTCACATGGGTCGCCTTAAAACCATTCCAGTGCCCCCCTTACGCCCACTCATCCTGAGCAGAATGGCTGGTTAGGATGCTTTTCAAAACAATTCTAGGTGATGCTGATGTGCAGTGGGGCTTAAGTGGCTCACTTGCATACTGTGGATACACCCTGTGGGTCAGGGTGGAGAGCAGACCTGGTTCATTGTTCCTGAGCTCAGCACCTCCTCTCCTTGGATGTATGTGAGCAGATGGGTCTGCTCAGTGGATGGAAATGGATCTGCCTTGGCTCACCAGGTTCTCTACCTCCAGGTCAGCTCAGCCTTCCCCACCTACCTTTCTGCTCACCTCCCTCCCTCGTACCCTGAGGGGTTGTGCTCTCTCTCTCTCTCTGCTCCAAGACTGTACTCCCTGAATCCCTATAGTCGGCTGCAGTCCCGTCCTCTAGAAAGCCATCCCTAACCTATGACCTGGCTGTATCCTTTTGCCCACCTCAATTCCCAAACCCCCAGACCTTGGTGCCACCATCACCCTAGCAATCAGTTTTGTCTTTCCCCTCTCCCGGGAACCCAGGACTGAGAAGCTTGAAGCTTTGTCTGCACTGATTCCATGTTTGGTATGCACATGTGCACGGATCTGATTGATTTCCGCACTCAGATACTTATTTTTTTAGCCAACTCAAGAGGCTTGGGTCTAGACACGGAAGATGCAAAAAGCTCTGTAATCTAGAGCCCAGAGTTGATGGGATCTGACAGTGGAATCCCTGCCCCTACCCTCCACCAGTGAGTCACCTCTCCCAAAAGAAACTGGGTCCTAATGTTTAATGTTGAACCTTATTTGCATTCTTGCAGATATACTCAAGTTTAAAAAGGCTCACTAAATTATCTGAGTTCAAATTTAAATTCAAATTCAGTTTACTGGGTTATCCTGTGTTGTCAGTCTGGAGGCCCCAGCTGGTAAGGAAGGAATACAGTGCGGAGGGAGAGAGGAGCTGCAGAGCCTCCAACTCTGCGCTTGATAACTTGACACAGACACCTGGGAAGAGCCATCAAATGAGAAATTTTCTCCACCTGACTGACCTGTGAGCTTGTCTGTGGGGCATTTTCTTGATTGCAAATTGATGTAGGAGGGCCTGGCCCATTGTGGGTGGTACCATCCCTGAGCAGGCTGGCCTGGGCTGTATCACAGTAGCTGAGCGAGCCAGAGGCAACAAGCCAGAAAGCGGTATTGCTCCGTGGTCTCTGCTTCAGTTTCTGCTGACTTTCCTCCACGACGAACTGCTGCTTGGAAAGGTAAGACGCCATAAACCCTTTCCTCCCAAAGCTGGGATTTGGCCAGTATTTTATCACAGCAACAGAAATACAAACTGGGCCTGTGGGGCCCACGAGGTGGGTAAACCTGTCCAATTGGGAGCTGTTGCGGACCCCAGAGGACCCATAACATCAGGCCTTCACGGGGAGGCGGAAGATAGGAGCCACACCTGGCCTGGGTGACCTGTGATGACCTTTTATCCTCAAACCCCAAAATAAAAGACGGGAAAGAGCAGAAATCTGAGGGTTTGGGCCACATAATCCAAGGCATAGCAGAGCTCAGGGCAGGCAGGTGAAACTAGCTTAAGTGAAAAACCTGGGCCTATGACTTGGAGGGGCCCCAGCAGATATGAGAGAATCGTGACCCAGGTACTCATTTGGCCTAAAAAACATGGGTTACAGGATTAAAGTTTTCAATCACAGTCTTGAGGCAGAACGTGAGCAGCGTGGGGGCTTCTGAGAGCCACATGTCTAGGGAAAGCAGGCTAGAACAAGGAGCCTACTTTGCCCTTCTCCTAGGGGCAGCACTGGCCACCTGTTATTGCAGTATGGAGCCTGCCTCCCTCCCTTCCTTTACCCCACAAATCCCCTGAAGCCACAAATGTTCGCACAAGTCAGGCACAAAAAGCCAACTATTTATTTACATTATAGTCTGTACATTACAGTTCCTTGGAAGGCGCCCACTGCCGAGAGCCTGTTTCTTTTTGGAGAGATCAGGCTGGAGGCAAACAGCTCAGGACCTGGGACTCACCCTTCTCTGGGGCCTGGAAGTGGAAGTCTCATCCCAACCCTAAAGCAGAGGCCATCTGCAATTACTGGCTTCTGGGGCAAAACCCCAGATGGAATCCCTGGAGTCAGAACGCACCTGACAAACCCCTGGGCCTAAGACCCAGCCCCAGTGTAGGCAGAACTGAAGGTAGGAGTCAACACACTGAGTCCTCAGCATACACTGTCCATCCAGGTCCTGACATCAAGTCTGATGTTTAATGGCACTCTGGTCCGAGCACCTTCAGCACACAAGGAAGGGCTGGGCAGGTGGTAACAGCAGGTGGGGACAATAGTAGAGTGATTTCCTGCAGCCCACATGGGGGATCTGCTGCATTCAGAGACACCAGATCCAATGGCCCGAAACCCAAGCATACTGCTAAGCACTGGGAACCACAAGGCCAGGGCTTCCTCCAGGGCAAGAGGCAGGCACATGGCCATGCAGACCTTTGACCTCCCTGCTGGGGTGGGGCCAATGCCCTAGGTTAAAAATATGCTGTCTTCTATAATTATCCACATTACAAAGTAGAGGTTTGTGGGAGAAGTTGTTCTGCACAAAGCTACCCTTGTCTGGGATGCAAGTCTTCTAAACTAGCTTCAGGTGGATGGGGGACTAAGTGGTCCCCATGCTTAAGACTATAACAAAAGATGCTATACAAAGTTACCAAGCCTGTGAGGCTGGGCTCCCGAGCCATAGGGAAGCAGAGCCTGATCATGGGGTACATGTGAGTACACACGAGACTGGGAAAGGAGGCAGGTATAGAAATAGAGGCAGTGGGTAACAGAATCCCGTATGGGGGTGACAGGGAAGAAAAGGCACAAGGACAGGGACCCCAAAACCATGCAGACAAAAACAGCCTGTGCAGCACAGCAAAGCAGATGGTCCCAGGAGGAGACAGGGCCGCCAGAGCCCAGACCCGCAGGAGAGGCGGCCCAGGATGCCATTCCCAGCTGGCCTCTGAAGCAGACCTAACATTACAGTCACAATGGGAGAGGGGCGGGACGAGGAGGAGCAGCTGCCTATAAAGTGGGAACATCAAGGCTGAGTGGAGACCCAGCTCCTGTGAGGATTTGGTCACTCTAATTTGAGGCTTCTGTGGGAGGACACCTCAGTTATACCAGCCTGAAGAACCATCCTAAGACGGGAGTCCTTGGGCCCCAACAGGAAGTCTGGGACGAAAGACTGGGAAGAAGGCTGTAGTGAAGCCCTAAAGGGCTTCTTACCTGGACCCACTTGGACCTTTACAGAGACACTGGGGATTCTGCCAGGCTGTTAAAACCACTCCCTTGGCATGTTGACTACAGAGACCCAAACCGTTCCCAACATACCTAGAGGAGGAGTGAATGCCTTTCTTCCCCTCAGTCCTTGCTGCAGGCTTTGAAATAAATATCCCCATGTATATCAGCATCCTCCAAACCATCAGAAACAGAATGGGCCACAATTCTGACAAGTCATCGGACCAGTACAGGTCTGCACTCAACTGGGTGCCAATGTGGCACTAATGGAAAAACTAGACCCCGGCCCCTCTCTTGCCCAGTCAGAAAATGGGCAAAACCCACAAAGCCAGGTGGCTGCTGCATCTGAGGTTGCTTCCAGGGGACAGTTCCCATCTAATGAATGGTCTGTCCCCATCTTGCAGTGGGCCTGTGCCCAGAGTATCCTGGCATAGGTCTCCTGTGACTCCAGGCAGAGACCCATTCAGTGGTATAGACCTCTAGCTGGTGAGAGCAGCAGGCCTCCCACTCTGGGCTGAGGACTGTTCATCAGCATCATCACCAGAAGTTATCATCTCAGGCCAGGGCATGATTCTTTAGCCCTGCTCAACCTCAGTAGCCGTTTCATGTGTTTTCTCTACCTCAGCCAACAGCCTTCTAAGACAGGAGGCCTCAACTCTGAGCTGTCCATGAGCCAGCACCTGGGTCAAGACCTTTAAACATGTAGGTGCCAGGCTAACCCTGCCCCACCAATTGAGAAAGAAACTCAAGGTCAGTCCTGTCATACATTTTTTTTCTTAGTGCCAGGGATGGATCACTGAGCCTGGCACAGGTCAGGCACTGTAACACTGGACTAGATCCCCTGCCCTTTGTCATCAGAATGTTCAAACATCTCCCGAGATGACACCAGTGGACAAAGGGGCAAACCAGTCTTAGGTCCTGGTGTTTTGGTTGGTTCTTGAGTTTTGCTTATGTTTTTAGTATGTCAGAAATTTTAAAATTCCCTCTTAAGAGTTTTTATGAAGCTACCAGTTTAAAATAAAATCTGGCCAATCCAAAGCTAAAAATAAGCAAGCAAACATAGGTTTGAAAACATTAGCTAATTGTGTTTGGTTTCCAATGGAATGCAAGGACAGCTCAGTGCCATGTAAAAAATACACCCTGCACACGGCCCCAGCCCCAACCCACTCTGATCTTGGCAAGTTACTGCTGATTCCTCCATGGTGAGGCTGCAGGGTTTGGCAAACTTCCTCCTCCCAACTACTCAACTAAGGATCACCTGGGGCATTCCTAAACCATTTCAAGACCTGGGCCATACCTGTACCAATTAAGTTAGAACATGTGAGGATCAGAATTTTAAAGGCTTGCTATTTTAAACATCAAGTATGACAGGGAATATAATGATCGTGAAAGTTAAGTCTCACTTTTCTGAAACTTAAATCTAACTGAGCACCATGTCTATCATACGAAGTCAGGGCAGAACTCATAAACGGAAAATGAGTCAGTGAGGCAGCAGACAGGGAGGGCAAGCTATCTTCTGAGCAAGAAGAGCTCTGGAATCTCCTCATGGGTGATGTGGCGCTTTCAGGCCCAGAAGAACATTTCAGAAATAAGCTGGGTGTAGTGGCTCATACTGAGACAGACTACCTTGAGTCTGAGGGCAGCCTGGGCTACAAAGTGAGTTCCAGGCCAACTTGAGCTGTAGTTTAAGACCCTGCCTCAAGGAGGAGGAGAAAAAAACACTACTACCACAACAAAAAACTTACAGCCAAGTTGTTGACAAGGTTTTCTAAGTGTGTTCTGACTGAGGAAAGAAGGGTGGATTTAGCTTGAGGCCTGTGCTACATGGAAGTCAGTCCCTCATTTAGAGGTCTCTTTTTAGAGGTCTCTTCCAGAGGCCTCTCTGGCAGTGGCCCAGGTCCACAGGGACCAAACAGCATTTCTTCAGGGAGTCTGTTCTTCCAGCACAATCCGTGTGTCGACAGCCTTTCCTGCCTGTTGCCCTAGCAGAAATTCCTTCCCCCATTGTGACTTTGTAACTCCACTTCTGTGGCCTTCTCTGAAAATCTGTGCCAGTGAAACTGGGGCCCCTATATGACTGCAAGTACAGAATGCTTGCCCCTAGGACAGCCCCCTAGCTCAGCACTCAGATTCAGCTCATTGTGATGCTCATTCAACATGAGATCCAGACCAACTTCAAGTCAAGATTTATTTTCCCTTCCTACTGACAAATCCTCACAAAACAAACCCCTGTCTAGCCCTCTTTGTCTGCATCTTCCTAGACCTGGGGGACATACGTGGAGGCCTGTGCTCTGAGAACCAAGTCTCCCACAGACCTGCTCACCCATCTCCCTGATGTAGCTCATCCCAGGCAGAACAGGACAGTTCCACCACCTGCAGCCCATACATACAAATAAGAACAAAAGCCACGGAGAGCAAAAGTGACTGGAATGAATGGAGTGACAGCAGCCTGCACTTGGCAAAGGCAGGGCATACACTCGGGTCCCCAGACCCCTTCTTCACCCCACGGCCTCCCTCTCCTCTCACTCCTCCCTGTGCCTCCCCGACATGCCCAAACCTTCCTCTTTACATGGGATGTGCTGAAGCAAACTGAGGGGAGCAGTAAGACCACACGTGTTTACAGACTTGGGTAAAGAAATGAATTACAAGCTGTATAAAATCAAGATAAATTAGAAAACTCAAAGTACCGTTTCTACTCCCAGATGCCTAAAAATCACATTAAAAGAACCCTGTGGGGCGAATTCCCACCACACGTCCACAGGACGGAAGACTGAGGCCCTGCTCCCAGTGCCCCCGGGCTCTCTCCAGTGCAGCTCTCTAGCTGGCACCGGAGTCAGATGTGTATTTGAACGTTGTAAGAAGGGGCCTGGCTATCTCCCAGCAGAGTCTAAGCTGGGATTTGGAAATTCTTCCCAAGGCCTGTCCTTACCAAGCCGTGTGGAGCCCAGGCAGGGGCCATGATGGTCCATGCACATGGAAGTAGCAGCCACAGGGCCATGCTCCTCCCAGGAGACTATTTCTTTGGTACCCAATGTCACCACTTGCCTTGGGCACCACCCCAAAGTTGTTCTTGGCCTCCAAGTGAATGTCACTTATTTGTCTTCAAAACAAAACAAAGCCAAATCAGAAAGGGGAGGTAGGCAAGCAGGGCTAGGAGGGGCGCAGAAAACTACAAAAGCCTGGCCCAACTCCTGACGGTCCATGCTAGCTGCTCTGCAAACCTGAGTCCAATGGACCCCTTTTACCTACATTCCAGAGGGCTGCCCACAGGGGTCCCTACTCCCCGACACCCCTTCCTCCTCTTTGAGCTTAAAAATCTGGGCTTGAAAGGTGGCCAAAGAGGCTGGCCAGGACACCAAACACTGGAAAACATCATCGTTTTCCTTCTGCTACTAGGAGGAAGGGGAAGGAAGCTATCTCCTGAGAGCATCTTCTAACCCTTTTCCAGAGGTAGAATCATTTCATCCAGTATCTGAAATGCAAGCTTCCAGTTCTTGCTATTACAGTTACATTAACTCCTGAGAGCAGTCCATGCCCCTCCCCCCGCCACATCCAGTCCCCTCTGCCCCTCACAAAGGGGCTGCAAAGTGCACACACAGCTCACTATGGGGCTGTCACCCAAGCCATGGCCCCAAGCTCACCCCTCGCCTGTGTGTGCACAGTCTCCCACATATACACCACACAGCACACACAGGGTAAAGGTACATTTACAGAGTGAGTATAGAGCCTGCCTACACCCTCATCCTCAGGCAGGCCTCCCCTAGATCCCAGGTCCTGAGGCCGCTCCGCAGCCAGCCCTGACTCAGTGTTTGATCTCCAGGATGGAAGGGTTGTGATCCAAGATGGCCAGGATAATCTTGTCCATGTACTGCCTCAGCCGAAAGTTGATCTCCTCCTGCTCCTTTAAAGCCTCCATTAGCTGAAAAGAATGGCAAAGGTGGGTCAGAAACTGGGTCCAGGCTGAGCTTATAGTGGACCAGTGACCAATGACAGGCCTAAGAGACCCAGGGCAAGGTGGACCCCAGACCAGCCCGAGTACTTGGAGGCGGGGGCTAGAGTCTAAGGCAATGCCACTGATCTGTGGATTAGCCCAGGGGCGGGGAACTTTTCATAAAGGTTGGGAACACTGGCCAGATGCACTTAATAATCAAGGGAGCTGTGTATAGTCCCTGGTTCCAGAAGATGCCCAGGGCTGCCAAGTTTTCCTCTGCCTAGAATGGTCTCTCCTCATCCCAGCCCTGTCTTTTCCAGAAACTCTTACTGTGACCTTAGGTGAAGCTGAACTGCCGCTTGAACCTAGAGCTCCTTGAGCTCAGAGGCCAGCCCTTAGCTCAGTCTCAAGTAGAAGGCAAGGTTCAGTGACATGGGGCCTCAGGTTCACATAAAGCATTTGCCACTTGCAGGAGGAAACAGAGCTAAGCTCCTACCCTATGCCACCTCCTGCTCAGATCTGCTGTCACTGTGGTAGTGGTAAATAGATGATTATCAGGGACCCAGCAGGTGAAGAGTGGGGTGGGACAGGGTTCACAGAAAGGGGACCAGGTACCATCATGAGAGTGAGGGACAGAGGGGACCAGGCTACCTCATCACGAGATGCTGTGTCGATTTCTGCAGCCAGAGACTGGGCTTTGGTCTGGGTGGCAAAGAGGTTCTTTGCTTCATAGAGACTGAGGCTCAGGATCTGCCCATTCAGGTCATCATTCTGATCCCGCAGCTTATGATTCTCCTGCAATGACAGAACAAAGGCACTCTGACTCAGGGAACCAGTGAGAGCTCACTGAACTCCCTTCTAATCTGCCTCCTCTGACCACAGGCATCCTTTTGGTGTCACTTCCAGGTCAGAAGGCCTGTGACATGGTGTTTGCTGGGCCTTAGTGGTAGGCGAACTAGGGCCTGGCCCAGGTGTGTGGCACACCACAGCCCTCGGTTAGAAGGGGCGTTGCAACCCCTCTTGAACAAGTGGATTTGCAGATGGGGCCTGGCTCAACATCCTTCCTCCCCAGAGTCCTATGGAAAGCACCACCCACAGATGCTCCATCTGCATCTGGTCCTGTCAGTCTGCAGTTCTGGAATCTCTAGGCAGGAAAGTGGGCAGGCTTCCCCGCTCCTCCTACAGCCAGGTTCTGGAACTTGCTCAATGGGAGCTGTTTCAAGGCACCCTGGCCCAGGAAGATAACTGACATCATAGCTCCCTCTTCAGTTCTTGCTACTGGGGCCTATGGCTCACCTCAGAGACCTGGGTAGGTGGAAGAGCTGGCTCAGAATCACTGCAGGAGAGGACTACCAGGACCTCTGCCTGGGTGAATGAACTGTAGTGTGACCTGAGCTGAGCTATCACTCCCCTCCTAGGCCACTGCCCCTTCTGGATCCCATGGCCAACCCAGGCTGGTCTCTAACAAAGGGGAAATGATGGGAGGCAGAATCTGACTCAGGGCTTTTTTCTCAGAGGACCCACTGCAGCCCATCACATGTCTGTAAGAAGGAATGGTATCCACACCCCAAATACCTGTGACAGGACAGGAGCCTCTTTTTATGGGTACAAAGAGTCCAAAAACCACTGGATGTAACAAGAGCAAAGCTGCTTGCCCCCAGCCCAAAGCGTGAGATGGGATAGGCAGCCCTAGCAATCAAGCTACTGAGAGGGGCAAAGAGGCGGGGTGGTAGGCCTCTACACCCAAGCCTACACAGCTGACTCAGCCACCCCATCAAAGCTCTGGGGCCCACCTGCTTCAAACGCTTGACCTCATGTTCAAGTTCCACCTCTCGGGCTCTGGCATTGAACTCGCCAAGGCCAGATGATGAACTGCGGCCTCTGCCTGGCCGCTCGCAGTCCAGCTTGTACATTTGCAGGTGCTCCAGCTCCTTCCTCAAGTCTTCGATGAGCTACGGAGGAAGAGAGGCCAGTTGTCAACAGAAGGTCATTGGGGGGAAGCCCAAGGACCCCTGGCCGGACACCTACCTCCTGGGTTGCCTCCCGCTCCTTCTGGAACTCGAGGCGGTTCTGCCTCAGCTTGTCCATCATGCGCTTATACAGATCCATCTCGTCCTTGAGCCGCAGGCTGGTGTCCTCCAGCCTGTCAGACATGCGCTGCCGCTCCTGGAGTCAGGCAGACCAAGTCAAGGCAAGCTTTCTGGGGAAGGGGCCTCATACTCTTGAGGACCTTGGTATGGCAAATGGGCAGGCGGACTGCCACCCTCCCACTTCCAGGGCAAAGTCCTCGGAGACATAGCTTAAATACCACATCCAGGTGCCAGATCAGTCTAGAAACACAGGAGGAAACACCCCAGACCCCTGAGGCCCTTCAGGGCTGTCAGGCGAAGCTGCTAGCCCAACAGAAGCTAATCTTGCCTCTTTATACACCATAGGAAACTTGGGAATTCAGAAACAAAAGACAGTCTCAATTTTTCCTTTGTCTTAAAAACTGAAATATTTTTATTAACAAAGTGTCATACATCCTGGGTTAGGCTTGATCTTACTATGTAGTGGAGGTTGACCTTGAACTCTCGAGCCATCTACTTTCACCTCCTGAGTGCTGGGATTAAGGGCATGTGCCACCATATCCCAGCACGTTTTTTTTTTTTCTCAGTAGGGAAATCTTTTACAATTCTAAAAGGTATGAGCTAAAGGCCCCGGTGGCCAGCATCACCTCTGCACATGGCTCCTCACCGGGCCACTCACCTCGTCTAGCTTCTCTGTTTGCGACTTGAGCCGAGCCACCGCTGTTCTCAAATCTGTGTTTTCTTCTTCTAACTGCTGCACCCTGAGGAAAGAAGAAGATGGAGACTCAAGGAATCTGGCCTGAAAAATCACCTTATAGAGAATAGCAACCTACAGTGTCTTCTGCTTCCCAGAAGCAAGAAAACACAAGAGATTGAAGTCACAAAGAAATTTTGCATATTGGTTGAGCATCCCTAATTTAAAATTCCAAAAAGTTCCAAAATCCAACATTTTTTGAATCAAGACAGGATGTCACAAACCAAAACAGTGTATTATCATGAAACTGTTTTGTGTACAATTTAAAATACCAGATAAAATTACCTTAAAGTTATAGGTAATTATAGGATTTTTAAACAATCTTTCTGTATGTCTGTGTGTGTACAGGTAGGAGGGTCAGGGGACAATCCCGTGTGTGGATCCTCTCCTTCCACCCAGAGACGGGCTCTCTAATTGTTTCTGCCAGGCTAGATGGCGCTCTGACTGGCAGGGCTTCTCCTACCTGCCTCTCATCTTGCTGCCTGAGCACCAGGAAGACAGAAGCACACCCTGCATCTAGTTTCACATGGGTTCTGGGGATTCGAGCTCAGGTTCTCATGCTTGCTTGGCAAGCCCTTTACCCACTAAACCACCTTCCCTGGCCCTAGAAGCTATCTTTGAAACAAATGAATTTCATGTTTAGATCAAGTCCTATCCTCAAACATGTGTATGGTAAATATATATTCTAAAATCTAAAAAATTCTGAAATCTGACCTTCACACACAGAACATCAGACTCTTGCATGAATTCTTCCCGAAACAAGCAGGAAGAGGCTTCTGCTAGAAGCAGCAGCCGTCTCCTGTGCTTGCTGTGCTGGGGCTCCTGTTAAGGGACTGCAGCTACAACTGCATTTATTTTCTCCTTTTTACCCCCTGCCCTCATCCAGGGCTCCTCTCTGAGTGCTCACTACAGTACTCAGAGGCAATAATCCTCTACACTGTGTTCACGGATGGTTGCTTTCCAGTGATTCAGAAAGGGTCAGGCGCCAGCCAGCACTCAGGTGGTTTTATAGGCGGGGAACCGTGCAGAACTACTGCTGGGCACTTAATCTTGGAACAGTCCAGCCCCAGGCCACTACCCCGTGCTGGAAAGGGGATTCTTGGCCTTAGTACTGCCCTGAGGCATCCTAGAGAGCTCATCAGACAAGGGTCAGAGAGGAATCTGTGGCCTGGGGCTGGCTGAGGAGAAGTATGTTGATGACTGGGAACACCATCCATGCCTCTGCCACGAACAGAGTCCCCTGGAGTTGTGGAGGGCACGGGTTAGGAGCTCGCTCAGAGCCTGGCTTTTCAGGTCGCCTCCTCCAGCCCTGCTCATGCTGTCTTTTCTTCCTCTACCTCTTTAGTCCCAGCCACCTCTTTTGGTAGTCATCAAAGCAGGCTGAGCAGTCCTCCTTAAGACAGCAGCCCACAGTCCAGATTTAACACGCATCCCTGGTGACAAGCGGGGAGGGGGACGAGGACGGGACGGACAGAGGCCTCTTTTTTTAAACTGCACTGGTGTTAGAGTCACCCATTTCCTGCCTAGCCCAACCCTTCCTCAGCAATCGCTCCCCTGCCCAAGGTGAGGTGTCTGGGGACCCAGGCGTGCTGGGCAGTGCCTGTTCTGCCAGTGACGCCTCACAGCCTCATCATGGTGTGCCCTGTTCGTGAGTTCTGTGGGGGCAGACAGGGAAAGGACAGCGGAGGGAGGACTGCACAATAGGTGGCAAAGCCAAAGGCGACTAGGCTGGTGCTGCTCCTCACGTCCTTGGCTTGGGTTCCAACTAAGAAGCCACCTACATAGCCAAAGGACAAGAGCTCACAGAACCTGGGGGTTTGGATTTCTTGGAAATCCCTAAGTCCAGAGCTCTAGGTTCAACTCACCATGTTCAAATGCAGGGAAGGATGTGACAGCAGGGGGAGCTCCAAGCTTGGGTACGAACCCTGCCTTGGACTCTAGATAACCAAGTTAGTTTTCTTTTCTTAAGCCCTTCAGTGATAGACATCTGGCTGTTTTCCCTGCCTGATGAGAAAGGTGCTACCGTAAACATTCTTTTGCTTGCTCCCTGAAGAATACATCTAAGGCATCAGAAGTAGAAATGTTCGAATGGGAGGCTCAGCTTTACCAAAAACATATGGGACCAGCACCTGCCCAAGGCTGCGAGGGCACAGGGGTAGGGAGGGGCACAGAGGGACACAGTGGGCAGAAGGCCTAGGCGTCCACCTGGTGTTGAGCAGCTCCAGTTCAGTGTTCTTCTCCCGCTCCAGCTTGCTGTAAGTCTCCCGGTGTCTCCGGGCCTCCTCCTCCAGTGCCTGTTCCGCTGTGGTCTCTTGATCCTTTACCATCTCCTCCAGCTCGTGCACCCTAAAGTAGGACACCAACAACCCCAATCAGGGCATGTTCTCATGGCCTACGCATGCTTACCCCAACCAAAGAGGCTTGGAGTCTCCCTACTGAGGGAGATGGTAGAGAGCCTGCCAGGACCTTGGCTGACAGGTTAATTAGGAACACTGTGACATCTAAAAAGTGTGTCAGGGAAAGAATGGTGAAGAATGTTCATAAAGAAGTGAGGCTGCATAGGAGACCCGAGGATGACAGGCCTGTCAACAGCTAGACAAAAGAGCACCAAGGTCTTATCTCCCCGTTCTGCTCTACCTTCATGCCCAGAACCCCTACAATTAACAGCCAGAAGCAACATAGGGTCAGGCCCCTGTGGATTCATAACCCATCATGCTGACCTGGGGCATACAAAGTGGTCTATCCTGGGACCCCCAAGGTAGAGGACCAGACCTAAGCACAGAGAAGCCTACTAACTTGCCTACATCCAGAGAGGACAATGAAATTTAACACCCACCACTTCCTGGACAGTCAGTATGGGGGAGTATTCTGCCTAGTGGGGGGGGGGTGACCTTCGACTCTTCACTGCGCCCCCACTCTGCAGAGCATGTCCCCAAGAAGAGAGAGTCAGACTCTGGTCACTATATGCAGCAGGAGTTGCTGGCCCTGGGGCAGGACACACAGGGTAATATCTATTTTGTTTGGAATCAAGGCCAAGCTCCTTAGAACTGGAAGGATTGAGACTTCTCTGGCAACAGGGTCAACTCTACCCTTCACAGAGCCAACCCACATCGGACCTGTGCACCAGTTGCATATTCTCCTGCTTTAGCTTGCTCTTCAGGTCTCCACTGGTCATGCTGTCATTTTCCAACTCTGTGACTTTTTTTTCCAGGAAGCTGACCTGCAGCATGGGGTTGAAGCATGGTAGAAAAGGCCTTTGAAGCCACAAGACTGAGACACAGGTAATTTTATGACCAAGATCTCCATAAAAAGAACAGTCATGTTTGTAAAGGAAGAGGCATGTGACCTGGGCTCCCAGCTCTGAAATTCTGGGCAGGTACAGGGTTACTGAATCCCCAGAGAGCAACCTGGAGCACCCCTGCCACTATCCCAGGAACATGCAGAGTAGTCCCTTCTTTCACTCTCATTCCAGGGCCCACCTTCTCTGTGATGTCGTTGTCACAGGAGTCGATACTGTCTCGGAACAGGTCCTCAGTGCTGCCATTACTGCTGCTGAAGTTACTGTTGTGCATGAGCTGCCTGCAGCGGGGAAGGGCACCTCTGCCAAGGCTGCCACAGCCTGGGATCCCAGCTCAGGCTACAGCCTGGCCAAGTATCCAGTACACCAGAGGCTGACAGGAAGCCCACCAAGGAGGCTATGACCCTCAGTGGTCATAGGAGGGGCACTCCCCTTGACCTTCACACCCTATTCTGAGGATGGTGGAGGGGCCTCTGTGTCAATTCCCTAGCCTAGGTCCTGAATGGAGGGGAGGCACCAGGAGCCATGGCAGGACTATGGTTCCCCACCCACACTGACGCAGTGACTGTGCCGAGAGGGAGGGTGTGTGGGTGGGAGCGGGCAAGCCTGCTTTTCTGCTCTGCTTCTGCCCCCGGTGAGGGGTGGCCTTACGGAAGTCTGCTCACTTGGCACACGCTGAGTCTGGGCTGCTGCCATCGAGCCCTGGCCCCGGGTAGGAGAAGCATGTCCAAGTGGACAGTACTTGACCTGGTGTCCCCCAAGAGTGTCTTACCGTCCAAAGGCTGTGCTTGAGATCTTCCGGTTGGGGCTAGAGAGGGGGTACAGGTGCTGATCAGAGGGGCCTGGTCCACAGCCATAATCTGCCCACTGCAAAACACTAAGGCGTGACAGACCAAAGGGACATGGCTCATCCGCTTGGTACAGTAAGAAACACGCCAGGACCAGGCCTGCTCTGAGACTGTTCCTGCCCACACTGGGCTGCCTTGCCAACCCCAGCTAGCCCTCTTACTAGGGCTGTGGCCTCACCTGTTGGCCTTCAGATTTTTTAGCCGCGCCTCCAGGTCATTGAGCAGGTTGATTTTCTTGCAGCACTGGGAGCAGTACGCGTCTAGCAGCTCACTGCTGTACGCATGCCGCGTCTTCCTCGGGGTCTGCCCCGCACTGGGCCAATAGGAGGGGAAGGAGTCACTCTCTATATTGCTGCCAGGCTGGGCCCTGCCCACTCTGAGCTGGCTTTGCCTGCTTCCCTAAGGCCTGTGAACTTCAGCGGGGAGGAGTGGAATTAAAGCAAAGAGCATTCCTTTACCAAGGCTGCCAGAGAGGAAGCTAGGGAAATGTACCCACTTAACAGAGAAGGAAAACTAAGAGCTAATGTTACAGGAAGCAGAAAATAATGACTCAGACAGGTGCCTGCCAGTGACCACAGGACACTGGAAGGATCCTGTGACACTGAGGTTCTAGTACACAAGATGACACAGACACATCCCACTGGGGTCTGGCAAACTCCCAAGTCAGTTACAAGCTGGAAGGGGGACAGAGGGATGTGACGTTCAATCAGGGTGCAAAGGCAGCACACTCATACCCCAGCAGTAGAACCATGAAGTCCTGGACAGAGGGAAAGATGCTTAGCTTAGGACTTTGTCTGTGTGACTCATTGGAATGAGGCTAGATTGGTTCTACCATTTTTCCTGAACTCCACATGTCACCCCAGAGCAAGGGGCCACCTGGAAGACACTGAAGATCCTAGGTCTGAGTAGACGTTGGTTCTGGTCTCATCATCCGGGCAGGGGCTGCCAGGGGCACAGTCCACGTCATCTCCCTCTCCGTAGTCTTCAAACTGTTCCTCGTTGCTGATGAGAGAGGCGGTGGAGTGAGTGGAAAGGTCTGATGTGGTCATGGATGGAGTGAGGACCAGGGACCTGAGGGCCATTAAGTACCCAGTTAGTTAAGGGCTGAGGGCTCCATCTGCAACTTCTGTGGGGGAAACCAGCCCAGTCCTACAGGCAGGAGGATCCTGGCCAAGTCTGTACCTTATGACTTTGGTGACCTCTTCTAAGGGAAGCATCTTCCTCCATAACAGACAGGCAAATTATGCCATTCCGAAGCAGCAAAACATTGGTTACCACTTAACAGTTAAGTTAGGACAAATTACACTATAATTATAGTTATTGAATTAGAACATTTATCAGTGAATCAAATTATAGAATACCAAATGGTTGTTGAAAGGCTTATAAAATATTGGCAACAAGGCACGGAAATTCCTATCAACAAAAAGATACCAACTAGGAATTTAAAATTGAGAGACAGGTTCTCACTATATAGTACTGTCTGGCCTGAAACTCACTATGTATACCAGGCTGGCTCGAATTCAGAGATCCACCTGCCTCTGCCTCCTAAGTGCTGGGATTAAAGACATGTGTCACTATCCCAGCTTGAGACCTTTTAAAAGGCTGACTATAGAAGAGGTCTACACAGAAAGAAACGTAGGACATACGAACATCAACACAATAACAGGACTTGGGTTAGGGGTGCAGGCTATTTTCCCCCATTCTTATTGTTTTAATTTAAAATTTCCAAGTTTTAATTTTTCAATTTTACTTGTTGTGTGTGCATGCACCTGTGCCAGAGCACACACGTGAAGGTCAGAGGACAACTTTTAGGAGTTGGTTCTCTCCTTCCACCATGTTTCTGAGGCAGGGCCTCTCATGTTTGGCTGTTTCTGGCATGCTGTATTCTCCAGGCTAGATGGCCCATGAGCTTCTGGCCAGTCTTCCAGTCTTTACCTCTCCTCTCACTGTACAAGTGCTAAAAACATTTTTACAAGCTTTCAGGATTTAACTCAGGTTGTCAGATTTGCATAGCAAGCATTTTTACCTGCTGAGTCATCTTGCCAGCCCAAATCACCTTTTATACTGCAATATAAATAACAATGACCTACCAGTTGAGAATTGCCCCCTTCATTTTAAGAGAGGGGGGGATTTCTTGTCCAAAAATGCCTCATCTCAGAAACATACCATCTCATAGATTGAGTTCATCTACAACCTGACAGCAAAGAGAAGTTCAGCTGGCTACGGTGAAGCACACCTTTACTCCCAGCAGAGGCAGGTGGATCTCTCTTGAGATTGAGGCCAATTGAGGCCAGCCAGCCTGGTCTACATATTGAGTTCTAGGTCAGCCAGGGCTACACAATAAGGCCCTGTCTCAAAAGAGATGAAGAAGGAGAAGCTCAGTTCATCTTCCAGTGGTCAGGACAATTTCTCTGTATAGTTACCTACAGATCACGACTCCTCAAAGTCAGAGCCCCTATACTCACAAATGGGAGACTTGGATCCATGAAAAACACTTGAAATGAGTGAGGACAGTAATTCTCAAACCATGGCCCTGAGGAACCCCAGCTTCTATTTCTCACAGCACTAATGAGAGGGTGCTGAGGATCAAGCCTCCTGGCATCTAACTCACATTTTGTCTCCACTTGGGGCTCAATGGATCACACTGCTTTTTACCTCTCAATAGTTTAGTAACACTCTTGGTACCCACCCCTGGCTTGCCTTCTGATGGTAAGTCCCAGAACAGTAGCACAACCCAAAGGCAGAAGACTGGCTAGGGAGCAGCAGGTCCATAATGGACCTCTGTCCTTGGGTCAGCTGGTCACTGATAATCCACTCCCAGGACCCTCTGCAGACACACCACTTCAGAGGGCTTCATGGGCAACATCTTGACTCTTAAAAATAGCCTGAGTGTGAGAAGTATAGCATCAAGAAAATGCAGACAGCTCCAGAAGAGTTAACTCTTTTTGGAAGGTTGAAAATTATTAAAAGCTGGAAATTTGGGGGCTGGAGAGATGGCTCAATGGTTAGGAGAACTGGCTGCTCTTGCAGAGTACCTGAGTTTGATTCCCAGACCCCACATGTCACCTAACAACTGTTCATAACTCCAGTTCCAGGGAATCCAACAGCCTCTTCTGACCTCCATGGGCACTTCAAACACTACTGCACTTACATGCAGGCAATACACTCATACACATGAAATAAAATTAGAATATTTTTTAAATAGATAAAATATTTAAAAGCTGGCAATTCATGTGGTTCAATCAATACTAGACATCCTTTCCCAAGGGAATTCCCTTCTGCTGACACCAAATTGAAACAGTGACACCACCGTTCTCTCCCTCCATCAGGAAGTCACAGATCTTCATCCTCTTTTTCTTTTTCAGTACTGGAGCTTAAACCGATAGCCTTGGCCATGCTAGGTAACTTACTCTACCACTGAGCTACATACCCAGCACAGTCAGACCAAAATAGTGTTTCAACACATTTCTGATGAAAGTACATCAATACTGAGAATACAGACTATCCAGAGTAGAGTAGATGGGAAGTAATTTAAAAGATAAATCACCCCACCTCCCGGATATCACTGCTCAATACATCATTTCCTAAGATCATAGTTCCCCAACATCTTTATAACCAGCTTTTCTTTTTTTCTTCTTTTCCCAGTACTAGGATAGAATGTAAGGCAAGTGCTCTACCATTAAGCTACATCCCTGGCCCTGTAACACACTTTTTAAAACTAACTGAAGGTAGAGCAGACACCTTTAATCCTGGTACTGAGGCAGAGGCAAATACTTTCTACAAGTTTAAGACTAGCCTGGTTTACATAGGTGATTCCAAGTACATCACGGCTGCAAAGTGAGACCCTGTCTCAAAAAAAAAAAAAACAACAAAAACAGGGTTAAGAGCACTGGCTGCTCTTAGAGAGGACTGGGATTTGGTTCCCAGCAACCACATGGCAGCTAACTCCAGTTCTAGGGGCTCTGACACCTCCTTCTGGCCTCTGTGGGCACCATACACCATGGTGCACTTACATACATGCAGACAAAACACTCATATACATAAAATAAATATTTAAAAAGTAAAGACCAAAACCAAAATAAGCAACTAATTGAGATCATATATCCCATCCTACTGAACGGTCATTAAAAAAATGATTTTAGGGGCTGAAAAGATGGTTCAGTGGTTAAGAGCACTGACTGCTCTTGCAGGGACCCAGGTTCAGTTCTCAGCACCCATATGGTGGCTAATAACTGTAACTCCAGTTCTAGGGGGAATCCAAAACCACCTTCTGGACTCCTCAGGCACCTGCATGCATGTGGTACATACATATATACATACAGGCAAAATACTCATATACATAAAATAAAAATAACACGAAAAGAGGTGACTTTACATAATGGCCTGAAATTCCAGAATTATCCACACTGTTTGGAATGCCTTTTGAAGGAGCTGCTATCTCATGTACTTTCTGAAGACACTTTCCAAGAACTGCATTTCTGGCTCTGAGGCCACATACCCAGCACTGCTCACTCACTTGTCCTCTGGCAGGAACAGGCCTCCCAGCCCGTGTTCCTTCTCCTCACCAGGATTCCCAACACAGCCCTCCAGGCCCTGGCTGCTCTCCATGGGGCTGTCCATGTCTGACTCCTGTGGGCCCTCAGGTAGGGCCAGTGTCATAGCTTCCTCCTCGTCCTCAGGAAAGAAGCTGGGCTCCCTGGGGAGGAGCTCGCCATCAGCAAAGGTAGAGCCAGAGAAGTCACTACCCTGGAAAAGACAAGAGACAGAATGAGTGAGGTTGGTTCCCTGGAACTCAGTGCTCCACATCAGACTACAAGGCCATCTGCAGAGATGGATTCAGGAACACTCTAGGTATGAGGACGGAGGGCTGGGGGATTCATAGTCTTGAGCGGGTTCTCAGGGTGGCCGACTCACGAGAGTCCAGTGAGGGACTTATACTTCTTGGTTGGTCATCAGGAGCAATCATGACCTCATGTGAGGAAACTGAGGCAAGTAACACATGGACATCTGACAGCTGGGGCATACCTCCGTGACTCTGTTCCCTCTTCCTGTAAAGCAGGAGTGGTAACAGACTCTTACAAGAGTTGTGTCCACTGAATGAAATGTTTCCTGACAGCCCTCTGACATACAGCAGGACCTCAGTGCTCTAGAGGCAGAGGCAAAAGGACTACTGCAAGACTGAGGCCAACCTAGTCTACACACTGAGTTCCAGGACAGGCATACAGGGAGATTCTGTCTTTAAAAAAAGAAAGAGGAGGAGGAGAGGAAGAGGAGGTAGTGGAGGAACCTCCTGCTGAAGTAATTTTGCAGAGGATCTCTGGCTCGGCTTAGTTTACCCTAATTTAAGGGGCAGACTCTTAAGGAACCATTTCTTGAGGCACTTTGCTTTTGAGGCGGGTATTCCCAGGCGGCTCTGCCTCCACCTGTTCTATGGCATGTTCTGTATCTAGGGCCTGTCTGCACGCTCTGCTAAAGGTGTTTCCTTCTTAACCCAAGACCACCAGGAGTACCCAAGTAGGGACACGAAGGGAGGGCAATTAATGAGCTTAGTGCCTGTGCCATGACTCAGCTGAACACCAGATAGAGCAATGAAGTCCCACCAGGCACCCCGATGGTGGAGATCAAGCAGTGAATAATGTGCTCACAGCATCTTTCCTCCCTACATGTCACCAATCCAATCCCACATGGCTCCAAACTCATCAGACCTCATACCCTCAGTAAGCACAAAGCTCATCCCGAAACAAAAGGAAATCAGTGCAATGAAGGGGCCCATAGAGTTCCAGAGGCCACAAGAAGAGTTCACACTATCCCACTTGTGCTTTAGAATAACCCTCCAGGATAGCTATCTTTATTCCAATTTTATTTATGGGGGAACTGGAGCTCCACGAGTAACTTGCCGGAGTCCTCTGCCTGGCAGGCTTAGTGGAGGAGCCTAGCCTGCCTGCTCTGGCTGCCATACACAGGGCTCTCTGTCACTGCCGCTCCCACACTTCACTGGTTTTCAAACCCAGTGCAACAAGGAGGTGAGTCACGCTCTAGGGACTGTATGCTGGTCATGCTGCCCAGGTGCTCCGCCTAACGCAGCACTCCACACGTACCACTGCCCCCACAGGAGACGCTGGCTAGCACTAGACACCCAGGGGAAAGGGGGAGGAGGTGGCAGCCCGTTCCTCAAGGAGAGTCAGGGCTCCAGGGAGGCAGCATGGGTGCTCTGAGTTGTTCTGTGTCATGAAGATTGCAAATTTCATCTAACCAGGCAGGCAGAGAAGTGCCCAGCTGCTGGGAGTGTCACCGTCAGCTGGCAGGAGCTGCTTCTGGTCTTCACCAGAGTCCAAGACTACGCCTCCACCCCGCTTTTCAGCAGGTGCTGGGTCGGGCCCGAGAGGTGGCGCCACTAGACATCAGCTCATGGAACACAGGTAGGTTGGTGCTCACCGAGTGCCTCACTGAGTGCCCCTCAGCAGCATACTAACACTGTGAAAGCTATCCAGGCTCCTGACAGGATGGAAAAAGTAGTCTCAAGGGGAGTCACAGGAAAAGCACAAGAAAGGCTCCAAAAGTCCCTCTCACCCTCAAAAGACCACCTTCCTCCTAGACAGATCTTTGAACCTTTGAGCAGAGTCTATATCTGCCTGTCCATCACCTTCCTCCAAGCACTCTCTGTCCATCTCTCACAGCAGCCCTGTGAGTGTGCTGTGAGGTGTGCAGGGTGCAGATGTCCATTTCTGTCTCATCTAATGCCTGGGGAAGATGAGGTTCAATGGAGGCAGGTAGGCTGCTGGAACCGCCCAGCTCAGAGACCTGAAGTTGGGCTCAGACATGCCAGATCTGGAGTTCCCACCCAGCCCCTGGCTGTGTGTCTGCAGGTGCATGCCCACACACTGGCTCTTAACAGCCTTTTCTCTTAAAATTAACTTTCCCTGTATTAACACCTTTCCATTCAACCCACAATTGTTTGCCCAAGGCAAGTGGAAATTTTAATTATAACTTCAAAACCAATTCTAGCAGCTTCTCTCCTAAATTAAAATACTATAAAGACAGCCATAAGAAAAGTAAATGAACAAGATGGTACTGGTCCCTGCCTATCCTAAGAACCTTTGATTTGGCAAACCTGAACCAAGCAGTCCTCATCACCCTGCTCCTCCCCTGCAGGCCAGGTCCCTGGCTCCAGTTCTGATGCCCCAGAAGCCTGGAGAAGGTGAGGGGAGTGCTAAGTCAATAGCTCTGACCCAGAACACCTCAGAAAGGTAGAGCAAGAGGAGAGTCAGTATTGAGAGGGAGAGGAAGACAGCCTGAGTCTCAACTTCTGTCCCTCCTCTTAGGGAGAACTAACTCCAGTCACACAGAACCCTTCTGGGTCAATGCTTTCTTGGTTTTTAAAGTTGTAGAGGGAAGAACTCTTCAGTAGTAAAATCACCCTCACAGGGGGTGATTGATGGCCTGGGGATGTGGTCTTCCAAAAGCTCCAAGTTACCCACTGGCCATATGTACTACTCACATCAGGAGCACCTGTTCTATGTGGCGCTGGGCACAGGAGAGCCTTGGGGACTACCTAGGAGCTAAAGATGAATTGCCTAGGGATGGCTATGCAAATTCCACTCAGGCTGATGCAAGATGCCAGCTTCAATCCTGGACAAATGGCAAGGCTGATTTCCATCGGGGTATCTCTTTACAAGAGCTATAGGTGTTAAGACAGGACAGCACTGTCATTGTCCTACCACATCAACATGCGGGTTGGAGACCCGGAAAGCGGGCCACTGGCCTAGCCACACACTGTGTCTCTCACAGCTCCCGGGCTCAAGGTCTGCCTGGAGGATTGGAAAGATCAGACTGGCAGAAAATGGGTGCCTCAGAAAATTGAGTTTCCAGTGAGTAATGCCACTGCCCAAGGGAGTGTCTATCCCTCTACCACTCAGAGTTCCTCTTTCCTGCCCTGTTCCCCAGTGTTTGGAAAGACACACAAAAGCGTCCAGTCAGGCAGTGGCCCTGACAGCCAGTAAAGGTCCAAGCCTGAGCTTATCAAAACCTCCTCAGTCTGTAGAGAAAGGTTATGTCTGGTCTTTAGGGAGTTTCAGGAGGGCACTGCCTTCAGCAGGTAACAGGGAACTGTCTGTGGCCCAATCTAACTTCCCAAGTTTCAGTCAGTCCCGAGAGACAGAGGCAATCCTAACAAGCCCAGAGCTCCTGTTCTCCGGGCCACAGGGCCTGGCTGCATGGGACACCCTGGCTTCTTGTTTGTGTCCAAACCATCTCAGGCATACTTCCTTTCCCTACCTTGAGATCCAGTGTGTGATAGGAGATAAAGCAGATGCAGTGTGCTCCTGTGTAATCCCTGGAGGACCTGTGTGGGTGGGACCAGTGAGGGCACAGCTTCAGAGCCTCACAGTCCTGGCTGACCTGGTCACTTGTAAATTCTGTGTTCTTGGGCAAATGGCCAACTCTATAAGCCTCAGAGGATTTCCCCTAGAGAGTAGAGACTGCTATCTCTGCCTCAAAGGCTGCTCTAAGGGGCATGACAATTTACATAAGCATTATTTAGTAGCTGTGACAGCCTTAAGTCTAGGCCCAGCCTCAGTAAGTGTTGCATGTGGCCAAGCCTGATCTATCTGACCTTCCATGGGTCCCTGGCTGGTCAGTCAGCAAGTAAGGTCCTGAAAGATGAGTGGCCAGGCCTGGGGAATTATCTAAGGTGAGGTGTTTCTGGAGACAGTTTGGAGCCCAAGCCTGGAAAAAGAGGACCCGGCCCAGTACATCTCCCACTCCCAACTCCACTTTTCTTCTCTGTCCACACAGAGCTGGCCACACCTAGAAGTGGGAACCAGGAGGCACGCAGCCTGCTGGTGGAGCCACTCTTCAAATGCTGTGTTCACCCTCCAGCAGGTCCCAGTTACCCATTCCTCTGTAGGAAGGTGGCAAAGCCTGAATTCAATGGCTGCTGAAACGGCCAATATATGTGTGTAAGGGGGTGTCCCAACCTGGGGCAGCTCATAATGGCCTAGTGTCCCTGCTGTGTAGCCAGGAGGTATGCCAGGGCCCAAACCAAACCGCTTCATTTGGCCTTCATCCTCACCGACCTTGCCAGGCAGCGAGCCATCTCAAGGTCACACTGCCTGTGACCCTGCACTTTCCTGGCAGCCAATGTAGAGAACATGGAGTGACTACATGCCTCCATTCACTACAAGAACAAAGAGAAGGCGTGGCCACAAGGATCTATGTCTGAACCCCAGCAGCCAGCACCACCACCAGCAGCATCACAGGGACCCGGAAGGTCCATCACAGCACTCAGGCCTAGTGCCAATTTTGGTGTGGTCACTGCCTGGCCATATGACTACTAAATGAGGTGTTTAATTCCTGAGCTTCATCTAAAGCGATGGTGAGAAGACCTATGAGGCGGGACTGCCAGGGAATCTAACCTACGACAGTGACTCACCTAAGGATGCTGAAAACATGATAAACAAGAGAGGGTGGGTGTTATGGAGATGCTTTGGAGTGGGTTCAAGTCCTACTCTACCACATTTATGCTCTGTGGCCTTTAACGTTACTGAATTGCTCAGTGCCTAAGTTTCCCCATCCATAAAGTTAAGCTAATCATGATTTAGAATTAAATGAGTCAGTAAATGTTCTAAGCATTAGTCTTAGAATGAACGGAAAAAGCTCAGTAAATGTGAGCTGTTATTGTCATGATCATGTTAAAAGAATGCATGTGAGCTTCTGGCCTCTACCCAGCTCTGGAGAGGCTTTCCCTCTGACCCCCAGCAATACAATGGGGTAGACATAGGTAGGTGCAGCTTTGGGAGTCCAGGGTCCTCTCCTGTCTACTGCCTTGACAGGTCTGTCTTCACATTAGTCACACCTTGTAATAAGTGTTAAGATGAGATGCTGCCTGGGAAAGGGAGGCCGGGAGGCCCTGAGGCGCAGGCTCATCCACCCCCAGCCCTGGCAACAGGCTCCACTCTGCAGGCGGTGACACAGAGCCAAAGCTCTGTGGGGACAAGACTGGGTAAAAATAGCCTGGGCGGGCACATCTCAGCTTCCCTTGCAGTCAGGCACCCATGGGTACAAGTGGACCCCCACTCCTGGGAAGAAGGTAGGGGTGGACATAGACCAGGTCTCATGTTGGAGAGACTCAGTGGTTGCTAGGCCAGGCCAGTGACAAAATCCCTTCTATTACCAGATCACCAACAGTCTGTAAGAGATGGGCCAGGTCTGGATGGCTCTTTCCCTTGGGTAGGGAACAGGGCTGCCCAGACAGACACACACCCCTATAGCCCACTGTGGCTTGGCTGCTCTCCTCATACAAATATGGCAGCACTGGAGACTAGGAAGCAATTCAGACTGTAACTGACTGCCAACTCTGCCGTAAGTAAGGCCCTACTCTATAGATGACCAGATGCTTATCAGTGGCAAACAAAAATCTTAAGGGCTGCCCAGTGCAAGTCAAAGGCCAAGGTGTAGGAACCAAAGAGTTGGGACTGGCATCCACACAGAGGACCGTACTTGCTTCAAAGGCCAAAGGAAAGCCAGGAGAGCTAGGTACTAAGTCACTAGAATTTGTCCTGTATCTCAGATGCTCTGCGGGGGAGGCCTACCTAGGTCAGGAGATAGGACAGTCACATTCCTTCCCCAAAGCTACCCCACCCTCGAAGGAATGGCAACCAAGGCCTGCTACTCCCAGCTGGGGTTCCACATCTACTCCTGAACCTCCAGAGAGGGGGGGTCTCACCTTAGGGCAAGATGTCCTTCAGCAGGAGCCACCAGGAACAGAGGCCAGTGTAACCATCCAATGCTGCTGTCAGCCTGTGGTAGACCCTCAATCTCAGAAAGGGGGAAGGGAGCAACAATAGGTATTTCCTCATTAGTTTCAAATAGGAAGATTTTGATCCTCCCCTCATCCCTCCATTTTACAGGCAGGGAGACTGAGGTGCTCAGGTAGGCTTGTCTTAGTGGAATAAGGTACCCACCAGCTATGGGACCTCCGGCTGGTGCTGAACCAAAAAGTCAGGGAAGGTCATGCTGGGGTTTCTTAGGCTTCCAGTGCTATTTACTTAGAACAAAAACACTCAGAGAACTAGCCAGCCATGGTCCCTGAGCAGATGTGGAAGCCCACACACAGCCTTTCAACCTGACCTGGACTAGCTTGCTCCCCAGTTCCACACTCCCCAACTCCCACCTGTTCATAGGAAGTAATAGAATATTAGGGGGAGTTATCACCCAGAAATCTTAGGAAAAAAAAAAAAAAGACACCTCCAAAGCAAACTGAAGATAAGCAGATTGCCCCAAGAGCACAGAGGAACTACAGTATAAAGAGGTCTGAAAAGCACAAGTTCTCAGAGGGGTTGGAGCAGGGGTAGCCTGCGAAGCACCAAGAGGGAGTGTCTGAGGCAGACCTGGGCCCTGCCAGCACCGGGCAGAGATGTTGTCTGGCTGATCAGCATGCTCAGCTGCCTGAAAGACTGTGTGATCTGGCTCAGACCTGAGCTGGAAGTCAATCAATGTCCATGAACCTTTGACCCTGGCCTCTGTGTCTTTGACCAGGGCCTACTGACCAAGGGGAGAAAACAAATGCCCACGCTGGCAGCCAGAGCGCATCTCACACTACAAAGCAATCAGTGGGTGTTCTGCTCTGTTCTCTTTCCTTTCTTTGGGTGCTGAAGTACTCAGGGAGCCTCACACATGGTGAGTACATGCTCTACCACTGAGCCACACCCGAAGACATGACACCTACCAAATGAAAGCTAGTGGGGCCATATTAATCTCTGAGGAAGTACTTTAAGGAGTAGGAGGCTCTCAAAAATGATAAAGGATCCATTTGCCAAGATGTAATCCTCCTACATATTTATGTGTCTATTAACAGTTTGAAAATACACACAGCCAAACTTCAGAGAAGTAAGAGTTGGAGATTTCCAGTAACCTCCCTCAGTAAGGCTGAGAATCAGAGAGACTAGAGAAGATACGAATGCCATAAATCTGACCTGGCACACAGAGCACACTCGCCAAGAATTTTAGGTAGACAAGGGATTGATGGGAAGTTGAACAGTTGCATAGTACTTAAGAATATCCTTACAGATTACAGCAAAGCACAGAAACTCCTCTGAGGTCTCTGACCATGGAACAGAGTAATCAAAGAGCATTAATAGGAAAAGCAGGACACTGGCCTCCCACTGCTGCACAACAAGAGGTGCCGGAAGCACTGATGACACAATCTCAGCAGAATACAGTTAACATCTAGACTTACGATCTAACTGCTACTAAATGGGGAGGAGCATACCACAAATTACACATCACCAGAGGAAAATGGACAAAAACAAAAGCAACTAAACAACAAAACCACCAAACAAACACAGACTTTGTGAGACAACGGGCCTGGTCTATCATGCCTAGAATCCCAGCACTCAGGAGGCTAAGGTAGGATCTCTGTGAGTTCAAAACCAGCCTGGGTTACAGAGTATGCTCCAGGTCAGCCCAAGCTAGAGTGAGACCGTGCCTAAAATAGGATAAAAGAAAGAAAATGTCATAGGAACAGATTAAGAGGTGCTAGAGAGATGACTTCTGTGGTGAAGAACACTTGCTGTTCTTCCAGAGTACCCAGGTTTGTTTCCCAGTACCCACATGGCAGCTAACAATAATCCATAACTCCAGTTCCAGGAGATCCAACACCCTCTTCTGGCCTCTGTGGGCAGTGCATGCACATGGTACACATATATGCAGGCAAAACACTAATGCACGTAAAATAAAAACAGTCATACTCAAGACCCATGCAAACTCAAGCAGACAAAAACCCAGCATGGAACTGGGGAAATGGGCAGCTGACCCCAATCTCTGCTGAAGAAATACGGGCAGCTGAGTACTACTGAAGAGCTGATCTTAAAGTAAGGGATTCTGGATAGACTGACTAGGACTCAGTGGAAGAACTTGCACTAAGGAATGTGCAGGGGCACTAACGACACAATAGGCCTTAACACAAATGACAGAGTGTATGAATTCCAGTGGGGGGGCTGTGAGAAGGCATCAACCAGGGAAGGGGTATAAAGGTGATTAAGATTGAGTTGGTCTATATGAAATACACAAAAATTCAATAAAAAATGTTTTAAAATTAAAAACAGATTAAGGGGGACTTTCCTCTATCAGTGATCCTCAAACTTCAGCATCACATCAAATCACAAGGTGAGGATATTAAAACTCAGACCGAATCTATCCCTGATTAGGAGGCCTGGAGTGAGGTCTAAAAATGTGTATTTCCACACTGAGAGAGGTTAAAGAAAGCATTCCTAACAAGAAGTCAAGCGAGCCATGAGAGGGAGAAAACAGACCACAGCCCCTTATAGAGCTGAGTTTAGGGGACCCTGGAGAAAATACCCTACTTGGTGGGTGGCTGAAAACATGGCTGGGCCCCGCCTTCCACAGCTTTGCAGACAGCAGCACTGGAGCCATAATGAGTTCTCATAAGTGTTTCCTCTTTTTTGTTGTGTTAGAAATAAGCTACGAGGAGAGCTGGGGTGCAGCTGTACACGGACCGCAGGCCCCCAAATGCAATTCGATCTCTAGCACCGCGCAAACAGAAAAAGTAAACTTTTCAGGAAACATGAAAGACAGCCTGCCCTCAATTTGCTGAACTAATTAGGGAAAGTATAAAAGCTCTGACAGGGTTAGCTCCTTTATTTATTTATTTATTTTTTTTTTTTGAGACAGGGTCTCCCTGCACCCCTGACTGGCCTGGAACTCACTATGGAGAATACACTGGCCTTGATCTCACAAAGATCCACCTGCCTCTGCCTCCTGAGTGCTGGGATTAAAGGTGTGGACTACCATGCCCAGCTGAATATAGCTCCATTCTAAAAAGAGCATAAACAAAGCCATCCTTAAAGAATACTACCCTAAGGGTAGAACCTATAGAAATACCAAGTCTGGAAGACCAATTGCCCTTCAGAATGAAATAATGACAGGTAGCAGAGCTTCCAAAAAATCAGAACAAAGGGGGATGGCGGCTGACCTCAGTCTTTAAATGACGGTTCTGCCATCAATTCCAAATGCAGTATTTGGTCAAGAGTCATACCAGCGGATGAAAAGTGGGGCTACTCGCCTCTACTCAGGCTTTCCTGGGAACCCAGGCTCTGCTCACCCTCCTATTCTCTGAAGGGAGGCTCCCAAGGCCCTTTTCTGCTTTGAGCTCTGTCCCCCTGAAGTTTATATATAAAAGTCTCAATACTTGACATTTCAGAATTTGACTGGTTTGTGAGGTAGGTCTTCAAAGAAGAAACTAAATTGAAACGAGGTCACTAGGGTGGATCCTAATTCAAAGTGGCAGGTGTCCATATAAAAGGACCAGAGGACTCAGGCATGGAGGGGCACACCTCTAATCCCAGAACTCTGGAGGCCATCCTAGAGAGCTACAAACAATCTTGGAGACCGGCCTGGACCACATGGGGAGATAGCCATCTATATACCAAGGGCAAACCAATCCCGATTGCACTTTACTCTCAAACGTGAGGAAATTCATCTCAGATTCTAAGTCACTGGGTTGAAGTACTTTGATGCAACAGTCCCAGAAAACAACAGTCCTTCCCTTTGCCTCAGAGGAAAACCTACAGGAATCTGCAACCCTCTGAGCTCACCTGTATGCTTCACCTGCCTTCCCACACGTGCACACATACCAACAGGTTGCACACACACGCGCACAATCAGATAAACATATTAAAAACTGCCAGTGCAGTTCAGGTGAGACGGCAAAGGGAATTTTGTTTGTCCACAACCATGTTTAGTAGAGTTCCGAAACAGATGTTAAGTTATTTGACCTCAACAGTGATTGGTTAACAAAAGCAGACACCAGCAGGCAGTCTTAGAATCACAGGCTGTGCACACACAGCCTCTAATCCTGGGGCAACTGCCTTTGTGGCCAGAAGGGCCCAGTAATTAAGCAAGATATTTCCAGTTCCTCCATGCCAGACAGTATTTCTGGTTACTTAAAATCCAGAGCAGATTTCTTCCTTTTGTTGCGGCTGGCATGGGAGGAGGGCCTCTACCACTCAGGGGACATGTGGGCACCCTGCTCATGTCAGCCTCTGTACAACATGGCCAGAACATGAGGGCCTTCTTTCCCCTGCCATGGCTGTCCCGGATCAGTGGTGGTGACTAAAGGTGCAGCACAACTGGCTGGACCACCTCCAAGAAAAACTCACAGGGAGGGAGGTGACCCTACCTTCTTACCCTGCTCTGGATGATGAGTGTGACTGTAACACAAGCCCAGGGTCTCAGAACCAAGTGCCCCAGTGAACCCAATCTTCACTTTAAAAGAAAGGGTTCAAAGAGGTTATCTGGTCTAGTCCTTCCCCCAAGTCAGAGCCAATACCCTCGATTTTCAAATGAGCACATGGACTTCGGAGGCAAACTCCTAGGTTTATGAAAACAGAACTTAAATTGTTTCCACATCTGGAAACCAAACCTGGCAGCCAGCCCCAAGAATTCCAAGCATGCCAGCTGTGGAGAAGTCCCAAGTCCCAGTCTAGGGAAGAACTTCCTCTTAGCCTGGCTCCCTCATACACCTATAGGAGCCCACACAGACCTCCCTGCATGTGTAGAGAGGCTGTGGCACCACACTTGTAGCGAGGTTCCCCATGCCAGCCTGCTCCATACATCCCAGGGGGCTCTTGTTTTCTTCCCTAAATCTTGAAAGGAAACACTGAATTGAGAGCCTAATTCAGGATCCCTTCAAGTTCACGGCCATCTTCATCTTTACATCTGCATAGCAGAGATCATATGCACCTCAGTCACAAACCCGTAACATCAGGTACCACATTTAAATTCTCAAAGAACATTCCTCAAGCATTCAGGGAAACTGTGCCTCAGGCTCTCCTAAGAAACCATGGACCGGCACCAGGGCAACTCACGTGTCAGTGTCAAAGTAAAGCGCACAGGCTGTGCTGAAACCCACACAAGGGTTCTCCTGGCTCCTGGAACAGGCAGCTATTTTGGGCTACAAATTATAGCTTTTAAAGATGTGGCTGTTTGAAGTGAGGTCTTAATTACTCACACAGCCCAGTGCTCTCTGGGCTGGCTTTGGGAGCTCCATATTTTATCATTGTGACAGACGGAGCACAGACTTCAGGTGAAGGCTTGGGAGGCAGTGGCCAGCTCTCTGCTCTGCGTCCTCCAGGTGAGCAGCCTGATGTGGAACTCCCAGAAAGGCCACTGTTGGCTTCAGGGAGTGTCCCAGGCAGAGTGCCATAGCCTCAAACAGGAAGACAAAAACAGGGTCCTGCCTTCCTCCCTGTGCCACAGCAACCCTCAGGTCCTGGAAGGCCAAGTGGAGTGACAAAGTCATCCACAGCTGCTGGAGAGGCTCTGCCTAGAACAGACAGAGTAGATGGATTGCTAGATTGCAGAGGCTCTCCTCCTCCCGCCCCCCGCACGCACTGCCTCCTGTTAAGGCTTGGTTTTCACACCCTCCCCTGCTCCACCTTCCAGTATCTCCCATCAGCCAGGAGCTCCAGCAGCCCTCCAGCAGGCCTGGTTCAGGTGTCCTTCCTGTCCTGCAGCCTCTGCTGGTACTCTCCCAGACTCTGCTCAGTGGGGGCAGGCAAGAGAATGTTAAGCCTGAGTACAGTTACATCCTGTAGCTCAGAAGAGAGAGAATTTAGGGGAGACCATTGGGAGGCCTCCAGAGGGCCTAAGAGCCCCTGCCCAAAGAGCCTGGGCCTGCTCCTCCGTTTAGCACCTAAGCCTTTCCATAGGTCCTGGAATCAGGACAAGTTCTTCCCTTGACATGTCCCAAGCTCCTGTTATTCCTATTCCTCCCACACTCACCCGACACCTAGGCACACATCATTTATACACAATGGCATTAACTGCCACCTCCTGAAAGAGGGGGGCTTCAAATCTCTGACTCTAAACACACACACACACACACATACACACACACACACACACACACACACACACACACACACACACAGAGGAGGCGACTGAGAGGGGACCTAATGAAGCAAGGCTTTAAAGCAAACACCTGCTCTTAAAGCCTGTCTCCAGTCAGTAGCGTCCACTGATCCCCTGGCAGAGCCCCATCAGCTGAATTGTTCCCATATATGTCTCCCAGGGTCTCAAATATGGCCCACTGCCCCAAAGTGCTGCTCCCACCTCAGTGAAGTCCATGCCTGAGTCTCCACACTGTCCACCAGATCCCTCGAAGCCTCACATTCACCCCGATCTCCTCATCCCATCCTGCCAGCTGCTGCAGCCTAGCCTGGCCAAACGATGGCATTCAGTCTATTCTGTGCATACAGATCCTGTGCCTCCATCACTGCTCCCTGCCCACAGCCTCTTCATCTCAGGGCATTTAATGCAACAACACATCAGCCAATCCTCCTGAGATTCCTGACTCTTAGGAAGCACAGGTTATCTTGACCTTTTAGGGAGGGCCATTTGTCAAGCACCTGCCATGTATATCAAGTACTCTCAAAGGGAAACTTGGATGGGACAAGGGATATACAAAAGGATGCAGTCAGTAAGACTAGCTCTGACACAGCAAGGAGGGTTCAGAGAAGTCCCTGTGCTCTTGGTGATTGTCCAACACCTTAGAGACAACTCTGAGCACTGGAAACTGAGGCCTGCAGGCTGCCCTGCAGAACCCATGGCACAGCCTCGAGGATGTAATCCTGCCTCTCCCCTTCCCTCCCCAGGAAACGTCTAAGAACCTCCAAGTGAGAAGAGTGCACAGAGGGGAGAGGCAACAGCTGAAAGAAAGCTGCTAAAGGGAAGCACGTGTAAAAAAATGAAAACCCAGAGCCCAATGGATCACTGGAGTCCAGCTTGGCATACTGTCTCAAAAATAAAACATTAAAAAAACAAAAACACAAACACTCGGGCACAGTGGGAGGACGAGGGATGGAAGGCAAAGATCTGTCCAAGGGTGATAAACCAGTCAAGAGGCCCTGATAACACCAATTTTCTTCTGGTGCCTTGGGAAGGCCGGTGACAGCTCCCAGTTCTCATTCTCCTCTCAACGCAGCGGAAGAAGAGAGGATACACAGCAAAAAACAGAAAGACGTCTCCCCAGGTCAGGACAGCTGTGAGCACATGATCCTCATGTGGTGAGTGAAGAGCCTGAGGTTTGGAGAGGCTGCTCTACTCTCCCAAGGCCTCACAGCTGCTGGGCCAGGATGCAAGCTTGCCCCTCTGAACCACATTCTGGTGTCCCTCATGATTCTGCTGCCACTACAGGTGGCTCTACTCTCCCGACTCTGAAGAAACTGGGCAAATTATATAATTTCTTCAGAGGTTACCTAGTTTTCTATTTCATTAAATCCAAGATGCCTCTGTTTTAGATGCACTGTCATTTTAAGTATACCAAGAAAGAAAAGGTGCTGTCAGCAAAATAATAACACACCAGCAAGTATACAACACATACCAATCAGATACGTTAGCATGCAAAGGAAAAAAAAAAAAAAAGTCTCAGAATCTTGTGTGACAGCGGGGATGGGGATTCAGTCATTAGCTCCTTAACCCTATGTGTGCCAATGACAGAGTCAGGAACTCCATGCCTACCTATACAATGCTTGTACAATTGAGCACGTGTGTATGCATATGAATACATGAATGCATGCATACACATACAAACATTCATTTATTTCTCTGTCTCTCTTGCCTGTTGTTATAAGAGCCTTCTTTGCCGATAACAGGTGCAACTATGCAGATGCAAAGATGTGCTGGCCAGGCCTGCCCTGTTGACAAGAACCTTGCTTGACCACAAAGCCATCACTTCAAGGTTATAACATAGCACTGCCAGGCAAAAGCTGTTCTGACCACCACCCACTGGACCAGTCAGGCCAGGCTGTCTGGCTTCACTTCAGTGGAGCTGCAGGGCTCAGAGCAGCCAAGCTGGGCAAGCAGGTACATTTGCTCCTTGGAAAACTACCAAGGATAGCTACTTAATGTGGCCAGTGGCTGCACAGCCTGCACCTTTTGGCCTGGCCCCTCTCCAGACCTCCTGCGGCTTACAGCCAGCCAGAGCCTCAGCACTTTAATAAGGCAGATCTGTTGGCTTCCGGGCAGACACCAGCACTGCTCCAAGCTAGACTTTCTACCTGGGCACCAGTAGAGGAATAGGCAGGTCCCGTCTGGAGTGATGTGTGGGTAGGAGAAGCATAGAGGGCCACGCCTACAGATTAGTGTGATCTGTGTGGAACTGTGCAGAGTGGGCAGCCCTGCCCTCAAGCCCCTGGGGAGAAGGCTGTCACCTCTGAAAGAGCTTTGCATCTCATTCACAGACTGCCAAACAGGTGCCAGTCACTTGGACCTCAGAGACTAATCTGCAGAAACCAAGCTGGTTTATTTAAAAATACAGGTATGGGGCTGAAGAGATGGCTCAGCAGCCTGAGAGCACTGGCTGCTCTTGCAGAGGACCTGGGTTAGACTTCCAGCATTCACATGGCGGCTAACTGTCCATAATTCCAGTTCCAGGGGAATCTTTTGACCTCCTTGGATATTGCACAACACAAGTGCACTTACACACATGCAGGCAATACAATCCTACACATAACATAAAAAACAAAACAAATAAACAAATCCACAGGCACTGAGGAAGCAGGTCTTTCTTCTCTTGCACGGGCCCTGAGGAGGTGAACCTCTTCCCCTATCACTTTCCTGTTTCATGGGGAAACCCCCACTAGCCACTTTGTTAGGAGCTGAGGTTATCAGTCCCAAGCTGAAGAAACCTGCAAGATCTGAAACATCAGTACCAACCATGTCAGGGACTGCTGCAAGTGCCCTTCAGGCCTTTACACACTGGGTCCATGTCACATGCCTGTGAGGTAGGCACTTGGGTCATCCTCATGCTGCAGTTGAGGAAGCTGAGGCACAGAATTAAACAGTCTGCCACAAGTAGCAAGTCGCAGAGCCAAGAGACAAGGTCTATACCCAGATGTTTTCAGACTCCAAGACATTTTGAGAAAACAGGACTTGGGAGACTGAGTGTGAGTGGAGAGTGGGGTAGATGTGGGTTAGTTCCCTGAGTGAACAGGAACAGAGAGACCTACTTCCACTCTCTGCCATCTGAACACAGGGACTTAACGCAAGCAGACCCTCTCAGATCTCATCCCATTCCACTGCAGCTGGCAGGGCTAACCTGAAATGTGGGTTCCCTTTTTAGGACACCAGGCTTGCAGAATGGGGAGAGGGCAGAATGACCCAAAGTGACTAGAGAGCACTCCGCTTCTCTCACACCCAGTGCTGTTTAGGCCTAGGACTCTCTTTTGGCCCCTTAAGGGGCTAAGCCAGTGTGGTGACACACATGTGTTTAATCTCAGCACTCAAGAGGCTGAGTTCAAGGCCAGCCTGGTCTACTTAGTGAGTGCCAGGCTGGCCAGGGCTGTTGTAGAGTAAGACCCTGTTTCAAAAAAAAGAAAGATAAGGGCTCCAATGGGCAAAGCCACAGAGCTCTTCAACAGAGCTTTGTTTTCATTTGAATAATGTTGACATAGTTGGGAAAGAAGCCACTAGTCTGGGAAGACAAAGCCAGCTAATCAATTGAGACTAACAACTTCTTTGTTAAAGGAAGGAGCGTCAGATGCATAGACATTACTAGTATCTACCTGCCAGGCAGAGCTGGAGACCACAGGTCACCCAGACCCTAGGGTTCTGGAGCACTGCAGCCCTCTCCCTGACCTTCTGCGGACCCTTCCAGGATACAGATGTCCCTGGCTGGTGCTTCTGCCCCTTCTCATCCCTTTCCTAAGTTACTGAGAAAAATGAGGAAGGATCAACAGGCTCCTGGGGTACCCATCAAGAGTCTGAGAACCCGAGTTCTTACTCCTACATGCATTTAGGAAGGGTTTAGGCCTTAAGAACCAACTCCCTAGGGGACCCCTTCTGAGCAAGGTCAGCTGGGCATCTCCAGATTCCACTCAGTTTGGCTGATGCCAATTTCCATTTAATTAACAGTAGTCTAATGAGGCCCAATACATTTGGGTAAGGACTGTCCTGTACAGTCATATACCTGGCATGAAAAAATGACTCTCCAAAGTCCAGGCTTTGGAGGGCACACTCTCCACAGCCTGACATCCTGTGTAGGCTCTGGATCACACTTGGAACTTTGGTCAGGCTCAAAGCTGCCAAGAGTCCTGTCCGGGAGAACTAGCCACTAATTCATCCCAGTCATGAGGAATTCAGATGGGACCCTAACTCTAAGTTAGGACCTCCAACAGAGGGTGAATTGGGGATGCCCATCTGGATGTCCTTCTAAAACATACACATAAGAACCCACATATATGCTTTGAACTCCATATAAAGTTGAACCCCAAAGTTGCTGCCCAGGTGTGTGAAGGGCTCTCTGGGATCCTTAAGGGACAGATGCCCAGAACTGTGTGGCTAACTGCTCAAGGTAGGAAGGCAGAGGGAGGACTAGACACCTAGGGCCAAGGGGAATCAAAAAGGGGATGGAGACAGGGAGGAGCCAGTCAGAGTTTGGGCTACTTTGTGGGTCTTACAACTGGTCTTTCCCTGACTTGATAGGAGCTGACCAGTACGAACAAGAAGCAGGCTCCCAAGTAGCTCTCTGTCAGCTCCAAAGTACACCTGCCAGTGTGCTATCAGAAGCCTTTTACTAGTTTCATTTTTGTGGTAGAAACAACAGGAACTGTAACTGTCCACCGTCACACGGACAGGCTTATCTCACCAGACCCAGGAAGTTCACAGCAGCAGTCACACAGATATCTCTTTCCTGAGAGATGCCATTTACCCAAATCCCCCTGACAGAAAGGATAAGACAGCAGAGGCTCAAAAAGCCGGGGGGTGGGGGGACATTACAAAGTGATTTCTACCCTGAAAGCTATAGTTAGCTGTTCCTGCCCCTTTCTGTTTCCCATCAGTCATCTCCATCTCTCAGAGCTCATCACCACTCCTTTCTTCATGTACCTTCCTTGCAGTTCTGTGGATATACCATATTAGACATGGCCACACCTTAGGGCCTTTGCAGTTGCTATTCACTCTGCCTGCCTCGTCTGTCAAGATATCACTTCTTAGTGACAACTTCCCTGACCTCTGTGTTTAAAACCCAGCATTCAGCCACGCATGGTGGTACATGCCTTTAATATCAGCATGTAGGAGGCAGAGGCAGGCAGATCTCTGTGAGTGAGGACAGCCTGGTCTACATAGTGAGTTTCAGGCCAGCTGGGGCTACAGGGAAACCCTGTCCCAAAAACAACAATAATAAATAAATAATCCCAGCATCCCCTCCTTCATTCTGCTTTCCCTCCTGCCCATCTCAAGGGTTGGCTGACTTCTGGCTGGCTTGCCTCACCCCCATCATACAGTCCATGAAGCAGAGATTCATGTCTGTCTCATTCACTGATGGAACCCCAATATCCAGCACAGAAGCTGACACAAATAAGACACCCAAGTTTCTATGAATGTATGAGTTCAGCAGCACTTGTTCTGTACCAGGCAATGTGGGCAAAAAGAAATGGGAAAGGCTCTGTGCCCTGAAAGGCCATCTGATACAGGAGCTTGAGGTGCTGTACAGGAGAGGAGATCAATGTTCAGTGAGAGACCAGACAGTCATGCCAAAACAACATGGCCAGCCAGCTGGGGCAGGACCCCCATGAATCTAGCTGTGACACCCAAGCAGTCTTCCTCACTTCACAGCCAGTGACTGGATGCTATAAAGACCCAGTTACTGAGTCAAGAGTGCAGAGCTGTCCCAGAGGAAAACAGACTTAGAGTTCTGCATACCTGGCTAGTCCAGGGCCACTAGGCAGTACTTCTAACAAGAGACTGTAGACTAGACATGGAATCTTCTTATTTAAATACAAAAAGCCCTGAGCTAGGAAACAGCTCTCTGCCCAAGTCACCCCAATCCTATCTCAGAGGTGCCTGCTCATATGTTATTCACAGGAAGTCTCCTTCATTTCAGGCCCTTATGACCCTCATTGAAAATACACTGAAGTAAAACTGTGAAGCCCTTCAAAGCAAGACTCACTGTGGAAAAACCCTTGGCAAAACAGGATATCAAGAGGGCTTACAAGCCCCCTAAAGGAGGCAACTAATCATCATCACTGTGGGAGTGGGAATGACAGAAGGTGAGTTTCCAGAGCCCCCAGGGAAACAGGTCCTCCTAGGACAGCAAAAATCTGGAAGGCCATGAAGGGGCCAGCATGCTTTAGGCCAGATGGTCAGAGGGAACTTCCCCAGCACAGCTGCCCTGTAGAACCCCAAAGGAGATAGCTCAAACCACTCTGGTCCTCCCTTCCTTCTACCTTTATTCCTTCCCCTGGCTAAGTTTTTTCTAAGGACAGGCTCCAGGCAGTCGTCCAGTAAAATTTCCCCTTGGGGCAAAGGTCAGGCCTCCCAGCCTGCTTACCTGGCCAGGCTAGTAAATCATCCCTACCTCGAGGCCCAGCCTTATCTGTCCTGCTAGACTTGTCATTTACCCTGCCCCCAGCACCTAAACCCAGAATCCAAATTTACAAACTGATTTTTACCAGGCAGCTGCCCAAGCTGTGCTGCCTATGTGCCCAAATCCCACTTTCTCCATCAGCTTCCCTCACTTCTACAGGCCATCATGAAGTCATGGGGACCGTACATAGCCCACATAAACTTGCCCAAGCATTAAGAACAGTTGGGCAGTGTGCGATTAGATCTAGGAACTCGAGGTCCCCTGGAAAACAAAGATGTATCCCACGTACAAAGCTCCCTAGGCATATAACAGCATTTTGTGAAAGGCAATGAAGCAGGTTAAGGTCTGGGTCGGTGTCCCTGTACCAGAACCTAGCAATCTGAGGCTCTGCAGAGACCTCGCTAGTGAGGGCAGGTAAAAGAGACGCGTTAAGCAGAGGTACGTATATAGTTGGAAAGCCCCTTGCACTGGCCCTTGAGACTACCTTTCCTAGCAGTCCCCACCAGCCTCCAGCTCTGTGAAGGGAGGCAGAGATTTGGTAGATCCCCAGGAACCAGCGCAGGGTGTGGCCCAATCCGAAAGGAGCAAGCCAAGTGCAAAACCAGGAACCCAGACCCTTCAGCTCCTTCGAGGCCTGTAAGTCAGTCAGCGGAGACTGGTGTACCCCTTAGAGCCCAGGGAGGGGTCTTTTCTAGCCCTTTGGCAAAAAGCAGAACCAGGGAAAGGTGCAAATGGACAGTGACAATGATGATAAAAAATGGGGTCCAGGTCTAGGTTGGAACCAGATTCCTGACACCACTGTCTCTTCAGAGACTGCGATGCCGGGCCCTGGGAGACACTTGTCGCAGGCAGAGCGGCAGTGTCAACAACTAATACCGAGGCGGACCGCGGGCTCTTAGGACTCCAGGGCGTCCGCTGGCTGCCGGCGCACACCTCCTTCCACAGCAGCATCTCTCTGAGAAAGGGCAGGTCGGGTCTCAAATCCCTAACTAGGCTGGCTCTCTCTTCCCACCTCCGGGACAGAGAAGAGAAGTAGGAAAGAAGACACGAGCTACGCGAAAAAACTTCGCCACGCACAGCCTCCTTGGGGAGCACCCGCGCTGATGTGGAGGGGCGCCCGGGGTGCCAAGTCCGCTTCCCAGTCCACCAGGTCCTCCTAAACACTTCTGGAAACCGCCCCATAGAGTGCAGCCACCCTCCCCGTACACCGGGCTGCTCCGACTCGTTCTTGCACCTGGGCGCCGGGCCGAGGGCCTGGAGGGGGCAGCAGGGACAGCGGCTTCGCCTCCATGTCCAGGGCAGGTAACCCGACCTCCCGGGCCCGCGCAGGGAGGGTGGACACCGCGGGGGCGGGCTAAGTCCCGCCAACTTCTCTGACCCCGCGGGCCGGGTCAGGTGCGCCCTGCAGGGGCCCCGGGCTCCCGCTTACCTGGCTCCCAGGGACAGGCGGAGTGCGCATCCCGCAACCGGCCACAGGAGAGGGACGAGAAGCCAGGCGCGAGTCGAGCGGGACTCGGCAGGGACCCAGCCGGCACCGAGCTAACGCAACGATCCCAGCCGAGCGCCGCTCCGCACCGGTTGAAGCCGCCGGCCCCGGCCCCGCCCCCGCCCGCGCCCGTTGCTGGGAGACCCGCGTGGGCCGAAGGGGCTCTTTGTATCAAAGCTGCCGTGACATCACGAGGCGCCCCGGCTCCCGGGCTCGGAGGGCGGGGCCTCGCGCTGGGGGGCGGGACCAAAGGCCGAGCGGTCTGGGAACCCGCGCTGCGGGGGCGGGGCTACTAGGTAAGGGGTAGGTGGCCGAGCCGGCATGCACCAATGGCCGCGCGGCCGCGGAGCGGGCCCAGGGGCTGGGGGCTGAGGTCTGGGGCCTCTGTGGGTGGAGCTCTCCTGGGCCCGCCCGAGCCCGCAGTTACCGCAACCCAGGAACCAGGTCTGAGCTCACGCTCCGTTGGCTCTGTGCCAGTCCCTGTTTGCTGTCACTACTCTCTGAGATTCGGGCAGCATTGCCCGGCTCACACACACGGATCACAAGGAAAACCTGCTAAATCCTGCCCCCCGCCCACCACTTCCACTGCCTCTATTCTGATTATTTTATCCTCAGTGCTACCCACAACTTTCCTCCTCTTCTCATGCAAGCGAAAGCCAACCATAACTAGCCCAGTACGACGTGGCAACAAGAACTAAAGAACCCAACAGAAAGGAGGCCCCCCTCCATGGGAATCCTAGCAAATATAACTTACATCGAGAATGCGACCCGGCCTAACCCTTCACACTCAGGATTAAAACAAGGCAAAAAGGTTGTGACGAATGGAAAGCAGCAGACATTGCAAAACCCGATAGTGCATTATGTAACTGAAGGAAGCAGATTACCTTCCTGAATGACTGGCTCCAGCCCCGTTAGACAGGGGTGGCTTTGTCTTTTGGTTCATCGCCACCACACACACACACACACACACACACACACACACACACACACACACACCCCTCTACCACTTCTCTCTGGCCCTTTGCTCTCAACTTCTTTCTCCCCCGCTGTCTTTCCTGCAATAAATTCCCAATTGCCTCTCTATTTACCAGGTGAAAACCCACTAGGGCTGCAGCCCTCCTTGGGACAAATCAGAGCATAGCCTTAGCTAGAGGAGGCCTCCTGGTAAGGGCTGTGAGTCAGGGAAGGACTTCCCTGAATTTATGCCTTGTAGTTTCTGTATGACCTCTGATCTGTGTGCAGAGGCCACAGACCTGTTTCTCTCACTGTCTCTGTCCACCCCCACACACATGGACACACAGAGGCAGTGGAGTGTAACCTGGCTTTGAAAGAGAGTAGACCTGGGTTTGAATACTATTTGTCAACTGTTGGTTCTGGAAGTTTCTTTTAACTCTCAGAGATGGGAAGGAATAGGAACAGCACAATCCATTTCCTGGGGCTGCTGTGTGCCCTCTCACAATGGGCACACTAGATGTTAGGCCCTGGGCACAGGCGGGACCCTGAAGTGCGTGGGTGCTTTGCCCTGAGACTTGAGCTAGTCAGCTTCCTGCTGTGTAGGGTGTGGCTGAGTCTGGGAGATCTACCTTAGTTTCTCTTTTCTTTCCAGGCCCCATTTTGTCCCATGGGCTTCTCTAGAAGACAAGACCCGAGGCAATCACCCCTCTGGGTTTCAGCTGTTGTTCTGCCAGGAGGGTGGGGAAAAATCAAGCTTGACAAGTCTCTCCCTGAGCCAGGCAGCAAACAACCATCTGAAACTTCAGTTCCAGAGAACCCAACACCCTCTTCTGGCCTCCATGGGCATTGCACAACAGGGGTGCACTTATATACACGCAGGCCAAACACCCATATACATAAACAAAATGTTTGAAATTACTCTCATTAACATATACTTTTTCTGATTTGTTTTTGCAATGACAATTTTAAAAGTTCTATGGAGTGGGTGGGTTCCTCTTCATTTTTCCTACAGGAGGAGGGTTGCCTATTTGTCTTGAAAACAAAGTGAGCTGGATATAATGGTTTATGCCTGGAAGCTCACTCAATACAGTCTGCGGCAGGAGGATTGCTATGGGCTTAAGGATAGCCTGTACTACAAAGTGAACTCTGATCTCAATAAAACAAAACAACAACAAGCAAAGTGATAGGCATGAGCAGATGCAATGAACATTGCTGCCTTCTATTTACCACAAGGAAGTCATTTCATGTTTTGTAGCCTCAGTCTCTTGCTCTATAAAATGGAATTAAGACAGTTCCTCTTTCTGGCGTGAGGTTTGGGCGAAACAGTGGAGTGTCCTACCACACTGCAGCACTCCCATAACAGCTCTGTTCAGCTGTCCAACCCAGTGGTTAGGTGTGTGGTTAACTAAAAGACTCCTGGCAAGTTTAACTCCCAGTTTTCTCATCTATAAACTCAAGATAGCACTGGTAGGGATTTAGGAGATAACAGTGTTGGGCATTTTCTATAGACCAGTGATTTTAAACATTTTTAAATGTTGGGAAGATCACAATAATTAAGACCCATAAGATATTTAGTACAGAGCCTGGCTCATAGCAGGAGCTCAGTAAACAGTAGCTGTTGCCAATTATCCTTATGGCAAGCAGCTGAGAGAACAGAGCAGGGAGGAACTGGAGGGGCTAACTTTCAGGAAAGGGCCCCTGCCACCTGCCAGCGGGGTTCAGGGAACAGTGACGCAGTCGACACTGGTCTGAGTGGTAAGGATGGAATAACTTATGGGGACCCAGGAGTCCCAGGCCAGATCTCAATGTCCCTGGTTCAAATGGGTACTAAAGATTGGGGGCTGTAATGCTTCCTGTAAGCCCAGCACATGGAAGGTGGAGATAGGAGGATCAAGAGTTCAAGGTCAAGGGCCCAGAGTAGAGTGAGAGAAGTGGGAGGTGGGCCGGTCTTATACTATTGGAGATTACTATTGGGCGAAGGAGAGCATGCCTTACATACTATCTCTGGATAGGCTAACTAGTCTCCAGTGAATGAATTTGCACAGGGAGACATTTGGGTACAAATGCTTGACTGGATAGACTTAATGCTTAACATGTGTGGTGGATGCAGAGGACCGGTGAGAGAATGAGGGCACATAGATGGGGAAAGGGATCTAAATTTGATTAAGAACTGGTATAGGAAATGTACAAAAGCTTAATAAAAATTTTTTTTAAAGAGTTAGACAGTAAGTTTTTAAAGCCAGCCTGGGCCACCAAGTACCCTGCCTCAAAAAACAACACAAAGAAAACTACAACACTAAACAAAACATCCCACAACAACAATAAAATAACAATGACAACAATAAACCCTATAATGATCTCATGGTAGCACATGCCTATAATCCCAGTACTCGGAAGGTGGAGGCAGGAAGATCAGGGCTCCAGGGTCAGTCTTGGCTGACCCGATATATAGTGAATTTAAAGCCAGCCTAGGTTACAAGAGACTGTCTCAAAACAACAGTAAAACTGGGGCTGGAACGATAGCTCAGTGTTTAAGAGCACTTGGCTGCTCTTGCAGAGGACCTAGTTTGGTTCCTATCACTCATATGGTGGCTAACAATGGTCTGGTCTGTAACTCTGGTTTCAGGGGATCTGATGCCCTCTTCTGACCTCCATGGGCATTGGCTAAGCATTTCATGTGCCTTCTGTTCCCTTTTATGGGTGGGAAGACTATGGTTCAGAGATGACTGGGACTTTTCTCAAAGCCACACAGCCAGATGTCCTCTGAGAAGGCCCTGACACTGACTGCCAGTCGCAGTCTTCTCCTTCCTGATCTGGTTTGGATGGGGTAAGACAGGCAGGGGACAAGGAATACCCTTTCACCTTTCCAGCCAGAGGCCTGAGGGAGATCAGACTTACTTTTTGAGGGGAAAGAACAACATTCAAAACAAATCCTTTTCCAGACAATTCTTTCAAAGAATGCAGCCAAGAATAACTTTCAGATGGCAAGCCAGTCTCTGATTGGTTCTTTCTGTCACAGAACTGATTCTTCTGTTGATATGAGAACACCACATAGTCCCATGACATTGGATGTCAGAGTTGGATAGAAGTAGAGACAATGTCAACAGGCAGAAGTCCCGCCCTCCAAAGACATGTGGTCATCTGGGTGGTCCAGATGAGGGGAGACTGGCCGGTTCTTAGATCATCACACCTGCAAGTACTGCCTGTAATGAGTTCTCCTTCTGCCACAAGTATGCACAGCTCACTCAACCTTAGATGCAGGAAACAGGCAAGTTTGTCAAGTCTGTGACCAGATGGAAGGGCTAGGTGAGCACACAGGGTTTTACACTGCTTATGTGCTCTTCTAAATATTACCTGGTTGGTATTAACATCACCCAAGCAACTGAAGGCAGCCAACCTTAGCCTAGTAAACAGAGAACCGCAGCTACAGCTGGCATCAAAGCTGAAAACAATGCAAGTCTGGCCCTCTATGTAGACCTTGTCGAGGAGAAGAAATGCTATAGGCAAACAAGAGGAAAAGTTCTGGGCCCATGAAGGTCAGAGACGAGAACCACAAAGCTATCCTCTGACCTCCACACACATGGCTTGGCGGGTACACACATAAAATAATAATAAATAACAAAAAAATGAGTTCCACTTCTGTCTGTTTCACATATAGCTTCCACGTGAGAGGTCATGTGAACAAGGGGCTCTGTGAGCTTAAAAACGTTTAAAATCAAGCTGGATGTGGTGTCATGCCTTTAATCCTAGCACTCGGGAGGCAGAGGCAGGCAAATCTTTGTGAGTTCAAGGTCAGCCTGGTCTACATAGGGGCTTCCAGGCCAGCTGGGACTACAGGGATACCCAGTCGCAAAAAGACCAAAAAGAAGTTTAAAATCACTTCTCTAATGTAACACTCCTTTCCCCCATCCAGGCTGGGAATGGCTTGGCTCCTCTCTGCTGCCCAGTCAGGATCTTAGCTTCCCCCTCCCAGTCTAGTGTTCTCCATGATGGACATCAGTCATTAACCAGAACTGTTTGTTTCAGGCACACTGCCCACATGAGTCTCTTGTTTCTGTCAACACACACATTCTAGACATGGTTCCTGTTCAGCACAGTGTCACTATGCAGCAAAGCCTGCTGGGATTTGCTTTCTGCTCTTGCCCTTTGTCACCTCTTTAGAGGTCCCTAGCCTCCTGACTCAGAAACCCCAGCTTCCAGTCCCAGAACAAAGTGGATGCTTAATGACTACAGCACTGACCTAGGAAAGGAACACAGGTATGAGCTGGCAGGCAGGAGTCCTCAACCCAAGGGAAAGCTGTTCCCAACCATTCACCTAGAAAACCTGGGAGAGCCCTTAGAACCCCGAGCCTTTCCTCTCTAGCAGGTTTGTGCCCAGGGTCTGGCACAGATTTCTGGAAAGCATGAGCACCCCTCCTTCCCTTTCCTCCCAACCCTTGGTCAGCTTGCTCAGGTTCTCTGGGTCACAAAGTCTCCCCTGGAAAGTTGGAGCCTCCTCTAGACAGCATACAGAAGGCTTCCTTCACCTCCACACCCTGCGCTGGCCAGGAACAGACTGTCCCAAGTGTTTGTCCTCTACCGCTGTTAGCTCCTAAGGCCAGGCTCCCTCATGATGTGTAGCTACACCCTGTGCAGATGGGGTGAGGCCAGGATGGGTCTTCAGAGGAGCCCAGCTCTATTTTTTGTCAGCCAGTGCCCATGAGAACAGTGGGTTTTCTTACTCATTCAGACCCAACAGGAGGGGCTGATGGTGAGAAAAGCCATGTTTCCTCTTTGACACTCATCTCTGACTCATGTAGTCACCCAAGAAGAGGGGCAGCAGGGGTGGGAAGAGAAACAAGAGCTCCTCTTGACTGGCCAGTGGAAGGCAAGAAGAGAGCTTCCTGCTTTCCATTGGTGAAATCAGGTGACTGCGTACCACACCCATGGCGGTAGAAACAGCCTTCCTCCCCCTAGACTGGGCCAGTGAGATGACCCACCGCAGAAGCCCCAACTCAGGTCAGTTCACTGGCAACTCGTGAAAGCTTCAGACTAGCTGGTGAAGCACTGGTTCCTGGCCTGTGTCGTGCCCGCCGGAACCACTCAGGAGCCTTCACTACTGTTCACTTGCAGTTTAATGCAAATGGCAGGGTGAAGTTGCGTGTTCCAGACCCTCGGTTCAAAAAACATCCCCAGGTAGCAGGGTGGGTGGGGCAGGCCTTTAATCTCAGCACTCAGGGAGGCAGCTCTCTCCCTCTATGAGATCAAGGCCAGACTCTACAAAGCAACTTTTAGGACAACTGGGACTACAAGACTACAGAGACCCTGGCTCAAAAAAAGCAAACCGAATGGAAATAACAACAAAAGTCCCCAGGTGACTAGAAGGAAGGAAAGTTTGGCAGCTGCTTTGCTACAGCCTTGCGGACGGCAGCAGGCATGATGGGACCGCCGCTGAAGGCACTGCTTGCTGGCTCACCGCTTCCTAACGGGGGAAGAGCTGCTACATGTCAGATCCTCTCATGGGTCTTGTAGGTACAGCTGAGAGCAATATAAAGATCTGGCTGGGAACAATGGAGTTGGCACTATAGTGGGACAAGTCAGATCGTCAGCAAATGAATTAGAGACACTTGATAAGAACCAGACAGAAAATTATCAAGGCTAGCCCAGGTTACATTGTGAGTTCTAGGGCTACAGTGTAAGATCCTGACTCAAGAAAAAAAAAGAAAACCATAGGAAGGAAGGAGGGGGAGGAGAAAGAGATGGAGGGAGGGAACACCAAGGCAGGGTGAAGGATTGGATAGAGAGGCTAAGAAATCTGTCTGCTCCCAGGATCGACGCACCGCGTTGCTTCAGTAAAAACTCATGGCATATATAGCCTGCTCGCTGCCAGGTCAGCTGTCACTCGGCTACCTTCGGAAGCCTGCTGCTTGCCCCTTTCCCTTTAGCTACAGTTGGGGCAGAGGCCAAGCCTCCAATCTCTAGGACCACAGGGCCAAGGCCAGGTACATGGTTCCTCAAGGAGTCTCCCTGTGTAACCTCCCAGGGATTTCAGGCTTGTGAGCTGGTGAGTGGTCTTGTAGAAGTGAGGAGGAGCTCAGGATCAGAATACATGGATTTGAGGTCTGGCTTGGCTTCATTATGGCCCAGGTCAAGTGTGTAATTTCACCTCACAGAGCCTCAGTTTTCTCCTCAAGCAAACCCAGAAAGGGATAAGAAAGGGATATGCATTAAAAGATCTTTTTCAAGAGTTTGAGACTAGCCTAAGCTACATAATGAATGCATGGCCAGCCTGGAATACACAGTAAATCTGAGTCCATCCTGGACTACATAGCAAGCCTATCTCATATAAAACAAAGCAAAAAAGAACTTTTCTCATCCTCGGTGACTGGGGATTGAACCAAGAACCTCTCACATGCTAGGTAAGTGCTCTCTCACATTGAGCCACTACAGAAGAGGAAATTTCAGTGTTCTGGAAAGTGTTTCACCAATCAACATGAGGCCTTTTAGGAATTATTATCTAAGATATAGAAATTTGAAAGAGCAGTACTTTAAAGCTGGTATGGGATCCAGTCATGATGGTACATGCTGGTAATCCCTGCATTTAGGAGGTTGGAGCAGGAGGATGCAGAGTTCAAGGCCACCCTGGCATACAAAGTGAGTCCAAGGCCAACCTAGTTTAATGAGACCTGTCTCTAAAAGTAAGAAGGATTGAGGTACAGATCAGTAACAGAATAGTTGTCTAAAATGTACAAGGCCCTGGATTCAACCCCAGTTTTCCAGTACAGAAGGAACGAAGGAAAAAACACCACCACCACCTAACAAAAGGAGTAGCAGTGTCAACAAAGAAAGTAGACTCCCCCACAATCACACAGCCTGGTAAAGACAAGCTGGGGAGGTAGTTGGGAGTAACCTGGGAATATTGTTTTAGTATCAAATGTTTTGTTCCTCCAGTTACTGGAAAAACTCCTGTTTGTACTGCAAAAACAAAACCCCACTCCAGTGTGACCTCCAGGCAAAGACTTCCCTGCTTTGTCAAGTGACAAAAAGTGAGTCCCTGGCTTCATTATCTTTATGCCTTAAACACAGCTACTGCTCTGAGGGCCACACTGTATACCAGGTTGGCTTTTGTCAGGTTCCCCACCAGGCTTTAACTCCCGAGGACAAGGTCCACATCTCTGGTGTCTTTGAACTTCAGTGCCTTACTGTGTCTATGCCTGACACACAGTGGTCACTTCGGGGAATCCTGAATGGCATTGATGGCCACACACAGAAGGAAGCAGGGGGCCTGCCTGTGAATTAGTGGAGCCTTTTGGAAAGTTCCTGAGACATGTATTTATGGACTTGGGGGTTTGTTTTTACTTTTTGAGACAGGTCTCGCTATGTAGTGGTGATCCTCCTGCCTCTGCCTCCTGAGTGTAGGCATGTGACTCCATGCCCAGCTCTGAAACATGCATTTGAAAAAAGAAAGCCAAGGGCATTAAAAAGACCTCCTTCAAGACCCAACACTGTTTTCCCAGAAGAGAGGGATCTCAGAGAGATCTGAGAGCTCACCCTATGTCCCATGAGCCTGGAGTCCAACGAAAGATCATTTCCTGATGCTTATTGATAATACCAATTATTGCCCATCTGTGATATGCTGGCCTTTTTACAGTTTTTCATTTATTTTTAACCCAAGAAACCTACATTGCGGCTGTTACTACACCCTTGTTGCAGATGAGGAAGGTGGAGTGCCGGCCTGGGAGAGTCAAGATCTACACTAGATCTGCCTGAGCCAGGCAAAGCTTCCCTCTGCTCCACTGTCCTGGAGAGCAGGTGTCCACTATCCAGCTCAGCTGCTTTTCTTTTTTTTTTTTTAATTTTTTTTGCTTTATTTTTATTTTATGTGTATACATGTATTATGTGCATGTATGTGAGTGCACCCGTGTTGTGTGATGCCCATAGAAAACAGAAGGTGTCAGATCCCCTGGAACTGGAGTTACGGACAGACAGTTATTAGCCACCATGTGGGTGCTGGGATTCAAAGTGGATCTTCTGAAAGAACATCCGGTGCTCTTAACCCTGAGCCATATCTCCAGACCCAAGCTCAGAAGCTTTTCCTCCGTGGCAGCTCACACTGGGTCTTGGGATTTGCCCACGTGCACCTCTGCTATGCACACTCATATAGTCTAGCGCCTCCTTCAGGCCACAGATGAACACTTGGGCTGAGTTTTCTGCTGGGTCACCCGGTCTTCCCAAGAGCACTACCAGGCCCTCTGACACAACATGCCCCTGCCCATCCCAGTCTTGGGTAAGTTTCTGCCTCATTCTCAGCCCACAATGAGGCCCTCTGCAAGAGACACTTCAGGTGACTGGTCATCAGTTTCAGAAACATTTCCCCTCCCCAGAGAACAACTTCCAGATACCAACAGAGTAGACTATGACTATGTATCCCTCTTCTGGTCAGAACACACTGAAGGGCTTATAAATCTACTTTGAAAGCAAACCCAGCAGTCCCACACAACTGTCTCCCAAATTATCTCAGTGGAAAACACCTTTACGCCACAGCAGACACACGATACAGACAGCCTGCAGGCCCAACGCTGCGGCAGAGGTAGAGCCCGGGACCCAGCCTCAGTAGGGCAGCGAACCTGGGGCAGCTCCAGGAGGGCCCGGTGCCACCAGCTTCCTTAGGCCTACCCACCCTATCCCTAAATACACTGAAGACCACAGCGGCAGACCGATGGGCTGGTCTGGAGACTAGAGTTGGCCTCTCCTCTCAGGCACACACACATAGCTCTTTGTGGCTCCCCTGCCAGGGCTGGGCTCTCTGCAAAGGAAAACCAAAGGCGCCTGGCCTCAGGACACTGAGCCAGTGTTCTTCCCACTTAGAGGAAACCACAGCTCAGGGCTGAAGGAGCCTCTGTTTTCAGGTGGAAACCGGAGAGGCTGAGTCCAGAGGAGGCCAGTTAGGGGGTGCCCTAAAAAGAAGCCAGTCTTGCAGGCCAGATCTCCTGCCGTCCCGACTTGACCACAAGGCTACATTCAGGGAAGTGAGAACCCCCTGGCAACCAATCAGCCCAGGCAACAGCCTAGTCTTGTTGCTCCCCTGTGGCTGACGCAGTTTCTCAGCCTGGGCATCTTACCTGAATGGCAGGGTTAACAGCAATTCAGTCCCTTCCTCCTACTTCATTTCATTTTTGCTTGTTTACTTTTTGAGAAAGGGTCTTGGCAGGTATGGCGACACCTGTTTTTAATCCCAGCACTGAGGACAGGCAGAAGTGGCTGGATCTCTGTAAGATTGAGGCTAAGCTGGTCTACATAGCAAGTTCCTGATAGCTGGGGCTACAGGGTGACTCTGTCTCAAAAAAACTAACAGATAAAACAAACAAACAAAAGAAAACAAAGTCGCATATACCCCAGGCTGGCTTCAAACTCATTATGTAGCCGAGATGATCTGTGTAGATCAGGCTGGCTTCAATCTCATAGAGATCTGCCTGATTGAACTCAGGTTGCAGACGGTTAATAGCTGCCATGTGAGTGCTTGAAATCAAACCTGGTCCTCTATAAAAGCAGCTGGTAAGTAGGCTGGAGAGATGCCTCAATGGTTCACAGCACTGGTTGCTCTTACCCAGGTTTGGTTCCCAGAGCCCATGTGGTGGCTAACAACTGTCTAATTCCACTTTCAGGGGATCTGATGCCCTTTTCTGGCCTCTGCGGGCATTACACACACAAGTGCACTTACATATATGCAGGCAAAACATTCATACACATAAAATAAAAATAAAGTTTTTTGTTTGTTTTTTAAAAAGGCCGGGTATGGTAACACACAGCTTTGATCCCAGCACTTAGGAGGCAGAGGCAGGCAGATTTCTGTGAGATCGAGGCCAGCCTGGTTTACACAGGGAGTTACAAGCCAGTGGAGCTAAAAGGAGACGCTGTCTCAAAAGAACAATAACAACAACCACCACTACCAAACCAAACAAACAGCCATTGCTCTCAACTGCTGAGTCATGTCTCCGGTCCCTCATGTCTATTTTAAGACACCTTACTTAATATATGGATGGTTGACTCATTAACGCCGAACAGTGCCATAAATCATTCCTGTCTGGGAGACTGTATTTTCCTGGTCTTAGGAAGCTCTGGGAGATATTTTAAATTGAAAAGTCAACAAATGTACAGAAAACTTGGCAGGAAATAGACTTGAGAAAGGATACTTGCTTATAGCACGAGAGCTGACATGAGCAGACACTGTCAACCTCACCTGGCAATGTGCATGTTGGGTGGCTTAAACTGTCACCACTTGGAACATGTCTCCACATGGCCATGAAGGCACTGGGAGTACTGGTTAGGGGATCGCAGACAAACCGAACGATCTGATGGTTTTAAATACAGGATGTGTGCATGATGCCGATCAACTGTTCTGCTTTAGAGGCTGACTGAAGGAGAGGTAGGTCCTTAGTGGCATAAGTTATGGCGAATACTCCGCAGGGCAATAGCTCCATTGGTCACTGCTACGGTTACCTGCTGGACATACCCCATCTCGACAGCTGTGCTGTTCCCATTCCCTGTGCTGTTTGCAGCTCATGAAGCCCAGAGCCACGTGCAAATTGTACCTGTGCCAGTTGGACAACCTTGGTTGATTAGGTTGGTTCTTTTTCCCTTGTCCTTAAGCCTCCAACACTGCAGTTCTCTACTCGCTCACAGCTGATGGTGCTCACCTTTCATTCTAGCACTCAGGAGGCAGAAGTAGGTGGATCTCTATGAGCTTGAGACCAGCCTGGTCCTCATAGCTAGTTCCAGGCCACCCAGGGCTGCATAGTAAGACCCTGTCTCAAAAACAAAACAAAAACCAGCTGATGGTGTGTCATCAAGCCAACCAGAGGGGCACACCTCCTGTCACCAACCAAGCCTGCTCACTCCACCTGTACAGGAGCTTCGCCTCTGCCTCCTCCTTGATAGAATACAGTGTACACAGATAGACTCATATTTGGAATCCCCACAGCATCTTCTGGACTATCAGTTTCTGTGTCTCTATTGATTCATCCCTCACTAGTAATCTAGTAATCCCCTGTTCTAAAAGTCCCTCCAGGGGGGTGGAGAGATGGCTCAACAATTAAGAACACCTGCTGCTCTTTCAGAAGGCCTGGATTCTGTTCCTAGTACCCACACAGTGGCTAGCAACCATATGTAACTCCAGTTTCAGTGATCTGACACCCTCTTGTGCCCTCTGGGGGTTTCATCTGACCTGTGGCCTTAAATTCTATCACATGTTGATACCCAGACTGGACCTCTACCCTGAACTCCAGCCCCTGCACCCAGCTGCCTGGAGGAAGGTGATGGGGTGTCCTAACCATTGGACCGCCCAGAGTATAAAGGGAGCAGGAGGCAAAAAGACTTCAGCTGATCTCACCGGGCTCGAGTCGGGACGGCCCTGCGAAACTGTATCAGAAAGGAGCAAAGGGACAGAAGTCTGTGTCCACTTGACCAGCCAAGAGAGGCAGGCTCCTGGAGTAGACTGCAGTCTTGGACAAGGCAGCCTTTCTGGCCCCCGGGGAGGGCCTACTATAGTCTATACTTTCTTTAGGAACCAGGGGCTGAGTCTTACAGGGTTCTGGACCCTACCTCAGCCTGCAGAAAGCGTCCCACTAGTATTTGACGGGCATCTACAGGTGACATGTCCACACACTAGATGCTGAGTTTCCCACCAAATCTGTTGCCTCCCTCAGCGCCACTCTGACTCCACTCAGCAAGGGACAGACATGCATTCAGAGCTCAGTGAGGAACTGAGAATAGCCCAGGGACGCCTGCCTCTCTCAGCCAATGACCTCCATTGCAGCAAGTCCTGGAGCTGCACTCACCACTGTCACCACCCTAGGCCAAGCTGCCACTTCTTCCTACTGGAAGATCTCCGCCGTCTCTAAAAGGCCAAGCCCGACTTGCCGCTTGTTAGCAGTAGGCTTGCCTGGCTTCCTAGAGGCCTAGCACACATCCTGTGCTTCACTGTGGTTCAGGCCTTGGCCCACCCAGCTTCCTTCAAGTCTCCCAGCCCTGGTCCTAAGCCACAGCAGCTTTTGAGACTCTTAGATCAGTCAAGCTCTCTCTCACCTCAGCATCTTTGAGTTCTGCCTTTGCCTCTTGGTATCCTATGGCCGCCAGGCTTAACTCATGACACCGGTTACCTCCCAAGATGCCTTCTTCCACAGAGGACCAGTCCCCACCTGTCACCATATCATGCACCACTCTGGCTTTATTTTCTTCCAACACTCACGTGGGTGGCCTTATTGACTTACCATCCTGTTTTCTGGTTTGTGTCTTGCATTTTCCCCTGGAATACAAATTCTTTGAGGGAAGGAATGTGATCATGGTTCCCTACCAGAACTGGTATAATGAGCCCATGGCTACAATTCCCCCAGGAAATTTACAAGGCTCTGAGGTGACAAGTACTGGGCATCCAAAATGGCCTTGCCTGTGAATGGAGCTTTTTATTTTTTAGTATGTTGTATTGTGGGCCAGTAAGATAGCCAGTTTAGAAGGTAAAGGCACTTGCTGCCAAGTCTGACAACCTGAGTTTGATTCTCAGGACCTATACATGGTGGATAGAGGACTCCCAAAAGCTGTCCTCTGATTTCCACACACAGACACATAAATAAATGTAATAAAAATTAAAAATATAGATATCGTGTGTAAGATACATATATAGGCTACTATAGTAGAACAATTAGATTATGTCACAGCTCCCTGCCCCACCCCAAGAGCAGCTGTAATCTATTTACAGCAAAATTCCTGACTAAGCCTCACCCCTCTCAGCTACAGCCTAGGGCGGTGCATTTGCTCCTTAGACTCGCTCATCCTACGTTGCTGCTTTGTACCCTTGATTGACCTCTCCCTACCACTTTCTCACCCATCCCTGGGAACCAGTTCTATTCTCTATCTCTACATACTGATCTTTTTTCATGGTGCTGGGGATCAAACCCAGCCCTTAGGCATGCTAGGCAAGCATTCTAACACTGAGCTACACCCCAGTCCCTGACTTGTAATGTTTTTAAAGTTCCATAGAGAAGAGAGATCACACAGTATTTTCTTTCTAGCTGAAGCTTTATGACAAGGACCATGACTCAGCATTCAAAGTCCAGTGGACCGCCAGCTCCCTGCGCTTGCCCTGACTCCCAAGGCTCCCTCAACACCAGACATAATGTGAACACTCATCACACGTTTGCGGCCTGGCCTGCCCAGGAAAGCACACAAACAAGATCAGGAGACTTGGCCTCAGGGGAGGAGACCTGTCCTGCTTCAGGACTCAGTACCTCACACCTGACAAAGCTACACGCTTTCAGACCTAAGTTCGGGTACAGCCTGCAGGGCTCGTGGCCAACATGAATGCCAGAGTTTAGAGACTTATCCTCATAGCTGGCACCTCATATTCCCAACTGTGAAATGGGAATAATAGTACCTACTGCAAAAGGACCACTCAGGGGCAGGTTCCAAACAGGTGGTGGGGGTACAGCATTTGTCCGTCATGTTGCCCAACCCTCTGCCCACCTTCTGGGAAGTTCCTTCCTTGTATCGGATTGTGAGAGTGCCTTTTACCCCTTCCCCACTGCCAGGCCTGTGGGAACCCTGAGAGGAGGCTTATTCCCTTGTTACTGGGCTTGCTGGGCCTCCTGCTTGCGCTCTCCCTCCTTGCTTTGGTCCTTCCTCCTCTTGGTCTGAGTGCATCTGTGTCTCTCCCTGTGAGGAACCCCAGGTCTCAAAGGCAGTGAGCAGCAGAGCCTCAGTCACCCTTCCAGAGAGAAAGGAGCACATGGGAGGACCAGTGAGTCAAGGGCATGCTGGTGTCTGGGGCTACTGGACTGCAGCTATACCACCATGCAGGGGCCTGGAGACCACGGGAGGGCTGCCTGAAGATGGGACACTGGACTGTTTTGGACTCAGATATTCAGGGAAGACATAGACATTTTGATGAGTAGGTCCGAGAAGCAGTGATGCTCAGTCTCTCAGCTTCCTCCTCTCCCACAGCAAGATGGAGGTATGGCCACATGAACTTTGAGAAGATCCTGAGATCCCATTCACCTGCGAGGGTGCTGTCTGTGGAGCAGAGAGGGCTTCAGGGCAGGACAGTGGCAGCTGCTCTTCCTGCTTCACCGTATCAGGCTTGTGTCAGCTCAATGAAACCACCTGGTGTCCGGGGCCTCATGGTGCCATTGAGAAGATATTAAGAGATAGTATTTGCTGAACTTTTAGTTAGATCTGGAAGCACTTTAGGTTCTGTTAACATCTATTATGGGACATTAGAACTAAGAGCAAAGCAGAAACTAAAATGGTAAGAACTAGGGGTAGAGAGATGGCTCAGGGGTTAAAAGCACTGGCTGCTCTTGCAGAGGACCAGGTTTGGTTCCCAGAACCCACATGGCAGCTAACAGAAACTCCAGTTCCAAGGGATCCAACCTCCTTCTGCAGGCATTGCATATATGTAGTACACTTACATACATGTAGGCAAAACACACACATAACATAAAAATTAATATTTTAAAAGATTTAATAAAATGGTAAGATTCTCTCTCCATGCTCCAGTGTCTGATAGAGGCCTCGCCTGTCCCCTGCTCTTCTTTCCCCTTAGTGTTGCCCAGCTGCTTCTCGGAGCACTCGTCGTTGTTGGCATTGCCTGCTGGAGGCTTCACCCTCAGCTTGGAGGCATCAGGAGGAACCACCTGTAACCTGTGCTCACAGAAGCATCTGGCCCATGTGAGCCCTGAGCACTGTGCACACTCACAAGGGGTCTAGGGTGCTGTATATATTCAATGCTATATGGGAAATTCTGCCCATAGCAGTCAGAGAGGCAAGTAAAGTGCTTCCCAGAGGCCTACTTTGTGCAAGGGCTGGAGGAGGAGCTCTGCATAGGTCAACCCTCCCTCCGTTTCCGGTCTATGGGAAGAGTACAGATATCTGCATTTGCTGTAGAAGCTTCCAAAGCTTCAGCTCCGAGATCCCTCAAGTGCTTGACAGCGGTGCTGTCATTGTGTGCACCTGGTTGCATAATTTGTCAAATTTGCAAAACTAAAACATGTTGAGATGCTTTACCTTAAAAGGTCTTCAGACCCCACCCAACCTGGATGTGCCTGAGCATGTGCCATTCTTCCCATTTCACAGATGAGAAAACTGAGGCTCAGTTGCAAGCCTGCCTATCTCCCAAGCCCTTTCCACCATGTACAGGCCCTCCAAACCCTGGGAAAAGAGCCCTGAACAGGGCTGGCATGTGGTTACCAAAGGGCAGCTTTGTAGCTGTGTGGGATTCTGAGCAGAGGGAGGGAGACAGAATCTGATCAGAAGGGTTCTAAGTCCACAGCTCAGAGTCCTAAGTACTTGGCATCAGAGTTCTGGTAGATCTGAGCCCTGAATGCCACCCGGATGTGCTGTCTGCCCTTCTAGCTTCTAAAGGCACTATGCCATGCATGAGCCCAGATCATCCTAAATAAACCTGCTTTCTGTCACCTTCCTCTTCCTGGGTGCCTCCTGTGGGGCTGCGTGGCCCAGTTTAATAATACTAGGCTGGGGCAAACAAGAACTGGCATGCTCGCTTCTGGGGCAGGCTCTCCCTTGGCCATTCTGCAAGGGACCAGTTTTGGCTGCCCAGGCATTCAGTTTCCTTCATTAAAATGGGCCCCGAGCTGGCAGCCCCGGCCCCCTGGACCCACTCCATCACAGCAGGGATTAAAGAAGAGAAAAAGAGAGTGATCGAGCCGCCCTCCCCGGCAGCTGGGGTGGGGAGGGGAGGAAGGAGTGCAGTGCCGGGCACCCCGCAGGTTTGAAAGGCCTCACTCAGCTGAGGGCAACCCCAAAAGAGAGAGGACACAAAGCCCTTTCTGAGGTGAAGGTCAGCAGGGACAGGCTCACCTCACAACGGTGGCCCTCGACCAACACAGCATCAGAACCAGTCAAAAGAGAGAGAGAGAACAGAGAAAACGAGGAAGGGGAGCCCGAGATCTGAGAGCACTGAAGATGGAGGCCGAGACCAGCACAGGGGTCCAGGTGGCACCCATCCAGCCCTGGATAAGGGTAAAAGCGTGAGTTTGCAGCCATCCTCTTAGACCAAACACAGGGATTCCAAGTGTGAATTCTTCCAGAAACTGGGAAAGTTCTGTGTGTCAATGGATATTAGCATAACAAATGCTGAGCTTTCTAGACTGACGGTGGCTGCATCCCTGGGGCCACGTGTCCCCAAGAGACAATCAGAGCCTCTGCGGCTCTGCAGGGTCACCTGTTTACTCTTCCAGTCTGGCTAATGGGATTGGGAAATTTATCAGAATCCACCACTGTGTGTGGTGTGTTTGGCAAGGGCAAGAGCAGATGGAGGAGTGTGGAGGGTCTTTCAACACCAACCTATAATCCACCAGCTGAGCGGCAGCTGCCCTGCAGGAGTGCAATGGCTGTGGACACCCAGACAGGCTGTGGAGAAATGGCAGATGCCCAACCAATGCCACTCAGAGGCTGTGTAGCCTTGGGAAAAATTTTTATTATTATTTCTCAACCAGAATGATGAGTTCGGAAGGCCAGGCATAATCCTAGCACCCAAGAGACTGAGGCAGAAGAATTTTGAGTTCAAGTCTAGCCTGGGCTACAGAGGGAGAGCCTATCTCAAAAGACAAAAAAAAAAAATTAAAGTTAAAATCAAATTTAAAGACTGTCTCATGTTGTCCAGGTTAGCCTTGAACTTCTGATCCTCCTGCCTCCAGTGCTGAGATTATAGTTGTATGCCACTAGGCCTGGTTTATGTGGTGCTGGGGATCAAACTCAGGGCTTGCACATGGTAGGCAAGCAATCTACCAACTGAGTACATCCCAAGGTGCTAAAATTTTGATTTAAAAAAGCAAACCTTTGCATAGCACTTACTGTGTGCTGGGTACTAACGTATGCGCTTCCTTTGCAACCCTAACACCACAGGAGGGAGGTGGTGCCACCCTCGTCCTGAAGGCGAGAAAGCAGAGTGCCAAGGGTGAAGTCACAAACTAGAAGTGGCAGACAGAGACATGAACCTCAGTGCTCCTGGATTCAGGGCACGTGTCTACCTGGGATGTGAGACCGTCTCTGTTCCCTCCCTACCAGAGGTGCTGGTGAGTGACTGGTGAGCAGACCCAGTCAGGGCTGGGAGGCCGGAGGGGTGAATTTGCTGCGGGACTGGATGGGGCAAGCCTGCGCTTTGGGACTTGGGGAGGCAGGAGGAAGGGTGGTCCTCAGCAGTGACACAGTGATTCTGGAAGTACAGTGGCCCTGGTCAATCTTAAGATGCTGACTCCAGAGTCTACCTAAGATCCTTAGGTGATGATGGGGCTCAGCAATCTGCACTCAGCTGACTCTGAAGGTGTGAGGACCGTAGCGTGCACCGGGTCGGGTGGGAGGACTGATGTGAAGCAGAGAATCAGTCCGGCTCTAGTTCAGCTCCAAGAAAGTCTGGGGCTCTCTGCAGCCTCTACCTGAGAGAGGGGATGTTACCTCAAATGCTGCTATCACCGACTCTCTCCCAGGGCCTCAGATTAGCCCCCGTCTTCTCTACTCCTTGTAATGAGCAGAGGTGCCAACACTGCCCTTTGATCACAAGTGCCCAGAGAGAGGAATACAAAGGAAATAGTCCTGACAGTGGCAGCTGCTCCGTCAGGAGTGGGCCCACGTGGTGGTGGGAGGGCTGCCACCAGTCCTGGCTGGCAAGGTCAGCTTGTGCTGCTGGATGGGCCCCAGGAGGCTGGAGAGTCTTCCCCACGCCACACTGGTAGCACAGGGCTCCTCCCAGACACAGTCACATGCAGGCAGGGACTCTGTGACAGTGGTCAGGCCTCTGAGTCTGGCAAGGAAACAGATGGGAAAAGAGTGGTAAGCGCAGGCTACTCTGCAGGGTGGAGGAGCCTCGGGGACTGCTGCTCCTCAGGCCTCAGATGCTCCAGTCACCTGAGAACCTCAGGTCTCCTGCATCCCATGCCAACACGAGGGCCCCCACCAACCCCATGTGATTCCAATCAAGTGCCCAGCACATACCAGGCAGTTACATCTTCTTTATATCTCTGCATACAACCTAGCAGGGACCACTGATACCAGTATATAGGCAGGAAAACTGAGGCTCAGAAGCTCAGGGGGCAGGGTAAGGCAGCAGAGTTGACAAGGGACAGGACTGGGGTTCATCCCACTCCTGCCTGGAACTATGGACTTTCTCTTTCAAGGGTGCTTGTCCAATAACAGGACCAAGCTCTGGTGGTTCTGCCTTGATGGCTTGAGGTTTTCTGGTTCTTGGGACTGTTGAAATCCTGAGCTGGCAGTGGGCAAAATGTAGAACTGACTTCATGATCAAGCTCAACCAAGGCTTTTGTTTGAGATTTAAGAGCTGAAGCTCAGAGGCTGATGAGATGGCCCAGCAGGTAGAAGCGCTTGCCATGAAAATCTAGCAACCTAAGTCTGATCCTGGAACCCACGTAAAGGTGAAAGGAGCGAGCCAATCCACAAAGTTGTCCTCTGTGTGTTCACTGTGGATCACACACACACACGCACACTCACACACACATACACAGAGCTCAGGAAGGAGAACTTTCCAGGTCACAGTTATCAGCGTAAGCTGTGCCACCAGACTAAAGTGGGTGGTAGAAGCTTTGTCCTGGTTCAGACTCTGAGCCATAGGCCTTGGGATAGTCCCTGTTCTCCTGAGGCCTCATTGGACCTATTCCAAGATTTCAGATGTTTCCTTACAGATTCAAATGGCTCTTCCTGACCATGTCTGGTGTTCACCCATCCATATAGCCAGCTGCATCTTAAAACAAACCTGGGGAGCTTGGCAAACTCCCAACAACTGGCCAAATGCAGACTAATTAAATCGGGAGGTTTAAAGGCTCCCCAGGAAGGCTCCCCAGGTGGCCCCAGTGTGTGACCTACAGGAGTGCCTGGCAGACTGTGTGTGTGTGAACTGCTGGGTGTCAGAATGCAGCTTCTGATTCTGTAGGAATCTGTGCAGTCGTGGACTGGACACTTTAACCAGCTACCAGGACACATGGTGATGGCTGCATGAGCCTCATGAGGAGTAGAAGGCTCGTGTGGCAGAGACTATCAGTGTTCCGAAGTGTGCTCCAGTGGGAAAGAAAGGCCTCTAACAAAGTCAGTGCAAAAGCTGTGGCTTCCCAGTCCCCTTTGATGGTCCAGAGGGGCTTGGTGTGTCACAGCTCTGAGGAGCTCTGTGCTAAAGAAGCCTGTCTGCTGCCTGGCCATAAAGGGCTCCCAGAATGCCTGGAAACCAAGAGACCAGGAAAGTACCCAGTGTCACATGGTACTTTTCAGCTGTGCTCTTTAGGGACTAGCTGAAGGGTCCCTGGGGTGTTGGAGATGTGGACAGTAGAAGGTGTCTAAGTCAGAGGGCAGGCTCAGGCTAGAGTTTTTTTCTTTTTCTGTATCCCTGGGGTAGGTAGGTAAGTGTTCATTAAACAATATGGCTGTGGGGAACTGGATCTGAAACCCTAGTAGGGAGGCTGTTAGAGCCTGAGGTTTTCTGTGAGCAGCAAGAGAATGTGGGGCTCAACATATGGCCCAGCTGGGGTCAACAGCACAGTGTGTTTGCTATAGTCATTTGGGGTAACTCCCTTGATGTAATTAAAAAAAACAACACACACATGCTGCTTGGTTTCAGCAGAAAATGGTCCTGGGGGCAAAGTCACAGGCTGTTGCTAGTCATAGGAGAGAGAAAATGGAGATGGCCAACAGAAAATCCAAGTAAAGTAGGAATATTTACAGTCACCTGTTTCTTGCACCATGTCTTCCTGTCAGGCTCCAGCACACCCAGGCTAATGCCAAATAGCTGTAGTTGTATCTCCTGGAACCCTCCCAGCAGGCTGAGGGGTGCAACAGGATAGTGCACATTTCACAGAGAAGCTGAGGCTAGGAACAGTGCCTGGCTTGCTCAAGGACTCACTGGGAAGAGGAGGCTATGCTTTAAGACTCAGGCCTTTCAGACTCACAGGAGGACCCTGCCTCCTCTCATAGATGGCAGACAAAACTGGCTGCCCCTTACAACCGGTCCTGAATTAGGTCCTTTAAATGGTCCCCTTTTAAAAACCGATATCACAAGAGTCTCCAGTGGACTTCCTTCTCTATCTGACCCAAAGACTAATTTTTTTTTTTTCTATTATTTGTTTGGAGACAAGAGCCAGCTAGGCTGGCCTCAATGTTGGGATTACAGCCTACACTGCCACATCTGGCCCAAGGACTGATTTTTTTTTTTTCCAATGGGCCCCTATCGCTGAACTTCGTCTCCAACCCAGTCAGGCCTGGCCTTTCCTAAACCAGGTAGGCAGAGGGCAGCAGCCACCCATCCTGCCCAGGTTCCTGGGGGCTCCCGCCTGCTTCTTTTCAGTGAGATGCATGGTAAGAACAGAAGTGACCAGAAAGCAGGAAAGCAATCACTGATTTCAAAGAAGCTTCGTGGCTCTGTCCTGATGCCACCCCAGTGTCCTTTAAAGTTCTGGGAATCCCAAGAAGTCACAGCAAAGGTCCAAGTCTCTCTTGCCTAGAACACAGAGGACACTCTAGGGCATGGGCCCACTGTGAGGCAGGGGTATCCAGGTGCAGGGAAGGACTGCTTCTGGTCAGCAGAGGTGGTTAGTAAAGTCTTCTGGGACAGGGGAACTTTCACAAAGAGCAGAGCAGAGCCATCAGGAGGGCATCGAGGGCGAGGGAGGAACACCTGCCGAGCCTACACGTGGGAAGGTCTTATGGAGACACCAAGAAGGTAACCAGGCAGGAGGAAGCTGCAGAGGGTTCTGGTCAAAGGGCCTTCAACAAATAGTCACCAGGTCCTAATTAATATACATCAGGCCTTGAGGTGTATCGACGAACCAGCCTGACCTCCTGAAGCTCAGACTCTAGTAATTAGTAACAATCTGTTGAGTATTTAACCACTGTTTTACAAATGCGGATACTGGCCTCAGAGAGTTATCCAGTCCCCATCTCAGAGGCAGGATTCCACTCTGACGGCTCCTGTTCGGCTCTATGTATTTGTAGACTAGGTTTGTAATCAGCTGAGGGAGAGGAAAGGACAAGGGAATGACACAGAGGAGGGATTTAAGCAAGGCTAGAGAGGGCAGACTGAGATAGGAAGCTAGCACAGAGACTGTCACAGAGGCGGACGATAATAAGGAAGGCTGGGACCAGGACTGTCACTGTGAGCTGCACCCTGTACTGCATTAGCTCCCAGGGCGCCATTCCCGCAGACTAGAAGACTAGTTCCTTGAAGCTCTACAGCGCACGGACTCCAGGGGAAGGATGAAGGGACCAGACACACGGACTGAGAGCCTTTGGTCTCTGAGTAATAGCTGTCAACCAAACCCACACTGTTATCACAAGTTTTGTTTCCTGCTGGGGAGGAAGTGGCAGTTAAGCCCCAAATGTACTGTACACCACACCCCAAGCCAGTTGTTTTTGCATTTCTGTGACAAAGATTCTGGTACCTAAAGGAGTCCCAAGAGCCAATAAGTTTGGGAAGCTGCTTCTGCCCAGATAAGAGGTCCCTAAGATGCCTGGGGTCATTTGAAGTCTTGAGGTATGATGGGTAAGATGCTCAGTGGGTGTAGGTGCTTGCTGACATGACAACCTGGTTTGATCCCCAATACCCAGATGGTAGGAGAGAACTGACTCCTATAACTTGTCCTCGGACCTACACACACACACACACACACACACACACACACACACACACACAAGTCAATCAATAAATAAAACAAATAAATAAATATAATGAAGTCCTGAGGCCAAGAAGCCCAGCTAGCTCATCTTCCGGCTCCCTATAAAGGAGGCCCTTCCTTAAGGTGTTCTTAACAGTTTCACCACAGTCTTCTGCTCTTTAGACAAAGGTCTTCAGCAGGTCAGGGCCTCTGTGTCCAGGTGGTTCCAGCGGTGGGTGGGGATGCTGCTGGTGTAGGGCAAGCAGCTCTTCTGCCCTTTTCCGTGCCCTGTGATGTTCAGGTTGTCTCCTAGCAACACTATGCTCCTGATAAAGATCCAGTTATACTCCGAAGCCCTTCAGAGCCCTTCTAGTCCTTTCTTCAGGCTAAGGCAGAGGGACACGGAGAAGCTGTAGAGGTGAGCAGGAACTAGCTAACAGGTCCTGGAGCAGACAGGTTTGGGTGACAACATCTGTACATTGCATCTCTATGTCCTTCCCTTGGACAAGTGACTTAACTGCTCCCCATGTCTCAAATCTTCACAGTAAAATGGGTATGAAAGATCAATTACTCTACATAAAAAGATGGAGTGGCGGGCAGAGGAGGCTGTTAACGTTCCAACCACCAGCCCCACCCTATGTCTGGGAAGGTGCCCTGTCCTGAGACTGGAAACAGCGGAGTGACAGAGATGCAGAGGGATGAGAGATTGAGAAGAGGGGAAGGAGGAGGAGGAGGAAGAGGAGGAGGAGGAGGAGGAAGGGGAGGAGGAGGAGGAGGAGAGAGAACAGCAGCAAAAACATGTGGATACCTGGTGAGCCAGGCTGCAAATGAGCAGAGAGGCTGATGTCTGATGTTCGGCTTTTTCCAGTCCCTCTGGATCTCCTGTGGGGGAAGTGTATGGATGACCCCCATCAACTTCTCCCAAAGAAGAAAGGAGGCAGTGGTCTGGGAGAGAGACACACCGTGCTGATTGCAAGAAGCTAGGCCAGGACCTCTGGGGAGGGTGTAGGGTGAGGTTCCAAGATAGGGAACCTCATTCCTGGGGCTCAGGGATGGGCTAGTCTCATACTCTAGCAATGCAATCCTCGGATCAGTCTATAACATGGAATAGCTGGGTGGCAGAGTTCCCACACGGCCGGGCCGCCTCTGCAGAGGGTGCTCACTGGTCCCAGGGAACACTAGACACCACAATACTTCCAACCTCCAAACTCTCAGTCTTCTCTTTTGCTTGCTCTCTCTCTTACTCTCTTGATTTTGAGACAGGGTCTCCCTGTAGCTCCAGCTGGCCTAGAATTCACTATATAGATCAGGCTGGCCTCAGTCTCACAGAAATCTGCCTGCCTCTGCTTCCTGAGTGCTGGGATTAAAGGTGTGGGCTACCAGGCCCAGAAAAACTCTCATTTTTTAACCTGGAACAAAGTCCTTGCCACCAAACTATATTCGTGAGCAGGTCAAACACCCGCCCCCCCATCCTCTGAAGAAGCTAGCCTCAGGGACTCTGCTTTCGGCCACCTCCGTACCCTGGCTGGGGAGGTGGCCCAATTGGTAGAGTATTTGCCTAGCATGCACAAAGCTCTAGGGTGGTGGTGAACACCTGTAATCCTAGCATTCAGGAGGGGAAGGGAAGATCAGTTTAAGACCATCCCTGGGTGTTCACTTCACAGAACATATACTAAAACTGGAATAGTATAGAAAAGATTAGTATGGCCCCCATGCAAGGATGACATGTAAATTCATGAAGTGTTCTATATTTTTAGTAAAAAGTACATACCTTACCAAAAAAAATAATAATAATAATCCTTTGCTATATAGTGACTTCCAGGCTAGCCTGGGCTACATGAGACCCTGTCTCAAAAACAAAAGGAAAATGACAACAAAAATCAGCTGCCCCTGGTGGCAGACGCTGTTGAAAGTCCAGTCTCATCTCCATGGCAACAGCTGCTTCCCTTCTGAAGACTTCTCTACTCCTTTCCCAATAAATCAGATTCATTGTGGATCCCCGCCCCGCCCCTCCGCTGACATCTGTAAAATTATTTACAATAAAAGACACATTCACAGTGGGACTAACAGGATAAAAAGAATCCAAAGAGAAAAAAAGAAGTCAATAATTACTGATTCACAAGTCTTACTTGGGAAAGCATGGGCTTAGCTGGAATGAGTCTCATCATCTGACTGAGGATTTTGTTTGGTCAGGAAACACCTGGTACAAAACCCCAAGAAGAATGTATTGACCAAAAACTACAAATCTTAATGGTTCCAGTTCTCAGGGAGTTACAAAATGTTCCCCACTCACATGGCCACTTCAGCAGTGCTGGAGATCAGGAAGTGGGACGTGGGGGAGGATCTTGCAGGTGGGACACACCCACACTTCCTGATCTGGAATGTGATAGCGGGACAGAATTTGTAAATTTGTATCAGGAAGTGGAAAAGGAACAGAGCTGATATGGATCTATAGAAATTCTCTGTCTTTTTCTTTTTTTGAGACAGGGTCTCCCTGTAGCCCTAGATGTCCTGGAACTCGCTATGTAGACCAAACTGGCCTCGAACTCACAGAGATCCGCCTGCCTCTGTCTCCCGAGTGCTGGGATTAAAGGCGTGTACCACTATGTCTACCTTTTGCTTTTTTTTGAGTCAAAAAAGCCAAAACTAAATAAAGAAATAAATAATTTAAAACATCAGCTGGGTGTAATGGTCCATACCTATAATCCTAGTATTTAGGAGACAGAAGCAGAGGCAGGAGGACTGCAGCAAGTTAGAAAGTAGAGTTCCAAGCTAGGTAGGGCCACGTCATGAGACCCTGTCTCAGAAAGAGACATCTCAGTCAATAAAATTGGTATTTCATAGGACCAGGTCTGGTGGCACAGTTTCAATCCCAGCTCTTGGGGAGACCCTGTCTCAAAACAATTTGTGTGTGTGTGTGTGTGTGTGTGTGTGTGTGTGTGTGTTCGTGTGTGTATTTTATGCTTATTTTTTCCTGCTAATCTTTCTTTTTTTCAGTTTAACATACAGGCTCCAGGGAGAAGACCTGAGAGAGTAGAGGAAACTATTCTTTCTCCTCTATAGAGACAGTTCTGCCATCTAGGAGGTACTAGCTCAGTGGTAGAGTGCCTGTCCTACCAAGCTAGAGGCCCTGGGATTGATCCCCAGCATGTTATACTCCTCATGAAAAGGTTATGCTGTGTCAGGAACAACAACATAAGGAAGACCAGGGTGAGAGCAGTTGTTGTCTTCTAATGGAATGTTTGCTCATTTTTCCTCAGGTCCAGCAGGCGTGGCCCCCTTGTGACCTGGCCCAGGCTGATTTGACAAAGACAATTCTGGGAATGGTGAGGGCTGCTGGAAGCAGGTGAGAGCAGGCCTGGCTACAGGCCTGTCCATCTGGGAGGTCAGCACCCCTGGGGCAAAAGATGTGCGCTCAACCAAGATAGATCTTACAATCTATGCACTGTGAATGGAAAAATCCCAAAGTTTTCTAGGCACAATCTAGAGTGCCCATGCATACCTACGAGGAACATCCCAGTTAAACTCTCAGTTAGCAAATGAAAAAAGAGGCTGAGAGAGCTTGGGGATTTTATCAGTCCAACCGGTATTGGACAGGATCAGGAGGTAAACCCAGGATCCCCAGAACCCAAAGCTCATCCTCTCACCGAGTTTATATTCACACTTTGGAACTTAGCATGGTGGCAAAGCCCTATAGCTCCATCTACTTCAGAGACAGGCAGAAGGACAACTCAAGCCCAGGGTTTTAAGGCCAGTCTAGGCAACATAGGGAAACTTCATCTCCAACAATCAAACATGAATTAACTCTTTGTCTCCAAGGCCTCGTCCTTCATTTAGGCAGTGACAGGGCCTGGCTTATGGCAGATGCAGTGTCTCCCAGGAGTCTGCCCAAACAAGAGGTGCAGGGAGAAAGCAGATCAGTGCAGAAGCAGGAGGCTGAGCATCACTCCTGGCAGAGAATCTGTCTTGTCTGTCACAGTTGCAGGGATGTGGAAACATGAACCTGGCAGGCTTTACCACATGCCAGAGTGACAGCCACTGCTAGAAACAGCACTCTGGTGGATGGAAGGAGAGGGAGGAGGCAAGGAGGATGGCTCCAGCTGTGTCCACGCATTTAAAAGTGAGGCCAGAGAGGGCCTGCACGTCATGGAGGTATGGCCAGTGAAGCCAGGCCACCAGCAGCACCAATATCATTAGAGCTGCTGAGAATGGCAGGGGATTCTGTGCAGGAGAAAGTCTGAGAGCCTGGGGCATGGCCAGGAGAAACTCCAAGCCTCTTTCAAGTACTTTTTAAGACTTCTTTCAGAAGCACGTAGGCATGGTACAAGCTTTGAAGCCTTTGAGCTGGTTCCCTATGCTCTTGGGCTTCTTAGAGGAATTCAGACCTTCCCTGGCACAGAGGTGTCTTTCCCATCTGGGATTCATCCATCCACTTGTGCAATCAATATGCTCTGACAGCTTCTGTGTACCAGGCACAGTGCTGGGAGCTGGGAGCCCAGAGTAAACGACCCAGGCAAGGTCCCGGACCTCCCAGAGCCTGGTGGGGAGTCAAGTGAGACAGGAAAAACTGGTGTACAGTGTGATGGACATGACTAGGGCATGGGGCAGTGACAGAGTGCAGGGCAGTTAAGAGTGTGGTCAGGGAAGACATCTTTGAAGAAGTAACCTGGTGCTGGCCTCTGTCCAGGAAGGGAGGCTGTACAAAGGGTACAGGGACAAGGGTCATTGGTAGGGAACAGCAAAGCAAAGGCTCAGGGATTCAAGGTGAGGAAGACAGAAAAGGTCAGTGTGGCTAAACAGTGAGAATCACGAGAAGGCACAGGGCCAGGGTCAAAGGTTCAGGCAGAAATCAAAACCCCGGAGAAGAGGGTACGATTTAGGGGTAAGGACTTTATTCAAGCAAGACTGTAACAGAGACACAGAAGCTGGGTTGCCAAAGAACCCCAACTTTGGCTCACAGGTGCCAAATGGGAGGCTAATGCAAAATAACCACTGGCATCTCTGCCTTAAAACTGGGGCAGACTGTTGCTCAACTCTTCCCATCAGCATGTTAATCACTCAAAGAGTATCAACCTAAACACTGGTGATACAAGGCTGATTAGCTCTTACTTGACCTAACTTATCTCGTCCCCTTTCAAGACTGAAGGTTCCGTGATAAAAAACCAGGGAAGTTTTGCTTTTACAAATTCTTGTTCCAGACCCCTAGGGCAGCCCCTAGAAGTTTTCAGTCATTGTCCTAAACATGCAGTCCCCTTGGATTCCACAGAGTCTCACAGACAGATCACTTCCTGACGAGACTGCCCCCCAGCAGGAGTCATTACCCCATGACAGAAACGCCCCTGTAAAGCAGAAGCAGTCCATCAAGAGGCCGGGTTACAACTCTGAAACCACCTCCCCAAACAAGAGCTGGGATAATGATCAGCCAGACCAGGCTGACCAAGACAGAGTACCATACCTCCTCTCCTGGCCCACTTCTTCCTCTACTTAAACTGAAAGCTCAGGGTAGCCTCCCGAAGAGGGAGGGCCTGAGATGCTTGCTCTCCACGTCTTCCTGTATGGCTCTATTAGTTCAGTCCATTCCTGCCTTTCTACCATGACTTTTCTGTTTGATTTCTGGAGTCAGTGGTCAGACCTAGTTTGTTGGAGGTCAGGAGCCTGGCCCAGGACTCTGGTTATAAGAAAATTAATCACTGGAGGGTCATAAGCAAGAAAGTTCTAAAGCAGGGGGTAAAAAGATGGGGAAAACTATGGGGACGGAAAAGGAAAGGAGCCTCTCTCCAGAGTCTGGCTAACGCTTACCATCTGAGAATCAAGAATTCCAGCACCATGTGTCCATATTAAACGTCCTGCACGTGACAAGAGTATTATGGTTGTGCGGAAGAAGGTTGTTGGCCTTAAGGATGGCCAGAAATTTAATAATCAAGGCCAGGTGAAGGGGCACACACCTATAATCCCAGGAGGCTCAAGAGTTCAAGGTTATTTCTTTACCAAGAAAGTTTGAGGCTACCCTTAGCTACCTGAGACCCTGTCTCAAACAAACAAAAAACAGCAAATTTAATAATTAAATCAAAGGTCACAATGTCTGCAGCTAACTTTTACATGGTCTACTACATCCAATAAACAGCAAACAACACAACAACAACAAAACAAATTACATACGCAGGCACAAAACACGATCAAGTGCAGAGAATGTGACGCTTGATCTAAACGAAGGTATTTGCTCTTTTGTTTTTATCGCTTTTCTAAAAGTTGAAAAAATTTCAAATTAAAAAGCCGAAGAAAAATTCATGTCCTCCTCCTCCCAGCAAGTGGGACCTTTCCTCTCTAAAGATCTAAACGCTCCTGTAAGTCCGTCTCTGACCACTCACTGGCTACCATGAATGCTCTCTGTCTTAACTAAGCATCCACTGCTGGTTCTATAGGGAACACCTCTGGCCAGTGTATACTCCCAAATCATGGCCAGAGGATATCTTACAGGTCACAGAAAAAAACATACAAGAAAGGTAGCTGTGCCAGGAACTAGCCATTTTCAAGGGACACAGCTCTTCCAATCTGGCCTTCACCCCTTAGGTAAAACATTCACTGGAACTGGCCAGTCTACAGTCTGGTGCAGCCCTGGCTTCATGGAATTGCTTAGGGGGCTTCAAAACACAGAGGCCGGTTCTTTCTAGTCAGAGGTCCAGCCTAGGCATGGAGACCCTAACCAGCACTCAGGTCATTCCATTATGCCCCAAAGCTTGAGAACCTCTGGTTTAGACCCCGAGTTTGCATTAGAATTACCAAGGTAGCTTAAAAAAAAAAGACTCATTAAATGAGAATCTCCATGAGGTGGGACCCACAGGCCTGTGTTTGTTTGGTTTGATGTCTGATAGCTCCTTGGATTCCAATGTGTAGCCAGGCTGGAGAAGTACTGGTTTAGGCTGTGCTGCGTCTGACAGTTAACTCTTGCCTGCTGTGGTGTGCTTTCACAGGTGTGGTATGTTTGCCCACAGGAGCTTGTGTCAGAAATTCAGTGAACTCACTGATAAGGGAATTGGCAAGGGGAAATAGCTGTTCACAGGAGAAAGGAGACCAGAGGAAGACCTGTGAAGGACAGCACCCCTTCCCACCCCCATGCTGAAGTAAGATTGCAGAGTTAGATGTGAAACCATTTTAAAAAAAAAAAAAAAAAAAACATCTCCCTCTGCCCAGCTCAGGAAAGATGGGACCCAAGCGCTCAGTCCCAATAGCTGCATGGAGGAGCACTGCTGAATGTTGTTAAGAAGCCGGGCACTTGAGTATCAAGATGGGACTGTCTTGTCTGGCTAGCTCAGCTCAGACTTCCCAGGGGATAGTTAGACAGGAGGTAGGGGGCTGGGTGGCCTAGGGCAGCCAAAGGGGACAGAATGTTCAAAAAGGGCCTCAACACCAGTGCTGCTTCTGTCCGGCCACCCAAGGCTCACCCAGAGTTAGCTTACCTCCCAAAGGTATAAATTAAGGACACTTATTCCTCTTCTAGAAGCCCTGGGACTTAGGATAAAGCAGGTTTTTATTTTGTTGTTGTTTTAAGGAAGCATGCATGGAAATGTAAAAAACAAGACCTGCAGCAGCAGTAACGGCCCATTGCTGAAAACTATTTCCTTTTGTCAAGTTACCAGACATGAATAACACAAGTCTACAGTTCCAGCACTCAACAACAGAGGCAGATAGATCTCTATGAGTTCAAGGCCAGGCTGGTCTACATAGCAAGTTCCAGACCAGTAAGGGCTGCATAGTGAGACCTTGTGGGGGTTTTCTGTTGTTGTTGTTTTTAAAAGGTTAAAATCTCTGGTCTGTGTAGACCTAATACTCCAATCTATGACCCCAAACATGAAAGAGTTGATTTGGTTGGGCTGGTCAGTCTCCTTGCCCAGGGACCAACCTTCAGAGGGTGGGGTCACCTTAAGCCATGCTAAAGAGATAGGTGGAATAATTTCCCTTTAAAGAGGGATATGTACTTTTTTAAAGGGATAAATTATCCCTTTAAAGAGATATGTACTTTTCCTTCCCAGAATGCCCACCCCTTAGTGTAGTCCCTACTAGGCCACCATGAGTTTCTGCTGGGTCTGCCCGCCTTTCTGAGTCCTGACTCTGAAAGGTACAACTTGATCTCTTTCTTGCTTTCTGTTTCTTTCTTTTAGATGCTAGATAGAACCTAAGTATTCTTTGTCTGGTACTGCGGACTTCCGGACTTTGTCTAAAGCTCCCCTCTCTGCCACATGGTGCCTGTCCTCAGTGTGGCTGACCTCCACGCCAGCTTAAAGCAAATGCAATGGCTTTTCCCTTCTTTCTTCCATTCTCCTCCTCTGGAATCTGACACGACCCCAATGAGCTTCCCAGAAAGGAACATGTTTTGATACTCTGCACCCTTTAAATAGTTTCCTTTTATGGCAACTATAGTCAGACATCCCTAGCCTTGGGTCCTGTATCACATTCAACCAATCATGGATAGAAAAAAATATAGTTAGGGGTGTAGCTCAGTAGGAGAGCCCATGCTCAGCATACGCAAGGCCCTGGGTTCAAGGTGATCCCCAGCATCAAATCCCAACAGTGAACAGACCAATGAAAAGACATCAGCACTGAACATGCACAGACTTGTTTCATTATGCCCTAAACAATGCACCACAGTGAGTATTTACATAGCATTTGCCTTGTGTTACATATTATAAGGAACTGAGAGATGATTCCAGGGATACAAGAGGATGTGCGTAGGTCATATGCAGATATGGTGCCATTTTGTATAGAACATTTGAGCACCCCCAGATTTTGGTGTCCTTGGCAGTCCTGGAATCAATCCTCTGTAGATACCAAGTGCTGGCTAATTCAACTCTGCCATCATAGTATGAAAACTGACACAGAAAAGATGTAAGTAAACGGGAAGGCTGTGTTCCAATTATTTATAAAAACTAGTTGTTAGACTGTAGTTTGCTAACCTGTGGTGCTGCAGCAATGATGGTTACTGTGGGCAGAGCTACAAGGATGATGATTGCATTGCTTTTGTTAATTCTCAAATTATGTTAAAGTATTATATCAACAATAAGCAATAACGAGTTTTCCTCGGTGGTTACTACTGAGGAGGGAGGGCAGGGAGGGGGGGACTGAGGCGGGCTGGTGAAGTGCAGGCTTGCTGACAGGGGAGCAAACAGCACTCGTGTATTATTTTTTTTTTGGTACAACTGGTAAAGTATAATTGGTATAGTCTTCTTGGGAGAAAATTTTGGCTGCATCTATTAATGACAAAAATAGAACAGTCTATTAAAATCTGTTTTAAGTTGGCTTGGTGGCTCATGTCTGTAATCTCAGCACATGGAAAGTTGCAGCAGAAAGAAGTGAGGCCAGCCTGGCTTACACAATGAACTCTAAAATATTCAAGGCTATACAGTGAGATCCTATCTCAAAACGACAGCAACACAAATCTATTTTCAAATAAAATTTGTATACTCTTTGTTATAGTAATTCCATTCTCGATATCTAATCTTCTAGGATGCTTGCAGAAACACTCAAGGATGTAGGTACTGATGGCCCAGGAAAAAGACAAACCTATACAAAGGCCCATAAGCAAGACAGAACAAAGCCTTCTCAGGAAGTAAGGAGAGGTGGGCTGGAGAGATGGGTCAGGGGTGAAGAGTACTTGCTGTTCAAATATGAACTCTGGAGGTCTCAGATCTCAAATCCCAGCACCCATATAGCAGACTAGGTGTGATCCCACTCACAGTTGTAACTCCAACACTTACCTTCTTGGACATCCTTTGACCAGACCAGCATTTCCTGGATTAAGAAACTCAACCGCCTAATCGATGGCAGGACTGCTAAGCCCTCAGTGATGTTTCCCCTGGCAGGCATTGTGGGCTCTGAGGATGCAGGTTGGGTGACATCCGGAAAAGCCAGAGCTTGAACCACACAGGCATCAATTATTCAGAATAGACTTGCCCAGGCCCTATGTAGTGGCCAGCATCAGGAGCTCCACAGGGCCAGGGAGAGAGGTGGATGGCACCCTGAAGCCAACAGGAAAGCGCTTCACTTTCTCAAGATGACTGGTCGAGGGATGATGCTGAAGGTCTTGCCATCACTCTGAAGAGTTCACCTCCCTCCACGAAGGGTGCTCGGCTGCATTCCTAGCACCCTGTCAGTGTGCCACCCTCTACCTCCCCACATTTGTATTCCCCGAGGACACACAGGAAACCCATAGGATCCGGCTGACTTTGGTCTTGGTCTCAGGCTGACCTCTAGGGGACATTTGGGACACAGCAAGGTGATGAGGGTGGGCCTCATAGCATTTGAATCTGCCCCCAGCTGCCCCCTCCCCTCAGATTCTGCCTCTGAAGAGCTGTTGTTCTCCCTGGCTATCCAGGAGCCAGACCTGGGCTAAGGATTCACTATATGCAGCTGGTTGGCTGGCCTTGAAATGTCTCCACTTTCCTCCCCCTCCTAACAGACTCCTCATGATACTCTGGAGTCTACTAGCCCAGGAGGAAACTAGCCCAGGTCCACCAAGCTGCCCTGCTAAGAAGAAACAAGGCTGCTCACCATGTCGAGCTGTCCACCTCTGCTAAGGCCAGTTCTGCATGGAGAACAAAAAGAGGTTTTCCTGGGAGAGGCTTAACACCAAAAGCCACACACACGTTATACAGTCCATGGGAAACAAGGGGAGCGCTGGGGTTGCTGAGATGACTGATCCTGTCTCTCTGCCTCCATAGAACGCCTAGATTTTTGGAGGAAAAACGATACTGCCTTCCAGAGAATTCCCTCCTGAAGGCCAATTCCTCCAACCTCATTTCTCATCTTTGCTCCATGTGCCATCTTTTCTGGCATGGATGGGGTAGCATGGTGCTAGGGAAGCAGTTGGAGCCATGGAGCATGCCCTGCTCCTGGATGCCCCTGTGGGTATCCCTGGCCTCACGCTACTCTGTCTCCAGCTTTTCAGCACAGGCTCCATTTTGACATGATTTTAAACACTGGAACCCAAGGGTAAAAGGAATAAAGAGGCGCTGGGGACCACGGCTCACTGATCACTCATGTAATCAGAACTAGATAGGTGCAGTCAGCCTTGCTTTACAGCTGAGGAAACTGGCACTCTGGAGGTTGAGGGGGAACTTGCTGAGGTTGCATGGCTGGTCGGTGGCTAAAGTAAGGTAGTACATACCGCGTTTTAGATGAGAGCACCGCCTCCACAAAGGGCCAAGAGACTCCCAAGTCACTCAGTGTCTGTTCCTTATGAAGGGTCCTCTATCCTGGTTCTGTTGGCCCACATGGCCACATGCATTAACCTCCTATGCACCAAGCCCATCAAGGTAGGCCTGGAGCCCTCATTGGGGACCTTGCATGTGCCTGGGTAATTAGAGTCATCCCCAAAGGCTCTCATGTTGAGCAGAGCACCCTAAAGCTGGGCTACCTGACTCCCACCATGGCCCCTCACCTGCTGTGGCTTTGATTTCTGCCATCCTCAAACTGTTACAAAAAACTTGCAGGCCACTGGTGTGGACTGAGCGTCTACACTCGGCACAGCAGAGCAAATCGAACAGGCTCGCTCAGCCTGAAGTTTCATGTCACTAAGGCCGAAACTAAGCTGTTATGTGATCTTCCCAGAAGAGATACTACCTAAATCCCTAAACGGGCCAGTTTTAGCGGACATAAGGAGGTATCCTGTGTCTTAACCCTTTAAAAGAAGCAACCTGATGCCAACCAATCAGCTTTCCCACTATTCTATTTTCTTATTCCCATCTTACAAAACCCACTATTCTGCTACTGCCCAGGGGAAACTCTTGAGAGCAAATAAAGGCCAGTTAGACGTATGTGTTAGGCTTGTTGCCATTGTGGCAGATACCTGAGAAAACTGAGTGGAGACCTCTCTGGTTTATTTTGGCTCATGGTTTTAGAGGTCTCAATCTAAGGTAGCTGCATTCATTGCCTTGGGCCTGAGGTCAGGTCAGACGGCATCCTCGAGGTAAGGCGTGTGTGCCAGAGGCGCTCACTTCATGGTGGCCAGAAAGGAGAGAGAAGGAGGGTGAGGTGGAGGAGGGAAGATGTGTTAGTGGGTTTCTTCTTTCTTCCAGCCTGTGGGATGGTGCTGCTCATATATTCAGGAAGATCTCCTTTTAGTTAATCCTGTAAACACTCTCACAGACATAGCCAGAAGTGCCCTTTACTAAAGTCCCAGGCTGGATTCTCAATCCAATCAAGTTGACAAGATCAGTCGTCATAATCTAGGTAAACATTCTACCACTAGCCTTCATCCCCAGCCTAATCATCACACTCTCTAACTAAATTTGTTGCGATTTTGTGTCTTGACAGAGCCTTGGTCTATCTCCAACACAATCAGCTTGGTCATCCTCAGCATTACAGCCCAGGTTTCCCGTCTCCCAGTCCTGCCCACAGAATCTAACTTGGATTCCACCGCCAAGAAATTCCCAAAGAACTTGGTCAATTGCTAAAGCAGTCCTAGGCTACTTTCAGGTGTAAAACACTCATTTGTGGGGGAAAGGGGACCCTAAATGAGGTAAAAGAAAGAAAGAGGTGTGGGAGCTGACGGGTGAAAAGCCAAAATAGCCCTCGTCTAGCCAGAAGATTCCCTGGGAATGTCGATAGTGTACTTTTCAGTGTTCTCTGTAGTATGAAGCTGTGATTGGAAAAATAATTCAAAGTTTTATAATAAACACACTATGGGGTAACAGTAAGAGCAGAAGGAAGCTAGAAAAACTGGCATAATATAGACATGCTGTGTGTGCACACGTATGCACATGAGTATACTTGTGTATTCGAGTGTGCATGTATGTGCACATATGTACTAGTGTGCACATCTGTGTATGTGGGAGAGACTATATGTAGATACCGGGAAACTAGGAGGAGGCTCAGGAGAGGGGAAACAAGCTTGAAGAGTGACAGGGAGGGTAATAGAACACATGTGATATGTCCGGAGGGGGCCGGTGGGAGTGAAAGAGTTCAAGTGGGGGATGAAGGACAGAAAGATGGGGAGATGGGGCCAAGAATGGATGAAAATGCAAAGTAAAATAAAATTAGAAAAAAAAATTCATAGTATTTGGTCCTTATTTCTGGACCAGAGGTTCTAAGTCTCTGGTATTTTCTGACAGGAATGGTGTTTACTCATAGTCACTTCCTTTTGACCACACCCATGTTTATGCTAAGGAGATATCTCAAAGTGGGACCTCTGGATAGGTGCAGGATAGAGCTGGTCAGAGAAAGACCGCACTTGGCACTTCCGGCCCCTCTCAGCCCCCACCTCCAGGAGGAGCGGGAGGCTAGAGCCTGAAGTATGAAAACTCGTCAAAAAATGTTAAAATCACATTTTTATTTATTCTGTGTTTGTGCATGCTCCATAGTGTATTAGTGGAGGTCAAGAACACCTTGTGAGAATCAGTTCTCTCCTTCCACCATGTGGGCCCTGGGGATGAAACTCAGGTCCTCAGGGTGGTAAGCACCCACAGAATCATCTCGCAGGCCCCTCGTGAGAACTGTTGAACAACCAGCTTTGGAGAGCTTCAGGGTAGGTGCACACGCTGGTAAACCGGGAAGCCAGGGAACACAGATGGTACAGATATACACCAAGCTTCCCCACGCCTCATCTGGTGGGTCTCTTCCATGTGCTCATGCCTCAGTGTGCTGTTTTATATTAACCATAATTGCATATAGTGCATGATTGTAGGCATAATGTCCTAAGGTGTAATGAATCACTAAACTGGAGGAGGAACGAGAGCCTCAAAATTTGCAGCTGACCAGGCTGAGGTCTAAAGTGACTGTACCAGGAATTCTAGAGACTGGAGAATTGTTTGGGCAAAAAAGAGTTAGGGACCTATCTGCTGAGACAGGATTGGATAGGAGGGATGGGAGAAAATGCCAGTCTTGCCACCTGGCCTCAAGTCCATCACTTCCTCTCTAGGCCTGTTTGTCCCCAGAACCAGCAAGGAGGAGGAAGATGCTTTGAGGACCCCAGCTCTTAATCCTCTGCACATCAGGGGCCTCACTGCACCTGTTCCAAAAGCTGTCTTATCTTGTTTTGAGACAGTCTTGCTCTATAGCCTTGGCTGGCCCAGTACTTGCTATATAGCTCAGGCTGGCCTCAAATCTATGGCAATCTTCCTGCCTCAGATTCCCCAGTGCTAGGAGTATGTGGCATCACACCTGGCACACTAAAAGCAGTTTATTGACTTGATGCCATCAGTAGGAAGGCCTAGGGCTAGTCCTTCCAGACACCGCAAAAGCCAAGCAGAGATAGAACATGAAGGACAGAGATTTGGCGGGCCCTGAAGCCACGACCTTACCTGTTCCACACAGTCTGGGATCTCTGGAGCGCATGGCAGGGTCCCAGCACTCTCCACAGACAGCACGTCCTTCAGTAGCTCCTCGCACCCTAAAGCAGACACGGAGACAAACAGACAGACAGACAGTGAAGAGTCTGAGCCTTCCTGCATGGCCTCTTTGCTTCTGACTAATGGGCCTTGGAGTGAAGTCTAGAGGACTTTGGAAAGGACTCACCTTTCCAAATACCAGCCGATCACTCAAAGGCAGGGGAGAAGATGCTCGGCTGTGTGTGGCTGGCTCAGGGAACTTGGGGGTCTCTTGCACTGCCTCTAGCTCCCCTCCCCCATTGATGTTTCTTTGTCCCTCATATCTGCTGAGGCATTCTTGTGTCCTTCCCACAGAAGAGACACCATCCAGACCACACAGAGGGGTGAACCTGGCTTTCCTGGCTGCACTGCGGAGGAGGATCAGCAAGATTCAGAAGAGCAGAGCAGAGTGGGAAGTTAGAGTGGCCAGATTCTGAGCTCTGCAAGTTTCTTAAAACTGATCTTTCAATGTGAGAAAAAGAGAAAGAGGGATTTTATCTCACCCCTTTAAAGGAGATGGGGGGTGAAAGGAAGGAATTAGGAAGGGCTAGAGGGCAGAAGCAGATAGTAAATAAGAGCCCTAGGAGGCAAGAGACGGCGCCAGTTCTGTCCAGCCGCACCCAGAACTGGATTTGGTTTTTATTTGACCTCTTTTTCTCTTGGTGCTGGTGACTGAGCCCAGAACTTTGCACTTGTTAGGCAAGTTCTCCACCACTGAGTAAATCCCTTAAACTACCTCTCCCTGACTCGATTTAGAGTTGTAAGTCCATCACACATCCTGAGAAACTCTTCAGGACTGTAAGAATTCCAGAAGGAGAGAGAGGACCAGGGGAGAAGAGCCGAAGAGAGACATTCTCCAGAAAGGACAGATGTGGAAGGGACAGAAAGGCCCATTCCTTGACCTAGGCAACCCTGATCCTGGGGTGAGATGCTAGGGTAGAGGTTCAGAGAGACCCACAGTTTTACACACGATCCACAGCCGGAACAGCTATGGATGCCCAAGACCCTTCCCTCTCAGCCTCCATAGGCTACCAGGAACAGAGTCCACTCTAGGCCACTCTGAGCTCTGGGACCCCCCATGGGAGATTTCCATCTTGTACCCTAGTTATGCTGGCCTTCTAGCTGAACAGGATTCCCTCCCTTAAGCTGGACCAGATTCCAAGGTGGACAGGACAAGAGGGCCTCACCTTTCATGGCGAACACCCCTCGGCAAAAGTCCTTGAAGTTGATTCTCCCCAGGTCGTTGGGATCCAAACACTTAACGAGTTTTTCCACCTGTGGGAAGGATAGAGGACAGTGTGAGATACCCAAGGACATCGGGACATCGCCAGGGCCCAGGACATTGAGGCATAGAAGTGGAATGGAGGCGGGGCAGCAGGGTACCAGTGTTCCTAGCTTAGTCTTTTCCCCTAGGATCACTTTATTTCCTTCAGTTTGAGTCAAGTGAGGAAAAGCAGACAGTGGCTCTTCAGAGTGCAGGACGCAGTCCTGCCAAGCTTCTCTAGCCCAGCCCCAGAGACAGTTCTCAGACAGACAATATGCTGCTACCAGGGTGGTTGCTTTGGAGACAGGGCCGAGTAATGTAGTCCAGGCTGGCCTGGAATTCTCTATGCTCCCACCTCAGCCTCCAAATTGCTGGGATCACAGGCATGGACAATCATGTCCGGCAACGAACATTTGTTTATTTTTATGATTTATTTATTTGAGACAAGGTTTCATATGTCTCTGGCTAGCCTCAAAATTGCTATGTAGCCAAGGATAACCTTGAACTTAAGATCCTTCTCTCTCTACTTCCAGAATGTTGGGATTACAGGTATGTACTACCATATCTGTTTTTATGTAATGCTGAAGACAGAACCCAGGGCCTGGTGCACACTAGGCAAGCATGCCACCAGGGAGCTACGTCTGCAGTCCATGCATTTCAGTTTCTTGACATTTCTTTCTGGAACCTACTTCTAAATCAGCCTATGCCCTACCAGTACCCCCTCCCAACATTCATTCATTAACTCATTTAACATGTGACCACTGTGTGTCTCTTACTTGCTTGACATGGACTGGGGCTGGTGGTAGTAGATGCTGATCCTACTGACTAGTTATATGTGCATAGCCACACATGCATGTTTGCCTCTTGGTAGGTACCTTCCCTCTAGTAATCACCATTACTACCTACAGCAGAGCAGGGGCCAAAACTGTTACAGAGCGTTATCTTCTGAGTGTAATAGCCGTCATCTCCATCAGAGGAGCTGTGACTGCTTAAAATCAAGCCTATTGATTGCTGGCATTTCTTTATAGAAGGAATGTTTGGGGAGGGTCATTGATCTTTATCTGAGATTCCAGTCACTTCCTCTTATAACCCCCAGCACAGCATGTAGTTCTTCCCCAACTATATGTGGCCCCCTGGCCTCAGGAGATGCTAGAGGTACAGCTGCTTTGAGGTCACTCACACACTTGTACAGAGCCCCTCACCCATGCTCTGTAAGTAAGCCCAATAAACTCATTGGTTCCCAAGTTAGACTCTGGTGGAATCATACCTTGGTTTGTCATTGGTGCCTTATCTGAGGGTGTGAGGGGCAGGGTCTGTTTATATCTTCCCCAGGAAAACCTTCCCACAATGAAGATAAGCTCTTTCCAGAATTCTCTCCAGCTGGGCTGCAGATGATGGGAACCGAGAACACAGACCCAGCAAGCAGGAAAGAGGTGTCCGTCACAGGCAGGCCTGCTCTCCCTCCCATGCCGCCTGTCACATGCACCAAAGTACAGGTGGCCGGGCAGACCCATCTGCTCACAGACTGTTTTTCCTGCACATCCACAGGACACTTGTCCCTCATGGCTGCTGTAACAGGCATCTGAGGCCCTGGCCACTGCAGTAACCCAGCATTAAGGGCTGGACCCAGTGGGCTTCAGAAGATGAGCAGTGAGCAGAGCCCCCACCACAACCACTTCTCCCTCCCTGTGCACGGTGGCTGTGTCTGGGCCTCTATTCCAGCTGGCCTTGCTTTTGCACTCTGCTGTGAGCTTAGGGCTGAGAGATAACTGAAGGGCTGTGAAGAGTCCTCTCTGAGATGCTCCTGAACCTGGCGGACCATCCTTTGTATCTGTGCATCCCCAACTCTGAGGGGGAAGTATTCTGGCAGAGGTTCTGTCCATGCACTGTTTACAGCTGGCACAGGTGTGGAGGCCCAAGACCCTTCTCCTAATCTCCCATGGGGCTATAAACTTTCAGGTAAGGAGACTTTTTCAGAAGGAGACTTTTTGTCAGCTGGAGCCTGGTCAGAGCCTTCTCAGCACTGCAGCTGTCACACACACACCCCACCCCAGAATTCTCTGACACTGCCAGGCAGCGACGTCGCTTCTAAGAATAGTAATGCCCAGGTGCCACCTGCAGGCTCTGGGGGAGCTCACCCACAGCCCAGCTGGCCACCCTCCACCTCTCTTCCTGCCATCTCCTCCCTGACATTATAGGAAGTCTATGAATGCAGTCAGGCAGGGCCTGGACACCCTCCATCTCCAGCCTCTAGGATCTCTGCCTCATAGCCCTCTCCAAGATCAGGAGCTATGCCTTAATTATCTTTGGTGTAAGTCAAAGGCATCTGTCCCAGCGTGCTCAGTGACTGCGGGGTTCTGGAATCCAGGGACTAGAAGTCTTTAATTCCTGGATTCCTGATGACTAGAGGTCGGGGACATCACTGGGTCAGGCTGTCCATCCTTTGTCTCCTGGGAAAGCTAGCACAGAGCAGATGGGGGCTAAAGGATATCTGATGATAGATAGATAGATGATAGATAGATAGATAGATGATAGATCGATAGATATGGCCCAGGCTGCAGTTGGGGGCTCATGACTGCTGATCACCCTTCTCTACAGCTACTCCTATGGAGCTCTTGAGAGTGGCAGTCCCAGAGTAGTGCATGCATACTATAGGTCATCCCTGTAGAAATTAGTGTAATTCGTACATTCTGATATCACAGATAGTATCAATAACGATCAAAACAGTAGGTGCAATGGTTATTTAAATAAGACTCTAGAAGTGTTGTAGAGGGAGGGGTGAATAATCCTTGCCAGACCCACGAGGGCTCACCATGAGCACGGTATGACACCATGCTCTCATTTTCTAACAACCATTGAACAGTGGCTATTGTAGCCTCCCATATTACAGGTGAGAAAACTGAGGTGCCAGGAAGTTAAGACATTTAGACAGTCATAGGCAGGGGTAGTTCCTGAACCAGATCTGGCTGACCCTAGAGTACCAGCGGTTGCTCTCTGCTGCTTTCCTGCCCTATGCAAGGTGAGTGGTCTCTCCTGAGCCAGAGTCAGGCTCTCACCTGTGTGCATGAAACATTGATTCGACTCTTCTGTATCCATGTATGGGAACAGCTCTGAGCTGGGAGCATGTGCAAGGCCCTGGGTTCTAGCCCCAACATAGCCAAAGGGGTGGGGGAGCTAGATAACCAAGTATTTAAGGCCAGTCTAGGCTACAAGAGGAATCCTGTCACAAAAACAACAGTAAAATCCAAACACACAAAACCTTCAAAGCACAGAAAAGGAGCTTTGGGATGCCTGACTTTGACACTGGTAATCTTCTGCAACACATCTGGGGACGCACTCTGCTCCCCAGACAAGGAAGCCAAGTCCCAGGAAGGGGAAGGGGCTTGCTCAAGATCATCCAGGAAGTGTAGCAGATAACCACTGTTGGCTATCAGTCTGCAAACCATGTGTGGACGCTACACATTCCCGGGGCTCCCCTGAGAAGAGAAAACATGCTCCAGGCCTGGCAGGGAACCACAGGAACAGCTGAGGCCTGCACAGCTGGACCATGAGCTTGCTGCCAGGGAAACTGGTGGTTTCACTGTCAGTAAAATATCGATCTTTCCTTTTCATGACCACTCGATCACCAGCCTTCCCTTTCTTTTGCTTTTCTCCTCAGGCTGTTTCTCCATTCATCCCTCAGGGTCACATCTCTAGCTCTGACTGAAGGATGCTGTGATGCTGTGAGCCTCATTATGCCCGCTTCTAACTGCTTACCAGCATGATCCTCTCTGAGCCCAGCTGGTCTCCCATCGCTCCCTCATGCCAACTCTACAAACCAGCTGACTCCAAGGAGCTCTTTGCTTCCTGAGGCCTCAGCTGCCTCCTTGAACAAGAGAGATAAGTGGGCTTAGCTTGCTGTGACTCTCAGCACCTCGAGGTAAATATTAGCCATTCCCATTAATAATCAAAACAAATGCAGAGCAATCGCCTTCATGCCAAGCTCTGCTTAAGCACGCTACATATTGATTTATTTCAGCCTTACTAACCCCTGGCCTGTGAATGTGACTAGTATTCCCATTTTACAGGTGAGAGAACAGAAAGTTGAGGCATTCAGGGCTAAGGTCACACAGCTACCAGGAGGCAGTTGAACCCAGACAACCCTCATCAATTAATTCTACTGGGATAATTATGATCACTATTATTATCATATGTTTGGGGGCTTGTTCCAACCAGAGAATGAACAAAATCTGTCTTCTGTCTACTTCTCATCTAGAAAAACTGGCATCAGTTCAAGGAACCCTTGCTTAAGAATTTGAATATTAGAGGAAAAAGTAGTTTTGAGATGTACTGCTAAAATAAAGGCTGCCAGCTAGCATCCCAGGCAGACATAAAATTTGTTACTGAGATGCTAACATTAAAATTCTGGGAAGTGGGGCGTGGTGGCACATGCCTGTAATTTCCAGCAGGAGGATCAGGAATTCTAGCCTGGTCTACATGGGAAGATCTGTGTCAAACAAAACAAACACCCAAACAAATAAAACCAACCAGGGAAGCCTGCCGGCTCCTCGAGAGCGGAGTAAGCCCCCAGCACTCTGTCTCTAGTACTGACTACAGCTGCACACCCGCTCGGAAGACATAAGGAGCCTCTGCCAAGTGAACGGAGGGAAAACACAAACCCGGACTTTCTGAGTTATTTTTCCTTTCCATATGTTCTATGCAGCAGGTGAGAAGAAAAAGGCTCCAAAAGAAACCCTCTTACTGACACAAAGTCTGCCTCTGCCTCTGCCTCTGCCTCTACCTCTGCCTCTGCCTCTCCCCTTCTAAGCCCCCTCCCCACAAGGCAAGCCCAGGTCCCAAAGCTGAGTGGCAGCAGCAGTCACACAGTGATGGAGGGGGACCCAACACTTGTGGTGGAGGGGGTGGGAGTAAAGGAGGGGGAGGATCTTTCTGGAAAGAGAAATGAGGAAAAGAAGCCTCAGAACTGGAGAGAGCAGGAACTGAGAAGGCGAAGAGGAGGAGTTTGGGGCCAGAAACCCACAGAGTTGTGGTTGAAGCCTTGAGTCCTGCCCTGAGCGGTGGGTACATCAAACCAAAGACATTCAGACCTGACAGTCCACTGAGGAGATCGGCTCTGAGTGTGAATCCTTGGGGTAACGCTGAATAAATAGCATGGCAAAAGCTTTGAAAACTCAGCTGGTTCTAAGCATAGCTAACAGAGAGGACAAGACAGGATGTGATGCTTCAGTCTAACTGAAATACTTTCATAATTAGAAACAAACTTACACAATACTGACATTCTTCAGAGAATTCTAGGGTCTCATAATATCGTCTTCCAAATGTCCAGGACACATGGGTTAAAGAGATGGCCCAGCACTTAGGAGTGCTGCTGCTCTTGCTGAGGACCCATTTGGCTCCCAGGACCTACACGAGGCAGCTCACAACAGCCTGCAGCTTTATAGGATATGACACCCTCTATGAGCACTGCACTTCTACACACCACACACACACACACACACACACACACACACACGAACACATACTTAAAACTAAAAAGTAAGAAAATGGCCAGGATTCAATTCAAAAGTATTCAATATATAAACAGGAAAATCTGATAACAATGTAAGATGGAAACAATGATCAATACTCAGATACTGATCCCAAGATGACCCAGGTGTTAGTCTTCAACAAAGTTTTGTTGTTATTTTGATTTGGGTGCTAGAGATTAAATTCAGGGTACAAAAAAATTTTAAGTCAGTTAATATAACCATGCTCCACGAAACACAGATGAACTTTTATTTTTATTTATTGTATTTTTATTTTATGTGTATGAGTGTTATGCCTGCATGTGTGCAAGTGCACCCGTGTCATACAGTGACCAAGGAGGACAGAAGAGGGTGTTATATCGCCTGGAACTGGAGTTATGAACAGTTGCTAGGTGCCATGAGATTTGAGCCTGAGTCTTCGGAAAGAACAATTAGTGTTCTTAACTGCTGAACCATCTCTCCAGCCCTGAACTTTTTTCTTTAAATTAACGTGTGTGTGTGTGCGTGTGTGTGTGTGTACTTGAGTATAGGTGTCTGGATGCTAAAAGAGGCCATCAGTCGTGTGGTTATGAGCCACTTGATGTGGGTGCTCAGTACTGAATTTAAGTCCTTAGCAAGAGCAGTACCACATTTTTTTTGGTGACAAGTCTCCCTGCAGCCCCAGCTGACCTGGAAGTCACTATATAGACTAGGCTGACCTCAGTCCCATAGAGAACCACCTGCCTCTGCCTACCGAGTGCTGGGATTAAAGGCATGCACCACCATGATAGATCTCAGGTGAACATTTTTTAAATAAATGAAAATCAATTCTCAACAGAAAAGAAGCTATAAAAAATGAGTTAAATGGAAATTTAGAACTTAAAAAACAGTGACTGAACTTAAAAACTCTCCGGTTGAAATCAGTAACAAGGTGGAGACAACAGGAAAAAGACAAATTTAATAAAAAGTGATAGAACCATAGCAATTATCTGGAAATGTTTAATCTGTAGCCCTGGGCATGGTGACACATACCTTTAACCCTGGCATTCAAGAGGCATAGGCAGGCAGATCTCTCTGAAATTGAGGCCAGCCTGGTCTACATAGTGAGTTCCAGGCCAACTAGGGCTACAGGAAGACCCTGTCTAAAATAATAATAATAATAGTAATTATTATTATTATAACAACATTCATCAAAGAAGCTTCTTTTTGTAACAGATGGAGACTATTACAGAACCCCAGAAATGGTCAAATGCAGATAAGTGTTTGTGAGATGCTTAACCCTAAGTGACACATCCTCAGTACAACTTCTATACATAGGGTGAATGCATCTCTCATCTCTCATCAGAGAAGTTTCCTTATATAGCAGATGGTGGGGTAGATGACCAAAAGGAAACAGAGTCTTCCAGAGAGCTGGTCAGTTACTCATACGAACTCACAGCAACGGTGACAGCATGCACAAGTCCTATGCTCGCTCAAACCAGACAAAATTCCAGCATAGGCATGGGGAAGTGGGTAAGAAATCCCACCCCAACCTAAGGAACTTTTAGCAACTGATGGTGCTGCGAGAGAGAAAGACAGTGTCCTATGGGGATGGGACTCTCGGCGGGCTCGGGATGGACCCACCCACACTGGAGGACACTTGAAGACATAAATCAGAGTCTAGAGGCCATATATTTGAGAGTTCGTTAAATTAGGCGAGGGAGGGCAGTGGGGGGAGGTGTGGATGGGGAGGAACCTAAATATCATCAACTACAATGTATAAAACCCACAAAATTCAGTTAAAAATTTAAAATAACAACATAAGTAAAAAAAGAAAATCAACGTAATCTAAAGATGATTAAAGGGGCTGGTGAGATGGCTCCGCGGGTAAAGGTGCCCACTGCCAAGGCTGACAATCTGAGTTCGTTCGATCCCTGGAACTCACATAATAGAAGGAGAGAACCAACTTCCGCAAATTGTCCTCAGATCACCATACATGAGCTACACACACACAAACAAAATAAACGCAACAAAACATTTTAAAAATAAAAGTGATTACAGATGACAAACTTACCAAAGGATGTAGATAAATTAGTTGGTAAAATTCAGTCTCAATTCATGATTTAAAAAAAAGAAACTCTTAGCAGAGCAGGAAGAGATGGGGATTTCCTTATCCTTCTTATTCTAGAGAAATGAAATCTTATTTTCACACAAACTGCACAAATGTCTACAGTAGCTTTCTACATAACTATTCCAAACCAGAAACATCCCATATTTCTTCTATGAGAATGTAAGTGTTCTTACATTAAGCACAGTCATGGTTTGCTCCCTTCCGCTACAATGACACAATGATTCGGGGCTGCCGGGAGGGGCAGAGTCTCTCTCTCTCTCTCTCTCTCTCTCTCTCTCTCTCTCTCTCTCTCTCTCTCTTTGTAGTCCCAGCTGGCCTGGAATTTGCTACATAGACCAAGCTGGCCTTGAACATACTCTGCCACCAAGTTCTGATATTAAAGGCGTGCGCCACCATGCCTGACTCAAGACAGTCTCTTTCAAGTATGGGACTCTTGACAGATTAACCAGGGTCCAGTTGAAATCACACTGAAGGACATTTAGGGACATGAATTAGACTCTATAGGCCATATCTAATTCAGCTCAAATTCTCAGCACCCACATAAAAAAATTGGGCATTGCTACATGTGCCTATTAGCCTAGCACTGGGAGGTGAAAATAGATAGATCCTGCGAATTTACAGGCCAGTTAGCTGGCCAAAAAGGTGAGCTTCAGACCCAGTGAGGGACCCTAGCTCAAGGCAATAAGGTAATGAATGACAGAGAAAAACATCCAGGTCCTCTTTTGGTCTCTACATGAATACACATGTGTGCATACTCATGTGCTACACATACACACCATACACAACACACACAGGCACACACGCATACTCATGTGCTACACATACACACCATACACAACACACACTGGCACACACGCATACTCATGTGCTACACATACACACCATAAACAACACACACTGGGAAAAACAGGTTATTGATCACGTGGTTTGTTTATGTAGAAAAAGTAAAATTATAACGACAAAGGACAGATCAGTAGATACCAAGGGCAAGGAGGGGAGATGTTTGAATGCAAAGTGGAACAAACTGATTCGAGTCCTAATTACAGTGATGGCTATGGAGAGCAGTTGAAACACCCCAGTTTAAGAAAGCAGCCCAGGGCTGGAGACATGGCTTGGCAGTTAAGAGCAGTGGCTGGTCTTGCAGAAGACCAAGGTTTGAATCCCAGCACCCACACGGTGGCTTCAACACCCTTTTCTGACCTTCTTGGGCATTGAACGACACAAGTTCACTTACATCTATGCAGTCAATACACTGAGACACACAAAATGAAAAAATAATAAAATATTTAAAAGAAGAAAGCAACCCAATTGAAGCTAGGCAGGTAAAGGTGGCAAGCGACAGGCCCCTGGGCATCTTGAGTCTCCCTGTGCAGACCAGAAGTTAGAGGTGCAGGCTGGGTTCCAGGCTGGAAGCTCCTATGCTGTCCCGTGCTGCCCTAGGTCAACAACTGTTGCCTCAAATGGAGTCTAATACCTTTCCAGTGATTCTGAGTTACAGGATCATCCAGGAGTACTGGCTGATGGTGCCAGAGTCCCTGGAGCCAGACTGAAGGTTGGAAGCTCAAGATACATCTGAGAGGACGTGGATACAGAACATGGAACCGGAGCGGCATAAGTGCCTGGACTACTGGGATGTCTGCTGGGAACTTGGCAGGTCAGGGAAAGCTGGTGTGACAAGCATCAAGAGAGAGCAGGAGTCAGCAAAGGCAGGTGGCCTGGGGTAGGTAAAAGCAAAGTAGAACGGGATTCTCCAAGACCTTAGAGCTGTAGCTCAGTTGGTAGAGTGCTAGCCTAGCAAGCAGGAAGCTCTGAGTTGGACTCCCAGCATAAATGGGGTATGGTGGCACACCTTTGTAATCTCACCACTGGGGAGCAGGAAGAAGAGGGATGTGACCTTCAAGGTCATTGAGGGTCTGAGGACAGGGCTGGTCGGCAGACTGGTTGCAATGCTTTGCTCCTAAAAGCATGACCTTCTAGGTCTCAGCACCTCCCAGGTCTCCTCCTTTGAGTCTTTTAAACAGCTCAGAGAAATAGCCAATAGCTTGGTTCTTCTCCTCTCATAGGCCTGGCCTCCTTCCTTGAGGAGGCAAGAGGAGGTACTTCAGTGCCCCTGGCTCTCTCTCCTTCCAGGCCAGTCTCTCCTCCTGCCACCCACGGGGGGGGGGGTGTTGCCCTGGGCCTCAGGGCCAACGGCTCCAGCTGCTTGTTTATTCACTTTCCCAGGCAGCCCAGCCGCCCAATGTCAGGCACACAATGGGACCTGTGTTCTAGAGTCCACAAGACAAAGGGTGCAGGCAGCCACTGGCCTCTCCATTAATTCTCAGGGAGGGAAGGCAGAGAAGCTAAATAAGAGCTCAGCAAAGCCAGGTGCAGACTGGGTGAGGGAAGAGCTTCCAAAGAGAGCCCTGCCCCCTGGTCCTGCACCCAAGGTCAGAACGAAGAGACTACTACTTGCCCTGCTATGAATCCCAGAAGCCAACATTCCACAGTGCTGTTCTGTGGAACAGTCAGAGCGTTACATCCTGTGTGTCTGCACGTGCTGGTGTCACAGCCCATGCCCAGGCTTCCATGAACACTCACTATGTGACTGTACTTCCAGTACAACAGTACTGACCAGTTCCATGCTGAACACCCACTAAGATGACTCAGTAAGAAAAAGGAACATTGCGGATTGCAGGGAGCCACGGACGTGTCAGGTGCAAAGGTGCAGAAAGAGGGTGATGGTCCTGGGAGGAATGGGCAGAGGCGAACTGCTCTGCAGCCCATCTATTCCCGCACTCAGTGGTCTTGACAAGCCCCTTGTACCTCAGTTTCCCTATCCAGAAGATGAAAACACTAGATGACACCAATGCCAACTTGAAAGTCTGTATATCCTCAGTGTTGTTTGGGGTGGGTATGAGGTTAGAGGAAGAGAAGGAAACCAGACAAACATGGAGTAGTTGGCAGGAGGGCCACATCTACACCCGAGGCAGCCTCGCCAGGGCCCCGAGGATTCAACGCCTCAGCACTTTACTTCCCCTCTTTTAAAGCCCCCCCCCCAAATAATAATAAGGACCACAGGAGATCCGGCTGGCCACTTTCCTTTCTGCCTGGACAGGGCAGCTCTGGTGAGGCCCAGGGGCCCTTCTTCTGTTTGATGAGGGGCCTCAGGGCACTTCAACCAGGGCCAGGAGTTCTGATGGGGGCGAGTCTGTCAGGTGGACTCATTTCTCTGGCCAGCGTTTGCTTTAAGTAAATGCATGCTAACTCTCTCTGGCCACTGAGACATGAGGAGAGATCTGCAGGGGGCTCTGGGAGAGAGCGACTCTGATGGGAGGGGCGGGCCATCCCTGGGAACGCTCTTCCTGGAAAGGATGCATCATGGGTTATGTGCTGGAAGACCAGTGAAAGGAAGCTGAGTCCTGGATGATGCCCTGAGCCCCTGATCAAACAGAAGTCCTGGAACTATGCTGGGCCTTTGTGTCATCAAGACATACACACAAACATACATACATGCATGCATGCATTTTTCTCAGCATTGGAGCCATTTTGTGAGTTTTTGGTTTCCAAAGCTGAAGGTCCCTGATGAAGAACCTCTCTTGGCTGGGGAGCTAGCTCGGTGTACTTGCTGCATAAGCATGACACCTGAGCTTGGATCCTAGCACCCTAGGCATGGCTGCCGGGCTACCCCAGCTCTGTGGGGGGGTGGAGACAGGAAGACAGCTTCAGCTTGCTGCCCAGCAGCCCATCTCTAGGCTCAGCAGGAGACCCTGTGTCAGCGGAATAAAGAGTGATAGAGCGGGACACCTGGCACCATCCTCTGATGTCTGCATATGCACAGGTCATGCCTACCTAAATGTGTGCGTATACCACAATTACACACACACACACATACACACACACACACCACATGCACATACGCACAAACCAAATCCTCTTCAAGAACCTGTTGGAGAAAAAGACAAGGACTAAGGAAACTTCATGAGTCAATGTCACTAGTACACGGTAGAGAGGGACTGTGGTATGTTGGGGTGCCTCTGGCCAGGGTGCCCAGGCATCCAGAAGGGACAGCTGGCATCATGGCTCAGGCCACATCCTCCTGGGCAGTGTTGCTTCATCCTGGCTGGAGCCCTTCAAAGATACCAGCAAGTCCACACGTCACCAGCAGCTCCTCACTCAGGCTGAGATGCTAAGGTCTGACCACCCACGAGGGCTTTGTTTAGTGTCTGAATAGGAAAGAAGAGTGACAGAGGTGTGGGTGGCCTCCTGAAGTTAAATGAAGTAACTGTCCTCTGTCCTTGCCTTTAGAAAACGTTCCCTCAGCCCTGTGAGGAGACTGACAAGCTCCCAGGAAGCTCAAACTGGACACATGTCCGCTGTACTTTGTGAGGGAAATAAAAATAGCCCCAGGAAAAGCATAAAAGTAAGCTGGTGACTGTTCAGATTAGCACACGCCTGGGGCTGTATGGCGTTCTGAGCTCTGTGGTGACAGAGCTGGGCAGAATACCCCGTTTCCCAGTCACCAGCTGAATTAGTAAGAGCGAAGGACTCATTCTCTCCGAGCGAGATTCCACCTCCTTGTACACTAGGGTTTAGAGAGTGTGAGATTTAGTGTGGAAGCCGACAGGGAGCAGGCTCTAGATAAGCAGTGCCCAGCCTGGGAGCTGGGGTGCAGTCCTCAGCACAGTATCTCCATGAGCTAGGATGGCTAATCCTTCTGCTTCTTCTCACAACAGTTTCCAGTCAGCTGAATTTAAAAACGGAGTTGGATCTCTTTTAAATAATTAAAGGACCAACAAAGTCCTTTAATTATTTAAAAAACAAATAAGCAAACAATGGTTCACAAGTGCAAGGGAGGGTAAGATAGAAGCTGTTGTAATCTTTGAGAAGATGCTTCCCTGAACTCTGGCAGTGGGAGCCCAGAGGAGGCAGAGCCTGGAGGGCTGGAGATGCCACAGGGGGCAGTGGGGGCAGCTACACTGGACCTGAACAATTGACACCCAAAACATGCACCTGTAGGGACAGCCAAGGAGTCTGGGTAGGGGTGGGTAGGCCAAGCAGAGACAGATGGGATGGACAGTGACCCCGGCCCACGTCTGGGGGTACCAGTGAGTGAGGAGCCAGTAGCTGCTTTGGTGACTGGAAGGCTGGAGGGCAGGGGAGGCTAGTGATGGAGAATGGCCAGGAAGACACGATCCCCTCTGGTTTGAGGGTGTGGATTTGCAGGGGCCCAAGGAAGCAAGTTTGCAGCTAGGAAGGTACTAGAAGCTCACAGTGTAAAGGGAAAAGGGTGGGGAGATCACAATGAGGCTACCACAGTTCAGAAGAGGAGGCCATGCCATGTGGGGATAGAGAGGAAGAAGGGCTTGCTTCGCAGGGCTCACCTCAGGGGTCTGGGTGGACAAGGGGGCAGTCCATGGTGAACAGCCAGGAGGAGGGGAATGGAGAGTGAGGAGACTAGGGGACACCGAGTGGCTTTTAGTTGGCTATGATGGCACGTTTGCCTGACTACAAATTCAAGTCCCTGGCTGGGACTCTCAGACACGAGCTCTTCTCTGGCCAGGCAGGTGGCTGCCCGAAGAGCTCGTCCTCACTGTTCTCACTAATGACACTGGCCTGTCTCGATGGCAGCAGTAACAGGAGGGAGGCAGGAGGTCAGAGGTGGCCCCGGCTGAGGGTGAAGGAGAAGGTTCTGTTCCTGTGGTTTCAGTCATCAGGCCCTGAAGACAGTCACAAATGTGCCCAAGGGCAGCCTCTTCTCTGTTACCCAGCCAACACCTAGGTATGCTCTAGGCACGCAATGAGGTCTAAAAGGAGTGGGCTGCTGGGGCAGGAGGATGGTGACAGAACACAGGTCCAGGCACCACCGAGTTACTCTCCGTGGGTTGGGAAGATGGAGAGCATCTGCTTTCAGCTGCTGCCAGATCACTGGGCCTCAGCTGAGTGGGCAGGCCTGAGACTATGCTTCTTGTTTTTTTGTTTTGTCGTTTGCTTTTTGAGAGAGGGTCGCCTTTAGACCAGGCTGGCCTTGAACTCCTAGATCTTCTTGTGTCTACCCATGAACTGTTGGGATTACAGGCGTATTGCCACCATGTGCCACTATGCCTGACTTTATGCGGTTTTAGGAATCAAACCCAGGGCTTGGGGCATACTAGGCAGACATCCTACCAACTGAGCTAGAGACCAGTCCTCTTGAGACATATCTAAGGGCTCCTAAAAGAGGTCAATCCCAGCTATCCTTGGAGTAACAAAGCTGTAGATGACCTCTAGGGACCTATGCAGAATTCTGAAGCAGAGTCCAGAAGGGAGTCCAATCTGTGTAACACCATTTGGATCTTTGGGAAGATTAGGAGTGGTGAGGTCAAGGCTGTACTCATCTCTGGGGCTGGTTTCCTGGCAATGTGGCAGAGAGCTCATCCTGCAAGGGGAGAGCCACCTGTCCTTGGACACTGTTCCTGTAAGGAGGGGCATACCACAGGCCACATCATGGAAGGGAGTCCTTGGTGTCCTCCCAGTGGAGTGTAAGGGACTCTGGGTATCACTGATTCTTAGACAGGCTGGAGGGTAATGTTAATTCCAGGGTTTTGCTGGAGTTTCTACTAAACTCAAGCGGAATGCCTTTCCATCAGCCTTCCCCTCTCCCTTAGGAACTGGTGTTAGGTAGAATAGCACAGTCTCTCTGGAGACATTTTAGCTTCTGAAACAAAGAAAACTATGGCAGCTCCAGTTGGAAGGTCCAATACTGTGGCTTCAGTGCATGAAAGAAACACAATGGGTTCTGGGACCCATTGCTAGGGTTTCAAAATTGGGGGGAGGAGAAACAGCCTTACCACCCACCCAGACACAAGCAAACTGCTCCTGGGCAGTAGCCTAGCCTAATTGATAAGCTTGGATTCGGTGAGAGATCCTGTCTCAAAAAATAAAGGTGGACACACACAGGCAGTGAATGTTGTTTAAAAAGGACGCCATGGAGGAAAGACACTCAACCGTGGCTTCCATATGCATGTGCACACATACGCTCTGGCACAAACTTATATACATATCCACACTAACAAGCATCCACATCCACATCCACACTGACCATGCCCATGCCACATACACTCCACATCACACACACACACACACACACACACACACACACACACACACACACACAGAGCCTTCTCAGAGAGGTAAATTTGAGATATACAGAACCAAAGTCAGAGCTTTCCACTAGTGCCTTTCAGACTCATCTGCTCACCATGTCCCACTCCCTTCCACAGGACCAGGATTGCTCGTGTCCTGGGCACGGTCACCTTTACCACTCTTCTCCTTTGCACATGACAGTAAGTGGGCCATTTCTGCAGTAGAAACAGAATCTAGTTGTATATGTGTGGGGGAGGGCCTTAGAGAGTGAGGACACACAGTGCATCCTCCTCCACTACCAACAACTCGTAAGGCAGCTTCCACCCTGTCTACACCTCGACTCCTACCCCCCAGGAAGGCAGATTCTGGGTAGGCTCTGTGACCAAGCACCTTCCTAAAGGGAGAAACTAGGGACCTTGGCCTCTCCAACATGACTGCAACCCTGTCACTGACCTAGGCCAGGGGAATCCAGGCCTCTCCACGTTGCTATCCTTTCTCAGTAGCCAGAGGCCCTGAAGCAGGCTGGGGAAATCCTGTAGGGACTGGCAACATTCACCACAGGAGAAAGAAGTTCACAAGTCGTTCACGCTTCGGGTGTTCTCTGCGAATGCAAGCCTCTTTTCCAGCAAGCCCAGCAGCACTGTGAGACGAGAGGCTCATACATGATTCAGGCCTTGATTCATAATTTAGATCTCCTCTCCCAAAGAAAGCATGTAGATTGGAGGCCAGGACAGCTGGAAGGAGGGTCAGTGCCAGAAGGGCCCAGACAGCAGGAGAGAAGGGTGCGTCACACCGCACACTCGTCACATCGCTTAGCAGCCCTGGTCGGGAGGGTGGCCACTTCATTAACAAACGGCATCAAGCTCACAGGCTTTCCAGGCCGGGAGAGAGGCAAGCAGGGTTTGAGCCAGCACTGAGGTCCAGGTTTCCAGACTCCGGGGAAGAGGGCTGAGGGGCACAGCCCGACTCTACAAATCCGGACTCAGGTCTGCTCGGCCTGGCACCCAAGCAGGCCGCATGTTCAAAGTTTCCCTGGTAATTCTAATGACTCTCCTCTGGAAGGCGAACAGGGCTGAGTAGCTGGCAGACCCCACCAGGCAAGGAGTGGCAGGGCTGGTCTCCACCCAGAGTCCCATCTTTGAGTCCACACAAGCTCTCTAAGCTGACTCTGGGAAGTTGGGTTGGAGAAGAGGGACAGTCCCAGCAGCAACAGATTCAGCCCCCTAGGGATGTGAGAACCCACCTACCACCTGCCCCCCACTATTAAGCTCCCTGGAGCAAGCTCCCTAGAGTAACAGTAATGACAATAATGACTACTATAATAATCACCAACAGGAGTAGTTACTCTGAGCCACATGCTGTATTCTAAGCTTCCAGAATTAACCCAGCAACATTCCAAAAGCCGTTCACATAGTTTCTATTATTAGCTCCATTTTACTGATGACGAAACTAAGGCCAGAAAAGTCACCAACTTATTAGGAAGTGATGAAGTCAGAATTCACAAGAGCTGGGAACCCTGTGTATGGTATTGGCTTTCCGGTTTGCTCCAGCGTCTACAGTGCTGGCTGCTCCTACATGTCTCCTCACCACCATCATCAACATGGGGCCATAGAGCAGCCGCAGAAGCAGAGGCAGCACAGGGACCTCTCTCCACAGACCTGACTCCTAACCACTGTCAGTCAGTCTGATGCTTCCTCTTCTAAGTGTCCCTAAGGCCCCGATGTCCACGGTGGCACTTCCCAGAACAAGGTGCTTAGGACACGCGGGGCACTGTGCCAAGCGCTGTGCCCTCATTCTTTCACTCACACTCACAGTAGCCCTGAGGGGAGCATTAGCACATCCCAACCTCAGACAAGACTAAAGCCAGCAAGTTGGAAAGCTGAATCCACCTGTGACCTCTCCGCTCCAGAGCCTAAGTCCTGGACCCCAAAGCATTCCAGCCTCCTAAAGCTTCACAGGGGCCTAGAGAGGCAGGTAGGAAACTGTTGACAGATCCCAAGCTTCAGGGTCGAGCTGAGCAGGGCTGGGCTCTGGCCTGGTTCACTGGGCTTCATCTAGTCACGCACCCAGACATTCAATGCTGACTGCGCTCTTGGTGTATACTGTGACCATCCTCCCGGCGAACCCCAGAAGGAAAGTCTCCCTTACTCCTTCGGAAGGGCTGGGGCCTCAGAGCGCTGACAGGCCCAGAGGCCAGGTCCCTTTGCACATCTGTAGCTTCTGCCCGGTGTCAGGTGGCACACTCTGACTTTAGGTGTGGGGTAAGCACCAATCAGAGATTTGTTGCTCCTTTTCCTCCCTTCCTTCTGTGTTTTGAGACAAGATCTCATGTAACTCAGCCTGGCTTGGAACTCTCTACTTAGCTGAGGACAGCCTTGAACTCCTGATCCTCCTGAGTGCAGCTGTGCAGTACTGGGATTACAGACACATCCCCCACCTCTGACTCAGCAAGAGAACTCTTCACATCAAATGAAAAAAGGCAATTGTGGTAAAAATGCTGAATGGCTATTGGGCACCCTCTGCTGTACAATAAAACAATCCAAACAATATCAGGGCAGGAGGGCAGTCTTCATCAATGGAAGGAATCTAGATCTAAGCACAACTACCAACATGGTGCCTAATGGTGGTAAACAGGTCACCTCATTTGTTTATTTAAACTGTGCATATGTGTGAATGCAGGTGTGGAGCTCAGAGCACAACTCTCGTGAGTAGGTTCTCTCCTGCCACCTTGTAAGATCTGGGAATTGAACTCAGGTCCTTAGACCTGCAAACAAGTGCCTCTAACTGCTCAGCCACCTCTCAGGCCCAACCCATTTTAAAAAAGGTTTATGTTGTTTGTATTTATGCGTGTGTGTGTGTGTGTGTGTGTGTGCCTGCTTGGGTAGAGAAGACATCAAATATCAGATCCCCTGGAGCTGAAGTTATACGTGGTTGTGAACCTCCTGATATGTGTTGGGAATCAAACTCAGGTCCTGTGGGAGAGCAGCCAGGGCTCTTAATCACTGAGCCAGCGCTCCAGCCCCATCCCCACCCCATTTTTTTAAGTGATAAGAAAAGGATGATGAGGTCCAGGCTCCACCATCCCCAACAACTCTTATTCCTACTGGCTCCACCAACAGTTTGGAACCACCCCTGAGGGCCGGAGCTACCTTGGCCCCACAGCTGCCTCTGGAAACCTGAGGCCAACTCTGTGTCCAGGCCTATGTCTTGTCACCTGAGCCCAGCGTCCGCCTGCTCACTCTCCTCACTTTACCGCTTCTGTCCTGGTCGTCCCCCGGACATGCTGGGATCTGCCGGGATCTGCAGTCACGACACTGGAGTGCTTGTTTCGGTCCTCTTCCCTCTGCAACAGCTCCCAACCTGTAGCACCCCAGCCTTGACCTCGGCAGGTCACAGCACTGCCTGCCACAGGGGCAGCTGCACTCGCCACTTACCCTGCCTGCCCTCCAGACTGGAGAGAGGAGGATGGGGCATGCCTTTCTCTCTCTCCTCCCACAAGGGACATCCCACTCTGACTAGCATTTCTGAGGGAAAAACAATCCGTTGCATTAACATGAGAAGAGAAGGCATAACCAAATGATTACCTTTGAAGAGGACATGGGCTTACCTGGAAAACCCAAAGAAATCAACTAGAAAATTACTAGGATAATTGAATTCATACTGGTGGTAAAATAAAAGATAAATGTACAAAAGTCAATTGTATTCCTATATGCTTGTAACTTGCAGCTCAACACGAAAGCAAAAACAAACAAATAAAACCCGATAATGAGGCTAGCCATGGTAGTGTATGTCATTAATACCCGCACTCAAGAGGTAGAAGTAGTTGGATCTCTGTGAGTTCAAGACCAGCTTGGCCTACATATTGAGTTCCAAGCCAGCTGGGGCTACAGGGAGACCCTGTCTCAAAAAGACAAAACAAAACAACAAAAAAATAGAGTCCGTGGACTCACAGGCAAGACTCAGAGGAGGGGATGGGCTGAGTGCAGCTGAGGGGTGGAACAAGTACTCAGAATACACACGACCTAGTTTCCACCCGCAGCATGCGTGTACGTGCGCACACACAGTAACGACGATCCTAATAGTCAAAAATGGAAATTTAGGTTGAAGGTATAGCTCAGTGGTGGGACACTTGCCTGAGCATGCTTAAGGCCCTGGGTTCAATCCCTGTACCGAGAAGGAGGATGTGCTGGCAGGAGGTGTCACTTGGCAATATATGTGGGGGGGGTCAGGCTCTGAGACACCCACACCACAGGCCAGTCCTCTGGCTAGAAGCCTGGCACAAGGGACAGTAAGGGTTAGGGAGGCCCAGCCCAGTGGGAACAGTTTAGGACTCCTCCTTAGGTCCTCAACTCCATTTGCAGACATTCTATCCTCCCTCCCTCCGTCCCTCCCTCCCTCCCTCTCTCTGGAGGGCATCATCTGGAATACTGGGACTTTGAGTCCCACCGGACCAGCATTAGCTCAGGGGCTGGCTCTGCACTGGGGTCAATGAGCTAGGCCAGCAAGAGGGAGCCCTGTGCAGTGGGAGTGGGGTGTCCAAAAAAGCTACAGACAGTTGTTAGCTACCATGTGGGTGCTGGGAATCGAACCTGAGTCCTCTGCAAGAGCAGCCAGTGCTTTTTAATTTATATTTTCATTTTACTTTTTTTTTTTTTTTTTTGGAGACAGAGTCTTACTATGTAGCCTTAGCTAACATGGAACTTGCTATATACACTAGGCTGGCCTTGAACTCACCGAGATCCACCTGCCTTTGCCTCCCGAATGCGAGGACTAAGGTGTATGCCACCATGCCTGGCCTTTTTAATTTTTTAAATGTGTGTATCTCTTTGTATTCCTGGCTGTGTGTGAAGGCCAGAGGATAGCCTCAGGTGTCACTTCAGGAATGCTGTCCACCTCCTTTGAAATAGGGCCTTTTATTGGGCTGGAGCTTACCAATTAAGATAGACTGGCTAGCCAGTGAGCCCCTGGAGCGTCCTGTCTCCACCTCTCTGGTGCTGAGATTACAAGGGGGCATAAGAGGCAAGCACTTTACTGGCAGAGCTGTCTCCCCAACTCCCATGGAAGGATTTCTGAGTGAGGGAAGCCTCTGAGCTGAAGACGTGGCAGGTACCATGATATGCTAGGGCTAGTAGTCTCCCTGACACTGAGCTCAGGCTCCGTCCCCCAGATGAGGATCCCGGGAGCCTCAGGTTCCTTTCAGTGAACCATTAAGAAGCTGTCTCTACCCCTCCCTTCCTCTCCACTCCCAGGGTCCCAGCATACCAGGACTCTGTCTCCTGCCTCAGCTTCTGTGTAGATGGGCTAGTCTGGTATTGCCCTCTGCTAATTCCTTCTCCTTGCAGATCAAATCTAGCCCTTGGGCCAGTGCCTACAACCTGCATTCCCTCACACCAGCAGACCTCTTCTGTGTGTCTCTCCTCTGGTAAGTCAGGCTTCCTTCTGTCCCCTGGGCCCTTCCAGCCTAGGCCAGCTCACCTCTGGATGGGCATTCCCATCTGACACACAAAAATAAAAAAGTAATAATAAGGGGCTGGAGAGACGGCTCAGTGATTAGGAACACTGGCTGCTCTTGCAGAAGACCTGGGTTCAATTCCCAGCACCCACACAGTGGCTATCAACCGTCTGTTACTCCAGTTCCAGTGGATCTGACACCCTCTTCTGACTTACTCAGGCTTGCACAACATGGGTGCACCTATCTACATACAAACAATATACTCATACGCATAAAATAAAATATTTTTTTCAAAAAAGTGGTTTTTCAATGCTCTACTAAACAGAGATGCTAAGAACTGGAGGTGAAGTTGCTGTTATTTAGCTTGATTTACTCATTCTATAATACACTTATATATTGAACCATCACACTGTACCTATCAGCATACATGATCACAATTTGTCAACAGAAATAGAAATTAAAAAAATATTTATTATTTATTACTATTTTTTATGTGTATGAGTGTATTGCATGCATCTATGTAAGTATGTATGTGTCCTGTAAACCCTGTGGAGGTCAGAAGAGAGCATTACAGTCCCCAGGAACTGGAGTTACAGACAGTTGTTAGACACCATGTGTGTGCTGGAAATTCATCCCAGGTCTTCTGCAAGAGCAGTCAGTGTTCTGAACCACTGAGCCCAAAACCAGAAATTTTTACAAAGGTTTCTTTTCTACCAACTCCCTCAAGTTGTACTCTGATCACCACATGTGCACAACGGCATGTATGTGACTGAGCACATGCATACACACAGGCACACACATGTGTGCACACACACACATTCTCACAGAAACAAATAAATGTAATAAATAATTTTAATAAAAAGGCTTCTCCCCAGCCTGCCTGCCTGGTGTAGAGAGTTCCCTTGGGAAAGGAATCCTGTCTTGTTCATCTGTGACTCCTCCAGCTCTAACTGTGACATGCAGCAGGAACTAGAAAAGACCTGTCCAAGTGGAAATGAAGCCCTCACTCAGCAACCCAGAGCCAGTGCTCAGAGCAATATCCACTTACGCACTTACCATGCATCAGGCACAGTGGTCAGGACCTAATAGGCTCTGTGACCAGTACCCCATTTCAGTGAGGGGACCGAGGCAAGGAGTGCATAAGTACCTTCTCAGAGTCCCACACCTGTAGAAGTGCCTAAAGCCAGTGCCTAGGCTCCCTCTTGAGGATACAGACAGTTTGCTAGGCTGAGACACAGGTCAGACAGGCAGAATCAGCTGCCTACAGAGGATTAGGGAAGGCAGCAGACAGCAGGCGGCAGGCGAGAAAGTAGAGCTGCTGAGAAACTTGAGAAACACTCTACCTGGTCAGCTTAACCACAGTCTGAACCAGAACAGGGTGTGGCCATTGGCATCTCCCTTACCCAGGGTCCTGTGACCTCTGGGCCTTCCACAGAGGCCAGCTTCCTGTCTTCCCAGCACAGTCCCATAGAGCTGGTTGCTGCTGAGCTTCTAGAAAGTTCATGTACCACACTGCAGATCACAACCCATTTCTGCTTAGCCCTGCCTCCAGTCACCCACTCCAGGCTCAGAAAGCCAGATGAAAGTTCTAGTGTGAGGTTTTCCCACCCCTAATCTCTGAGAGCTCTTGCAGATAGTAAGAAGACAGTTTTGGAAGCAGCCAGGCCTGTACTCAAACCCCAGCTCCTGCTCTCACTCTGGGACCCCACACAAGTCACTTCAGCTCCCAGATCTTCTGGTGGCTGAAGGATGAAAGAAGGATGAAAAAAGTTGCCCAAAGGCTGAGTGACTGGCTTGTGTGTTCCTTCCCCTTCCTGTCCATGGAAACCGCCTGTGGCAGGATGAACTCTGGTTCTTGCACAAGGGAGTCTGCATCTGGAAAGTACCAGGCAGAGAGCATCCTGGGGCTGAGTGCAGTAGGGACACCTCCACAGTCCAGAGCATGCAGCAGGCCTATGCTAGCTCTTGTGTTTCTTATCTCCAGCCTCCTAAACAGTCTCTCAAAGAACAGTCATGACCTCCACTTTATAGAGAACCACACAGGTCCATCCGTGCTAATAAACATCGCACCCTTAAAAAGAGTTACCACCTTTCAGGATGGCCCCAGACCATGCCACAACCAACCACCTGCTAAAGTGAGAATCACGAAAATAGCTCATGCCAGCCAGGGCAGCATGTGCTAGGGTGTTGCTGTCCTTCCAAACACCAGAGCGAGACAGTCCTAGCCTGCTTCTCCCTTCCGGTCACCATCCGCCCCTGTTTCAGCCGAGTTCTCATTCTCCCCGTCGGTCCTCTACTTCCACGACACAGAGCCCTTTGCCATTCCATGAAAATACCAGGCCCGTCCCTGGGTCTGTGCTTGACTTTATGCATGGCAGCAGTAGAGCCTAGATGGTGGGTGGGTGGATGAATGGGCAAGTGGACGGCTGAGGAAGGGTGGGTGAGCACATGACAGGTGATGAAGGATGAAGGTGCTGCTGATGGATGGATAGGCAAGGTAGAGAGGTGGATACAGGAGACGATGAGTGGGTAGATGATGGATGAATGTCTAGATAAATGGATGCCCTATGAGTAGGCTGGTAAATGAGTAGACGACTGGGTAGAGGGAAAGGTGAGCAGAGGCAGCACTAGGGTACCAGCCTCAACTCACTATATGAAAGAGACCTCTGCCAGGGTCTTGTCCATATAGAATGGTCTGGCTTTGGAAGCAGTGAGTCCCCAGCTCTTGGCAGGATTATTCTAGAATGACACAAACGCTGAAAGGTCTCATGTCTAATCTCTGCTCTCCAACCCCTCCAGGTTTAGTTTTTGCACACATCCAACCTTCTAAATACCTTGTTCAGGTGCTGGCTTTAGCCTGGGATCCTCTTGGGGCCAGGGCCCCCTATAGACTGCATTTGAAGAAGGCTGTCAATCTCTGTGCTTTGTGCCTGAAGCTCTAGCAAGTAAGATGTAGGTTGGACTTACGATATTAAAGGGCAAAGGAGATGTCCTTAGAACTATAATGTGGGCTCTGGCTACATGGAGAAATGACACACAGGCTTTGGGGATCTGGTCTTCTCTGCTCCCCTTACCTAAGAGCACAGAAGCTAGAGGTAATAAATCTTCGGTGGGGTCTCCAAGGGTGATTTGCTTCGAAGAATTGATGGACCTAAAGTATGGTCTCTGAGGGCCCTCCAAGAATCAACAGAGGCGGCAAGTACAGAGATGGTGAGGGGCAGAAGTTGCACAGAGGGATCTTTTTAGTTGGGGGCTTCAGACAAGACCCTTTTCAGCGTCATGTGAACAGCCAGCAGTCGTGTGAACGGCCATCCAGTAACTGCAGCTCTAACTGGTTGGTGTCAGTGCAGGGTGCAGGGTGCAGGGTGCAGGCAGTTCAGACAGGGGCTGGCAAGTGGGCAACTGCCTCCCAGGCAGGAGAAAGCCAAGCATGACTCCACACTTCCAGATCAGATGCCCGAGGCCAGCCAGAAGAGACTTTATGGCCTGCCCACATCTGGTTTTGCAATGCCATTGAAGACACCGTATTCAGGTTCTGGGTGTTTCCCTTAGAAACTGCTGCTGGCAGTGAAAGGTAAGAGCTAGCACAGAACTGGGGGAAGAGCCAAGGGCCCTTGGCTCCACAGGGCTGAGGACAGACCTTGCACCTGTTGATATCCTGGCCTCAGGGCTGCACGGAGCCAAATTGATTGGGACATCTCGGGAGCTCCTTCCCCCAGCCCTCTAAGGTCTTCCACACCCGGCCTAGAGCAGATCCTCCCTCTCTCACACCTCTCTGCCACCCAGCTGCTCTATGCTTAAAATCCAGCCTCCTCTCCACGGCTCTAGACCACCAGCACTCCTCTGTCTCCTCTTATCCTGTCCTGTCCCGTGTCTGTTTCCCGCAGTCAGGATGATCCTGGGTAACCTGAGCCCACTTACACCTCTGCTCAGAGATTTCCTGGCTTATACTAAGTCAGTAAAAGCCAGCACCCTAGGAAGGCCTAGTGACCTCTCCCAACACTGCCTTCTTCAGCACCCCCTTACTTTACTCTTTGAAATGCCCCTCCTAGAGCTGCTTCCCCTCTGCCTGGACTCCTCTCCCCTAGACTCTCAGAGGTGCAGTCCCCCCTCACTCTGGGCCCAGTAGTGTCGCTGTGGCAATTCTAGGAGAACGGGCATGGGGAGTGGGGTCTTAGCACTTCACAATCTTCCCAGCACTCACCTCCCCGACACCTGACTGCTTTCATCTCAGCAGAATCTTTTCCTAACCATGTCTTCAGCCCCATCAAGCATAGGTTCACAGTCGATCCTCCTGTTTCCTGAGCAGTGTTGGTACATAGTACGAATGCAACAGGCAAAAAGAATTTTTAAAAGGCCTTATCCTAGAAACCTATGTTCAGAGTAACGGTAGAGGGACTTCTTTCATGACTAGTATATGGAGCTAGCTGTGGTCACACCTGTAATCCCAGCACTCAGGAGGTAGAAGTGGGAGGGTCAGGAGTTCAAGGTCATGCTTGGCTGCATATTGAGTTGGGAGCTACCCTGGATGACATGAGACCCTGTCTCAAAGAACAAAACAAAACAAAACCGAGGGGCTGAAGAAATGGCTCAGTGGTTAAGAACAGCGGCTGCTCTTACAAAGGCCCTGGGTTCAGTGCCCAGCATCCGCACGGAGGTTAACAATCATCCACAACTCTAGTTACAGGGGATTCAACATCTTCTTTTGGTTTCCATAGGCATTGCGTGCATGTGGTACACCTGCATACACGCAGGCAAAACTCTCATACACATAATATAAAAATAAATGAAAAGTAAACAAAAAACTATTCTATAAAAATGTGGGGACACAGAACGGGGAGTGGTAGTTAATTCTAGAACTCAGGAGGCAGAGGCAGGTGGATCTCTGCAAGAGTATGGCCAGTTTGGTCTATATAGTGAGTTCCATGCCAGCTGGGGTTACAGGAAGACCTTGTCTTAAAAAAACAAAAACCAAGGGCTGGAGAGATGGCTCAGCACTCAAGAGTATTGGCTGGTTGTGCAGAGGACCCAGGTTCAGTTCTCAGCACCCGCATGGCGGCTCACAGCCATCTTTAACTCAAGTTCCAGGGGCTATGATGCCCTTTTCTGACCTCTACAGGCATTTCACAACATAGGTGTCTTTTAATCAACCTGGTGGGACTGCTTGGGGCAGGAGGAAAGGAGCCCTTAACACATAGCCCATCCAAATGAGCAGGGACCATGGGTGTTCCACAGTGCCTGGGTAGGCCATGTCCAGGACACTGGTACCCTCCAGCAACAGTCCCAAATCTGTATTTCCTTCCTAGGCTATGTGTTCAGCACTACTCTTCTCTGGGTGTCTGATCTGAGGAAGGAGGGACAGCTGGATTGTCCCTGTGGGGCCACCAGACCCAGGCAGCCCACAGGATTCATGTGGCCCAGCATTGCTACCCGGGCTGCCTTCCCAGCCCCCTGATTCAGTTAAAACTCCTCCTTTTGCCTGCTTCTACAACCTTCCTCTTCCTTTGCCTCTGGTTTTATGGCGCTGGGGAAAGTTCCTGGGTCTCCACACGGGCTAGGCTGGGTCTGAAGGCCTTTCTGCATTCATATGGTAAGTGGTAAGGTGCTGCCCCACAGGCTAAATACCCAGGGGAGCTTGTGGATGCTTCAATACTTTGGGGTTCCCCACCCTCTGAACCCTCTGGAGGCACCTCTTACTGCTTAGAAATCCTGGACAATCTGATTCTCCCTCAGTCAGGTCAGGTCCACATGTCCCACTTCAGATCCCAGCAAGAGAGGCAGGGGCATAGTCAGCTCCTCCCAAGCCCACGTCTGCATGCTTCCTTCCTCACTAGAGGCCGGGTCTTGGGAACAATAACCCCCTTCAGAGCGGCTTTGCCAAGCGATTCAGGCTGCTTCAAGAGTGTCCAACAAAATGCACAGGTGCTTGTGAGCGTTCTTTACATTCCCTCTTCCTGGTACAGAAACACCAGAGCTCAGGCCTGAGGGACTGGAGGGTGGTACCAAGTCCTTAGGTTACTAAATTAGGATCACATGGAAGACCAATGTGGCAGACATATAACATTATTAATGAAGTGAATACTTTATTCAGACCTCCCAAGTTTCTACATCCTCTTCTTGTCCCAGGATTCCATCTAGGGCACCACTTTGCTGTTACCTGTCATGTGTCCTTAGGTTCAACTTGGCTGTGACAGTTTCCGTTTTAAGGTGTGCTAGTCGGTGTTTGGTTAGAATATTCCTTGGCAGAGGCTTATGTGTTTCTCTCATGACTATAGCATGGTTATAGGCTGGGAGGAAGCGCAAGCTCTCATCCCTTCACATTATGTTGATCTTGATGACATTTTAGGGCAACATGTGTCATGTTTTGTCACTGTGAAGTTGCTCTTTTCTCTCTTTCCCGCTGGATTCTTTAAAAGGAAGTCACAGCATACTTTGTACTTATGGGGTGGGTCATGCCTTGCCTCCTTCATGGGGAATTAACTTACAGAAATTAGATAATTATATATACATATACATATATTTAAAAGATAGGTCTCATGTATCCCAGGCTGGCCTCAAACTGCCTATGGTAGCTAAGGATGACCTTGAACTTCCTTTTTAATTTTAATTTTATTTTTTATTAGTGGGCTGAGATGTGTGTGTGTGTGTGTGTGTGTGTGTGTGTGTGAGTGCCACGGCACACAGGTGGAGGTCTGAGGACAGCGTTCAGAATCAGTTCTCTCTCCTTCCACCGTGGGTTCTAGGGATTTAAGATCATCAGGCTTGTGTGGCAAGTACTTTTTTACCTGTTAAGCCCATCTTGCCAATCCTGAACTCTGATCTTCCTTCCTCTGTTTCCCAAGTGCAGGGATTACAGGTGTTTAAAAAATTATTAAAATACTTAAAAATATTTTATTAAATACATTAAAATATATTTATTAAAATATTTTATTAGCCTACGTTAATTGAACATAATAATGGATGCATTATGACGCTCATTCATGTGCAGAATTATTTCAAATTATTCACCCTGCACTGCCCTCTTTTGTCCCTTCCCACTAATCTTCCTCTTTCCAACTCGCTTTCCTTCTGCTTCACGGTTGTTTGACTCAGTGAGTTTCATTAGGGCTGCCTACAGGGGCGTGGGTGGGGGCATTTTATAGTGGCATGGCCATCTTACCAGTGGCTACACCTCCCTCCCCAAGCAACTGTTAACTGCCCATAGATCCTCAGGGAGGGGTACGTCCTGCCTCATAAGCTCCTTCCTCACAGCTACTGTTAACTGCCTATAAATGCTCAGGAAGGGCCAGGGCCTCCTGAGTCCCTCACCATTCCCTGACAGGATGCTGCTGGGCCCAGTCTTGTGCAGTCATGTCCATTTTTTAATGCAATGTCGGGAACCGAACCCAGGCTTCATGCATTCTCAGGAAGCATTCTACCAACTGAGCTACATCAGCCCCTGAATTTCTTCTGTTTGGGAGATTTTCCTATTAATTCAATCATTTATGTCTTGTGGGTATTCCTTTCATACCGTGCAACCTATTGTGTTTTAGCTCTTGCAAAGCATTTGATCTTGGTCTCCCTGGTATTCTAGGGCAGCTTGTAAAATGTAGACATGGAACCCTATATCCAATAAGTGATCAGTTGCCTGCTCTAGAGCACCAATGGGTTGGAAAATCAACATCATTAGCTGATGTTTAAACAAACAAAACAGAAATTGTCAGAATCCACAGCACTTTGGAAAGGATCCCCCTCAACAGGGAACAGTGTCCCTGTGTATCTGTGAATCTGATGTGCAGTGAACGGTCGTTTCCATAGGCCTGTCATTATAGAGCCGCCCAGCCACTGTGCCTCGGGCCCTGTCCGTGGTCCTGCCCCGAGTTCTTACTCAGCCTGAGGATTCCCACACACAGAGCACCAGCTGCTGCAGGCAGCACAGCCGGGAGGGAGGATCATAAATGGGAGAAAATGAACAAATGAAACTGAATAGGAATGAAGGCCAAGCCACAGGCTTAGATTTAAGAAATTCATGAGAGAAGAGGCCTGACCTTTTTAACAAGTCAGGATCATGAAGGAGGCCAAAGGTCACAGCAATCAGGTATCCTTCCCCTCCCCGCCACAGTCCTGGAGAGCAAACAGTTTTTTTTAAAAAATCAGGAGGGACCAGGGATCAGTGATTCAAAAAAAACAAAAAACATCAGAAGTGGACATTCTGGAATCAAATAGAGAAATACAAAAAGTATCTGCATATTAAATGTGATGACAAGGTGATGTGATGACAAGGTGAGGGTCATTTCCAGGTGTGTGTATGGGGCGGGGCGCTGGGTTACAAAACACCATGCGGTATGATCTCATTTCAGGAGAAAACTACATATAAACACAAGAACAGCTCTAAAAGTAGGTGACCAGGGTGTCGCCTCCCTGGGAGGATCAGAATATAAGAGATATTTTCAACTGTCCACATTTCCAATGTGCTGTAACCCATAGAAATTACTCCTGTTGTGAAACAAGATTAGAGTTTAATAAGAAAGAAATCACTGGCCCTCCCCAGGGTGCTGAGTCTCTAGAGGCTTCTCAGATCCCAGGAGGGATCAGTGGCCAGAAACATGGTGTGAGTGGCGGGTGTGGGGCACCACTGAAAAGGCAGCCCCCTGCTCTGTGTGTGTGTGTGTCTATCTCTGTGTGTGTGTGTGTCTATCTCTCTGTGTTGACTAGGTCCAGCTCCAGTTCCTTCATGCTACTGCTAGGCCAATCAATGGCAGGTCCAGAAATCTGGCCCCTGCTGGCTAGGTTGGAAATGGCTTGGGGTTTCAGGCAGGGGTATTTGGCATGGAAAAGGAAAGATGAGAGTGACAGGGTGGGAAGGGATGGGGCAGAGGAGTTATGTTTTCACACATCAAAAGGTTGCCATGCAGAAGAGAAACCCAAGTGAACCCCTGTGCTGAACCATGATGACCAAGTGATGTCTTTGTGGACCAGAAGGAGGAGGGTCTAATGACAGGAGCTGTCCAGCTTGGGGATAAAGTGGTAAGGCTGTGGCCCTCCTGCCAGAGGCTGCCAGGAAGCTACCCCCAACCCCAAGGCTCTGTGATTCTAGAATTTTGTGTTCTAGCAGAAGGGAGGAGGCTTCCCCTCAGCAGCAGCCCGTGGCTTCCTGTGCTAGGGGGCTGCTCAGCATGCAGTTTCCTGTGCTTCAGTTTGCTCAGGTGGGAGGCGCTGGCCAAGCAGGTGGCTCTGCTGACTCCTAGGGAAGAAGGATGGAGGCAGCAGCATGAAAGGCCCCTTGGAAAAGCAAAGAAGAGAGAGAGGATGGGCTCCCAACAGAGCTGCAGCAGTAAACTCCTGGGGTAGGGGACCAGAGTCCTCACACCTGACACCTGCCTCTGTCCTCCACCTACGACTCTCAGGGAGTCCCAGGTCCTGACCAGTGTCCAGCTACCTAGTAAGGGATGGCTATCACCTCCTACTTGTCAGGTGATATGGAGGCACAAGCCCAACTGGTCAGAGCTCTGCTCCTCCCATGTTCTAAAATCCTGTCCTGGGAACAGAGTGCAGCCAGTGCCCATTTGAGACCAAGGCCCCAAGCTTCCCAGATGCCTTAGAAACCCACCGCTCGGTCAGGGACTTCTATTACCTAGAGGAGACCCTGGCCGTTGCAGGGTGGGAAGAAGAGGGTGGGTGGCATGAGCTCCTCAGACACAGTCACCACTGGATGGAAAGAGGACACTAGCTCCATTGGCGTTTATTCATCCTACTCTTCACAAGCTGGCAGCACGCACCCTGCCATTCCATTCCTGCTGACAATCCATACAACTCTGCTCTCCGTCACCCATGCGGCCCACCCCTCAACACCGGTCAGCTACCACTGCCCAGTTTGACCCTGGCTGGCCTGCCGCAGCCGGCACAGCCTGCTGCCAGCCAGGCCTGCCCGCCCATCCAGCCCTAGTAGGAGGTCGCCAGGAACTGGGCCAGAAACCAAGGTGGCCCCAAGCAGACACCTCCTTCTGTTCTAAATTGGATGGGTGCAGCTAAGGAGCCGAAGCTGCAGAGCGCCCCTGCTTGTCCCTGTCACCCGTAGGCCTGGCGGGGTGCACACAGACCCCTGCGGCTTGTCTCCACCGGGTGCGGGCGGGGGAGTCCCGAGGCTGGATTCTGAGAGCGTCTACCCGTTCCCCAAACACCAAGCGGGATCGGGGATCGCCCGGAGGGCCTGGCACTGCGGGGCAGTCGGGCGTGACTGCGCAGAGCCCGGCGCTCCCCCCACCCTCGGGGCGCGAAGCCGGTCCGCCCGGCCGTCCGCAGGGCCGAGCCGGCCCCGCGCGCTCCTCACCTCCTCGCCCTGGCCGAAGCGCAGGCCGAGCGCCGCGACGCGCTCCACGCGCAGGAAGCCGTCCGGGTCGCGGCCGCACACCTCGAACACCTCGCGCAGGCGGCGCACGGAGCGCAGCAGAGCCGCGGGGGCGCCCGCCCAGCCCGCGCCGCCCGCCATCCGCGCCGCCCGCAGCTAGCCCGAGCCCCGCGCCGCCGCCGCCATCGCGCGCCCGGGAGCCCGCCGCCGGGTCTGCGGCGCGCAGCCTCCGCCCGGGCGGCCGCTCGTGTGAGCCGCGCGCCGCGGGCCCGCGTGGGGGCGGGGCGGGGCGGGGCGGGGCTCGGACAAAAGACGGAGCGCCCCGCGAGTGGGCGCCAACCCCGCGCGGCGGGAGGCCGGACCGAGTTGCCCCGGGCCCCGCCCCTCCCGGGGCCCTGCAGTGACGGCGTCTCCGGACCACCCCTGCTTGCTGCAGCCTCTCCCAGCCTCCTCCCATCTTTCTTCATCCCTCTTCCCATCCGTCCTCCCACACACCCTCCGACCTGCCCTCCTCTCCATCCTCCCAGCTATCCTCCCATCCATCTTCACACTCGTCCTCCCTCACGTCCGCGTGGACCCTTGCCGCTACACAGACCAGCGGCTTTGTCAGCACCTGTGATTTATTTGTTCCAGATATTTCCTACCTTAGCGTGTTTGATTGCTACATTCACTTCCTAGGAAACAGACCCAAAGAGGTTCAACTACTTCTCCAGGGTCACTCAGCTTGCTGAGGCAAGGAAAGGGCTCAGAGGAGCAGGGAACAGTCTCAACCTGGAGCAGGAACCCTGGAAAGGCAGCTGAGATGGCTAGGGGCGGGTAGGAGGGAGAAAGAGCAAGGCCTTCCATTAGGCTTGGGGTCAGCAGGACCCAGGAACACCCAAGGCTCTGAGATTCTGCCCCTTCACAACTTGCTGGCAGCCCCACAGGACCCAAACTTACAGCCCAAGACAGTCTCCATTCTGAATGTGGTGGCCCAGCCTGTACCTAGCCTCCTCCCAGGGGTGCTCAGCTGAGGCTACCCGCCAATTCTCAGGTCCTGCAGAACCCAGGCTCAGTCTGTTATTCATCTTGCTCTGCACAACAGGCCCTTGTAGGAATGGTTGCCCCAAATCAAGTACAGGACTTCCCTGAGACCAGCCTTAGGTAGGCTTTCCAGCCTTGCACAAGTTTCCTCCTCTAGAGAGCCTTGTCTTGCCACCTTTCTTGAGTTCTGAGCACTTCTTCCAAATTGCCAATTATTTTTGAAACCACTGTGTGGAAAACTCAGCAGGTCAAGGTATATCGGAGTTAACTCATGTCCCTGATCTCTGGTCAAGAGTGGGCCCAGAGGAGACAGGCTTGTCCTATTATCTGCTGGAACCCAGAGCAATGCAGTGGCCCAGACAGGGAGTACAGGGGCCGGTTCTATGTGAGGACCCCATGACTTCCCCTTCCTAACTTCAGTTTCACTCTAATCTTCAGACTCAAGGTCAAATATGGATGTCCTCTGCAGGGAGTGACCTGTGTCTCGCCTGCAGCCCTGGTTCCAGGGCTGAACCTGGCTGTTCGCTGCCCTGAGTCATTTGATGCTCTAATTCCCGCAGGGGTCAGGTGTCCTGGGGAAAGAAGGATTTGTAGGTTTGAGGATCAGAGCATGGGGTGCTCATGCCAGAAGCCACTGGGGTAGGTGGTGGGCCGTCCTGGAAGAGGGAGTTTGTCTGTTATCTGCATGCCTCTTCACTTGGACAGTGGGGACAGTTATAGGCCACTGGAGACTCAAGCTAATGCATGCTAGTTCTGGTTACTGTTCCTTCCACTTACCTGGTATCTGGAGCAGGAAGTGCAGAACCAGGGGCTGGAGGGGGCAGAGGCAAGGCCTGGGCTGGGAGGTGGGAAGGGAGCTGGGGCTGCTCCGTCCCCAGGACCCTAGTATTTGTTCCTCAAAAGTCAGCTCTTGCCCATTTTCTTTCATCCAAGGTGCTTGGCACAGAAAGAAAATAGGTGAGGCCAGCAACATGGCTTAGCAGGTAAAGGCACTTGTCACCAAGCCTAACAACCTGAGTTTAATCCCTGGGACCCCATGTGATGGAAGGAGAGAACCAGCTTCCTCAAGTTGTCCTCTGACCTCCCCATGTTCATGTTCCTCAGGTGGCAGCTAGGGTGGCTGCCTCTTTGGGGGTGGCCCAACCAGGCAACACCACCCTCAGAAGGGAGACCAGAGAAGTGGGAGACCTCCCTTCCGCTGGCAGAGGTGGGAGCGTGAGATCAACCCCAGGGGGAACCAAGCCCAAAGCCCATGACCACATTCTGAGTTCTCCCCAAAGACAGGAGGCATCGACTCAAAGGCCCTCCAGTTCCCAGATCCTGGCAGTTTCATGCTCTGCGGCCCAGACTGGTCCCAAACTCACAATCTTGCCATTTCTCCAGGGCTGGTGTTACACCAGGCCATCCCACCTGACTCTTTTCTGCCTCTCCTTACCCATCCTAAGCTCCCCAGCTCCCTCCTGCCTCATGGGCTTGGGGGTTCCTTACCCTAACCCCTCCCTCTTCCTCTTCCTTGGCAAATCCTTCTTCCAGGGTGTGGAGGTGGCACCTCCTACGAGCTTCGTGCTTGTTTGGTCTCTCTGCGGTGCTCCTGCAGCCTTGTATGCACAGAGGCAAGTGCAGTCTGGAGTGCCCCTTCCACGTGGGGTTGTGGCCACCGTTGGTGAGTTAATGCAGTCAGCATCGAGACAGAGTCTGTGCCACCTCTTAACACACTATCACAGGGCATCTGAGAAGCAGGTCAGGAAAGCTGGGGAGATGGCTCGGTGGGTAAAGTGGATGACTTGAGTTTGGATCTCCAGCACCCACATAAAAGCTGAGTGAGTGATGCATCTCTAACCCCAGGGCTGGGGATGGGGCAGAGACAGGCAGATCCTGGAGGCTCGCCGAACTCCAGGTTTCATGAGAGACCCTGTCCCCAAAAACAAGTTTGAAAGAGATAAAGACAGCTGACATGGATTTCTGGCTTCTACATGCACACATGTGTTCATATGCATACTGACTACAACAATGTATGTCCTGGGAAAGGATCAGAGGGAGGTTTGACTCTGGTGGGTGGTGTGGCCAAGGGCGGGACCTGGGGCCCTACAGCCATGGCCCTGGAAACCAGCCACCACCAGAAGCTGAATGGGCCAGAGAAAAAAACTCCAGAGAGCCTCTCTGCAAGGGGCACAGCCTGCCAACACAGGCATTTGACCTCCTGTCCTCCAGAGTCTTGACAGAGCACATTTCTGATGTTTAAGCCACTAAGCTTTGGATAATTTGGGATAGCCCAACAGCTGTAGCAGATTAAGCTATATGGTGTAAATATAACATGTAAATTATCATTTCTAAAGCCGATTAAGAGCTGAACTAGGGGCTGGAGAGATGGCTCAGCAGTTAAGAGCACTGGCTGCTCTTGCAGAGGACCCAGGTTCAACTTCCAGCACCCACATGGAAACTAACAACTGCCGGTAACTCCAGTTCCAGGGAGTTCCTCTTCTTCCTTGGGCATTGTATGACACGTGTGCACCTACTTACATGCAGGTATTACACTCATACACATAAAATAAAAATAACATATATATTTTAAAAAGAGCTGAGCTGGGCACAAAGGTCTGTTGCTCTTTCAGCCCTGTGATGCTGGGCCTCCATTTTCCTGTCTGTAGAATGGGGATGATAGCTTCTACTTTGTAGAGGTCTGGTATGTATTTAATGAGAACATGAATGGAACGTGCCTCACCCAATCTAGCACAGCACTGGGCACACAGTAGCCATTCCATGTATCAGTACAGACAACAGCCAGTTTAGAGGGGGTACATTTCTGAGACAGGGTTCCATGTAGCCCAGGTTGGCTTCCAACTTGCTATGTAGCTGAGGATGAACTTGAACATCTGGTCCTCCTTTCTTGCCTCTACCTCCCAAGTGCTAGGATTGCAGGTTTGGACTATCCCACATTGCTTATGGGGTGCTGATGCTGGACCCCTCACTCATGCCAGGCAGGCACTCTACGAACTGAGCTGTGGCCCAGGTCCAAGGGAGCACGTTTCTTCGGTAGTTGATCTGTTATGTCTTAACTTCATCAAAATCCAGGCTGCCCAGAAATGGGGCAGTTTCCTCTTGATCACAGCCTGCTGGCATTTTTTAAACCATGAATAATTATCACTTTGGAGGGGGATAAAAGGGTGTGAACTCATGTCCTTCCTCACCTGCCTAGAATATGCCCGGCACAGAGCACAGTGACTGCACACTTAACAGTCATATCACACAGCACCCCCAGCTCCCCAGGGTGCCAGGGCCCTGGCTGGCTCGGGGTACACTGGGATGACGCAGGGTATCTTGGACCCCATCCTTCCTTGGCTTCAGGAGCTCATGTGAGCTTTTGCCTCCTGCTGAGAGTCTCACCTGCCCCTAGGTCTGCAGGCAGCACAGGGGTCTGTATTCTCCAGCTTCTGGCTTTCTCTATTACTCCTGCCTGTAAGAAAACTCCTAAGTCCTCTGACCTGAGTCAGAAGACCCTCTGCGGTACAATGACCTTGGTGAATAAGCATCCACTGCCTGCAGGCCCAACCTTGCTGAGCATTCACTGTGGTCTAGGCACTGTGTGGCGGTGCGGATTCCACCCCCAAATGGAGTTGATGAATAGACGCTCACAGCTGGCACGGGCTGTTCCTCTCTGTGCACGGTCCTTCCTCTCCCACCTTGGTCACCTCGTCCAAGATTCCCTCCTGAGCCAGCTGTCGCTGCTGTTCTGCTGTCACAGACAGACACAACCTTTTCATGGCTCATGGTGAGGCCCTGCCTATCTGTTCCCCTGCTCTGGCCAGGACACCAGGGCTGAAGGGATCATTTTGAAATCAAGGATAATGGCTGCAGGACAAGAGAGGCAAGAGAGAAGGGAGGGAGCGGATAGCTGGAAGCTGAGCTGAGCACAGGGACTGGATCATAGAGAGTGTGCATCCTGTCCTATGTACATCCCCGGACCCCTTGGCAGTGTGAGAGCCAGCCACCCTGCCAGGCTGACAACCCAGAGAGCCTGTTAGCTGGGAGCCGAGCAGAGCTCTGGTGACTGCTGCTTTCCCTGGGTCAGCTTGCCAGCCTCTCTCTACGCCAGTCACAAAAACATTCCTCTAAGGAAGGAGAAGCAAATCCAGCTCCCTGGAATCTAAACTAGCTAAAAAGCCACAGTATATACATGTGTGTGTGTGTGTGTGTGTGTGTGTGTGTGTGTTCCTTTGAGCTTGTGCATATACACATATGCATACACGCATGTGGAGGCCAAAGGTCAACCTCAGGAATTATTTCTCAGGAGGCACCCACCTTGTTTTCTGAGACAGGGTCTCTCACTGGGACCTGGGGCTCGAGGATTAGGCTATGCTTGATGGTCTGTGAGCCCCAGGGGTTCTCCTGTTTCTGCCCTTCAAGCCTGGCAAGACAAGTGCTCACCACCATGCTCACTAAAAAGCCACCTTCTGGCCAAATTAAAAAGAACATCAAGACATGTTCATCCATTTATCATCTTTATCAACTCCATTATTATCATGAATATGTCATAGCACAATTAAGAACAACCTGAATTACTTTTGTTTTTAAAAGTTATTTTTAAAAGTTTTTTTTTTGGTGTGTGTGTGTATGAGTGTAGTGCCCGCATGTACATAGGTGCACCTGTGTCTTGCAGTGCCTATGGAGGCCAGAAGAAGGCATCGGATCCCCTGAACTGGAGTTAAGGATGGTTGTTAGTCACCATGTGGATGCTGGGAACCAAACCTGGATCCTCTGCAAGAGCAGCCAGTGCTCTTAACTGTTGGGCCATCTCTCCAATCCCCCAACCCCCAAAATTATTTCTTAAGTTAGCATCACAGTAATGAGTGTCATTATGGCCTTTTCATAATCTATGTCATGGACTTAAACAGTAACATTTGTAAAAACATAGTTAAAAAAATAAACAAGTTTCCGTTGTTGTTTACACTGCCTGCATCACCCTTTCGTTGTGTTTTATGGAAATTATACAAACTCCATATAGATGTACTTTTGTTCACGTAATTGGGGGTCAACCCTCATATGCAAGTTATTTTTTACTCTTTGAGAAGTATTCCCACTCAACTTAAATTACTCTCTGATCCCACACACCCTTTTCTGAAGTCCTGAGGGTCGAACCCAGGGCCACACGCATGCTAGGTAAATATTCTACTATGGAGCTGCATCCTCAGACTGTGCCTATTTCCAAAAGCTGTGTAGAAATGGCCAGCTTCCAGAAGGTGTTAGATGAATAGATAATGTAATGTAGCCTTTCGGTTGCGCACAGGTGTTCCGGCATTAAGGTTGTAACTCCATTTATTCTTCTTGGTCTGATTCCTAGATGTAGTATTTCTGAGACGATGGTGGACATGTTTAAGACTGGGTTAATGAGAAACATGAAGCCCAACATACATTTAAGCCTGCTGCACCACAGGTAAATACTAGCACCTGGTATTCAACATGCTTGCTAATTTGACAGATGGCATGGTGTCTCAGCCAGGCGCAGTGGCTCACACCCATAGTCCCAGCTACTCTGGAGGCTGAACCAGGAGGATCGCTTGAGCCCAGGAATTCAAGGCTGGTTTGGACAAAAGCAGGACCCCTCTCAAGAAATTAAAGGCATCCCACTGATCCAGCTCGCTCTTTCTGTTTGCTAGCAAGTGTGACCGCCTTGTCACCAGCATGCAGTAATCAGTAACTTGCAGCATTTCTTCCCTGAATTGGTCATTCATTAGAACAATGCGCTTCTAACCCTTATAATCACATCTCAAGTGTTCAACAGTCACATGTGGCTAGGGGTATGGCTAGGTGCAGGCATGGAACATTCACCCTCACTTCTGCAGCAGGGGCCCTGGCAGCACAGCCTGAAGGGCTCGGGTTCTTTTGTGCTAGTTGAGCAGTCACACTGACACCACAAGAAAGTTGGGCGAGCAGAGCCTCCTGCTGGCTGGCATGGGTATGTGCAGGGTGGAAAATAGATGTTTGTGGCTTTAAGTCAATGAAATCTGGGGAATTGTGTGCATACCTCTGCGGTGTGTGTATGTGTGTACGCACTTATGTGCATACATAACTACAGAAGTTGGATCTGTTCTAGTTCAATTACATTACACTGATCAATTTTGTCTTCACTGCTAGGGATCGAACCCAGGGCCTTGTGCATGCTAGGCAAGTGCTCTGCCACGGAGCACAGTCCTGGCTACTACCGTTTTTTTTCTTTAAAGTTATTAGTGCATGATCAGTGTGCAAAGCAATGTGTAAAGTACCATGCACTTTGGTCACACTCTCCCCACGGGAACCCTCTCCTGTCCTTGCTCCCGCACGATCCATTTTTATTTTTAAATGTCTGTCTTACCTCCAAGGAAAGCTTCCTACTAACTTCTTTTTTCCTTGGCCATACTTTCTTGTTTATTCTCTAGGACACTGGGTACGCTCTGACTGAAAATGTCTAGACTTACTGGGCTGGAGAGAGTGCTGTTTTTGTGGTCGGGGGTGAAGGCATGTTTTAGGAGTGTGAAATCAAGATGTGTTCCCAATAGAGTACATGTATGGAGAATAGTGAGGATCCACTCTATTCTTGCTGGAATTTTTTCTTTTAGGGACAAAATATTATTCTGTAGTCCTTGCTGGCCTGTAACTAACCATGTAACCCAGGCGGGCCTCAAACTTGAGGCAGTTTTCCTGCCTCATGTTCCTGAGTGCTGGGATTACAAGTGTGTGACACTATGCTTACTTGTTTGAACCTTGATTGTGATTTTGTTTAACCAGGACATTCAGGAAGATTGGTGTTTTATGAAGCCCCCCTCACCCTCCTCCTCAGCTGAAGTGCTGGGGATCAAATCCAGGGCTTTAAGCACGTTAGGAAACTACTGTAGCAAAGGGGCGATTCCCGACCCTTTTAATTTTTTTTTGTTTTGAGTCTCCAGGAACAGGAGAAATACGGGCAATACTGTAACTTTGACAGAGCAATAAAAGACACCTTATTTCCTCTCTCTCTGCTTTTTGTGGTTGAAATGACCTATTTATTATTATTTTGGTCATCTTTTGAGACAGGATCTCCCTGTAGCCCCAGCTAGCCTTGAACTCACAGAGATTCGTGTGCTTCTGCCTCCCGTGTGCTGGGATTAAAAGCACGTGCCAGCACGCCTGGCTTTATTATTTCTAATTAGACTTTTTTGGTGTGGTTGTTTGCACAAGTTGAAGTACAGTTTGGAAATCGCTGGTCGGTGAAATCTTGGTGTGGATCAGAGGTCTCTGTTTCACAATCTTTTTTTTCCCCCACAGGGCTAAGGACTGACTGGAGTCTCTAAGCACATTGTCTACCATGGAGCTTACCGCTGGCTGCTTCTTGCCATGGCCAGTGGGCATTGGAGAGTCCTTCCACAAGGTACTGAAGTTCTAGTCAATTCTCAAAAACCAGGTGCACAGGGAACACCTATTGAATGACTGGCTGCTGCAGGCTCCAGGACTCAGTGCCTGGGTGGTGACACTAGTCTCCTGCAGAGTCCCAGTGTGCACGGGACTGGTGCTGCCGCCCCTGGTGAAGGCAGAGATCATCTGATGAACTCCGTCCTTCTTTTGCTCCATGACCTGACTATAGGAGAGCCTCTAGCCAGCACTGGCTGACTCTACAGCTCTGGTCCAGGCTGAAGCACCTGTACTTTCTGGGCTAGAAAGAATATCCATTTCTGTAGTCTGGGGCCAAGGTATGTCTTTAGGTATTTTGCGGTGGTGGAGGAGGGGGTTAGGCTTTGTTCTCACTGGGAGAAAAACAGTGGAGGACGAGAACCCAGGAGGTCATGGCTGCTTTCTGCTTGAACTGTTCCTCCACAGGCCTGGTTCATCCTATACACTAAAGGCACTGAAATCGTATTGCAACTACTTCCTGGACACCTCCAGTTGGACAGACTTTGGTCATTTGCAGGATCCCAATTTTCAGTCACCAATTCTGTTTGCCCCTACCCCTCCAAAAACCATGTCCCACACCCTGGGACACAGTGTTTATCAGTTCTGTGGCTGTTTCCTCATGAGCTGGTAGCAGGCAGAGGCCAACCTTTTCTTATGCAATGCCCAGCTCAGGGCTAGGCACAATTTACTGAGATTCCCTCTGCTGACAGTTTCTTCCCCTGAAAGGATTTATGTTTGGCAGTGCTCTCTGAGCTTCTGAACAGTGAGGCCCTGGAAAGACTCCAGGGTGATGCACACACGCCTCTAATCCCAGCACTTGGGAAGCCGAGGCAGGTAGATCTCTGTGAGATTGAGGCCAGCCTGGTCAAATAGGTCCAGGCCAGCTGGGATTACAGGGAGACCCTGTCTCAAAACCAAAAACCCAAGAACCCTAAAAGTAAGACTCCAGTATGACTTTCCCATGTCACACAGAGGAGGTGGCCTCCATGGTGAAGTTCTGAAGCCCTTAACTCTGGAAGCTTAATTCACCTCCTGCTTGGCTCCCAGAACAGGCATGTGGTAAAGAACCTAGGAAAACACCAGAGGATACTCTTTTGGATATAATACAAAATGATAAAGGTAAAACGTATGTTGCTGCTTTGGCAAGCTTAAATATGAACATGTGTCATATATGTATGTAACTAGAATAAAGGGACTTTTTAGAACATACTTTTTTGAGACAGAGGTCTTACTCTGTAGCCCTGGCCTGGCTTGATCTTGTGATCCACTTGCCTCAGTAACCTGAGTTACAGTTTTGTGCCGTCTACTTGACTAAAAGGTATTTTTCCCTTTTCGTGGCACTGGGCATAAACTCAGAAACTTGTGCGCGCTAGGCAAGTGCTCCAACCAGAACTGAATCCCCAGGCTGCTAGTGTTAGCCACTGACTGAGCAGGACAGGCATCTTCAGGGTGGACTCCACCCAATATTAATATTAATATACCTTCAAAGTACTCTTTATTTTCAGCTAAAATATTGGGTATGGAGCTGGGGAGGTGGCTCTTAGGTTAAAAGCACTTGCTGCTCTTGCAGAGGACCCAGGTTCAATTCCCAGTACCCATATGGCAGTTAACAATGGTCCATAACTCCAGTTTTAGGGTTATGGTTCTCTATTCTGGCCTCTGTGGGCATTAGGCACATATGTGGTACACTTACATACATGCAGACAAAAACTCATACACATAAATAAAAAATAAATATTATGGTAGCAGATAAGCAGGGCCAAGGAGATTGTTTTCTACTAATCTTAAAAACATGTGCTCCATGACCTTAAACTGAGCATGCTCAGGAATGTCCCCCTTAACTGAGCAGACTTAGACTTGGGAATGGACCAACATCTATGTGATGCATACAGTCCCCATGAATCAAATTCCTAGGCTTTACTCCTGGAGGACACTGCTTTGGGCATGACCTCCTCCCCTCCTTTGGTAATAACTTTTCTCCAGCTCTTAGGTCTTGGCTATACTTATTCTGGCTTTGCAGTCACCAAGATGAGAACCAAGAGGCATCCGGTTACACTGGTGGGTTTTTTGTTTGTTTTTTTCTTTTTTTTCCAAGGGGTTGGAAAGACGGCTCAGCAGCTAAGAGCACTGGAGAGCATTAGCTGCTCTTGCAGAGGACCTGCGTTTGGTTCTCAGGCTTGACATGGTGGCTAATAATCATCCATAACTCCAGTTCCAGAGAAATCGGGTGCTCTCTTCTGGCCACTGTGGGTACTGCATGACTTAAGTACACTTATATACACGCAGACAATATACTCATACACATAATCAAAAAAATTTTTTTAAAAAAGAAGCCAAACCTATTGACTCAAATTATAATTCTGTATCACATAATTAAATTTCCATTTATGATCAGCCAGCACTTCTAAAAGACTGAGCAACAATGACTGTGCCACTCTGGTATGGTCCTAACACAGACACATGGTCAACGTGGCAAAAAGCCTTTTTCTATGTGTGCAGTGCTGTGGATCCCTGGAACTGAAGTTATGAGATAGTTGTTTACTAGCATGTGGGTGCTGGGAACCAAGCCTGGACCCTCTGCAAGCATAGCCAGTGTCTTAACTGCTGAGCCATTTCTCTACCCCATTAAGACTTCTTCTAAATTGGCAGCTCAAAGGGTCTTGAGTAGAGGACACTTCAGCTGAAGCCAGGCCTTGTAGATTACTTGGGGCAAGCATTTGCCCTTGAGAGAATGTGGATTGAGCTGTGTTGGGGGCAGGGGTGTTAGGAGTTGTGTCCCAAGTAGCATCCCCTAAGAATAAAGTGCGTGAGCAGGCCAAGAGGTCTCACTGAGAGACATTAACGGGGATAAGGACCAAAGCCACAAAATCCTCCAAGGGTTTCTAGGGATCACAGGGAAAGACACTCTCTAGGAAAATAAAAAGAAGAGGAACACTGGCACGCTACCACTCTGCGGGTTACTTCTGACTTCCAGCGTCCCGTGGCCCTCCCCAGTCTCTTCTGGCCAGACTGTTCACAATGGCCAAATGGGTCTGAGGACACCCAGAGGACAGAGACTGTGCAAGCAAAACCAAACCAAACCAAAGCACCAAAGCACACATCCCCAGAGAGACTGCCTTTGCCTGGGCTGGGACCAGAACACTTACCAGCTCTCAAAGTAAAGCATGCCTGCCCTCTTCTCCTCATAAAAAGACCAGCATATTTTTGGTCCTTTACTCAACGGGACAGTTACCCTTCTGAGGACAGCTCAATCTTGCCCCCAGGCCCAGGACTCCTTCTCCTCCTTGAGCAGAGCAGTAGGCCCAGGATGGGTGAGTGATCTGCACCGCTCACAAGTGTAGTCCGTGGAAGAGAGGTGAGAAGCACCAGCCGGCGACAGGGCACCCAGCATTCCCGACAGACTAATATTTGGAAAGTAACCCAGCTTATCCCAGAGTGGCAGTCACCCCTGGGTTGGACAGGCCCTGAAAAAGGATTTCACCCAAACAATTTTACTTTCAGAGAAAAACTTTTCCCATGTGTGTGAGGAGAGGAGGAGGTTCAACAACATACCCAAAGACTGGAAACAGCTTAATGTCTCAAAAGGAAGCCAGATAACAGAGTCTGATCCATACGAAGAAATTAAGTAACTCCTCACAGCTTAGAGTATATTGCATTTACATTTTACTTAAAAAAGGGGGTGGGGCTGGAGGACGATACACAGAAGGAAAAGGAGGTGGGAACGATGATCTGAAATGAATGTCTATGAATTTCCCACAGTGATGGATTCCATGTGTTGGGCAATGTTTTCTCCTGTTGGTTACAGCAGCTTACAATATCAAGGCTGTAGACAGGGAATTGCCTGATAGGAAGGAAGGTAAGTTATCATATACAAGGCAGGTTTACAGTACACAGCATTTTCTTTAAATGATGTAACGCAGTCGCAGGAAGAGGTTAACAATACTAACACGAGAATAATCAAATTTTTGTTTGTTATCCATGTACAGCAACTAACTGCTTTACAAAAAAGCAAAATAATACAATATATCATCACATGTATTTACAATGTAGTAAATATACTTTTCTGTCAAATTTTACACAAACTATTTACAGGTGAATATACGGCATTAAAAAAAATGATGTGGCTGACACTAAGTGAATTTTTGTATAAGTCCGTTGCATAACATTGAATACGACATGCCTCTTATGCTGGGGGTCGGGTAAATGTAGAAAAAAAAAAAAAGGCAAAAAAGAACGTCCCCTAACCTGAAAACCAACCCCAAACTCCCACAGGAAACTGGCAATTCTACAACCTATTGACCCAAAGAGTTCCTGGCTCACCGCCCTGCTAGGACATTCACTGCTGGGGTGGAGGCTGACTGCACTGTGGTGTCTTGGCGCCAGGCTCAGCAATGCACAGGCAAGAGTAACTGAGGCAGGGCACTGCATCCCCACGGCAGAGCACAGAGCAGCCTGGGGTGGGAGCATGGGCCAACGGGCAGGTTATGTACAACGTGAACACAGCAGTTACTGCTTTCCTCTTTAAAAAGCCAGGGAAACACAAACAGAAAACAAATGACAGAACTAACATCAAATTATGTAAAACGGGCTGTTATTCAGACTTCATTTATAAATCACAAGTCATAGGACTAAGGGAGCATTTCATTTCTCTGGGGAAAGCGCATTGGTGCGACATTTAGATCATGTTCGTTTTAGCTACTTGGAAAGTTAGACTTTCCTCAAAAGTCGAGAGTTCTGTACATAAGGTAAAATTGAAAATCTTCAAAAGTTTTCAGATTCCTGGGATGTACTGGTCATGACATTCTCGCAGTTCAGGGGTGGCTCAATTGTGATGCGCAGATCAATTCAGGAGGAACTTCAAGTGGATTATTTCCTTCATTATGCTAGAAGGCTTGAACCATCGAACTTTTGAAAACTTGTTTGTGGAAAGAGTGCTTTCTAAAGTGAACCTTTGGAAGTTTTTGTTTTGATGGGATAAACAAAATAATCTTAACACCCACCAGAATATGCACCAGTCTATAAAGAAGAAAAATTAGGAGCCAAAATTACAAGACCAGCTCCCGCTGCATTCATTTGGTTCTGGGTGCCTGAAGCGGCGGTGTCTGCCAGGAACACGGTGTGGGAAAAGACAGACCCCACCACTCAGTTGACACGGGTCACGTTCTACCTTGAAACTCAGTTCCACCTTAGCTTCTTTACGGTCTTAGTTGCTCTGTTATAAACATTTTGTTTTAATGTTGCCTCTACAACTATTAAAAACAAAAGCTTAGTTAATTGTACCTGTCTTCAATATTTCCAATGATTCTATGTTAAAATCACTACTAATACTAAGCGCTTTAAATTTTTTTCCTTTTATTTTGGCAAATGGTTCTTACTTTTCCCAGAACTGTAAACAAATTAAAAAAATTAAATTCTTGTTATTTATGAATATCAAAAAGCAATTTTATTTACATTAACATATTACATTGTTACTATATGGGTAAGTGTGAAATGTGTTATATTATTAGTCAGAACACTTAAGTGTACCATTACTTATTGACTTAGCTGTGGAATTTAATTTACTGAAATCCACTAGTGAGCTAGCGCTACAGGAAAGGCCCTCTCCCCTGGGTTTCTTTTCTCCCCCTCCCAAAGCTGCTATATCTTAACAAATGAAGGGAGCAGAGGGATAATACTTTTTAAAAATAAATATAGTTCAGTCCTTAAATGAGAGCATCCATGTACTAATATGCTCACCGAGTCCAATTATTTTGCATACTTGCAGGTACCATCAAGCAGCTGGATCTGCACTGCTCGGGAGGGTGTGCGTCATGATAAGCACACCATTTGGCATAGCAGTGACTCTGGACGTCCTCTTTCGCCCCAATGCAGGCTGACCAGACTTTCACAGTGAGTAAATACAATTCTATCAGATAGAACCCAAAGTTTTGCTAGAGATTCCTGATTTTTTAGAGGGGGACAATTATAAGAGTTCAAAAATACATCTTATCAAAGAAATTTATGATAATATACAGCATAATCTTTCTTGGAAAAACTATTTAACAAATAAAAATATCAGCTACTCTAAAACTCCCGTACCATTCCATTCTGCCATGGGGCTACTACAAACATCTATGAAAATTACCTCCTGGGAACAAGTCTCAACACACTAATTACCCTGCTCAGAATTTATTTAGAAGAGAAGAGAAAGAAAAAAATGTGTAATTATATTTAGTATGGTTTTGGTTTACCGGAAAACAAAACAAAACACCCCTCAAAACCTCCCAAACACAGGAAAAGAACACAACACCTTTAGCAAATTTAAAGAATAAAGGATAATCAACAGGAAAAAAAAATTAACTTGTTTGGATGACCAAGTACGGATAAGGCCTCAGAACCCATAGCTTAGTTCAGTCATGTTAAGATATATGTGGTCACGCTTGTTTTCCTGTACTTATTGCTAATACTCAAGTGTTAGTATTTCTTAAGAATCCATTACAAAACACTAGTCTCCTCCCAACCCCCAGTACCTGGCTTGTGGCTTTATGGTGTGAAGTGACTGAGGATTGAGCTCTATGTTTCCTTCAGTTTCATAAGGTAAAAAAAAGTCCACAGCTAAAAGATTAAACATCCAGGGTCATAGCATTATTTCTCCCATAAACCTGAGAAGTCGGTGTAGATCAGACACTTCACTCTGAATGGAGAAGGGGGCTTCTGTGCAGATGGCTTTCATGCTGGCCGGCAGTAGTGGTGTTCAGAAGTCATCCTCTCACAGTCTGACGCTCGGTTTCTGACTGACTTCCCACTTTCTCTGTAGTTGTCTGAACACTTGCTTATACCAGACATGCCAAAAGTAGAAGAAAAATTGTTACAGAAAAGCAGCTTTAAATTTAGGCAATGCTTCCAAGAGTTGATCATCTGGCAACATGGCGGACCGGACGTTCATTCTAAGACGTAAGTATAGCACTGCGACGCGTGGGACGGGCGACATGGGGGCGCGAGAGAAGCGCTCTATCAGGCTGGTTTGAAAAATGAAAGAAAGAAAGCTTCACATGATCTTCTTAATGCTATTACGTTTGAAACTGCCAGCGCTTCTTTGTTTTTGCACTTGGCTTGCGGATCCATGGCGAGTTCGTCCACTGTTACAGTGGCCAGTGGTGGGGGAGAGTTCAACGTTCTCCTTGTCAATTCCTGGAGAGAAAGAATAGCCGGTCACTCCCTCTCTCCTGGTGTTATCTCATCACCTGTGAGATACAGCCTGGTGAATTGTTTTAGCACATTCCACTTTAATAGTAAACTGCTAGAATGTTCATGAAGGCCTTACCACATGGAAACCTCACAGTTAGCTAAGCCAAATTTGCCATCATTGCAGAAAACAGCATAAGAGGATAGCAGAAGTTGCAGAAACAGTGAGAGAAAGGTAGCTTGAACAGAATGGAAGGCTAGCAGCTACGTGGGAGGCCCAGTGGCGTGCCTTTCTCCAAATCATACCGGAAGCGTCCAGCAGAGGGCAGTGTCTAGCCACACACCTGTCAGCTCACACAGTGCTTCAGGCACAATGGCACTGATCTTTCTGCAATTTGTCATTTCAAAAGAAGGTAGAGGCTTTTAATATTTTTCCTCACAATCCTTGTTCCAAAGGAACTCAAGCATCTCCTCAGTAGAGAGAATGTTGCAGGGGTCACACTCTGGAACCGCTGTTTCTTTTTAACCATTCAAGTCACTGCATTTCTCTCTACTGTAATTGATCAGATGTCATTTCCTTCTCTCACTGTTCTATAATGAATTTTACAAATAATCAAAGTAGTCACTTTACAAACATTATCAGAGACGAAAAGGATTTAAAGAGTCAGACTGGTGAAGATTACCAATTAAGTAAGGGGACAGGACGGTAGTGACTGAAGGAGGCATGAGGGCAGCTGCTTGGGGTCATCAAGACCCTTGATCTGGATGCTGCATTTTAAGTGGGTTTGTTCCTAAAAAGTTCATTATGCTGCAAACTTATGCTCTGTGCACTTTCTGCCTGTTACCTTTCAATAAAAGTTGCTTCCAAATAGACTGATTATACCCATTTCTGGTGTAACACTGGCAGGAGAGCAAATAAAGAAGGTCCTGGTAGTTGGTATCAGCTACTATTTACAAGATTCAGAAGAAGGAATGTGATTTTTTGAATAGGGGAAAAATCCATATAAAGAAAGGAAAAGAGGAGAGAAAAAAAGGGTAGGGAAGCGTCTGTCTGGCTGCGGCGCACTCAGTCTGGCGACTATAATTCTATTCTTCTCTGTACTGCTGGGGTTTCAAAAGAATTGTTACATTTGAGAATGGAAAGATTTCAGTTTGGGGGCAAAAAAATATTTCAAATCAAGAGGTATTCACCATATTACAGGAAATGGAACAGGTCCACAGAGTGATTTGTTGGCTCAAGAAGAGATGTGAACTTGGGATGACCTTTCTCTACAAGTAACATCCTTCATTTGGGTTCAGCCCTCCACGCAGTACTATGTAGGGCATTCAGAAGTCCATGGCCTGACCTACCCAGGCTTACTTGGGGTGCGCTGCTGAACTTATCAGAGGAGCATGAGTGTTGTCAGTGCTGGTGGCCATGTGACGTAATTAAGAACGTAATTAAGAACGCCGGTGACAGCTCTCCAGGAGTCACATGCAGCTGACCAGCACTGTGTCTGCACTCCCACCACATTCACACAAGGCAACACCACCACGTGCACAGAACTTTTTTCTGAATAACAGGATTCTGGATGATTTCCATTCTCTTCTGGACACCTATTTCCCTCCTCCCTAGAGCTGTCTTAAAAAGCAAAACACACCAGGTATGGGGGCATATGCCTTTAATCTCAGCACTTGGGAGGCAGAGTCAGGTGGATCTCTGTGAGTGCGAGGCCAGCCTGGTCTACATAGTGTGTTTCAGGACAGCTGAAGATACAGGAGACCCTGACTCAAAAAGACCACACACACGCACACAAAGGCAAAACACAACTTGTTGGAGACCAAGTGACCTCTGTCTTGCCCTTCTGCATCTTGTGACTCAGTGCAAAACATCCTGACACCTGTTGACACCAATTAGGTTGGGCTAGAGTCTCTTGAGTACCTCTTATTGTCTAACAAACAAGCCCCCCTACCTGTAGCTGCCTTGGGCGACACATGGCCTCAGCTCCTGGTTCTTCCTGTGATTTGTATCCTAGCAACCTTAGTCCATGCCCCACTTAGCCCCTGCCTCATTTCCTAATGTCTTTTTCCTGATATTCATAACCTTATGATAGGCCTTTGTCTCTGTTAATCACCATATTCCTGTATGGGTGCCTGACTCCTCCAAGTTATATATACCACCTAAAAAAATAAAGATTTGCCGATTTGATCAGGAGATTGTCTTGTCGGCCCTCCGTGTGTTCCTCTTGTCTCTTTCACCCCAGGTTTCTGAGGACTCATGCTCTACTGAGGCCAGCGGGCCGCGGCAACTGGCGCCCAACGTGGGGCTCGACCACCCCTCGATTCCTGTGAACACCGTCCAACACTTTGATCAAGACGCCTTCCCGAGCTACAGAGATTTTTCTCTTCAAGGCGCCTTCCCGAGCTTTCGCTACAGAGATTTTTCTCTTCAAGGCGCCTTCCCGAGCTTTCGCTACAGAGATTCTTCTCTTCAAGGTGCCTTCCCGAGCTTTCGCTACAGAGATTCTTCTCTTCAAGGCGCCTTCCCGGTTTCTTATGGACGGTGAATGGTGAGTTTTGCTATGGGACTAGGGACAAGTAAGCATGACTTACTTGTTATGGGCCTGTAAGAGGCCCTTAGAATGCAGGGAGTAAATATTAGAAAAAAAAGACATCATTCAGGAATGTGTTATTTAGTCTTTGTGAGTTCGTGAAATTAATAAGGCTTCTTTCAGTGTTAATTTTAAGTTTTACTACCTTAAGGTCTAAAAGAATGCACAGAGTTGTTTCAGTATTTTTGGATTTGTTGAGGTTTATTATGTGGTCATTTTGGAGAAAGTTCCAACAGGTACAAAATAGAATGTGTATTCTTTGATATTTGGATAAGATATGCAGTAGATGTCTGTTAGGTTCATTCAATAGATGGTATTCTTTAATTAAGATGTCTCTCTGTTTATTCCCTTTCCTGTTAAACTGGCTAATGGAACTTAAATGTCTGGTAGAATTTTGCTAGGAATTCATTTGGGTCTCACTTTTTATCATTTGGAAAGTTTTTGTATTATTGTTTCAATTTCCTTATGTTATGGGTTGTCAGAAACTATTTTTTGGTTTGTGTTCTGAGGTAAAACATTCCAACCTGCCTGGAAGCTCCTTCAGAGCTACAGGTGAGGAAGTGAGCTCCAGCAGAGCTCATTGCCCCAGGGCAGGTTGAAGTTGTAAATGCCTTGCCTCTAAAGTTAAAAAAAAAAAAAAAAAAAAAAAAAAAAAAAAAACGCTTAAAAGGCATTCTATTCCTTCGGCTTCTAGCCACCAGCGTTCCCCTAGTTAAAGATGGCTAGCCTAAGAACTTTCATATCTGTCTTTCGTTTGGCAACATTGGGATTTTGTCATTTGTCTGTGTCTGTTTTGTCTTAAATGTTGTAATTGTTTCGTTATGGCCAGAGTGAGTTAAAAAATGTCAAATTGCCCCTACTTTAAATGTAAAATCAATCAGTTATTCTAGAGTTCTTAGATCCCAAAGAAAAATAAAAAAAAGAAACTGTTAGATATCTAGAGAAATTTTCCACCATTTATTGCCCGGCAAGGCCCGAGGCTGAGCTAAAAAAAAAAAAAATTTAGAAAAATGTTACATTTACAGGATATGGTTTGTAAGACCCCTGCTCTAGTGGAAAAACACCTGGGGCCTCTGTTAACTTGTCCTTTCTTAACTGGAAAGTCCCAGGGTCACAAAAGGCTATGTCAACATTACATGGTATGTGAGATAATGTCTATGCTATTTACCAGAAAAGCCCCAAAATGTACGTCAATATTGTAAAACAAAGTTTATGGTTATAACATCTTGTTAAGTCAATATCTTGTGATGTGTGAAACAATGCTTGTGGAATTCCTGAGGAAAGGTTGAACTATGTAAAATTATCCCCTCTGTGACCCTGGCCTAAGGGCCAAGAGCCAATCCAAATGTAACAAATACCCTGTATGTTAAATGCATGATAATCCTGTGAGTTTCTACTATAAAAACCTGGCCTGGCAGAAGTCAGGTGGGCTTAGCTTCCTGAGGCTAAGTCACCCACTTGAGCAAGTGAAATAAACCTCATGCTTTTTGCATCTGACGGTCTGGATTCTTGGGACTGGGGCTCCCCGACGTTAGGCGCTCAGGTGGCCCATTGGGGTTCGAGTCCCAGGGGTGAGAGTGAGGTCTAACATTTGGTGCGTTGGCCGGGAAGTCAGCCTCACCCCAACCCAGATCCGCCGGGAGGTAGGTGTTGCCGGCCGCTGTTGGTACCGTACGGGAGAGAGTTCTAGGTTTGATCGGCCGAAATCTGTTAGAGTACGTGTGGAAGGGGACTGACGAGTTCCGCCCACCGTCTCGAGAATCCTGGGGGACGCCCCACGGATTGCCTGGAGGGGTGTAGTCACCCTCATACCCAGGGCACGAGGATTTATTTCCCCAAGCCCATCAGAGTCTGTACTTTCCCTTTAAAAAAAAAAAAAAAAAAACCCCGCGCAGCAACTTTCTTTCTACTTTGTTTGTCTTTCTACTTTGTGTTGTTTGTCTGTGGTTTGCCTGGCTGGAGTCACACCCCCACCTGGGACAGAATCTAACCACTCCCTTGAGTTTAACTTTAGATCACTGAAAAGAAGTCCAGCACCGGGTTGGAAACCTGTCCGTGGAAGTCCGAAAAGGGAGATGGCAGGTTTTCTGCTATAGTAAATTTATTCATGAGGATATGATAAATATATATGTAGAAATATTTGTATTTTAAGGTACATATGTACAATTACAACTACAGGAATCTAAAAAACTTAAAAGCTTTCACCACAGCTAACATTTCTTTTCCAAACCTGGTTTAATTTTTCTGTATAATACAAAAGGCTGTATGAGAGAAAAGGCATCATTTCTAGATTAGAAATGAGTCACGTTTTCTTTTGCTTAGTCCTTACAGTTAATGGTATTTCTTCTTTAAACATGAGTGACATGTACAGTCAGTTTTACAGTGGGGTTGGCTTTGTTTCGGTTGTGGGGAGTGAGGCAAATATTTCCTAAGTTAGTAAAACTCTCCCCAGAGCCCACATCTTACTTCTCTACTGACTCGCCCTGAAGTTTCTGGCTGAACTGCTGCTTTGGTTCAGGCAGGCAGAAACGGCAACTTAACTACGACACGCCATACTGGTCCTGTGGTCCCCTGAGCCCCCAGACCCGATCAAGTAACAGCTTTCCAATCTGGTGATACCTTAGCCAGACTGGGCTTCCAGGGACTGGGGCCAGTGAATCTCATGCCACAGGAGCAGCCAGAGTGTGGCGGGAGCTGTATTTCATGCACGGACGAGCGAGCAGCTGCACAAAAGCTGCGGACTGAGAGCAAGGCAGAGCAGCTTCAGACGTGGATGAAGAGAAAACGAAGTGATGTCCACAAGAGTCAAACACAGGGTGAAAGATGTTCAGACCGAGGATGATTACTACGTTCTCTGGTTTTCAGAAGGAAGCTAGGTTTACTTATGGAACTCTAACCATTAATTTCTCAATAATCTGCAAATAAGTAGAAGTTACAATTTTATAGATGTATTTTTACTATTTTCAAGAATTTTAATTTAAAACAAGAATTAAACTAAATAAAATGAGATGAAAAATGAGCATCAGCTACAAGTAATCCTCAATTTACGACACCGTACACAGTCCAAGAACGTTAATACTTCCATGGGCTAGTGAGATGGCTCAGCAGGTAAAGGCAGTAGGCATCAAAGTGAACCTGAGCTTCACCCTTAGACTTCCTAGGTGAGAAGAGAACTAACTCTTACAAGATGTCCTGTAACCTCCTTACTCACATGGCTGTGGTTCTCTCTCTCTCTTCCTCTCAACAAAGAAAGAAAGAAAGTAAGAAAGAAAGAAAAAGAAAGAAAGAAAGAAAGAAAGAAAGAAAATTAGTTTCAGATACTTTAACTGGTCTCAAAGGTAGGCTTTGGGCTGCATGTGATGGCACAAGTCTTTAATCCCAGTACCCGGGAGGCAGATCTCTGAGTCTGAGGCCTGCCATACTTACAAAGTGAGACAGTTCCCCACCACCCCCCCAAAAAGCAGCAGACTTTTAAATATTTAGCTATTTTTGTATATGTGTGTGCATGTATGTGGTGGGGTGAGATTCTCACCTCTCGCCAGTCTCAGCTCGCCAGGCAGACTCTGCCACTGAAGCTACATTACTAGGCCTCTTTCCTCTTCTTAAAAAAAAACATTTATTTATTATTTTAATTTTATGTGTATGAGTGTGTTGCCTGAATGTGTGTAAGTGCATCAGTGTCTTGAAATGCCCAGAGGAGGTCAGACAAGGACGTTGGAGCCCCTGGAACTGGAGTTACAGATGGTTATTAGTCGTCATGTGGGTGCTGAGAATACAACCCGGGGCCTCTCCAAAAACAGCCAGTACTCTTAACTGCTGAGCCATCTCCCTAGCCAGCCCCTTCGACCCTTTTAAAAAGATTTTCAGACAGGTTTAGTCCAGGCTGACTTCAAAATTGAAACCCTTCCTCCCAAGTGTAGGGATTCTAAGGCGCACTGGTACACGGAGAAGTGGTTTAGATGAGACAGCTGTTAGCATCAATTAGTCAGGAGTGCTTCTGACTGCTTAGCTCATCTGTACTGCCCTGCAAGGTCACTTGGATTACAGAAGCAAGTGAGAGAATGGGCCTGGAAGAAGTTCCTAGGTAAAGTAGAAAAATAAATTTAGAATAAAGACTACATGTCATTGCACTAAAAACCCTGTGTGATTAAAATAAAAATTAAGGATCTTTTCCTGGTTTAAAGAAAAACACTAAAAATAAAATATAGGCTTTTGTTAAAAAAAAAGATACACACATACATATAAATAAAAACTGTATAAACATACCTCTTACATTTGCTGAAGTAAAATGTGCTATAATTTTTGGTCATAATTAATGACTCTTCTAAATATTCCTCTGAACTATCATAACACTTTATAGTAAAAAAGTGCAACCTAAGAAGCATCATGAAGGGATCTGTACTGTCCTCACTGCTCTGAATTCTCTCAGACAGCTATACTGCTCTAACAGCTTCTGCTCTGAGATGTTTACCAAGACAGCCCTAAATAGTGCTTTTCTTTAAAAAAAAAAAAAAAAGCACAGAATTAAACCTAGGACCTTGCACAGCAAAGGCAAATCTTCTACCAACCTTCTCTGATTTTTCTTTTTTTTTTTTTCAGGTGGGGTTTCACTGAATTGTACACACTGGCCTTAAACTTTGTAGCCGGGGCAGGCCTTGAACTTGCAAGTTTCCTGCCTCAGCTTCTAAAGTAGGCCTGCGCCTTTAGCCCATACATATTTGTGTATTTATTTATTTTTGGACACAAAGTCTTACTGTATAGCTTTAGCTGCCCTTTAACTCACAAGCCCCTTGCTTCAGCCTCTGAACAGAGGAAACTATAGGTGTGTGCCACCATGCCCATCTTTTATTTTCTAAATCTAATCCTAGTTCTACAATTTGTGTCTAATTCTGCTATACTGAGCCTAGTGAGGGTCTATTAATGAAATTTAAAATACTATTTTTTGGGGGGGAGGGGCACAAAGTCTTTCTAGATACCCCAAGCTTCTTCAAACTCATGATCCTGTTGTCTCAGCTTCCCAAGGGCTGCACATATAGACATATGCCACTAATATCCAAATCTGAAAAATGCAGTGACTCTGATACATATTCTTTTCACGATGCTCCTTTTCTTGTTCGGTTGAGACAGGGTCTTCCTGTAGTCCCAGCTAGTCTGGAACTAGGATGGCCTCAATCTCACAGAGATCCCCTGCCTCTGCCTCTGGAGTGCTGGGATTAAAGGTATGCCCCATCACACATTGCCTCAAGGTGTTCTTAATAGCATGTGAGAAAAACTGAAGAGGCAAAGGTGCATGCATACTGGGCTGAGTCTCAACAAACAACTCCATAGAGTCTACTGGCTCCCCTTGTGAAAGTCCAATGACAAGATGGTCAGTTTTCATGTTTTTTTTTTTTTGTGCTAGGGATCAAACACTGGGTCTCCAGCATGGTGGGCAAGCACTCTACCGCCATGTTGACACACTTTCAGAGATAAGTATGTTAGGTAAGCAACCACCATTTCCTCAAAGCTGATGACTAAGAAAGTGTCACCAGAATTTTAACTTAGTGAAGCCGAGTGCTTGAACAGGCATGCGGGAGGGAGGAGGAGGGGAGGCCATGAATTTCTTGTCTAGCTGATTTGCTAGTGAATGTTGGAGACCAACTATAGTGTAGCAGCTGATTCTGTTAAGCACCAAAGATTCAGAAAGCAGACTGGGCACCGCTATGGAAAGTTTGCAGCAGAAGGTTGATTGTGTACCGACCAACAACTTTTGCTTTGTAAAATGGGCCAAAAGAGCATTTGTCTGTTTAAAGCTCAGCAGGCAGGGCGCAGGCTGATGCTGGGTAATCTGATGGCAAATCACACTTATGCTCAATTTTAGGCGGTGATACAGCACCTCCAAAATTCTATTACTTAGGACTTGGCTGTGGATAATGAAATGTTTCTCTCTCTCTTTTGAGACAGGGTCTTGGTAACCCAGACTAGTTCACTATGTTGTCAAAGATGACCTTGAGCTCTCATTCTTCTGCCACCACCTTCAGAATGCTGGAATATCTTAGTTTCTACACAAAGCTGAAATGCTAGAGTAAGTTAGGAATCTGGTTAAGACTCATTATTTTAGCCCTCTGATTTCAGCAAACTCAGACCATCAATAAGGATATGAGTTCAAGCTATCAACCAATATACCTAAGGACAAAGTATCAACTTTTAGTACGAAGAGAACATAGTCCCTAAGAGCACAAGACAAAAGTCCGGTAAGATGGGTGTGGAGGCACACAGTAGAGTCCAGAGGCTAAGGCCATGAGGCCTGCTTGGGCTACATGAGACCTTGTCTCAAGAAGCCACCCTCCTCTACAAGAATTAGATACAAATAAATCAGGTCCACAATACAAAAAACCCAAAAGGCTCTCCCAGGAGCTAAATCCATTATTCTGTAACACATGATAAAAGAACAAAAGAGACACAATTTAGAAAGAAGAACTCAACAATATGATTTGAATATCTTTTCTATTACTTAAAGCAAAAATTTTAAAGTAGGGCATGGTGGCACATGCCTTTAATCTCGAGAAAGCACTCAGGAGGCAGAAGCAGGTGGATCTCTGTGAGAATGAGGCCAGCTTGATCTACATAGCAAGTTCCAGGCCAGCTTAGCCTACAAGGAGACCCTGTCTCAAAAAAACAAAAAATAAAAACAAATCCCCATTTTTTTAGTATGCGTGTGTACATGCATGCATGTACTTATGTATGAATGTATGTAAGTGTGGACATGCACATCATGAATGTGTGTGGTGCTGTTTGCTGATGCACAGGCCAGGCTAGCTGGACTATGAGCTTCTGGAGATTCTCCATCTGTAACCCCAGTTCCACAGGATCCAACTTCTGGCCTCTGTGGGTACTGCATGAGATGGGTACACTTGTATATATGCAGGTAAAACACTTACAGACATAAGGCAAAAAAAAACAGATGGGCAGAATATCCCTAACAATTAGGCTACATTAAAAAAAGTCAACAAAAATAACTTTTTTGAAATGTTTAACAGAATTTTAGTAGTGCAAGAGGCAAAAGTTAGGTCAAAATGAACCAAAATTTGCAACTAGGAGGGCCAGTGAGATGGCTTATCAGGTAAAAATGCTTGTCACAAAAGCCTGACAACTTTGAGTTGGATCCCAGGATCCCACAGTGGAAGGAGAGACCCAAATCTCAAAAGCTGTTTTCTGGTCTCCAGTAGGCACACACACACATACAACATTTAAAAAAGAAAGAAAAAAGGAAAAAAAAAGGGCTGTAAGGTAGAGTCTACTATATTTCTTCTCTCATGGAGCTAGAGATCAAACCCATGGCCTGAGGCATGATAGCAAGAACTCTAAAACTGATCTATATCCCCAGTCATACTAATTTCTAATTGGGAAACTTTAGTAATTAATAATTATAGGGAATAAATACTACAGAAAGTAGTGAGCTTATAGAAGCAAAGGACCAGTAGGTCTGGTTAAGGCAGATATAAGTAATGAGAGAAGGAAATAAATGGAGAGTGAGAGAGATGGGAAAGAAAGAAGGCAATAAACACAGGGAAGGCCATGATTAGTCGTAGAGAGCACTAGCCTTAGATCCAGACAGGACCTGGTGATACAGCTGTTAGTTTAGAGCTAAAACCCAGTCTCTCCAATGTTTACATTTTGAGCCTAAAACTAAATGATCCACATAGTCTACCAGTTTCAATCTAGGAGTTATTTGGGGAGAGGCAATTCAATGGCTACAGTATCTAGAAGAAAGCTAAGTTCTTCCTTAGCCTGAACAGCTGCAGTGCTGATAATGGAGCAGGGCCACAGGCAGACCCTAGGGCAGCTTCTCAAACCTTAGTGGGCATGAGAATCATGTGGGTGTTAAGAGGTTGACTGGGCTCCATGCCTAGAGTTTTGTGTAGGAGCCATGGGCTCTCCAGCACCTGCATTTCGCACAAGTTCCCAAATGATGCTAATGCTGGTCTGGGACCACACTTGTCCTAGAGAGCAAGTGGAAGGTGGCAAATAAACATGGTATATGGGGGGAAAAGCTAGTTAGACTTATTTCTTGGAAGATAAAAGGGTTGCCTGTAGGATGATTGATAAATAAATGCTGAAATAAAGCTTAATGGTTGAATGTAGTTACAAAATGGCTTAGAGTATAAATTGAGTATTATCCTTGCCTAATTCTTTAGCATCTTCAAAACCATCACATAAATGGAAATGTTCAGGCAACACTGGGGATGACTATTTATGGAGATTCTGTTCATGGATCTTGAACATCACAGAATGGTTATATCATTTGATCTGTATAAAGAAAATCCATATTAACAGCTAACATCTATAAGAATTATGCACACTACTTAAAAGAATTTCCTTATAGAATGAAATGCTTCATAAGTGACATTTTCAGATAATGGAATTTAAATTATAAATCCTTTAAAAAAACCTGAACCATTTTACGACATCTTCCCAATAGAACACACGACCAAAGCAGCAGCTTTCTGCTGCTGCCCACCATCTTCACAGCTCAGACAACAGTTTAATTCTGGGGTGAGCAGTGCCTCTGGGTCAACCAGAGCTGTGTGAAACCATTCTTCCAGACAACAAATGAGCTCAGGGCTGGGCAGGTGCCAAGTTCTGCCATCTTATTTATTTCAGTCCTGCAGGAACTCTCTACATTACTGCTTGATGTGGCCACCTCTGCATTGCGTCAGTGTACTCTTCTTACTTGACCTAACAGTGACGCTACAGTGAGGACTAGAACAATGGGCTTTAGGATGTTCTTTTCTTTTTTTCTTGTGCAAGTGTGTGTCTGGGGTGCGGTGGGGGGGAAAGAGGACAACTTCGGGTGGTATTCCTCAGTTGCCATCTACTATTTTTTTTTTGAGACAGAATGTCTCACTGGTCTAGAACTCACTAGGTAGGCCGGCTAGCTAGTCCCAGGGACCCTCCTACCTCCACTCTCCTCCCACCCCGCCACCCAGCACTGGGATTATAAGCATACACACCACAAATGGCTCTTTCATGAGGACTGTGGGGACTGAACTCTGATCCTTACATGCATTATGTGCACTGTACCAACTGAGTTATTGCTATGGTCCTATGATTTTTTTTTTTTCTTTTTTCTTTTTGAGACAAAGTCTCCCTTTAGCTCCAATTGGCCTGGAACTATGTTGGGCAGTCTAACCTCAAACTCACAGGGATCTGCCTGCCTCTGCCTCCTGCTGGGATCACAGGTGTACACTTCTAAGATGTTATTTTCTTATGATGGCTTTTTTGTCTGATTGTATACTTAATCTCAGATCTTCAGGGTGGACTATGAATGGCTGACTGGTTGCTACCAGCAAGAAAATTGGGGTGACTACCAGACTTTGTGTACTTTTTTATAACATGCTACACCAGAGACATGTAAGTCCTTAGGGCAGTATTAGTATACCTAAATAAAGGAACTGTAGCTCTGATCACTTCTAGGCTCATGTAGCTTAGTTTGCTTTTCTTGTCCAAACTAGAAACTTAAGAACCTTGGAAACTTACATGAATATTAAATATCACTAAACATTTCACTGTTATCTATACAACTTGTTGGAAAGTAGAAAGCTCTGAGGAGTAACAACATTCAAGCTACAAAGTAAAGAGGAAACGTCAGGAGCAAAATCTGCTATAATCTGACCACAAGGGAATTCCTAATGTTGGTATTTGTAGTCATATTGCTCAAAGTCACATAAAGATCACATTTACTGACCTGGGGAATGCTGGGAAGTTGCAAGTGAGGTCATGGAATTAGAGAGGTTAAGGTTGGCAGTGATACTAAGCTGGCTCTGCAGTGCAGGAGGGTAAGGCGATGTGGGTGTCAGGAGGGACTCCTCACTGGTTTCTTCATCAATTCCAGGCAAGTACGTGTCAATCAAGGCATCAAGAAACTTAACAATAAGCTCAGCATAGTCTGGGATTTGGGTTTGCTGTAATGGAAAATAGGACATTATTTTAGCTCCATTAAAAAAAAAATCCCCTTTGAAGCCAAAAGATTAATTCAATATTTGTCTGGGGCTTAACTGGTAATTTTTCTCCTTTGTATTCTTGATCATTAAAAAGGGAGGAACAGGGCAGTATTTAGAGCACCATGGAGCTTATAAGCAGCTTGTGATTTTCTTTAGCTGTCACTGAACACGTCTAGATGAACCTGTAGTTCTGAAAGCCATGTAGACAGACTGAAATGAATGCTGAGACAGTACAATCACTCGTGCTGATGGCTAGCCAATTTTGCAAAACCGAGAACATGAGCAAAGCATTATCATTCCAGCTGCTGCTCAGATTCCACTAGTGAGACACTGAGGGAAGGGTTCATTGGTGACAACCATTGAGCTATAAAGACTCCTGCATTACATTCTTATTTCTGTGACTTTAGGCCCACTTTAAAAATGACAACCTGTGCATATCAGCAGATATCCAGTAACAACAAAATAAACCAGTCCTAACTCTTGAATTTGGACCAGGTTTAGATGACCCATACTTATTTAATATTCCTATTCTAGGACACTGTGTGAGAGGAAAGAAATGGAAGGCCTGCCTTCAAGGAACTTTCATCATTTGAAGATAGACCATACACAAAAATATTACATACAAATACCTACATAGTACTACACCAACAAATGACAATCAGAGAAGAAAATGGAGAGAGAAGAAATCCAATAAAACAGTTGGATGTAAAAATCTGTTTATGAGATAGATTTTAACATATGTAATGCTCCTTGCTAGTCACAAGACAGATGTGAAAGTTAAGATCATCAAATATACAAAGATCAACGGGCAGAAAAGTTTTACAGACGTTGATCACAGTCTTCTGTGAAGTCAAGCATAAATTCAGTACTTTTTAATAAAAATTAACATACTGACATATCAAAAGTGCTGCCTCCTTGGGAAAAATCTTTCTAAAAGCAGTATGTGTTTACTCTGAGTTGTTTCTTTGGTTTTTAGCATATTGTGTATTATTGGTTATATAAATATGGATAAAAACTTTGGTTTGTTAAAAATTAGAGATAAGTAATGTTTCTTACCTTTGAAAAGGGTCCTGCAAACCGCCATAAGCCATTAAACCCAAAACCTGAAAAACATCAAATGCTAGTCTTACAAAAAGCAAGGTATCTTTAAACATTAAAAGAAACCAAGTTATATAGTTGATATATGAAATCTATGCATATATTTAAAACATTTTAGGATGAGTATCAAAGATGACTTAAACATCCTTAAAATAGGCTTAGTATAAAACATATTCTAATAAAGTGATTGGGAAGTTATTGTATATAACATATAATTTAAGGGAGTCAGAAAATGGCACACAGAGGATAAACATGAACAAGGCTGCCCCTCATAGAGACTTTGAGGGTCAGTACACTCCTTGACAGTGCCCACAGTGGTAAGTTCATCAACCATCCTTCTCCTGATATAATTATTTACTTTGCAGGTAAGATGTTTGGTACTGTGGAGGGGATTCCTCATGATACACCACACTCTGTACAATTCCATGGATTGGATTCAACAGATTTGGATCTTGGCACAATGACAAGAGGGTGTTGATCTTAGAGTCCAACAAATTGTGTCTAAAGAGAAAAAGGTAAACAGAGGAATATTTTAGAGGAAAATTAAGATTTACTGGAAAGCATAATATGTATTTACTCAGAACAATGTGGCAAACCTGAAGACACATGCTTTTGGTGCTTTTCTTTATTTAAAAAAAAATTCAATTTATTTTGTATTTTGCATGCATGTATGTAAGTGTATGACATATATACAATGCCCACAGAGTCCAGAAGAAGGGCTCAGATACCCAAGAACTGAAGCTTTAGATGGCTGTTAGCTGCCATGTGGATACTAGGAACTGAACCCAGGTCCTCTGCAGCCGTGCTCTTAATTGCTGGGCAATCTCTCCAGCCCTCTGGTGCTTTTCTAAATCTTCCAAATTATCTAGTGAGTATTTGAGTGTGAATCATGTGGACACACACACACACACACACAGAGTTCTATTCTTTTGGTTTGTTTTTTATTTTAACAGGGAAAATATATAAAAGCAAATAAATAGGAGCCTCACACATCCATGCCAAACTACATTTATATAGTGAATGTCTTAAGACAAGTTTGACTTCTGTTTGTCATTTGGCATGCTCTGGGTCATCTCTTCTGTGTGTCTCTTTTCTGTGTATCTACAGAGTTCAAATTAAATTTACTATTAATTAGTGCTTAATAGATGCTAAATCAGATTGAACTTCGCTAAGGAAAGCAAAATTAGTTTAGAAGAGGTGGAATCTGGAATCCGAATCCTACAAAGGAATTATTTCCAATGCAGTTCTATTCTATTAGTAAAAGAAGAGAATCCTAAATATATGATATTGGAAAATTTTAAAATCAGATCAAACAAAAATAAAGAAATTATGATACTATATAAGTGGCCTGGATCAGGAAGAGACTATCACAAGTTTCTTTGGGCTAAATTTGAATACTTTGAAGTTAAAAAGTTAAAGGAAGGTAAAATTTATGTCCTAAATAGGAAGTCAATTTTGTTTTCACTCAGTTGTGAACAAACACAGAAGTTCTATTAAAAAGAAAACTAGGGGCAGTTTCAGTATGATGCCAAACTTGATAACCTGGATCTGAGCCCAGACATCAGAAGCAGAGAACGGACTCCCTCAAGTTTCCTCTGACCTCTGCGTGGGTGTCACGGCAGGCCCCTCTGCCCCAAAGAAAATACATTAAAATGTAAATAAACAATCACAAAAATCTGGGGAAAAAAAACCCCAAAATACTCAAAATCAGTAGGTTGGTTTAGATATAGCAATTTATGAGCTTATTCCTCAGGAATACTTATCAATATGAGTCATGTAAGCACACCAATAAGGCTGAAAAGCGTTTTAATGTTTACTACATTATCTTAAAAAAGATTTATTTTTAACTATGTGCATCTGCAGGTACATGTACATGTGTGTAGGTGCCCAGAGACCAGGACAGGGTGTCAGATTGTCGAGAGCTGGAGTTACAGGCCACGTGAACCACCTGATATGGGTACTGGAAACTGAATTCAAATCCTCTGCAAAAGCAGTCTACGTTCTTAAATGTTGAATTATCTTTCAATCCTAATATTTTTGTTTATTTGTTTTGGTGCTGGGGAATCAATCCTCGGGTATTTGCACATGCTAAAATCACTAATTATCTGTAAAGTAAAAATTATAATCATACTTTTCCCTCTCTGCAATCAGTGAACATTACTGGGTAATACATTTCCTAAAATTTTATAAAAGCATTTGACATAAAGACAAGTACAGAGGTTAGTTACAAGCAGAAGGCATACTTACACAACAGGAAAAACTTTGGGGAACACAACACTGGCTTCTGCTAAGTATTCATAAAGAATCCGCTGATCAAATTCATCTGTAGTATATTTTACCAGTGTAGCCTGCAAAGACGCAAAATATTTTAATTTTGTGGCTAAATTTTGTATTTTGGTGAGAAGTAAAGATATAATTTTTTCACATTTATAATATTTAAAGGCCTGCTATGAGTAGAGTAGAATAAAATCTGAGGGGAAAGAAAACCCCTCAAAAAGGGAAAACCCTTACCAGAACAGTAAGAAGCAGCGCTTGGATCTTTGGATCAGTGAGTACTTCTTCATCCAGAAGAACATTTGATTCAGACACTGAAACTTTACGTAAATGTGGGTGTTGTTGTGATGAAGAAATCCTTTGGGTCTCTGCAGTAAGATACGGATTAACACAAACAACTATATTAACAGACCAATGACGGTCATTTTACCTAATGCATTTCAATGTTACCTCTTAAAATTCGACAGCTTTTCAAATAGACACTTTTTTCCCTTGTTTTTTTGAATAAGGTTTCACTATAGCCCCAGCTGGCCTGGAAGTCACTATGTAGACCAGGCTGGCCTCCATCTCACAGAGATTCACCTGCCTTTGCCTCCAGCCACCAGAGTGCTGAGATTAAAGGCATGGGCCACCACGCCCAGATCAAACAGACACTTAAAATACCAACATTAACAACATAAAGAATTATTATGTGCCAACACAATTTTCTGGCTAGTGACTAAAATGCTGTACTATTGTGTATATGATTACTTTTCACACCAGTTTCAGGGAAACTGTCAATTTGAGGGTGGTAGAGAGCTTATCTGTGGAAAAGAACAAATAGTTCTTCTATGTTGACTCCTAAAGATTCCAAGTCCTGGTTGGAAAGTAAACAGGTCTTTCTGCACTCTTCCACCTGTTTTCAATTTATTGGCTTTGTCTCTCACCCATTTCATAGTCAGTTTCTGCCACTCTCCTCATTTTGGGGGGTGTTGTGATCCCTGATTCCATTTCTTGTCTTTTGGGAGCCTTTGTATCGGATATCAAGTGATCAAAACTTTTCCTTGTTCCTATAAAGCAAATTACAGAAAATAAAAATTCATTAACCACAGTGTCTATGAAGAGTAATATTCTAAGAAGAAAGTTCAGACATAAATAACTTAAGGTTTCACTTAAGGACCCAAAGCAAGTTCAAATGTATACTTGGAAAGTTTCTCTGCTTTACTCTTTACTTTCTCTTCAAGGGGTTTTGGTTCCACCACTTTCCAGGAAAGGAGTCTCCAAATGAAAATGAACTCACATTCACTATACTGCAGGCAAGCCAGACACTACCCAAAAGTCAACTCCTGCTCACAAGCACAAGCAATAGATTTTACTCAGCAGGAAAGATCAACTGTACCTGAAAAGCTTCTTCAAGTAAAGAAATTCTGCTGGTGTCAAGAGGTAGTCATTAATAGATGAGGAATTTCTACATGTGAGACATTCAAGTTTGACTTTAATTCTTCAAGAAACACATGCCTTGAAGTACTAAAAATTAACATGAGGAAATACTTCATAACAGCAGGCTGTAATAGGTCATACTTGGCTTTGAGCTTCTATAATCATGTACTACACTAATATTTAAATGTCTTTTTATTTTAAGTAGAAGTATTGTAAATGGATTCTGCAGAACTTATCTTTGTTCTTTACACCCAAAGAACTAAACCTTGGAGTAATTCTAAGAAGAAATCTGGGGCTGAGTAGGGAGGTTAGTAGAGTACTTGCCTAGTAGAGACCTGGGTTTAATGTTCAGACACATACAGAATCGGTTAAGAGCACTGGTTGCTCTTGCAGACGACTTGCGTTTGGTTCCCAGCACCCACAAAGTGGCCAACAACAGTCTTTAACTCCAGTTCCAGGGGGTCTGACCTCCACAGGCATTACACAATGCGACATGGGTACACTTACATGCAGGTAATATATTCATACACATAAAAAATATTTTTAAAAAATAAACATTCCCACAGAGTTTGAAATGTATATTTCAAGTGTGTCATCGTCATCGTCGTCTTCTTTTTTATTTTTTGACTTTTTGTGACAGTCTCTCTGTAGTTCTAGCTGGCCTGGAACTTACTATGTAGACCAAGCTGGCCTGAAGCTCACAGACAGACCACCTGCCTCTATCTCCCAAATGCTAGGACTAAAGGTATGTGCAAACATACTCAGCAAATGTATCATCTTTGAAAAGCCAGAATTGAAGCCAATATAACAAAATCTGACAAGTAAGCACTTAACAAACACAAAGGTATGTTGACTTAATCTACTAGGAGTATTCACAAATCATAAATATCAAGGGCAAAGAATCTAGACCAGCCTTTTCCTTTCATACAAATAGAAGCCATTAGTGGTTAAGTGATTAACCTAAGGTCACATGGTAAGACATCCTGTAACAACCAGGCTGAAAACTCAGGTTTCCTGAAAGCAATAGTGCTTTCTATAAGTACATGAGATCAGGCTTTCGTGGTCACAAATCACCTGCACTGATTGTTCCTACGTTCCTCACCTTCATTTTTATCATACTCTCTGTATACTTTGCTGAGAGATCACCTTCTACTCCTACAGCCCAACTATCTGTGATCAATCACTTCTAACTGTGCTACTTATTCATGTCTCTATTCCTTCACACTATATTGATCTGGTCATTCACTCCCTGGATATACTTCTGGATGCCTGGAAGAGATCTCAAATATAGTACCAACTAATTAAAATTTATTGTGTATTATACCTTAGCTTTCTATAAAGGAAATCAGTATTTCAGGCCAGGATTCTTTATTTATTTATTTTTAATTTCAGACAGCATCTCAATTTTGTAATCTTGGTTGGCCTCAAACTCGGCAGTCCTCCTGTCTCAAGTTCCTGATTACTGGGGTTAACAGTGTGCCACCATGCCTGGTCCAGGTTTTTCCCTTTTTTTTTTTTTGTTTATTTGTTTGCTTTGAAATGGGGTCTCCCTGTTGCCACAGCTGACCTGGAACTCACTTTGTAGACAGGCTGGTCTTGATCTCACAGACATCTGCCTGCCTCTTCCTGAGTGCTAGGATTAAAGGCATGTGGCACCATGCCTGCATTTTTGTGTCTTTTGCTTTTAATATATTTTATTGGCCTCGAACTTACAATCCTCTTGCCTGTTCATCTCAAGGGCTGGGACTATAGGTGTATACCAAGCCCAGCTTGAAGTGAGTTTATCATAAACAACACATACTTGGATCTTTAAAAAATATTAGTTATTTACTATTACACAAAAACATAAAAATTACACATATTAATGGGGTACATGTGATGTTTTGATATAGATATACATGGTGCAATGTTTAAGTCAGGGTAAATATATTTAACTTCAAATATCCATCAGTTCTTTCAGGTGAACACATGAAAAACCTGTCTTTTAGTCCCTGAACTGTATAGAACACTGTTGCTATCTACACTCACCCCACTGTGTATCAGCACACCAGAACTTCTCTCTCCTTAGTGCCCACCAGTCTCTGGTAACCATCAGTCTGGTCCCCGCGTTTAGGAGATCCACTACTCTATCTTCCATGTCATGAGGTACTTGTGTTTTTGTGCCTGGTTTATTTAATAATCTCCAATTCCATCCATCAATGTTGTAACAAATTATATGATTTCATTTTGTATGCTATTACTTTGATGTGTATCTGGATTAAAAATTATGTTTTCTTTATCCATTTATTAGCTGACAGACATTGTGGGTGTTTCCATTTCTTGGCTGTTGTGAACAGTCCTGCAACATACACAGAGACACAGAGTGTAGGTATCTCTTTAACATAGTGATTTGATTTCCTTTGGTTATGTATGCAGTAGTGGGACTGTCACATGGTATGATAGTTCCAGTGAGGGGTTTTTTCTTGGTCTCTTTTGAGACAGGGTCTCCCAGTAACCCTAGCTGGCTTGGAACTTAACATGCAGTCCAGGCTGGTCTTGAACTCACAGAGATCTGCCTGCCTCTGCCTGCATATGCTACCATTCCTGGCTCCAGTCAGAATTTTAAAAAAATTAATTAATTAATCAATTAATGTATGTATGTATGTATGTACCCATGCATGTATGTATTTTTCAGAAAGGGGCCACTATATAGCCCAGGCTGGCCTGAAATATTTTATGGAGCCTTGGCTGGCCTCTAGCTAGTGATCCTCCTGCCTTTGCCTTCTGAGTGTTGGGATCACAGGCAGCACCTAACCAGTCAGTGTTTGAAGTCAGAAACTTGTGATATTCTTCACAGTCTTCTCTTTTCCCACTGGACTCAAACAGATAGGCACTAAACCTTGTCCATTCTACTTTGCAAATGTACCTCAGCTTGATTCTTCTTGATTTTTAACAGGCCCTGGTTGAGTGTGAGCGGGCACTTTTTCTTTCCTTAGATTGTTATCAATCTTCTAAACGGTTCCTTTAAAAACGATCTCTCTCTGCACTGCTGCCAGAAATTTCCAAAAAATAAAATCGGACCTTGTTGTATCCCTAGTAAAGATCTCTGCTGGAAGCATGATGGGCTCTCTCTCACCCTGGCACACAAAGTATTTCAATCCAGTTTCCATTCTCCTCCACCCTCATTTTCTCCACAATGCTATGATCCACTGCCAGTAGCTTTTCTAACTTCTTTATTTAAGCTGCCCTCTCTTGAATGTATGCTTTTCGTTATCCTGTGTCTACATGGCTAGCATACAGTAAATCTTTAAGACTCAGTTCAAGGGTCTCCTCTTAATCTCTAATTTCCCCAGATCCTCAGTTTGCTCACCAAAACACCATCACTTTAGTGCCATCTGAAAGACACTGCTGTCATCAGCTGATTTTAAACTTTGGCCACCAAAGGACAAGCCCTTTTTTGAAGGTCAGAGATCTGGTCTCTTCTACCTAAATCAGGGTCTGGATGAATTCAGTGCTGCATTTTCCTGAGGGTAATTTTTCACTTACAACTTCCTTGGCATGAAAATCCACAGTAACAAAACACCAAGTAACCAGGAAACTCCTAGAGATTACCGATGACAAAGGATTATCAGAAAGGAACTGAAAGAAAAGGTAACAGACCCATGTAACAGTAACTGGCCCTTGGGATTTCTCTTTCTTTCAGCGTTTACTAGAAGCAATTTATGTTACACTTTGTTTGTTCACTGATTTCCCTATGAACACAAAAATTTCCCCTCAATACTATCTCAAACTACTCAAGTATGTGTACACGGGCAACTGAAATCCACATTCACATACTTGTGGCTCATTACAGACCTCTATATATTCCAGGAACAATTAAGATGCCAACAAATGGGACATAAGAGCTGCTCTGTACCAGCTGTGTTGGGAGGTAGCATTGGTGAGGATTCTCTTTTGAGAATTCGTTTTCAGTTAATGGAACAGGAAAGGGTCTTACAGCATTTTACATGTATTTCTCACAGATAAATATAGATAGAACTGAGCAACGGTAAATGTCAAGAATAATATCTTGGGCCAGCAAGATGGCTCAGTGCTTGCTGTGAGGGCCTGACAACCTGAGTTCGATCCCTGGAACCCACACAAAGGTGGAAGAAGAGAACTGACCACACAAGGTTGTCCTCTGAACAACACATAGACAAAGACACACACACATTTAGAAAAAGAATTAGGCTGGGAATGAGGGTGCACGTCTATGATCTCAGCACTTGGGCAGGTGGATCTCTGTGATATGGAGGCTAACCTGGTCCACACAGTGAGTTCCAAGCCAGCTGGGTCTACAGGGAGACCATATCTCAAAAAAAGGAATCGTATCTTCTTATAATAACTGAAAAATACATTATCGTACTTTTTTGTCTTTTCTAAGAAAGTATGATGACTGGTTTCATAGAACATTGCTATGTGCTGCTCTCAAATGATTATTTAGGGAGGTATCTCTTTACAGACCCTGAATACAGCGTTTCCTTTCTTCTAGATATCTAATGACACTGTTCAACTATTATCTGCTGCCAAAAAACAAAAGTCATAGTACGTCAACAGAAAAAACCAAATCAAACTCAAAACTGTATCAAAGTACCATTCTCAGTTCTCTATCTGAAGAGATATGGCTGCATCGATCAGACTCCCTCATAAAGTCATAAAAGGAAATTTTGGTAATCTTAAGCAGTTTCAATTAATTTTCCAAGATGGAAAGTACTTGATCATCTTTTAGAGCAACAATAATTTAAAAATTTGTACAATATGAAGATAAACTGACCAAGCAACTTCTTCGTGTTGGCTTGAGAAGGCTGCCCCATGTCCAAGCTCATGGATTTCCTGGCTCGGGGACTGGTCTGGCCTACAGCTGGGTAGGTAGCTGCAAGGTACCCTTCCGAACCTTTGGGAGAGGACCATGGCTGATTCTCCTTTAGTGTCCTAAGAGATTTAAACAATTGAGAAAATGAATTAAGAAGATAAATATAATCATTGTTTGCTCATTCCCCATAGTTATCCTAGTTCCCAATAATGGCAATCAATTAACTTGAAAATTTCATTTTAAACCTTGAAAAAAAATGTTTTAATTTTATGTGTATGAATATACTGCCTACATGTGTGGAAGTGCACTTGTCTTGTGCAATGCCCTCAGAGGTCAGAAGACGGCGTGAGGTCCCCTGGAACTGGAGTTACAGATGGCTCTTAGCTGCCATGTGGATGCTGGGAACTAATCTCAGGTACTCTGTAAGAGCAGCCAGTGCTCTTAACCACTAAGCCATTTTGACAGCCCTGAAAATTATACTTTAAAGGGCAAGAGAATACAAACTTAAAAAAAAAAAAAGGATTTATTTTTATTTTATGTGTATGAATGCTCTGCCTACATGTATGTGTGTGTATATCACATGTGTGTCTGGTGTCCACAGAAAATGCCCAGAAAAGGGCATTTGATCCTCTAGAACTGGAGTTGCAGTCATGAGCCACTATGTGGGTGGTGGGAATCAATCCTGGTCTTTCACTAGAGCAGCAAGTATTTTTAATCACTGAGTCACCTCTCCAGTCCTTTTTTATTTTTAAGACAGATTCTCACTAAGTTGCCCAGGCTGACCTGGAACTTGTTATATAGTATAAGTTGGTCTTGAACTCCCAAACCTCCTGCCTTAGTCTCTGGAGCACTGGCATTACAGGACTGTACCACTGCACGTGGCTCTTAGGGTACAAACTCTACTACATTCCTGAAAAGTACCAATTCCATGTCATGGTATCTTGTACTCAGTAGGCACCCAGCAATTGTTAAATAAGGAAGAATTATACTGTATGATTTTGTTACCTTTTAAAATGCTACTGCACAGAAATTGAACCCAGAAACTCATACAAGCTAGGCAAGTGCTCTGACACTAAAGTATGCCTCAAAACCCTGAACTATTAAAAGAATATTTTTGGATTTATTTATTTTTAGGTGTATTAGTATTCTGCTTGCATATGTAAGTACACTCTTACATGAAATGCTTGCAAATGCCAGAAGAAGGTGTCAGATCCCCTGGAACTGGAGTTAAAGCTGGTTGTTAGCTACCATGTGGGTGTGTGTTGGGAAATGAATTTAGGCCTCTGCAAGAGCAGATAGTTCTCTTAACCACTGAGCCATCATCTCTCCAGCTCTATAACCCTCAACTATTAACTGACTGACTAAGACAGGGTCTCATGTACAGGCGGGCCTTGAACTTGCTATATAATCAAGGGCTGTTAACTTCTGATTCTGTTGTTTCCACCTCCCCAGTGCTGAGATTACCTCTTTCTATAGTACTGAGCTACATCTTTAGCCTCTATTTTGTGTATGTGTGTATGTGTATATCTCTTTTTGAGATAGGGTCTCCCTCTAGCCATAGTCAGCCTGGAACTTACTATGTAGACCAGACTGGCCTCAGTCTCAGAGAGATCCACCTGCCTCTGCTTCTGGAGCACTGGGATTAAAGATGTGTTCCTGCCACCTGCCCAACTTTATTTTTATTATTATTTTTACTGTATGTGCATGAGTGTATTACCTGCACGTATATAAGTGAACCTGTGTTATGCAATGCCTGTGGAGGTCGGAAGAGTGTCAGATCCCCTGGGCCTGGAGTAACCAATGGCTGTTAGCTGCCATGCAGGTGCTGGGATTCGAACCCAGGCCCTCTGCAAGAGCAGTCAATGCTCTAAACAGCTGAGGCACCTCTATATCCTTGATTTTTAATTATTTTTAAAAAATATTTTATTTATTTAATTATTTGTTTCTTTTCTTTATACATGAATGAGTGTTATGCCTGCAAGTATGTAAGTGCACCTGTGTCATGAAGGGCCTGCAGAAGACAGAAGAAGGCATCGGATTGCCTGGAACTGGTTTTAAGGATGGTTGTTAATCACCATGTGGGTGTTGGGATTCAAATTTAGATCTCCAAGAGCAGCCAGTGCTCTTAACCACTGAGCCATCTCTCCAGTCTCTCTCTCTCTCTCCCTCCCTTTCCCTCCCTCTCTCTCTCTCTCTCTCTTTCTCTCAAGACAGGGTTTCATATAGCCTAGGCTGACCTCAAACTTGCTATGTAGCTGATGATGACCTTGAACTCCCAATTTTCCTGCCTCCGTCTCCTAAATGTAGGGATTACAGGCATCCATCGCCATACCTGACTCCTAACTATTACAACGGACAAATACACATTGCATATATTTACTGTGCATAACATTTTGAAATATGAACATACGTGAAATGCCTAAAATATGCTAACACAGCACATATATTACCCTACATATTCATTATTTATTATGGTAAGAATACTTAAAATATCCTAACAATTTTCAAGTATATCATAAATACACTGCCATTAACCCTATGTTGACTAATAGATCTCTTGAACTTACTGCATTGAATTTTATAATCAGGGAAAATAAAGTCTAAAATAGGCAATTGTACTACTGGTTTAAAAACCAATAAAAATTCAGTGTGACTAAACCCAGATAAACTCACTTTGCCCTTTCTATATAAAAAGGAGAAGGCTCAAAGAAATACACTTATGGGAGTATCTGCAGACTGCTGAACAATGTCTATGTGGAAAGATTCCATACATTACTAAAGTCTCAGTGAGGCATTGTGGAGGATTTTTTTACAGTAAAAAAGCAGGGTGTATGTAAGTTTAATGAAAGGAAATCTCAGAGGATTACTTTCTCTATTTTATACTGTATCTAAAATTAAAATTATTGTTGTTATCATTATTGGCTCTCTAAGTCATAATCACTGTGTAATCCTGGCTGGCCTGGAACTCACAGAGGAGGTCTACCTGCCTCTACCTACTGAGTGCTATAATTATAAAGGCTTCTGCTATGCATGTCCAGTGACAGGTTTTTAATATTAGTGGCATTAGTAAATGAGGCATGCTCATGTTTTTGTGAGGGTTCTTTTGTAGTTGTTTTTTGAGACAAGGTCTCCCTGAAGCCATAGCTGGCTTGGAACTTGTTATGTAGACCAGGCTGGCCTCCATCTCACAGAGATCTGTCTACTTCTGGAATCAAAAGCATGTGCCACTGCGCCTGGCTTGAATGTTCATGTTTTTCTCAGTCTATATCACTTAGATTTTATCCTTAGGGCTGTAACCACAAACCTTCAAAACCTTCAACACAATCTCTTTTCATTATTTAAGTGGTTTGTCCTTAGAAGAGGTACACTAATGATGATTTTAGTACAGACTGGAAGAATAACTTAACTACTGCTTACATAAAACATTACATGTATGTAGACTAAGTGGTGATCTACAGTCTTCCTAGACTATCTCTAGATTCCTCTCTATTGCCTTCTAGAGTACTTTGTTGTTAGTCTCCACAAGTGTGGAAAGTTGAAAACTCACAATAATTACATAATGACAAGAGACCATGTGTACATACCTATAACTAGGGTCACTGTGATGAATGGGATATGTATCCATAGGAACATTTTCCATTGAAATGTCAGTAAGAAGGAGGGACTTCCTATGCTTGAGGCTGCAGCGACTTCGGACCTCTTCAGACACTGTGAGTAGAGCTAAAGGGAAAAAGAACCCAGATTAAAAATTGTAACAAACCTGAGTGTGACTTAAAACAGGACTGACTGCTTCCTCTTCCTAAGAGGGTATTACTACTAAGTGTGCATATAACGAGCCTTGGGGAGTGTGAGGCGGAAGTGTTGAGGACAGTCAGGACAGACTCAGCTGTAAGAGTTTACAGTCTGCTTTAGAAGACTGTACATAAACACAAAGTACATGAAGCACACAAAGACATTTAATAACACCTTACTCTTTTAAGTGCTTGAGTGCATATCTGGTCTTAGCAATCACAAAAGATAGGCAGGAAAGGTATTATGCAGTCCACTGAGGAAAATCTTTTGGCATGCAAATTGATTTGTTCAAGGTTACATGCTAGATACAAAAAAAATGCCATCTTCTGGCAAGAAGATGGAAATATACTAAACTAAGAATCAGCACTTTCCATGGAGCAGTGACACTCAAAACTTTACCAAGTAGAATCTAGTAGAGAAGTATCAGGTAAGACAAGTGGAGGTGGGATGTGGGGATGGGACAGACATTACAGTGGCAGAAAGCCCCTGTAGGAGACACCACGTAGACTAGCTTCAAATAGCCTGTCCATTTGGAGAGGCAACAGAAAAGGAGGCTTATGGAATTTAGATAAGGACAGAATAAAAGGCCATGAGGGCCCAGGACGAGCAGCTAAGACATGGAGACTTCAGGGCAGACCAGAGAACACCTGCAGCTTCCTGAGCCAGAGATGACAGAGGAACACACTTCAGATTTTAATGCAAATTCTTTTGGCAAGTTCTTTTAATGCAAATATGTTTTGGCAAAATCTTCAAAATTTTGAATATCACCAAGGACTGGATTGTGAATGCTCCGCTTTGCCAATCACCAGCTGAAAGACCCAGAGCTAGATACAGGGATTTTCTGGTGATCCTAAGATGCAGATACAGTTAGATTAATTTTGTCTATTTTGTGTTTTTACCTGCTAAGTAAGCCACACTCTGTGTATTCACCTCAAATTTGTCACAATTTCTATGCTTGTTAACCAGCGTTAGTAGTGTATGCAAAATTCTGACTGTTCTTGCAACAATGGCAGGTGAAGGATGCCTGTATCCTAAAAAAAACAACAAAACAAAACAAAACAAGTTAATTTCATCTAAAAACAAATATTTGAGTTCCTATGCTGTGATGAACAACTCTGTAAGATAAGGAATTATAAGGGAAAATTCATGTCATCCAAGGACAGCCATCTGTGAAGGCAAAATCTACAGATGTGAAGACAATTATATAAAATTAAGTCCTCAGAACTGTGTAGAACAAGGTAATGTTCCCTCATATCTCAAGGGACAGGAAAATTAGGAATATGATTGTGTTACTGATCTTCTATCCTCCCAAAGATACATAAAGATTTAAAGCAAGCAAACAACAAAAACTATGTATTTGAGGGCCTCTTAAGATTTCTTTTGAAAACAGGGCTCTATAAAAAATTCTTTCTTCAGGGCTGGAGAGATGGCTCGGTGGTTAAGAACACTGGGATTCAGCTCACAGCACCCACCTGGTGGCTAATAATCATCTGCAACTCCAGTTCCAGGGGATCTGACACCCTCTTCTGATCTCTGTGAACATTGCACAACATTTCTTGAGGGCTCAGAGGTTAAGAGTACTTGCTGTTCTCACAGAGAACCCTGGTTTGGTTCCTAGAATCCACCTACATGACAGCTAACAACTGTCTGTAACATATACCACAGTGCATGTATGGAGGTAAGAGGACAATTTGTTGGAATTGGTTCTGTCCTATCATGTGGATGGATTAACTCAGGTCATCAGGCTTGATGGCAAACATACCTACTGAGCCATCTCACTGGCCCTGACTTTCAAACTTTCAATCACCAGTACTACTGAATATAAAATATGGATCAGAATACTGAAAGTGCCTAACACTTGTCGGAGAAAAGCAGAGTAAACAAGATCTTTCTTTGTGAGACCGATACCCTTGTCTTGGTATCTAGTACCAAATATAATATTATCTGAGTAACCCTTATTTACTTTAGAAATTAAAACTGTCAGTATTTTCAGCAAAAATTTCATAAGGAAGTGAAAGCAAATAAATGTATGCATTCAGTGGTGTGTGTGTGTGTGTGTCTCAGGTGAAAACTAAGGGACCTTCTAAGACCTGTCAGGCCTGGAATGATTTAAATTGATAGAAAACTGTAGAAGACTGGATTTCTAACATGCTGTTCTGACTAGACTGCCCCACATTAATAAATCATGGCTACAGAGCTGTGCAGTCAGCAATGAGCAATAAAGCCAAATGAGAGCAAGTGAGCAGTGAGGTCGGACTGGAGATGACTGGCTATAAAAAGCAGCACAGAAATCTGGAGGAGTGGAGACCAGAATGGTGAAGCTCTAAGGTACAGAATATAGGTACTGACCTAGAACATGCTAGAAACAAGCTGAAGAGTATTTATCATATCTGAACTTCAGTGCTTACTAAACTGAAAACTTCTCTTTTCCTTTGGTAATGCTGGAGATTGAATCTAGATGTGGGCATGCTAAGCAAGTGCTCTGTAACTGAGCTATGTCCCTAGTCCTTCTGTGATTAAATCTGCAAAATAACATTTCCCAATGTGTATAATGAAGTAACACAAATGTGCAGTGTACTGTTAAATAATGGCACAGCAATTCAAGTTCTCAGTACTGAGGAATTTTATAATAATCAGATATTTTGCTCTTTTAAAGACATCTGATATTAACACTAGATTCTATTTAATTAAGTATTAAACAAACAATTCAGATTAAGTATAGTTGCATTTTAAAGTAAAACATACGGGCTATACTACTTCATTTCAAGTAAACAACTATTATTAGGTATTTTTGGCTTCTTGATATTACTTTAAAAACCATTCTGACATCTGGCCTCTTTACCTTTGTTTTGTTTTTGAGAGTTCTGTTTGAGACACGGTCTCACTCTCACAGAGTCCACCTGCCTCAAGCTCCCAAGTGTTGCGATTAAAGGTGTGCCACCATGCCCAGCTCTCTTTACCTTTTAAGAGGTGTCCCACTAGTGCAAAGTTAAAGTTAGAGTTGAAATTGAGTCCAACAAAATGATCCATTTGCTTGCAGTGCCATTCCAGAGGACTCCGGATTGCCATAAACACTTCTTCTGGACTCTATTAAAAACAATCATGAGATAGATGGTTGATAGATAGAATGAGTATCTTCTTTTTTAATCTTGCAGTACTTGAATCCAAAGCCTATTTATATTGAGCACAGATACTTGGTTTAAAAGATTACTTTTTTGTTTGTGAAGAGCTATGACATGAGAGAAATTATTTTCAGACTACAGAAACTCACAAAAGAACACCATCTTAGTCTGGTTTCTATTGCTGTGCTAAGACACTAATCAAAACCAACTTGGGGGAGGAAAGAATTTTTTTGGTTTAAATCTCACAGTTCTTTAGCTAGGGAAACCAAGGCATGGACCTGAAGACAGGAACTGAGGCAGAGAGGAGTGCTACTTATTGGCTTCTTGATACCGTTCTATGTACAGGCCAGGCACAGCACTGCACACAGTGGGCTGGGCTCCCCACATCAATCAGTAATTAGGCAAATGCCTCACAGACATGATCACAGACCAGTCTGATGGAGTTAATTCCTCAACTGAAATTCCTCCTTTCCAAGTGGCTCTAGTTTATGTCATGCTGATAAAAACCAAACCAGCACAAGCACTTAAGATACTATAAATTAATTAGAGCAAGACAACAAAAAAGATAATGATAGAGGAAAATTGAAATTGCCTTGATTTACAATACACAGTGTGTGTGGAGAGGGTTGTGGGGGCTGGGACTTCATGCATGCTGGGGAAGAACTCTAACACTGAGCTATATCCCCCACTCTAAAACACATAGTTAGAATTTTTTTAATTTATAATTTTATGTGTATGAGTGTATTGCCTGCATGTATCTAAGGGCACTCATGTTGTGTAATGCCTGTGGAGGACAGAAGAGGGTGCTGAATTTCAGGAACTAGAGTTACAGATAGTTGTTAGCCACCATGTGGATGCTGGGAACTGAACCCAGGTCCTCTGCAAGAGCAGTCAGTTCTCTTAAATACTGAGCCATCTCTTTAGCCCCCAGTACATAATTTTTGACTACTTTTTTATTTTTGGTATTGGGTGATAGGGTCTCATCTATCTCAGGCTGGCCTTGAACCTGTTATGTAGCCAAAGCTAGCTAACTCCTGATCCTTCTGCCTATACCTCTCAAGTACTAAAGCCCAGTTGCTTCTGACTTCTAATTGGCATCATGCTCAGACAGGGACTCACTGTGTTGCCTAGACTTCAGCCTCTCAAGTGTAGGACCTACAGGCACACACCACCACCCTATCATCTCAGAGTTTATTCTGGTGATCTTAGCAAAGCTTTAAAACTCTAATGCCTAGTACCCTGGGGCCCAGGAATCAAGATTAGTCCCTCCTTCTGTGTTTTTCAAGTAGTGAAAATGGCAAGGCAGGTGCCAATGATATGGTTCAGTGGGTAAGGGTACTTCCCACTAAGCCTGACCACCAGAGTTCTACCTTTGGAACTCACATGATAGAAAAAGAGAACTAACTCCTACAAGTTGTCCTCTGAACACACACACACATACACAGTAGCATGTGCTCCCCCAACAAAATACATAAATAAATGTTTAAAAAATACCTATTTTATTTACAAATACTCTTAACACACAAATAGTCTATAGCTAACTGCCACTCTGAATTGCCATTACTCTCCCAAGACAACTTCAGAACAGAGCAATGACATTAGAAAAGGAAAGTCTAGTTCCAAACCAGATATGTGAACATGGACAAGAACAGGTATTTCTTTATTCCTTTCCATCTTGTAGAGCAGAGGGCTGAATGACAAACTTCAAGTTATCCCCAACCTTTAGAATTTCTACATGTCCTAGACCTCTAAATATTTGGAGTATACTCCGTATTATATATACTAAACAAATACTGTTTAGGCCAGGTATTCTCACAATTAAAACCATGTTCTCTCTTTCTCTCTATAGCTCAGTTAATTTCATTTCAAGGAAATTTCACTCTCCCTTCCTTCCTCCCTCTCTTTTTCTCCCCCTTCAAAAAAAGAATAAAAAAACCTTCAACATATTTTTTCCCTCCAAAACAAAAGGAACATAAATTTGTACTGTCTCTTAATTACTTTTTCTTTTTTAATGAGACAGTCTCACTATGTAGCCACAGTTGGCCTAGAACTGGATATGTAAACTAGGCTGGCCTTGAACTCAGAGATCCTTCTGCCTTTGCTTTCCTGAGTACTGGGATGAAAGGTCTGTGCCACCAAATCCAAAGAACATTTTCTATTTCTTTGTGCACACAGGCATAGACAGATACCCATAGACTTCTACTATGTGGGTTCTAGGAACAGAATCAGGTCATTAGGTTTGGTGGCAATAACATCTGCCTGCCTGCTGAGCCATCTTGCTGGCCTAATTTTGTATTGTTGTACTCTCTCCACTATAGTCTGAAGCAAAATCCAACCCCTACTCAAGCTGGGGAGATGCTAATGGTATGTTCTAAAGTAAGACTAGGAAAAAGGGGGAAAAAACTAATACAACTAAGTACCCAAAACTTCTGTTTAGATTCTCTTTCTAATCTGCTACTCAAATACAGATTTCTCATTAAGCCCAACTGTTCGATAAAAATAAGTTTATTTTTAGAATATTTCCTCATCTGTGATACAGGGATGGGAAATGCTAGCCTTTTCTTGGGGTTATGAAAACCAGCAACACCGAATGTGCAGTGCTTAGCACAGGGCCTGTATGGTAGCTATTACAATTGCTTAGCGTTACCTATTCTTTGTCTGCTTGTATTAGCTGGTCAATACTTTTGCTTGCTATTTTTACGTAGAAAATATATATTAAAGTTTAAATAGTTTTCAATGAGCTAAATATTTATACTCAGAATAAAATGCATTAAAAATCCTCATATTTAAATTATGGACCTCTTTTGATTTTAAAAGAACCACAGTTAAGAAAAGGAAGACTAAATGGGAAACTCCCAGGAAAGCTTGCTGACCCTGTCATTGAAAATCCGCAGACTATCCAAGGTGTGCAGGTTTTGTTCCAGAAGTGCAGTGCCTGCTGAATACAAGTTGACTTCGTCCAGCTGCAGCACAGCCACGGCAACCCAAAAGAGCGCTTTGTGTAGCGGAGAGTCCTGGTAAAGGAGACATCTTCAGGTTAGTAAGGCGAGCCAAGAAATGATCCCTTCCATGCATACTGCAGCATAAACCAAACATGAAACCCGTGCTTTCTCTCCTTTGGGAAATGTGGACAGACTGGTAAGTACTTGGTCCTTTTCATGTGCATATCTAAAAACAGCTGAGTTGAGAACCTGAGCATCTTCTCTGATTTCTTCCCATTCTAGATGCCCAGTTTCAAAAGTCACCAAAGCTGGCTGATTCTTTTAAACTAGCCTCTTTCTTTTACAGCTATCATTTCTTTCTTATCACTAGAGACACTGTTTCAGGCTAGCTTTCCTTATGCTAGATGTAGAGCCTTCCTGCCTGCAGTTTCACCCCTTCTCTAACCCACTACACACCTGAACTACCTAAATCCTGCTTTTTTGTCATATTGTTTGCTAGGAAATGGTACATTTCTAAACTCCTTTCAAAGAACACTGAATGTAGATTCATTCTACAATCTTCCCAAGTTTCCCTATCACAGCTCTTTGGGGAGTCTTCCCTATTACTACTGGGATGGTATACCCACTGACCTTTCATCCCGCTTGTATCTATTTTAGCTAAACCCTATCCTGTCAACTTCTGGTCACTTTTATCAGTATAGTACTCTTCTATACAGTTCATTTCCTACCCCTCTTCTCCCTATCTCTCCTCTCTTAGTGGAGACTGAATCCAGGACCTTGCATATGATAGGCAAGTGCTGTATTCTTGGCTTACACCCCTAGCCCAACATGCAAATGCTTCTGATGATCAAATATCCTTCGATACTTCTCCTGGTTTTTTATTTTCGCATGGTAATGACCACTAATTAATATACTAAGTAGTATTTGACTGACTTTATTTGTCTACTCCTGAGCCTTTATACACACCCCAGATGTACGCTGCAAGGGGATAGAGCATTTCACTGAATTTGTGTAGTTCTTGTTTATATATGAGCACCTAAGACACTATGAAGAACACAGATGCTCAATTAATACTTATTACATTAAAACCTAAGAACTGATACCATCTTCTTTTAAGTAGCAAGGAGGAAAGATTATGAGCACTGAGAATACATGCTCCACACGTGTTCTTCCTAGACTTCAAAGAATGAAACTTTACGACCAGTTCCACTTATCTATAGCTTCTTTATGCCTCTTCTCAATCCATCTTATTTTCTAAACTCCTTATAAAAGAACACATAATATCAATTCCCACAATGAAGAAACTAGTGCTCTATATAACAATTACCTTATTAAGAAGTGGCTGTAATTTTGTTAGTGCTATTACTGTAGCTTCTATCAGAACTTGGCTGTTGTAAGTGTCAGGTCCTTTTAAGCAACTTTCAAGTGCCTTTCAGGGAAACAGAATTCTTTATTTTAATTTTAATTGAAATAAAACATCAACTCCTGAAATAAACCTCAGATTCAGTTGAGAAACATTTACTTACTTGACAATTTCTAATATAATGGTGATCATTATATATTTGGTTTCTTATTTTAAAACTATTTCTACATTATACTCTAAGTCAGGCATTATTATACTAATTATAAATTATATAGCTTTATATAAGGCTATATAATTCTTTGAAAACTGATATATTAAGGGTACCAGAGTAGCAAAAGACACAAATACTCTAAGATGTTTTCTTTAGACAAAGTTTCATCACTTCAAAGAATTACAGTAAAGAAAAAAATGTTTAAGATTTAATAAGCTATACACTTAAAAACATTTTTTTTAAAAAAATGGAAGATATGATTTTTAACTGGGGAACCACAAATATTTGGGAGAAGAGAGGATTAAGTACCTTGCTAAGAATGCGGATAATCTGCTTTATCTGTCCATGAGACACACGTTTGCTGATACAGCCAAAGACCACAAGAGCTCTTGGCTGCAAGGATGGGTTGTACTGAAATGCAAATCTGCAATTAAAAGAGCCAAAGAACTTGTGAAAACCTTCATGTTTATAGTTCCATACAATAAAAAATAAAAACTGGCTATGCACTTGCTATGTAGTAATAGTCATCTTTTCAACAATACATAGACTTTTACAATTTATATATAATTTGGAACACACCTTTGTGCTAGTTCTGTCCACTGATCCAGCCACTTGCATGTTGGAATGTCTCTCATGCATGCCTGAAAAGTAGGATACTCTGAATATATATGTGCACATATATGTTTTTAGAAAATTAGTGTTCATCATGTTATTAAGTGACCATTTGTTATCAAGAACACATTCCAAAGAAATGTCTTAAATACTATCTATAAAATATCAAAATAAACCAGTATTTCTTCTGTACATTACAAACTTAAAAAAATGATTTAAATTTAGTTTCTTATCATTTTTCCTTATATACCTCCATGATCTCCAACAAAGCTTCTGTGACTGTTTCCAAGGATGTCAAAGCAAAGGTCTCCCTCTCGTAAGAGCCAGGAGAGAACGACCTGTCCCTGTAGCTGGAACGGAAGGCAATGACAGCAGCTGATTTAACTTTGCTAATGCCAAACAGCAAGTAAAATTTGGGTAATGAGAATTCTGTTAAACTGAGCCTCAAAACTTGCTTGGTCTCTTCTGGAAAAGAAAAAAGGGAAGGGTAAAACAATGAGAATATTAATATTTTAATTCTGAAGTACCACCTCTCTTTTTGAACTTAGAAAATATGAAAATCATATAAAAATTACACAACCCTCATCAAATTTCTAGATGCATTATACCGATGGTTACGTAGTCATAAATTAGCACTAGTAAATGCAACACTTACCAACTTACAATGAGTGTCAGTTTATGTGATAATTACAAGTGTCTATACTACAGACACAGAAAACCTTCACTGTGACTTGATAGAGCATATAAGTAATTTTTACTCTTTCCTGTTTTTTGATAAAATTTCAACTCATTACTTCTAGGCCTACATTAGCACCCTGGTGCATAGATACCATCATAGTAAGAAAGCTACAGCAGTCAAGGGAAGGAGAGAAAAGAACCAAGGAAAAAGGCTACCTTGCAGGAACTTACCACTAAAATGAAGCTGTGAACAAGTACACAGAGAGTGAATGATATTAATGACCAATCCATGTGTAGAAGCTCGAAGGGACAATGGGCCTGTGGCTACTAAGAAAGTAACAACATGGAAGAGGTAGGGGAGGTGAGCTGCCACATCAAGGGAATTGTTGAAGGACAGCATCAGCATGTAGCGGGCTAAAATAGCAATGTCATCCCACATGAGATGTTGTTCTAAGGTTGGAGTTGGAGATAAGCATGTCTTGTCAATTATTTTACACATCCTTCCAATAACCTGAAAAGAAAAATAATTTTTAAAACGATGGGACTAAAAGTTACATCCTAAAAAGTGTCAGGGCTGCAAGACAGCTTAGCAGGAAAAGGCACTTGCCAGCAAGATGACTTGGGTTCATTTCAGGACCCAGATAATGGAAGGACTGACTCCCATAAATTGTCCTCTGACTGTCACACTCATACAAGCACGCACACACATACACTTAAATAAATAAATGTAAGCCGAGCATGATGGCACATGACTTTAATCCCAGCACTCAGGAGGCAGAGGCAGGCAGATCTCTGTGAGTTCCAGGCCAGCCTGGTCTATGTATCAAGTTCTAGGCTAGCTGGGGCTACAGAGAGACCTCGTCTTAAAAGACCAATAAATAAAATAAAATAAATGTAAATAAAAACATAAAAGCAGTTTAACTTTTAAGCATCTAGCCATAAAACAAATCTCAAGATGATAAAAACAGATCAGTCCAGAAAGCAAGGGAAAAGTGGTTACCTTACTTGAGACCAATTTTACATTTCCAGAAGCCAAAGCTACAGCAGTGTCTGCCATCACCTCAGCTTTGATTGAGCCCAAGCCACCTGTTGCACTGGTTTTGATGAAACTGTCTAGCACAACATCAAGCAGGTCTGTAATCTAGAGAAAGAGGATAACTCATTGTTCTCAACCATACTACCAACTTCATCTTTAACTGAAAAATACTCAAAGAGCAGCTGAATCGACAGGAAATTCTGTTTTGTCCTAGACTTTGAAAGTACTACATCTTTAGAGATCTGCAAAATATCTGGGAAAGGATATTAACTGATTTCTTCAGAGTAAGATCAGTATTCAAAAATCTAATATTACTATCTTCATTCACTTGAAAAGTATTTCTGTGCACTTTTAGACAGTAATACAAGATTAATCTAATTATTCTAATATACACAAAATGATATCATAAAGCTATGAAACTGGCTCCGAAGTTATTTAAAATTATCCAGGAGATTCACAGTATTGTCTGAATAAGGGCACTGCTTCCTTAAGTGATTCTTTTTAAAGAATAATATGCATATTTCTGGTAAGATTGAAAGAAATATGCTACATCTATAAATGAAAGCAGATGTCCCAAATAACACCATTAAGAAGCATTTTCAGGTATCTGTGGTGTACAGGGACTGGAACACATTTTAAAACACCACTTATTTACTAGAAATGACAACAGATCTCTACAGTTAAACTGCATATGATTATGCCATGGAGGAAAGCTCTGAGGCATGTGGTAGGTATTCATTCATAGCTGGTGCTTCTGAAAGAGGGAACTGGGTGCCCTTTATAAAGTAGGCACCAAGAGAGCATCAGGATGAAGGAGACCCTAGATATTTGAGCAAAATTCAATACCTGACCAAGACTCCCCCATATTTTTGCTTGAATAGACGGGTACATCTGTTTCTCATTTATGGTCATTGTTATTAGCTTATCAAGAATGGCAGTAACTCTTTGTCGTTTGGCATCATCATTATGCTTACAAAAACGGACTAGATTTGACAGCCATGGGGTCATGTATTCCAAACACAGGTGCTTCAATTCGATACCTGAGGGGAGGGGAGGTACTCTGTTAGCACAGTCAGTCAGTCAATGAGTGGTAACATCAACAATTATTTTACGTTAAAGGACTGGAGGGGAGGTTGAAGGTAAAGCCATTACCTAGAATTAGGGCTGGAAAAGAGACTTGACAAATACACTTTTGGTAAGAAGAAAGATGTTTTTTTTAGGCTTAAAGAAAAGTAATTTTAAAATCCAGTAAGCTAGTTCCTGAAAAGTTTTGTTCTATTTTTCAAATTACCTTTCCTTTCTCCTCCCCGCTCCCGTCCCCCTTTTTCTTTTCTTTCATGTATCTGTGTGCCATGCACAGGAGTGGAGGCCAGTTTTTCTACCATGTGGGTCTCAGGGATGAAACTCAGCTGCTTGGGCTGGTGGCAGGCACAGTAATCACTGAGCTATCTTGTTGGCCCTTTTATCTCTTTTAATAGCTAAAATCCACTTTCTAGTCCCATCATAAAGGGAATGGATGGTAGTTGTAGAAAACTTGGTAAAAGAAGAGCATAAGCACAAAAGCGAAACTAGCACTACCCTATCTGTACATCACTTAGTCTCCCTCAGGCTCTCCAAACTGCAGAAATAAGGTAGATTATAAATGTGTGTTACACGTACATAATCTCCACTCCCAAACAACTTTAGGATTAACAATGTGTAAAATACCATGAACACTTTTCATGAAACATTATGAGATTGTTTATTTGTCATTAAAAATTCTCCAAAAACATTTAAAATTCTGAAAAAAACTTCAGACTTACTAAGCTATAAATACAGCATAAAATTCCTGCTCCATTCACCTCAAGTCTCAATTTTATAAATTGAACTAAAATGTACACAACACAAAATTTAGCATTCTAACCATTTTTAAGTGTACAATTTAGTGACATTAAGAGCATTTAAATTGTTGTGTGACTCTGACTACCACCCATCATCAGAACATTTTCACCTTCCCAAACCAAAACTTTGACCCAAACCAGCTTTAATGGCTTCATATTCCTCCATCATATGGAGATCTAATAGCCTAATCAGCTCTTTATTGTTTGACTTTTGAACTGTGTCTCTTTTCATTCCATTAAGTAATGCTGTAGTAAATACAACAGTATTATAAATGTTATAATTTGGTATAATTTATACCCAAGTAGTTATAAATAAATTGACAACAACCAACTCATGATAGTATTTACTTTTGGATGGTGCTGAGTGAGAGAGGGTCTTTTGGACGCTGGAAATGGTTGTATACTGTGATCTAGAGGATACTTTCATGATATTTTCACATGAAAGTTTATCAGGCTATTTACTTGCCATCTGGACACTTTACTGAACAAGATATACTTTAGTTTTAAAACATCTACATGAGGAGCTGGAGAGACGGCCCAGTAGCTAAGAGCACTAGCTCTTGCACCAGACCAGGTCTGGTTCTCAGCACCCACTTGGTGGCTCACAACCGTCCTTAACTTACCCTCTTTTGGCCTCCATGGGCAGTGCATGCATGGGTGCACTTGTAAATTATTTTTTTAATTTAAAACTCTACATAAAATATATTATCAAAACAACTTTTTTGATTTAGAAATTATTGAGAATTTCATGTATGAATACAATGTATTTTCATCATATCTACCCCTCCTCCCAACACCCTCTATGACTCCTACCCATCTTCCTCTCTAATTCATGTACTTTTCTTCTATAATTTATATATATATTCCATTAAGTTCAATTACTGCTGCCCATATGTACTTGGGTGTATGGCTGACCACTTGGGCATGGCCCCTGAGGAAAACTGACTCTCCCTCAGCTGTTATCCACTGCCCGTAGCTTTTCAACTTGAGGTGGAGCCTTGTGAACACTTCCTCCACCCATGCTGGAATTCCACTGGTATGTCTTATGCAGTCAACCATACTGTTGTGAGTCAGGAGTCAACACCCTTGTTCTGTCCAAAGGACACGATTTTCCAGCATTCCTCCCTGTCCTCTGGCTCTGGCAATCTTTCTGTCCTTTGTTCCCTTAGCCTTAGTGGCAGGGGTTGTGGTTAAAGATCTCATATTAGGAGGTAGCACTCCACAGACTCTTATTCTCTGCACTCTGACTCACTGTGGATCTCTGTAAGAGCGTCCATCTGCTGCTGTAAGAAGCTTCTCTCATGAGGGGTTACCATCATTTCTATTATTATTTTGGTCTTTTTGACACGGTCTCCCTATAGTCCCAGCTGGCCAGAAACTTGCTACATAAAGTGCTGGGATTAAAGGTGTGATCCACCATGCCTAGCTAATTACTATTAGTTTTAAAATTTTCATTTACTGAGGCTGGAGAGATGGCTCTGTGGTTAAGGGCACTGGCTGTTGTGGCAGAAGACCCAGGTTTGAATCCTAGCACCCACATGGCAATTAACAACCATAACTCCAAGGGATTCAAGGCCTTCTTCTGTCCTTCTCAGGTTTTGCACAACATGGATACACTTCCATACATACAGACATAACACTCATACATATAAATTTTAAAAAAGAATTTTAAAAATTGATTTATTATTTTTATTCTATGTGTATTTTATATTTAAGAGTGTTTTACCTGTATGTATGTAAGTGCACTCATGTCACGCAATGCCCATGGAGATCAGAAGAGGTTGTCAGATTCCCTGGAACTATGGAGGGTTGTTGCCTGTCCTGTGGGTGCTAGGACTGAACTCACATCTCTCTAGTCCTAATTATTTTTTTATTATTCACATGCATGATGTCTCTTGGTGTGTGTGTGGGATGAATGCCATAGTGTGAGAAGGTCAGAGAACAACTCTGTGGGGCTTGCTCTTTCTGTCACCTTTATATAGACTGCCGGTATTGAACTCAGATCACCAGACTTGGTGACAAGTGCCTTTACTCTTTGAGCCATCTTGCTGGCCCCTTAACATGAATTCTTCAGAATAAAATTTAAAAGTAGAACTGTAAGGTCAAAAGATGTGAATAGTCTTAAGAGTCTAAACCACGTCTTTCTAAAAATATTGTCCCTGCTCACAATTACATAGACTATCAGCACTTGATTAAAAATTTATTTATGTGCATGAGTGTTTTGTCTGAATGTACAAATGTGTACACGCATGAAACACCTGCAGAGGCCAGAAGAGGGTATGGATCCTCTGTAACTGGAGTTATGGAAAGTTATTAGCCACAATGTGGATGCTGGGAACCGAACCTAGGTCCTCTTCAAGAGAAGTCAGTACTCTAAACTGCTGAGCCATTTCTCCAGTCCCAGCATTTAAATTAAAAAAAAAAAACAAACAAAACAACAACAACAACAAAAAAAAAACCTTTTTTCAATCTGATACTTAATATCTGGAGGTCAGAAGAGGGCACTGGATTTCCCTGGAACTGGAGTTACAGATAGTTGTTAGCCACCATGTGGATGCTGGGAACTGAATCCAGGTTCTCTGCAGGAGCAGCCAGTGCTTTTAACTGCTGAGTCATCTCTCCAGTCCCCATTTCACTATTCTATCAATTTATTATTTCTGATTTTATTACTAAACTTTAGCATGATTTCTATGATACTGTTGATTTATTTCCCTTATTAATCTACAGAAGTTCTTCATGTCTTCATGATTAAAGACATTAACCTTTTCCATATTTACTCTAAGATTATTTCCCAGGTTTAGATTAATCATTCAATTATTCTTTGTTGAGGAAAGATGTTCTGAAGTCTTCTGAAGTCAGTCTGTTCATGATTTACTTTGCTTCTGTCTTCTCTTTTGGTTTCATTCATCATATTCACATAGAAAGAATTAAATACTCATTTCTTTTATTTAACTCTTAAATATAGCCAGAATTTACTGTGGTATCTTTTGGTTTGCATGACTAATTTAATTCATTCTATAAACTCGTTGAAATGACTTCATCTTTCCTTCATGGATTTGTAAAGCTTCATCAGTCTTTTCCTCTTAAACTCATTTGACTGCTGATTAACTACTGTGCATTATAATATGGACAGCTGTGGAGACACCTGTAATGTCATCTGTAGTTACCTGCCTTTCAATTTCTCAGTATTCATTCATTTTCAATAGAATTTAAAATCATTTTTAGTTCTATTTCCATTCTTCATTTTCAAATTCCATGGCTACTTTGATGGGACTGTATTAAATAATCTCAGAAAAGCTATTCATGCAGGAACAATGTACCTGTCCATTTACTCAAATATTTTCAAATACTGTGACACTAATAAAAATTTACACTCACCTTGATTTCCATAATTTCATCAGTTATCTCCAGTATTTCTCACTTGATAAAAAAAAAATCTAGTTTTGATGAGCTGTTAAAGCTTTTAATTACCTAGTACTGAAAAACCAAGAAATATGTTTGAATGCAGAAAGAAAGCTGTATACATTACAGGAAGAAAGAGGGAAGAAGATGTCAGGAATGCAGTTGGGAGAAGATCAGCATCTCTGCTACTGTAGGCTATGAAGATGGACAGTAAAAAGGGTGGTGAGTAAATTAATGAGATTTACTAAAAGCAACCCAAGACTGTCTCTGAACTGTGTAGCATATGCCCCTGCATTCTCCATGAACCACACATCTAATAAAAGCCATAGTTCAAAGCCAATCACTGTTTCCTTAGAATCAAGAGGACACACAACTTTCAGCTAAGAAAAAAAATGTCAAAGCTAATGAAACTGAAAGACTGAAAAAAAATCCTTGTAAGCAGCTCAGAGACACTTAAGGTGTCCAATCTTGCTACCTCGCTTTTACCGTCGGAATTGCTGGGAGTGTTTCTCAGGGTGTCTCATGGAGAGTTTCCTTCAGAGTTCCTTCAGTTACGGGGTACTACAGATTAGAAAATTAAGGCTTCTTTTTAAAAATAAAAATAAAAAAAAAATAATATAGTAAGTCAAAAACTTCACTGGTAAATTCTGAAACAAAAGGGTTTTCTTTGAATCACTATTAGTATTAAAAAATATATCATTACTTACTAGATTTGCTAAATCCAGAAATACACTCTTCCAAAAATTCTAAGGTGAGGTGTGGCTCATTGGCTGCAAGTGTCTTACTGATGGAGACAATAAAAAGGGTGTTGTTGGCAGGGATGCATAACCCTGATGTCTCTAGTAACTGGCCTTCAATTTTTAAGTTAAAGGTACAGGTTAAGGCACACAGAAGATTATAGGCAGCTGACCTAGGAGAAAACACAAAGGACACTTTGTAATTTCTATTCTTTTCCAGAGCATACAACTTATGATTCTAATACAAAGCATGATCAATTATTTTTCAGTTTAAGGATCAATGAGAGATAAGATGTATGGAAAGTCTCAAATACTTCTTGAAGATTCTTTTTTTTTTTTTGGCCTAAAAAGGAGATTCTTGATATTAACTCTAGAAGAACTTGTGAGTCTCCTAAGACAGGTGAGAGTAGGCCTTTCTAGAAAACATTTTATAGGAAAATAAGAAAGATTTATGGTCTAAAGTAGATTAGTAGAAAAAGAATATCAGAATAAAGGTGTATCATGCTTTTAGTGAGGTTAAAACTCTGCTCAGGGTCCTTGTCTGGTAGATCCAGTTAAATGGGGGATAAGAAATGAAGTGGCCCATAATCAAATTAGAATGTTAGAGTCATTAAACTATGAATTTTCTGTGTGCACCCAGATGACACTGACACGTGTCTTAATCTTTCCCTGGGCTGGTTTTGGAGGTCAGGGGCAGATTACTGGTGCACTCTGATTCCTATCCCTAACCTTGCAAAAGAAAAAGACTTAAGATTTTTTTCTTTGTTTTGCAAAACAGTTTTTGAAACTAGACTACCTTCTGACTAGCTGTTCTTTCCTGGAAACCATGTCAGAATTATCTGTGATTAGATAAATTTTAGGTGTCCCATCCACCTCAACCCACTGGTGCTTTCTTTCTTGCCTTAGCAAGTCAGTCATACTGTTTCCTGTGCTTGGCTACAAGTTGATTTCTTAAAGTGGGAGGCCTTGGAGCTAGTCTTACTGTGATACTTTTCAACCAATAACATCGCCCTTAGACAAACTGGCTGTCACTGTGGCCAACAGAGAGCAATTTAAGACTTCTTTAAAGAATCCTAGTGCCTGGTGTGGTGGCTCATACCTTTAATCCCAGCACTTGGGAGGCAGAGGCAGGTGAACCTCTGTGAATTCAAGGCCACATAGTGAGTGCTACTAAAAAGGCACAGGTAGGAAGTACAAAGTAATGCTTTGGAGTTACTGGATATTAGGCCTTCTTTTGCTAAACAATGACACCATCATTAAATTTAATAGTGATACACTTTTAAACATGGGGAGACTTGCAGGGATCAGAGAAATTTAATGTAAAGTAGACCACTTTTTAAAAAAAGACATTTCTTTAAAAAAAATCTGCTATGTTGTCTGCTTCAGATGAAAGTTTCCCAGAGGAAGGATTTATACTGGTTTAGAGTGAATCATGCTACTCAGAATCCACAATCCATGTGAATACTATGCAACTTGATGAGGTCACCCTGGTTAACACAGTATACCTTCCAATTTACAGCATTAAGAGGCAGTCTTAAAAGCTTATTAAGTAGTTTCATTTTAAAAGCAACAAACCCTAAATAAAGTTGAAGTAAATTTTAAAAAGAAAAAAGAAGTGGGAGAGGAAAATACCTACCTTAAGCTAGGATCTGAACTGCCTAAATTAAGTAATGCAATATTGAGCAGTGTTCCAGGGACATCTTTTGGTCGAATCTTGGTGTGCTGGGGAATGGAGTCAGGCTGCGACAGCTCCCAGCGGGTCCTGATATGAATGATAGACTGTACAATGGCTTCACACTCCTGGTGCATGAAAGTGAGTGGTGTGCCTTGGTTTGCAATGGTTAAGGTGAACTGGTTCTCATCCACTAGGCAGATCTCTTCAATTTCTGAGGCATAGTAGATATCATTTAGAAAGACTGACTGCCCCAAGACTTTTGTTCTCTCTGCTGAGGTTACTTGAACAGCAGTAGAACCAACCTGCAGAGTGAGAAGAAGGGAGTAGAAAAGAATGAAATTCCAATTATGTAGACTTCTCAGAAGTGTCAAAATCAACCCACCTCCACCAACACCTCGTGTGCCATTTAAGGAAGAACAGTTACTACCACATATATTCAAATGGCCAACAGTTATTCAGATAAACGCTTGCAAAAACCCTCAACACATCAGAAAAAAATTTTCTTACTTAAAAAGGGCTTGGAATTACATTTTGTAGGGTCACCCTCGACTCTGAAAAAACACGGGCATATCAGAAGCACCCTTACCCAGGTGAGTTCCACTCTATTGCTGGAGCGACAGACAAAAAGGCGGACTGCCCTCTCCAGCACTCTTTGGCCTCTAATTCAACAGAAACTGTTCTTTCTTTTTTTTTTCTTTTTCTTTTGGTCTTTTTGGGAGAGGGTCTTCCTATAGCCCCAGCTGACCTGGAACTCACTGAAATCCACCTGCTTCTGCCTCTCAACCGCTGAGATCGAAGGTGTGTGCCACAACACCCTGCAGTGCATACCTCTTACACCTCCTGCAGGACTCTGATAAAGACAGAAATCTTGATCTTCCTACAGTTGGATTTAACTGATGCTGGATATACAACTAGGAGGACACTTAGGTCAGAAAGGCAACGAATTACTCAAAGCAGACAGAAACATACCTTAATAGAAACCTTGGTGTCTTTGTGAGCTAGCTTGAGAGCACTGTGGAAAACCTTTAGGTCCTCTTCCAAAGCCAAGGTAGCAGCAGGCAGTTTCTGCTGCTCATGTTCTATGTGTTCAGCCAGCTTTCCAGGACAGTCTATGAAAACAAGCCTCTTGCTACCCTTGAGGCCAGTCAGCAGCCGCTCGTGGTATTTAGTGTACTCCCTAACCCAGGAGTTACAGTTATAGATATAGACTGCAGAGACATTGTCATAAGCAAAGCCAGGAAAAACAACAAACCACTTGGAGAGAAAGTCTGTTTTAAAGCGGTTGCTAGGCCCAGTATGGGTAAGGTCCACGACAATTTCATATGGCTTTGCATAATATGGCTTTAAAGTCAGCAAGACATGGTAAATCAGCAAATCGCCATTGATTTGACCAGTTTTGAACCTAAGGACGACAACAAAAAAAGAAAAAGACTGTTAGTAAGAATTCTGTACAGAATACAAAATATAAATTATTTTCTTGTTTTACATTCATTAATTGTGTGTTTATGCTGTGTGTGGGGGGGTATGTACACCATAGTGAGAGTGTGAAGGCCATAGAACAACGCAGAATGTGTGTAGGTTGTGGTGATTGAACTCAGGTTATCAGGAATGCAATGCAAGCACCTTCGCCTGCTAAGTCATCTCACTGACCCCATTTTGTTTCCTGCTTTCCTAAAAAGGGCAATAATATAAAAGTTATTTAAAATCTAGATTCATGTTTTATATAGTGTACTTTCCAAACATTGAGAAATAAGGCTAAAGTAAGACAGGATGAATTATCTTAAGAATTTTAGGAAACAACAACAAATTTGCCCATCAATAGAAGATTAAAATGACAGTGGGCACTGGCTGATGGCCTTGGTACACCCAAACTTCTTAGGGAAGCAGCTGCTTGGAGTTCAAGTGAAAAGGCTTTAGCCAATCCATTTATCTCATCTCAAACAGAGGCTAGCTCAGCAAAGAACACAAGATTCAAATTAGGACAATCAAGGCCGAGGCTCAATTCACACACTAGTGTAAATTGTTGGGATGGAGATCCCTCCACCACGTTTATAATCAAGAAAACATAAAGCCCCAGGAATTGCTAACTGGTATCTTAGGCTAGTGAAGAAAAGAGAGATGGAGAGATGGTTCAGCAATTAAGAGCACTGGCTGCTCTTGTAGAAGACCTAGGTTCAATTCCCAGCACCCAATAGGGCAGCTAACAATTGTCCCTTAACTCTAGTTCCAGGGGGATCTGACACCCTTTACTATTCTCTTCGGAAGGCACTGCATGGCACTGGTGTGCTTACATACATTCAGGGTTAACACTCATACACATAAAATCAAATAAATAAATAAATAACCTGAAGAAAGGAGCTGAGAAATGAAGAGACAATCTGAGACCTTGGTCCCATCATCTGAGTCCTAGAAAAAAGTCTCCCTCAAGGTCAAATTTATCCATAGACTATTCAGTTGTGTAAGCTGATGAGTACCACTTTTTGACTAAGCTACACCAGGTAGAATGTTGTTTAAAATTGAAATAAGTTTAATCAGTATGAGTAGCCATGATGAGGAGGTGCTGAAGAAGGTGCTACTGGACCCTGAAATCCAAACAACCTATACTAATTGAGGCCCAATGTTGCCTATACTTGGCTACACTGAGGATAGTATTAAGTGAGTTAGTATAAATACCTATGTGTCTGAAATTTTAATCTTGTTGGGAAGAAAGAAAACAAGGATATGATAAATTAGAAGATTTTTAAAACAAAAGAATATTTTAAGATAAAAAGAAAAAAGATTCAAAAGAAAATACTCAGGCTAAGCATCCCTAATCTGAAAATCTGAAACTTTCTAAATACCAACAGGATGTTGGCCAAAATGGATGGGTGACAGTCAAACCACAGATACACTGAAAATATAAGATCACTTTCAGATAATGTGTATGAGAGTACATATGAAACTAATGAATTTTATGTTTAGATTCATTAATTTTAAAATTTTACTTATTTTTAGTTTTGTGTGTTTGAGTATATTGCTTGCATGTGTGTAAGTGCACCTGTGCGTGCCATGCTCACAGAGTCAGAAGAGGACATCAGATTCCACTGGAACTGGAGTTATGGACCATTCTTAGCCACTATGTAGGTCCTGGGAATTGAACCCACGTCCTCTCCAAGAGCAGTGAGTGCTCTTAATCACTGAGCCATCTCTCCAGTCCCACAGATTCATTCTTATCCATCCAAAATCATATATATATATATATATATATATATATATGTATATATATGCAAATATTGCAAAATCTGAAAAAATATAAAAACTCTGAACATTTGAAGAGATTCATACATTTTAGACAAGTGATACTCAGCCAGTATAATGTAGCATATATCACTTATGAAAGGAAGGACAGCTGCTTTTGCAGAAGAAAACGTAATCCCTTTCAGTTCTGTTCGATTTGAGGTGATGACAGGCTAGCTGAAGAGTTAAGTATGCATACACCATACAACACACAAGCTTTTTCTGATCCAGACAATAAATGAAGTTTACTATTTCTGAAATCATTGTAGCAGTTCCTGCCCATTATGTGTATTTCTTATTCTATTATCTTAAAGATACCCAAGGACTCTACATTTATGCTTTCAAATCAATCTGTGGTAAATAAAAATTTTAGAAACGATTTTAATGCTACATTAAAGATGCCATCTTATAACTATTATTGAATAATATTAATCTTGAAAGCAGATGGGAGGCATAAATCATGAGCAAAAGGTCAAAAGGAACGAAGTGGAACCCTCCCTGCTGTGGGGGCGGGGATCTGTTCTACAAAGCCTCTTGTCATCCCAGTGGCCCAGAGACCAGTTGGAGTTTTGCTTTTCCCCTGTGACATGTGTCTGAGTTGCAGCGGAAAGGAAATGTGTCATCTGTGGTTTGGTTTAAAAAGTGGAAAGCTAACTGTACATACGCTTTTTTTCTAAAGACTGAAGATTTAAGTTTCACAGTCTCCAAACTGTTCTACTTTAAAGAAGAAAAGAAGAAAAGAAGAGGCTTAGTAAATAAAGGTGCTGAGCGAGTGTCTTGTAAGGTAGGTCCTATGTGTGTTTTTTCCTGTTCTTTTTTACATATAACCTTTCAGATTAGTGTTGAGGAAGTACTTTTTCAAAGATGTACAAATCTGACTAACAAAGTAGAATTACACATACTGTTTTCACTATCCTGTTATGTAAAATGTAAGTAGTGTAATAATTAGACCTGGAAAGATTTACATTTGATGACATGAAGTTCTGGATCAGGATGAGGAAGGATTCAAGGATGGACTCAAGTGAGTTGAAAAATTTTATTCATTTTTTTGAAAATTAAAGAAATAAACTTCTTGTTACTAATACTTAGGCATTATAGAATTGACTGAAAATAATGAGAAAAACAAAACAAAGCAAAACAGAACAACTTTGATTATCCAAACTGGTCTCTGTGCCATAAATACAAGATGCAGGAACAGTCCTCAATTCTTAGGCATTTGTAAGCATAAGAGAAAGTCTCATTTTGTCAGAAGCTTGTTTACTGCACAGCAGTACATCTGGCTGAAGACAACAGCAGGCCTATTATCCAACCCGTGGTAAGCACTGCTAACGTGTAAAAACACAGTGGTGTGCACAACACAGTGAATGAACTAATGTGACAAGAACAACCTGTTTAACGCATTTTAGCATTGAATGTACAAGTCACATCCAGTCCAGTAGAAAAGGATGGAAATAATGCTTGTTAATTCAACGTAAAGTATTTCTTTCCATGTGATAGAATCATAAAGTATCCACAGATTCCTATCATTGAACTTCAAGACTGAAGCTGAAAATTATTACACAGAAGTCAGTGCACACTATCTTCAACTGGCTACTAAGAGCCAGAATGCCAAACATGGTCTTGATATAAGAACATTAGGTACAGGCTTTTTCGTCTCCACTGTATAAATATATAATACAAATTCAGAAGCTGATTTTCAATAATTATCATTTATGATTCACTACTTTTGCTTGTAACTTCACATATACTATCTGCTTTTCTCAATTTCTGTACTTCAGTAGCATACAGACACGGTCTAACAGCAAACTCTATCCCATATAAAACCTCGCCGCTCATGAAGCATGACTAAGTTACACCTGTGCCACTGGGAGAGCGTCAGTAACAATCTCAGGCCCTACCTAGACCTGAAAAAAAGATTCTTGTACATATTTCAAGTTTGAAAATAATTTTCTACAGGGTTCGTTTCTTTCTTTCTTTCTTTCTTTTACACTTTCAAGTTTGAAAATAATTTCTACAGGGTTTCCTTCCTTCCTTCTTCTTTTTTTTTTTTTTTTTAAATAAGACAGGGTCTCCCTGTAGCTCCAGTTGGCCTGGAACTTGCTCTGTAGACCAGGTTGGCCTCAGTCTCACAGAAATTCACCTGGGGATTAAAGGCATGAACTAATACACCCAGCTTGCACAGGTTGCTAATGATGGAATTTTATTCATTAAATCTCAGAACAATTTAATGTTTGCTTTTAGTTCCCTCAAATAAATGCTATGAACGAAATGCTCTTAGAAGAGTTGCTCTAGGTGAACTGGACTAGTATTATAAAAGAAATTCCTTGGCTGGGTGTGTAGTGCACACCTTTAATCCTGGCTCTCAGGAGGCAGAGGTAGGTAAAGATCTGGGTTCAAGGCCTGTCTGGCCTAATTGGTGAATTCCAAGTCAAAGAGTGGTACATTCACAGACTCTATCTTTGAAAATGAAAAACAAAAGCAAAACGAACTCAAACCCCCAACAGGAAAACTTCACTAACGGTGATAAATGTCCCCTGCTAGGTTAGTGGTACCTGGAGCATATATGACAGTTTCAGCTAAATCTCTAATCATATAATGAGAATTAAGAACAGAACTTTCCTTTTTGTATTGGTTTCTAGGAAGTTCTGAGCTCAAACGAAATTTCAATTTCTGGGGGTAGGGTGGTGGTGGGGAATGAGCACTACACATTAAACCCAGGGCCCCAGGCATGCCGAGCATGCTCTGCTCTATCAATATGTTGAACCCAAGCTGCTGAACATCAACTTTCTAGTGACAGATGATGAGCTGCTTGCAAGTCCCCAGTATCTCTATGATCTGTTTCTTTCAATTTTACTAAAAAATTTCTTTTGTAAATTTCTGTCAAAATCAGAAAACAAGAATGTTATAAAATGACAACAAAAAAGATCACCTTTGGAGAACTTCTGAGCTCAGAAAACATCTTTATCTTCATTATCCCAGATGTTTAGGTAGAAAGAACATATGTGCGTTTGGTTTTTGGAAGGTCACTGTGAGCTATGGGATACTATGGGTCAAACTAAACAACTGCTATCACAAAACTGCTTCCACAAGTATTAGGAAAGATTTCTAAGTACTGTTTTAAATGTCAACTCTTAAGAAGGACAAACAATACTTAAATTCTAATTTGAAGGACGATTTCTTTTAGTCTTTACCAAACTTCCACCCTTCCTCTCCACACAAAAAATCCATTTGCAATTTCTTTTAATACTTGAAACAAAACTTCTAAGGCCACATTCTCCTTTACTACAAGATTGATGTTACTTGGAAAGTGGAGAGTTTCAGTAGGAATGATCCTTAAATGAGGAATCAAAAGTTAAAAAGCAGAAACACCTGACTCAAAGTGGCTTTCTAGCATGCTTCCTTAAAAGGGAGAAGAATATGTAAGCTGTGGTATACAGTTTAAAATGTATAGATACTTGTAAAGCTAATTTAATAGCATTTAAATTATGATACATAATCTAAGAATAAAAATTCAGCTGAAAAAATACGGAAAACATTTAGAATTCAATAGCAACTGTTAGGCATGAATTTAGACTTTACTTGCAAAATCTCAACTGTAGCTTTTAAACTTCAACCACTCAAAGTAGGAACCATTATTCTTTCACAAACTAACAACTGATAATTGCTGTCCCAACAGGTTGCCAGCACACTCCTGGACATGGGGCACACAGGACAGTATGTGCATCTTGTTTTTCTGATGACAACAGTTTTTTCTTTGTCTCCTGCAATAAAAGGAAACTATATACATCTCTGGGCTAACAATACTACTGCTTGGGAGTCCATTATTCCAAACAGCACCAGCAGAGATCAAACTGAAAAAAGAACAACCCCTGTACCTTCTGCAACGGATTACAGAGTTGATTCCACAAACATGCCTGTATCACCTCCCCTGGCAGCTTTAACTCCTACATCTACACAGCAGCCTTACACGCCTTATGCTGTCAAGAACAGCTCTCCAACAGCAGAGAGCACTGAAAGCACAAGCAAAAGCCAGAGTGAAATTTTTAAAGAGGATGTCTGTGAGGAAAACAAAAGCAACACGGCCATGCTAATTTGCTTAATTATAATTGCAGTGCTTTTTCTCATCTGCACCCTTCTATTTCTATCAACTGTGGTTCTGGCAAACAAAGTCTCATCTCTCAGACGGTCAAAACAAGTAGGCAAGCGCCAGCCTAGAAGCAATGGCGACTTTCTGGCCAGCAGTGGGCTCTGGCCTGCTGAATCAGACACTTGGAAAAGAGCAAAACAGCTCACAGGGCCCCACCTCCTGATGCAATCTACTGGAGTGCTCACAGCCACGATGGAAAGGAAGGGCGAAGAAGGAACTGAAAAACTCAACTAACACACATGGGGAAGGAAAACGCAAAGCAGCGGCGGGCAAGGCTAGAGTCCCAAATAAAGCCAGATGGTATTCAAAGCCACAGTGTTGGTCAGATGATCTAAAATCGGACGTGCAGTTTAGCAGCAAACTGACCAGAAAGGGAGATGTATGCCTGCTTCAATTATTTAAATTGCATTTCTGATTCACACTGAGTATTTTTTAAAGTAAATAAAAGAGTCAAGCAGCTAAAGAAACTAACAGAAATAACAAGAGATATTAAATACCTGTCCTGTAAGAGATTTTTGTCTGAATGTAACTGAACTCTAGAGAGCTTTAAAATGTCTTAGAGTCAAACATATGCCTTAGTATCTAGCAGAAGTCAAATTCCTAAGGAGCAGAGCTACTCTGGCTAATGCAATGGTGCCTTCTTGCTGGATATGGCAGAATCCACAGCTGCTCAAATTTCAGCCCAGTAACTCGAGGCTACATTCCTTCATCTTTACATATGGCACAAGAAGAAAGTGCTTTTCTATGATACATGTTAAAGTTTAATTTTTGTACAATAAAATAATGTTTATTAGAATAAAGCTGACCATGTATCTTGTATTTACTTTATTTTTGTAGAACTCATTATAAACACCAAGAAGAGGAGTACAACTAAAATAGCCAAACTTCACAGTCACGGGGGTGCCAAATGCAAATGTAAAGATTGTTTTACTGTTTAACATCTGTTTTCTGTATATAGATCTGCTATTTGGAAGGTTAATAATAAGCACCTGCCAAGTTTGGTAGCCCACACCAGTAATGTCAGCACTTGGGAAGCTAGGGTCACAGGATCCTGTGTTTGAGGCTAGCCTGGGCTACAAAATGAGTTCTGTTTCAAGTATTAACAACAACTCCAATAACAAATACCCTAAGGTTGGTTAATATTTGGACTCCAAAGATGTTAAGTAAATTGGTAAATGACAAATTTTTATTTTATTCCTAAGAGCAACACAAGCAATGATGGGTGTGTGTGCATGCGCATGTGTGAACACGTGTGCACATGTAGGCATTTGATCAAATCTGGTAAAGAGGATGCTTTAGGTAATTGCTTAACCTTTAATGAAATTGGTTTCAAGTAAAATAACAAGCTCTCCATCTTAATTATGCATATCACAAACTGGTTTGAGAAACTTTCCAAGTATATACTAAAAGCAAATGAGGACATGCTAACCTATAACTAGTTTTATCAAAAAAAACTCATCCCTTAACGAACGCTTATTCTATACAATATGCTAGACACACAAGATAAGATTTTATGTACATTTCTGCCAACTATAACCATAACCTTAGTCTCCTTGGTTAGTGATTCACATCTTGGCCACATATCAGAATCACAGGAAGCATTTTTAACTATTATTATTTTTGAAAATTTTTGGCCTTTTTTGAGACAGGGTCTTCCTGTAGCTCCAGATGGCCTGGAACTTGCTATGTAGTCCCAGTTGGCTTTGATCTTACAAAGATCCCCCTGCCTCTGTCTCTGGAGTGCTAGGATTAAAAGTGTGCACCACCACGTCTTGCTAAGAAGCATTTAAAAAGAAAACCAATACCTAATTCCCACACCCAACTCTGATTCCAATTATAATGGGGTGGTATATATTATGCTATTCTTTTTATATCAAGTTAGAAGTACCTTCAAGTTAAGACTAGGACATAAGAAACCTTCAAAGTGACCAGGAAAGTATCACATGGGTTGATATTTACTGTATTACTACACTACACACTAAGAAGAGACTTTACATTTATTTAATCCCATAATAATTACATATTACAATTTAATCCAATAGGAATTACAATCTCTACTTTTCAGATGAAGAATAGGCTAGAATACGCTACAAGATGATTTGCTTAATTCTGAGACAGACATACTTTTTTCAATGTACTCAGCTTAGTTAATGTCTTATTGCAAAAAGTAGTTGGGGAAAGGTGGCTCAGAACTGGCCCCTGTAGGCACTGCCAAATCTGTAGCATATACTCACATAGACAAAACACATAAAAACATACATGAAAATAAATCATTTTTGTTTGTCTTTAAGCTCTGGGGCTAGAGGTGTAGCTCATGGTAGAGCTGTACCTTGTAAGCATGAGACCTTGTATTTGATCCATAGTACACCAAAACAAAATAAAGTGGTAAAAATAGTTTAATTGTACTTTTACTTGGGCTTTGCCTATGTTTTATTTGTGTATTTCCAGTGAGGAAATCACATTAACATTTAGTGGTTACCTCTTGTTACATGAAGTGTTTATAGACATCATTCCCTTATGCAATGCTCACAATATTCCAATACAGAGAAATACTCTTTCAGAGGAGGAGATGGGAAGTATACTTTTTTGCTTACAATCATACAAGTAAACATAATTCATCTCTTCCAAAAAGAAATTCCCCTTTTCGTAATACCCAATTTTTTGGCAGCTTTTCCTTGGAATACATAATTTTCTCTGGAAAGCTCCATCCTAAATATTCAAATTATATAATCACATTACCAGTGAGTCGCAAAGGTTTATTTACAAACATTAGTTTAAAGCACTTATATAGACTATGTTTCAAAATAAGTTCTGTTGAAGCAGTACACTTCTTAGTCATTTTGTGGCTTATTGCACTTCCTGTAACTGCTATTGATAAACTTCCTCTGTTGTACAGAAACCATTTCAGTGTGCTAGAGGACCATTTTTAATCTGAACTGAACCACCCTTTTGCTTTCTTAGCCAAATCACCAACATGTCCTGTTAAAACAAGAATTTACATTCTACAAAAGAAGTTAACAGGTAAGAACATTTTCACACAGGCCATTTGGTTTGATTGCTGCTTTATATGAAGTTTATTTTAAAAGCCAAAATATCCTTAGTGTTTTAAATTTGAATTCTAGTCTGACAGTTTAAAGATGTCCATAGGTTTCTGTAATTTTGTTGCACAAAACTTTAAAAAAAATTATATATATGTATATATATATTCAGTGTTGACACTGCCTCAAAGATTTCTGAGGTTTTTAATATTATCAGCCCTTTAAAAATTTATTTGGTCAAAATAAATAACACTACTTTCATAGTTAAAAGAAGCTAAGAGTTAAAAATAAAACAAGATTCCACAGAATGTGATTGAATTTACAACCTCTAAAATACTGTCAAAATTTTAGAGAGTGGGGCTAAACAGCAGTGGTAGAGTTTGACTAACACGCATAAAGCCCTAGATTTTATTCTTAATGTGACAAAAGAAACAACTAATTTACTTTTTATGAAGATTCTGTACTCATAATTTTAGATTTAAATTATATTATTGTTATTATTATTATTACTGGAGACAGGGTCTCACCATTGTAGCTGTGACTGGCTTGGAATTTACTGTGTAGACTAGGGTGGCCTTGGACTCACAGAGAGCTGCCTGCCTCTGTCTCCCCAGTGCTGGGATTAATAGTTTTATTTTTAAATTTCCTTTAGTTTCCACAATAAAAATGGTCATCTTCATTCTGACTTAACTAAAAAATGATAACATATGTTTTTTATAAAAATGGAATTTTATACTTAAATAATGATGCATATATATTATAGTTTATTTTAAAAATTCCCTGAGGCAAAAATATACGATAAAAAAGGGAAACATATATATATTCACCTCATCCACAGGCTTGTGCCACGTATTCTGATCTGATCTTTTAGTACCAAGTATAACATACAGGTAAAACAACTTTAAAGAACTGGTATATACATATATATACACATACAAGATGCTGCTCTGTGGATGAACTAAGAAATTACAAAGTAAGTCTGTCTTCTGAATAAAAATGTGAAGAGCTTAAAGAGATCTATAATCCTGAGGTACAAGTAATTTGGTGGTGGGTTATATCTTATTTCAACACTTCAAATTTAAGGTTTAATCCTATCTATGCTTTTCAAGAAGTTCCTATATTTCTACTTGGAAGTAAACTATCACTTTTGAATAGGTTTGAATTTGCTAAACATATTGCTCGACCTTTAAAAAAAGTACCACTAATTTTCAGTAAACTTACTACATATGACAGCTTGTATGATAACCATTCAAAACTAGACTAACATAGGTTTCCTGGTATTTCTTTTCCTACCCTTTATGTAAGCCTACCTCCAAAGTTTACTTCCATACCAGTTCCTAGGGACCTTAGATCTCCTCCTTTCACAAAGCATTTCTAGTTCAAAATCATTCTGGAAAGGGCAGTCCCACATACAACAGAAGTAAAGGGCTCTGATACAGCTTGCCATGACTTCTGCATTAGTGCTGTACTTAGAGCTGTTAAGTAAGCAATTTTTCTGCTCAGTTTCTAATCACAACCACCTAGGCTGTTAAACCAGGATCCTAGTACCTGAGATATTCAATAAATGGTAGCTATTACTACTAAGAAAAGATGACTGTAAAACGCTGTTTGCTGTAGCTCAAGATTAGTTTTCTTTTCTGTAGTCATTCTTTTATGGTTTCAAAAACTTCACTAGTTGGAGTTAATCCTACTACTGTTTTAATCTCTTGTCTTCATATAATACCTGACTTTTCTTATATCAAAGTAACTGAAAGACACATTTTAAAAAATATTTTATGAGTGTATGTACTCGCATACAACGGTGCACCCGTGTCGTGTAGAAAGACACGGTTTTTGATACAACTATCTACATTTGCCTTTTCATCTAGCATAGGTTCTTGAATACCCACTGATTCTTTATAAAAGACAATGACAAACTTTTAATACTCAGCGGTATAAAAAGCGGCTCTGAGGATCAGATCCTGTCCTTGTGCACGGCAGGCAGAGACGGCAGCGCTGCGCTGCAATCTCAGCCCAGACAGTGTGCCACGAGCAGATGCCTTACACACTGGAGCTGCTGCTTTACCACAACTGTTTAAAGTGCTTATTAGCGAAAACGATTTACTTTTCCCCTTAAATCTTTTTTAATATTCTGGAAAAGTAAAGACCAAAGCAACAGGTTTAAACCTCAGGAGCCAGTCTAAAATAGAGGAAAATGTTTCTATCAAGGTTGACAAATCTGGGTTTTTCCTGAGCAGAAGATTACAGAATGTCTAGAAAAGTCCTACATAGACTGCACAGGTTTTTCAGAATAAGTAGCAGGCATACTTCTGGGTAGTGTCAGAGAAAGCAGGACTGGGGTGGAGAAAATCTCAAGGACACCTGCAGCAGATGGGGGAGAATGACACAAAAGCCAAGTGTGCTTGAGACGGCTCAGCCAGGTCCTCCATCTGGATGGTCAGCTCTTCTCTGCCAGTCCCCTGTACCCACGAGCAGGCCAATGAGAGTGGCACTTCACAGCAGCTTCTTGTATCCAGTTCAATTTTTTCCCCCAACTTCATTTTACCTACTTCAATCTTCTTCAGTAACTTCTTGCTAATTATACAAGCCACTACTTTTTCCAGGTGTTTACTTTTCTCCACTACCTTTTCCAATCAGTTGATCCTCCTGTTCCAGACACCTACTGCAGCCTACGTGTTCCTTTTCTGTGTTCTTTGCATTCTCTTTCCATTTAATTCCCTGTTCTTTTTTAAGTTATTCTTAATTTCAGCACTTTTCTATTTCCCTGCTCCATATGCATCTTACTACTTTTCTCTGAAGAAAAAAAAGTATATTTTAGGCACATTCCAGGTACATACCTAAATACTTTCTGAACTGGTGGGTAATAATACCGGCCTCATTACCTCTGGAAAAAAGTCAGTCTTCCCCCTATTATTAAATCCCTCACTCTTTCTTTTTAAGTCTTGATGCTTCTTTTCTAGACTATGCTGAACTGCTACAGTAAAATTCTGATTCTAGTATTCTGCTGTCGCAGATCCTAGGAGGCTAAACAGCTAAATGAAGAGTGGCAGAAACTGGTAGGATGAGATGGAACTTGGTTTTACTATTGTGATAACTCTTACCTGACAAGTGGAAGCTCATATGGATAATCCTAACTTCCTAGTGACACTGGAGGCGATGGCCTATCGAAATTGATCTACTAAACTGAATTTATAATTCTGTTCCTGTTTGAGCTAGTTCCGCCTCAATTTCCTTTTTCAGCTAACTGAAAAGAGGAACCACGTGGTTTCTTTATTTTAAGCAAAGTCACAAAAGAGGGAACATTTTTGGCTGAAGACAATTCGTGGCCTATATATTGTGCTGCTTTTAAAACATTTTCTAAAAACACTTAAAAAACAAAACAATAAAATTTTCTAATATAGCTCTTTTTTGGGGGCAATTTGTATCAATCAGTTTGGAACTAGATGGTCACATGGATGGTGACCATCTAGATTGATTCAAACTCTCATATCCATGCCAAGTTTCAAATGTTTTCCTTTTAAATATTTACAAAATGGATAAAAAAACTGATGCACCTATATTCTATTTCCTCTGCATATATTATGGTAGAAGACTTAACACAAGGAAGAAGCAAAATGGCATAGAACAGAGGCCCAACAAAGACTACACGTTCACTGAGCAGCTAACACTGAGAGAGATGAGGTGGTGTGGAGTAATAGAAAGAATGCAGCTTTAGAATCAGACAGTCCTGGGCCCACATTCTCAGGCTGTCATTAACAGTGGACACCAGACAAATTGCTTAACTCATTCCAATTTGTTTCTAAGAAGGTTAAAATTAAATAAAGTTTGTAAGTCACCTGGTATAGTATACAACTTATTGCATTTCTAGATAAGCAGTTTTCTTCTTTTGTTTCTACCTTCTTCAAAGGTTTTTTTAAAGATAATATTGTTTGAGAGGATGGGAATAATAGAAAATATGAAAATTACATGATAAAAAGCAAACACAAGTATTTAGGCAAATAACAGTGTGAGAGAGGTACATTCATGAAGAATTATCTAGGGAACCATCAAGACAGCAATCACTAAACGGTTGAGCTCTTTAGGCTGTGGGCAGTCACAGAGAACTTGGTTTAAGAAGGAGAATTTATGGGCTGTAGAGATGGCTCAGTAGTTAAGAGCATTGACTGCTCTTGTACAGGACCCAGGTTTGATTCCCAGCACCCACATGGTGGCTAACAACCATTTATAACTCCAATTCCAGAGGATCCGACACCCTCTTCTGATTTCTACGGGCATTATATGACACAGGTGCATCTACCTACATGTAAGCAATACACTCATATACATAAAATTAAAATTTTTTAAAAAAGGGAATTTAAACTGAAGTCTACAAGATGAAGACAGGTCCAGACATGTAGTCAGCATGGAAAGGAAGAAACTGGGAAAAACTGAAAACGTTTGAAGGCAGTGAAAAATGGCTTAATTAAAAGTGCTTAGCTGGGTGTGGTAGTGCACACCTTTAGTTCCAGCACTTGGGAGGCAGAGAGAAGTAGGAGATCTCTGTGAGACTGAGGCCAGTCTGATCTATACAGCGAGCTCCAGGTCAGCTGAGGTTACAGGGAGACCCTGTCTCTAAACAAACGCCCTGTCCCCCAAGAATATTTAGTAAGAAAAGTATGTACTTAGCAAGTACACAAGGAAATGAAAACTTGGTTTAGAAGTTTTCTCTAGACAGCAATGGGAGAATCCTCAAGTGAAGTGGCAACCAGACCATGCATGCTTTTCAGAGTAATTCATCAGCAGTAGGCAGGAGAATTCACAGCAGAGTGATTTTAAATTTTAGTCTTAAAGCACCAGAGGTAAAATACAAAGAAACAGACAGACATGGTTATTCTTTTCTTATATTAAGACAAGGTCCTTCTGGCTCAAGCTTGTAATCCTAGCACTCAGGATCTGAGGCAGAGGGATCCCAAGTTCCAGGCCATCTTGAGCTACCCAGGGAGACCCAGTTTCTAGGGAAAAACAACAAGAAGAAAGTGCAGGGAGGGGTTGTCACTTATCATTACTGTCCTACTAATTGTAGGTGGGCAAGAAAATACAACAAAAAATGTATTTTCAAAACTCTTTATTATACCTTACAATAGACATCAAGTAGGCCCAGGACTGATAGCAAAAACAGTTTCTTAAATATACCAGGATCTAGCAGTCTGAGATTTTCCTTTCCTTAATGTTAAGAAATAACACTACTATTTCAGATAGTTACCACACTGTGTGGTGATATGCAAAACAAGTACATTAACCTCAGGGCCCAATAATGCCTTAGTATACCACTCACTTAGAGTTAATGGCAACTGAAAACAGGAGAGGTTAAGTGACAGGGGAGATGTGTATTTATGTGTGTATTATGTGGCATAAATACAATGGAACTTCATCTCCCACAAAGCCCTACCTGCTAAACTTACACATACACACATCCTTTCCCTAGGCCCATGTTCTTCCTGGCTGGAATATTTATTTGCTTAATTAGTTATTATAGTCCTTTAAGTTTCAGTTTTGTCTCTGGGAAACCTTCCCTGAAGTCCTCCCAGGCGAGGTTAGTTTCTCTGCTCATCTACTGAATACTTTCATGAAGAAATATCAAATTACTGTAATTACTTTTTTTACTTGCTTATTTTTAGCGTAAGCATCTGGAATACCTGAAAGTGGTAACTTTAAAAAATATATCTCAAATGTAGAATAGGGCCTGACACAAGATTATTCACTACTACATGACTAAAAGTGGGAGCAGGTTTACTTGAACAGCTGGGAAAGAGTGATTTCATCACTCTAGGATTAGATTTTTAAAATTTTTAATTGCCTCTGTGTGTGTATAAGTGCACTGTAATTACTTGCCCTTGAAGCTGGGAGTTACAGGCAGTTGTGAGCTGTCCAACATGGGTGTGGGAATTGAACTACAAGAGCAGTATTGTGGCTCTTAACTGCTGAGTCATTTCTCCAGTCCTACTATAGGATTTTAAGCCTAGGATTAAAAACAATTTTTATCTTCTGTGTGTGAGTGTTCTGCCTTCATGTATTAAGTGCACCTGTGCCATGCAGTGCCTGAAGAGGGCAGAAGAGGGCATCAGATCCTCTGGAACTGGAGTTAGAGATAGTTGTCAGCCATCATGTGGGTGCTAGGAACTGAATCCAGGTCCTCTACAAAAGCAGCCAGTGCTATTAACCACTGAACTCTCTCTCTAGCCCCCAAGCCTAGGATTTGAGATGAAACAGCTCCTTCAAAAAAATGAAATTCTCGGGGCTTCAGAAATGGCTCAGTGGTTAAGAGCACTGCATGCTCTTGTAGAGGACCTGGGTTCAGTTCCCAGCACCCATGTGATAGCTAACCACTAACTCCAGTTCTAAGGGATCCAATGCCCTCCACAGGCACTACATGACATGGGTGCACTTAACATACATGCAGGAAATATACTCATACACAAAAGCTAAAAATAGTAAAAATTAAAAAAAAAAAAAAAAGAAATCCTAACATAGGACACAGTGCTAGACATTGGAGGATGAAACACAGAGCACTACTATAGCAAACTCTGTGGAGTGGAATCTCAGTGGAATGAGTAACAGACATGAGAATGTTCAAGGGAAGTACCTTTTAAATATGTTAAATTTGCTGATCATGAGATGACTATACACATGGAATGTCCCCTAAGAAGTTATACAAATGGATTTAGAACCAAAAGACCCAGGCAATAGGTTCAGGTTTGATAGTTATGGCACAAATGGGAGAACTGAAATTTATAGAATCAGGAATAAAGAAAAGTAAAAGTTAAGTGTGAGGACTGAGTATCAAGCCCTGTATTTAGGAAGCAGAGAAAAGAAGAGCTGACTGGAGTGACATGAAAGGAAGACTGCGCTACAACAGCTACTGAAACACGTGCAGGGGCAGTCAGTACTGCTGAATGCAGTGAGTAGACAGGACAAAAGACCAAAGTAAAGACAACAGTCAAGGTGGCATGGCTAGCAATGCTCTTCAAGAAGGCACAATCAATACACTTCTAGGTACTGCTGGCGAAGAATAGAGAGCACATGGTCCCAGCAGACTGAGACTTCATACTTGAGAAGACAGGAAATGAAAGTGGAATGTAAGGAGGCTAGAGGGGCTGCAGGGCAAATGCAGACTTTATAAAAGAATTAATATTACTCCCCAGCAACTCCAAATGCTTCACTGCTAACTGGAGTATATCCAAGCACCATTTACATTCTGTTAAGGATAAACTGGAATAAATACTGATCAGGTGCCTCCCAACTTTATTCCAGGCACTGTAATGAAAAGTCAATTGTAACTGAACACTAAATGATACTTAATATTCATATTCTCATTCTCTCTCTCTCTCTCTTTCTGTGTGTGTGTGCATGTGTCTGTCTGTCTGTCTGTCTCTGTGTGTTTTACTGCAAAACCACTGTTAAGGAGGAAACGTTCTGAAATGGATCCCAAATATTGCATCTTAATTTTGTTTTGTCAATACCTCAACAATATATTTTTCTCAGAGACAGAAGCATTTACAACAGAGAAGCAACCACAGTCTACTTTATTTACATCATCAGTATCATATGTCTCAGCTAATTCTCCAAACATAACAGGGAATGCTTTGGGTCAAACAACACAATTCAACATTTCTTCAAGACAATTATCACCTGCCAAAATCTCAGCTGGACAACCAACACCAGCTGTTTATGTCTCTTCTAGAAAACCAGTACTACACACTTCTGCTAGACCATTTGCCTATAACATCACCAGAGAAGCAGTATCAACAGCCAACAACTCCTTCCCACAAACACCACTACCTGGGTTCACTTCTACCAGACTACTACCACCTTCTACTCAAACATTCACCAGACAAACATCAGGACCTCTTGTCCATACTCCCACTCAGCAGTCACCATTAATTGCTCCTACCTCTTCTGGAAGACCAGTACCACAGACTGTTCATTATCAACCCACAAAGACGACACCACCAGTTTATTTACCTAGGACTGTCAATTCAACTAAGAACATACCACTATTTACTTTCAAACCTACCAGTGGCAAAGGAACTCCACGTAAAACCAACTCTAATACGATAGCTGCCATATTAATTGGTTCGATTATAATTTCTATGTTGGTGGCTATATTAATGATTGTACTATGGAAATACTTGAGGAAACCAGTTTCAAATGATCAAACCTGGGCGGGCAGGTCCCCATTTGCTGATGGAGAAACACCAGACATGTGTATGGATAATATGAGAGGTGAAAACGAAGTGTCCACAAAACGTACATCAATTGTTTCACTTATGACATGGAAGCCAAGCAAAAGCACACTTTTAGCAGATGACTTAGAAGTTAAATTGTTTGAATCAAGTGAAAACATTGAAGATATCAAGAACCTCAACAGCGAGAATATGAAAGATCAAGTTAATGGTAGATCAGAAGGAAGTGTTGACAAGTCAACAACTGGCACGGCTGTGTCTTCCTCAGATGATGCAGAACTGCCTCCACCTCCTCCCCTTCTTGACTTAGAAGGACAGGAGAGAGACCAATCAGACAAGCCCACAATGATAATAGTATCTTCTCTGCCAAATGATTCTACCAATCTCCAACCATCTCTTGACAGTCTAAACCAAGTCTGTGAAGATCATAATTCTGAGATCAAACAGCCATTTCCACCACCCCCTGACTCATTGAACTTGTCCCTATCACCAGTAGATTTTATAAAAAAACAAGATTTCAACTATGAGACTCAGTGCCAGGAGGTCTGTATTCCTCCTGATGCTGACCAAGATCTCACTGAATTGCTGCCTCCACCACCTGCAGAGCTGTTGTAAAAACTTCCTGCTTGCTTTCTAGCCTAGCTTCCATCATGAAACCATTCCATCTTTTGTTGCTCATGATGAAACATGTAACATGATAACTGCAGCTGATTTGATTTTTATCTGGTGGATTATTACAGTGATATGTTTACCAGTTCTAGTACTTATTTTTAAAGCAGAGTATCTTTCATATATGTAGATGATCTGTACGTCAATAACCTAACCATTTTGTAAATAAGTTATTTAGATATAATTATTACTCAATAGATTTTTCCTTGAAAAGCTGTTTGTAAACTTATTTTGAATAAATAAAAATGTATTTTTCCATATCCAAGTTTAGGATGACGTGAAAATAAGAAACTGTAAAAACTCCAAGTTACAATGCTTCCAGTATTAAATAAATATTCCAATTTATGTGGACAGATTAAAATATACGTTTGGGAAAGAGAAGTTTCCATTTTTGGTTTCTTGGGAACACTTACCCTGAAAAAATATTAACACTTTACACAATGTATACATTTTTCTTTTTTGAAAATGAAAAAAATTCCTTCACACGTATGAGTATTTTGCCTGCATGTATGTAGTGCCCATGGAGGCCAGCTACTTCTACCCTCCCAAATCCCCACCCCCATGCTGTGTCCCCAGTCCTCCAGGCTCCACCCCCTCTGGGCTCCCATGCCAGAATTCAAGGAAGCACCTTCTCGAAGGCTATATAATGGCAGCGTCTGTCTTATCCCCGCTGGCAATATTGTGCACCATTTTTTAATATTTTATTTTATGTGTATTTGTATACTGCCTACACATATGTAAGTGTACTCATGTTGTGCAGTGGCCATGGAGGTCAGAAAAGGGCATCAAATCCCCTGGAATTAGTTATAAGCAGTTGTCAGCTGCCATGTGGGTGCTGGGAACTGAACCTGAGTCCTTTAGAAGAGCGACCAGTGCTCTTAACTGCGGAGACATCTCTCCAGTCCCTTTTCTGTTTTGTTTTGATTTTTATTACAATTTATTTATTTTATTTTTGGGGGGAGCAAGCATGTAGAGACCAGAGGACTCGAAGTTCACCCTGGAGAATCTCTCAGAGTTCTGGGGTTTTTCCAAGTAGAATATAGGATTCATCTGTACAACTAGTGTTCAAAATACCAACAAGGTCTATTGTAATAGAAACCAGCAGACTCTTGGACAGTAGAGTTCTATCTACAATGTTTGTCTTAAATCCTGCAGGCTACCCCTTACTGACAACACTTTTTTTATCTGCAGACACAGTCACTGCTACCCCCCCAACCCCGAATAAGCCTTATTTTTTCCATGCCCTATATTGGTTCTGTTGTTCATATTAAAGTTCTTTTTATGTATCTTCAAATGATACTTCTAAGGCTAATTAACCTATCAACACTCAGGAGTTTGAGGATTTCTCATTTACCTATCAACACTCAGGAGTTTGAGGATTTCTCATTCTTCTTTTGAGTTCTTAAGTGTTTTAGTTAAAATAGTGAGATATAAAAAGTCTTTGAAATGCCCTGAAATGACTTGAATCATCACAATTCCTTTCATTTCACATGTAAGAGATACCTAAGGGGCTCTTTCTAATTTTTTGCTTTAAAAAATTATTTATTACTTTTATTTTATGTATGAATGTATTATCTGCATGTATTTGAGTGTACCTGTATCATGCAGTGCCCATGGAAGTCAGAAGAGAGCACTGAATTCCCCTAGAACTCAGAGATGGGCAATGGGACCTCCTAGACAAAGCAGGAGTTAATGACCCGACCGTAGTCACCTTTGACTTCTTTAAGCACTACTCTTAGCTTTCCCCTTCTGTTCTCTACACAACAAACACTGGCAATAGCTGGGCTTTTGTTTTTGTTTAAAGAAATTCTCTGCAGGGGAAAAACAATTCACATTTACTGTATGTAATTTTCTCCTACAGAGGCTGGTGGAAGCTAAGCAGCCAAAGAGTGCCAATCCTTGTTTAATCAGGGGGAAGAAGTAGAAGCTAATCGAAGATAGATGAGAGAAGAAACTGCCAGAGGAAGGGGGAACACCCAGAGAACTGGTTACAGAATTAGGATTCTGAAGAGAGAGATTTTTTTCCATAGCTATAGCAAAGGAACAAGGCCCGGGCCAGGGAGTGAGGAAAGGTGCTTACTGCCAAGCCTGATGACCCAAGTTCAATTTCCACTGGTGATGGGACTGCAAATGGTATAGTTTATAGAAAAGAATTTAGTGATGCCTAAGAAACTTTCAAATGAATTCTTACCTTTTCACTCAGGAATACTACTTCTAAAAATTATTTTAAAAGACTTTCTGACAAAAATATGAAATTAGGGGCTAGAGAGAGGGCTCAGTTGTTCAGTGCATTTACTGCTCTTCCAAAGGACCCAAGTTTGGTTTCACCCATGCAGGGTGGTTTACAACTACCTGTAACTAGCTCAAGGGATCTGATGCCCTTTTCTGACCTCTGAAGGCACCTGCACATATGTGGCATACAGTCATAGAGACTCACATATACACATAAATAAAAAATAAAAATAAATATTTTTAAAAATGAAACTATTCAGGCAAAAGGGTCACTGTTAGTTTTTGTCAATGTGACAAATCTAAACATACTTGGGAAGAAGTAATGTTTGAAGAACTGCCTCCATTAGATTGGCCTGTGGGCATAGGAGGGCATTTTCCTGACTGCTAATTGATGTAGGCAGGCCCAAATCTATGGACATTACCATCTCTGAGCAGGTGGCTGGGCCTGAGCTACGTGAGAAAGATGGCTAAGCAAGCCAGAGGAAGCTAGCCAGTAAGCAGTGTTCCTTCATGGTCTCTCCATCAATTCCAGTCTTGACTTCCCTTGATGATAGACTGTAACCTGTAAGCTGAGATAAATTCACCCCTCCCCAAGTTCCTTTTGGTTATGGTGTTTATCAAAGTAACAGAAAGCAAACTAGGATAGTCAAATTGTGTCATTATTGCAATAACAAAAATATGGAAACAGCTCAGATGCGTTCCAATGCAGGACTGGTCAAAAGAGCCATGGTATACCCCCGAATGCAACACGAAATACATTAGACAAATTCCTGTCTTCTGAAATGGAGTAATCTTCAAGATATAATGAAAAAGCTAAGAATAAGCGATACAACATAGCATACAACCTTTTTGTAATACACACTGGGCATTGGTGGGACATGGCTTAATCCTAGGACTCTTGGCAGAACCAGGCAGATTGCTGTGAGTTCAAGACTGGCCAGGGATACACAGTGAGACCCTGTCTCAAAGAAAAAACAAACACCCCTCCCCCCAAATACATATATACATACAAACATATGGATTTGATACACTTGCCAAATGGAATACTGTTAATATACAACTAAAAGCTAATAAAAGTAGTCATCCCACACCACTAGGAGGAAGAAACAGGATGGAGGGATCTGGTCAGAGAAGCAAAATTTCTATGAACATACTTTGGTACATAATTTTTACTTGAGCAAGCCATAAAAGATGAAAACTGGTTAAAAAATGAACTTTACGTCAAGCTTATGACATATAGAAATAGAGAAATTAAATACTGAAAGTTATATTAGAATACAGAATTGACTATTCCTCCTCAGTGACATACATTCTAAAAACAGTACTTTAAAGAAACTTTACAGGACTTTATTAGTAAAGTACTTTGCAGGACTTTATTAGTCCCTGTAACCTAGGTGTAGTAATACCAGTATTATTTTGGAACTACTGTGCAATGATGCAAATAAGCAATGAATATTATCAGGAACCATCTGTAGGAAATGAACAGTAAATGAAATTTAGCAGGGGAATCACAAAAAGGACTTGGTACCTGGACATTTTCTTTACATAAAACGTGCTAATAGTTGCTGGTTTTCAAATAACTACAATCTGATAATTTTACTTTCTTTTCTAAGGAAAACGGGCCATTTTGGAAACTAAGTTTGAATGTTTTTTGTTAAGACACAGTCTTCCAGTAGCCCTAGCTGGCCTGGCACTCAGTATATGTAGACCAGGCTAGCCTCAATCTCACAGTAATTGATCTGCCTCAGTCTCCCCGAGTGCTGGGACTAAAGGTATCCACTACTACACTTGCTAGGCTTCAGTTTTATCAGATTATTTGTACAATTAGTCTTTTAAAGACACCATAAATTGAATCGCATTAAAAAACATTTTTGACTATTTTTTTAAATATACATTGTTGCATGTATTTTTAAATCTATTAACTTTCTGTGAAGGCGTTCTGTGAAACACTGAAGAAATAATCTGATATTGATACTGTTCTTAAAATTTTTTATTTGGCTAGTTATTTCGTTTGTTTTGAGACAGGATCTGATATATTCCAGGCTGGCCTTGAACTTACTATGTAGCCAAGGGTTGGCCTTGAACTCCTAATTTTGCTGCCTCTACCTACTGAGTTTAAAGACTATAGGCATGTCTCACCACACTTAGTTTTGCTACTATTGTTCTTAAAACAAAAAATCAAATAAATGATCCTTCATATAGTACCCCAAAATCAAGTATCTGGAAAAAACAATATGTGTATCCCTTATGATCCAAAGTAAGTTTCATGAAAATATTAAATCCAAGTGCATAAAATATGAAATTTACTTTGTCATAGGAACCGATAATTAAAAGTCTAGCTTGAGTGGGCATGGTGGTGCAGGTCTTTAATCCTGATGTTTGGGTAGTAGACGTAGGTGGATCTCTGAAAACAAGACCAGCCTGGACTACATAGCGAGTCTCAGGCCAGCCAGGGCTACAGAAAGACTGTCTCAAAAAACAAAGACAAAATCAAGTTTAGGGTGTTCATTTTAAATGTAGCTTATCCTGGATTTAATCCCTTGTACTGAGGGGAGAAAAAGGAAAGGAAAAAAAAAAGGGAGGACAATCTAGTTGGCTTGTGTGTGGCATTAATCAAATGACCTTCTATATCAGGAAGGCAAAGGCAGAATAATCTTACTGAAGTACCTCAGTACCTCCATTAGGAAGATGAAACACGGAAATGGCTAGTAAGCTTCAAAAGTTAATTAAATACAATAACCACCAGGGTGGGGAACACAAAAATCACCAAGATTTTTATCACTACACAAAAAGATGTGACGACCATACCATTTTTTAAAAGAACATAAAAATGCAGAGATTAAAAATAGTTGAGTTAGTATCTTAGAAATCAATCCGTGAAGGTTAATCCCATTTTCAACATGTAAAAAAGGACATAGAGACATTTAAAAGAATCACAGTGAGGAAAATGTTAAATATGCAACCCAAGCTCAGAAAAACGGAGAGATGGTCAACCCTAATTTACATGAAGCATTCCATCCGGTAGCAAGTTGGAGCTATGTAAGGCATTCTCAGATCTATAAATTTTAAAAAATGAGTCCATTTTGTTGCGTGTGCACCTCTTGCAATAAATTTGAGTCAGCACCAATGACAGCTCTGCAGTCCTCCTATGTGGTGCTGATCAGGTGGTTGCAGAGCTTCAGCTCACAGCAACACAATGCAGCTGAGCAGGCAAGCACAGCCCACAGCCAGAAACCCTTCCGACTCCCCAGAACAAGACGACCTTTAAGCTTCAAGTTTCCCAGAGGAAATGAGATGCTGATGCTGAAGACGACATTCTGGTAAGCTGTAAAAGACTGACTCTGGATTTTTAAATTTTTTCTTTTCTTGTTTATTTTAAAGCTAATGTTACGATTGAATATATTCAATAGCAAGTGCATGCACCAAAATTTGCTGCAGTAATAGCTGTGGTTTTCTTTTTAATGTCCACTTGCTTTGTAAATACACACAGTTTTTCCCTTAGAATTGGTATTGAAAAATACAGGGGGAGGGGGAACACACTGTTCAAAATGTGAGGTTTATAGGTATGCTGTTGGTCTGAAAATTTTCAAGTGCCTTAAAATGTTTTTATAATGTACTTTTTTAAAAAAGGATGAAATGTCAAAGAATTGCTTAAATATCTGAATAAAATCTCATCCAACACACATATTGAGTCTTACAATACTGCAGAGATTTAAGGAAAACAGATACGACAGCCATTTTTCCCAATCTGAGTAGGAAAACATGAAAATAGTACTAGCCTAAGACTATAACTCTTTATTTTCAGAGAATGCCTTTTATTTCATTAGGCTCTGAGAAGATATGTAAGAATGAATATTGTAAAAGGACTAATAAAGGAAAAAATGTAGAAGACATTAGGGGTAGAGTGAGAGTCTCAGTGCTCCCCCCACCCCCACCACATAGCCCCAATTGAAGGATTAGGCATTTGGACTATAAATGAAGGGACGCTTTGTTAGTTTAATCACTGGAACAATTATAAAAGGACTCAATAACAAGGAGGTTTTTTGAAAAATTTTCCTAATGCTAATTGACCCATGCAGATGCCTAAACTGTATTTGCATATTAAAAGAAGGATGTATCTGTTTATTTTCAGGCTTTGATGGAATATCAGATATTGAAAATGTCTTCCTGCCTGTTCATCCTTCTGTTTCTCACGCCTGGTATTTTATGCATTTGTCCTCTCCAATGTATATGCACAGAGAGGCACAGGCATGTGGACTGTTCAGGCAGAAACTTGACTACATTACCACCTGGACTACAAGAGAACATTATACATTTAAACCTGTCTTATAACCACTTTACTAATCTGCATAACCAGTTAACCCAATATACCAATTTGAGGACCCTGGACATTTCAAACAACAGGCTTGAAAGCCTGCCTGCTCAGTTACCTCGGTCTCTCTGGAATATGTCTGCTGCTAACAACAACATTAAACTTCTTGACAAATCTGATACTGCTTATCAGTGGAACCTTAAATACCTGGATGTTTCTAAGAATATGCTGGAAAAGGTTGTTTTCATTAAAAATACCCTAAGAAGTCTTGAGGTTCTCAACCTCAGCAGTAACAAACTTTGGACAGTTCCAACCAACATGCCTTCCAAACTACATATCGTGGACCTGTCTAATAACTCACTGACACAAATCCTTCCAGGGACATTAATAAATCTGACTAATCTCACACACCTTTACCTGCACAACAATAAATTCACATATATTCCAGATCAATCTTTTGACCAGCTCTTGCAGTTGGAAGATATAACTCTTCAGAATAACAGGTGGTCATGTGACCATAAACAAAACATTACTTACTTGTTGAAGTGGATAATGGAAACAAAAGCCCATGTGATAGGGACTCCTTGTTCTAACCAAATATCTTCTCTGAAGGGACATAGTGTATATCCCACACCTCCTGGATTTACCTCAAGCTTACTTACTGTCAGTGGGACGCAAACAGTGGATACCATTAACTCTCTGAGTATGGTAACGCAACCCAAAGTGACCAAAATACCTAAACAACACCGAGCAAAGGAAACGGCATTTGGTGTCACACTAAGCAAAGATACCACTTTTACTAGCACTGATAAGGCTTTGGTGCCCTATCCAGAAGACACAGCCACAGAAATGACCAATTCACATGAAGCAGCAGCTGCAACTCTAACTATTCACCTCCAGGATGGAATGGTTACAAATACAAGCCTCACTAGCTCAACAAAATCATCCCCAACACCCATGACCCTAAGTATTACTAGTGGCATGCCAAATAATTTCTCTGAAATGCCTCAACAAAGTACAACCCTCAACTTACGGAGGGAAGAAACAACTGCAAACATAAAGACACGAGTACCTTCTGTGGCCAGTGCGTGGAAAGTAAATGCTTCATTTCTCTTAATGCTCAATGCTGTGGTCATGCTAGCTGTCTGAGGGTCTGCATTCTGAAACTAATGAAACCGTTCCTCCCCGATGTACAGTTGGGAAATATGCCCCTATCTAACCAGTGATTCAAGCTATATTAAGTATTCAAGAAAGCCAGTCTTACATTTCTGACTCTGATGTAAATGAAGTAATTTGTCTTAATTAAAGAAGTGCACAATGTCTTGGTACCTGCTGCTATTTTACCGTCTTAAGTAAAACTAATGACTTTCTTTTTTTAATGAAATGTTTTTCTTTTTAAGGCTTCAATTTATTGCACAAAATATAAAAAAGCATCTAAACTTTAATATGTATTTTATGTATGTTTACACTGTCAAACATGTCGGGGGGGGGAATAAAAGGTCTATGCTCATAGCTGTGTCACTTGGCTTTCTAGTCCTATCAAACTAATCTATTTAGAAGAATGAAAAGGAACTAACTATTTTTGTTCTAGGCAATTTTGGTAAGTCAGTACGGTGGATGGCATGTGGTGGTACTCAAGGATTTTGCTACTAACATAAAACCAAGGCTACCACCCTGGGAATGGTTACGTTATTTCACACAAGCCAGAATTGTTTTCAATCAAAATGATGTCCTGCTTCTGAGGAACTCTTGGCTACTTTACAGATTATATAATGGACAAAAGCTCTTCAAAAGGCTAGGAGACATTAGGCCTTGCATTTTAATAGGGAAAATTTGACTTTGTTTTTGCATATAAAAGAAGTATTAAAAACAAAATAATGAAAAGTTTTTGTTTAAGGACTTGTTAAAGGACAGTTTTCACGCATATTTAACAGACTATCCATTAATTAAAACTTAAATATTTACAGGGTTAAAATCCTACTATTATGGCAAGAAAGATATATTTATCTTTTGTACAATCAGAAATTATAATCTAGTCTACCATGAAATCTAAGAACTTAATTATTCTGAGGCTGAGTGTTGGAATAAGAGAGGGAAGCAATGGGTAGGATTTTTTTGTGCTACAACCAGGTAATTGCCCAGTAAAGTAGACTAAGGATCAGGCTGGTCAGAACAAATTGATACTCCAAATTAAACTGAAGTAGACACCCCAAAAGGAAGAGAGTATGGAGAATTTTTGACAAATATAAAAGCACCTCAATTTATGGATTACTAGCAAACACAAGAAACAGCCGAGAATCAGCAAAAGAAACTCTGAAACAAAGGCTAGATTAAAATGTAAGATAGTAAGCACACCTGGGGCTGGAGAGACACCTCAAAGGTCAAGAGCACTGGCTGTTTTTGCAGAGGATCCGAGTTCAGTTCCCAGCATCCACAGGGTAGCTGACAACCATTCATAACTCCAGTTTCAAGGGGGATCCGATGCCCTCTTCTGGCCTCTGCGAGCATTGTATGACACAGGTGCACTTACATACATGCATGCAGAACACTCATACACACAAAATAAAAATGAGTATAATTTTTTTTAAAAAGACAGCATCCTGAACAGGATAAAGCCATAAGACATAAAGAAGACTCTAATTCCAAGTATTTTTCTAAATTTGGAGAAAGAGTACTGAAGTAACTTGTTTTTTTAGTAAAAAAACCTTAAAAATTCAGTCTTCTTTCCTGGACTAACAATATTTCTCCTGGACTAGAGAGATGATTCAGTGGTTTAGAGCAAGTAGTGAGGACCTGAGCTTGGTCTTCAGTACTCAAGTCAGGTAGCTCATAGCCCTCTCCAGAGGTTGCCAAAGCCTCCTGACTTTTGCATGAACTGGCACTCATGTGCACACACACACAAGCACAATTTTAAAAAAAAGTAAAAAAAGAAGCCCCTATTCTCCCACTCTCCCTCTTTGGGGACATGCATACAAGTATGTGGTACACTGGGTTTCTTCCTCTAGTACTTTCTGCCTTACTGTCCTGAGACATAGTTTCTTACAGAACCCAAAGATTCCTATTTGGGTTAGGCATAGTGGCTGGTGAGCTATTGGGATCTTCCTATCTCTACCCCTGAATGCTAGGCACATGGAGTCAAGTTTGTTTGTTTTTTTACATAGATGCTAGTGTTAGAACTCAGATCATCATGCTTGAAGAACAAACACTGTTACCCACTGAGCCATCTCCCTTCAAGAACACTTCTATTCAGAAAGGAAACTTTTTTAAGGACTAAGCTTATGGAAAAATTAGTTATATTACAATAAAATAACTTCATTATGTTCCTATACTAGTGCCTCATGACTATTTTTCTGCCCCTGTAAATTAACTGTCTCACTACCTTAAATAATCTCACTATCAAGATGGCGGCGGCGGGTGGGGTGGGTATCCCTGAAAGGATTTACCTCCTCAAATGGGAATACTGTCCTTTTCCCTTGCAAAGTGATGAAGTACCTTCACTATCCCTCACAGAAGCTGACTGCTTAGACAGCATCTACTCTACCACATACTTGTGTTTAAAAACAAAACAAAAACAGACACACTGAGTTCCATAAGAGTCACATTCCTTAGAGGTAACTTTTATACCAAGAATTTAATGTTTTATTTCCTATGGGGAAAGTAACAAGAAAGTAAAACTCTGGACTTTAACATTAGCAGCACCTGCAGATTACATCATCCCAACTGTCTGCAAAATGCAGAGGAAAAACTTGGTAATTTACATCTGTCAGCTATTCTGGCTCTGTGTTAGGAAGAAGTATTATCTGGCCTTAATGTAATCAGATAACACTTCCCTCTAAGGAAATTATATTCTTATTATTAATCAGAAAGTTTGCTATTTCCAAATGCTGGTGCATCACTCCCCAAACACTTTAAAGTGCACTATTCCTCAGTATCTGTTGATCAAGCTCATTCATATAAATATTTGTAAGCAAAGGTCATATATATATATAATATATAATAACAACATATATAATAACAACACAACTTTATGTTAGATAATTTGCCCAACTCTGTAAGGCAATTTAAGTGTTCCAAACATATCTAAGACAGGTCAGATGTAGTAAATGCATTTTCAATTTAGGATATCATCAGTTCACAGTGTTTTACCAGAATGTAAGCCCACCCTAGGTTGATGAGTATCTATTATATACACATACATCCTGAAGCTTCATTTTATTTTGTAAGTAATTTGACTCTGCCACTTCTTAGCTATACAACAAGCAGATGGCTTTATTTATTAATGATTTCTTTATATGTTAGCAAAAATAATTTTAAAATTATATGCTAAAAAGACAATGTCAAGAAATAACATTCACACAAAATTTGTAGGATCAAATGGAGGAAAGCCAAAAAAATCACTAATGTAAGGGATAAACCAAGACATGATGGATGTGATAAGCCAAAGCCCCTACCCTCCCTACCTCCCTCCCTACTTCTCTCTGTCTGTCTCTCTCTCTCTCTTTACAGAATTTAGTTGGCATCTGGAACATATCCAAGGTTATGTATAGGAAACACATCTTGACTAGTTATAAAGTTCCAATTACTGACAGTATAATTCAGGCATTAAGCAAATTCTGACAAACACTTCAATGAGAATCTTTTTTGAAATAGAACATAAAGTACTTGGGCCATTTGGAAAAATAAACAGGTACAAAAAACCCACCACCACTACCACCGCCACCGCCACCAGACAGCAGCAGTTAATCTTAGTAGCAATCATAGTAAGGCAGAAGGGCAGTGGCAAAAAAGAAAGGAGGAGGATGGGGTACAGCTTAGCAGAAGACAAGGGCTCCTGAGCCTATTCATCAGAGCATTGCACTAAGACACTAAGACACACACTAAGACAGCCATAATACAGAAATGATAAATTATAATTAGCACACAGTATTATATATAGGAATTCTACATATGACAATCTTTTTCTACTTTGTGAATATGTATATGATTTGGGGTTTTTATTGGACACAAGGACTCATCATGTAGCCCTGGCTGGTCTGAAACAGGTTATGTAGACTAGGCTGGTCTCAAACTCAGAGATCCACTTGCCTCTGCCTCCGAAATGTTAGGACTAAAGGTATGTGCCACAATACCCAGAAAAAAAAGATAGTTTTACGATGTTTGTTTATTATTTATTTTGTAGGTGTTTTTGAGTATGAGTGTGTGTGGACCCGTGTGCACATAATACATGATGGCACTCCTGTGGAAGTTAGAAGACAGCTTTTGGGAGGCAGTTCTCACCTTCTACCACGTGGGTTCAAGAGATCAAACTCAGGTCATCTGGACTGGCAGCAAATCACCTTTGCCTATTGAGCCATCTCACTGGCCTGCATTTATGTGTTTTGAAACAGGGTCTCACTATGTAGCTGAGGCTGACCCTCAAATCCCCAATCCTTCTATATCAGCCTCCAAAGTGCTAAGATTTCAAGGGAACAAAGTTTTTATTAGTTGTGTAACATTAGCAAAATAGTTCTGTGTCTCTACCTCCTTGGAAGTAGAGCTATGAGAAGAAACTGAGATAATGTATGTAAGGTTATTTGAAACAGCGCCCAGCACTCACTTCTTCAGTGCTGTTAACTCTGGGCACATGTGGGGAGAATCAGAAATCAAAGGGATGAGGAAAGATTCCATGAACAGTACAGGGAAAATTGGAAGACAGTTCAACTTAATCGTCAATTCATGTTTTATATACATGTTAATGTGTGAGCTAAAAAGGTCAGTCACAAAATCAGCAGAATAATTTTTAAATATTATTGCAAACCTCTGGGCATAAGAGTTTTTTTTTTTTAATTAGAAGAAAAAGATACGGTCAATAAATTTGTTAATACAAATCTTCCAAATTTCTTTATGTTGAAGCAACAAACCTAATAAAAATACTGAAATGGAATACTATATAGAAAATTGTTAATCTTAAAAATAATAAAATTTCACCTGGTGTGGTAACACACACATTTAGTCCCACACTTGGGGAGGCAGGGAGAGGCAAGTGGATCTCTGTGAGGCTGGGGCCTGCCTTGTCTACATAGTGAGCTCCAGGTCAGCTGGGGCTTCAGAGACCCGATTTTTTGAGATTGGTATCTCAAATTTTCAGTGGGTATCTGGACAAAGGACATGAACAAAATGTGTATAACACAGAAAACACAGTAATTAATACATATATGGGAATATGGCCAGTCACATGACTGAGAAACACAATAAAAATGTAACACCATTTCCTATTACTAAAATAACAAGCAATTTTTAAAATTATGTAAGAAAATCATTTCTGGGGAAGACAATGCATGGGCTATATTCACATACTTGGCACAATTCTTATGAATAGACACTTGGTAATGAATCTAAAATATTTTAATCTTTACCTAGAATACGAAGTAAATCACAGCATTCTTTCTAATGTTAAGGAACTTGGAAACAATGCTATATGTTCACTGATCAAATACTATGGGTCACTGTAATATTTGTGAAGATTTTTTTCAAAGCTGGAAATGTGGAAAATGTATACATTAGAAAGATAAGCAAAACTTACAGGATATAAACATAATGCTATAGAATTCTGTATAAATATAGTGAATGAGAGAAATATTCCAAAATGTTAACACTATATACCAAACATAGGTCTTCCTGCCTCATCTTTGAACACTGCAAAGGATCTAAGGAAAGAACCACTAGCAGCATGCACTACCTTAGAGTGCAGAAGGATGCTGTCATCTACAAAACTCATGCTTGAGAACCATGCAATTGGGCTTAAAAACAAAGAAACAAAATCTTCTGATGCTTTAAGTACGTTAGGACTTTTGGGTTAGGCTGTATTCAAAAACCATCCTGGGGTGCATGTGTTTGGGATGCAGGCTGGACATGCCTGTAACTAGAATGTCTTTCCAAGGGATATGGGTTGAATAGAAGAAGAGGCAAGATTAAGATAGAATATTGTGTAAAGTTCACTTGTAAAGAGCAAGAAGCAACCAAACACACTCATCAGGTTAATACCATAAAGAGCACAGAGACATTTGCTAATTTCCTTACTGTAGAACATAGCTCTAGTTTATGACTTGCTTTCCTTTACGGTATCACCTTTTAAATGATTGACATGCTCACATTCTGCAGTTCAGGCAAACTTAGATTCTGTCTCACAATCCACCATGCTCTTTTCTGCCAACAAGCTTTGAGAGATGCTGTGTGCTTCTTACATTGCTAACTCTACTCATGCTTTATATTTCACTTACACGTCACTTCCTCCTGTTTCTTTTGCTGGATATCTCTATCTGAATCTCTACAAAGAATAAACAGAGCTCAAAGATGTTACTATTGCACTGATGACTTACTTAGGACAAGCCAAGTCTTACTCTGGAGTTGATGCTTCTTCCATTTAGGGCAAATCAAAGCCCCGAGAGAGACTCAAGGGAAGTTAAGACAAAGGAAGCCATGCTAGTGTGGGGCACATGCTTATAATATCTGCTACTTTGGAGGTTAAGGCAGGAAGACTTCAAGTTCAAGTCAGTCTGGTTAACTTAGCAACACCACCCAACTCAAAAGGAAAAAAAAATGAAAGACTTGGCACCATTTGCCATATAAGAAACATTGGAACCAACTCCAGATAATTACTAATTACTATTAATTCTGAAAAACTGTGAGCAATCAAGTACAGCAGGCTGCTGGAATGAAGTCAGTTAGGAAGTGAAGGCAAATGTCACCTTAGAGTGTTAATGAGTTAAGCAGGTTTATTTGTTTCACACACTGAAAACTGTGGTGCAAAGTGAGGTCTTTAAGAAGCACAACTTCTAAGAAATGTCATTTTAGTTCAACTACCAGTAGTACATCAAACACATTCAGGAAGGAGGTGAGAAGTGTGAGATGAGCACACCTCTTCATCCTCCCTCATCAGAACCCAGCCAGAGATACAGGGTTCACTGACATTATTGACAAAGTACAGAATTAAAGATACATACATATACACATACATACTCATAAACAATAAAAAAACCGAACAGCAAAACTGTTCGGCATACATGTAGTTTAATAGACTAAGTTTAATGACTAAGTTCTGTCATCTAAAGTTTTGTAATCTTGCTAACTGACTGTGTTCTGATTTTTCTTTTTAATTTTATTTGTATGAATGTATTGCTCACATGTGTCTATGGCAGTGTCATGCAATGCCCTCGGAGGACAGAAGACTTCAGATTCTCCTTAAACTGGAGTTACAGATGGTTGTTAGCTGCCATGTGGGTGCTGGGAGTCAAACCTGGGTCCTCTGCAAGAGCAGCCAGTGCTCTTAACCACTAAACCATCTCTCCAGCCCCTGTGTTCTGATTTAAAAAAAAATAGTTAAAAACATATTCTGCAAGGATGTTTTAAGGAATGGGTTGGGACTGGGGAGCTTGTTCAATCAGTAAAGTGCTTTCTGTGCAAGCATGAAAATCTGAATTTGGACCCCTAACACCCACATAAGAAGTTAAGTGCAGCAGCCTGGGAGGTGGAGACAGGAGGATCCTGGCACTTGTCCAACCAGCCACTATAGCAAAATCAGTGAGCATCAGGCCAGAGAAAGACTCTGTTTCAAAACAAGGTGGAGAGTAATATAAGACAAGACCTGACATCAAGCTCTGGCCTTTCTAGATGCTTGCACAAGTGTATACAACTGCACACATCTGTGCCTGCACGTGTACACACAGAGGAACAGGTTAAATCAAGTACATTAAAGACCCTGTAGAGGCCACAAAACGTTTTTAAAATTTTTAATTAATTAATTTTTATTTTATGTGTATGAGTGTTTTGTTGTCTGCATATCTGTAAGTACATTCGTGGTTGCTAGCAGCTGGGGTGGGGGGATTGAGAACCAAGCCTGGGTCCTCTGTCAGTGCTCTTAACCACTGAGCCTTCTCATAAACATTTTAATGTATAAGAAATCTTGGGTCATTAGTAAGATTCAAAAGAGAAATGATTGAACTCATAATGGTATGTAATTTCCTATGTATCTACAATTAAAATAACTCATTTATATTTATCTTGTACAAAATATGACTTAAATAAAAAATTTATTTGTGTCTACATGATGTGTATGTGAGCCTGTGTGTGAACGTCAGAAAACAACTTCAGGTGCTGGTCCTCACCTGCCTTGTTTGAGACGGCGTCTCAGTCTGTTCACTGCTTGCTGTACATTCTAGCCTACCTGACACATGGGCTTCCAGGAGATTCTCCTGTCTCTGCCTCCCATCTCATACTAGAAATGAGTGCTTGGATGAAAGACGCAAACCACTGTGTCCAGCTTTTACTGATCTCCACTGGCTCTGGGTTGTCAGGCTTGAGCACAAAGTGCTTTTACTCACCAAGCTACCGCCTTGGCCCCAAAATATGACTTATGATTTACCAGCAAAATGCTTTTTAAAAGCTATGTCAATATTCTACATGGACACTGTAAGGCAAAGAATCAATAAATCTGATGAGTTAATCATACCAGGAACTGCTGTTTTTTACTTTGTATTATTCTGTTGCCCATAGTCACAGTTCAAAGACAATGAATACTTCTGAGGGCTGAAGGCGTGTGAATGACTGTCAAATGCTCAACAACAACAACAAAAAGCTTTAATGGCTTTTCATCAAGGGAGGAAGGAGGGGAGACACCAAACCATCAGTAAGGGAAAACAAAGATGCCATATACCACAATAACCACAGGGAAAGCTATCATTTATTGCCAACCAAAGCCTCAGTGACCACTATCATCTGGGATACTACATAGTATAAGAATACCTGGCATATAGCCATTTACCAGTTCTATTGTGTAGCCATTATTCAGCGGTATTTCCTCATACTAGTGACAATCAAGGAAAGTAATTAATGTTTAAAAATAATTTCCTCTATTTATAGGGTCCAATACTTCCTCATGATATGAATTTTCTACAATATCATATTAAATCTATTTTTTGTTGTTTTTTACTTGGTGTGAGCAGGTCTTGCTATTTAGTCTATGTTGGCCTTGATTTCATGATTTTACTTGCTAACAGCTACCTGTAACTGGCATTCCAGAGGATCCAACAACACTTCTAGACTCTGTCTGCAATGATACATGGTGCGCTACGTGCAGGCAAACAATTCATACACATAATATATGTATTTAAAAAAGGAATACTGGATAGCCACTCGTTAGTGCTATACACTACCAACATGTTTTAAATGTTTACTTTTTGGCCTGGAATTCTCTTTGTAGACCAGATTGGCCTCAATTTCATAGATAGCCACCTGCCTCTACCTCATGAGTGCTGAGATTAAAGGTGTATACCACCACATCAAGCAAATGCTCAATTTTAAATGTAAGTTAAAGCCCACTTGTAAACTGGACACAGTGGTACACACCTGTAATCCTAACACCTGAGAGGCAGAGGGAGAACTGTTCCAAGTCCAAAACCAACATGATCTACATAGAAAATTCCAGGTTGGTCTGGGCTAAAATTGAGACCTTTGCTCAAAAACCAACCGACAACAAAACCCAAACAACCAAAGCCAAACAATGAAGCAATGTTGCATGATGGACAAGATAATTCTGAAAACCTGAACTGCTTTTAGAATAGTCAAACATATAGAAATTCACTTTAAAACATTAGAAGCTCTACTTAAGAGGGACATAAGCACAGATGTAATAACAGCACAGGTATGACATTTGAGATACTAGGATTTTTGAAAAAGGATGCTTCTGTTTCCAAGAGAGAATATATACACATGCCACTCAAGAAAGAATTCAAGTATCTTCATGAGACAAAATCCCCCACAAGACTAAAGAGAAAATCACAGAAGGGAACAGTTTAGACCTGATTCGCTTCTAGTGCATCATTAAAACTGCAAATTTAAATTCTCAAAAATATGAATTAATGACCACTCACAGGATTTTATTAATCACTTTCTTATATTTTTAAAGGGCTATGGAATAATCAATATGGGAAGACTAACAGACAGTTCTAGACATACCTCAAAAATGGGCCACCTGAGGCCAGGCATAGTGGTGCACACCTGTAATCCCAGCACTTGGGAGATAGGCGGAACTCTGTGAGTTGGAGGCCAGCCTGGTCTACGGAGAGTTCCAGGCTAGCCAGGGCTACATAGTGAGATCCTCTCCCAAAAAGGGAAGTGGACTGAAAAATAATTCAAGTATGGAAAGATACCATCCTTATTATTGTTTACAAGTCCCCAAACCCCAGCTCTAAATACAAAGAAATTTAGATTTACCAGATCCTGACATCAGTGGTGGCTATCCACTTCCCATGTGCTATGCATTCTAATGAACTCCATAGAAATCATACAATTAATACAATAAATCTGCAAATCTGGTGTATAGATCTATAATCTCTATCTAAAATTCATGGAGCAAGATGCATTTCTTAAAGTCCAGGCTTTAAGAAGAAGGTACAATGTACCAACTGTTTGTAGCAGTTAGGATGCCAGCAGAAAACAGGCGGCACACTCAAACTGGGACCCAAGAGATTTCATATAAAGAGTAAGACCGGGTTTAAGAAAATTATGCAGAAAATATGGAGATAGTACACTTGAAGTAGAGGAGTGATCCCAAAGTACACACACAGATAAGACTGCCCAACAAAAACCATAATCACATGAAGAAGCAGCCAGATCACAGTCACACTGCAGGCAGGCACCATGAGAACACATTCCCCACCTACGGCCTCCTGCTTGTATGTCCTGTGGGCCAACTGGAATTCAGATAGAAAAGGCCAATAAAATCCTCTACACAGATCAGCCTCTCTGAGAGGGAGCAGGATAGAAAATAGACAAGATACCCGACACATAGGTCAGCACAGACTGGTTTTTGTTATAGCCCCAGTATACCAGCAGCTGTGACAATAAAAGCTTATTTCTCCCCTTTATAATGTCATCTAGTACTTCTACCATCTTCTAGGGTGTCAGAGAGGCTCCTACTTCCTAGTAGGCAATGACAGAAGAAAGTAAGAGTGGAGAATTATTGGAGACCACTGCCCTGGTTCAATTTTGCCAAAAGTACGCTTGGTAGAGTGTGCCAAGTCACCATCAGCCAAGAATGTCTATTGTCTATGATGGCAGAGCCAGATAAGCATGTATGCAGCCACAGGTTCTGAAGAGTTGTCTCTTATGTTTAGATTAGACAGAAAACTATACTTTAGTTATACTGCTGTGTGAGCATCTGCTCTACACCTGGTAAACAGGCCACATTTTGTTGTCGATCATTTTCCTGAGCCCCTGTAGAGAAATGTCCTTTGATCGCCTATCTTTTGTTCTTGAATACCCGTTTAGAGTACCTCTTTTCTGGGAATAAAACTTCAACAGCTGGAACCCGGGAGCTCTTCATTTTATGGAACAGGGAGTCTCCTAGTCCCCAGCTTTCTTTAATATTAAGTTGTCTCATGTATTATTTTATTATATACCATGCTGTCCCTGTTTTGTGTCCACTGCCAAAATGACTATGCAGGATGCTTTGAAGCCAAGAAGCTATGCAAAGTAAAGTGTAGGCCTGTACATGATATACATGTGCTGTTTCTTCTGGGTTAGATTTGGTTGCAGCTTTAATCAGAGCTGTGATTATCAACCCCCTAAGACCCTCATGAGAATGGACCAATTTACCATTTTCATATGAAAGGAGATAGAGTTCAGGAGGCCCAAGGATGTACAAGAACAAACAGGTGCTGGCAGGGGAGGAGATTCCAGTGATGTTGCCACCAGTAGCCAAGTGTGGCTTTTTTATGACACTGCAGACTGAGTCACCCTGTTCCTATAACACTATAAACTCGGCTCACTAATCTGAACTAGAATAGAACGATTCCTTTGGTCTGTTGTTGCCTATTCTAATGTGAATAGAAATAGACTGCCCAAGAAATGTAAAACAACTCAAGTGACCAGGACCCAAGCACACGGTACCCACCTACAAGGCTGCTGGTCATATGGGGGTAGGATGGTCATATGAATGAAAGGATGTCGAGAAGCAGAAATATTAAGTTTATGTCTGGCAGTAGATTATATAACACCTCAATGGAAGCCAGGATGGCTTCAGAAAGTTAACATCACCTATATTTTTGTAGTGAAACACTAATATCACACTGAGTGTTAACAAAGATTGTTAAGACTAAAAAAATCTCATATCAATTCAGATAAAGTATTCTAAATAATTCGGGTACCAAGCATTTCTATTATTTCAACTTTAGCTTGTCAGAGATGAATGTACAAATGACCAAAGAGGAGCTAGAAAGCAGAAGTGCGATTTTAAATTTGGGCTATGGCCTGCAAATTTGGATTTATGATACAGAGAAAACTTCAAAAGTTTAAATATCTACTATTTTAGACATCACTAACAATATCAGTTTTATAGCCCTGAAGAAACGGAAGGTTTTTCAATGAATTCCCATGTGTATTGTCTCCTCTCCTTTACAATCACTCATTATGTTAGAAGGTAGAAGGACTTCAAAGAATAAGAGGTCACTTGACCACAGGAAAGCCAGAATATGGTTAAAGGGAGACAAATTCTGAAAAGTGTAAAATCCTAAAATGACTGATTCTTCACTGCAGAATTAGGCAAGGTTCATACAAAAAAGAAGGTACTGACATCAGAGTTAGGCCTTGACAGAATGTATTTTGAACAAAGAAGGAAAACACTCTGGACAGACTAACAATATAGAGGTCTTTCAAGGTCGGATAAGTGCCAAATGATTTTTTTTGTTTAGGAGCATTGAGATCAATAAGAAAGAGAAGATAAGAAGAAACTCAAGGTTGGGGAGTTAGCCATTGGGCTAGGTGATGATGGAATTAAGAGTATGCCATGAGTAAGAAGGAGAAAATACTGAATCACATAGGTGAGACTGGGTTGCTGGAAACACATAAAGAGTTGTTCAGCAAGGCATGGTGGGTTATACCTACTACCTCAACACTCTGGAGGTTGAACTAAAATAACAGTGAGTTCAAGGCTAGCCTGGGACACACAGCAAGACTCCAACTCAAAAACGTTATACAAATTCAAAAGGTCAGAATTAGAAAAATAGAATTAGTCACTAGCCCATAGTCAACTCTAGGCCAAAATAGGACTACAACCATTATATCAATGATATTCCCCAAAGTCCCCAGAATGAACATGCCAATAGATCATATAATAATAATAAAGCACAGCACCAAAAATAAATAATATAATTATTAAAATATATTATAAATATTATTATTAATGTTATTATTATATAATTATTATATTATATATAATTATTATATATTTTATTATATAGTAATGATTATTAAATATAAATATTATTATAAAATATAAATAATAATAAAGCACAGCACCAATTTCTGGACATTATCCCAGTACTCTGAGTTACGGTGTTTACTTTGGTTGCCAAGACATTTCTTTGGTTCACTTCTTAAGCATGACCACACTGACCTCTAGTTAAATGAGGCTACTATATGACTATATAAGATTTAGCAAACATTTGTCTACTTATTCAGGGAAGGAAAAGTAAAGCAAGTAAGGACATGTACTGACTTGCTCTTCTGCCACTTAGGCAATGATTTCCTTGTATACCAACACCACTGTTCTCCCTTGCTGTACTTAGACTGCGTGCCAAAACAACACAGAAATTAGCACAATATTGCCCAACTTCCTTGCACACTGAATATCAAAGAAAAATACTCATCAAAACACAAAATTCCTTTAAAGAACTTACTTAACATCATCAGATAGGTGGTTTAATACATTTTTTTAAAGAAGCAAACCTCATATGGAGACAGTTGACCTTATTTAAGAGGTTACCTTATTTACCAATGTTTAAATTCCTGGAATGCAAAATTCCAAAACTACTTTTAAAACTTCAAAATATTAATGGAAAGAAACTACCCTATAGTACATAAGCAGGTACCTGTGAGGAGAAAAAATCCATCACACTTACCTGACTTAAAATCGTGATAATCACAAGACAAAACAGTATACTCACCTAAAGAGTCATTCATCTAAAGAAACCCATTAAGGTATCTGTGCAGATAAGATCACAGTGAGGCACTCACTGCATTCTTTAAGTGAACAAACAGATTTTACAGAGACTTCATTTGAATTCCTTAATCTCTGCCTGTTTACATTAGATGTTTGGAAATCATTCATTTGGATACTTCAAAGAACAAATGGCAGGTGAGGTTTGGAACATGTGACTTATTTGCTAGCTGTATTAAATAACACTCTGTGAGTGAGAAGTCAGATTTTTATACGAATCGCAATCTCTAGGACCACAGAGAAAGGCTGAATTTTCAATCTTCAAAAAGAAAAATCTCCCAAATCAAAAGGTAATATAAATTTGAAAATTCTCAATGAGTTACTGTAGTGAGTGAAAATGCAACTTCTTGTACATATTTCCAAAATTAAAGTTTGAGCTTTAAGTTAAAAGATTACAAATTTAATTATGCTAAGCAGGGGTTTATTGAATTATGGATGTGGCAAGCCATTGTTACTTGAATATAGGATATAAGAAAACTAGCATAACTTTAAAAATGGTATAGTACTAAACTTTTGGCATATAGATAATCTATGTCTTTACCGTCTTCATCTACTAAAGAACACTGGGCTAAGATTCAGACTGATGTTCTAGTTCTGGTCATTTTTAGATATCATTCCCAGGCAAGTTATGTCTTTGTGTGAACCCAGTGAAGTGAACCTAATAAAAGGGCTAAATTTTTTCAATTATAAATCTCCTTTTTTTAAAAACAAGCTATGAAATGCTCTAAAAGCTAGCTGTTCCCCTCTCACCCCTAAAGAAAGTAAAATGAAGGAAACTCCAACACTCTGAACTAGTTTAATGTCTTTTAATTTGGGGTATAAACATTTTAAAATAATATTCTAATTTGTGATCTAAGCTTAAACCTTAAACGGTTGGGCTAAAAGCCACAGAAATCTAAAGAAGAAAATGTCATCATCTGTTTTCATTAGTTACTTCATTACTCTCCAAAACTGTCTTATCCTTTGTTGATATTCTGTGGAATATACTGACTTCAAGCCCCCATTCTTATTTTATCAGCTGCTTCATGTTTAACCTTTTATTTACAAACAGGAAACCAAATTAAGCTCATTTTAGTATTTAGAATGCTTATTCCTGAAGTTGGTGACCATAGATAGAAAACAGGTCTTCTATCAGGAGATAATTAGATGGGAAACTTGTTATTTGTTCATTAATAAACAATGAAAAAGCCCATTTACATTACATGAGTGTACTAAGTAAACATAATTAAGGATACATGCCTTCTTTGTGATCCAAGTATTAAACTTTTGTAATTCTGTTAGTAAAGGAAAATGATGGTCAAGCCTACGTTCACCATCAGCCTGCTCCTCCTGTATACCCCTATTTCTGCAACAACTTCAACCCCAATGACCACAAATTCTACAGAAAGTCCTGGGACAAGCTCAATTTCCACCGTGAGCGCAAAGTACTTAGTAAACCTAAGTACTACAACCACGACACACCACTTTAGGAGCAGCCTCAATCCTGAGACGAAGACTTCAGAACTCATTTCCAAGACCACCTTGGAATCCAAGGTGACTGAGCATCCCTTGGAACCCAACCTGACGGTACATCCCAGGACAAAAATGAATGCGGAGACAGTGACAGGTGGCGGCACAGCGCTCAACACTCCCTTTCCTTCCTGTGTACTTTTACTCTTTTGTGGAACTGCTTGTTTGCCTCAGTTCCCTTATGTGATCTGAATGATAGGAATAAAGTTTATTCTAACTTACCGCTTAAGAAGCTACCATTATCCTAGTGTGATGTGGATGCTGCCAAGTTTTAATTTTATAATTTTAATGTTACCTGAATATCACAGTTTCCTTCTTAGAAAAGCGTAGCACCCTATTAAACATCAAACTAAGCAAAAGATCACATTTCTGTTTTGAATGTTTGCGAAACTGAACTGGAACTCAAATGTTTATATTAAAAGTATGAGAAGAAATTATGTAGGTGGCATGTAGCCAAAAAAAAAAACAGGAGGGGACATAAGAAAGGAAATAAGGAATGGAGGAAGCTATTTTATGCTATATAATTTTTTATTAAATAGACTGCAAAGTGCTGATCTGGAACGAAGAAACAACAGTTCAGTACAAAACAGCATGCTCATCTATAGTGCCCTATTCTGTGAATGTCTGATAGTAATGGGTCATTCTAATACAAAACAAGTGCCAGTTCCTCTAATCTTTGAATTGCAGAATACTGTTGGTCCAACGATTAAGAACTAATTTTGAGTAAACCCTTGTTTCAAAAGATCATTTGCAAATAAGATGCTAGTAACTATGAATTCATTTTTTCCACAAAAGTCTCCTGTTAGATTTTTTTTTTTTCTTTTTTGATACAGTGTCATATTATGTACTGGCCTCAAACTCACTATGTAGACCAGACTGGTCTCAAACTCACTATGTAGACCAGGTTGGCCTCAAACTCACTATGTAGACCAGGTTGGCCTCAAACTCACTATGTAGACCAGGTTGGCCTCAAACTCAGAAATCCATCTGCCTCTGCCTCTTGTTGATTGGATTTTTATGCTCATTTACAAAGTTGGATTTCACTCCCCAAATTCATGTATATTAACACTAGTAATTTCGGTGAAATTAATAGTGTAGTTAGAAACTATGGGTTAGATTTGGAACTTGATTGATTCTAATAGGTATGCTACCAGGGATCAAATATATATCCCAACAGGATTCCCAAACAAAAATGAGAAACTAAGCACAAGTGAATCAGTTGGAGTACCTGTTAAACATATGAATTAGGCCTTGCCCCTGGATTTTGTGGAATATGAAGATAGGGTCTCAGGATATATATGGTTAATTATCCAGATCCAATAGCTGGGTTGGGATTTCAGTTTGTCTACATTATTTTCTGTTAATACTACTTCAGAAGGTTATTGTGAGGATTAAATGAGAAATTATATAATATACACACTTTGTCTGATATAGAGATAACAATACATAAACATTAGTTATCACCATCATTAATTCAACCAAAAAGCCACTATTCAAGAACCAAAATATAGTCAGGCATGGTGTTGCACACCTTTAATCTCAGCACTCAGGAGGGATTTCTGTGTGTTCAGGGCTAGCCCGGTCTACATGCTGTGTTTCATGCCAGCTGGGGCTATGGGGGGACCCTGTCTCAAAAAAAAAAAAATAAAGAGTCATAATATGCCCATGAGGAATCTCTCCACTGCATTTTTTAAATCTTTTTTATTTTTTTCCAAAAAAAAAGAAAGTTACTGGGAACAAGTAAAAAAAGACAAATAACAAAAATATAATATTGGTCCCTTGTATTCTCTAAGCATGTTCACGCTTCTAAGTAATATGAACAATGTGAACTTTCTGTTTCGTTCGGCAATGGAGGGAATTTAACCCTGGGCTCCATACATGCTAAACATATGTTCTACTGCTCAGCTACACCCACAGCCCAAATGTGAACAAAATTTTAAAGGTCTTTAAAAAAATAGGTATTTATTTGTTTTGTATGTGGGCACACATACAAAAGGCAGTTCTCTCCTTCTACTATGTGGGACTCCAAATGAGAACAATTTAATGTGTTTAGTTGCATCCATTTCTCTGTACACACACACAGACGTGCACATTCATTCTACTTTGCACGTTGTGAAGAAATGTCAGAGTCATCTTTTTGGGGTCTGTTTGTAAGAAAAAAAAAAAATCTCATGATAGCCAAGGCTGGGCTCAAACTTGCTATGTAGCCCAGATTGTTCTTAAACTTCAAATTCCTCTTTAACCTTCTGAGTGCTGGGACTGTAAAGTGCACCACTATACCCAACCTTTTCTGGGTCTTTTTAGAGACCTTGTGGAGAACTTTCACTACTTCTGCATACCCACTCATCCCCTTTTCTTCATTTTACTGGCCATACAATGCTCCTCTGGGAAGCCCTGCCCTCATCTCTGTCTTGCAGTTGACGTCATTCATCTATGGTTTCAGGACTGAGCTCCAAGAATGAACGAGTACACAATCCAGACCTAGAGAACCAAGAAATTATATCTCCCTTGCTAAAGTGATTGCCCTTGCAACTGACATGTGATGCAAGGCAAGCTAAAGTCACTAGGAAAGGTATTTTTCTAAAGAGGTTGTTAAGTTGGGAGAACATAAACCACTGTTAGTCAGTCTGGGAAGAGCTTCTTGGGAATAAAGCCATACAAAGAGAGCAGTGTGAAGTACCAGGGAAGACATGTTCAGACAGCATGTTCAAAGCTGTGCATCTAGACATGTAAGATGCTAATACATCTCTTGATCTTCTTCAGTACACGTGCCTCTTCTAGTTTACACAAATTTAAACTGCATTTCTGTCATTCATAAGAAGCAAAATAAACACCACACTGCATTATTACATAATATTCCCCTTTGAAACAGCTGTAGTCTCATTCTTCTTTTGCTACTACAGACAAGGCTGCCACCATTGTCTTTTACTGCTGCAGCACAAAAGCATAAACATATGCAAAAAAATGATAGGAAAAGATCAGATAAATAAATTAGGCCAAATTATCGAGTACCTTGTTTGTCTGAATATAGAACTTGGACTTTATACAAGGAGTCAATGGGGCAGACACTAGATTTGAAATGGAAAATGACTACAGAAACAATGTGATTATGCGCTGGGACCAGTTAACTGGGAATAAGGGGTGATGAAGAGGATCCACAGGCAGGCAGGAGATAGTAAGAGTTCCAGCAATTCAGTAGAGAAACAGTCGTCTCAAAAGACATTTCTAAAGTTCCTGATGGTAATATTAGACCATTAAGATTCAGCTAAAGACTGGGTGTGGTGGTGCATGCCTTTAATACCAGCACCTAGGAGGCAGAGCCTGGCTCACAGAGGTCTGTGCGTTCCAGCCAGCCTGGTCTACATAGGTAACAAGTTCCAGGCCAACTGGGGCTACATAATGAGACTCTGTATCTCAACAAACAAACAAACAACAACAAAAAGATCCAATTTAAAATAATCAAAACTTGTATCTAAGGACAGTCACTGAGGAACCCTACATGGCTACATTTTTAATTACATGACTGCTGGGCCAGGAGCATGTGCTCAACTTAGGGCACAAGTATCTATTGGCCGGTCAACATCTAGCACTAAAAGTCTTCCCAACAAAGACACTTTTTAACTAAACCATATTTCATTGCTGGAATTTCAGGTATGCAATACCGAGGTAATAAAGTGGTTTCTAGCTGACCAAAATAAAGCTGAAATGATACAGAAAGAAAAATACTGTGGTAGAGTCCGATATAAAGTCAAGAGCACTCATTTGTTGTCGAAGTGACGGCAGCTTAGTTCTGCTTATGTGTGGGTAGGCACTACTCATATTCACGCTTTTCCTTCGGACTAGCTTCTTGACAAAACAAGAGATGATTAATATAACCAAAGCCTAACTAAAGTACCTCAATGGATAGGTCAGATCTCACAGGTAAAATCAAGACTTGGTGACCAATACTGAGGACGGTAGGAGCAAAAGGAAAGCATCTAAAATAATAAGGTTTCCACATGGGGACATAGAACGGACAGCTAAAGAAAACACGGTGTGAAGATGAGGTTGATCTGAACGAAATACACTGAGTTTTAAACAGTTAAGTCTGAAATGTCTGTAGACTACCTTTGAGATAGGAATACACAAATCAAAAAATGTCTCCTAATACACTGTAATCTGAGCCATAAAAATACAGGACTATCAATAAAGAAGTCAAACTCAGGTGCACTTTGACAAAGTTGGCTATGTAGATAAGGCCTTCATTAATGAGAAATAGTCTCTCTCTGTTCTTTCTACTATGCTGGAGCTAAGCAACAAATCAGGTGAAAATGAGGGCCAAGAGGAACTCTACTAGGCCTAAGAAACTAAAAGGTACAAGGTATGATGACATACAGTTATACTCCCAGCACTCAGGAGGTGGAGGCAGGATGATCATGAGCTCCAGGTCAGCCTGGACTGTGGTAGTGAGGCCTTGTCTCAAAAAAAACAAACACAAAAACAAAACAAAACAAAAACTCACCAAAATTCCAAAGTACTGAAAATTTTAAATTGGCATAGTTACATCCAAAAAGAAAACCTCTAACTTACTGTATACACAACTCAGTTTGTCACACAACTCTATGGGAGAAATAAACCAATTTTATAAGGCATCTTCTCCCTTTTCGATAAAGGAAAGTTCAGAACAGCTGATGGGCAGCAGAGCTGGGAATTCCTGACAGTCTCAAGCTGGTATAATATTTACATATGCTGGTATAATATTCACATATGGACACCTGACTGATCTAATCATAAACAAAAGAGGTCTGTCTTATTTTCCATCAGCTTTTGTTAGAACAGAGAAGGAACATAAGCTTACAGTTTCAAAGTCCAATTCATTTAAATGCCATTCCAAGTAGGAAGAAGTGAAACTAACCAAGTACCCTCAGATTAATTTTCAAAAGGAAGACAGAATGAAGCAAGCAAGAAAAGGCACCTGGCAAGGAGAGCAAAGGCAGTGCCAGAGCCACCTGAAGCCACAGTGCTTCAGGAGGTGCCCTGACAAGGGACAGCGTGAACAGACCATCCATTCCAGGGTGCTCCTGGCCATCTTGACAGATTTCCCACAACTCCTCTGAATTATTTCTTAAATCACCCTGATGCAGCCTTACACAGTATATTGCTAAGGATTCTCAGAAACAGGCTCTTAAAGTTTTATTTGTTCTTGGAGGGCGGGGGGAGAAAAGGTTCCTAGTTACTGTGTTGTAAACTCTATTAAATCAGAAAATATCTTTTGCAATTTTTCACCTTTGGTAATTAACTCACTGTAGAGAGTATTTAAAAATTGATGTAGCAAAGAGAAATCAATATGAAATGAAAGGCAATTCCTAATATAGGAGCCACACTATAAGATAAGATGGTAGATTATCCAAGTATGCTTGGTTTCAAGAGCTATTAATCCAAGTAGGGGAAAAAGACATCTCTCTACATTTACTATCATTAAAAAGCAAAACTCTATTAAAAAGGGGCTAAAACATAATTCTTACCTCCGTGCAACATAATAAAAAATAGGATTCCCAGCTTTGGAAGTGCCAGCTTGGTAGAAAATGCTTAATGTTTTCAAAGCCTTGAACTCTTCTTTTTCATGTACCTGATGCCTAAAAGAAAGGAGAAGAACTTAGAGGCTTCACACAGTTCCCTGAGCACCTACAAATATGGTTATTCAACAATAAAATTTAAAAAACAACAAATACTGAAAAGTCAGCAAGTGTTCTGAAGGGGAACACAGCACTCCAAATGTCAAAGTGCTGTCCTCTGAGTCACAGAAGCACTCTGGGCACTATTGCAACAGAACTGATACCCAGCACATGGACCACAGGGCTGTTCTATACTCATGATATTTGTTCCAAATAAAGTTATCTGAATTTTCATTTTTTTCCCCTGAAACATCAGTTTATCAATCTTTTCTTTTATATGGGTTTTAAACGAAATTGAACAAGATTTTTTTCTTGATGGTTACTCAGCGGTACCAATATTTACTGAACGTACACTTTAATAATCTAATTTTGAATTTCTTTCATATTAAATTCCAATATGTACTGACATACTGTTCTGGAAAAACATGGCTTTAAAAAATATTATTTTTATTTTTTATGTGTACAAGTGCTTTGCCTGCATGTAGGTAGGTGCACCTTTGCAATGTAATGCCTGTGGAAGTCAGAAGATGTCAGATCCCCTGAAACTGGAGTTAAGGACGATTGTTAGCAGCCATGTGGGTACTGGGAATTTAACCTGATCTTCTGCAAGAGCAGCCAGTGTTCTGTACCGCTGAGCCATCTCTCTAGCCATTATGTTGTTGTTTTGAGACAGTGTTTTACTATGCAGTACTGGCTGGCCTGGAACTCGCTGTGAAGACCTGGATGGCCTTGAGATCTGCCTGCCTCTGCCTTCAAAGTGCTGGGATTAAAGGCCTGCATTACCACATATATTCTGCTTAAACTTCGTGTGTGTTTAATTTGAAGCTTCATGTAATTTACAAATCCTGGGATGACAATGAAAAATTTTCATCTGTCATCTCTACAGATTCTACCTTTTTCTCATTCTCATGAGATGTGGGTACTGAAATACCTACTGGACATATATTCTATCTTCTGTATTTCCTGACCTCTTCTAAAATCTTTCTTTTGTTCCATTTTCTGAATGGACACTAGGTGATTTTCTCAGAAATATCTAGGTATGGCTTTAAAATTTTGATTTTACTTTTTTATTAATACAAAGAACTGTTACTGGAACTAGAGAGATGGCTCAGTGGTTAAGAGGACCAGGATTCAATTCCCAGTATCATATGGTGGCTAACAAACATCTGTAACTTCAGTTCCAGGGGATTCAATGCCCTCTTCTGACCTATATAGGCACTGCATGACATAGGTGCACTCACACACATGTAGGCAATACACTCATACAGGTAAAATAAAAATATTTTTTTTAAAAAATGGTTATTCAGCAACAATAATATATTTTTTAACTAAATAGTGAAAAAAAGCAATTTTTTTCAAATTTATAGCATGTTATTCTTGAGATTCAGGGAGAATAAATCAGTATTCCCAGGAATTCTCAGAAATCTCAAAACTGATTATTTTAACCAAACTTCTAATAATTGTCAAATTCTATTATTTGAATAGCAAAAATTCTTATTTAAAGATTAAAATACATTAAGTTTAGTAGTGCTTATATAAAAAAATCTAAGGCCTACAGAAATATTCTAACTATGAAAAACTTAATTTAAAATTCAGATCTCCCAATAAGGAAACAGCCACCTATGGAATCACATGTGTACACTGACTATCTAGTACTTAGTTTGCACTGAAAATGTGCTACGCCTTGAGAGAACATCTGAAGCACATATACAAAATATACTATATACATGTGCCAACTCATTAGCACAACTTTGTGATTTTTTTTATTATTATTGCCCTTTCTTGTTCTCCTTTCTAAATGTTGTAAGTAGTACAGAGTTTTAAAAAACTATTTTATTTTTTACATAGGTTGAATATCTCTTACCCAAAAGTACTTGAGGCTAGATGTATTTCAGATTCTGAATTTTTCTGAAATTTTGGAGTATCTCCATATACATGAGATATCTTGGAATGGGATACAAGACTAAATACGAAATTTGCTTATATTTCATACATGCCTTATCTGAAGAGCATGAAGGTAATTTTTATAAGATATTTTTAGGACATCTATGTTTTGATTATAAGAAGTCATATTAGGTTGGGCATGAAATTTTCATTTTAGGTTATGGAGATTTCAGGCTCTGAATTTTAGATTGGGGCTCAATCTGCATAGGTTTTCTTTTACAGAGTATCTTATTGCATCTTGTGGCCAGACAAAGAGATTGCTAAATTTAGGCCAGCATGTTGATGGGAAGGAGGCAACATTTATTTTCTATTAACATGGATATCACTTAACATAGGAAACAGATCCCTACATGTATAAGTGACTGGGAAGCTACACACACATATAGGATTACTTGCTTTTATTTCTTTTTAGTTTTTGAGACAGGATCTTACTCTGTAGTCTAGGCTAGCCTTGAACTTGAGGTGATAGCCCTGCCTCAGTCTCCCAAGTAGTGGGAACAGAGGCATGACCCTCCATGCCTGACTTTACTTGAATTACTTCCAAGGATAAAATAACAAAGCTGTTTTTCTTATTTTGTAGTTATTGTTTTCTGCACTGTTGAGATAGCTTGGCAGACAGAAGTGCCTGCCACCAAACGAGGTGACCTGAGTTTGAACTTGGGATCTCATGGTAAAAGGAGATAGCTGGCTCCTGAAAAGTTGTCCTCTGAACTGTACACACATAAATGGGCAGCACTAACATACAACTAAAATGACAACAATATTTTTCCCATTTTCTTCTTAAAATTTCTAACCTAAGTAATTTAGCAATTTTTATATGTATTTATTTATTTGGTATGAGAGTGTGCATGTAAGTGTGGGCACATGCAATTACACAGAAGGAGCACTAAAAAATGTGTAGTAGGCCAGAGGACAACTTGTGAAAATAAGCTCTTTTCCTTTCACTGTGCGGATTACAAGAATTAAATTCAGGCTTGGTGACAAGTACCTTTACAGCTGAGCCATTTGGTCAGCCTTAATCTTAAAAAAAAAAAAAAAAAAAAATCTGTTATCTTCTTTAAAAAGAAAAAAGAAACAAAAATACAAAAATGGGACTTAAAGAAAATCACTAGAAACTTAAGAAAATGACATCAAAAATTTCTTAAATATTTTCTTCATATACCAAGTACTTTTCCAAGTATATTGTACATACTAGATCATGTCATCTTCAAAAGCATACTAGACTGCTTTGTAAGAGAAGGTAAAATTCAGCAAGGTAGCTGAGTGTGAGTGAAAAGACACTTGCTGCCAACTACAATAATTATAAATTTGATCCCTAGAATCCATGAAATAGGAGAAAACTCTGACTTTCACATATGCACTGAGCGTGTGTGAGTGCACACACACACACAGAGTAAATAAGTGTTAAAAAAAAGAAAAACAGCAAAAGGCAAGGAAGTTCTAAATAATGATGAGTGGAAAAGTTTTATATTTTGTACTATGTAATTTTCAATGAATTAATTTGAAATTGTTTCTGTGGATAATTATTTCCTAATTACAAAGGAATAGGCATTTGTTACACTGAGCAAAAGCTAACAGAGCTAACAAATTGGAAGAGTGGGTGTGGTGTGTGGTGTCCAATGCCTTTAATCCTAGGACCTAGGAGGCAGAGACAGGTGGATCCCTGTGAGCTCAAGACTAACCTGGTCTACACAGGAGCTCCAGGCCAGTTAAAGCTGTACACTGAAACCCTGTCTCAAAAAACAAAATTAATTAATTAATTAATTAAAATGAAAAGGTATTTATACATTCTTTAATGTACTTGTATTTTTTAAAATATCAATGAATTAAAACAAAATCTTTACATAATCTGATTAATAGCAGGCACTTAAAATGCAGGGTGTATTATATGCAAATCTGTAGTAAATTAACTTCGGAATGTCAGATAAAGTTGTGTTCTTTCTGCTACTGGCACACACTATGAATAAAATAGTCAAACACAGCGACAATGTAGCATTTGCTAAGTAAAAGTACTAAGAAAGACACTTAAAACTACGAATTTTGTCCCCAAAAATTCACTAAAAAAATCTAAGGGGGCTGGAGAGATGGCACAGTGGTTAAGGACACTGGTTACTCTGGCAGAGGACCCAGGTTCAATTCTTAGCACTCACATGGTGGGTATCAATCATCTATAACCCCAGTGCCAGGGGATCAGATGCTCTTGTCTGACCGTCAAGAGCACTGCAAGGACACAGATACTTTTACACACATGCAAGCATATACCTACACACATAAAATAAAATTAGAAATAAAAAATATTTTTAAAATATACACATATGTATTGTTTAAAAACTATGCATTTAGCAAACATCAGGTATGTATCTAACCGTGAGAATGTTTTAGTTCACAAACTAGATTCCGTAAAATGAAATTCAAAACAAATGTCCACAGAAATGTTTGTTATAGCAATATTGAAGTGCACTACATTTTCTGACCCTTAATCTAAAAGACATTAAAGCTATTAACTTTTAGAAAGAGTCTGAAAAATGTTAGTATGGTAGAAAGAGTTCAAGACTTAAAACCAAAAGAACCATGAATCAGATATGGACTCTTAGGCCAATTAGTTATGCATACTGAATGCATTTTCCTTAACTATAATATGAAAACAATGCTGTCTATATGTTCTTGTTAAGTACTAAATGCAAAATATGTAAAATTAGGCTGGTGAAATGGCTCTGTACACATAGAAACCTGCCACCAAGCTTGGTAACCCGAGTTCAATTTCAGGAACCCATACAGTTGAAAGAGAGAGAACTGACTCCTGCAGGTTACCCTCTAATCTCCACATGTGCACTGTGGCATGGATATACCAGCACACAAACAAAATAAACAAATGTACACAAGAAAACACTGCCCAAGCAAGATGTTAAGCTACAATTTAGTAAGACACCACTTTTATTTTTGGTCCTTTTGAGACAGCCCCAACTGTCCTGGACCTTGCTATGTAGAGCAGGTTGGCCTTGAACTCACAGAGATTTGCCTGCCTCTGCCTCCTGAGTGCTGGGGCTAAAGGTGTGTGCCACCAACCCTGGAGACACCACTATTTTTATAAGAAAATCAATATATAAAGCAAAAGAAAAAGTGGTAATGTTATTGTAATGCATGCATATTTAATAAACGGTCTGGTGATGAACTTCGTTTCTCAAAACTAGAGAACAAGAAAGCAATCATCCTTTAAACTTGTGTTTTACCTGGTCATAAATTCCTCAAACTTTGAACTGGTAAGGTTAAGGCTGGACCAATGTGTATCTGCCACAGGTTTGTGCTCCGGAGGACCCAGATATGCAAGAAGGGTGGCCATCTTATCAAAAGGTCGTCTTCCAACAGCTTTATGATCCCTGGGATACAACAAACTTCTTAGAAAACAGCATTTCAGTCATGAACAGTGTAACATTTCTTTATCATTGGCCGCTTTTCTTTCAAGTAAGTAGTCCCTGCTGATTTGTAAATTACATCAGAAAGACCTCAGGGTATTAGAAATATGATCATTTCCCACTGATGAGATTTATGGTTAAGTTCAATTATGTTGCAGAATTGATACTTGTAACGTTTTCATCTACTTTTTTTTTTAAAGGGAAAAAGAATCCACCTTGAAAAACCAGTATTTGGGAAGGGATATATGCAACCAGGAGGAATTGAATATTTTTGTTTATTTACTTACTTATTTTTGATTTATGATTTTGCGTGGGTTTTGAGACAGGATCTTGCTTTGTAGCCTGGTTCGGCCTCAAATTCATGATCCTCCTGCCTCAGCTTCCCAACTGCAAGCATTTTATGAGTGTGTACCACCACACAGAGCTCAAAAAGATTATTTTAAAAACAGATTTTATTTATTATTTATGTGTATCTGTGTGCATGTGTGATGCACGGGGTACCCAAAGAGGATCTGCTGGAGCTGTATTACAGGTAGTTGTGGGCTGCCTGACGAGGGTGCTGATAAACAAACTCATGCCCTCTGGAAAAAATTTAAGGTTAGGGGCTGAATAGATGGCTCAGTGGTTAAGACTGGGGTTCACTTCTCAGCACCCACATGGTAGCTAACAACTGTCTATAACTCCAGTTCCAGAGAATCCAACACCCTCTTCTAACCTCCTTGGGTACTGCACAACATGGGTGTTCTTACATGCAGGCAATACACTCATACACATAAAATAAAAATAAATCAAAAAAGTTTTAAAATTTAAGTTTAATAGCTATTGGACATGTGAAACTATACAAGTAGTATTTCACAAACATCAACTCACAGAAGAAGCATGTCAACACCAACTTCCTGAGGATGTACATCATGAACCTTTCTCACATGTACTTTGACCAGTAATATGCGAGAATACAATTAGCACACATATTTGAAAAGAAATATGACATTATACAGTAAAGCTGAGGCTGGGTATACTCCAGACCCAGCAATTCTACATTTAGATACCACACTAAGAGGCAAATATTATATGACCATAGTAGTGAAAAGCTAGACAAAAGCCTAAATGCCCATCAATTCAGACATGTGAAAACAAACTAATACAATCATTCAGTGAAATACTAACATCAGTTAAATAATAAACTTCAAATAGATTGTTGGATAAAGAAGGTATATTTACTGAACCACTGCGGTAAAATTAAAAAACACACAAAACTATGGCATGCATATGTATGTGTTATTTCATTTTCAGTTAATTTATATGCAGAGTTGTATAAAAATATATTCAGGAAGCATACACAGCTTCAGGAAATAGATATATTTAGAGAGGAAGTATAGAACTGGGAAGCCTTAAATATGTATGTATACACATATGTAACACAAAAATAATTTTTCTTTCTCTCTTAAGAAATAAAATGTTATAGACCTGAAATTATAGCAAAAATATATAATGTTCAAGGTAGCTGGCAAACAGAATAATCAAATTACTGTCTGTATTTTTACATGTTTAAAGTATATATCATTTAAAAAATATTATACTAAAAAACTCTCAAGCAACAAACTATGAATATGTATGCAAATTTTAGAAAAGAATGTTCACCTTTAAAGTTCCACAGTTGATTCTGGCATCACATAGAAAAATATCTTTCTTTTCCTATTTTAGGGCATACATCAGTAATGCCCATTCATATTTTAATTCATTAACAATTCAGAGGGATCAAAATGCCTTCTCTTTAAAGTACTATCTCCCAATTGCTTAGCTTTAGTGTCATGATCTCCTGCCTTCCCACAAATGAGCAAATCATTTTTATTGACACACAAAAAGTCTGGACTCATTTTACCTTACAAAGAAAACGCTTCATACACAGAAAATTAAGCCCTTTACAAGCCTATATAACCTAAAAAGGAAGTAACTCTTAGAAAGGACAGCAAGCAATTTATACTACAAGAGGCTTTGACTAAACTCATTGAACAATTCCTAAATAATTTCAGTTACTGGGTACTTTGTATACAAAACTTTTATTTGTGTATACTTAATAGTATCTCAAATGGGCTTATTATAAAATCTAAACAATAGTGATGTTTTAATTATTAAATTCCCAAGAATGAACTATTCTTCAGGTTCAAATAAAGATAAAATTATCTTTTGATAAATTTAAACTTATCTGTGTTTTGTTGTACATTATGTGTGACAGTTTGCAAATAAGAAAAACTCAAAGGAATCTGGAATTTCTTCACTTCATGTTAAAGTCAGTAGAGTGAATAGGAAGGTTTCTTGGTCACTTACTACAACCTAACTTTTGCCATATGAATATAAGTCTGTATTCTCTATCCAAATCATAATTCCTACTGCAAAAGAAAAAGACACTATTCAGGACCAATAATTTTACCAATTTACCTTTGAAGTGTTCAATTTCCCAAGACTAGAAATCATACCTGTTGCTGGAAAGATACTGGCCAATTTTCTCCTGATTATTCCAAAGCAGACGATGTAAAGCAAGCACATTGCCATCACTGATGAAGGAAAGGCTATGATTTACTGCATCACTTGTAGGACAATCTGATGCGATATCAAGGAAAAACCTGTAAAAGCGTAAAGCCATTAGAATTTTCAACAGAAGGAATACCTACATGTGAACTGAATTTATACAAAGTATAATAATATAGCTTGTCAAGTAACTGAAATTACAAACATGGAGGGTTTATGCCCACAATGTACCTGTCCATAAACCATTTAAAAAGAACAAGATGAAACTCTTTCCATTTCTGATACCTGGCATCTGCTTAGACTTCAAAGTAGACTCTGAGGCCAGCCAACAACAAATTCAGATGGATGAGATCTGGGGAGTAGGCTACTATTTTACAGATAAGTAAACAGAAGCCTAGATTTTAAAACGTCTCTAAAACTGCTGCCTAACTGTCAGACTCAGGATCAGAACCTTGGCTCCCTTAACTTTCTGTGAGTAATCAATCTACTTGAACATAATATTCATTTTCCCAGAACAAGCCTACAGATTAGCTTCAATTCTCCCACAGAAAGACCAGCAAGAAGTATATGTAATGACAGTGAACTGGAAAAGAAGGCATGAGGTCAGCTGATACTGTCAGAGACACCAGGATTACACTGCACTTTCTCATGAATGATCTTATTTCCTGAATAATCTCCTTTTTAAATGTTTAAAAATTTTTTATTTATTTATAACTTATATGTATGAGTGTTTTCCCTGCAAATAAGTGCACCATGGGTCAGGAGGCCAGAAGAAGGCATTGGGTTCCCTGGAACTTGAGTTACAGAGGGTTGTTAGCTGCCACCTGGATGCTAACAACCACATGTCAGTGCTCTTAAATGCTGAGCAATCTCTCCAGTCTGCTTTTACAGTTGTTTCTTTAAAAGCAATCCTGACAAAATTAGCCTGAATTTACACATAAACCAACAACTCAGAGAAATAAAGTGAACTAGGTAAGGAAATTCAGAAATAAAAAAATCTAAAATTGTAAACCTTCAATAGTTCATTTTTTATGCATGAAATTTATATTTTTGCATTATTTGGTCTAAAGGGATTTTTTTTAAGTTCAAATATACTTCCAAACTGAAATATCAAAAATATTCTAACACAAAATACTCTAATGTATTGTCTATATCAATTTGGTTTTAGTTTTTAATAAAATGAATCTTCTTTGTACCCATGCTGTAGCAACCTCAAGTCTTTTATTTTAGTAGCTATGTCAAAAGTTCTCTTGATTTTCAAATAGGGAAACTACCATGAAATTAGGAATCATACAGATTTGGAGCTAGAGAGTTGGCTCAGTGGTTAAGAGCACTGGCTGCTCTTGCAGAGGACCTGGATTCAATTCCCAGCACGCACATGACAGCTAACAATCGTCTGTAACTCCAATTCCAGGGGATCTGACACTCTCTTCTGATCTCCTTGGACACTGTACAACATCGGTGCACTTACATATAAGCAGGCAATACACATACACATAAAGTAAAAATAATGCATAAAAATTTAAAATTATATATAGATTTTATGATGTCTCATAATAAAATAAGAGAAAATGTATTTTTAATCTAGAAAGGCTAAAGAAAAAATCATATATAGGAACTGAATATAGACTGAGCACATGAACTGAAGTGAAAATGAAAACACCTCATTTAAACACATGCATCAATCAATAGTCAGGCTGCTTACCTTCGAGCCAAATCAAAGTTGCTTTTCACAAAATCATTAAAAGGCCGCATATGTTCTTCTTTTGTGAACAAAACATGATTCGCAATACTCTGCAGTATCTAAACAATTAAAAATTTAAAGGTAATCAGATTAATATATGAAAGCTATACATTAATATATTCATCAAAATATGAATTTTTCATTCGTATCTCTAGTGGCAGTTAAAATCAATTAGTCCTTATTCTACACATTATTCTAGGTATTATTTCCATTCTTCACAAATATAATTACATATATGCATATAAAATATATTTTACAGTATCTATCACACATGTGTATTGTGGTATGTGCATTTAAGTATGTGTGTTTGCATGTGGGGGTGCGTGTGTGTGTGTGTGTGTGTGTGTGTGTTTGCAGTGAGGCAGTCTCTCACTTGAATCTGAAGTCTGTCACTTCTGCTAGTCAAGCTAGCAAGTTTGCTCTGGGGATTCCCTGTCTCCTTCTCTAATATGCTGGGATCACAGGCAGACTGTTATGCCTGCCTGACATTTATGTGGGTTCTGAGAATCTGAATTCCAATCTTCATGCTTGTATGGCAAGGTTTTTATCCTCTGAACAATGTCTCCAGTCCCAAATGTTTCAATAATAATAATAATAACAACAATAACAACAACACAAGATCCTACAATCTATATTTTTGTTTCCATTTCAAAATTTCCAGTATTATTACACAGTAAACTATCTTTGGAAGACAGAAATTTGCTAGTACATTTTCCCATCACAGGGTCCATTAGGTACATATTTAATGAGTTCCTTTGTAAAATTTAAAAAATTAAACAGAAAGTACATAACTGAAAATCACATGAATTTCAAAAGCAAATTTAAGACAAAGTGCTCTGAATATGAGAAACTGAAAATTCAGTTGGAAGATAAAGATTTCAAGATTATCAAAACAATTCACCTTTGACATTAACTTCAAGCCTCTTTCGATTCTAGGCGGTGGCTTTTTATCTAAAATCCCTGCTTCATAAGGTGACACAATGGCAGGATTGATAAATCTGAGGAACATGGCACTTCCTACGGCACCGATGCTGTTCTGAGGAAAACGCTGGCTAACCACCTAAGAACAAGGAGTTGAGAACTGAGTAGCAAGTTTCAATTGATCTAAAGAAATGGCAACAAAGAGCTTAAAGGTCAAACTCTGTACAAAATCTGAATCAATCCTCATTAAGTTTTATTTTTTACCTTCTTCTAAAACACCAAAAAATAAGGTTTACCCTTAAGTGTAATCTTAGACAATTTTCAAGCACAATTAAAATATCCATAAAGAAGAAAAACCTCCTCATAGAAGAGACCTGTGAAGAAAGATCCTATTTTATCATCTTTGAGCAATAATGCAAGGCTGATGGGTAACACAAAAATAGACTCAAATTCACACAAATGTTAACATATTTCTCCAACATCAATCACTTGAAAGTATAATCTTTTATATGGCAAAATTAAGTTTTTAACAGCACAGCTCCTAAACACTCTATATGTTATAGTAAATAGTTACACTCTGTTGTGAACTTGTTAAAATTGACATTTTTAACAAGGCTTATCAAATACATTTTTCTTAGACTTATACTTAGTGAAAAAAGCTTATCCACAAGCAAGCCACTGGCAGCTTTTTCTTCATCAGCATACTCCCTGGTATAAGGACCTACCCATTACTTAAACCACTGGAGAAACAGTAACTCTTGGGAACCTAAAAGAAAAAAGGATCCCACCAAAACCAGAACCCCTATGTCTACCTCAATTTATACTTCTGCTAAACTAGAAAAATAAAATAAAAAATTAAAGACTCAGGAAGTAACTGTCTACTATGAAAAGTAGCCCAGACCCAGTAACTTGAACAGACTTATTCTCCCTTCAGAAAACATTCTGCATGGGAGATAAAGTAATACACACACCATATTGGGGGAAATTGTGTAAATCTGACTCAGCTTCCATCTGTTCCTAATGCCTCTCATTTTAACTTATGAAAACTGAACTATTCTGGAATTTAATTTTTGTATCCATCATACAAATACTAATTTTTTAAAGAACACACACAACATTTAATTTCTGCAATTATGCTTGCCCCCTGTGGCTAACTGTGAGGGTGAAGTCTTAGCACTCACTCTGGGAACACAAGCATAAACCTGCATCTCAAGGGCTACTTGGGGTGGGGAATGAGGAAATGGGATTTGTGTGCAGAATCTCACATACCTCTACTTTTCTTCACCTTGTCATGAATTCAAAGATTAACTCATTCTAGCCCATTTAGTGTTTCATGGGTCTGTATTTTATTTTTTAATCTTTTTGAGACAGGGTCTCTCTGTAGCCCCAGCTGGCCTGGAAATCACTATGTAGACCAGGCTGGCCTTGAACTCAGAGATTCGCCTGCCTCTGCCTCCCAGTGCTGGGATTAAAGGTGCGTGCTCTACCAAGTCCAGTCTTGGGTTTGTATTTTAAATGCAACTTTACCCATGTTCTATAGTCTCAGAATAATTTTCTATCATTTCTGATTTAAAAATTATAAAAGTATGATTTTGGAAATGACTTTTTCAGGCGAAGTCTTTATGTACAAACTGACAGCTGAGCTGCTTTTGAGTCATATTTTTTTCCTTTTACTTACACTATGAAGGTCCCAAAGCTTCTCTGTTTTATAGTTCTTCAGGGTACTTATTAAATGCAAGAGAACGACCTTATAATGAAATAAGGGGAACTAGGGGAGTCAGCTAAATACAGCTGTCTTAGCAGACTGGTTTTAAAACCTGAATATTGTTTATTTGTAGCTAAAATGTAGTTTTCGATACAGAATTAGGAAGAAAATCCAAGTGTCTTTACTATCCTAGTATGGTATTTCACCTTTTTGTGGACTTGGAACCTCTTTCAAATTTGACAAGAAAAACAGGAATACAGACAACGTTCATTCATCGTGTAATTTCAGAATCCTCAGGGACAACCATGGACACTGAGTTCTTTTAGAATTCGCAAATTTTGATTAAAACAAATCAAATACTGATAAACTAACAAGACCTTAAAGGCTTTGGGAAGTGAACTGTCAAGAGGAAAGAAGATTCAACTGCCTTTTCTGGTTCTGGTAGCAGTAATTGAACCCAGGGCTCTGTGCATACTAAGCTTGCACTCTACCCCTTGGTCATACTCCCAGACCCCTAAATATTTGTATTTAATTTTAAGGAGGATGCTTTTAAAATAGTAACATACTCATTCATTTTAACTCACTAAAATCTCAAAATAGTTTTCAGCAGCTAAATGTCATAGTCTGGCTTTCAAAGAACCAACTGGTTTATAAAAATATTAACCTTCTGTGAAAATCTCATACATATCAAAAATGTTTATACACAGAGATCTTTAAAATGTATTTTTGAAAAGAGTTGCTATTTAAAAGGTCAGGTATGGTGGCTCACATACATAATTCCAGCATGTGGGAGGTTGAGGCAGGAGTACTGTGGGGAGTTCAAGACTAGTCTGGGCTACAGAGTGAGACCCTATCTCAAAAAACAAAAGTAAAATCAACAGGCAGCTATTGCCAGTTTTCTCTAGAACAAGGATCTATGATGTACAACTTACACTGATTCTTGATTTAAGTTTGATAGCACTCTCAGCCTCTGAACTTAAGGAAAGAATGAGCTAATTATTTTCCAAGAAATAATCCTGGAGACTATCATAAAATTTATTTTCAAGTCTGCACTTTCAACCATCTTCCATATCTCCAAAAATAACTGATGCCAAAATCCAAAGTATTCACACTTCATAAACAGTTTCATGTATCATCTAAATATGTATTTCACTGATAATTCTATCTATATTTTTGGAACTAAAACCTGATAAGACATAACAGTGATAGGAAAACTATAAGTTTCATGAGTCAATTTATAAAAGAACAGTTTTTTCTTTCATCACTAATTAACATCAAAGTAATTTTGTTCAATACACACATACTCCAGTGTTTGTTCTTTACATCTGAGTCAATAAAAATCTAATCTGGATCCAAGGATATTCTACATGTTATGATCAATGTTGGGGAACTTTGTATGTTGAAACCAATTATTAGCTCATGTCTCCTTAAAAGATGAACTATGAAACCAGATGATACAATTCTAAACTACAAACCAGCAAGAGGATCACTAGCTATACATAATGAAATACTGTAAATTCTGAGTTAGGCAAATAACTTCCAAAGTAAGTCTAATTATGCACTATGTTGTACACAGTAAACAGAATCATCTGTGATATGACTACATAGTTAAAAACACCAGAAGCCAGAACCTTGTCTATTTCAGTATTATAAAGATAGTCAGCTTGCTCTTAAAAGAGAAAAAAAGATCATTAGATTCTACTAAACAACTTTAAAAAAATGACATTCTAAATTTATAATGACTCTCATGTCCTCATATTTTGGAATCTATTCTGAAGAACAGCCGATGAGATTCTCCTTATTTCCTTGAAGTCCTATCTTTGTGTTGAGAAATACATTTCAAAAATTAATGTTACCCAGAAACTTAAAAAAAATTGAAAATAACTCTAGTAAAAAAAAAACATTTCAAGAGATAATTTTAGGCACAATCTTAATAAATAAGGCAATGTTAGGAAAGCTACAAAACATGCTATAGAGAAACACAGAAAGCCGGATTTTTTATTTATGTGATATATTACACAATGGCATTAGTATAACATTGAACAAGAATGTTAGAAACAGCAAATTAATTTCAATAGTGATGGTGTATAATATGTTAAGCCCATAAAAGCTGAGAATTAGAAGGCCGAAGCATTAGGAGGAAATATTTTAAGCAGGAATGCCATCCAATCCAATCTATTTGTTCATAAGTTATCAAGTTTCCTTAATGTACTCAAAAAGAAAGTTCTGAATGGACATAATAAAGGTATGTGTTTCTAAAATTTATTCCTGAACTTAAAACAGAACTATAATCTAAAGCTTTATTATATGTAAAGCTAAAATAAAGAGACAAAACTAGACAAATGGCATTTTAAATTATTCCTTTTAAATAAAACAACCTACCTGACTTCTGAAAGTTTTCTCACTGTGTAGTCATTTGAATTATATGAAAAAAGACAGGACTCAACCAGGTAAGGGTAAGCCACACCAACAGATGATGACATTTTTTAAATGAATGCAAGTCTTGTTCTGGACAATGATATTCAGTGGAAGATAATTTTGACTACCACAGTTTTCTTTCTTCCTTTTACATTAAGGTATACTCTGAGAAGCAGGTAAAAACACTTAAGTTATGCTTGCAAAAGAGGTGCTTCTGTAGAAACATGGTCCCACTGAGTTTCCGCCTTTTCATTCGGGTATCTTAACACGGATTTTTCTCCAAGTTAAAAATAGTTTTACCATTAAAATATCTAAAATCTAAGTACAAATATCTAAATCACATCTGAGGCCATCAAGATACAAATAAATAAGAACTAAACTTTGGTAACATTTAGATTAGATTTAGAAAGTAATACTTTTGGGGGAGATATAGCATGTACAAAATTGGTCTCTAGCTCCAGAAAAAAAAAAAAAAAAAAGACACTTTCCCATCCACCATTTACTTATTAAGAAAATCTTTTGCTTCTAGGAAGCCATTCCCATGACCTGGGAACAAGAAGCAAGAATGAAGACAGCATTTCCTAAGGCCTTGAAATTAAGTTTCTTTTGCATTCATTTACAATTTTAAAAATAACAAAATTAGATCAAGAGTATTCACTGAAATAAATGCACTCAAAATGCCTTTGGGATAAATCAAACCAAAGGAACACAGAGAATGTTTCAATGTAACTTAATTCCAGGGTTAATTGAAATGAAAGCTATTTTGTGCCAGAATTAGTAGAATGATTTTTACAGTGAAGGTCAAATAGGCTGAAGTGAAGATGTTCTTAACAAATAGCAAAGATTTTGGTTTGCTTCGAAAGAAACAGCTAATAAAAAGTTCTCCAAACTTACTGATTTTTTGCTTTCCTTTTTTTCTTTTACTGTAGCTTTATTCAGTAGGGAGTGGCAAGTTGCCTACAGAACAGAGATGAGCACAAACAAGTCACGGCACCGACTACATACAGCAACGCAAACAATGTTGGCTTGTACATAAAATCACACAGCAAAATGTAACACAAATGGAATCAACAGAAAACTAGAAATCAACGGAATATTGAGGGATGAACTGTAAACCTGGATTTTATTTTTTATTATACTTTTAAGCCAAGCATGAAATAAATAGCAAGAGACCTCAGGACTCAATCATGTCTGCTATTTCTGGCTATAAATCATGGAAAAACTTTCCCCAAGTGAATTTGGAGGGTAATGACTATTTACACTTGAGCCAATTCCTACCTTTTGATAAATTTTAGAGAAAATGTTCATTTTGAAGCAGACCACACCCTAAAAACATTTTGTGTCTATGTAATTTTTTTCTGATGTGTAAAACACTTCTCTGTGTATCCTTCAATCGACTTAAGAGTTATTTTTCCAATATCGGACAGTTGATTAAGATGCTATTAAGTAAAAATTTAATGGCTGAATAGAGTATAAAGTAGTTTAGATATTCTGAATTAAAAATCTTTGCTTAAAAAAAGGTATTGTTTAAACTTCACACATCTGTGAATGCTTGCAGAGTATACCCTGAAGTGGTTCTAATCAGTCTGTAGTGTCTGTATAAAGAATAATATCTGTTCAACTGGGGGAGGGTGAATATCAAAGTTAAGAAACTGCCGAGAAAATATAGGATTAAACTTTAAAACTGCTAAAAAAAATTTTTTATTATAGGTAACCACTTATCAGAGTATCATCCCCCACTCCAAATCAAAAACCACTTATTCAAACCCACAGATACTTTAGTTTTGTCTCTTAGCCCTCATTCTAGAATGGAGATTTCTTTTAAAATTAAAAGACTTCTGACTGGATTGCACATTACTTTAAAAAACATCTTTAAAACCTAAATGAGAGTTAGTTATGGTAGCAGACTTGCAATCCCAGCCCTCAAGAGGTGGAAGCAGGATGATCAAGAGTTCAAGGACAGCCTAAGCTATATGAGGCACTTTCATATATAACAATAACCTAACATAACCATTAACATAAATCCCTTAATCCATGGATATATGGCATATTATTCTAAAAATTCCAGGCATTGAAACCATAGCCTAAAATAATTTGGGCTTAAAGTTAGTTTTAAACCCATTCATTTATCCACACATCCATCCAAGTAGCTGTGCACCTAGATGCCAACATCATCCTAGGCATTGGGAGGCAGCAGTTAAAAAAGAAAGATGGTTCTTATTTTAGGGAGCTTTGGTTCAAGCTTTAGACTGTTTTCAAAAATAAATAATAACCACGTAAACATGCAGTTTCATGTATTCTATTTCAATTGTGATATATAGCTATCATTTGAGGTTTTAAAATACTTGTCAATTAATCTGGAGAAGCAGATTCACTGGGAAAAGATGACATTAACTTAAAATCGAAGTAGCTGTTTCAGGATTCCCTCACCAGAATAGCCACTCGAAGGATTATATTTTCTTTATTCCAAAATTATCAGAAGGAAAAGAAACAGTATGTGAGAAAAATACATTAATTATAATCTGCCCCAAATTTACAATAGACTATTGCTATGTAACTTTAACCAGGTTCTCTAAATAAAGAAGCATGTAAAGTAATAGAGCTGGTTAAGGATTAAATAAAGTCTTAAAGACCCAAATATAAACTCAAGTAAAAAGAACTAAAGTTCACAAGTTTATTAGCTAGCAATATACTCACTTAGCTTACAAATAGTCCCCAGCACAATACCCAAAGCAGGACCTATGTTTACTAAAGAAAAAGAAAAATGGGCTATCACTCCTAGCAGAGCATAAAAGTACCATTATGTTAATGCTAAAGTTAAAAGGGCAAGTAAAAGCCAGAGAAAAAGAAAAACAAAACAAAAGAAAAACCCCATAAAACTGGGAAGCACTAACCAAAGAGAAAACGAAGTAAGAAGGCGGCTCAGGGGAAAACACACTGCAATCAAAGCTTTTTATTTCTATGTTTGCCTTTAATTAACCAATGTAAAATTCATTCCTAAAAACAAAATATTATTTATAACATAAATTTTGCTCAGTAGTAGTCTACTCTGCAACTATATTAAGTTTACCCATTACTTCAAAAGAATGTACCAACACAGCATTTGAAACATATGTTTTTAAAGGTAATTTTCTGTTTTCATAGCAAGTATTAAGGAAATGTGTGCTGCTCATTATGAAGCACTCTAAATCGCACAGCACATAGTTGTAGTAAGTCATCACCTGGCTACTTTCACCAAATGGTGCCTAACTACTAGAAGGCTCGCAAGAATCCTTTTCACTTAGGTGGGAGGAATGGGAAATTTCTTCCTTCATGAAATATTTCCTAAGTACTTACTAAGTGTCAAGTCCTGTTCCTTTTACATTATCAGTATCATGGTCTCAAATTGGTGTCCAAGTTTGCTGATGATACAAAAACATTTTGCATTAAGGACGACAGTCTCATGAATTTCTAATAAAATTTACTAGCACAGAATATGTGGATCAGGGAATCACAATGCTCATTCACTTAGAAAACTATTTTCCCATGAAAACCAAAGAGGTGGCTCAGATCTTTTAACGTGTGCTCACTGTCTCTTGTCAGCTTCATTTTATGAACAGAAAAACAAATGAATTAAATTTAAAGAGAAACCTAAGGGCAAACTTAAGAAGAGACAGTCACTATATTAAGCTTCATATTATAACTGAACTACCTTCTACCCTTAAGTTTAACTAGCTAAATAAACTATGTGGAGTTTTCCAAAGCTTTCTTGAGCTTCTGAAAAGGCAGTAAAGACATAATAAATTAAGAAACTCAATGCTAAGCATACTTTATCATCTATGTATATTGCAAAACTTTCTTTTTATAGATAGAACAGACACATATTTTAAAATAGAAATGGGGGAAGTTCACATAGAGCAGTCTCATACAGCTTTTTAAAATGATGATTTCACTGACGATGCTATTGTCTCTAAGTAACTAAAGTTGTGTGCTTTAAAAAATAATAATAAAGAGAGAAATGCATTAGGTTTGGTACCATGGAAGCTCTTTCTTTTCTCCCACTCATATGTTAAACTCCAGAGTTTATACAGTATTTTTTCCTTTTTGGAAATCTAGTACAGGGGGCTGGAGAGATGACTCAGCCACAAAGAGCACTGGCTGATCTTGCAGAGGACCCAGGTTCACTTCTTAGCATCCCCATGCTGGCTAACAACCACCCATAACTTCAGTTCTAGGGGACTGGATGCCCTATTCTGACCTCTATGGGTACTGCATAATGGGTGAGCTTACATACAAGCAGGCAATACACTCATAAACATAAAATAAAAGTAATAAATAAAATAGTTTTTAGAAACCAAAACAAATTATAGGCCCTCTCTTGGAATAAATAAATCATTCTTAAACTGCATTTGCAATTAAAAATCAGAAGTCATAGATGAAGAACACAGGCCGAATTTTCTCAACAAGAAGGAAATCACTGTGGACACCTGAACTTAGGAGCCTATCTGACGTGATAGTATTAAGAATCTAATAACTTTAATGATAATGAAATATATCCTATAAGTAGCATTCTACATTAAAAAATGAAGCAAAAAAGCAGAACAGTTTGTCTCTCCTAGGAAAACATGACATAAACCAATTACATCTTAGAAACCAAGCTATCGATCAAGTAATTCACAATGCCAAAAGCAATGCACATGTCTTATATGTAAACGACCCAGAAGTAATTTAGACAGAAGACAATAAACAAGCAGAAATATATAACTCCGTCCAGCCACATACAGCATATTCAGTAAAATCAGTGAATTTTAAGTTTCTCTCAATACCAATTTATTTTCCTTATAATACTTTCAAATGACTCTGAAGAAAAATTAAAGCTTCTTTCAAAGCCAATCCAACAATAATTCTTAATGTATTTTGCATCAAAGGACAGTCAACTACTTGCCAGCATCTGAGTCTCTCTGTGGCACAGTATTCCCCTGAGCTCTGAATTAGGAGTGGCAATCTCTAACTTTCAGCGTACCTGATATAAGCAATGGCAGACACTTCGAAGCTGAGGGGGGAATTCTGAGGAAGAGCTGATGATGGCATGGAAGAACTTCTCAGTCATCTGAAGGAGGTTCCTCTGGTTTTCCTCAAGACTTTCTGAAGGTTCCAACCTATAAAGGAAAAATCAAAACATTATCGTTAAAACAAAATCATACCTTAAAAGTGACTCTAAAAGGAGGACTCAGTCAGACACAGTGTGTATGTAGACTTTTGATCCTCATTTGAATCAACAATAAATTTGTAAAGATCAAAAATTCTGGCACCATGTATGGTGGTTCACACTGCAATTCCAGCACTCAGCAAGCTGAGGCAAGGGGACTGCTGTGAGTTTCAGGCTAGCATGAGCCTCAAAATGAGAACCTGTCTAAAACAAAACAAAATAAAACAAAACCCAAAACTAAAACCAAACCAACAACAGCAACAACAATGAAAAACTCCTGGACTCAGAAGGTAAAGGGAGGAGAACCAGAAGTTCAAGGTCATCGTTGGCTAGGGAGCAAGTTTAAAGCCAGCCTGGGATACAGGAGAAGCAGTCAAATCAACAAACCAATTTTGAGACAATCAGACACTTAACACAAAATTAACCTTAGATATTACTAGAGAACATTTTTCACTGGTAGAGAAATACTACTTTGTATGTATGTGCATGGTTTTTAAAATTATATTTTATTTGTATCTATGTATGTGTGTGTCTGCGTACACATGGGTACATACATGCCATTGTGCATGTGAGGAAATTAGAAGACAACTTTAAGGAGATGGTTCTCTCCTTCCACCTGTGGCACCTGGGGACTGAACTCAGGTTATCAAGCTGGTGGTCATCACCTTTACCTGCTGAGCCATCTTGCTGGCCCTTGTATGTTTTTTTGTTTTGTTTTGGGGTTGTTATTTTTGACACAGGATCTCACTATGCAACCCTGGCTAGCCTAGAACTCATTATGTAGACCAGGCTGGCTTCAAACTCAAAGAGATACTCCTGTCTCTACTTCCTGAGTGCTGGGATTAAAGGTGTGAACTACCACACCTGCAGCATGTGTGTATTTTTAAAGTCTGTATCTTTTAGAAACACTCTAGGATTTACTTTAAAATGCCTGAGCAGAAAGACGGGGGCAGACATTCTTTTAGTTCACATGTCCCTGTCCAAAAGAAAAATATAACATGTATATCTGAATACTAAGGGCTTTAAATACTCTTAATAATAAAATAACCTTCACATTTCTCTCTACATAAAGTTTCTGGGACTATCCATGTTCAAGTATGAAGACTGAGCATATTCCCCTTACTGCATAATCATGCACTATACTGTATACAGTGATTTATCTGTTCTGCTAATGAGTATTTAAATTTTTTTCACTTTTCCTGGGTGTAATAGTCCATGCCTATAATCCAAGCACTGCGGAGATGAAGGCAAGAGGACCAGAAGTTCAAGGTCAGTTTCAACTAGAGAAGGAGTCTGAGGCTAGAACCTGGGCTAGGAGACAATGTCTAAAAAAAAAAAAAAAAGTAAGATATTTTGTTCATTTTTATAGATACCATTTAAATGAACATTTTTGAGCATATGCAAGATTTTCTCTAGAGCAACTAATGGCATTTCTTAGTACCTGAACATGTGTAAATTTAAATCTTAGTGACATCTCTACAATGAATAAGTATGTAAGAACTGCTCTTCCATTACAATCCCACAGATCTGGTGGGTAGGCTGAATATTATCAGAAACGTTTGGGACAAGAAGTATTTCAGATTTTAGACTTTTGTTCTCCTGATTTTGGATTATATGCATAAACATTATCACTTTCTCTCCCAAATCCCAAATGTTCCAAAATCAGAAATTCTTGAGCACCATGTTCAAAAGCTTTACACTTTGCAGCACTGTGAATTTCTGACTTAGTGATGCTCAACTGAGCCAATCTTGCAGGTAGGAAATGGCACCCGATGGGCTTAACTTTGATTTCCTGAGATGTGACAAGGTCAGACACGCTCTCACGTGTTTTGTGGCACCCTAGTTTCCAGCAGTATCTGATCCTCAGTGGACACCCAGAACGAACTGATTCTTACTCCTGTGCTATCCTGTGCTTCCATCCCATAATTAATATCACTATCATTGTCTTATGTCATCCCAGCTGCCTCTGATGTTACTTTTACCTGCTTTACTTCATTACTGCCCACATTCCTTATAGGGTACATATGGTAGCACAAATCCCAGGACTTAGAAGACTGAGGCAGGAAGGTGGTGAGTTCAAGGCTATCCCGAGATACACAGTAAAACCTTACCTTAAAAGCAAGAGAAACTTAAAGCCCACTCAACCAGAGAGAACTGGTTGTAAACCTAGCAATGATCTGTGGCTGGACAGTTCAAAGACTCTAGAGGAGAACCTATTACCATCATACTACTAAAGTAAGAGCTTCAAACTGCCTTCTAAATATTCATCCTTCTACCATAAGTGCAGTTCTCACATTGCATCAAAGAAGCTCCTCTTTACAGCAGATGGAGACTGCTAAAAGAGACCCACAATTGGTCAAAAAAGGGAATAAGTGGCTGGAAGGTACCCAGCCCCAAATGGGACATCTACAACATGACCCCTACACTTAAGGCTCAGGGAAAATTGAGGAAGAGAGGACAGAAAGTCTGTAAGAGCCTGAGGACCAGAATGAAAGCTGTGTAGAAGTGTCTTCTGGACAGGACAGAGATGTTGCTTCCATGAACTCTCAACAATATGGGTGCCTACATAAGATCTGAAGACAACACCTGTTGATATGCCAACATGGAGGGAAATTTCACAAGCCCACTCCAATCCTTCTACATGAAGAGCTACTGACAGTCAATGGCTGCTGAGGGAGTGAGAACCAGCTTTCTGTTTTGTTTTACTTCAGAGATGAGACCCCAATTCTAAGTGGTCAGCCCTAAATAAATGCAGGTAAAGGCAACATTAAATGGACTCAGAGGAAGAAAGAGGGAGAGAGAGACAGAGACATAGATAGAAAGACATGGAGAGAGAGAAACAAAATTATTAGAGGAGATAGTTGGGCTGAACACAGAAGGGGTTGGAGAGGAGATGATGTAGAAATGATGCAAAATGCAATGTATTATTTTATGAAATCCTCAAATAAATAAAAGTTAAAAGTGGAAGAAATCCTTCCTTATAAAACTCACTACTGAAGTAAATGCATGTCTCCTTTATGGCTTATGACTGCCACTAAAGTTCCTTGAAGGAAATATTCATTTTTGTTGCCTTAAAGACTAGCATTATACCTTACCACAGCAAGCGTTACTATTGATATCTTAACTAGCATTTCTATGCTATTTGACACATTACAAAAATGCAGTAGACACTCAACATTGCAGATTCAATACAGATCGGTTTGGTGCAGCTCATGAATATTGTGAGTCTTTAGAAATTAAGACAGACTGCAAAGGCAGACAAGATTTCATAACAGATGAATCTGTTTTGCTTTTTGGAGCAGCACCCTTCTAAAAAGTATCTTTATTTCATGTTTTAGGATTGCTTGCATGTGTATGGGTGTGGGTTTATTCCCTGGATCATAGACAACATATCAGTGGCTACTTCCCTGAAAGGGGTGGGAGCAGGGGGAAAGCTCTTTCCAAGCCGCCATTAACTAAGAACAGGTGAATTTATTTACTTAAGTTATTTTTCATGTGTATGAGTATACTGCCTGCATACACGTAAGTGCACTTGTGTTGTGCAATGCCTGCAGAGGTCAGAAGAGGGAGTTGGATCCTCTGGAACCTGAGTTACAGACAGTTGTTAGCTGCCACATGGGTGCTAGGAATCAAACCTGGGTCCACTGCAAGAGCAGCCAGTGCTCTTAACTGCTAAGCCATCTCTCCAGTCCCTGAATAGGTCAATTGTTAAAGGACAGAATTCACAAAGGCACAAAGAAGAAATGTAAGTGTACTTCAGAAAGAGGAAGAAGGTGGGCCAGAGGCCCAATTCAATATAAGGGAACTTCCTGTATTCCTATTACTGCCATCTGGTGTTGGGTGTTCAGGACTCAACAAAAATTGGCTTCTGCTTTTTCAATGATGGAAAAAAACAACCAACCAACCCATGAACAAAGTATTACACATTAAGTATTGAATAGACTTCACGGGCATTATGACATTGTAGTAGATATATATTTGGTTTCTGTTTCTGGATCCTATCACACAATCTCTAAAACCCTTAGAATTTCTGGAATGATAGAAATAATTTCTTTCTCCCTTCCTCTGGTGGTCTGAATGAGAATGTCTTCCATAGGCTCCAAGTGTTTGACATTTTGTCCCCAGTTGGTGGTGCTATTTTGGGAGATCTTAGAAGGGTGGCCGAAACACTTTACTGAGGGTGGGCTTAGAGAGTTGTTAAGCCTTGCTGGATCTCCAGTCATTCTCTGTTTCCTGTGCCTGCTTGAAGACATGAGTGCTTAGCCTCTGTGTCTATTCTAGCCATGTCTGCCGCCATGCATCCCACCATGATGAACTCTTGCCCCTTTGGAATTATAAGTTATATAAATTCTTCCTTTCATAAGTTTCCTTGGTCAGTGTTTCTATCACAGAAACAAAGAAGTAACTAATACACTTCCTCTTTCCTTTTCTTGGCTGGTTTTGAGACAGTCCCTCTCTCTCTATGTTGCCCAGGGTGGCCACAAACTCTCAATTCTCCTGCCTCACGCTTCCAAGTGCTGGTATGAAACTTTTATGATCAGGATGCCCAACAAGAGTATTTTTTTTTTGTAGACTAAGGAGATGACTAGTGGCTCACAGATCCACTGAGAGCTTCAGGACAGGGACTGTGCACCAAAAAGATCAAGCCTGTTCCCAACCTCTGGGGAAGGGAAGAGAGCCTAAGGTTGAGCGTAACACCAACAGTCAATGTACAATCATGCCTACATAAAGAAGCCTTCATAAGACCTCCAAAGTTGAAGAATAACCAGGCTGCTGAAAATTTGGAGGTTCCTGGAAGAAACACTTGAAGATGGCAAGGAAACCACACCCTACTCCACACATACTGTTCTCTGCCTATCTTTTCCATCTGGCTGCACAGATGTATAGATGTATCCTGTATAATATCCTCTACAATAAGCATCCCTTGTGCCCTGCATAATACCAACACAGAGAAAAAGCCACTGCCAGACACAACCTGGGACCTCAGGGCTGTGGGGAATCCAGCCACTCAAAGAAGGTCCAAACTGTTGCCCAACACCAGGAAGTCCTCCATCCTCCACTCTGCTCCACCATCAGCCCACCACCAGAGGAGTGTGGAATTGTGGCTCATGGTAGAGAACCACAGCTCCTCTTTACATGAGAAAACCACAACTTCAGGTTCATGGAAATAGACTGTAATTTCAGCTCATGGAAGGAGACCACAGCTCCAAGTTGAAAGGAGGAGTCATAGTTCCAGCTCATGGGAAGAGACCAAATGCTGGTTCACTGGAAGGGAACAAAGCTCCAGTTCACAGGAGAGGACCACAGCACCTGCCCTCTGGAGGAGATCTTAAATTTTTTGACTAAAAATTCTACTTATGTGGCTGGAGAGATGGCTCAGTGGTTAAATGTGATGGCTGTTCTTGAAAGAAGACCTGGGCTCGAATTTCAGTACTCACATAGCAGCTAATAACTGTCTGCAACTCCAATTCCAGGGGATCTGAGGCTGTCTTCTGTCCTCTTTAGGTACTGTACAACAAGGCTGCACTTATATGCAAGAAAAACACTCAAGACACGTAAAAATTAAATGGGACGGGAGAGATGGCTCAGCAGTCAAAAGCACTGGCTGCTCTTGCAGAGAACCCAGGTTCCCAGCACCCACATGGTACCCAACAACCATTCATAACCTCAGTTCCAGGGGATCCTACACCCTCTTCTGACCTCCACAGGCATGTATGACACAGGTACACCTTTGAACATGCAGGTAATACATTCATACACATAAAATAAAAATAATAAATAAAATATTAAAAACAAAAAATAAATTTAAAATTTTATTTTATGTGTATGAGTGTTTAGCCTGGATGTATGTAAATGTACCCAGACATGCACATTTTGTTTTTTTGAGACAGATTCTCTTGCTCAACCTGAACCTGGATAATCTGATTAGGCTGGCCACAAGCTTCTGAAAAGCACCTGTCTTGGCTTCCCTATCACAAAGATTACAAGGATGTGCTATCACACCCCCTTTTTCTCATCATTTTTATTTTGTTTTACATGAATTCTGGACATCAGACCGGACATCGTGCCTGCACAGGAAATGCTTTGCTGACTGAGCCATCTCCCTAACTCCCCTTTCCTTCTCATTTCTCAAAGTGGGGACTTAGAACATCAATCTTAAATGTCTTCTTCTCTAATATTTTTATTTAAAGTTACAAATTTCTAAGCCCTGCTCTGACTACGTCCTACACATTTTGGGAAGATATGCTTCCATTTTATTTTTCTTTCTTGGGTTTCAGTCGGGGAACTTTCTATCTAAGCATCTTTAGGTTCACAGCAGTTGTTCCTTTTATCTACTGATGACTCTATCAAAAGCACTTATTGTCTTTTAAGAGGCTTTACTTGCTCTTTTTTTCTTTTGTGTTCCTTCTAATACATTCCTGTTCTCTACGTATATTAGCCATCTGCTCTTTCATTTTTGTCCATATTTTTTTTCACTTGGCTCTTAGTAATCACAGTTATTTTAAATCCTCTATATGACAACTTGAAAATCTTGGCCTCAGCTGAGGTCTGGTTTTGATGTCTGTTTTCTCTCTTCAGATTTAGATTTGTCCTGCTGCATGGCTTGGAGTTTTTTGTTGAAAATCTGGCAACAGCATATTAAGAAATAGGGAGTGGGGCTCAAGAGATGGCTAGGGATGCAGCTCAGTGGTAGAGACCTTGTCTGGAGGTCTCTGGAGGCCCTGGCTTTGATTCAGGCAAAGCACTGTCTGATCCACACCTGGTGACTATTCTTTCTTGCAGTCACTCTCAGTCTTCCTTCTCATCTTTCCTCCTCTCCCTTTCCCCTACTCCTCTCTTTGGTTTCTTCTGACCAGTTGTTTTCCTTTATTTACTATACAATGCTGGGAAGCTGGGAATCAAATCAAGAGACTTGTGCATACTTGGCAAGTCTTCTATTAAGAACTACATCCTCAGCCCTTCAACATTCTTGCTGTAAGTGTGGGGAGTGGACTTCCAAGTTCTTTACTTGTCAGGATAGGCTGCACTTTGATTTCAAGCAACTCAACTATATGAAGTTTGGCGCCTAGCTGTCAAGCATGGCAGATTTCTCTCAGGCAGTTAGGATTTTAGAAAATGAAAGTATCTGGTAAGTCTGCAGTAAAGCCCCAGGACACAAAAATTAACATAGGAAAAAAAAAATCACTGTATACTAACAATGAACTACCAAAGATTTTAAAGATAACATGAATAAGGGCTGGAAAGATGGCTCAGCAGTTAACATCACTGGCTGCTCTATTACAGAGGCAATTCACAACCATAAAGAGGGCTCCAGGAGATCTGATGCCCTCTTTTGGCCTCTGAGGACACCTGCAGACACTTACTCAGACATACATATAAGTATTTAAAAAAGGGGGATTATACAGCGTGAAAGGACAACTTATGAAATGGGAGAGGTATGTGTAATCCATATATCTGAAAGCAGTTTAATAGCCAAAGTATACATACTCTACAGTAAGAAAGCAAATACTATAACCAAGAATTGGGCAAGAATCTAAGTAAACGTTTCTTTTTAAAAAAGCATACAAATGGCCAGCAAGTTTAAGAAAAGCTATTTACTGTCACTAATCAAGGAAATGCAAACTAAAACCACAATGAGGTGTTATCTCACACCCATTAGAATGATAAACTGATTAAAATGGTGAAAAATGTTGGCCAGCACATACGAAAAGGAAACTTATGTACAGTGCTGGGGCAATACAAATTAATATAGTCATTATGGAGACAAATAAAAAAATACAATTATCATTATGACTGATGGCTAATCTGGATTGTCAACTTTATACACCTGGGAAGAAGGAACTGAACTGAGGAGTTTCCTCTATTAGACTGGACTGTGGGCATGTCTGTGGGGCATTTTCTTGATTGCTGATAGATGTAGGAGAGGCCAGGCCACTGCTGGAGGTACCATCCCTGGGTAGGTGGTCCTGGGCTACATAAGAAAGACAGCTGAGCAAGCAAGGAGAAGCAGGCTAATAAGCAGTGTTCCTCCATGGTTTCTGCCTTGACTTCCCTCACCAATGGACTATAAGATGAAAAAAGCCCTTTCCTCCTCCAGATTGATTCTGGTCAGTGTTTTAAAGTATTTTTATTTGGGGGGCTGGAGAGAGAGCTCAGAGGATAACCAGAATGGCTGCTCTCAATAGAGGACCTAGGTTCGGTTCCCAAGGCTCATATGGCAGCTAACAACCATCTATAACTCCAGTTGCAGGGAATCCGATACCCTCTTCTGACTTCCTCAGGCACTTCACAACATGAGTGCACCTACATACACAGAAGTAATACATGTATGTAAGCGCACTGCGCTGTGTAATGCCACAGAGGTCAGAAGAAAGTGTTGAATCCCATGATACTGGAGTTACAGACAGCTGTCAGCCACCATATGGGTGCTGGGAACCAAACCTGAGTCCTCTGCAAGAGTAGCCAGTGCTTTATTACAGCAACAAAAGGCAAATTAGAGAAACTGGTATCAAAGAGAGAGATCTTACTGGGATGGAACATTTTGCTTTGGAAGATTGTGAAGGAGTTTAGAACTTTGGACTAAACAAGCCATTGAGCACTCAGAGCTTAATGAGGGAGGCTGTTCTGTAGGAACTGGAAAAAAAAAAAGAAAGCTGAAAAAAAATGCAGATAACAGAGGCTTGGCTTGTGAAGTTTCAGAGAAAGCAAAACTTCCTCAAAGACTCTTATCAGAGCCATTCATGTAATCTTTTCTATTAATCTGTGTAAGTGAAACCTTTTCTTTACCTGGACAATGAATGCTGGTTAGCTGGAGCTGCAAAATCAGCTGTGTTAAAAGAGATCAGCATCACGGACATGAAATCTTCTGGGAAGTATTTTCTCAGGGTCAGCATGTAGAAGCTGTAGTCTGGAATGGGGAGTGGCACCAAGGCTTAATCTCAAACTGACAGCCAAACTTGGTAATGTAAAACAATCTCCCACATGGTGCAATGGTGCAAGCTCTGAAAGTAGGAGGGGGTCATGCAGAGTAGCTGAGGCTTGGCAGCATGTGACAGGGTTGGAGTCCCTGTAAAGAGGCCAGGAGGTACAGCCTCAGCTGCAATGAAGACTCCTGCATACTAAAGATGCCAGGGCTATGGGATGTTTGCCAAGGACAATGGCAGGTGTGGAATGGAACCAGCCTGAGCCTAAGAGACAAGCTATATTATTCTGCTGGTGGCAGAACTGGAGACATGACACTGCCCAAGTCCTCTGGAGATTAGAGGACCGTGAGTGAGTCCCAGATGTCAACACTGAGGTATTTATACTGTTGGATGTGGGTTGAGCTTTGCTCTGACGATAATTGCCCTGGTTCTTTCCTACTGGAATAGGAAAGTATATAACTTGTTTTTGATCCTATAGGATTTTAAGAGACTTAAAATTTAAAGAATACTTTAAAGAGACAAACTTTTAAACTATGGAATTTTTAAAGATTAAGAATTTTAAGGCAGTACTGTATATTATAGTAACATAAGATCTTGAAGACAAGAAAGGAAATAGTTTAACAGTGATGTTGATATGTCAAAAGTTGAAATCGAATGGACTTGTGATTTTGGCTGTCAACTTGACACACCTGGAAAGGGAAACCCTGAATTGACGAATTTTTTCCATTAAGTTAGCCTGTAGGCATGTCTGTGGGGCATTTTCTTGATTGCTGACTGATGTGGGCAGTGCCATCCCCAGGTAGGTGGGCCTGGGCTGTATAAGAAAGCTACATGAGCAAGCCAAGGGAAGCAAGCCAGTGAGCAGCGCTGCTCTATGGTCTCTGCTTTAAGTTCCTGTCTTTAAGGTCCCACCTTGGCTTCCCTCAAGGATGAACTGTAACTTGGAAGGGGAAACAAACCTTTCCTCCTCAAAGTGCTTTTAGTCATAATGTTTATCACAGCAATAAAAATCAAACTAGAACAAATGACCAAGTATTTCCACTTCTGAAACTAAATTAACCAGTCAAAGAAGTATCTGTACATCCATATTCACGTCGATTATTCTAAGCCAGGATACAAAATCCAGCAAACAGATAAATGGATGAAGAAAATGTGACATATATGAGCTGGGATTAAAGGAGTGTGGTGCCACAAAGCACCCCTGGCATAAGTAAAATTATTGAATGGTAACAGTATAAGAGAATATTGATTTTAGGGTTTAAACTATGAGTATTTAACAAAAATTGGCTAATTTAGTACTTTGGGTCCAACTGGACATCACATACAAAGGCAGAACCAAAAAATGATACAATTTCTAAATAATAATCATTTAGTTAGAACAGTTACCAAAGAACTCTGAATCTGAAAGTAAAAAATCCTCAACTTTTCAGTTTGATCCTGATAGGAAGCAGAATGTTAATAAGTGGCTGACTAAAAGCAGCATAAGATAGTTCATTTCATTAAAAAAATACAATTTTAACCATGTTAAATGCTCATGAAAAATAAAAAAGGGTTCAAAATGTCTTACTATCATAATTCAGTTTTACAATGGTGATGGTAGGGCACAGAAAAATATTTCTTTGTTTACATATGTTGTATGCACATGCATGGTACCTGGTAATGAGAAAAGAAAGTTCTTGAGACGGTTCAAATGCCCCATGCATTACCAATTGACTGTTTCCCTTCCCTTTCCTCTGTCAGTACCACAGGAGGAGAAAGGAGTGGGAAAAACAAGCTGGGTCCGCTCAGTTTGGTGCTGCCCTTCCCCTTCAGGTGTGCCTGCCTGTAGCAATGGTACAGTCTGGAAGTTTGCCAGGGATGCCTGTAGCTATCCAGTGAGGTATGGGAAGTGTTAACAAGTCAATGCGGTCTAAAGCCACTTTCACCAATCTTAAAAAAGAAAAGATTCTTAAGATTAGAGGGCTGGTGAGATGGCAGGTTAAGAACACTGGCTGCTCTTTCAGAGGATCCAGGTTAAGTTCCAAGCACCCAAATGGTAGATAACAACCATCCATAACTCCAGTTCTAGGGGATCTGACATGAACACACTTACATATATGCAGGCAATACCCTAATGCATATAAAAGATAAAATCTTTAAAGCTACCTGTTGACACGGGTGGTAGAAACTAAACTTGGGTCCTCTGGAAAAACAACAAAGGCTCTTAATGACTGAGCAAGCCTTCTCACTAGCCCCTCACAATCATTTTTTATCAGAAATAAAAGTTGTATTTGATTTCCGAGTGCTACCCTTTCATTTGACCCATATAATCTTGGGTGTGTGTGTTGCTGAGGATGGAACCAAGGGCCTTATACATGCTAGGCAAGTGTTTTACCACTCAGTCCTTAGCCATACACTGAGCCTGCCTTCATTTTGAACTTGGTCAAAAATGAAGAACACTGGGTCAGAAAGATGGCTCGGTAGGCAAAAGCATTTGCCAAAAAGCCTGATTGTGGCTGAAGAGTTGGCTCAGCGGTTAAGAGCACTGGTTGCTCTTGCAGAGGACCTGGGTTCTGTTTGCAACACTCACATGGTAGGTAACAACTGTCCATAACTCCAGTTCCAGGGGCCCAAAGCCCTTTTCTGGCCTCCATGGGCACTGCATGTACATGGTATACTACATACATGCAGGAAAAACATTAATACACATAAAATAAATTTTTTTTTAATTTAAAGGCTTATGACCTTTAATTCCTATAATCCACGTGGTAGAAAGAGAATCAACTCTTGAAAGTTGTCCTCTAAACTCCACATGTGTACCATCATGGCATGTGCAACCATACATACATGCATGCACATAGCCCACCACACCAATAGTAATACTTTTCTCAAAAAAGGAAATGAGACATTATTAGGCATCTCTAAACTCAAAGAACTCCATATACAAGAATGTTTTTAAAATATGCATATTGCCTTGGAGCCTAAAGTCCAGAATACATATGAAAGAGTGATGAGGTGAACGTAGATTACAGCCGGACTACAAAGTAATCATCCGTACTGCATTTTTATGTCAACAGGGAACCACTGATGGGTTCTAAGAAAGTAAACAAATTTTTGCAGAGACTGGGCATATAGCTTAGTATTACAGCCTGTGCCTAGCATACACAAGGACCTGAGTAGAATCACTAGCAACACATACACACCAGCAAAAACAAAGAACCCATTTGTGTTTAGATTATTGCTACAGTAAATAACCTAAATACAAAAATGACAATTTTAGAATCACAACAAGGTACTGCAAAAGTCAGAAAGCCATAATATTGAAAAATTAATCAGAGGGCTAAATTGTGTAATATTATGCAGCAGAATAAAAAGAAATTAATCTTGATATTATCCAGAGAAAGAGCTAAGATCCATGGCTAAACTAAAAAAATTAAGTTGAAGACCATGATTTCACTGTGCTACCTTTTATATTAAGCAGTTATAGTACGCTATACATTTTCTACAATTACATATATGTATATACAAAAGAATCAGGAAAATACAAAAGAGAACAAAACAGATACTGTAAGTGGTATTCAAGATGTCTTCAGTGATGTCTGTTAATAGCTTTTATACCTTAAGGAAAAATGAATTTGTAAGTAACTTTCACAACTGAAAGTAAAATGCTGCAATCTCAGCACTGTACAAGTGGAAGCAGGAAGACTACACGTTCAAGGACATTTTGGGCTACATAATGATAACAGCCTTTATGAAACAACAAAACCAAGGAGAGAAACTCTGAGGGCCTTGCCTCACGCAGTGCTGGGCAGGGGGAGGGAGCAACTGTATGTGACAAGGTAACAAACCTGGTAGGATCCACTTCAAAGCTAACATGTTGCCAATCAGAGGATGTAATAACAATCCGTAATAAAGGATCCAGTAGTTTTTGAAGGTAAGTAGCACCATATACCTAAAGAGATGCACAATTAGGCATAGATACACTTATCTTGCATTGCACAAAGATAACCTGGCTAGCACATACTGTAAATTACTTCTCCACAGACCTCGTACATGCATTATACACAAAATGAATGATACAAACCTTGAAACAGAATGTCATAATTTTACTAGCCAAGCTGTTGCCTCGGAAAAGAGTCTGCATGGAGTCAGCCAACTCTACTTCCTTAGAAAACATGTTCCAAAGCAGCTGGTAGAGCAAATGCCGAGAATCAAACAGAGTAACCAGAACTCGAGCCAGTTCATCCTGGTAACAAAATGAAATTGTGTTTGTGTGAATAACTTTACTTTTTGTGCAGGTAGGAATCTAAAGATGGGCAAAAAGGCAAATCTAAAGTTAATCACATGTTAACAATGTAGATGTAAACAATAAGTGATTATTCCCAAATCTACCTGTACACATTTGTCTGTAACAGATAACTTTTTAAAGCTATTAACAAGAGCTGTTAATACTAAAGATTAACTGATGAAAGATGAGGGGTCTAGACTCTACCAGAAGACAGAAAGACTTCAGGATTTGCTCAAATTATATCATGAAAGAAGAGCTTACACTGATGTGCCTCCTGAGTGCTGGGATTAAAGGTGTACACCACTATTTAAAAAAAATACTTTATATTTATTTTGCATGTATGAGTGTATTGTCTGCATCCATATGTAAGTGCATATATAAGTGCATCCAATGTCGTGCAATGCCCTCAAGTCAGAAGAGAGCATTGCATTCCCCTGAAGCTGGATTTATAAACCACTGTTAGCTTCCATGTAGGTGCTGGGAATTGAACCTGGGTCCTAAGAGCAGCCAGTGCTCTTAAATACAGCCATTGCTTCAGCGTCCCCCTTAAAATTTTTTATTTATTTGCTTTATATGTGTATGAGTGTATTGTCTGCATATATGTGAGGTGCACCAGTGTTGTATAATGCCCTCAGAGGACAAAAGAAGGCATCAGAACCCCTGGAACTGGAGTTACAGGTGGTTGTTAGTTGCTGGGATTCCAACCAGGGTCTTCTGCATGAATAGTCAGTGCTCTTAACCGCTAAGCCATCTCTCTAGTCCCCCAACTATTTTCTTAGAACTCAGAAAACATCATAGATAAGGTAGAATAACAAGAAATGGAAAAACTATGGGACTGTTAAGAAATAAGGGGAAAACGAGATTGACATTTCTATTACTTATTTGATAGCCCTTATAATTCCTTATAGTAGTTTCTGATACACTCAAGAAAAGTGATTGTAATTCACTCTTGAACTGCAGGCTGAGAGAAGACTTAAGAGAGAAAAGAGGTGACCATAAAAAGATCTCTCAACTTTCAAACAACAATGAAGGCCTGGTTCATAGTGCATAGCCCCAACCTCAACCTGGCCTGGTCCCAGGATTATAAGAACAGGACATGAGAGTCAAGAAAAAAGTTTAGTAACCCTAACCGCAAACACCCTCGAAGCCAGAGCATTAGGAAGACTCAGTATTCTGCTCTTTTCCTTATAGTTTTATAACGCATCTTTGACAAATAAAAAACTCTACCCTCCAACTACCAAATTTTAAGAAAAAATTACATCGATTTAATCACAAGAAGTTATTGGGCATAGGCTACAGGTTGGTGGTGAAGGCCTTGCCTAGTACAAGGTCCTGGGCTTAATCCCCAGGACCACAAAAATCAACAGCAGCTGGCCTAGGCTACTGTGCCAACTGTTTTTTCTAATCTGATCTCTCCCCACAAATCCTGAAATTCTTAAACAACTAAAGTTAAAAACATATTTAGACAATTGAATTAAATTTTGAAGTAATTTTCTCTTTTTCCTCCATCTTTAGACATTGTTCTAACAAATGTGATGGTATACACTTATAATCCCAGGTACCAAGAGGTGAGGCAAGAAGATCAAACTCAAAGCCAGACTGAGTTGCAAAAGGGGTTATGGACCAGCCTAGAGCTACATGGGAGATGTTCTTTGAGAAAAGAGGGGTGGAAGGTGAAGGAAGTACTGAAGATGTATGAGACAAAAATCCACTGCTAACATGAATGAAATTGTCAAAGAACAAAAGGTATTCTAATAAAGTGATTTAAATCATTTAATATAAAACTCAGAAATAATTTACTGAAGGAAAATAAAATTAATTAAAGCTTCTTGGACTTAATGGAGTGTGTTTTCTTGTGCTAGGGATCAAGTACAGGGACTCAATATATGCTAGGTAATTACCACTGAGCTACATACCCAGGCTCTAATTCTTTATTAAGAAAATTGCTGAATTATTTTTACTGTCCTAATTATAGGTAAATGATTAAAAAAAACATACTTAGAATATTTATTTATGAAACATTTGAAGATTCGTGAACTACCTTCAGGCTTGAAGAAGACTGTAAGAGTTAAGGAGTGTCGCTAATCAATGGGCATATAATTTCAATTATAAGCCAGATGTAAAAGTGCATGCCTGTAATCCCAGCAAGTGGGAAGTAGAGAAAGGAAGATGGCTGCCAAACCTGAGGCCAGCCTGGTCTACACAGCAAGTTCCAGACTAGCCAAGGCTACACAGTAAGTCTCTGTTCCCACCCTGACCCCTCCCAAAAAAACAATATAAAATACAATTCAGTTATAAAGTGAATAAATTTAGAGAACAGCTATGCAAATGCCTTTAATTACCCAGCATTCAGAGGGCAGAGGAAAGCAGAGACTGTGAGTGAAGCTAACCTGATCTACACAGAGTGTTCCAGGCAAGCCGGGGCTATGTAGTGAGACATTGTCTCACTGCCCCAACAAAAAAAAAGATGTGTTAAGAGAACAGAGCTCATGTTAAATAATCTAAAATCAAATTGAATCAAATAAAAATAATCACAGAAGCATTTTAGGCACCAGTAAAGATGCTGTAAGGCACACACAAATATATACACAGGAGGAACATAAAGGTGGTTAAGTGTGGCTTTGGTTTGGTGAACAAGAAAAAAACATAGCCTTAGATGAAAGCAGAGATGAAGCCCAGATTAGGTAAAGTACTATAAGCCAGAGTAAAGAATGTGACTTTATAAAGAATAAGAAACATAGATCCTACAGCTGCTGTTGCTGCTTTTTTTTTTTTTTTTAATATCTGTATTTTTAATGTTTGTGTGTGTGTGCACACATGCACATATGTATGCAGGGGGGTGCCTGTAAAGGTCAGAAGGTGGTGCTGGATTCTTGGAACTAGTAAACATGCATTTCTGGGCTGCCTAAAGTAGGTGCTGGGATCTGAACTTATGTCCTTTGATAGAACAATGGACAGTTTATCACTAAGTCATCTATCTCTCTAGCCCCTCCTACGTTTTGTTTGTTTGTTTGTTTTTCCTTTCTTTGTTTTTCTGAGACAGGGTCTCCTTGTAAACCCAGCTGGCCTCAATCTCAAAGAGATTAGTCTGCCTCTGCCTCAGAAGTCCTGGGATCAAAGGCATGCAACCACCATGCCTGGCTACTATAGCTTTTAAGCAGAAACAAATCTATAGGCGATACAGACTGCCTTATTAATTAGGAGCTACTATTATTAAAGTTTCTTTTGGTAAAATAAACCAAATGTCATTTAAAAATGGAAAAGAACAAAAGCCTTTTCAAAGTTTTAGCATATATTAAGAATGATGTAATTTTATTGGTTAAAGGTATAGCTCAGTGGTAGAAAACTTGTCCAATATATATGGGCTCCTGTGATCAATCCCCAGTACCACAGAGTAAGAGAATAATATGGCTTGGGGATATTCTTGTTTTTTTTATTAAATTAAGAGAAAGTACAAATAGCAATATATGTCTGCCATATTTTGTCCATATATTTTGGTTTTTTAAAATTATACTTATTTTTATTTTATGCATATAAGTGTTATATCTGCATGTATGGAAGTGCACCCATGTTGTGCAGTGCCCAAGGAGGACAAAAGAGGGCATTGAATCCCCTTGAACTGGAATTACAGATGGTTGTTATTTGCCATGTGGGTGCTGGGATTTGGACCCTGGTCTTCTGAAAGAAGCTAGTGCTCTTAAATGCTGAGCCATCTTCCCAGCCCCTATTTTCGTATTTTTAGACAACAGTCTCACGTAATCTAAATTGGCCTTGAACTTGCTATGTAGCCAAGGATGATCTTCAGCTCCTTATCCTCTTGCTTTCACCTCCAAAGTAGTAGGATTACAAATTTGCACCACACCCAGCATTTCTTCAGTATTAAAAATCAGCAATACAATTTGAAAGGTGAGTAAGAGTGTTTAAAGTAAAAACTAAATTATTGAAGTCACTAAAAGAATAGCAGCCTGGAGGTAGAAGTAATAAATAGGCATAAATCACAGATTCCAGCACTACTAACCACTAACTATAGTTTAGGTTTAATCTAGTTACCAAACACACAAAGATATCAGTGATTTAATGGAATTTTTCATTGGGGTGGAATGAGATATAATACTAATCAGGGGTAGGAGTACCAATCACTTCTCTAGAGTTGAAACTAAATACATGGGGGAAGAGGAGGTTTATTGACTCAAAATGGTACACTTTTACTTTTCGAGATAGTGTTCAGATAGCCCAGACTGGTCGTAAATTCACTATGTAACCAAGGAGGACTGTGAATTGCTGATCTTCCTGTCTCAAACTTCCAAGTGCTGCTATAAGAGGTGTGAACCAACATTCAGGGTTTATGAGGCGCTGGGAAAAGTACTCTACCCACTGAGAAACATCTTTAGCTCACATAGGATATTTTTTCTAATTCTTAAATTTTCTTAATTCACCCAATAAATATTTTAAAACAAAATTATTTTGAAGCATTTGCTTGTTCCAGGCATTCTTCTTTTTCAATAAACTACAAGGTATTCTACTTCTCAATAAACTTACCCACTGAGAACAAGGGACCACATTGGCAAGAGCCATAGCTATGGGGAGCTCTCCCTGGTCCCCCATCATTGTGACCAATTCCACGAGTCTTTCAAACCGATCTGCCAACACGGTTTCAGCAAGTGTATCAAATTCTGTTCCTTGTTGAAGGATTTTTGTCAAAACTTCCATAAATGTAGCTCTTGTCTGGAGATCCTTGTGATAACCTAAGCCTGATTAGATAGACAGATGCAAATTTACTAACATGGCCTCACTGAAGTAAGTTTTGTTTTACATGTCATGTCCACTTTCTAAGTCTTATACTTTTTTTGTTGTTATTGTATTTTTGTTTTTGTTTTTGAGACAGGGTCTCACTATTTGCCCAGGGCAGGCATGGAATTAGGTAGACCAGGCTGGCCTCAAACTCAGAGATCCACCTGCCTCTGCCTTCTAAGTGCTGGGATTCAAGGCATGTGGCACCACACCTGGCCAATTTTATATTTTCATATGCAGCTTTCATTTGATCTCACCTATGGAGTGCATGAGTCCACTGTCCACATTTGCATTGAGTAAGTTTGACATTGCAAGAACTGTACAGTGCCTCAGGGATGCCAGTCTCCGAGACATGCCACGTTTCCTGCCTCCCGTTTGTGCATTTTCATCTTCAACTTCGCTACAGTCATTCAAAAGGTTCATAAATAATGTGAAGTACCTGGGAAATGCAAAGATTGACCCTTACACAGAAGCTACAACAACCAGACAGTGAACCCTGCATATGGAGATGAGTCACGTGAGTATCACAGGAGTGGCCATGGGCATTAGCGTTTCTAGTCTTGGGGTAAGAAGTCAGCATGGCTCATTATCAAGTTGCTGTGATTAATATGACTTTATTCTAACAAAGTGCAATACTCATTTCATGACATGAGCATGAAAGAGAATGTTTCCTAGCAAGCACGCTACTTTTAATATTTAGAACATAAAATTTGTGGTCAAAATAATTTAGACACAGAGCTGGAGAGAGGGCTCAGAGGTTAAGAACACTGACAGCTCTTATAGATCTCCTAGGTTTAGTTCCAGCATCCACATGGTGACTAACAACTGTGTGTAACTCCAGTTCCAGGGGATCTGACACCCTCTTCTGGCTTTCACAGGCACTGCATGACACAGGTACACTTACATACATGGAGGCAATACACCCATACACATAAAATAAACTTAAAAGAAGAGTTAAGAAAATAGTTTAGACAATGTCATTTTAAATGACAATGAAACATCTAGCTTTACTACAAGGAAAATTCCAATGATTACAATATTTTCCTTAAAAAATATAGTAAGAATTATCTTCCTTTCTCAGGACTGCCTTTTAGAATACTACTTCACATGTAGGGCATGTTTGATGAGAGCAGCCAATGGCCACAATACAAAAGCAATTAGAGTTACTTTCTAAATACAGTAATTTGATACTTTGGTTACTTTGGAAGGGAGGAACATTTATTTTCTTTTTGCTTTGTATTTTTATTGGTTGAAATTTACTTAAGAAATAACTGTGACTTGGCTTCCATCAATTCCACACCATCTCCTTCTTCAGGCTGCAGCGGAAGACCAGCAAGGAGTGAAACTACTGCTTCCATGCTTGCCTGGTCCAGATCTCTAAAGAAAAATGATTTAGAGACTATGAGCCTTTCAGACATAAAGTTTAGGAACCATCTATTTCATTAAATAATCAGCACAACCTAAGTGATTTTATTAAATATATACATATTTCAAATTGGTGGGAAGGTGATTAAAAACTCTCTGCAAGGTAATCTTAGTATAATGTCTATCTTTAATCAAAAGTATAGGGCTGGGGATGTATACCCAGTGGTATAAAGCCTGCTTAGTATTCACAAGACTGGCGTGCAATCCCCAGTAAAAACCAAAAATTAAAAAACCTAATCAACCAAACAAACAAAAGTACGCACTAGCAAACTGCACTTGGCCAAAGAAACGTGTGCATAGCTATCATGTAGTTCGTAGTTATCAATTTCTTACATGTATCAATAAGTATCTATCACTAAAGCAAACCTAAGCAATTATGTCTTAAGACTCACAGAAACAAGTTTCTCCCAAAATGTTATCTAATCATAATACAATCTAATGCTTTATAATGCTTAGTAACCATTCAACCATTCTTCCCAGGCTGACACTACTAACTTTCCAGTCCTTCACATTTATTTCAACTAAAATTCTTTTAGTTAAAAAAGAAAAAAGTACCTTTAAATATTTCAAATGCAAAAGGTTGGCATCTACAAAACACCTTACTGTGTAACAGCTACACTGCAGTTTTAATGACTGGCATAAAACTTACTAGTACTTAAAAGTCATTCTCCAGTTTTACTTACCTTGTAAGACATTTTACATCATCATCTGCTGCTTGGTTTGATGTTCCCATAACCCAGTCTGTCAGGTATTCTACCATCTTATTCCTACAAAATGAAGAAAAGAAAGAAAATAACCAACAAATTTTTAACAATTTCTCTCCTCACACACCATTATTGTTTGTTTATATGCATGTTTATTTGGACAAGAGTTTTATTGTTTAGCCCAGGCTGGTCTCAGTCTCTGACTGCTAAGACTACAGATATCATTAAGATATGAAAGATTTTTTTAAATTAGTGCAAACAGCCAAATAACCCAATACAACAATTTTGTAAGAGATAATGTTGTCACAGTCAAAAGGGGCAAAAGGAGATGTAATTTTGATGCTAATCCTTTGTGCTGGCCCTTTGCTATGGTACCAACGTGGAAACAGAATAAAACTCTTATTGCAATCCATGGTCGCAGAGCTTTGGGGAATTTGTTAAGATACGCAGAGAAAAGGCAGTATGTGTAACAGTCGCTACTCACCTCCCTTTCCCCATATAACTAAGCCCTACTATTTCTCTATACTGTGCGCATTAATGATAATACTTACATGATCCTACTTTGTTCTTTTCAGAACTCACCTAAATTTCATCTCCTGACAAAATGAGAGGTCATCTCTTCTTGCCATCATTACTTCAACTAATTGACACAACTTTGTTTTTATCTGAATTGCATGGACCATATTCCCAAGCACACGAACATATCTAATTAAGCAGAGAAACATTAAAAAAAAAAAAAAAGAATCAGATACAGATAGAAGACGAGGTATTCCAAATGCTTTACTCTTTAAGAAAAATAATTTCACTTTAAACATGCTCAAGATTTTAATTTTGTTTAGGTGACCATACAACTACTGATTGCCTATTGTTAACACCCTACATTGGGTACAGTAAAGAAAGGCAAATTATGCCATCAGCAACTCCCGATAACAATGCATAAGAGGTCTCACCTCTTTTTTTATTATTTATTTATTTTTATTTTATGTGTGTGAGTGCATGTATGTAAATGCACCTGTGTTGTACAATGCCGGAGGAAGACAGAAGAGGGCATCAGATCCCCGGGAACTGGAGTTACAGATAGTTGTTAGTTGCCATGTGGGTGCTGGGATTCGAACTCAGGTCTTCTGCAAGAACAGCCAGTGCTTTTAACCACCGAGCCATCTCTGCAGCCCCCAAGAGGTCTTACCTCTTAAAATACATCTTTTTTACATTTCAGGAGCAGAATGCTTACCTGACCAGATTTAACATCATTGTTTCAATACTAGCTTGTCCTAGGTGTTCAGAGCTGCCTTCAGTATGATTATCTAGCAGGTTCTTCATTATAGCTATGGTTTGCTCTACAAACTGGGTATTGGTGTCAGTCAATAAAACCTGTACAAAAGACAAATACATTCATGATATGACATGCACAGAAAACAGTTCACAGAACAATAAAACTGACTGACCTGCATATCACATTCAGGCATAAACACCACCACGGGCACACACTTACAGGGGCACATACTCAGAGACACACAGGCACAAACAGGCATTATCACCTATGTCCAAGACTTATAGCTCCACACATTCCCACAGACCCGAGTTCTTTAAGAGCAATCTGATCCCTATATTAAATGAGTCCGTTTTTTTCTGTAACTATATTATTTTTAAATTGTGAATAAATATCATGCCAGTACCTAATATAAGCAATCTGAGAAAAAAAGGCTTAATTTACTTCAAATATGTCGTTCTATTCATAGAGAAGGGTAAAAACAAAGCAGAGAACACTTCACCTGTCCTTGAGAGTCAAAAAACTTGCTGATGGTATTCTTCAATTTGTTAAACAGCATTGGATACAGAGCAGGACTCAATTCCAGACCCACCAGATCCTTAACATTGGTCCGTATCTGAAGCCCCACTTTCTCATGGTTACACACCATTAAGGACAAAAGCCGATCCATAAATTTGCTGACAGGTGTATCAGGATTCCCCTCTGAGGACATCACTGAAATCATGGAACCTTTACGCTCACTGACAGGGCCCATGGGAGGACTGTAGGTTGCCAGGCCAGAGCTGCTCCTTTGCTGCAGACACACTCCTCCAAGGGCACAGAGGAAGCCAGTCATATTGATCCATTCCTGCAGGGAGTCTGTGTCAGACAAGTCTATGGATCCTCCTCCACTCACATGGGACATCCGTCTCTTAACAATGGTCTTATGAAGGCTTTCAGCAGCCTATACACAAAATTTTTGTGAAAAGCATGAATTCAACATAAAGCAGATAAAGCCTAACAGATTACTCTTCATTTCTTCTAATAGGAAGAGTGCATGTTTTACATTTTAAAAATCAAACCGTCAAAAAAAAAAATACCATATGATTTTTTTTTTTGAGACATGGTCTCCCTTTGCCCCAGGTGCCCAGGAACTGGCTATGTAAACCAAGCTGACCTTAATCTCACAGAGATCTGCCTGCCTCTGCCTCCGGAGTGCTGGGATTAAAGACATGAGCCACCATGTCCAGCTTTACCACAGGCATTTTTAAAATGTCATTTATATATTTTTGTCACAGCTAGGCAAATAAAATCAACCCGGAGTATCAAATTTCTTTTAATAAGATTTCATGTACACAGATGAACCTTTAAAACATGCCAAGGAAAAAAGCCCACCTAATAGATGATTCCATTTATAAGAAATGGCCAAAAAAGCAAATTTATAGACACAGAACATAGGTTAGTGGCTGTCAAGGGCTGGAGAGATGGTGACAGGGAGGTCAGAAAAGGGCAGCTTAGAGCTAGAAACCACTTTTGTGTTTTCCATAAGATGAAAATGTTCTAAAATTGACTGTGTGATCAACAGCTGCACAATTCTGTGAATACTAAAACCGGTCACTGGATTGAACATTTTATGAGGATTCTACAGTATGTGAATTAGGTACCAATTAAAAGTTATTCCTTTCCCCCAAAACTTGCATTCTAAGGCTATGTTACTTCCTTAAAATCACCTTTTCTTGTTCTAATTAACCAAGACAGAAAAAAAGCAATGGGAAAATAACCAGCTTCTCTCAAATACCTAATAATGAGAGAGGTATGTGTGATAACAAACCAAATATACAAATAGCAATTACCTGTCAATTCCTGGGGTAATACATGACAGTTGATAATGGTTGATGAATGAAATGTCAGACTTGACAATAACAGTTGAATGAAACACCCAAAGGTGTAAACTGCATTTAACCTCACAGGGGGCTCAACCTTCTACCCACCATTAGAGTTCTAACAGAAAAGCAGGATGAGTCACATGTGGTGGCACATGCCTGTAATGTCAGCACTAGGAAGCTAAAGTAGTAGGATCATAGCAAGTCCAAGGACAGCCTGGTCTTCATAGAAACTCCCAGGCCAGCCAGGGTCCTAGAACAAGATCTCGTATAAAAATAAGTAAATAAATAGAACTTAAGAATAGTTTGAAATTTTTCTGTGTCTGCATCTGTCATACTTTTTTCTGAAAATTCTGTGAAATACTACAGTGAAGAGAAAAAGAACAAGATAAAGTGAATGGTGTCTCAGTAGTGGCTTCTAGGCAACTGTCCAAAATTTCTGGAATGGTAGCAGCATTTTATGTCTCTACTGTCCCACACAGTGACTAAGTACTAACCTGTTGCTTCTATACACCTGAGGAACTAACTTTAATTATTGAAGCAACTGTGAAATACTGTTCCTATGGCTTTAAAAATATGTTTGGTGAATTAACCTGAATCTTGTCTTGAATATGTATGTCTAGAAAGTCTTATGTCTCACAAGAAAATTTATGTAAGAATGCTTGCTGGGGAGTTATCTCTGGAATGCCAGTGTTCCCCTAATTTCTCTGAAGACACTTGGATCTCCCAAGAACGCATACTATGGTGATACTGTTATCCTGCTCATTGTATTTTACTAAATTGCTCTACTGTGGCCTCTTTATCATTGTTCAGTGTTCTGTAAACGTTCCGCTGCTGCTCTAATGAGTGTAAGAGCAGAGATGCCTGTGCTTTTGGCACTTGTGCATAAATGAAAAAATAAAAGTGAAAAACATAAAAATTTAAAAGACCATGAGCCCACGGGTCTTTCTTCAGTTCCGTGATAATCCATTCAGGTCCCGTGGCTGCTCCCTTGACAGCCACAAATTATGTTTAATTTTAATTAACTTACTCACCTGGCCATCTTCCATTTTGGCTTTTGGATAGTTAAGGATTAGTTTGGTAGCTTGTTCCCATTTTGTGTGTGTATCTTCCCAAGCCTAAAATGAAGGCAATTATTACTTGAAAACAAATTTAGATCAGAAGCTAAAAGTCAATAAGCAACTGCCAGGTTTCACATATAACATCCTACTTATACTATGCACATATTTCAGATGTGCTTCAAAAGCTGATCCTGATCGCACAGATAACAGGAGGCTTCTAACACTGAGGTGGGAGTCTGGAAGGGGTGTTGCTGCTGCTGAGGGCATACCTCAGTGTTTCCTGCAGTGGGATGCTCAATGCGCCTCAGCAGTGCCATCACTCTTTTCTGAAGTGCTGCTCTCCCTAAGCAAAGACAACCGAAGATCATGTTAGTGCACTAAGAAGGAGAACCTATTAAGCCCCAATCAAAGGACAGAGTAGAAGGAAGGGAACAAATGATTGAAATGATAAAGCTCAATACTTCCTTTTACCAGTTTCCTAAGAAGGGCATTTATCTCTAACTCCATAATGTTCATAGCATAAGAAAGTCATTTCCCCACCTACATTTACTCAAAATATATGCCAATGTGTATAAAACCTCACCATTTACAATTCAAGCAAAGTAAGTTATATAATCATAACTAATAGTAATTTACACTACCAGCTATTTAACCAATGTACTCCACATTAAAAATTCAGTGTGATAGGGGGCTGGAGAGATGGCTCAGTGGTAAGAACATTAAATGCTCTTGCAGAGGATCTGGGCTCAATTCCCAGAACCTACATAGTGGCCGAAAACTGTCCATAACTCCAGTTCCAGGAGATCCGATGCCCTCTTCTGACCTCCATGGGCACAACATGAGTGCACCTACACACTCACACGCATAAAATAAAAATAAATAAAAAGAGCACTGGCTCCTCTTACAGATGACCTGGGTTTGGTTCCTAGCACCTACATGGAGGATAACAACCATCCATAACTCCAGTTCCAGAGGATCCAACACCTTCTTTTGATCTCTATAGGCACTGCACGGCACGGGTGCACTTACATACATGTAGGCAGTACACTCATACACATAAAAAAATAAAATTTTTAAAAACTTCAGTGTGAGCTGAACAATTTCAAATACAACTACATTTCATCTTACTTTGTTCAGAAAAGGATTTCAAGTAAGCAATCTGAATCAGTCCCAGAAACCTACTCCTACAAGCCATATATTTAAATACTTTCCTACATTTTTATGATAATCACAGGTCATGTCAAAACAGACTGAGGGTTTTGTTTTTTTTTAAAACACATTTACCTGTTGACATCATATTGCTGACAGAGGCAAATTCCATGAACGTATTATAATTGGGTAGGAAGTTGTGCACTGAAACTTCATCGACCCCACACCGGATATCTGCTTCCTCACAGAGGTGGCGGAAACAGGACATAGCAACAAGAACAGCTTCAGTGTCAGGGCTCCACAGAAACATGTACAAGGCCACTTCTAGCTTGGTCTGGGCTTGTCGGCATATTGGTGGGGTTCCACTGCACCCTGCTGCACTATCCTGGGGGACAGGGTGGGAAACATGTATTTATAGCTTAGGTAACTTTATTTACAAAACTCAAGAATGCAAAAAACCTTGAGCTATAAACATCAGCACACAAAATTCCTAAGAATTTTCCTCTTTAATCCTAAGAATTTTTTCCGACATACTTTATTCTAAATGAGATTATCTGACCCAACATAATGTATAGTTCTGTTGAATTTCAAATAAAATAGGTTATCTCAAAATTCAAGAAATGAAAATTTAGTCTAGCACAATAAAAGACACTACAAGAGAAAATCTACTGTAGCAAAAATGCAATCCACTGAGTGAACTATAAATAGTAACAGAGATGAAATAGCAGAAAATACTACTTCCTAGAGGGAAGAAATAAATACAAGGAAGGGAGCACCGACTGAAATAATGACACAGGAGCTGAACACTGCAACAAAAGACACACTTGAATCTGAATTTGACATTCCCCAAACATGAAATTGAGAAACTCTTAAGGCAAATGAAAATTCTGCAGGCAAAGCAAATGTTACTACTCCTTTGGCTGTATTAAATCAATACACTATATTAAAAATGTAGGATAGAGGGCTGAAGAGATGACTCAGTGGTTAAGAACACTAGCTTCTCTTGCAGAGGACCCAGGTTCAGTTCCCAGCATCCCCGTGGTAGCTAATGATGATCCATAATTCCAATTCTAGGGGATTCAACACCCTCTTCTGACCTTTGCAGATACTGCATGCATGGGTACACTTAGATACATGCATGCAAAGCATGTACACGTAAAATAAAAATAAAAAAATAACTATAGAAAGGTTAAGTCTGTATAAGAAATTCTATAATAATTTCATACTTTGGCTCATACTATGATTTATATTCAAAAGACTTTATATAAATAAATAAATATATTACTAGTCATAGTTGCACATACATATAATCTCAGCACTTGAGAATGAGGAGGAAGTTGGAGGATTAAGGTCAGCCTGGCCTTCATGAGACAGAAAAAAACAAACAGAAACAAAACAAAACAATACAAAACTGCCAAGCATTGTGAAACATGCCTATAATCCCTGAGCTTAAGAAGCTAAAGAAGGAAGAGTGCTTTGAGTTCATGGTTAGCCTGGGCTACAGAGTAAGTACAAGGATAGATAGGGCTACAAAGCAAGACTGTGTGAATACATTTACATGTATCTGATATATCTGTGAATAAAGTACAAAATAAACTTGAAAAGAGAAATAAATAAAAAATCTAAGCACACTTATCTACAATATGAAGCAAAATAAGTATTTTGTAAGTTTGAACCTCCATTAGTCAACACAGCTTTTCAACTTCTAGATATGAATAGTCTTTCTTACAGGGTTAAAAATTAGAATAATTATCAGCTTCAGTGTTAAATAAACAAGTGCCATTTACACTTGATCTAGCTTAATCCTTATAACTCTGGGGCAATGAATATTATCCCCATTTTATTTCTTTTTATTAACTACTATTATTCATTTAAAAATTTTTTTTCAAACAGTGACTTACTATGTTGACCAGCTTAACCTTAACTTGTAATCTTCCTGCCTCAAGCTCGAGTGTGCTGGGACTACGGCGTGTGCCACCATGTCTAGTAAGTCTAAGGAACTGAGGCACTGAGTTATTAAGACTCTGTCCTGGGCTTCACAAAGGACAGTAAAACAGCTTTTAACTAATATACTAAATTATCTAGTTGACATTTAGTGAAGTTCACTCAGAAAAACAGAGCACAATGATGACACAGGGAAGTTACAGAAGAAGTTGCTGACCATGGAGGAATTCCCTTTTCCTTTCCGCAGAGATGCTCCAGGAGTGCAGGTACGTAGTATTTCTTCATGATCCATGGACATCTGAGCTGTATTTCCACTAGCAGGAACATCACATCCTACTCCATAAAGGAAGAGAAGATGACAGGAACTTCTATCTGCCTGCTAGAGAAAAGAAGTAAGTTCTACTGAAGAACAGATGACCAAGAGGAAAAAGCAGTCTTTCTGGTAAAGGCCATCCTAGAAAACTGCTCTCCTCAGCTCTGATGCTTCACCTTGACAAGCATCTGTAAGAACCCCACTGGGGCAAATAACTCTTTTGCAATGTCTCTCAAATTCCTCTCCATTTCCTACCCTCCAAATCAAGCCTAACATGGACACACAAAGAAATACTAAAAGTGGAGGTGTACTGTATAAAAGTCATATTGCAATCTCAATTTTAGATGATAAAGATTTTCTCATTAGATTTTATCCTGTCTGTACCCTGTCAGGGTCACTAGAACCTGACTTTTCAAGATAAAGTTATACTCCAAGTACACAACAGCAGCAATCTGGCTAGCCAGAGCACTTCAGGCTCACTTGTAGGTTACTTATAATTGCACTTGAGACATTTTATCACAGGCAAGAGCACAAAATTCTGAATTCAAAGCCCTTTGAATTAAAATCTCTTATCTTTGCAATAAACCTAAGTTCTACGATATTAACACATCAAGTAAAGCTAGACATAAATAATCTCATCTCTCTGCTAATACATTCCAAAAAAGAAACTGCCAGGATATATTATAAAAATAAGATTTCTCTTTTTTAAAATGTTTTTTTTTAATAAAATAGATCTTAATCATATTTAGCCCCCCACACACAAGATTTCATGTATTCTGTCATACATGTTAAGTCTATCAAGCCAATCACTTGTACTCAGATGTCCCTCAGTGGGTACAAGTTCACCACTGCCTTAAGGAAAATCAACTCTCCCTCGCCCAGAAGTAATCAGTTGCCAATAGTTTATCAGCTAAGGGTGGGGCCTGCTGCCTATTTCCTCAGTTCTGTGCTGGGTTTTTGTCTGATTGAATCTGCACGGGTCTTGTACATGCTGTCACCATTGTTGCAAGTTCATATGAGCCTGTTCCCAGAGGTCTGAAAGCCTCTGTTTCCTTATGTTCATGAACAACCCTGACTCTTACACTCTTTCTGTCCCCTCTTTCCCAATGGTCCCTGAGCCATGGGTGGGTGAGGTTTAATGTAAGAGTCCTAAGACCCCTCCCCCGACCAAAAATCTCAAAGCTGTGACTAGATTTAAAAAAAAAAAAAAAAAAAAAACCTCATTAAATCAAGTATTCTTTAAGCTATGCCATAAAAAAAATTTTTTTTAAAGAAACATAAAGCTTTTTGCTACCCCCAACAACATCACCATGTTCCAATAGTTCAGGATCAAAAACTTCAATTCCAATAACAAGAAGGTACCTGATCTTTTCAAAAGATGAAATCATCTCCCAACTCACCAGTACTAGGGTGCTCTATTACTGAGTTATAATCACTGTCCTTGTTTGAAACAGGGTCTTAATATGTAGCTCAGGCTGGACTGGAATCTACTATATAGCCTAGGCTAGCCTCAAACTCAGTATCCTCCTTCCTGGTCTCCACAGTACTAAAATTACAGGCATCTGTCACCATATCCAGGTAAAGATGAAATCTTTATGAGAAGCATACAAAATAAACCTAGAATGGGAACCTCATCCCTTTAGCTTTTCAAAAGGTATTTCCTGGACTAGCCTAGCCATGAGATCTAAATCTTATGTATGGACTTAAGAATAAAGAGAAAAATATACTCCTTGGCCTACTGTGATTATAGTGGCCTTCATAGTCTGCCCCAAAGTCCTACTTAATCAATCTAGAATTTATCAACATTCAGATTGTATAGCCAAAGCCTTAGAATATTTAGATATTGAATTACCAGGCACTGTCTTCTGCATCTATGTTTCTTTTATTGACCTTACTGAGGGAGGATCTGAAGTAATGTCTAATCTAGCTAATAAAACTTCCTTAATTTGTCCTATTACTATTCAAAATATGTTTCCAATATAAGAAATGTCACTTTGCTTACCTTATTTTTAAGAAGAAATTTATTCCTGCAGATCAGAATTTCCCGTAACCACTTGAGTATTTCAGTGCTACTAAGCATTTGATGGCTAGTTAATTTCTTGCAGATGTAAAAAAGCATTTGTGAACTGCAGTAATATAGAGTTCATTGTTACAAAATTGAGAACTTAATACATAATCATACATAAGAATGGCATTCTTTCATAATGGATATACATTTAGACATGGTTAGTCTCCCTTGTGGGTGGGTTTTATCCAAATGGTAACAGCACCAAATCAAAGTAAGTCTATAGGTTATATTTTAAAGGAAAGTACTTGTAAGTCCCCTACTCTCTAAATTTTATCCCAGGATTCCATCCTAGCAGTGGGCATAAGAAATTATAAATCACATGCACAGCAGAGATTGTATGTAAACAAAGTTCTCTCAAACCACTGCTTGCAGGCCAAAGCCAGCCACACCAGCTTTTACAAATAAATTTTTAGTGAAATACAGTCATACCTATTCATTCCCAAGTAGTCTATGACTTCACTCTTGCACCAAAAGTAAAAATGATAGTTATGACAAACAAAATGATCCAGGAAGCCTGACCTATTTCTAGCATTTTAAAGAACATGTTTGCTGACCTCTATTCTAAACCGCACTAATATGGCAGCCACCAGCTATGCACATGTGGCTACTTGAGCACTTTAAAAGAAGCTCACCTAAATTCAGATGTACCTAGTACACTAAAAAACTTAAATACTTTATGAAAACAAAAATATAAACTATCTCATTAACAACTCATATGTTGAAATAATATTATAAATAAAATGTACTATTAAAATCTTTTGTAATGTAGTAACTAAAAAAATTTATTACATATGGATCCAATAATTATATCATTATTAAGAATTTAGGATTTAACCCAGCTCCCAGGTGACTTAGCACCCCCCTTCTTTATGATAAGAGTCTGGCAAAGCTTGAGGTTTACATACTTATATTATTCCCTACGTGGTCCCTTCATGCTCATTAATGATAAGCATTTATTTAACCTCGGAAAAAGCACAGTGAAATTTTCTGTGTGTGCTTTTTGTTGTTGTTTTGAAACAAGGTCTCACAGTATACAGCCCTGGCTGGCCTATAAATAGTTATGTAAACCAGGCTGGCTGAGAACTCACAGAGATTCACCTGCCTCTGCCTCCCAAGAGCTGGGATTAAAGGCATGTGCCACTAATACCTGGCCGGAATATGTGTATTTTTGTCTTGTAAATATATATCCATTTTAACTTAATAATTAAAAGCATGGTTATTTATAAAAGATTAATGAAATGTCATAGATCCCCCTCCCCTTTTTCTCAGTACTGGGAATTTGAACCCATGTTCTGATGCATGCTAGTCATATGCTATACCACTGAGCTGTCCTCAAGCCTAGAAAACCATAGTTTTCAAAACTAAAAACAAAGTTACAAATTGTTAACACTGTTTTCTATATTGCTGTGATATTATCCTTACATCTAAAATATTCTAGTGTTAATTCAAATTAAATGCAAAATTATAAAATTTCTATAGGTACAAATTAATAAATTTCAAAATGTACTAAATACTATAAAATATTTAAAGACAAAATACAAAACTAAAATTTCAAACTGAATTAAAAATTTGAGGTACATATACCTAATCTCCCAAAATGTTTCCACAGGAGCATCAGGATTCCACAAATCAATGCTATCTAACTGATGAAGAACCAGCAAAGCCTGAAATTTAAGAGAGAAAATCCAGAGAAAAAGTTTTAGAAAAAAAATAACACTGGAGTACATATTTCACAAATGCTAATAAACTGTGTTGTGCAATTATAGCACTAAGACAAAAACAAACTCAAAAATATTTTGTTTCATCATTATTATTTTCTAATTATGTTGTATGTGGGTTTGTGCACATGAGTGCAGTGCTAGAGTTACAGGCTGCTATGCACAACCTAACGTTGGTGTTAGGAGCTAAACACAGTCCTCTGGAGGAGCAACGCACTCACTCTTAACCACTGAGCCATATCTCCAGTCCCTAAAAAGAAACTTTTTGAGAACAACCTTGGGGAAAACAATTCTCTAGAGTACAGCATACCCAGAACAAAATCACCTTGTTCCTATCATATGTACTCTATGTGGCATCCACATAGAAAGCTTAATGAATTTGGATATAATACATACATAAAAACTGCTTTAAGAAGTTAACAAGAGCCGTGTGTGGTGGCACACACCTGTAGTCTCAGCACTCAGGATTCATTTTAAATCAATGACACTACTATATAAATATACTATTTCATAAATTAAAACCATTAAAGGTATGAAAGAAAAACATCCTCCTTCAAACCTACTCAAGTTTAATTCCACAATGTTTCCCACTAGCTGACAAATGCTGGTGAGCACTGTACATTCTTTCAGGCCATGGTCACACATTTAGAAGTTCTTTACTCCCCCTTTTATGAAAACATTAATGAGATGCTATTTGGGACAGATGAATGACTTAACTTACAGTTTCCAATGTCAAAGAAAGATAGCACAAATTAAAATTCAGTTTTATTATTACTGTACAAACATTTGGTACAATTACTGGGACTTCATTTTTCTTAAGGTGACATATTCTCTACACTTTTAATAAGATTTTTACTTAATATGAAAGAAAATTAGCCATTTTTCTACTTCAATGTGATTATATTCCTTGTCATGTCCATGTTTTAATTTTCTGTACAGCAATGTTTCACTTGGCAGGAATACACCTGAGAAGTGTTCACAGGTAATTCTGTCACTGGGCCAACACCACAGAGTATTCTGACATCAACTAAGGTAGTTACTATGTCATTAGAATCTGATGGGAAGCACCATGCTATTTGTGGTCCATGATTGATAAAAATATAACATTATGCAGTACAAGGCTACGTATTTCAACAAAACTATCAACATAATCTACTCATTTGACATTTCATAAATATTTTCAAATACTGCTGAGTGGTTCACATGTTTTAATGGGTATTTAACAGCTCACCAAGCTAAAATACCACTCTTGTTAAATATTAACCTATTCTCTTACTACGGAATAATTAAATTTCTACTATTCTCCCATTATATATAAGAGGAATAATTATCTATGCAGTTAGTTTTTTCCTTTTGAGTTTCATCCATAAGGAAAAAAACCCACATAAGAACTAATGATCTGGATGAAAACCATCAAAAATATTTGAACAAGTTCTTCTGGGAGAACGCAGACAGCATAGAGGTATGTAGGAGGAGTGGCAATGCACACAGGTGAATGAGCATACGATGACTTCTGAGGTTTTCTTAAAGGTTGTAAATACTTCCTCCCTGAAGTACACAGGTGAGTCGAGGAGCACGTCCAATCTATGTACCTGCATCATGTGGCACAAGCCTACCACCCAAATGCCTTTTACAACTCACCTCCCAGTCATTAGCTGCTTGTAGAAATAGGCACTGTGACTCCGGGGCCACAGATCATTTTGCTTGTTTTTAAACTTTTATTACATAAAGCGGTCTAAAAGCATGTTTTCTTAATACTTGGTTATTTTCATCCAATATTACATCTGTGAGATTCATCCAGTTTTAGCACTCATCAGAAGCTCTTTTTTTGTAATTACAAAGAATTCAATTTTTGAATGACTATTAACATAAATTATTTGTCTATTACATGGATACATTTAAATTGTTTCTAGTTTGGAAAAAAGAATATAAATTATATTGTTGATAGTTTTATATATTTTAGCAAACAGGTAAGCTTGCTTCTATTGGCTCTATATCTAAGAGTGAACTGTTAGGTCAAATTTAGCTTTAATAGATATTGTAATATTCAATGTTGGTTATACTATATTCAACTATTAGGGTAATAATGAAAATGGTATCATTTTAAAATTCATAAACTGTTTTTCTTCTTGATTTTTATCTTAATTTCATTTTGTCATAAAAAATATTATTTCAATAGTTTGGAAATAACATGTTGAGTCTTCCCTGATGCTCAACTACACTGTATTTCCCATGTGTACTTAAATGTATTCTACATGTGTCAAATAGGTGAAAGTAAATAACTGTGTTATTTTATCCCCCTCCCTTATTCTATTAAATCTTAGAAAAGTATGTTTAAATTATATATTTTGTTCTATATAGTCTAAAGATTTATTACCTTCATACAGAGTTTTATTTCTTATATGGATTGAACCCCTTTGTAACAGTAAGATATTCCTCTATCTTCCATGCTTCTTGCTTTAAACTCTAAATCTGGAGCTGGGAGAGACAACTCAGTGGTTAAGAGCTCCAGCTGCTCTAATAGAGGACTCAAGTTCTTCTCAGTATCCATGTCAAGTGGTTCATAACCACCTGTAACTCCAGCTCCAGAGGATCTAATGCCTTCTTCTGGCCTCCACTGGTACCCATCCACATCTTTGTATACACCCACACAAGGAAGAAAAGAAGGGAAAGGGAAAGGGAAAGGGGAAAAGGGAAAGGGAAAGGGAAAAGGAAAGGGAAAAGGGAAAAGGAAAAAGGAAAAAGGGAAAGGGAAAGGGAAAAAGGGAAAGGGAAAGGGAAAGGGAAAGGGAAAAGGGAAAAAGGAAAAGGGAAAGGGAAAGGGAAAGGGAAAGGGAAAAAGGGAAAGGGAAAAAGGGAAAGGGAAAAAGGGAAAGGGAAAAAGGGAAAGGGAAAAAGGGAAAGGGAAAAAGGGAAAGGAAAGGGAAAGGGAAAGGGAAAGGGAAAGGGAAAGGGAAAAGGGAAAAGGGAAAAGGGAAAAGGGAAAAGAAGGGAAAAGGGAAAAGGGAAAAGGGAAAAGGGAAAAGGGAAAAGGGAAAAAGGGAAAGGGAAAGGGAAAGGGAAAGGGAAAGGGAAAGGGAAAGGGAAAGGGAAAAAGGGAAAGGGAAAGGGAAAGGGAAAAAGGGAAAAAGGGGAAAAAAAAGGGAAAAAGGGAAAAAAAAGGGGAAAAAGGGAAAAAGGGGAAAAAAAAGGGAAAAGGGGAAAAAAAAGGGAAAAAGGGAAAAAGGGAAAAAGGGAAAAGGAAAAAGGGAAAAAGGGAAAAAGGGAAAAAGGGAAAAAGGGAAAGGGAAAGGGAAAGGGAAAGGGAAAAAGGGAAAAAGGGAAAGGGAAAGGGAAAAAGGGAAAAGGGAAAGGGAAAGGGAAAGGGAAAAAGGGAAAGGGAAAGGGAAAAAGGGAAAGGGAAAGGGAAAAAGGGAAAGGGAAAGGGGGAAAGGGAAAGGGAAAAAGAAAGGGAAAAAGGGAAAGGGAAAGGGAAAAAGGGAAAGGGAAAAAGGGAAAGGGAAAGGAAAAGGGAAAGGGAAAGGAAAGGAAAGGAAAGGAAGAGACTCCATCTTTAAACTCTGTACTACACTAGGCTTCTTGGGCTAGTGTTTATATGCCACATTTTTTATCCTTGTACTATCTATCTTCCAGTGTCCCTTATATCCAAGCTCTGGCCCTAATAAAGATCACATGGTAAGATTTTTGCATTGGTTAGAATTTACCTAAGGGAAATGAAAACATCTGTTCACATTATAGATGTGTATACAAATGTTCCTAGAAGTTCTATGTAAGTTCCAGATCAGCTTCAGACTCATAGAGATCTTATTCCTGCCACTATCCCCACCAAGTTCTGGAATTAAAGGCATGCCCCACTATGCCTAGAAAAAGCTGTATTTCTTTCCTTTCCTTTCCCTTTCCTCCCTTCCTTCCCCCTCTTCCTCTTCTTTTTTATAGACAAGGTCTTCCTATAGTCCCAGCTGGCTTGGAACTTGCTGGGTAGACTAGGCTGGCCCCGATCTCACAGAGATTCACTTGCCTCTGCCTCCTGAGCGCTGGGATTAAAGGCATGTGTCACCATTCCCAGCTAGAAGTTATTATTTCGTTTTAAAAAATATTATATTCATTATTTTTATTTAATACATATTGCCAGCATGTGTGAAAGTGCACCCATGCAGTGGATGTCCACAGAGATCAGAGGGTGTTGGAGTCCCTGGAACTGAAGTTATGAACAGTTGTTAGCCACCAGATAGGTGCTGAGAATCAAACCTAGGTCCTTGGCAAGAGCAGTCAGAGCTCTTAAGCACTGAGCCATTCCTCCAGTCCCAGAAGCTGTATTTCTAACAGCCAAAAGCAGAGACACAAATGTCCATCAAAATAGATCTAAACAACTGTTGTTATATTCACATAGTAGGACACTCAACAAAAGAAAATGGGTGAACTACTGACACAATATAGTGACAGAAATTTTGCCGAATTAAAAATATAGATAAAATATAAACTATGATTTCATTTATATAAAATACAAACTAATCTGCACTAACAGAAAGTAGATAGGCAGTTATAAAGGAGGCAAGAACAGACAAGGCTGAGAAGAGATGGGGACTGCAAAGAAGTACAAGATTAACTTGAAACAACAATGGATGTGTTTACTTATGAATGAACCAACCAAGTATCATTAACAATCAGCCAAAAGGAGCTACACATGCAACAACATACATTAATCTAAAAGAAAAAAGAAACAACTCATTTCCTAAGTAAAAGAGGCCCTAAAATAAGGTGACGTTCACTGAATTCAACTCATGAATTTCAAACTTGTAAAGCTAACCTAGAGTGAAAAAATCAGACCAGTAACTGTGCAGGACAGAGGTAAGAGTACTAAATACAAAAAGGGAACTTGGGGGTAGATAGAAGTATTTAAAATCTTAAATTACATTTAAACTATACCTCAATAAATTTTACATAAATTGGAAATGCACTATAAAGTTATCAATATAAAAATAATTTTTAAAAAATCAACTTTGTTCACATAGTAGGTTGGCTATAATTTAAAGTTGACAGTAGGTATCAGCAAGGACGCAAAAATACCAGAACACTCATCCACTGCTAATGGAAATACAAAATAATGCAGTTGCTGTAGCTGCATTATTCATAGTAGGCTCAAATATGGCTATTAACTGATGGACTGAATAATAAAATCAATATCCACATAATCAAGAATTTGATAATAAAATGGGACATAATACCAACTCATTCTACAACATGAATAAACCCTGAAAAACCTTAAGTAGCCAAATACACTTCCAATTATATTCAATGTCCAAAATCAGCAAACCCAGAGAGATAGATAACAGACTAACAGTTACCAAGGGAAGGAGGGGGTCAATGGAACAAAGGGGGCTTCTTTTAAGGGTGGCAAAAATGTTCAGGCATTAGACAGGGGTGACAGCTGCACAATTACATGGTTATACTAAAACCACTTTAAAATACTGCCGTTTATGGTTTGTGAATTGTCTAAATCGTAACATATTAAAAAACTCAGGAACTGGGAGATGGTTCAGTGGGAAGGAGTGTTACTTAAACAAACAGTTTGAATCTCCACAGGGCTACAGGGCCAGGTATGGTGGCACACATCTTTAATCCCAGCACTAAGGAGGGAGAGGCAGGAAGATCTCTGTGAGATTGAAGCCAGTCTGGTCTACAGAGCAAATTCCAGGCCAGCTGGGGCTACACGGAGACCCTGTCTCAAAAGAAGCCAAAAAAGGCAGTCTGAAGGGATGGTTCAGTGGTTAAGAAAACTGGCTGTTCTTGCAGAGGACTTGGGTTTGTTTCCCAGCACCCATATGGTGGCTAAAACCTGACCATAACTCCAGTTCCAGAGGATCCAATGCTCTCTTCTGAACTCCATGGGCATTGCACACACTGGTGCACTTATATACATGCAGGCAAAACACTCATATACATAAAGGAAAATAAATTTAAAATATGTAAAAAAAAAATCTAGACACAGTCAGTAAACCTAGCAGTATGTGAAGCAAAGACAGGAGATTGACTTGGATTTGCTGGCTGCCAACCTAGCTCTGGGTTCAATAAGACCATGTCTCATGAAATAAGGCAGAGAGTGGCATAGCAGGGAGTCCATCATCCTCCTCTAGACTCCACATATGCCCACATGGAAACATACATACTCTCAACACAAATACATAACACACACAAAAAAAAATTTCAAAAAAGTCAACTATAATAAGAAAATTTTTAAAAATTTTAGTGTGCATATTGAGAGTCCAAAGATAGTCTGACTGAAGTCATGAGGGCTTATTTTAAACCACAAACCTAGGTGAGGTGACTAAGGAGTTTTTTCCCTAAACCTGAGTTTAATCTCCAGAACCCATGTAAAAGTAGAAGGGGAGGATTGATTCTACAAAGTTGTCCTCAGACTTCCACAAAATAGGCTATTACATGTGAACCCATGCTTGGACACAAATAGACACAGACATAAATACAAACACAGACAGACAGAAATGCACATGTAACATACATACATATGCACACATAAGCTCCAGACATCTTTTTAAAGGAAACCATAAAACTCATCAAGTTTTTGTACAGTGTAACCCAGGCACGACATGACTTGCTATGACACACAACCTTAATCTAAGCTACTTGAAGGGCTGAACCAGGAGGACTGCTTGAACGTGGATTTAGAGACCAGTCTAGGAAACATACTGAGATATTTTTTAAAAAGAACAGAATTTATATGGGCTATTAGGTAGATGGCTCAGTTGGAAAAGACGCTTGCTACACAAGTAACCTGGTTTCAATTCCTAGAACTCACATAAAGGTAGAAAAGTGGGAACCAACTCCACAAAGTTTACATATACACAAAGGGGTTGGGGGGAGGTTAAAAAAATAACTTGTGCAGTACTGGTTTGTTGCTATCTATAATAAAAAGCAAATAAATGTGTTTTTTACCCATGTAGGTAATAAAATAGCCTATAGATACAAACATGTCACTTCCAGAACAGACAATAATTTATTATTGATTGAAACCATATACTAAAAGAACATCAAGAAAGTACAGACAAAAATATTTTTTAATAATTAAGTATGTAGAAAGGAAGAATGTAGAGTTTCAATCTTTCCTTTGAGAGCCTAAACTTCTCTTCCCCTTACCTCCATCGCTTCCTGGGCGATCTCTGGCATGTGGGACTGAGGGACCAGTTGGACAAGCCCTGTAATTAGTTCTGCTGTACTGCCTTGAGTTTCAGGACCCTGTTTTCTTGGATTCTGTAAGAAAGAAGCAAACTTCAATTTAAAAAAAAGGAGAAGAATTTGCAGGATTTTGAGGAGAGTAAAGAGCAACTTCAGATAGATACTGGTTCCTTTAGTGAGGAAAATGTTCTAGAATCAGTTCAAGATGATGGCCATAGAACCTTGCAAACTACTAAAAACCATGAGGGTATAGGGGATTGAGCCTATGACCTCACAAATATGAAGCTACAGTCTCAGCTCTGAAATGATGATTTTTATAGTACATGCATTGTATATTGTATCTCAATAAAAATACAAGTTTCTTTTAAGTTTTATTAAGGATTCTCTTAATCCACACCTCTATTTGTTAATAAAAGTATCATCCAGGTAGATTTCTAATGCAACAGAGACTATCTTTTGATTGGAAACTGTATCTGGGGCTGGAAGTACAGATCATTAGAGTGATTGCCTAGCAAGCACAGTTTGATCCCCAGCACCACAAGAATAAAAATTAAAAAAAAATTCAATAGTATGAGAGGTAAGTAAAAATAAAGGTCTTATTCAAACCTACACAGCTGGGCTCAGGATGTGGTCAGTTGGTAGAATATATGCCTACACAGGAGACCCTGGGTTCAATGCCCAGCACCACATAAACCAAACATGGTAGAACACGCCTGTAATCCCAGAACTTGGGAGGTGAGGCAAGAGAATCAAAAGTTCAAGGTCACCTTCCACTATATAATAAACTGATGGCCAGCTTGGGCTACATGATACTCTGTCTCATAATAAAATCCACGCAGCTGCTGTTAAAGAACTAGAATATATACCTACAGAGAGCCAATCATCAATTATTGTAGAAAACCCTCACATACTAAGGACAGAAAATGATTGCTCTTCATAAATGTAAATGTCTACCTTTTAAAAGAAATTGTTGGGGCTGGAGAGACGGCTCAGTGGTTAAGAGCACTGGCTGTTCTTACAGAGGACCTAGGTTCTAATCCCAGTACCCACATGGGAGATAACAACCATTCATAACTCCAGTTCCAGGAGATTTGAACTCTCTCTCTTCTGAACTCCATAAGCACTGCACAACATGGGTGGGTGCACTTACACGCATGCAGGTAATATATTCACACACGTAAAATAAAAATAAATAAATTTTTTAAAAATGAAAGAAACTGTTTCTTGGAGCTGAAGAAATAGTTCAGTGGTTAAGAGTACTGGCTGCTCTTGCAGAGGACCTTGGTTCAATTCTCAGTATCCACCTGATGGCTAACAATCATCTGTAACTCCAGTTCCAGGAGATCTTTTAACCACTACAGGCACTGGAAGACTCTGATTAAATACATGCAAGCAATACACTCATCCATATAAAAATAAAATAGTTTTTAAAAAAATTAATTCTTTTTCATTACATGGAAGGTCTAGACTCCAATAACACATAGTTTGCCAGACACGGCACACATATGCAATTCTAGCAGTTAGGAGGCTGAGTTAGGGGGATTCTGAGTTCAAGGCCAGTTTGAGCTACACTGTGAGACCCCCATCTCAAAAACAAGTGTGGGGGGCATATGGTTCGTTTAAGGGAGGCCAGCTTATCTTGCAGCTATTTTATTTTGTTCACTACCTCTTTATAATGACTAGTGTAAGTTCTCACTCCAATATGTGTATAATTCCAGTGTGTTTGTCTATTTTCTGGTGCTCACTATTTACAACCCAATAGAATTTGCTGAATGTTAAAAACACAAAAAAAGAAAAGATATGTTCTCAGTAGAACACAGTCTCATGAGAAAAGATAATATTAATAAACTAGCCAGATCAAATGTCAAAATGTAAATGAGGTAAGAGCTGTAAAGGTACCTTCAGCTATGAGAACTGGACCAAGAAATGTGGCCTAGCCAGGGAGGTTTCCACTGAGCAGTGACAATAGCTTAGAATTCGCAGGAATCAGATATGAAGAGAAAAGAAAAACAGATTGCAGGCAGGAGAAAGAGCAAGGGCAATGCAAAATATGAGGGGACAAAGGGGGCTGACCGACAGGCCATCATGACCAGACCAGAGAAAATGAAAAGGTAATGCCAGATGCAGAGGAAGTGACAGCTCAGAGAAGGCTTTGCATGACCTCAAATTTTATCTGGAGTTTGGCCTTAGCTTTAAGCTAAGTGCAGTTTCAGCCAAAAGGGTTTAATATGGGCCAAGGATATGGTAAGACTGCTTTCTTCAGAGGACACTGTTAACCTTAGTGCAAAGAAATGGTGAAGAAGAATTCTAAGATATTATGAAAGCTGAGCAACCAGGAAACTGGAAAAACTTTGAGTAACACGAAGCAGGACAAAGGCGGCAGAAACAAAAGAAAGATGATATTATGTTAAAAATATCACAACTGAGGTCATTCTTAGATTTCCCCTATTGACTAAGATTTAGAATTTTGATATGTAAAATAGAAAAATAAATCTCACTATTTACTTTCATGTGGTTATTTTGAGGAAAGTTATTTAACCACTAGATGGCAGCAAAGAAAACAATCTCCATAGGGGTGGGATGCGCTGAGGGGATAGAGTGGGTTTGCCTATCACCGACCCTGGGCTCATTCCCAGCAACACAAAAACAAAAAAAACCCACAAAGACCAGGAGTATAGCTCAGTGGTGGGGCATTTGCCTAGCACTGCAAGACTACAAGACTCTGGGTTCAATCTCCAACGTCATTCAGAGGAATAAAAGGCATTTCCCTAACTCCTGGAAAATGGCTAATTTTGCTTGCTCTTTTTATTCAAAACAAATTGAGCTCTTGTACTTGAAACGATAACCTATTTAACATGAAAGACATAGGTGACTTTGGTATATTACTGAACATAAATTACAGTCATGTAAACAGTGATCTTAATATGTGACATGGCATGGTAAAATACTACACAACTTGTGTCACATATGAAAGAAACGAAGGGAAAGGGCATTCATTATTTTCAGAGTCTCCCTGACACATTTTATAGAACTCTTCCAGGCCAAGGACCTAACTGTCCTACCAGACTCTCAAATTTGGGTGAGTTTTTCAAATAGCTCAAAAATATCATAGAGTCTTCTTTGGGTTTGTATAAGTTATGATTCTTCAGAGAATTCATTGTCTCCCTGACTCCACATTATCAGAAAAATTACTGACATGTAAATATTTTTTGAAATGTTGATGTGGAGGCCAGCCTGGTCTACATAGTGAGTTCCAGACCAGCTTGGGCTATAGGAAGACTGTCTCAAAAAGACAAAACAAAACAAAACAGAACAAATCCTGATACACTGAATGAAGCAGAAATTTATGTTGCTTGGTGCTGTTCTCCAGGGAATGGAGAGACCTGACAAAGGTTGAAAATGTTATCCTATGAATGATTCAAGTTGTTATATGTGGCTATTAATAATGTTAATCTTAACTATATCTTACTAATAGTAGCAGTATCTAATTTAGTGCTTACTGCATGCCAGGAATTGTTCCTAAAACCTTTACAGATACTATTTCAGTCTTCATAATGATTACTCAAATGTCAGAACTATTATCTACTATTTCAGATGAAAAATCCTAGATGCAAAGGGGTTAAAAAAAAAATACCTGCTAGTAACTGGTCTGTCTCCAGAGCCCATGCTTTTAATCATTTCATGGAACTATCACTCAGTTACAGTATTTACATTAGTTCCTAATTACTGTGTACCAAAGTAATGTTCTCAGGAATCTTATACCACCTGAGGCAATAAAAAGCAAACTTATGACAATAATTGAAAATTAACCACATCAATTTTTACCTTCTCTTCTAATAAGGTCAGGCAGAGTCAATGATAACAGAAAACTGACTAAAGGAACAAGGGGGACTTTGAAAGGTAACGTGTTTGGCAACAAGCAAAGATTAAAAAGGATGAGTGTGGGGCTGGAGAGATGGCTCAGTGGTTAAGAGCACTGGTTGCTCTTGCAAAGGACCCAGGTTCTGTTCCCAGCACCCACATGGTGGCTAACAACTATTCTAAGTCCAGTTCCAAGGGAGCCGATGCCCTCTTCTGACCTCCTTGGGCACTGGACGACACTCATACACTTACATACATGCAGGCCATACACTCATACACATCAAATAAAAACAAAAAATAAAATATTTTTTTAAAAGAATGAGTGTGCAGACATGGAGCACACTGTGATTTATGGGTGCTTTGTTATTCCACCCACCCCAGGCATATGCCTAAACTGTAACAACAGTGCCAAGTAATAACAAGGACGTGATGCCACTAAAGTTCAAGGATAAGGAAAATTAAGATGAAAGGTTAGAAAAATTGATCTAATTACATTAGTAGTCTCTATAACTTTAGTTTTCTTTAGAATGTCTTAGAGGTATGGTCAAAAAAGTATCCATAATTACTAACTTATTGTAATATTTTCAAATCATTTCAACAAAAGTACTTACACAAAGCAAAAGCTTTGGATCTGCATGAATAAGTTTCACCATGGACAAGAGAAGATACTTATAGCTCCTTGTCTCCAGGTCCGTAGGTTTTTCTTTAAACTTAAGGCTTGTTACTTTTTCTTTAAATGTAAGACTCTAATAACAAAACAAAAACAAGACATCACCTTATTAAGAATCAGACGTTAGATTCAGAATAACAGCTACCCATCTTTATAAAAGAAATTACTTAAAAGGCTTTGAAAACAGACAAATTTCATACCACCAAATATATAGGATTGGCAGAAATGCAAACTAGTAAGCATAAATTTAACAGTATAATAAAAACTGTTATTTACATTATTCACATATAATAATCTAGTAAGTCAATGAAAATCTCTTTAAAATATTAAATACATAATATTAGGTTGACTCCTAGGTTAAAAAAAAAAAGCTTTCTTTCAAAATGTAAAATGTAATCCCGGGTCTATACCATAGGCAAAAACACACATTAGGAAACTCAAATTTAGTAAACACCACATATACATATACAAATATCTTGTTGACTGTGCAAACAATTATCAATTGTAAGATATATCACTTCTTTGCTGTACCAGAAGAAATGAAAAACGACTGTAAAGAGTAGGACACCACACAAAGCAAGATATAGCTCCAAATTCAGAGAAATTTCAGACTGAAGTAAAAATAAACTTCTTTTAGAATTGATGAAATGTTCTTTTAAGACAATCTCTATATTTATAGCTTCAGTTAGAAATTTACTTTTTTATTTGGACGGTATTTTCCCTCTCTAAAGTTAGAGAATGCATGCATTTTGCTTAAAGAATATTCATAAAACAGAACACTTTGAGAAAGATCAAACTGTAGAAAATGTGTTTCGACTACGGAAATACTATGACAAACTAAAACAATTATGGATATTATTCAATCAAAAATACAACTACATTCTGGACCTCATCACCTTCCTCTCTATTATCATAAAACATTTCCTTTTTTACTTTAAACCAACACAAAAAACATCTGCTTTTGACTTGGATGCCTGTAGTAAGCACAGATACAACAGACATATAGATAGCCAACTATGTAGAGTCTTTATTCAACCATGGTAAAAATGGCTAGGTTAACAGACTGTTTTTGTTCAAAGTTAACAAATAGAAATGAATAGTATATGACACATAGTGTTCTCAATGTTTAAGAAATTATATCAAAGCATAGATTATGGGATCCTTAAAAAGTTGACAATAACTTAAATGATACTATAAAACTACTTGGAAAATTTAAGGATACAGAATGGGCTATCTGTTACTCTTTAGTACTGCTACTGTGAATACATCTTGGAACAGGAAATAGCTGCCCCTGAAAATTAGTTTTTGAATACTGTATTGATAATAAACAAATTCCAAACTAAAATTAATAAATACCAAAGCTCAAAAACATTAAGGCAAACACATATCAAATATACCTAGTAAATCCTGTTTTTAAGTGTTTGCTTTTATTAAACTACATATATATATGTATGTATACATATACATCTGTACAGGTATATGTACCTTTTTTTCCAAAGCCAAACCTGAAGGCAAGGTTAGACTATTAGTGGGTTATATGAAGCCAGAAACAATTTGTTGCTTAAGAAACAAATGATTTCTTAAGTAGAAATGTAAGACAAAATGCTTCATTTCCAAGCTCATCCTCTGCATTACAGGGGACAGCTGATACCTGCTCTGGTGAAGGCAGAGAGCCAGCTATGCCTGATGAGAAATTCATAAACCAGGGGTTCAGGTCAATACTAGGGACTGAAAATACTAGCTAATTTGAAGCTACAAGGCTTATTCAGAGACATGTTAAGAAACATCTAAGATATGACTTTCTTTAAGATTTTTTAAATTCACACTTTAATTTTATTAAAGCAGAAGACTTCTATCTTTAAAATGTAAATTATTACTGTTGAGACAAGTATTTCAAAATTTAAAAGTACAAAAAGGGAAGGAAACAAGGCAACAACATTCATATGAAAAAAGTCAAAGTCTCAATTACCAAAGGTCAACATAAAACAGTAATACCATCTTCAACTGTATTAACAGAAGCATCACATCCAAAGCATGTTATAAAGGTCTTTTGTTCTGTCTGACAGGGTCTCCCTAGCCCCAGCCTGCTTGGAACTTACTATGTGGACCAGGCTGGCCTCAATCTCACAAAGATCCAGCTACCTCTGCCTCCTGAGTGCTGGATCTTAATAAATTATCTTAATCTTTAAAAATCTGTTAAACTGATCTTTCCAAAAGAGAAACAACCCAGGTAGAGAAGGATTTTTGAGTCTAGTTAAAAAAGAGATTCATTCAGTAATTCATTCCACAAATACACTGTGTGCCCTTCTGTATATGCCTGATATATTCTAGGAGCTGAAGAGCCTGTTGAAGAGCCAGGCAGAGCTCCCATTTTTATCATGTTAATCTGCAACTCAAAACTTAGTAGACACAAGGCTAGACTTGAAGAAACTTTAGAACTAACTCCAATTGACCATTCACTTGTCATATGACATTTTAATTCCTTTAATAAGATTTTGCCTCAGTTTGTTTAGCCATCAAATCAAATTAATACTTTCAAAGAGAGTTGACAAAATTAAATCCCTTCCAATGTTAATTATATTAAATAAGTTCATATACAATAAGAAGATCTCTTGGAATACTGGAATTAAGTTTCTTCAAAAAATCTGCAGGGCTGCCTTGAGGAATAATTAGAAATAGGAACAATGATGACCAAAGTGACGGGGACATTTTTCCACTTCAAGAAAAATATTCAAATAATTAGTTCTTTCTACCAAATATACAGCAGTTTTCAGGCTTTATTTTGTTTTTGTTTTTGGAGAAAGAGTCTCCCTGTAGCCCCAGATGGACTGGGACTCGCTATGCAGATATGGCTGGCCTCAATCTCAGAGGGACCCACCTGCCTCTGCCTTCCCAAATGCTTCAATTAAAGGTGTGCACTACCATGACCTGAAACTGTGCAACTGACAGGCTTTGAAATATAGATGTCATTTTACCTTTTTATAGGTAGAACTTTATTTTTAATTTTTATTTTATGTGTATGAGCATATTTCCTGCATGTGTGTAAGTGCACCCGTGTCGTGCAATGCCCAAGGAGGTCTGAAAAGGGTGTTGGATTCCCTGGAACTGGAGTTATGGTTTTTAACTGCCATATGGGTGCTGGGAATCGAACCTGGGTCCTCGGCAAGAGCAGTCAGTGCTCTTAACTGCTGGGCCATCTCTCTCATCCCTATTTATTTTTATGTATATGAATGTTTTCGTCTGCATGAATGTAAAGTACTCCTGTGGTAAAATACCTGCAGAGGTCCAAAGAGAGTACTAGATCCCCTGAAACTGCAGTTATGGTAAGTTGTTAGCCTCTATGTGGGTACTGGGAGCTAAACCCAGGCCCTCTGCAAAAGCAGCTAATGCTCTTAACTGCTGAGCCACCTCTCCACCCCTAGATCAAACTTCTTGACTGCTACTTCTGCAGCAAGCTGAAGGCTCAGATTTATCAGAGGCCCCAATCATTTGAGGCAATGCAAACAGAGGACGGCCCACAGGCATATCTGTTGTGTATTAGTGCACAAGGTTTATGAGGTGTAATGTTCACATTAAGGATCCTCCAAATTCCAATTCTTTCTTATTCTAAATGATCTATTCATGTTAACTTTCCATTTTCTTTGGTGAAAATATCAGTCAGAAAGTTTTCCTATAGCTATTATGCACATACATTCAGAATTCCATTGTACAAATATGAAAAGTTTTAAAATACTTAGGAGTTGGAAGCAGAAGGACAGTGAGTTTAAGGCTAGCCAAAGCTACACAGCCTGGGTCTCAAAGAAAAAAAGCTTAAAAACAATTCTGAAAATTCAATGCCACTGATCTTTCAGAGAATTAGAAATAAAAACAAAACTCCTTCATAGCTGTTCTTGAACTAAAAGAAATCCTCAATAGTTGTAGATAATATAAAACAATGATCATAACATAATATGGCTCTTAGAGTCAACTAATAACCAGAGCTAAGAAACTTATAAATGTAGAAAACCTCAGACTACCAATCAAATCTAGCTCTGTTCAAAAGAATAACTGATTCTCTCATTTTGTATCAGTGATCATGCACAAAAATTAAAATAGCAGTTGCAATTGCTAAACTGGATATTAAAGTTAAACAGGAAGTGAATATGACTCTTTCACCAATTCATATTATTACCTCTTACCATCATAAAAGGTAATAAAAGCACAAATTTTGGGGGGGATGCAGGGGGAAAGGAGTCCTCGTGCATATTAGATAATAAGCACTTTACCACTGAGCCATATCAATTCCAGATTGGAGACACAGCTAAGTAGTAGGGATAAGCACCTGGTTTGATGGCTAGCATGCCTTCCTTCTGTGGAAAAAGAGTAATTTCAAGTAATGACTAAAACCTCAAAAAAGAAAAGAGCCGAAATAATATTTACATAGTTTATGTTTACTCTAACTTACATCTGTGATTTTTGAGACAGGGTCTCCCTGTAGCCCCAGCTAGCCAGGAACTTACTATGTAGACCAGCCTGGCCTTGATCTCACAGAGATCCGCCTCTGCCTCTCAAATGTTTGGATTAAAGGCATACCTGGCAAAATTTTTTTACATTAAAAAAATGTTGTGTACTTGGCATCACAAAAAGTCGATTCAAAGTAATCTTGCCTATTAAAAGATATTTAATAAAATATCATTGAGGCCAGCCCAAACAGTATATGTTCAGCTCAGCTTTAACAGTACATGCTTGGCATTCATGGGGACCTGAATTTGATTACCAGCACTGAAAATAAAAAGTCATTGACATGCCTCTTTAGTCATTTTAGGATAAATAATGTCAAACTATGTGGTATAGAAAACTTCTTCATCTGACACTCTCAGAAACAGTTAACAGTTAACTAGATAAGAGTGAACCTTACTACATAATAAAAAATACCTTACTGATCGCAAAACCTGGAAAGAGAAGCATGCCAGGGAGGACACTTTAAGTGTGAGATAGCTAATTGATTAGACAAAACCAGTAAGTGAAGACATGCTACATTTTAATTTGAAATGACATGATGTGACTATAATGGTAACTATACACAGAAAAGTCAAAGAAATAAAGGACTTTCCTGAGGTAGTTACAATGGGTCATATATACTTACAGCCACAGAAGCCCACTGCCATGCAAAACAGTGACTGGTTGGCATCTGATCATGTGAGCGACAGCAGCCAATAAAAATAGAAAATAAGAAGCAGAAGACAAAGCACCACCAATCAATGTCAAGAGTTGCCATGTATAATGCTCTTCTCACATATAAACACCAAGAAATCACTTATACAATCCTATAATTAGCTGTTGAAACTAATTTCATATGAGCTTTAAAATTCAGTATTATCTAAAGTCTTAGCACACCTAATTTGAAAGTAGGACTGTTTTAAGTTTAAATAAATTTCAATATCAAAGTGCCTATCATTTTTAAATGCTCAAATTTTGCTAAATGATCACATTTGTTAAAATATGAAATAGTTTCACTTTTAAAAAGTTTTATTTTATTTCTAATTTTCTATGTGTACTATTCAGCATCCAAAGAAGAACAGTCACTCTAACCAGGAGTCAGCTTCCATTGCTCATCCTTGAAAGAGAGAAACTAATCAAAATATTTGGGCAAGAAAAGTTATAGGAAAAAGAAACTAAAAACAGAGGGAGAAAGTCAACATTTATTAAGATTTACAGCATCCTCTGAGAAGAATTCTCTAAGAAAATTAAGTTCAACAAAAATAATGAAAAGCAAATATTGTTAACTAGTCATTAATAATACTGCAATATACAACATACCACAACATTTATACAAAAGGGCCCGTTTGATTCTCTAAATTCAAACCAGCAGGAATGAGAAAACGACACTAAAACTGCAGTAGGAAGGTAGAATTCAAAACGCCTGATTTCTTACTGGTGCCATTCGTATCGCTGGGTGTGCTCCACAGCCTTGCACTGCTTTATGAAGTGTTTCGCCAAACATATTCCGAAGTTCAACTGAGTGACAATATACGGCATCAATCTTAGGCCACCAATCCAATGCAGACTGTAGGAAAACAGAGAACATAAAGGAAACAAGTACAAAATTATCCGAGTTTTATGACTGTTTATGCTATAATTTTAGGTTTTATCCTTTAGTCAGAAACTTTCTAAGACCATGCAAACAAACAGTATGATTTTCAAAGTCTTCATATGATGTCTTTAACTCAAACACTAACCTATACGTATTGTATTTTAAAACAGAATAATGAGCATGTGCAAATGAGGTTGCCATTTCTCAACAGAGGCCTATGAAATTTAAAAAACAAAGACTTTGGAGAATTCTTCAGCCAATTTTTTCTTCTTTTTAGACAAGTTTAATGTTTAACATATTTCAGGAAACACATGCACATATTATATATTCTTCTCGAGATAAGATGCTATCATTTCAGCTTTACATGAGATCAGTGGTTCAACATAATGTTGAAAGACTATGTAAACCATCAGTTAAATGCTTACAAACAACAATAATTAACATGAAATTAGTAAATGAGATAAAGCCATTAGTAAACCTACAATCTTAAATTGATAAGCAATGATGGCACAATACACAGAAAGACTCAACAGTCACCATAAACAAAGACAAACTGATCCTAGCTAAGTATTTTTAGGTCAACACTGCCGTCCCCCACCCAAGGTTTTTTCTAAACAATGCTAGATGCTAAGTAAACACTTTGCCACTGAGCTTCATCCCAGTCCTAGCTAAGTATTTTTAAAAATTGATCTTTCTTATATAGATATTTTATCTATTTCTGTTTAGCCTACCTAGCTGGTTTATAATGCCTGTTTTATTTAAAAGTATATCTTTAAAATGGCCTTTAAACTTAATTGATATATTTTGATTTAATATGCTTCAAAAGATGGTAATTGTGGAAAAAAAATCATTAAACTGTAAAAGCTTATTCATAGAAAAACTATGAATTTTCACTACAGAGAGTACATGAAACAGTATGATTTAAAATACAGATTTTTCAATTTTAACAATCCAGTTAAAGAAAATATTGGCAAGAATGATAATATAGTCATACAGTAAATAAGGGTGATTTAATAGCGGGATATTCTATGTGTAGATTCCATTTTATTCAAAATTAAGCTAGTCTCAGCATTTAAGTTCCACACTTACAACTCACAATATTTTAAGTAGCATCAAGTTATATTAACCTTAACCAAAACTGTAGGTTAAACTATTTATAGGAACTTTAAATATACAGTGGTGCATGCATATAATCCTAGCACAAATGAGGCTGAGGGAGAAGGATCACAAGTTCAAGGACAGCCTGAGCTACACAGTGAAACTTTGTCTCAAGTAAAATATAAAATACTATGGTTGTGTTTGTCCCTCGATTATTTATTTTAACTAATTCTTACAAACAGCTGGATTTTACTTTAGTTATTGTCCTAGATTATTTTTCTGTTGCTGTGATAAAATACTCTGACAAAAGCAACTTGAGGGAGAAGAGATTTATTTTGCTCCTGGTTCTAGGTTAGAGTCCATCACGGAAAGGAAGTCACAGAAGCAGGAGCGGGAGGGAGCTGGTTACATGATGTCCATTATTCAGGAAATGATGAAAGCAGGTGTGCTAGTGCTCAGCTCACTTTCTCCACTCTTACCCAGTCCAGGATACCCTGCACAGGGAATGGGCCACCACAGCAGGCAGGTCAAATTAGCATAATCAAGATAACCCCTCACAGACATGCTCAGATGCCCATCTTCAGATTTTTGTCAGTTTGATAATTAACACGAACCACCACAGTCATATAATGCATTTCTCAAATGTGGGGCATATAACTTAGTCCAAATCAACTAACACAACTGAATTTCCATGTGCTTGGTAAAATGCACACCTTAAGTTAATTAGCTGAAAGTAACAAAATGATGAAAAAGTACACTGAGTAAAGGGTCCCCTATATATTTTATTTTATATTGTATAAAATCTTGCCAGAAATTGATAAATTAATGAGATATGCATCCAATATAACATCCTATGCAAATAAGGGGGGCATATTTTGGCTTTGTTTCTGTTTCGACACAGGGTTTTATTGTATTATCGAGCTGGCCTGGAACTGGCCTACAACTTGTGATTTCTCCTGCCTCAGCCACTGGGATTGGAGACATGAGCCACAGCACCCAGCTTATTATGTAAGCATTTCTGATGGATAGCTGCATAAACTGTACTGATCCTAGGAATACCCTATAGAATAGCTTTGAGGTTTAAGATCCAATCATTTTTAACTTTTCATTTTTCATAATAAATCAGTTCATTTAGTTTGAAATAAAAAATACACTTTTGAATAAAATAGGCACTAAAATTAGACATTGTGATGCTAGTTTTTTTTAAAGTATAATATTTTAAGCAGTTATTAAATATGTCTATTCTGAAACTAGTTAATTAAACATGATTTACTCTTTTCCTTTAATAATGTTGTTATTATAAAATAATACTTCTATAATATTTATAGACATGAATTATGTGGCATTCCTCAAGAGGCTATTTAAATGATTTTCAAATTCCTGAGAAATAATTTCTTTAACCACTCCTCACCTGAAAGAGACTATCTCATTCTCAACACAGAAACTCTCAGTAGGTGAACTATAATAAACTGCTACAAGGAAAAATTTGCAATCTGTGCTATCCCAGTTGTTCAAAGATGTCCATTTACATGTTTGTTACTTTGTGAATTTCCCAACTGCTGTTATCTAATTCAACCTTTGAAAAGCCAATATAACACAGATCTTAAAACTAGAATTTATTTCTTAAAGCACATTTTTAAATGTGACAATAGGAATACCATTTTAGAAACTACTAAAAACTTACATTGCAACAAAATTTCAAAAAGTGAAAAGCTTTAGATCTAAACACAGTACTTTTAAATTGCATATGAGTACATTTCACGGAAGCAAAATAAAACTCCAAACATCATCATTAATTCTATATAAACCCTCAAGAAAATAAGAAAATTTTTATCTTTTTGAGACTGTGATAATTTTAAAAAGTGTGTGAACTAGCTAAAGACCATGGAAAAGGGTAACCTAAGGGATGTACTGAACCAAGAAAAAAATTTTTAATTATTTATTTATTTTAATGTGTATGAGTGTATTGCCTGCATGTGTGCAAGTGCACCCGTGTCATGCAATGCCCAAGGAGGTCAGAAGTAGGCATTAGATTCCCTGGAAGTAGAAATAAGGACAGGTGTTAGCCATGTGTGTGCTGGGAATCAAACCCAGGTCCTCTGCAAGAGTAATCAATGATCTTAACCGCTGAGCCATCTCTCCAGCCCCGAACCAAGAATAGTTTTAAAAGAAAGTATATACAAATATATATATATGTATATATATATGTATATATATTCAGAAAATAATCCATATGATTTCAAGACATAAAATATGTCCCTAACAAAATTTTCCAGTGAAACTCTGTAATACTCAATTGCATAAATCTGCATATTTACTTGTATAAATAGTTCTTTTCAATTACAAAGTATTTTAAATTCAGTATCTATTAACTGTAAGCCTGGGTAAGGGATAGACTAATCATTTACCAAGCAATCTCTAAGGATAAAGCACTGCTATCTAAGGTATAACTATAAAGACACTTTGGCCTCATATTTATGTTACTTTTAAAGTTATTTCACTGAAAGGCTACTGAAATTCAGTATTTAAAAACTAGTCAATATAGTTTCTTCATAAAAACAAATGTCCATATTGACCACACCTCAGATACAGACACACTCCACCTCCACACATGCAGTACTCCTCGGAGTACAGGGGGATGCACAACTACTTTCACTAGGTACACCGAGGCATGCATGAAGGAACACTCCAGGCATGCTTGAAACCCAGAAAGGAGCAGCTCAGCCACTTACAGCAGTGCCAAGTCCATGCTTGAAAGTGCTCTATATATTCAATTGTAGACAAAAATATTTCACGATTAAAGTAACTAGTCACAAAAAATTCAAAGAGTATAAACTTGGATTTATTAAATCTTAACAGCTACATAAAATTATTCCCTGTTAATAAATGAAACAGTTTTACTACTAAGAATCAGGAATGAGGAAAGTAACATCTTGTTTTTGAATTATACATCAACCTGAGCAAGGGTAGAAAAATCACCTTTTTTCTGTTTCTTTGCTTTAAAACTAATGACTGAAAGGATAATGACCTGACTTACTTGCAAATGCAAAGGAATTTTTTTAAAGTTTTTAGTACAAATATACCTTACCTATACTCAGACTCATTAAACTATCCATGTTGGAACAAATAATATTTCATGTAACTTCTACCTGTAATTGAGTCAGTGACATTCAACTGGGGGAAGCACTGTCCCCCAGGCATTCTCAGTTGTTCATAATGCAGGAGATGCAGAATAACTACCATTAAATGAGTTGAGAACCAAAATGATAGATCAGTGCCCTTCAAGGCACAAGGCCATGCTGAATAACAAAGAACTATCTTTCCCAAGTGCTTAATATGTTTATGTAATGTATTAGCAGTTCGTTTTCCCCTGCAGGAATATCTAAAAGAAAATATGGGCAGCATTTGGTTTAATTCAATATATCCAAGGCAAATGAAGGGTTGGAGGCTTATTTTTAACTCACCAAAGATAGAATCTTAAAATGGATATTAATTACAAATAGGACCTATATACTAAGGTTCAGTGATCAAAGACTTCTTAAGGAGGGAAGCAGGAACAAGCTGAGCAATTTATAAAGTATCTGTGAAAGGGTAAAAGTGGAACTACAAACAACAAGATCAAAGAACATCCAAATGCAACTGTTCATAAGAAGAGCAGAAGTTTAAACATCTACAGTTCAAATCTGGTAAGGATTTGCTAGCTGCTTTTACTTAGTAAACTTATCAGAAATACCTCTTTAATGAGCTCACATATTTTTTGATAAGCTTTTGTTTCTCTGGAATACATCTTTTGAAATGTATATTTCATTTTGATTAAGGAGGATTAAAAGGTACAATCAAAGGTCTTATCCTTTTGTAAATGTGCCATACTGCTTGTAAATGTGCTATACTACGCTATAATGTATTACTGTTCCTTTTAACTTAAATGATAAGGTGGAAAGTCAGAATGTATCAAATACTAGGAAAGGCCTATGCATGTTCAAATAATATGTAACAAGCTTTGAGATAAACGTTCTAAATTATATTTTGAGTAGCACTGTTCTAAAGAGATTTTGATCTTTAAATAAAATGTTTTAGGGTTATTCTTTCCAAAGGATCCCATTACTTCCATCTTTCTCAATAAAGGTTCTCAGGTCAAGATTATACATAAAAACCACAATTCTTTATCATATCCTAGGCACAATCACTTCAGAGAAACTTCCTCTACCACATAAAGCTATAAGTTCAAAACTTCTGTTAGACCAAGAATATCTCTCATAAAAAGGAAAAAAAATATAATTCTGAACAAAACAAGAACAATTTTTTTTTTAAAGTAATATAGCAATACCTCTTGGACTTACATTGGTGATGATACGGTGCAGTGAATTTACCAACACGTAGTGAAATGTAGAAGGTGAATTTTGAGCCAGGCAGATCTGCCAGGAAAAGAAAAAAAATTGGTGAACCATTTATATGAAAAAAATGTTCAGTAACACAAATGAAGACAAAAAGAATAGCAAAAAGAAAGTTCTTTTTAACAAAATAAATATTAAGGTCTTGAAATTAGCATTAATATATTTAACAGCAAGAAATTCTAAGAGAAGTGTACCTACCCATCTGCCTAGTCCCTTCATATTTATAATTGATAGCACATCAATAGACATAGTTTAATAAAAACCAATTTTCTCACCTTAAAGTGTTGGTTGTTGTGAGGGCTTATACGAAAGCAAGAGACAAGGCAGTCAATCATGAGATCCACATCTGCAGGCTGACTGCCTCTAGAGAATGGTTTACTTGGATTAAAAAGCAGGTTCTATAAAAATCCCAATAGAAAACAATGACCTTTAATCACACAATATTTTTTTCAGGGTATATACACATCATCATTATTCACACGGATTACAATAACCATAAGTAGCCAGAAAAAGCAAAGGTATAAAACTATGGTCTTTAAATATCATGTAAAACTGCCTAGATCACCTAGGATTCCTTTTAGGCCTTAATTTCTACATTATTCAAGACCCAAGTATGTATATTTATGTTAGGAAAACTCACTGTGTACTGTTCTTCATGCTCTCAGTCTAGACTGATGAGCACAGCACAGCAAAGCAAGCTCAGAGCATTAGTTAGCAATTATCTATGAAAGAATACTTACACTGGAAATTTATTCTTCACTTAATTTCTTTAATGTCTATAGAAGGGAAAGAATAGCATTATTACCTTAAGATCAACCACCATGGACTGAACTAGCAGGAAGATGACAGAGTTATCCTCCCAGTTGATGTAAGTACTAGCTTTACACAGCTTGACACAAGCAATTGCAGCACTCTCTGTCAGCTGCCTGCTTCCTCCATGGCCAGCAAGTGCTTTTCGTAAACTGTCCAGAAACAGCTTCTACAGAATTGAAATATAGGAAGATAAAACATGAAGTTTGTACTATTTCAGATTAGTAGCCACTTAGAAGCCTCTAAACTTCAAACTTATAGGGGCTGGAGGGATGGCTCAGTAGTTAGGAGTACTGATTGCTCTTGCAGAGGACCCCCCAGCACTTACATGGTGGCTAAGAACTATCTATAACTCCAGTACTAGGGGATCCAACACATCTCTCCGACCTCTTCAAGCAATGCATGACATGGGTGCACTTACATGCAGGCAAAACACTCACTCATACACTGAAAATAAACTAACTAAATAAATAAATAACAATTCAAAATTATAGGAAGGACAGTATATACTCAGTTTCCAATTTCATAATTTAAGTAGCTATCATTGTCTGAGCTTTCAAAAAATGTGTCTCCATTTTCTCTACTGTCTTCCTAAAGAACAAAAGAACCATCCTTTGCATTACATGTGAATTCAGTATTAGAGTCAGTTGATGATACCTTCTATCTGATATTATATTTACCTATTATACTGTACTGGTTGAGAAACATGTCAAATTGTTCTATTCTTTCTTTCTACTCTAGAGTATCCAATCTTTAGCCTTCTAAAGCATATGCTTAAGGGTGTTCTGTTGCTCTAAATTCATTCCTAAAAAATAAAACTCTAGGGATGGAGAGATGGCTCAGTGGTAAGGGTACTTGTTGATCTTCCAAATTTAGTACCCAGTACCCACACCAGGTGGGTCATAAACATTTGTTAACTCCAGTTCCAGGGGATACAATGCCTCCTTCTACCCTCTGAATTTAAATTTTTTAAATAAAAAAAGATAAAAATAAGGGGCTGGAGAGATAACTCATTGATTAAGAGCACTGGTTGTTTTTCCAAAGTATCCAGTTGCAGTTACCAGCATCCACATGGCAAATGACAACTATCTGTAACTCCAGTTTCAAGGAATTCAATGCCCTCTTCTAGCCTTGACAGGTATTAAATGAACTGATACACTTATTTACATGAATGTAAAACACCGATACATATGAGATAAAAATAAATCCAAAAACATTTTTTAAGTTAAATTTTTAAAATTCATTTTGTTTAAAACATTTATCCATTCATTCATTTAATGTGCATATCCTTGCGCATGCAATGCTCAAAGAGGCCAGAAGAGAGTAATGGAGCCCCTGGAACTGGGATTACAGGTGGTTGGATGTAAGCTACCATGTGGGTGCCAGAGGTTAACCTGGCTCCTTTGCAAGAGCAGCTAGTGCTCATAACCATTGAGTCATCTCTCTAGCACCTATAAAAGGCCATTTCTGTGATGTCAATCCCTCTTTATATCTAATTAACAAATTTCTTCCCCTGGTTTTTCTCCTAAATGAAAATCTCAGCTCTCCACCTCATTTCCACATGTATCATCACATCTATTTAACATGTCAAAATCGAAACTAATCAACACCAGCAGAACACACATTCTAGATGCACACAAACATCCTTCCAAAACAGACCACATGTTAAAGACAACTAAATAAGTCTTAATACATTAAAGAGATTAATGTTATACAAAGTATCTTTTCTGGTAAAAAGTAAAACAAACTAGAAATCAAAAGCATATGGAAAATCACAAAATTCACAAACGTGATAACCAAACAGTCTTAAACAAATAGTGGACTGAAGAAGAAGAAGAAGAAGAAGAAAAAAAAAAAAATCAGTGGGATGGAGGTTTCGGCAAGCCTTTAATCCCAGCAGAGGCAGAAGCAGAAGCAAGCAGATCTCTATGCGATCAAGGCCTGGCCTACATAGCAAGTTCCAGGGCAGCTGGGGCTACAAGGAAACCCTGTCTCAAAAAGAACAGGAAAAAAAAAAAAAAAATCACAATGAAAAGGAAATTAGAAAACATTTTCAGGCAAATCAAGCACGATATACTAAAAACAGAAGCAATATGAAAAGAAATTCATAATTATAAATACATTAAAAAATTTTAAAGCTCTCTAATCAATAACAAGAAAAATAAAACTACACATAAAAGTAGATGGAAGGCATAAATAAATATGAGAACAGAAACTATTTAAGTATAGAAAAGTAATGGAGAAAACTGACAAAGCAAAAAGCTGAACATATCAACAAAATATACAATTTTGGTACTTTGAGGGAAAAAAATAAGGGGCTAAGTAGAAGTGATGTTTGCAATGAGAAATGTCTCCCACAGGCTCAAGTATTTGAATACGTAATGCCCTGCTGGTGGGGTGATTTGGGGAAGCCATGGAATCTTTAGGGGGTGTGACTGTGCTGGATGTCATTGGGAGCGGGCTCTGAGACTGCACAGTGTCGCCCCACTTCCAGTTTGCTGTCTCCATTTCATATTAGCAGCTGAAGATGTGCTCAAGCTCTCAGCTTCCTGCTCTTGCCACCATGCCTGCCACATGCTGCTGTGCTTTCTCACCATCAACTCTAATCCCTCAGGAACCAGAAGCCCAAATATGCTCTTTCCTTTTCATTGAGTCACTTTTAGTCAAGGTACTTCATCACAACAACAGAAAAGTAAGTAATATAGTGGGTAACAAAGGGTACTTTCTGTGCAAGCAAAAGAACCAGAGTTTGGATTCCAGCATTCACGTAAAAAGCTTAGTATGGCCATTCCTTTAACTCCAGAGCTATAGGGGATGAAGACAAGAGAACTTCTGCGGCTTGCTTGCTGCCATCTTTTTGTTCACAGTAACATCATCTACAACAGTTTAAAAATAGAAGCAACCAAATGTCCACTGGCCATTAAACTTGATAGGAAAGTGTTAGTAAATATAACTCACAATAGGAGAACACTTGAAAGGGATGAGAGACAGAAAAGAGAGTTGTTGAAATGGGCACAGAGTTTGGATTTTACAAAATGAGAAAAAGTTTTGTAGACTGGCTGTCCAACAGTGTAAATTACACTTACTACTAAACCATGCACTTAAGACTGCCAATCATCAATAGGTTTAAGATTAAAACACAGAAACTTTTAAGATAAAAGACAAAAACAAAAGAAAAATGTCAGTAAACATAAGACAACTTAGAAAAGGAGATCAACAGATAGTCCAGTTCTAGAAACATCCATAAGTTACCAGTTACAGGACTGGGAGTTTAAAACTGACAGGGAGAAATGAGCAAGAGGCCAGTTTTTACAAGGAATATCTTTTCTAATGTACAGTGATGTACAGTGGAAATTTCTTTGTGCCAATTTATTACTTTTCTTTCTTTTTAACATTGTGTGTGTGTGTGTGTGTGTGTGTGTTCATACACACATGTATAGAGGTCAAAGGACAACATGTGGGAATCAAATCTCTCCTTCCACTATGTGGGTTCCAGGTATTAAACACAAGTCGTCAGGCTTGGTAGCAAGTGCCTTTACCTGCTTAGCAATCCCTCTGGATCTTCTTAGTTTTCTTTAAAATAATGATAATGCTGGGCATGGTGGTACAGGCCTTTAGCCCTAGTACTCAGGAGGCAGAGGAAGGTAGATCTCTGTGAATTCAAAGTCAGCCTATCTACACAGTGAGTTCCAGGCCAGCTAGGGCTACAGAGAGACCCTATCTCAAAAAGACCAATAAATAAATAAATAAAATTAATTGCAATAAGTAGAAGAAAAACTTCCAAATATCAAATCCTGATGATTTTACAACTGACTTCTAGTTAGGTAATTTCCATTATATATATTATTCCAGGCTATAAAAAAGACTGAAATTTTTAAATTCATATTATTAATTTATCACAAATTAAAATGTTAGTTATGTTCAGTAGTAAAAATACACATTTCCAGAGAATTCTTGTGTTGAAGCATTAGTTTTTCAATTTATCTGAAAATAGTCAAAAAAATTTAATTCATAGACATAAATGACAAATTTCTAAACATATTTTAGCTGTGAATAAAGTAATATATACTTTTAAGTAACAAAAATTATCTGATTTAATATTACTGGGTTCTAAATTCTAACAGAGTTCAAAGACCTCTGATCACTGAACAGTATTATTTGTCCTATTTCCAAATAAATTATATGTATGTCTCTGCTAAGACTGGCCAACCAAGAACCCTAAAATGATCACAATTCAAATCATCTCCTAAAATAATATCCCTTAAAGACCAATGAAGCCAAATCAATCCATGCCTTGAGTAGAGCAAACTGCTCCACATCAGGCGTGAGGGAGATCAATCCTGCCTTCTCACCTTATTCATGTTGTTCTCATCAACCACATCCTTGGATATGTCCTGGATTATTTCTGGACATAAAATAAGGAGAATGATTTGTAGTGGCCAAACTGCCGCTTTACGTTTGGTACTTTCAGCAAAACCATCCACCAAGTCAAACAGCTTTTCTGCACACTCTAAATGAAAAATATAAATATAAAATGATCTTATTAGATGAGAAGAAAATCCCTGGTATTAAAAGACAAAACTATACAACACCTAAAGCCATTTAAAAGAATGTGTGAAAAGAGCTATCTTGATCCATCCTAGAAAAGTCCACATTTGAGAATGGCTGACTTTATGTTTTGTCACATGTTTAGAGCCTCATAGGAAGTGTGATGTACCCAAAGAACAAAGACAGGACAGTTTCCCAAAGGAAATATCCAATTCCCCAGGTTTCTGTGCCACTCTGGTGTCCCCAAGAGTTCTTATTCACAGGCAAAAATAATAACAACCTCTTCAGAGTCATCTACCTAAATACAAATAAAGCCTTAGAACACACATGCACGTATGCACACACACGTTTTTCTCTAAGAGTGGGTCATTAAATAATCACAAAGTTAATGACTAGAGCTTCATTTCAAATTTTTTTTACCTACTTGTTCAAAGTAAGGGGAAAAGATTGAAGATAATATAGAAATATGAAAGAAAAACTATTTCCTACTTGGCATCAGTTAAAAATAGAAAATGCAAAAGCACTTTTCATACCAAAAGTAACTTGAAAAGTACCAAGTTTCTTAGCTTGTAAGCATTTAAGATAGTCACCCCCACACCCCCAAAAAGCTCATCCTTACCAGCCATGTCAGTCTGTGGAATCTGATATAGCTTTGTAAATTCATCTGGATAATTCTCCACCCAATTCCAAAAGGCCTATAAGCAACAAAACATGTTTTTTTATATGAAAATAGTAAACTTTTCCTAATATTAAATGACACAAAATCCAAAAATAGTGCAATATGTTCTTTGCACAAATTAGTGTGAAATTATTATAAAAGCCTTGACTTTTGCACTCAAAATACTAAATAAAATCATAACCAAAACTGAAATTTTAACACCAAAGAGGTTGTAAAGCTTACCTTTTCCAGGCTGTTTATAACTGCTAATTGTGCAACCTTCTTCAGGGCTTTAAATTTAAATGCTGTTTCTGGGGAGAAAAATTTGTTTTAGTAACTCTGGACTATTTAACACAAATACTGTTCAGAACTACTAGAAAGGAAAAATAATTTCTGCAATATTTTCTTCCAGTATTTTTGTTTGATTGGTTGGTAGTGTTTTGTCTCCCTGTAGCCCCAGCTAGCCTGGCACTCACTATGTAGATCAGGCCTTGACTTCAGAGGGATCCACCTGCCTCTGCCTCCCAACTGCTGGGATTAAAGGTGTGCACCACCACTTGAAGTCCAGTATTACTTATAAGTAATTTAATAGTAATGATAAATATAAACCCCAAACTCTTGAGTTACAGACACTAAAGGCAAAAGTAAACAGAAACAAACATGCCTTGAACTTAAATGAGTATCTGCTTTATTGTTTAAAATTGATTTTTTAAAAAAACTATAAAATATGTGGTCATTGTAGAAATTTATACAAATAGACAATAGATTACAGTAAAGTTAAAACATCTCAACTATTTTTCTACCACAGAGAAATAATCATAAATAAGAAAGAAATTTAGTGAATTTTCTTTTACTTCTTTCCCTTGGAAAATAAGACAACTACACTTAATATAGCTGAGAATATACTAAACCAAACTTGTTCTTTTTTTTTCTTTTTAATGTTTAAGAGTGTTTTGTCTGCTGTATATAAGCTCACCTATGTGTGCAATGTCCATGGAGGCCAGAAGAGGGTACTGGATTCTCTGGAACTGGAGTTACAGATGGTTGTTAGCCACCACATGGTTGCTGAAAACTGAATTCAGGTCCTCTGCAAGAGCAGCCACTGCTTTTGACCACTGAATCATCTCTCTAGCCCACAAAATCATTCTTTTTACTTTATATAATATTCTTAATTTTTCTATATCATAAAAATTCAGACTATGTATTTTTATTCTAAATAAAATAGTTACTATTACTTGAACAACTATACTATGCCAGGTATTTTCAGTTAATACACTTATTTCCTTCAAATTTCAACACTTGGGAGATGGCAAAGAGGTTAAGAGTACTGACTGTCCTTTCAAGAGGACCTAAGCTCAGTTCCCAGCATCCACAAGGTGGCTAATACCCGTCCTTACCTCCAATTCCAAGAGATCCAAGCTCCTGTGCAGGCAGGCACCAGGCATGTACATGGTGCATCTACACACATACAAACAAGACAAAACACTTGTACACATAAAATAAATAAAATCGTTTTTTAAAAATTCAACATGTGCAGAATTATTATAGAAAGGCAAATTATATGTCTACAATTATAAGTCTACTATATGACTGGACTGGACTTCATGGCAATAGTCTTTTCATTGTGCCTTGATGTTTCTCAGAATATTTAAACCACAGATTAAAATACTGATTATTTAAAGCTTTTCCAGTGGTACATTTAGGTAATTTCAAGTTATACCTATTATAAATGGCAGAAATAAATACTTGTACACACAAACCTTTTTCCACATTATTCTTCTTCAAAGTAAGCAAATGTTTGGAGGTAAGTATCTAGACAAAGACTTAGATAAAATCTGCCAGACTGCTGTTCAGGGAAGTTGTCCCAATACGCAGTACATTCCAGTACCCCTAGCACATCCTAGTCATCAGTGTCTAATTGAGTATTTTTAATTCTGCTAATTTGACTACTCAAAATGGATTGCATTTTACCTTTGAATTATTTCAATTAATTTTTAGGCTAGCATACAAAGAAGTGAGCATCATTATGACATTTCATTACTGTGCTTTGCTGTCAACAGTCCCCACCCCTGGTGCTTCCTGCCTCTCCCTTGCTGGTTTCCTTTCTTCCCAACCAAACAGAGGGTATTCCACCCTTCTGTTTTCATATCTCCCTTATTTCTGCCCCTCTTAAGATTTTTTTCTTTCCTTCTCATGACCCATTTTGTAGTGTTATTTCTCTCTTTCTCTTTCTCTCTCTCTCTCTCTCTCTCTCTCTCTCACACACTCACACACACACACACATACACACACACACACCTTTAAATCTAGGTTTCACATATAAGAGATAACATGAGGTATTAGTCTTTCTGAGTCTGGCTTATTTCACGTAACATAATAATGTACAGTTCCATCTAGTTTCCTGCTAAAGGTCATGACTTCATTTTTCTTTATAAAATTCCACTGTGTTCGTTTACTGCATTTTCTGATTTTCAGATTTAAAAAGTTTATAAATTCTGTTTTTGTATAAAACATAAGGGAGAAATCTGGCCAGTCAACACATAGCATGAAAACATTTTATCAAACGTTGAATCTAAGAACATACAAAAGTTTCTTTAATCATGCCTGCAGTAATTATCTAAGCTTTTCTATTTAACAGTTTTAAAAAATTCCACATATCCTCCATGTTTTCTGTCCCACTTATAGTACAATGATGGGAAGCAAGACTGGTTGAAAACAACCCTCTTAAGCAGTTCTCTGCTGTCCCTTCTTTCCAATACAAGATTTGTGAGTATGAGAGGTCATACCACCCCTAGCTATGGTAGCTTTCATAGGTGAATCCAACTCTGAATTACCATAGACTACAAGCTGCATGTGATGTGGAGTGACAGGCCTCACTGTGAGATCCTTGGAAGCATTACCCACCAACTCCAGCACCTCAGCAGTGAGGCATCCCAGAATGCCAGCACTGTACAGAGGACCAATGGCACCCATCCATACTTGAGGTGTGAGTCTTCAAGTGTCTGTGGATATGGTCCACAGGAAACTACAGCCCAGCTCTCTATGAACAGTACATTATCTTAGCACTGGTCTTTCTGCTATCCTTTTCAGTTTTGCCTCAGAACTTCCCACTGTGACAGCCACTGCTGTTCTTTCTGTACAGTCCTTTATCCATCATCTCCTCATGGCCATCTAGGCTGGTATTTCATGGCTATTTCAAATAGTGCAGCAACAATATGCTTGTGTAAGTATCTCCAGGTACGGTGACTTACAGTTCTCTAGGTACACACCCAATAGTGGTAAATCTAGATCCTATGCTCTATTTTTAGTTTTTTGAAGAAGGACCCCAATACTGATTTCCACAACTGCTGTTCAAATTTACATCCCAACAAATAATAAGGATTCCTCCAGCCCCAAATCTTCACAGGTATTGGTTGTCCTTTGTTTTCTTGATGATAGTTATTAAGACTGGAGTGCGATGAACTCTCAAAGCAATCTTAATTTGCATCTCCCTGATGACAAAAGATTTTCAACACTCTGTCCAAGTATTTATTAGCTATTTGTAGTTCTTTTAAGAACTGTCTATGCTGGGCATGGTGACGCACACGTTTAATCCCAGGGAGGCAGAGGCAGCTGGATCTCTGTGAATTCAAGGCCAGCCTGGTCTACATATTGAGTTCCAGGCCAGCCAGGGCTACAGAGAGACCCTGTCTCAAAAAAAACTGGGGAAAAAAAAAAAAAGAAGAAGAAAAAAAGACTGTCCATCAAGTTCATTAACCTATTTACTGATTGGATGATTTTTGTTTTTGTTTTTTTTAACTTTTGCAGTTCTTTACATATCCCTTATCATCAAATGTATAGTTAGCACAGATTTGGTTCCCCAGTCTGTGTCACTCCTTCCTTTGCTGTACAGAAGCTTGTTTTTTTTATTTCAAGTAATCCTATTTGTTAGTTCTTGAGATTATTTCCTATGCTTGCAGTTCTTTTAAGAAAATTCCTATGCAGGCATAGAAAAGCATCTTAAAGTGTTTTACCTAAGTTCTCTTCTAGCCATCTAGCCATCTGAGTTTCAACCATAAAGGTGGTTCATCCACTGTGAACTGATTTTTGCCACAAGTAAGACATATGAATTCACGTTCATTCTTGAACATGTGGAAATTCAGTCTTCCCAGGATCATTCGTTAAAGAGATTTTCTCTAATGCATGTTTCTGATAGTTTTGTCAAAAAAAATTAGGTGGTTACAGTTGTTGAGGTTTATTTCTAGGTCCTATATTTTAATGTGTTAGTGTAACTCTGTTTTGTGGCAGTAACATGTTATTATAGTTATTATGGGTCTGTAATATAATTTGAGATCAGGTATTGTGATACCTCCAGCATTGCTCTTTCTGCTAAGGGCTGCCTTTGCTCCTTAGGGTATTTGCACTGCTGAATGAATTTTAGGTTCATTCTCTCTAGTTTTGTTAAGAATGACACTGGGATTTTCATGGGGGTTAAATTGAATCTGAAGATCCCTTTTGATAACAGCCATTTTCACAATGTTAATTTGGCAAATTCATGAACATGAGAGGTCTTTTCATCTTCTAGTATGGTCTTCAGTTTCTTTCTTCAGCATCTTAAAAGGCTGTTTTGTGCTTTTTGGTGGTGATGATGGCTCTGGTGATGGTGGTGTGTGCGTGTAGGATGAAGGAGGTGTCCTGCTGTATCACTCTGTACTTGATTCCTTTGACAAAGGGTCTCTTATTGAACCCGGAGCTAGGCTGACAGTTAGCATACCACAGCATTCCTCCTCGCTACCCTCTACAGCATTATAGCTACAGTCACACCTGACTTTTTTTCACAGTGGTGTGAGGATGTGAGGACCGAAACTCAGGTCCTCATGCTTGCACAGCAAGAGTCCCTTCCTACTGAGTCATCTCTCTACTCCCTTAAGGTTTTCATTATAGAGGTCTTTCACCAACTTGGTTACATTTATTATTAGGTTTTATTTTTATTTTTGAAGCTATCGTGAATGGAACTGGGAGGAATGGAAGGCTGATTTCTTTCTTGGCAAGTTCAGTACTAGTACATGGGAAGCTACTGGCTCTTGGGGCTGGTGAGATGGCTCAGCTTGTCAGAGCACTGGCTGCTCTTGCAGAAGACTCAAGTTCAAATCCCAGCATCCACATGGCAGCTAGCAACTGTCTGTAACTCCAGTTCCAGGGAATCTGGCCCTCTTCTGTCCTCTGTGGGCACTGCATGATACAGGTACACTTACATACAGTCCTAACACTCATGCACATAAAATAAAAATAAATAAAAAAATTTTAAGTTACTGGTTCTTATATGTTGATTTTGTGTCCTATTTTCTTGTTGACAGTGTTTACCAGGTCTAATAATTTCCTAGTGATGTCTTTGGAGTCTCCTCCCTCACCATAAAGATATTAATCATATTTCTATTATGTTACTTTATTTTTTGTTTTATACACACATATACAGTGTCCATTCTGACTACTATCACCCCCTCGTTCTCGTTTCCCTCTCACCCTTATTACCCCCCCCACACACACAAGTCCCTTTTGCCTTCATGTCTTGGTTTTGTGACCCATTAAGTTTAAACAAAGCCATTTGTATGACCAGGGTTTTCTGTTATGCATTGGAACATGGTAGGTTCATCAGTTGATACAGGACTGAAGACACTGCTCCTCCCTGACAGGATCCATCAGTAGTTCATAGTTCAGCAGGAAAAGGCAGGGCCACATGAGGTCCTCCCAGATCTGTAACTGACTGCTGAAGAATCCAGTCTTATGTAGGCCTACTGCTGGCAGTGACTTCTGCTAACTGTAACTTCACTGGCTGTATCATGCCACAAGATAGCATTTCACAGCTCTTCTCGGTAGCTTCTGGCTCATACATTCCTCCCACCTCCTCTTCCATGCTCTTCCCTGAAACTTATGAGTCATAAGCAAAAGTCCTTGCTTTTCTTAAAGGATCATGTGAGTGCCCTGTTGAGGGCTAAGCACTCAACCAACACCTAGTATCTCAAGCAGCCATGCATCTCTGCATCACTGACTTTCATTACAAAGAGAAGTTTCTCTGACTAAAATTAAGAGTAACACTGGTTTATGGGGATAAACAAGTATTTAGAAGGGAGTGTGGCACTGTGTCAATTTAGCTAATAACAATATTAAGTACCCCTGGGGCCTGAGACCTCCACAGCCATGTGTTTTTAATCAGTTTTACAGTATCTACCTCTTGTGGAACAAGTCTCAAAACCAATCAGAGAGCCCTTGGCTGCTCCTATAAACAATTATGTCATTAATGCACCAATGTGCTTATCTTGCCTGGCAAGATGGTACTGTAGTTAGTAGTTCTCAGAGGTATAAGACCACTGACATGCCCCGGCAGTCTGAACTACATTTTCTGGCACTATGAAGGCTAGTGACCAGCAGGATACTTCCAGCTCAGTTCCAGTTTGAACTATAAAATCGTGTGACCTCACAGCTGAGATAATTTGCCTTCTTCCATTCCCATCTGCATCTTTTCTATTGCTTTCTCTTGTCTTGTTACCCGACCTTAGGACTTGAGTACTATACTCAGTACAAATGGAGAGTGGGAACTTTTATTTCAGAGGAAATGCTCTTAAGTTTCCCTCAGTAGGTCTGATGCTTCTTTCAGTTTCTCAAACACAGCTTTTATTAGCTTGTGCTACATTTCTTCTAATCCTACTTTTTTCGGAGCTTTTATCATGAAGGGATACTGAACTTTGTTAAAGGGCTTTTTTGTGTCAATTAAGACAATCATGTAATTTCTATTCTTTCATCTATTTACATGATACAGTTTATGTATTAATTTGTGTATGTTAAACCAATCTTTCATTCTTAGAATGAAACCATGGTGTTCTAGAATTTAGTTTGCTGAAATTTCATCAAGAATTATCTATTACTTTTTTGTTGTGTCCTTGTCTGGTTTTGGAAGTTATGTAATGCTGGCTTTGTAGAGTGAGTTTCCTAGCGTTCTTCCTTGTTTAATGCAACAGTTTGAGAAGCATTGATGTTAGCTCTTCTTTAAAATCTTGGTAAAATTCAGCAGCTGAAACCACCCAGTGTGGCCCTTTTTTGGGGGGAGACTGCATTACTGCTTCAATTTCACTTATTATGGATCTGTTTAAGTTATTTGTATCATCTTCATTTAATTTTCATGTCTATCCATTTCCTCTTGATTTACCAACTTTTCAGGGTATAAGTTTGCAAGCTATTCCTTGATTTTTTTCATTTCACTGGAACTGCAGTAACCTTGCCTTTTTAATATTTAATTTTATTAATTTGACTCCTCTCTCTTTAATTACTTTGCCTAGGAGCTTGATAATCTGGTTTGAATTCTCAGAGAACCAACTCTTGCTTGTCAAGTCCTAGGTATGTCTAGTCTCCATGTCAGTAGCTTCTGTCCTGACCTTTATTATTTCTTGCTGCCTGCTGATTTGAATTTGGATTGTTCTTGCTTTTCTAGGACTCAGAGGTGTACCATTAGGTTATCTGCTTGACATCTTTGTGATTTTTTTTATAAACATAGGTACTCATAAGCTTGTCTCTTAAAATTGCATTACAGGGGCTGGAGAGATGGCTGAAAGGTTAAAAGCATTGTGCCGTTCTTGCACAGGATCTGGGTATGGCTTCCCAGCACTCATATGGTGGCTAACAACTGTCCTAACTCCAGTTCCAGGGAATTTAATGCCCTTTTTTGACCTCTGTGAGCAGTACTTGACATGGGTAAACTTAGACACATGCAGGCAACACACTCATACACATAAAAATTAAAAATAAATATTTTTTTAAATTGCATTATGAGAAAAGTCAAGTAAGAAACTATGACCACATATCAAATTAGTATACTACATTTAAGGCAAAAAAGGAAATTAGTCTTAAATTTAAAAAACAGTGTGGTGAATACCAGCACTCAGAAAGGAGAGGCAGGAGGTAGATCTCTGTGAGATCAAAGCCAGCCTGGTCTACATAGTGAGTTAGAGAGTTCCAGGCTAGCCGGGGCCACAGGTAGACCTATAGCCCTATCTCAAAAAAACAAGAAAACAAACAAAATCCTGTCCTATCTCTATCCCAAAGGGTCTGGTAAGTTTTGCTTTGACTTTCATTTCCTTCTAGGAATGTCTTTAAATTTTTCATTCATGTGTGTGTTTCTGTGTGAATATATGCTGCATGTGTACAAATATTCAAAGAGGCTAGAAGAGGATGTCAGATCCCCAGGAGCTTGAATTGCAGACGGTAAAAGCCACCTGGCGTGGTACTGGGAACGGAACTCAAGTCCTTTGGAAAAGCAGGGTGGTGGTTTAAATGAGAAGTATCCTTCACAGGCTCCTGTATTTGAACACAAGGTCTCCAGCTGGTGGCACTGTTTTGGGAGAGGTTAGGAGGTTGGGCCTTGCTGAAGAAGTATTTCACTGGGAGCAGGCTTTAGGAGTCCTGGCCTTGGCCCCCTTTCAGTTTCGCTCTCTCTGCTTGAGTCTGCTGAAGATGTGAGTGCTCAGCTTTCTGCTTCAGCCACCTCTTGCGGCGCCTACCCCACTATTATGAACTCTCCCTCTGAAACCATAACCCAAAATAAAGTGTTTTTCCTATAAACTGCCTTGGCCATGGTGTTTTATCACAGCAACAGAAAACTAACTAACATAAGCAGTAAGCATTCTTAACCACTGAGCCACTGCTCCAAACACTGATTCTAGAAATTTTTTATATTTCCTCTCTGATTTCTTCAAGGAAACATTGATCATTCAAGAATGTATTATTCAACCAGGTTTGGTGGCACACACCTTTAATCCCAGCACTCCAGAGGCAGAAGCAAGAGGATCACTGTGAGTTTCAGGCCAGCGTGAAACAAACAAACTCCTGTCCTATCTCTATCCCAAAGGGTCTGGTAAGTTTTGCTTTGACTTTCAAGGCTGGCCTTGAATTCAAAGAGATCATGTCTGCTTCTGCCTCTGGAGTTCTGGGATTAAGGGAAAATGTCACCACACCCAGCTATTTCTGGTATCTTGATTTTACCAAGGAGAGGTTCTTTTCTGGTCATAGTTATTTTCAGAGTTTTCTGCTCTGATCTCAATGCATAGCTCCTCTGTGCCTTTACTGCCTATTTCAGGTCCTTCTTCTAACCCGGGAGTCATGGGTTTGGACTCCATCAGATCCTGCAGTTCTTGGGCACTGTGTTTATACTCATTTTCCCCTCGTTGATGCAGCATTTCATCAACCTTTGTTGCCTACCCCAACCCTCTTTCTGATGCTTGATCAAGTCTATTTGTGATGCTTCTCACTTTTTTATGTGTTTCACAGAGTTTCTCCTTTCCAGCATTTATTTATTTACTTATTTAATTTCCTTGTTGAATTCCTATTCTGTGTAACTTTTGAACCCGATATTACTTATTTTCTCAGCCACTTTGTGCCTTTTTTGTATTGCTGGCTTTCTTCCCCAGACCCTGGACTGAACGCATCTACTTATTTGTACTCTCTTTCAAGCACTGATCACCTTTACTGGAAAGCTTTTGGAATCTTCATTTGGTGTTCTACCTATGCCAGTATCTTTGAATTCAGTAGCTGGGTTTTATGATCTTTTCAAGACCTACTGCCATGATGTTTGTGTTTCTTGCATTCCGTTGTGTATACACACCTCTTCTGCTTTGTGGAGGAGAGCCTTCTAACTGAGAAGGCTACTTTCAAAGGCTCAATCCTCAGTACCACTCAATGGAGAAAACAATCTGCTTTGGAAGCAGAAGCTGCTTCCCCTCCCTCTGCCAGAGAACTGCAGTTGAAGCCATATTGTTTGCTTCTCAGTCTTGCCCATCTCACTTCTTTTTTCAAGTATTCTTTCACGTTCTTTAAAAGATCGCCAAAGCTCTTCCTCTTCTTCCTCTCTTTCTCTCAGATGTACATAGAAACACTGAGAACTTGAGATGTTCCAGGCAGATGAAGGTCAAAACTACATCAGTGGTAACCCAGGCTGGCAACCATGCATTTTCCCTAAATCACAGCCTCCTCAGCCTCCTTCAGGCACTCTCTAGACTGCATTTTCAATACAATATAGTTCCATATACATATACTGGATATATTTTATGTTCATCCTTTATAAAATTATTTTCCATATCTGGAAAGAAAATTTTCACCTCAGAAAGATGAATCTTCTATAAACGATTTTAACCTAATAGTCTCTTAGGAAAAACTCTCCCCAAAGACTTTTAATGACAAGATACTAGGTTTTATTATATTTATATAAAATCTTTCAAAAATAGAGATGAGTCCCCTAGTACTTATTGAAAGAATTTTTTGAATGTAAATTTCTTTTTCTGGACATGCAAATGAATGACTTGTTCTCCAAATCAGTTTGCAATTCTCTTTGCTCCTGTTCTCCAGCATGAAATCAGTGGCATTACACCAGTGTCTTTAGCCCATTTGTCTTCCTACATTCACTGGCTTCAACCTTATCACATGGTAAATATATTATTCACGGTAATCTAGTCTCAATTTCAATGCCTGTATAATTAATTACTTCTGTTCCACAATTTGTTTTTATTTTTGTTTTTTGAGACAAGGTCTCATGTACCTCAGGCTAGCCTCAAACTCCTTATGTAGCTGAGGATTACCTTACACTTCTAATCTTCCTGCCTCCACCTTCAGTGTGCTGAGATTATAGACATGTGCTACCATACCCAATGGTACTGGAGATTGAACCGGAGCTTTGTGCATAGTAGGCAAGCACTCTAGCAATAGAGCTATTCCCCAGTCCATGTTCTACACATTTCTTCTTTGACATCCTATGGATACCTCAAACTTAGTAGATCTACAGCTGAACTTTTTACTTTCCTGGCCATTCTGTTTTCTGCTATTCATTCTTCCCCTTTTCTGCTTTTACTGAGGACTTTATAGTATTTGGTGATATCACTCTCTAACTTCATATATTTAAATTGATTATCAAACGCTAATCTAATCAAATGCTAAAGATTCTACTTCCAAAATGCCAATCAAATCAGCTCCGATATCACACCATTCTATGCAGACCTCCACTATACCTTCCCTCATCATGCACATTACTATATAAACAAATCACAGACGTTCATGTACTATAACAGTCTACCAAGCCATACCGTAGATTTCCTGTAAAGTGGTGTCTAGGGAAAAAAAATACTAATCAAAGTGTGAGTTTTTTAGGGAAAATTCCTATTTTTATCAACCTCTGTACTTCCAACAATTAATGTGATTCATTATATAGGGTTTTTCCACAACCCTTTTTAAGTGAATTTTTAACTATTACCTTTACTCTTCACCAAGGAAAATTTCTATTTCTTTTTTTATTATTATTTGTGTGTGACGTGTGTGTGTGTGTGTGTGTGTGTGTGTGTGTGTGTGTGTGTGTGTGTGAATTGCCTGCATGTGTGTAAGTGCACCCATGTTGTGCAATGTCCGTGGAGGTCAGAAGTGGGCATTAGATCCCCTAGAACTGGAGTTAGGAACGGTTGTTAGCTGCCATGCTGGTGCTGAGAATAGAACCCAGGTCCTCAACAAGAACAGCCAGTGCTTTTAATCCCCAAGCCATCCCTCCAGCCCCAGATTTCTATTTCTTTGTCAATGTCACCTAGAGCTACCGTTCACTGGCCTATTTATCTGTATTCTAAATCTATGTGTATGAGGGAACTGCATTCAATATAAACTAAGTCATTCATCTGTACTCCTATATTCTCTCATTTCAATAGGAAAACCATCTCAATTACTTAGCATGATACAGCACTAATAAGAAAACTGCTCTTTTAAACAAATCCTTATTCATGGACAACCTGGACTAGATTTCTACAATGTCACTGTGATGGTTGGTCTTCACTGTCAACTTGAGGGAACTGAAAATCACCTAGGAGACACATTTCTGGGTTCATCTGTGAGCAGTTTCCAGAGAGGCTTAACTGAGGATGCAAAGCTTCCTGTGAATGTGGACATTACTGCAGCTCAAGCTGGCAGAGAAAATTATATAAGAAGGAAAACAGAAGCAAGCAAACTAACAATCAGCACTCATCTCTGCTTCCTGACAGCAGATGCAAGGTGAGCAGCTGCCTCACACCCCTGCTGTCATGCCTTCCTGGCTGTGATGGACTGGATCCCCTCAAACTATGAAGCAAATAAAAACCCTTCCTCTCTTAAGCTGACTCCTGTCAGGTATTTGGTCATAGTGACAAGAAAAGTAACTAATACAGTCACTTAACAGTGATGAAAAATCCTAAAAACCCCACTTAATTTCTTCTTCCATTTCTTTCTCTCTTGTTTGTGTACTGTTTAATTACTTATGTGGAAGGACGTTACAAGGAATCAAGCCCTGGACTGTGAACATGCTAAGCACATACTATAGCACTGAGTCATACCCCTAGTCCTTAAATGTAATGTGTAGGCAATTTATAAATTTTAATATTTAGTTATTTAACTTCAATTTATAATGGCAAACAGAATTTTGTGTGTTTTAAGACTGAGAGCAGTGGCTCAGTGGTAGAGCACTTTACTGACATTCATGAGGCCCTGGAATCAAGCCCTAGCACCACGAATAAAACGAAATTTTGAATGTCAACCATGGATTGAATGGTGATCTATTATAATCTAAATAATTTCTGTCCATAGGCTTTTATCTCTCCATAATGGCCAAAATCACTCATTTTCCCTTTATTAATGTTACTGAAATCTGAATAAATCATTACTTAATTTTTCAATAGTAATAACATTTTTTTTAGATGTTGGTGGTGTTAGGGATCAAGTCCAGACCTTTGTTCATGCTATGAGAACATTCAATCCCTCAACTATACACTCAGACATAAATCAAATTCTTTTCTTTTAATTAATTTTTGAGGTTAGGATACCAAGTCAGGTTTCCTTGTGGCATCTTGATGCCTGTGTTCTCATTCAACACTTTCTCCCACCTCCAGTTACGTCCTTCTCCCACCAGTTCTAAAAGCCAGCAGTGGTCAAGCTCGTTCTCTTAGGTCAGACATTAAAACTACTTTTTGATATTTTAATACCTTTTGATATCTTTTGTCTGGAGATGGGGGTCCCACTCTGTAGCCAAGCAAGGCTTTAAGCACACTACAAAGTCCAGAGCAGCCTCAAATGCTCCTGTCTCAACTTCCCAAGTGCTAGGATTACAGGTATGCACCACCAAAAAATATCTTCTCTTTTATCAAAAGCAAATATTTTAACTCAAGAAAACTTCTCACTGCCATGAGTGGGAATGCCAATGAGAATTAAGATACTCATTTTTCCTACTGCATTAGTTTCAAATATTGAAAAATGAGTTACCCATGTGCATTACTGGTCATTTCACAAGAACATTTGCACACTGTAAAAATATATTACGAATATATTTTATATTACTATATAGTTCAATTAGAATTACTATATTCCTAAAACTGAGATTTGATCCATGGTGATTAATTTCAGATATATAATACATTTAAACCTACCCTTTAGGAGTCGTTTTAACTTTGCACAATCCACATTAATATATTGTAACAATTCTATGTCATGGACATCAACGTTGTCTTCTGAACAAACTGTCAACTCCTGTAACCTGAAAAGTAAAAAATAATTTATCATGTTAAGTCCAAGATTTAATTTAATTAAGAATTTTTGAGCTTATGAATAGACATAAAATAAGGGCATATGTATACCTCTTTTTTTAAAACTAAAGGATATAAGCAATTTAAGAGACATGATGACAAAACTATGATACTCCAGTAAACTTTGTATCTCCATCTCTAAGACTGATTGTCTAAATTCTATTTCTCACTTTAGATGGGGCACTTCAGCAAATTTAGTTAATTCCAAGATTGAAGTAGATTTTCAAAATGTATTCAGATCTCTGAAACAAGGAAATTAGCAACTTGCCATAGTCATATCAAAAATATATGGGAATGGAAAAATGGCTCAGCAGTTAAGAGTACTTGCTGCTCTTGCAGAGGACCTGAGTTCAGTTCCCAGCATTCATCTGACAGCTAACAACCTCTGTAACTATAGTTTCAAGGAATCCAATGCCCTCTTCTGGCCTCTGTGAGCACTGCACACAAGTATACATACATACATACATGCAAAATAGTCATATACAAAAATCTTAAAAAAAAGAAATCATACATATGCACTTAAATGGACTTCCAACTGTTAAAAATGAGACAATTTGAGCATCAAAATCTTTATTGATTACATTTATTCATTTTGTGTGCAATTCACACACACACATGTGGAAGTCAGAGGATGACTGTGAGAGTCAGTTCTCTCCTTCTACCATGTGGATTCTAGGAATCAAACTCAGGTCATCAGGCACCTTTACCTGCTGAGCCAGCTCATCAGCCTCTACAAATTTTTTTTCTACAACTGTAACACATACAATAGAGAAAAAGTATGCAGTAATTACTGAAAAGAAAAAACTTATGAGTAACCCTTTGCAATTCTTAGGACACCAGCTCATTCTGAAAGTAATAAGGCAGAGTAAAGCCTATATCATGCATTCTCTATTTAGACCATATTATAAGAAAATAGTATTAATAACAAAGGAAAATTCTTTTACAGGAATCACACTTTCATGTCCATCATCCCTGTACTCAGGAAGCTGAGATAGAATGATGATTTTGATTTTGAGGCCAGCCTGAGCTACAGGATGAAAACCTATCTCTATTTTTTTTTTCTTTTTGGTCTTTTTGAGACAGGGTCTCCCTATAGCCCCAGCTGGCCTGGAACTCAATATGTAGACCAGGCTGCCTTTGAATTCACAGAGATTCACCTGCCTCTACCCTCCAAGTGCTGGGACTAAAGGTACAAGCCACCAGGCCTAGCAAAAATCTATCTTAAAAAAAAAGAGAGAGAGACAGTAAAGGGGCTGCAGAGATGGTTCAGCTGTTAAGAGCACTAGCTGCTTTCCAGAGGTTCCCTTCCCAGCACCCACGAAGAGGCTACCTTCATCAGTAACTCCAGTTCCAGAAGATCCAAAGCCTTCTTCTGGTCTCTGTAAGTTTGCAGTCACATGGTGCACTTACAAATATCAGGCAAAATACCCATACAAGTAAAAAAATTAATTTTTTTCTCAGACAGATAAAGAAATTACCGTTTAATACAAAAGATCCTGGGTTCGAGTCTGACAATCACAAAATAGAGAAATTTCAATTGATAAAGAAAGAAGGAAAGATGGGAATACAAAATGAATTATTTGCTGCTCCCAATGAGTAACAGGTTTTATGATTATCAGTAGATAATAAAAATACCAGGTAACAGTTCTACCAAAAATGTTGGATAATGGTGGTAACATTTAAATCTAACAATGATGGGGCTACATAATGAGATCTGTTCCAAAAAGAAGAAAAAAATCAAATTAAATACTCTGAATGATCTTCTCACCACAAAACAACTAAGTCTAGTACAATTATACAGAAATTCTGTGAAGAAATTAGCTAATCTTTGGGTGAGAAAGAGCTGATCTTCTTAAAGGGAGGGACTCTAGATAGACTGCTAGACCTTAGTGGATGAACTTGCACTTGAACAAGCACTGGGGACAATAACTTGACATGATAGGCCTTAACACAAATGACAATGCATGAAATCCAGTGGGGGCCAAGGGGATAGGCAGGTACCAATGGGGAAGGAGATATAAAGTTGATTAAGATGTTCTATATGAAATACACAAAATTTAATAAAAAATTTTTTTAAAGAAGTTAGCTAATCTATTTGAGAAAGTACAAATGAAGGCTGAAAGATGGCTCAGAGGTTAAGAGCACATACTGCTCTTCTAGATGACTCAAGTTTGGTCCCCAGCACCCAAATAAGGCAGTTCACAACCACTTGCAATTCCAGCTTCAGGGAATCTTGATACCCTCTTCTGGCCTTCACAGGCACAAACATAAAACAGACAGAAACAAACACACAAAAATATTTTTAACAAAAGATACCTCAGAATAAAGCTATGGTAAGATTTTTTTCCTAAAAAAAAAAAAAAGAAGCCATGTCTAGTGGTACAGTGCTGTAATCATAGCCATTGGGAAAGCTGAGGAAGGATGACTGCAAGTTCAAGGCTAGCCTAAGTTACAGAGTGAGTTCAAGGTCAGCCTGAACACCTTGGTGAGACCCTGTCTCAAAATAAAAAGAGTGGTTGTGGCTTTAGCTCAGCAGTAGAGCATATGAAGGCCTGGGTTCAAGCTCTAATACCCTGACAAAAAACGAGGAACATTTATCAATAAGAGAATTGGTAAAGCTCAAATAACCATATGCTAACTCTTTATGAATGAAATATAAAAATTAATTTTCAGAAATAACTACTATTTAAGTAACTTGCATAGTTTAAGTCACTTGGGATAATAAACTGGCTAGGTGTGAAGTGATGCCTTTAATCCCAGCACTCGGGAGGCAGAGGCAGGCAGACCATTGTGAAATGGAGGCTAGCCTGGTCTACATAGTGAGTTCCAAAACAGCTGGGGTTAAAGGGAGACCCTGTCTCAAAAAGACCAAAAAGAAAAAAAAGAGTAACTTCCCAAGATGGCCCCATCTAAATTAAATTAAATTGCCTGTGCTAACTAAATGAAAATACACATGTAATGACATGTCATTTCATAGATCCCATTTCTGGCTAGTCTATCCCCAAAGCCCAAGACATTGTAGCTACAACTTCTACTCTGGAAACAGACAATGAACTAGACTTGGGAAATAAACAAGGTAAAGCTGCAGAATCCCATAAAACAAAGTTGTGCTAGAGAGTTTCAGCTGACAACTTGATACACGTGGCTAGAGGAAACCTCAACTAAGGAATTTTTTCCACTAGACTGGCCTGTGACCAAGTCTGTGAGACATTTTTCTTGATTGTTGAGTGATGTGGGAGGATCCAGCCCATTATGGGAGGTGCCACCTCTGGGCAGGTTGTCCTGGGTTGTGTAAGAAAGCAGGCTAAGCATGGGCCAGAGGAGCAAGCCGGTAAGTACTGTCCTCCATGGTCTGTGCTTCAGTTCCTGCCACCAGGTTCCTGTCCTGCTTTGACTTCCCTCAGTCATGAACTGTGACCTGGGAGATGTAAGAAAAAAATCAACCGTTTCCTCCCTAAGTTGGTTATGGTGTTTTTATCACAGCAATTGAAAGAAACTAGAACAAGAACCTTTAATGACTCTAAGATTTCTGGGGTTTTCAAAGATGACACATTTATTATATTTTGTAAAAAAGTGATGCACAAATAGACTGAGGAACACTGTAATTTTTTATGTTTTCTATCTTCACTTAAGCTTTTTTTCAAATGGTAAAGTCGATCTAGTAGTCGCCTGAATGAAGAATGCGTCTAATAGCCCCAGCCCCCGGCTCCCTGTCTGCTACCAAGCTGACTCCACTGAGTGTTATGGCTCAAAATATGAAATGTGGCGACTCGAAAAATTTCATGGAAACACTGTTCTGTCATATAAACATTAACCAAGATCATTAATCATATACCATTAAGTAAAAATTTAATTTTAATAGTCTAAGGTTGCAGAATAGTGTTGGTTGGCATCATAATTATAAAAATAACATTTTTTTACGAAAAATATTACAAAATCAGTTCCTCAAAATACCATAGCACAAATTCTCAAATTCTCATGTATGTTATTATTCACCTTGCTGGAAAACAACAAACGAGGAAATCCAAAAGAAACCTGTTCATAAGACACTGAAAAGTCAAGGCAATGAAAACAGGATTGCTTTTCAAATGTTTGTAATAGACTTTGAGTCACTAACTCTCTACGTGATACTTGTTATTCCTTTTACTTGGTCTAATAAGAATCCATTTGACTATACTTATATAAGAAAGGCAAACCATTTTCATGAAAGCAAATTACTTTATCATTTTATCCCAGTGAGCAAAAATCCAGACCAATTTCTCCATGTGTAACATCACAGTTATGATTTTGACTTGTAAGGATGTAAATTGCACTTAAGATTTTTAATTTCTTTTGTTTCTACAATATTTATTTTGTTAAATTTTTTGGCATCACAGCTATGATTTTGACTTGTCAGTAAAGACTTTATTTTCTATAATACATTTTTTAAATCTTATCTTATTCTATGTGTGTGTCAGAGGACAACTTTGCAGTTATTCTCTCCTGTCTTTACATGGATAGAACTTGGGCCATTGGGCTTGTGCAGCAAGCACCTTTACCTGTTGAGCCATTTCTCCAGCTCTACAATCCTTTTTTTTTTTCTTTTTTCTTTACTTACAAGACATTTTTTAAAGAAGTGAAATATATATTACAAGAATTTAATCAAAATGAAGCTAAAATAGAAGTATCAGAAAGAAGTGACATAATGAACCTAATATAGATTCTGAAGCCCACCTGGCTTAGAAATTTGGGGTCTTCCATTTTTTGACACAATACCTTGACTTTTATGAGTTAATTCATCTGCCCACTATGTGAGACTGAAGATAGCACAATGCACACTATGAACACTCAGTAAATGGGACTACTTCATATACACTTAAAACACAGTCCACTTTCCAGAGAATTCTACTTTCTAATTATTACCTTGAATTTCTATATTGCCTGTTTTTTGTTTTTTGTTGTTGTTGTTTTTTAAACTAGTAATCCAAGATCTTGGGATGACACAGCTATGAGATCATTAGAATCTTTGCTATACTTTGAAATCATTCTACCTGACTTGTGTAGTTTAATTTAAAGGAATATGTCAAAAACACCAAACCAGGACTAGGGATGTAGTTCAGTAGTGGTATACTCGCCTACCAGGAACAAGACCCTGAATTTAATCCTCAGCACTGCCAAAGAGGAAAGGGCTTGGCCATGGAAAATATATTTTTCCTAAAATTTATGCCTTCAAATTTATAAGAATATTTATATCTAATTTTACACATCAACATCTCCAATACAACTTTCAATATTACATAATTAAAATTTCAAAGAAATTAATGCATAAGATTTCGACAAAAGCCCCAATAACGGTCATTCTATTAACTTTATTTTCATGTAGACAAGAATTCTGAAATTTATATTACTTTAATGGCTCCACATAATTTATACACTAACCTTGTAGAAATGCGACTAAAGACAGCATTGAAGTTGTTGCAGCTGAGAGAAAATAAAACCCCAGAGGCAGAATTCCGAAGTTCAGCTGCATGTTGGTTTCCTTCCCGACAGGTATGAAGAAAATGGCAGATTTCTGGCAGTAACTGTTTGACCAGCATTGTTTCATCTAATCTCATTGTGTCCTTTGGTTGCTAAAATGGAAATAATCAAATAATTCTAAAATTTTCTTAACTTGACCTGTAAACAATTGCTATTATGAAACTTTTTACACATACTAAGAAACTGAACTAGAAATGAACACTCACACGGTCCCCGCCACCACCAACCACTGCTGTCATTGCCTTCCATTTGCCCCATCAACCTTCAGATGGTCTAATGAAGAAGACAGGTCTTCACTCTGTGATTAAAACGCAGGCCCACCCTCCACCCAGTCTCACCAGTCAGTCCCTTCCCTTTAGGGAAATGTGAAGTTTGCTGTGAGTTCCCAATATATTGTATTCTTATTCAATGGTGAGTGTATTATGTCATTTGTCTTTAATATCCAGAGAAATTCCTGGGTAGACATCACACCTGCCTTTGTACAGTCTGACCAAAACACATTATTATGCACTACAAATGTGGGGCAATTACTTCAAAGCATGTTATAAACATCATACTATCTCAGCCCTTGTGTCTGTAAGCATATCTTAATAAGAATTTTCTCCAACATAACCTCACCACAATTACACCAAGGAATAATACAGTTCCTTACATCACTTAATACCCAATCTATATTCCAATTCCACCACCACAGAGTCTGTCTCAACAAGGATCTAAGAATGATTCCTAGACTGCAACATGACTGTTATGTTCCTCCAGTTCCTTTATTTTTCAGCAATCTCTCCCACATACTCCAAACTTACCATTTAGCATTCTGTGACACTGACTAAAAAAAGAGGGCCAAGTGTTTTATAAGACCATTTGATTACTTCCTAATGGTCTAACTTACTAACCTGATACTGTTCCAGGTGTGCCTAAGTGGTATATTCAAGAGGACCTGAATATAATCCCCAACTCCACAAGAGCAAACAAAACATAAACCAAAAATAAACATTTTCAGTAGCAGAGCAAGAAAGGTAATATTTATTTTATACATTATACAATTTATACTGTGGCCACTTACCAGCATTATTATTAGCTATCTCCAGAGTCATAAAATCAAACAGGATTCAATAATATCAATGATCATTCTTCAAAATACATTTATTATTACCTCTCAATTTAAAAATGTTAATGAAGAAAAAGCTATGGAAATTGAAAGAGGCAACAAAGCAGTCTAGATGACTCAATGTGAGCATGCCTGATACATGGGAAGTTACAAAATACCAAGACTGCTGCCAGGAGCTGATGCAGACGTTTGAAACTGCCCAGTGTCCTAATCCCATCACGCTATGTAAAACAGTGTTTCTGCCCTTTCACTCCATTTACAAATTAACAGAAGACAACAAAGGCAGAAACAACCAGTTCCTCTCATTTTAAGGAGAAAACTTACAAACACTCCCTTACAATTTTGACAGGTGGCTAAGGGCCAATAAGAATTTAAAATGATATGTTGGGCTGGCAAAATGGCTAAGAGTAAAGCGACTGCCACATATGTCTGGTGATCTGAGACTTATGCCCAGAACCCAAATAAAGGTAGAAGGAGAGAACTAAGTCAACTAAAGGGACCTCCACACATACACAGTGGCATGCATATACCACCCCCACATACACACACAGTAACAGCAAAAACAAAAATAAATATTATGCTTAGATTTTCTGGTCTCTTCCAGGCTTTCCTAAGAAGTGGCTTTTCTTCTAATTCCCAGTGAATCCCTTACACATCTCATTATTCTTCCTCTTCTCAATCACACAATCAGTCCTCATATACTAAAGTCTGTCCCTTCTAGTTTACTGTAGAAAACTGTAATTCATGTATAAAAGAGAAACTATTCTGAATAAAACAAAAAGTCTGAATTCTTGAAAAATGCAAAGAGAACATAAGAAAATAAGTTACCTCTAACATGCACGGATAGACAAATTTTTACGACAGACGTACTCATATGTATAAACACCCCTAACCCCATTCCAGGAAGAATTAAGGTAAATGAAGATTAAAACACTATGCTTCACATAACAGAAATATTCTTTTAAGAGTTCAAATGAAGTCATGGTTGAAAAATACTTAGAGGAAACATGGAAAAGAACTCCATGGTGCTAAGTGACTCCTCCATGCATCTATTATATATATTCATATTTATGCAAAGTAACTGTGATAGGACTATCAATCCTCAAAAAGACAGGTTCAATTTTCAAGGTCTCTTTTATATTATATAGATTTGGACTGTAAATATTGAAACTATTTTCATAAAGGAGGAAAAATAAGATTCCTCTTGGTCTTCTGAGTCATAATCTTCCAGCTACAGGATGCTATGGGCCAAAAAATAGCTGAGAAGTTAACTAAATAGTAACTTCTTTATAAAAATCTTTCCTAAGTGCCAAGCATGGTGGCACACCATTTAATCCTAAGACTCGGGAAAGGAAGGCAGGCAGATCTCTGTGAGTTCAAGGCCAGTCTGGTCTATGTAGTGATTTCTGGGCTAGCCAGGGCTATATAGTGAGACCTATTAATAATTAAAAGAGATAGACAGACAGATAAATAAAGACAGATGTATAGCACAAACAATATTTTCTAAGTAAATTTAATATCTATATAGTTTACAAGTTGAGAGAATAATTTTCTCTAAATTCAACACCACCCAGTCAACTATGTTAACAGAATTCATATTCATCCATCCACTGTGTCTTCAGTGCCCACACCAAGACTCTGGTAGGTCAGCTCCTTCTCAACATTGAACTTAGAAGCCTGCTTACTCTGGAATGGACTGACTTACCCCAGCAAGACATTTTTCCAGTGTATCCAATATAATCAACTGAGAGAGATATAAATTTTTTTCAGCAGCTTCTCCAAATATCCTCTAAAAGAAAAAAATATTCAGAACATGGCTGATTAACACTCTGCACCATAAAGTGGCACACATGAAATATGAGACTAAAGATAAAGAAAAATGAATGGTCTTCTATTGTTACCTTCCACACCCAACTAGACTTGAACCTATCATTTCTTATTTTAACCTAATAGAAAAGGAATTCTTGGGAAACAGGCATTTTTTAAAGTCTTCCATTAGCCATGTAACAGTAAAATATGATAGCTTTATATTTTAAAACATCCATGACTTGGCCAGGCATAGAGGGAACACACTGGTATTTACAGCACTTTGGAAGGACAAGCCGGAAGATCAGAGTTCAAGGCTACCCTTAGCTACATAGCAAGTCTGAGGTCAGCCTGGGCTGTGAAGCAATGACTAAGGAACAACAACAACAAAAAAAAACCAATAAAGAAGTGAGAGAGGGAGAAAAGGGCTAGAGAAAGCAGAGATAGACTGGGAAAAGGTGAGAGAAAAAAATTTAAATAATTTGTGATTCAGAGATCTGTACAAGTTTTAAACTGAGCATGTAACCATGCTTTCCTCACCACAAAACAACTATTCTTAATTCTTATCAAAACAAAGTGCCCTACATCAATTACAGTAAATTATATGCATTCACTACTCTCAAACTGAATGCTCCATCATCCATCTATTTGCTAACAAAAGACCATAGTTTCCACAGTATTTTTTATATTTTTATTTTACTGTTATTACTAGTGTATATGTATGTATGGCATGGTACACTGTGATGCACATGTGGAGGTCAAAGGACAACTTTCAGGAATCAGTTCTCTCCTTTCACTATGGGTTCTGGGGATGGAACTCAGGTCACCAGGCTTGCATGACAAGCACCTTCACCCGCTGGGCTCTCTCGTTGGCCCTATAATTTTTTAGTAAGTGATAAACAAATGCCAACATCACAATAGTGTTTTTGTTTTAGACAGGCTCCCAAATACCAAAATGTTTCAATATAACTGGCAATGTGGCTATTATTCATACAAGCAAAATTCTACTACTGGGCTCCACACAGTGGGCAAAATGAGTTATTGCAAAATATTAAATGTATTTCTGTAAATCATTTTACATTTTATAAAAGGTCCTGTGCTTTTTCAGAAAGGTTTGATTTTTTCCACAAAGAAGTAATCTATTTATAAGGCAAATAGACGACTGCCCACACCTCCAATTCATCAGTTCTATAACTCTGAGACAACACTTAAGCAACTTTCTTAAAGGAAATGCATGAATGATACTTCTAATAAAGCAATGAAACTGAACAAACAGAAGTTGTTTCATAGCTCAATAAAAATGGTATCAATTCAAATTACAAGTACTAGAGAAAAGCAGAGCATTAAGAAAAACTTAGAACAGTTGCTTTGAATGAAGGATGAAGATGATCACTAGACAGAAATTGTTAAGAGGGAAGGATTACCTCCGAGAGGAAAGACACTGTGTGTTTGAAAGTACGAAGGGAGAACAGCTAGAGTACATTAAAGTTAAGGGAGTGGAAAGGGGGAATTTTGAGCCTCTAACAGTGGAATTACTTAATGAAATTAATTAACTGCTAAGAAACAGGAACTGCTAAGTTATGGGGGATGATATGATAATAAATATTAATGTCATACTTTAGGAGTAAAAGGTTATAGTTTATTTATCATGTACTTGGGATAGGGACAATTTGATATATGAATTCAAAGAAGCAGCAAAAGAAAGTATATTAACAGATTCTATACTCCAGGGCTGAAGGTGTAGCTTAGGAAAGAGAGGAGGGATGGAAGGAGAGCAAAGAAGAAAAGAAAAGAAGATTCTATACTATGATCAGTTCACATGCAATACGAAAGTCAAGAAAATACTGGAAAAGGAGAGTCATGAATAAGAGATGCTTGGGGATAAGAATAAAACACTATAAAAAATGAAAGTTAGAAAGCTACACTTATGCTCATCCATAAAATAAAGAAGTCCTTCTTAAATCCACAGAAGATTATTTCCCATACTAAAACATACTACTTCAAACTTCCAAGTCAGAAACAAAATAAAACAAATTCTCCAAAAAGAAAAAAACTCAATAACTCAAATACTCACCATATTGTTAACATTCTTTAAGATAGTAGTGAGGCCGCTTATAACCAGGGAAAACTTGTATTTGGAGATATTAATCAGACACTCCTTGTTGTGTTCGCTGCTGACTTTGGTGTGCGTGTTCTGCTGTCCTGTTTTTATTGGAAGCTGAGAGGGAAAAATTTTGAGACTTTACCCTTCAAAATGACTAAACAATTTTTTTCACTGAAAATAGTATTTTAGGAAACCTTTATCAACTACCAATATTTACATCACAACCTCTAATTTCTAATGTATAACAAAACTGAGCAAATTTTAAATCTGGAAATTTCAGTTTTCACAGTTTTTTCTTTGTGAAAGTCATAAACCTCGACCTACAAGACGAACTCCCTTACCCAGCACTGTGTAAAGAGGGACTGATGACCCACAGAATAGAGCTGTTTCCTTCCAACTAAGAGTGACTGAAGAGGGTCTACAATAAATGAATGTAGCCCGTTACCTTCACACTGAATTCAAATGTGACAAGTAAAACCAGAGCAAGAAAACCTAAGCTGCAGGCCTCTGGTGACTGTTCAGAAATGGCTTAAATTGCAAAATCCAGAACAAAGTTGAGACTAATTGAGTTAAGACAGTCAACTGTGCAACTGAAGGAGTAGCTTAACGACGACAGGATCCATTGCACAGGAAAACATTTTCTCTGTGAGGATGGCATTTACACTGACCTAAGAAAGAGCTCGGTCACACTCCCTAGAAATTAATCTCTACTCCAAACTGGCATTCTATACATAAGTACCAGAACTGTGTTCACTATTGATATCAGACCCTGTTCATGGTGACAGAGAATTATAAAGAGGTTTTTCTGCAAAAAACATCCTAACTTTCAAAATTGAAAATGGTGCAAGGTAGAAAGAATGAATGATATGCCCAAATTTTTGCTAAGTCATTAAGAGATAAAGAATTTGACAAGAGAGAAATACCAAATGGAGGGGTGGGACTTAAACTGTAAGGGAGGTGGTAAAACAGAAACTATAGAATTACATAACGTTAATTCTTAAGATTATGGAGGGAAAAAACCTGAAAGCTCAAAAAGGAGAATTTTAGAAGATGAACATGGTGACAACATAGCTTAGTATCCGTCTCTCCACAGAAGAGCAAAGAACCAGAATAGCAAAGGTACAAGCTGATAGATATCTACAACTAAATGAGAGGACAAGTGCAAATATATGCACATATGCATACTAGTAAGAACTGAACACAGCAAAGAACTGGTATAAGCATATACACAAGAAGCAGAAAGCCCGGCGGATGTGATGAAGAAGCCCAAAACGGTAGCACAGCCTTATAAAAAGTACAATTGGTCAATTCAGGAACAAAAGAGTATTTGAACACTGCAATGTGCAGATGTGTGCAACAGTCTATGGTCAAGTATGAAGAACTGCAGCATACTCTAAATCCCCACTAATAGAATTTTCTGCAATGGTATTCTGTACCAGCAACACCTACTATCCAGCTACAGATGACTTTTAAATACTTGTAACACGGCTGATACAGGCAAGAAATCAAATGTTTGATTCTGTTAAAATTTAACTTTAAGTAGCTATATATATAGCCATCAAACCCTGTTGGACAACAAAATTCTGAACCATGAAGCTTTAGAATCACCCTGCCAAGAAACCCACACTGAGGAGATGATGCCGAAATTAAACTCCAAACTGACCTTAGGGAAAATGGAGGCAAATAATACAGATAGATATGGGTGAGAAAAAGAAAGAAAAAAAGAAGGCCAAGTGAATTCCTAATGAATTAAACCACTTTTAAAGGAATTTATGGAACTGGGGCTGGAGATACGGCTCAGTGGTTAAGAGCACTGGCTGCTCTTTCGAGGACTTGGGTTTGATTCCCACACCCACATGACAGCTCAACCATCTGTAACTCTAGTTCCAGGGAATCTGTTGCCTTTCTTCTGACCTCCAAGGGTACTGCATGACATGAGTGCACTTACACATGCACAAGCAATGCATTCACACACAAAAAATAAAAAATAATTTTTTTTTTAATTTATGAAACTGATTTTACCACATGGGTTCCAGGACTGTAACACAGGTCATCAGGACTGGTGGCAAGTGCCCTGACTGCTCAGCCATCTCACTATCCACCTTCCTTACATTTTTTTCCTTTATTTATTTAGAAATGGTCTGGCTAAGGGCTGGAGAGATGGCTTAGCAGTTAAGAGCACTGACTGCTCTTGTAGCGGATCCAGGTTCAATTTCCAGCACCCACATGGCAGCTAGCTGTCTGTAACTCCAGCTCCAGGGGATCTGTCGCTTTCCTTCTGATCTCCGTGGGCACTGCACACCAAGAATGCACTTACACACATGAAAGAAATACACTCATACATATAAAAATTTTAAACTAAAGTTTTTTAAATGGTCTGGTTATTGAGGCTGACCTTGAACTTGCTATGTTGCCCAGACTAGCTTTAAATTTGTGACTCCCCTGTCTCTCTCACTTCTAGGTGCTGGGATCATAAGAATGAGCCTGATTTTTCTCCTTTTTTTCTTTCATGTGTATGAATGTATTGCCTACATGTGTGGAAGCTCACGCGTATGTTGTGCAATGCCCTCAGAGGTCAGAGGGCATCAGATCCCCTGGAACTGGAGTTCTGGATGGTTGTTAGCTGACATGCTGGGGAATCAGTCTGGGTCCTCTGCAAGAGCAGTCAATGCTAAGCCATCTCTCCAGGCCCCTCCCCCCTTGTTTTTAAAGTTTAAAAAGGTTTTGTTTTTGTTTTTGCTTTAATTTTTGAGATAGAGTCTTGCTATGTAGCCCAGACTAGCCTAGCACTTGGGATGACTCTCCTGCCCAAGCCTCTTGAATGCTGGGATTCCAGGTGTTTACTATCACACCTAGGCAAACGGGACAGACACACACACACACACACACACACACACACACACACACACACCCACCCACCATGGGATAGGATGGGACACGACACAGACAGACAGATTTTTAGACTATATTATTTATTTAAGGGGCATATCACAACACCTGGAAAAACTGACCCAAAATGACCAATATCAGACACAGTTTAGAAAAAGTACTTAACATGGTAAGGAAGGGAAAATCCTTTGAACATTCAGGCAGAAAGAGGGCATTTTACATAAGAAAAAAAATTAAGGCCAGGCGTGGTGGCACATGTCTTTACTCCCAGCATTCGGGAGGCAAAAGCAGAACTCACTCTCTGTGAGTTCAAGGTCAGCCGGGTTTAAACAGCAAGTTCCAGGCTGTTTGGGGGGAGGACCCCCCCCAAAAAAAGAAAAAAAAATTAGACTGTCATCAGATTTTAATAAAACTTTATGTTAGAAGAAAATAAAAGTAACATAAATTACTGCACTCAAAGGAAGAAATATAAACCCAAGATTTCATATAAAATCCTGGGGTTCTCTACCTCAAGAATCTCCAGAAGCTGCTGGGGCAGTTAGCCTGGCTTACAATGTGGCAAAGAAACTTTGTCTAAAACAAGGTAGAAAAGCAAGGACCAACACCCAAAGGTTGTCTTCTTACCTTTCCACACACAGTGTGTATGTGTGCATACCCACACCCACATACACATGCATACATGTATTCACAAATCTCATACATACACCCACACAAGTACACAAAATTGGGGCTGAGGAGATGGCTCAGTAAAGTGCTTGCCTTGTAAGCAAGAGAACCTGAGTTTAGATCCCCAACACTCACATAAGAAGACAGACACGGCAGCTCCTGTCCTGGAGAGGCAGAGATAGGAAGACCCCTGGGGTTTGCTGGTCAGTCTAGATGCCCAGTTTTTCTACCTTATTTTCTGAGACAGTCTCAGAATCTGGAACTCACTGATTAGGTTAGACTGGCTGGCCAGCAAACTCTATAGAAATTTTCTCATCTCTATCTTCCTAGCTTTTCACACGGGTGCTGGGGATCCAAACAGAAATCTTCAGGCTTGTATGGCAACTGAGCCATCTCCCTAACCTTATACAGCACTTTTTTAAAATATGCAATCAGAAAAAATATCCCAACAAATATTTGTTATGTACCTATTATGTGCTAGCTATAAAAGTAAATGCTGTGAACCCAAAATGAATATATGCATTTATATATTCTAGGTATCAATAATTCTGATGTTCTGCCTAAATCTCTCTTTTCCCTGAACAAAGTCAGTTCTTGGGCAATACCATGTATAAACTATTTAGATGCTGCTACTATGACAACCACTAATGACTAAGGTGGCCTCTGAAGTCCCACTCCCTCATGTACACATCCTGCAACAGTCCTTTCCTTTGAGTGTGAGAAGGATCTGCAGATAAGAGTGGGATAGCACTCTCGTGATTGCTACATTATGTGGCAAAAAAAATTCTGCAGGTTTAATTAAGGTCCTGAATCAGTTAGGTTGAGATAATCAAAAGGGATGTTATTCTGGCTGGGCCTGACCTAACCATGTGAGCTTTTAAAAGAGATATGAAGAGCTGGAGACATAGCTCAGTGATACAGCATTTGCTCAGCATGCACAAGGCTCTAGGTTTGATCCTCAGCACTGCATAAAGGTATGAAGCATTAAAGCTACTTTCCATTGGAAGTGAAGAAGCAAAAGGTCTCTGTAGAAGGCCACATGGGGCAAAACAGCAAGTTGCCTCTAAGAAGTGGAGGGCCTAAGTCCTAGAACTGTAAGGAACTCAATTCTGCCACCAATCAGTGAAAATGGAAGAGAAGCCACAGCTGAAATCGCGGTCCCACAGGGCACTGTAACTGAATCTGGTGAAAGCCTGAGCCCAGGACCCTACTCCTAACTCACAGAAACAGCTGCTATTTTAAGCTACTATGCTTGTGATAGGCTATTATATAGCAACAAAAACACAATAATAGAAAACCTTTATCTCTGGTATACATTTCTCCGGAGCTTCAAGACTATCCAAATGTCTATTTAGTTTATCTACAGAAATGTCTTGTAGGTATTTCAAACTCAATGTTTCCAAGATCTAATTTATAATCATACGGCTACAGTTCTGATCTTTGCGTGTATAGATCACAATCCACTGTTTCCTGAGTATGAGATCTGAGAGTTACTTACCCCTGACACTTCCTCTATTCCCTTTTCTTTTGTGAAACTGACAAAAATAGAACTCAACTCAACTCTGCCTGTCTTTACTTGGGCACAGCCTTGCTAATAAGCACAAGAAGTATCTTCTGCTTTAACATACCAAGAGCTGATAAGCAGCCTAGACTGACAGTGGAGAGTAACCAAAACTGCCTAAGAATGAATGGGTAAATCTGCCTAATTAATAGGCTTCATTTGGGTCATCAACTTAGCACTGGTCAATTATACATATTTGTCACATAATATTCATAACATAATACATATGTAATTATGTTTATAAAGTATACATATAAATATTTATATTAAATATATATAATTTATAAATATATTTTTGGTCTCCACCTTTATTCTTATTTCTCAATTTGCTCAGAAGGCAGGTAGGGAACTAGTATTCAGGCCTACTAGGTTCCTGTAAACAGCACCAAAATTTATGATGAAGATTAACTAAGTGAGCCAGGCATAGTGTCATACGCCTTTAATTCTAGTACTCAAGAGGCAGAGGCTGGCAGATCTCTCTGAGTTCCAGGTGAGTTGAAGCTACAGGGAGACCCTGTCTCAAAAACATAAAAAATAAAATAAAATAATAACTAAGTGATCCTAACAACCATTTGTAACTCCAGTTCAAGGAATCCAATGCCCTATTCGTGTCCTCTACAGACACTGCAGGAAACAGGTGCACTTACACTCATGCAGGTATAACACTCATAACACATATAATAAAAATGAATCAAAAAAATTTTAAGTAAAATCTGCCTTTTTATTTCTTTACATCGAGTAAGTCCTGTGATTATCTGACCAAATAAAATATAACAGAAGGTAAAAATATATAATAAAGAGTCAGGTGTGATAGTGGAAGCACTCGGGAGGCAGAAACAGGCCGACCTCTATGAGTTTAAGGCCAGCCTGCTCCACATAGTGTTTCCAAGACAGCTGGGGCTACAGGAAGACCCTGTCTCAAAAAATGACATGACCTCCCCCCCACAAGAAGCCTCATTAGAAGGAATTCTCTCAGTCAACACCAAACAAAACAGAAAACTGCCCAACTGAACCAGCCACGAATTCCTGACCCACAAAAAATTGTAAACCGAAGAAAATGTTGTTTCCAAGCTACAAAGCTCTGGGGCACCCCATTACACAGCAAGAAAAAACCAAACGAGAAGACACTGAAGGGAGCTAAAGCAAGAGAATATGTTTTTTAAAAAAATTCTTGGTGCTATATATTGTAAAAGAGTCTAGGCAAGAAAAGATAGTTTAACATTACACTAATAAGGACAGATGTAGTGAGACTGAAATTCATTTGGAAGAATAAATTTGTGAGACTACCAATAAACTTTTTAAAAACAAGATTAAGAAATTTGTATTATTAAGTACTTAGTAATAAGCTCTTATAAGAAAAGTACATTGTAAGCACAAACTAATTACAGTCAGAAATCAGACATTAGTATGTGCAGTACTCCACTTTCCAATACTTCAACAAAATAGCTCAGGCTAATATATAAAGAAAGGGGTTTGTGTAGCTCGGTTTTGGAGGCTAAAAGCCCAAGATCAGCAGCCCCATTTGTTCCCCCTCTGGTCAGGACCTCCTTGACTATATCACAGTATGGTAGATGGCAACACAATAAAAGCACATGTAAAAAGCTACTATGGCAAGATGGGAAGCCAACGTGCAGGAAGGAGCCAGTCTTGCCCTTTTATAAAAACCTCTCACAGGAACTAAAGTCCCACATGAGCACTCCTAATGGCACCACCTCCAATGAAATCATCATCTCCCACTAACAGGGGTGGGGGGAGGAATCCATCAGCTTCCAATAGTACCACACTGAGGACCAACATTCTAACATAACCTTTGGGTAATACACTCATACATACAAATATACAGGCCATAGTGGTACACACCTTTAATCCTAGCACTTGGAAGGCAGAGGCTGACAGATCTCTATGAGTTCAAGGGTAGCCTGATTCACACAGTGAGTTCCAGGCCAGCCAGAGCTACATAGTAACACCTTGTCTCAAAAACAACCACATATGAATATACATAGACATTTAATATAAGGGCACTATTTCAGCATTGAGGATATGGCTCAACTGGAAGAGTGCTTGCCTAGAATGCATGAAGCCCTGGGTTCCATACCCAGCATGGCATAAAACAGATGTAGTAGCACACGCCTGTTGTTCCAGCACTCAGAGATAGAGGCAGGAAGATTAGAAGTTCAGAGTCACTTTTGGCTACACAGTGAGTTGGAGCCCAGCTTGGGCTACATGAGATCCTATCTTAGAAAGCAAAGGCAATGGAGCTAGAGAGATGGCTCAGTGGTTAAGAGTACATACTACTCTTGCTGGTGAACCAAGATGGGTTCCCAGACAAAAAGAGATGTATCTGCCTACCAAAAAAATAAAAATTCAGTAATACTCTACTTTTACAATCAACAATTGCTTATAAGGGCCAGGCACGAAGGTGCACACCTTTAACCTCAGCACTCAGAAATCAAAGGCAGGTGGATCTCTGTGAGTTTGAGACTAGCCAGGGCTACACAGTGAGTCCCTGTACTAAAACAACAAAAAATTATACCTAAGATCTGTCTGTACCTATAGAGCTAGTGAAATGGATGGCTCAGCAGGTAAAGGTACAGCCTGAGGAACAAGTTCATCTTTGGGATTCACATGGATGAAGAACAGAACTAATTCCACAAGGTGTCCTCTGACCTCCATACATGTGCCATGATATATCCACATGTATGCATGCACTCATACACACAAAATAAGTTTTTAAAAAAAGAGAGTTTAAGTCAGTCCCAAATGAAAGCCTCTAATCTCAGAGAGACACTGTGTTATAATTACTTGTCTTGTTGCTATGGCAAAATGCTCTGACAAAAGCAATTTAAAGGAGAAAGGATTTATTTTGGCTCATGGTTCAAGGGTACAGTCCATCACGACAGAAATTCTGGTTGCAGCAGCTTGAACCAGCTGGTCACATCGCATCAGTAGTCAGCAAGCAGAGGACAGTGGATATGGGCACTCAGCTAGCTTTGTCCTTTAAAAAAAAAAACATTTTATTTATTGTTTTGGTTTTTTAAATTTTATGTATGAGTATATTGCCTGCATGTATGTTAGCGTACACATACCATGCAATGCCCACAGAGGTCAGAAGGTGGTCAAATTCCTCTGGAACTGGAATTGTAGACAGTTGTTAGCTGCCATGTGGGTGCTGAGAATTAAAACTGGGTCCCCCGCAAGAAAGCCAGTGCTCTTAACCACTGAGCCATCTCTCTAGTCCATAGCAATGTCCTTTTTTATTCAGTCCAGTATCCACAAACAAGGATGGGTGTTACCCACATGTTGGGATGGGTCTGCCCTCTTCAGTGAACTTAATCAAGACAGTCACAAGCACAGTCAGAGGCTAACTTAATCTACACACAAAGGTGTACCCAGAGGTTTGACTCCTACGTGATTCTAGATCCCATCAAGTTGATATTAACCATCACAGACATGTTTTCACTTTTGCTAAATTCTGTTAGTTACAGTAACCAACTATGGCTCAATGTGGGAGGTCTGAATGCCAGGAGGCTCAGTCAGGGCCATGGCAAAAGTTAGCTGGCTACCTCACACTCCATTACCAGGGTCAACTTCTTCCACCCCATTATAGCAATTATATTTAAAGTACATGTTGGTTACACTACTACTTAATACTTGTACCTTATTTCTGTCCCTCACATTTCTGAGCTTATTAGTTTGGTAGTTTGTTACTCTGAATTTTTTTTCCTTTTCCCACTTTTTCTATCAAATAACTATCTTTTATCCAGGTAATAGCTCAGTGTTTTCATGAGTTGCTTAGTACTTTAATGTTAAACTTGGATCAAGCAGATGTCCTGTTCTCTTTACTTAAGTTCCAACACCCCCAGTACCCCAGTCCACCCCCACAGTCAATGTGGCTATTTTATACTCTTCTTAGGCTTGAACACCTTGTCCTGTACTGCTTTCCGGTGTGCACATCCTCCTTACCCTTCCTAAACTCTGTGCTGAAAAACCCCTCCCACCACAGAGAACACTCACACGGCCCATCAACGTTTGCTGGGCCCACCTTTCTTGTCTGTTTAGCCCATTCAGGCACTGGCACTCATTTAGGGCTATCTTTCTTATAAACTCCATCCATACTCCACTGGGGCTTTGTCACTTTCTATGGTCTATTCTCCCAAGCAGTTGCCCTCACCCGTCTATCTGGACTCAATATCCTGTGTCTACCCTCTGGAGTCTCTCCTTATTCCATTCATTATGGGACTCTCTGCTAGGCCTGCCACATGCAAACACTTTTTTCTGCCACATGCTGGTTTCCTCCACAGGAATGCCCTTGCTCATCCTGATCACTCCTCCCCCAGCACATACACAGATGCCTAGTTGCTAAGATTTACCTAATGGTTTTTCCACTGAATGACTATACAGAAGGGAGAGAAGGAAAAAGGAGTCAGCATTTTCTGTGGAAATAGTGTGATTGAAGTTTAGGTTTGACAGAAACAAATCTCCCACCTGGGTGGTAGATATCTGAAGAAACTAAAAAAAGGACTTTGGGAATTGGCTTTTGGAACTTCAGTGGTAGCTGGGATGACTGGTGTAAATAGGTTATTTGTGAATTGAGTATAAATAGGTTCTTTATTTGAGAATCAGAGCTTCTGTGTATGAAAAATTTGGGAAGTCTGTTAAGTTCAGAATAGTAGGAAGGGGATAAACCAAAAAAAACGAGCATTTAGGGTAGAGTGAGGTTGGAATGCATTTCTTGGCAAAACCTGTTTAACTCCATGCTAAGCCCTTTGCCTTTCTACTGGGGTTCATACTGGGGTTTTCTTAGACTTTTTTTCCTGAGATCGATATTATTATTGTTATCCTACTCTGACTCATGTTAGTCATTTACATACTATCAGCTTAGCCATCTCCTGTGTCATGTACTTCTGGCATAGTAATCTGCGATTGGCTTACCTTTTTCATTTAACTTTGTTTAAAGAATAACAGCTTTGTTTGAATGAAAATTATATACTTAAAATGACATTAAATGAAAACAAAATTTTAAGTTCACTGTGTATTATATGACGCACTATTACATACCAATGACAGGATACATTGGGGGGAATGTGTTTAACCAGCTGTAATATTTGGTACCTTTTCTTAATGTGGTTTGTCTCCTGATATGTATTAGAGACATTTTAGGCACTCTTACTAGGAAAGAAAAATCTAAGTACATTAAATAAATTTTAATATCGCTATTTCTCATCATAGTCTGAGGGGGTCTTTTAGAAACTCATTAGAATGTACACAGAAGCCAAAATTCTAGCCTATGACCTTTTGAAGAATTTCTGAGTGAAACTAGAAACAAATTATCCATTGTTCACAGTTCTTTTTGCTCAGTGTTAGGCTTTCTTTATGAAATTCGTATTTGCTGAGATCTATCTTAAGTAGATCATAATTCAAGGTGATTATTTTTCTTTGTCAATTTAGGTCCTTTATATTTTTTCTATTATATCCACAGACACCTATAATATAGCATGAGTTTTTTTTTTAAGTTTAATTCACTTTTTCCCAATTGTAAAATACATGTTCACTGAAAAGAAACTCATAAAAATGAAAGAGAAATACTCTCAAATACATGACATAACCTTTTTAAATTTTATTTTTGTAAAAAAAATTTCTCCTCTCTCTCCAGGCATAATTTTTTGCTATGCTATGTGTTTTAATTGTACTTTTTTTTTTTTTATCATGAGGAGTGAAAAAATGTCACAAAATGGTCCAATTTTACTTTGGACTTTTGTGTGTGGTGCTAGGATTAAACTCAGGACCTCATGCATGCATGTTCTCAGCCTTGTTTTTCACATTTAAAAGTACTAATGACATGATATTACATATATTTACGACCATGTATCTTCTCTAAATTGCTTCTTTTTCACTAAGCACTCTCATTTATAGATAAAATAACCTTATCTATGGTCATATTAATCTTGTGGTAGCTAGCTGCAATTTTTAAGAGATTCTTGTTTCTTTTTTTATTACATGTATTATATTTTGTGGGGGTGTGGGTGTGCCCATGCACCACAGCACACATTTGGAAGTCAAAGTCAAAATCATCTTATCATGTGTGGCCCAGAACCAAACTCAGGTTGTCAGGTTTGGTAGCAAATACCTTTACCCCTTGTTCTCTCTTAAAACACATGCTCTAGAGAAAACCAACAAAAGCCAAGTCAGAGGTTCACTCAGGTTACTTGTGGAGAGGTCATTGTGGCAAGGAATCAAGTCTTCCTTCCAACAATCAGGAAAGGGAACTTTTGAAGCACATCCTCCTGACCAGGCAGGCTTTCAGGGAACTGCATAAGAGTACCCAGATAAGCACTGCTCCTTATATGCCTGACCCACAGAGCCGGTGAGATAATAAATGCCTGTTGTATTTTAAGTTGATAATCTGAGATAATTTTTTTTTACAGTAACAGATAACTAATTCATTGATAGTTTCAATGTTGGAAGGTTGGAGAGTACCAATTATAAAACCTCAAGGAAAAAAAAAAGATAGCCAGACAGTGGAGTATGCCTGTAATTCCCGCACTTGCAAGGTGGAGACAGGAGGATCAAGAGTTCAAGCCTATCCTGACTACATAGCAAGTTCAAGGCTATCTTTTACTACGTAAGTTTAAAAATAAAAAAATCCAGGCCTGGTAGCACACTCCCACAATATCAGCACTCAAAAGGTTAAGGCAGGGGCTGGAGAGATGGTTCAGCAGTTAAGAGCACTGACTTGCAGAGAATCTGGGATTAATTTCCAGCACCCACATGGCAGCTAACAACTGTCAATAACTTCAGTTCCAGGGGATCTGACACCCTCTTCTGTCCTCTGTGGGCAACGCATGACATGGGTGCACTTACATACATGCAGGCATTGCACTCATACACATACAAAATAAAAATAATGCCAGGTGTGATGGTGCACGCCTTTAATTCCAGCACTCAGGAAGCAGAGGCAGGCAAATCTCTGTAAGCTCAAGGGCAGCCTGGTCTACATAGTAAGTTCCATGCCAGCTGGGGTTATAGGGAGATACTGTTTTCAAAAAAAGAATAAATATTTTTTTTAAGGCTAAGGCAGAAGCACTGTCACAAATCTGAAGCCAGCCTGAATTACAGAGTAAGTTCCAAGCCAGCATGGGCTACAATGGGATACACTGACTCATAAATAAATAAATAAATCAGGCATGGACATCTTTAATCCCAGCACTTGGAAGAGAGAGGCAAGCATATCTTTGTGAGATCAAGGCTAGCCTGGTCTACACAGCGAGTTCTAGGTCAGCTGGGGCTATGAGACCCTGTCTCAAAACAAAACAAAACACAAGGGTATATATTAAAAAAAACAACAGTAAATTAGAATTTAAATGTCATTTATAATCCCATTAAACAGACATCAATATACTATGAATAGGGAGAATAACTGTTCTTCTATCAGAAATCATATACCTTTCTTAAATATATCAAAGTTACCTGGAATTTCTAGTGAACCTTTCAGGTATTAAAAACAGGCACAGCACCTTTTGTGTGTTAGGCACTCTGCTGCACACCAGCAGTAAATAAAACTGAAAAGGTTAAGCTCCAGGTCTGTTCCAGACAAAATTAAATTTCAGGTAGGACATCCTGTTTATAACATGGTATGAGATACATAGTAAAAGGGTTACTATAATGAAGTAAATCAGCATACCATCATCACACATACTACATGGGACAAGGTATTCACTGTTTTCTCTGTATATATTTGACTCTTTAATGATTCCACATATAAGTTAAATTATGCAATACTTTCTGTGTTTGACTTATTTCAATATCTTTTTTTTTTTTTTTTTTTTTTGTCTTTTTTGAGATAGGGTCTCTGTATAGCCCCAACTGACCTGGAACTCACACTATGTAGACCAGGCTTGTCTTGAACTCAGAGATCCACCTCCCTCTGCCTTCTGAGTGCTTGGGACTAAAGGCATTCACTGCCACAGCCAGCTAGGATCAGCTTTTAAATAAGGCCTTCTTACCCCCAAGATATGAGATTATTTTGATACTTTTTCCTAAGAGGCAGGATCTTATTTTATCCAAGCTGACCTTCAACTTCTGGGCCAAGTGACACTACAGACCCGTGCCCCTACATGCCTAGCTTCCCATTATTTTAAAATTAAGTAACATTCCATTATGTGCCATTCTTTATTAATTCACTAACTGATGTACATTAAGGTTATTTCTATCTCTTGCTTACTGTGGCTGATTCAGTAGGAACACAGTAGTACAAGTATCTTTATGAAAGGGTGATTTCATCTCCCTTAGGTACATAAAAGAGGTATTTACTTGGCCATATTTTTGAAACACCAAAACTTTTAAACTGTAAGGGATTTTTAAAAATTTATTTTATGTGTATGAGTGTTTTGCCTACATGTATTTAAGTGTACCACTGTTGTGCAATACCTGTGGAGGCCAGAAGAGGGCATCAGAGTTGCTGAAACTGGACTTAACAGATTGTTGTTAGCCATCATACAGGTGCTGGGAACTAAAGCCAGGTCCTCAGCAAGAGCAGCCAGTTCTCTTAACTGTTGAGTCATCTCTCTTTTTTTTTTTTAGTGATATACAATTATATGGTATAATAGAATACAGAAACTTTTGTCTCTGTAAATTAAATGGTAGGGATCTATTTGGTCCTCCAATATAATAGAATTTCTACAAATTCTGGGGTTGGAGAGATAGCTCAGCAGTTAAGAGTACTAACTGCTCCTGCAAAGGACCTGAGTTCAATTCCCAGCACCCACATGGTGGCTAACAACTGTTCATAACTTCAGTTCCAGAGGAATCCAACACCCTCTTCTGACTCTGAGGGCACTGCATGACACTGGTGCACTGACACACATGCAGGCAATACATTCATACATACAAAATAAAATATTTTTAAATTATTTTTTTTAAGGCCGGGTATGGTGGTACATGCCTTTCATCTCAGAACTTGGGAAGCAGAGGTAGATTGATCTCTGTGAGACTGAAGCCAGCCTGGTTCAACATAGCAAGTTTTAGGCCAATTGTGGCTACAGGGAAATCCTGTCTCAAAACAAATAATATATATACATAAGTTAATATATAAATTAGTTATGTAATTACTTAGTTATACTCATTCAACACAAGTACCAGACACTAAACTCACATGACTCATTTAATCACACAATTATCTCAATTAATCAGTTGTGTCCTCTGCCATTCTCACCTTATTCTATCACCTTCCTTATTTATTCATACTTTCAGAGTTGCCGCCAATAGCTCCCCCAGAGGATTCTCCTACATGTTGTGTGGGCCTCCTTAAATTTCTACATGGCGGTCCTGACCTTCCTCCTCTCATCTCACCCACCACCACCACCCCCAAGTGTCTACCAACTAAGCTACATCTTCAATATGCCTACATGGTTCTTGTAACAAGTGTAATTAACCATATGACAAAGTGTTTAATGCAGATCACTCATGCTAGCATATCATTTCCATGTGAGCAAGGAAGGTATCTTTCCCATAACCTGTTTTAGTCTGTGGCTGGGAGTTTTTTAAGGCAATTAATAAATGTCTGAAGAGTAAAAGAATGAAGCAGTGTGTTATACTGCCTCTCCTATCTCCTTAAACAACTACGTTTTTATTACCAAGGGCAGAGTGCCTCAAGCTGTGGTCCAAGAACAACAGGTGGTCCTTGCTAGCCTGCAAATTAAAGTACAGACAGTTGAGGGATTTCAGAGGAAAAACCAATCAACCATTTCTTTTGCCTATATTTTACAACTTGAACTATAAAATAACATTTCCACAATAATTCTATTACTTCCTTAATGGGTGAAAATCTCCATAACATGAACTACCAGCCTTTTGCCTTAATCCTGTAATTGGACATTATCTTCCCAGGCAACTAATAAGGCAATGCTTTCCTGGAAAAACTGGATGCTCACAGAAAGGCCAACGTTTGGATGGTTAACAACTACAAAGTTAGTCCTCTACCAACTTGCCCTACAGAAAGGCCCATATATGGGGAGCTTCCGATTGTCTCATATTTAAGGATAGACTTTTACAGTTGTTTTCCCATTTTACTGAGGCAGAATTAAATAAAAAATTGTATGTATTTAACGTCTACATCATGATTTGAGTATCCTGTGAAATTATAACCATAATCAAGTTAATTAACATATCCATCACCTCACAAAGTTACTGCTGGTGAGCAGGGAAGGGTGAAAACACTCAAGATCTAAGAGCAGGAACTCAGATATTAAAGGTGAGAACAGAGGCAGAAGACACCTCAGGTAGAATGCTTGCCTAGTACATGCCAAGGACCTGTGTTCAATTCCCAGTACCACAAAAAATAAAACTAAAGAACACACACACAGCCAAAAACTAAGTCTCCTGATACAAAAACACAGGAAGCAAGTAAACACAAATCAATTTTGAGAAAAAAGACCACACAAGAATGACAGAGCCCCTGTAATTCCAGACAGCGAAGAGGCCGAGATAGGAGATATGGAGTTTGAAGACAGCATGGGCTACATAGGGAAACCTTGTCTCAAAAAATAAAAGACATTTTTAAAAGTTTAAAAGGTATTATTGCAAAAACAGAGAGCAAGCTAGAACTGGTGACATGATGCCCTTAGTTCTAGCACATAAAAGGCAGAGCCAGGCAGCTCTTGAAAGTTCCAGCCAAAAAAAAAAAAAAAAAAAAAACCAACAACAACAAAAGACAAAACAAACAAGCAAGTGAGAAGAATAAAGTACAAAAAGGAACATTCACAGACTATCAAATGACAATCTATCAGGACTCACCACGACCATCCACAGGTTCACAATGCTCACATATAGCCACAGGACTCATAACACTTAGCATGTATTCACACTCACAACTATTATTTATTAAAGCAGGGTACAAAGTTAAAAAATCAGTAGAAGAAAAACAGAAAATAAGTCAAAATCCAAAAGAAAACAAGGCTAGGGCCTCTAGGAGACCTCTCTCAGTGGAGTGAAAGAGCACATACTTCACTCCCCTAGCATGAGTTACGACAACACATGAACTATTTCTAGTTCTGACAGGTAAGTTCATTAGACAATGATTCAGGTTTTTATTTGAGGCATTCTCTATACCTAGATTCCAAGTGGAAAACAGGACTCAACATAAATGACATGATAGTTTTAAGCATCATGAGCCATTATTAGTGGAAAATGATAGGGATCCTTCCAAAAATTCAACTTCCCAGACACCAAAGACCAAATTTGCAACCATATTATTTGCAGGAGAGAGCAGATGTGGAGAGCCTGACTATAAGCCAAGCTGTCCTTGAACTCCAGATCTCCCTAGACCAGGACTGGGACTATGTGTGACACCATGTTGGGATTAAAAGTACACTTTCTACTATCTCAGAATTATAGACCCAAGGTTGCTGTTAGGCTAACTCTGTATAAATAATTTTTTTAAATTAAAGAATTAGGAAACAAAGTCAAGAGTCTTCCCAGGCAAACAAGCAAGGAAACAAACAAACCATCAAATACCGTGATAGAAAAAATATTTAAAATTACAACTGATCAATTACAGCATGTGGGAAAAATAAGAAATAAACAGGGAAGGAAGACATTATCAAAGAAATAATACAAGAAATACACAAGTCTACAAACTTACAAAGACTCATTTGGCATTCAAGTATGTTCTTACTAAACTGCAGCACATTCCATAGCCTTCTAGAAATGAAAAAGCAAGTCACTGACAAAATTATAGGGGTCAAACAGCATTTGAATAGCCATAAATCTCAATGATAACTAAAAGGCAATGGAGAAATGTTTCCAAAATTCTGTTAAATACTTCCATACTAGAACTTCATACCTATAAAAATGACTGAAAATAAAAAGAATAAAAATCATTTCTTAAGGGACTAGAGAGATGGCTCAGGAGTTAAGAGCACTGGCTGCTGTTGCAGAGGACCCAGGTTCAATTCCCAGCACCCACATAGCAGGTAACAACCATCCATAACTCCAGTTCCAGGAAATCTAACACCTCTTTCTAACCTTCATAGACACTGTACAACACAAGTGCACTTACGTACATGTAGGCAACAGACTCATATATATATAAAATATAAATAATAAATATTTTTTAAAAGACCTCTAACATGCAAAGTCTCAAGAGTCATCTCTGTAGTTTTTCCCTAGCAAACTAACAGAAGATGAGCTCTGAACTAATGATACCCACAAAACAGTGATGTCAACAAAGGAGAGAAACAAAGGGGATTTCCTAAACAGTAATAGAGACCCCAGAATAACAGCTGCACACCTGACCTAGCAAGCAGTCAATCCCAAACAGGAAACTGAGAGGAAATCCTCAAAACAAACAAACTCTAATGGGGATGCAGAGATGGTTCAGCAGTTAAGAGCACAGGCTGCTCTTGCAGAGGACGCAGGTTCGGTTCCTACAACCATCAATAATTCCAGTTCCAGGGGATATGATGCCCTTTTCTGACCTCTGAAGGCAGTGTATGACAAGGGTGCACTTAGATACATACAGGTGATACACTTAGACACATAAAATAAAAAATAATAAATAAGATAATTTAATTGTAATGAACACATGGACAGGTTTGACCTTGTGGGAAAAGTACTACTGAGAACATGCTGGTGATGTAAAAAAAATTAACAACAGCATAATGAAAACAAAACAAATGAAAAAATTAGGCAGCTATTAATTTTAGGATACATAAAACATTGTACAAGAGTGTAAACTTAATCACAACCAACTACTTGGCTCTGCCTAAAAGAATATTATATCCATCTAACTGTATAACCCCAGGAGGCCAATAAAGATATGTCACAGAAAAACAATATTTGAAGTAGTAATAGCTGATTTTTACAAAACTGTCAGGGGACACTGATAATCCCTAGTTCCAAGAAGTATAAAAACCAAAAGCAAGGTAAGTTTTGAAATTCACACACAGACAAAGACAAACACACACACACACACACACACACATATATACATTTTAGTGAAGCTACAGAGCAACAAAGAACAAAAAATGGTGGTCTGGTAAAATGGTTCAGCAGACGAAGAGGCTTGCCCAAAAGCCTCACAACCTGAATCAGATCCCGGAACACACATGGTGAAAGGAGAGAACTGACTCCTTCAAGTTGTCCTCTTTCATATATGCACACATATTTATTGTATGTACATATGATAAAAAGCTGAAAAAAGTTTAAGACCTAAAAAAAAGCCAGAGAGGAAATATCACCTATGAGGTAGCAGCAATTATGACAATGGAATTCTCGATAGCAATGACAGTGCTATACTACGGCAATGGTATCTTTAACTGAGAGAAAAATAACAGCCTAGAATTCTACATAACCAACAGAACTATGATTCAGGAAGAAGGGGGAAAGTAAGACATTTTCAAGAAAATAAAGTAAAAATAAAAGCAATTATTGGTTAGAATAGTAAAAAAATAAGTGATCTTCTACAGTAGAAAAACAGGACTGGGTTTGCTGGGCATAGCACACATGCCCTATGATCTCAACATTTGGGAGGCTAAGGCAGAAGGACTGCTCTGAGTTTGAAGTCATTTTTGTGACACAGTAAGAACCCTGTGAAAACAAGAGGTAAAGAAGGGAAAATTGCCAGGCATTGTGGTACACACCCTTAACCAGCACTCGGGAGGCAAAGGCAGGCCTGTTAAGTTCAAGGCCAGCCTGGTCTACGTAGAGAATTATAGGCCAGCTTCGGCTACAGGGGAAAGAAAAAAGACCAAATAAAGGAGAAGGGGGAAAAAAAGAGATAAACATTCATATGATAGATAAATGACATTCTTAAAATGTAGCTAACTCTGAATTAAATAAACAAGATATCTAAACAAAACAAGCATAACACCATTGAGTTTTTAAAACATTTTGTGAAGTATTTTCCATATATTTTCTTCATGAAAATGTTTTCTGAACAGACATAGCTATAATAAAAGCATAACATTGGGAGCACATCGAATACAAATAAACTTCAAGACAGAAGTTAATGGTAAAGAGAAATGAAGGGGATCCAAACAGTACAAGTGGACAGTTCCAACTTTATGTGAAATACTGCGCAAATTATGTCAGGCAAGGTGGCACATACCCATAATCCCAGCATTGAGTATGCTAAGGCAGGAAAAGAGGGTTACAAAGTAAGATCTTGTCTCAAAATAATAGTAGATCCTTCTCTGATTGCCTATCTTGACTGTCAAAACTTCCCAGCAAGTCTATGAGCTTTGCAAAGGGGTTTAACAAGAGGGAAGACCCACAATGAATAAGGACAGGACAATTCCATGGGTTGACATTAGAGACTTAATAAAAAGGGAGATGAAAGCCCCAGAGCACAAACATTCTACTCTCCCTGCTTCCCAACTATCAACAAAAGAAGTATGTCCAAGCAGCCTCCCATTCCTTCCCATGCCATGATGCCCCATCTCTCTCCTTATACCTAAAAGCCAAATAAATCTTCCTAAGATGCTTTTATCAAGTATTTTACCACAGCAAGGAGAAAGAAAAGTAACTAAGACACTGTCCAAAGGAAAAAATGTAAAATATTCTCTCCCCAAACAGAAAGAACAGAGAAAAAAGTTTTTCTCAAGCAAATGCAACCCAGCATGGAAGCTACTCACCAGTATCTCCCAAACTGCACAATGAACATTCTGGGTCTGACCAAATACTTAAAATGATTGTCAGTTAAAAATAAATCTCTGGATTGGCATGGTGGCACACACCTTTAATCCCAGCACCCAGGAGGCAGAGGTAGGCAGATCTATATGAGTTCAAAGTCAGCCTGGTCTACATAGTGAATTCCAGGCCAGTTGGGACTACAGTGAGACCCTGTCTCAAAGACCAAAAAAAAAAAAAAAAAAACCCCACCAAACCCTGAATCTCTGAGTGAGGCACAATGGCCCATGCAGTCAGGAAGCAGAGGCAGCAGATCTGTGTCTAGATATCCAGTTCCAGGCCAGCTGGAGCCAAAGGGAGACCCTGACTCCAAAAAAAAAAAAAAAATCTCTACAGATGTTTTTGGTTCACATTCAACACAAATATCCAAAGCTATCAAACAAAGTCAAATACTGATACTCCTGACAACTAACATATCACAGTTTTCTAATTTAAAAGAAAAAGAGAAAAACACTAGCTACAATACCAAGACCCTCTGGTTACAGAAGAATCTACATATGGTATCATTCTTTTTACTGTTATGGTTATGGTTTTGTTTTTGAGACTTCCAAGGGCATGTGCACAAAACCACACCCACCCCATGTATACACAGAATTAAAATTAAATCTTGGGGCTAGAGAGGTGACTCAGTGGTTAAGAGCACTGTCTGCTCTTGCAGGTGACTCGGGTTCAGTTGCCAGCACCCATATGGCGGCTAACAACCATCCATAACTCCAATTCTAGGAAATGCAACACCCTCTTCTGACCTCCAAGACCAATGCTTGACATGGGTGCACTTATATGCATGCAGGCAATACACTCATACACAAGAAATAAAGTAAAAAGAAAATAAATCTTTTTTAAAAATATTTTTATTGAGATTTTGTGCATTACATATAATAGATCTGAATCAAATTTAGACACCTCTCTCCCATCCTTACCCCCATCCCTCCCCACCAGGTATCATGCACTCTGTCATTTAAGTTAAGGCCTATCCAGTCAAGCATTTGTATCCAGATGCCCCTGGTTGCAAGTTCATCCACTGCAGAGTATAGTCGGTCTATTTAGAGTCACTCCCTTAAAGATCTACTCTCTCTTACCCAGAAGTGTTCAGTTGCCAATTGTTCCTCAGCTAGGGTCTGCGGCCTGCTGCCCATTTCGCTTGTTCTGTGTTGAGTTTTTATCTGAGTGAGTCTGCATGGGTCTTGTGCATGCTGCCACCATTGCTGTAAGTTCCCAATGGCCTGAAAGCTTCTGTTTCCTATTCATGCACCAACTCTGGCTCTTACAATCTTTCTGCCCCCTCTTCCACTGTGGTCCCTGCAGCTGTGGGTGGGTGAGACTGAATATAGAAATCCTATACAGGGCCACACACACTGCAGTCTCTTATTCTCAAAAACTTAGCCAGCTGTGGCCTTCCATATGCATCACAATCTGTTTTATGAAGAAGCTTCACTGGCAGGGGTTGAGGGATGCATTAGTATTCTTTCTACCCCCATTCCTAATATTATTTTTAAAAACTAACAAGAAAATTTTGAAATAATCTTCTAGTTATGAAAATTAGATATTCTATTATTGAAGCTAAAAATGAAAATGGAGCCAAGTGTGATGGTGCACACCTTTAATCTCAGCACTTGGGAGGCAGAAGCAGTCTCTGTGATATTGGTCTACATATTTCCACGCCAGCTGAGGTTACAGGGAGACCCTGTCTCAAAACACCAAAAAAGTAAAAATAAAAATGAGGGGTGAGGGGAGGAGATAGCTCAGTCAGTAAAGTGCAAGCATGAGGACCTGAGTTTAATCCCCCAGAATCCATTTACAAAGTCAAGCACAGTGGTACAACTAGTAATTCCAGCACAGGGAAGGTAGAGACAGAAGGATCCCCGGGACTTTTAAGGCCAGAGAATCTACCCAAATCAGTAAGCTCCAGGTTCATTCAGTGAGAGATCCTATCTCAAAAAATAAGATGGAGAAGAGATTGATCAACATCCACTTCTGGCCTCTATACACACACACACACACACACACACACAAACGCACACACACACACATACACACACACCATCTACCTCTGGCCTCCACATGTACATAGAGGGGAGCAAGAGGGAGGTAAGGAGGCTTGAAAATAAGGATTTCAGAGCTGGAGTGATGGCTCAGTGTTTAAGAACACTGGCTGCTCTTGCAGAGGACCTGGGTTCAATTCCCAGCACCCAGTAACTAACAACTGTCCAAAACTCCAATCCCACAGGAATCCAATACCCTCTTCTAACCTCCACAGGTATTGCATAACACGGGTACACTTACATACATGCAGGCAATACACACGTATGCATAATATAATATAAAGAAAATAAAACATTTTAAAGAAAATAAGGATGTCTAAAAAGACTGAAAATGAAGGCTAAAGACATTTAATCAGATTTATAAAAGTGGTTGTTAATGCTCCCATAAAGCCAAATAGGGATGTTAAATGTTTATGATGCTTAAATATGGATACAAAATTTTAAGGTGCTAACAAAATATCCTGATAGAGCTCACAATTCTAAATTTTAAGTTAAATATTATAGAAAGTCAGTAGTCAGTCAAGACTCTCAACTAGCCTTTACCTCCTTTACAAGAGTTGAGAAAAATAGTTTTTTTTAAATAACAAAGATGCTATGTGCTATTTGCAACATGGCATTTCTAACAGTTTAACCACCTGTCACTATGCTGAGTTTACAACTTAGCTCAAGCCAGAACTGGGAGTATTTAGCTGAGTACTAATAGCCATTTTACTTACCAGGCTGAATGAAAGAGACCTTCATTCATAAAAAGAGCAAGATGCAGATTAAAATAAACTTGGAATCATCATGGAGAGCAGAGTCAAGAGAAATTTAACTTCCAGGTCTAAGTCTGGAAGCCCTTTCAACTTCACATTGAGATAACTAGTCTATTTTTAACTAGTCTACTTTTAGCATCCTCATATCAAAGTGATTCCATTACAGTCAATCAAGGAAAAAAAAAATATATATATATATAGGCCAGATGTGGTACTGCATGCCTTTAACCCCAGCACTTGGGAGACAGAGGCAGGTGAATCTCTGTGAGTTCAAAGCCAGCCTGGTCTACATAATGAGTTCCGGGCCAGCTGAGCTGCAGGGAGACCCTTTCTCAAAATAAATAAATAAATAAATTAAAACAGAAAGCCAGGCTCAGTGGTGTACACCTATAATACTATCACTGAAGGATCTAAAGCATGTGGATTACAAGTCAGGAGTAGGTAATATATTGCAATCTTGTGTGCCCTATCCCTGTCAAAATACATATGCACACATAAATGTACAATATACATGCCTGGAGTGTGACAATTCAGGCCTATAATCCCAGCACTTGGGAAGTAGAGATAGGAGGATCACTAGAAGGATCAGGGGTTCAAGGTACTCCTCAGCTAGTCAATTCAGGAAGACCAGCTTGAGCTACAATGAGACCCTGCCTTAAAACCAAAACATAAATAAATGAACATAGATAGACAGATATCTATCTTCGGTGAATATTTCAAAACATACACTTTTTTTGTGGTGCAAAAGATCAAAATAAAACCTAGGTACTTGCACTCTAATACTAAACTACATCCCTGTCCCTAAAACATGTGCTTCACATAAATACAGTCATCATTAATTTACCTGAAAATTAACCTCCAAATGAAATTATAAAAGAAGGACATGTTCCTTTGGCCTATAAGCAAACAACAATTTAACCATAAGACGGAAATATGAAATTGGGAATCTGAACCAACATAGAGTGAAACAAAATATAAAACAATGTGCTGCTGGAGAGTGCAGGTGAAGAAGCTGAAAGGTCTAGGGACACAGTTTAATGGCAGAGCACTTGCCCAGCATGAGCAAGGTTCTGGGTTCAATCCCCTAGCACCATGTAAAAAGTCAACCAAGGTGGCAAGCTAGTTATCGGCTAGGTAGTCTAGCCTCATCTGCCAGGCCCAGGTCCCAGTGGGATATCCTGTCACAAAAAATAAGATGAGGAGGGTGTCATTTTTCTTCATGGATGTGGCCATGGCAGGTTATCCACCCTCCAGTGGGATACACCCATGTACATGCAAGCAACACTATCTAGATTACCTGAGGTTTTGTTTTGTTTGTTTTTAAGAGCAAGCTAGTCAGTACTACATAGTATCAAAAAACAGAAAACAGGGCTGAAGAGATGGCTCAGAGGTTAAGAGCACTGACTGCTCTTGTAAAGGACTCACGTTTGATTCCTTACACCCACATAGGGAACAACAACCATCCATAACTCCAGTTCCAGGGGATCTGATACCCTTTTCTGACCTCTGCAGGCACTACACAACATGGGTACACTTACATACATGCAAGCAATACATTCAAACACATTAAAAAAATGTTTTTAAAGGGGAGGGGGATGAAGAGATGGCTCAGCGGTTAAGAGCACTGGCTATTCTTGCAGAAGCTCCAGGTTCAAATTCCAGCATCCACATGGTGGCTAACAACTGTCCATAACTCTAGTTCCAAAGGATATGATGCCCTCTTCTGACCTCTGTGGGTATTGCACCACACGGGTGCACTTACACATATGCAATACACTCATACATATAAAATTAAAAACGTTAAATAAAAAATAAAATATTTCTTAAAAAGGAAAACAAGCATGGTGGCATGGTGGTGCACGCCTTTAATCCTAGCATTCCTGAGGCAGAGGCAGGCAGATCTCTGTGAATTAAAGGCCAGCCTGGTCTACACAGTGAGTTCCAGGTCAACTGGGGCTACAGGGAGACCCTTTCTCAAAAAGACCAAAAAAAAAAAAGGATGAACACATGGAGTTGAAAGGGGGGTAGGAGATGCAGGCGTTGGAGAAGGGAAGGACGGGTAATTATGACCTAAACACACTGTAAGAATGAAAAATATATAAAATCACCAAAGAGTAAAAACTGAATAAAAGAAGGAATCTGGGGGGAGGGAGGAGATGACAACAAGGTGGACAGTTCCTGAGGAATGACACCTAAAGCTGACCTCGGGCCTCCACACATATATGCACATGTGTACACCTACACACACAAGCATGCAACAACAGAACAAAAAATCTGGCATTCATGACTTCTCCCTCTCTCCAACTAATTTACTCCTTTCATTTCCCTGGCCTTCTTTAATCATCCAGTTCCAGCCTTCCAATCTCATCTCCCAAACAAATCTCACATTCAGCACCTCCTGAATTCCTACAATCAATTCCCTAATTCAGAATATCATTCCTATTATAACAACTCCTTAATGATTCTTCTTGCCTTGACTATTGTCCCCTCAAATCCATCTCCAGTATAACTACAAAGACATAGTTTCTAAAATGTGACCATGCCATTCATGATTAATACCCTTCAATGGTTCCTGTCAGACAATAAAGTCAAACTCTTTTATTAAATTCAACAGTCAGATGCCTCTTAGAATCTTCTGAGCAAGAACTGTGTTGTATCTGGAGGTGCTAGTGGTGTATGAAAAAAAACTTGCATTCTTCAGACCTAGAATGATGTTTATAGGATGAAAAATCAAAATAAACTGTTTCCAGAAATAAGTTTTCAGCATCTAAACTGTAGCTGAAATTACTATTTTAAAAGATCCTGTAACATTTTTGAGAATCCACTGTAATTTGTGATTATTTCAAAAGTCAAAGAGTCAAGTTCAAAACTGCAATTAGAAGATTAAAACCATGCAACACTGAATAAAACTGCATTTACTTCATTTGCTCTATTAAAAACTAATCCATGTTAGTTAATACATGTACCATAGTTGAAAGGCATAAAATTCAAACTGTAAATTGGGTTACACCCAAAGTCTAAACTACAAATGCTGATATGAACATATCTTAGTATGCTCTCAAAAGTTCAAAAATAAATGTCAAAGAATGCAAATAACTAGTCAATCTCCCCTCTCCTCCATGATTCGGCTGAAATGGGATGAGAATGAGGAATAAGAGCAATCTAGGGCCAGCGAGATGGCTCTGCAGGTAAAGGGGCCTGATGTACAAGCCTAATGACCTGAGTTCAATACCTGGAATCTGCATGGTGGAAGGAGAAAACCAACTCCCACAAGTTGTTGCCTGACCTATACATACACACACCATGGCATGCACGCCTCTCCCTGCCCACACATAGAGTAAATTAAAAGGTAATTTTAAAAATTAAGAGCCAGTTGGGTGCGATGGTGCATGCCTTTAATTCTAGCACTCAGGAGGCAGATGCAGGTGGATCTCTATTAGTTGGAGACCAGCCTGTTCTACATAGCAAGGTCTGGGCCAGCTGGAGCTATAGACAAACCCTGCCTTAAAAAAAAAAAAAAAAAAAAAAAAAAGTAACAGTCAATCTAAAATCTGATAAGACCATTTTTCTGGCAAATATTTCTCTGGAAGAGCATGGAAAACTCTATGTTTTATAAATATATATAAATATATATATATATATATATATAAGCTTATATATATACAAAACAGAGTTTTCCATATATATTCATTCACTCAGCAAATACTGAATCTCTTCTATGTTCAAAGTATGTATACAACAGTGAAAAAAGAAAGACAAATCTTTGCCTTCCTGGAATGTATGTTTAATACAGAAGACAGTTAGCAAAAGTGGTTTTTGAGTTCTAAAAATAAGATTTTCTAACTCTAATAAGCAATAAGTTTTGGTTTTGGTTTTGAGGCAGGGTCTCAATATGTAGCCTGGCTGGCCTGGAACTCACTGAGATCCACCTGCCTCTTGTGCAGCACCACAGCCGGCAGAGTAAGGTTTTAAAGTAGTTATGATGCTTTCATGGGGCATTACAAGGAAGGACTTTATAGTTTTAAGTTCTTCAATTCCAAATCTCTCAAGACTCCTCTATGCTTCCCAAGTAGTTTCTCAAGTTCAGTGAGGTAGACACTCATATTCTTCTGAAATTCATACAAAACTCTGCAGCTGAAAATTACCAGCCCTAATAATAAAAAAAGCTCTTTACTATTTAGCTTTTGTCTCTATAATTTTGAAACAAATGATGGCCTGGAAAGTTTTCAACCATATAGTTCATAACAGTGGACTTCATTCAGGTAGAGTTCAACAAATTTGACACATAGGTAAAAGCAATAATGGTAAATTAATATGGGTAATGATTACATAATTCAAAATTCACTAATCTACATTTGCTGTAGGTTCCAGCTTCTTAAACTGTGAGCCACATAGGGTCCATGAAAAAACTGTCAACAGAAAAAGGTTTCTGAAGGTTCAATGATCAAAAATGAATCCAAATTACATAATGAACTTACAGAGTTTCTGGCAGTACCTGCTCCTGTTGCGCATCCCACAACTTCATTGCAGCTTCTGAACAAACAGCATGCCCAGTTTGCAATGCACATGCCATCATGCTACACAAAACACTGGCCCAGATCTGAACTATTGTACATTACGAATTACAGTCGTCTAGCTTGCATAAAAAGTTTTCTACTTTTGTGTGTGTGAGTGTATTGCCTGCATGTGTGTAAGTGTACCCATGTAGTGCAATGCCCACGGAGGTCAGAAGAGGGCATCAGATTCCCTGGAACTGGAGTTATGGACAATTGTCAGCCACCATGAAGGTGTTGGGAATCAAACCCAGGTTAAGAGCAGTCAGTGCTCTTAACATGAGCCACCTCTCCAGTTCCTCTTGCCTTTTTTTTTTTAATTTAAAAATTAAAATGTGTTGGGCATGATGGTGTACACCTTTAATCCCAGCATTCAGGAGGCAGACAGTCAGATCTCTGAGACTGAGGCCAACCTGGTCTCCATACTGAGTTCCATGCCGGCTAGGGCTTCATGAAGACCCTGTCTCTAACATCAAAACCTAAAAAAATAAATAAAGTAAGAAATAAAATGTTAGCCAGATGTGGTGGTGCTCACCTTTAATTCTAGCACTAGGGAGCCAGAACCAGGTGGATCTCTGTGGGACTGAGGCCAGCCTTGTCTATACAGCAAGTTCCAGGCTAGTTGGGGCTATAAAGAGAACTGTCTCAAAAAAAAAAAACGAAAGTAAAATGTTCACAAGGTATTAATGATTTAATGATAGTGGACCATTAATGATGGTAAAGTAGCAGTAGTACATACTAGTAGTAACTACTTTAAAACAGAAAATAAATCCTATGTATATACAGAGGGAGAGAGAGATAAACAAAACAGATTTGTCCTGTTAGCACAGACATGTTCTGGAGATGGATCTGCATCCCTTCCTGAAATGCTTCTGCCTAGCAACATTACCAAAAGAGCTGTACTGTTGAAAAGTGCTCCTGATTGAAGAACTCATTTCACAGCAAAAGAAATGCAGGCAGGAGCTCCCCTTCACCAGAGATTCCATAGTCTCATCAATGGTTCCATCACCCAAAAGCAACTACTACAGCAGGAAAGTCTCCTGACTCAGTTTTCAGTGCTAGTTGAGAAACGAAATCCTCAAAGTTGGGGCTCCTATCTACAGAATCCATTTACTCTTTGATTCAAGTGTTTTCTCCATAGCCAGAACACATGGAACTGAAAATTAAAAAATAGAAACAGTTCCTCTTGGTATTAGTCCTAAACACTCCACTGGCAGAAGTTTGAATTCCAATACCTCCAATTTTGACATCTGTGGTTTGGAGGCTTTGATTCATAAAGAAGTAATGGTTCTACCAGGATCCACTGTAATGAAAGTTAAAACAGCTTTGTGATTACTGTCTTTAGGCCATTAACTCTGGCTTTCTCAACAGAAGCATTACTAATATTTGTGACTGGATAATTCTGTGCTGCTGAGAGTCAACTCCAATTCCTAGCCAACTCCAGCATTATAGGATGCTTAGCAATATCCTGGTCAAATTTCCAACCCCTACCCACTAGATGCCAAGAGCTCCATCTTTCCAAAGTTGTAACTACTAAAAATGTCTTCAAACACTGTCCAATGTCCCCTGGGAAATAAAATACCAACAATCAAAGGAGGTTATTCCATTAAATGATTTAATGCATCACATAAGAACTGCTGTTGCAAAAAGGGAACAGATAGGATTGTATCTGGAACCCGTGTGTATGAAATGTCTCTAAACTCACATATATAAGAGCAAAAGTTGAGACTGGAGAAATTGCTCAGTGGTTAAGAGCACTGGCTGCTCTTACAGAGGACAGGGTTTGGTTCCCAGCACCCACATGATAGCTACAGACCCTCCCTTACTCTAGTTCCAGAGGAATCCAACACCCTCTTTGATCCCTGCAGGCATTGCGTAACACGGGTGCACTTACACACAAACAGGGAATGCACTCATACACATAAGACATAAGAAAATGTTTTTAAAGAGAGCAAAAGTCAATTGAAAGCAACAGACAGACAGACACACACACACACACAGCAGGCCCAGTATAGATTCATATTCTCCTGAAAGATATGGATTACCACAGAAGCTGAGGTCCACAAATGAGAGTGAAGGAAACATAGATCAGGCAGCAGCAGAAGGAAGTTATAAAAGTACAATCTCTCAACCAGTAACAGAAGCAAGGTCTATAGTAGCTACATATATTTTCTTCCTTGCTTACTAGAGGGGTGTGTGTCAATTTCTTCTCTCCTCTCCTCAATATGTTAAGCTTTGTTAGCAAAGGTTAGCCTTAAAATTTAGTAAGTAACAGGATTTTCAGATATAGCAATGAATCTAAAACATAGTTTACATAGTCCAGAAATGGGTAGTGGGTCTGTCACTTAGAAATGGATACAATGACTACTGAGACTTTGCTGCCTATTTTGGAAAGAGGATAAGGAATCTTCGTCTTAACAGGGAACATTTTATCTTTTTAGGCAAAAAAGGCAAAACTTTTAGAGTATGTCCCTTCTCATCCAGAAGATGAAATGCATGAAAAGGGTATGTGGCTGCTAAAGACTCCAAGGGGTGCAGAGTGCCAACTGCCTAAGTTGCTGTTGTTCATCTTCAAACCTATCCCTCCACACTTTGATTTCTGGTGGTGAAGCTACTCTACAAATTATATTTCTCCGTTGCCATACAAGTCTTTAAAGGCCTGCCAAGAGAGAACTAAAAAGATACTAAAAGACTGAGAGAGGAGCAAATGACTTAATTTTCCTTGTTTGTTTCTTGTTCCTGTCAGCAATCATATCAGCTCAATTTCCCATAAAACAATGAAAAAACAAAGCTCCTTATACTTAACTAGTTTCAAGAGGTTAATCAGAGAACTAGAAGGGCAAAGAATTTTTATAGGTACAACCAAAATTATCCTTTAGAAATTTATGGTCTAGGGCCAGTGAGATGGATCAACAGGTAAAGGTTCTTGTCACCAAGCCTGAGGACCTGCATTTAATCCCCAGAACACACACGCAGAAGCAAATAATCAACTCGCACAAGCTGTCCTTTGATCTCCATACTTGTGCCATGGTATGTACACCTACATACATACAAAGACAGACAAACAGACTTTTTTTTTTAATCCAGCCGGGTATGGTGGGGCATGCCTTTAATTCCAGCACTCAGGATGTAGAGGCAGGTGGATCTCTGCTAGATCAAGGTCAACCTGATCTACACAGTGAGTTCCAGGCCAGCTGGACATCTCATCTCAAAAAAGACAAAACACTAAAATGGCTTAAACCAGGCATCATAGCATATTCCTGTAATCCTAGCACTCGAGGGCTATACAGCAAGACACTGTTTCAAAAAGAATTTTTTAAAAATCAATATCAAATAAAACCAATAAATAAAATACATTTCTACATTATTAGCAATAATCAGAAACTGAGACTAAAAGAGAATACCTGTAAAAAATGCCAATGCTCCTAAAATACATCTGCACAGTCTACACTATCAAAATAGGCTTTTCTTCAATATTTTATTATGTGTATTAGTGTATTGCCTGCATGTACGTAAGTGCAACCGTGTCATGCAATGCCATGCAATGCCCTCAGAGGTCAGAAAAGAGGAACGAGTCCCATGAAGCTGGAGTTAAGGATGGTTGTTAGCCATCATGTGGATCCTGGGAACCAAATCTGAGTCCTCTGCAAGAACAGCCAGTGCCCTTAACCAATAAGCCTCTCTCTATACCCAAAGTTTTCTACTCTTATAGAAACATCTTTTTTTGTTTTATTTTTAAAATTATTCTTATTTTTTTTATGTGTATGAATATATTGCTTGCATGTAAGTAGGTGCACCCATGTCATGCAATGCCCAAGGAGATCAGAAAAGGGCATCAGATCCCCTGGAACTGGAGTTACAGACAGTTGTTAGTTGCCACATGGGTGCTGGGAATCAAACTGGGGTCTTCTGAAAGAGCAGTTAGTGGTCTTAACCACTGAGCCATCTCTCCAGCCCCAGCAAAAATATTTCTGAATCACATTACCTGAAAAAGGATTTGTATTAAACATACAAATACTCAAAACACAGTAAGACCCAATTCTATAGATCTATACAAAAGGCTGGGGACATAGCTCAATGTCAGAGCATCTACCTACCACACGCACTATGAGTTCAGCACCCAGCACCACCAAAAAAAGAATTACATTTTACTTAATAAACTCCATTTTACTTAATAAATCCCAACTTTACATCATACTATCTTGTACCAAAATTCTTTTCTGCATTTACTTTTTTTTCCTTTATAAACTACTTCTAACCCAAGCACAGCTTTAAAAACAAAAAAATTCCTAAGGATGCTTTTCACAAAAGAAACAATTCAGAGGGTGATTACATATATGGAAAGATGCTCAATATCATTAGTTATTAGGGAAATGGATATCAAGAACATCAACAAGGGCCAGGGAATTGAGTAAGTAAAGGCACTTGCTACCAAGCCTGACCATCAGAATTCAATACTTAGGACTGATGATGAGATGGACAGAACCCATTCCTGCAAGTTGTCCTCTGATCTCCACATGCACACCATGGCACATGGCACATGGCACACACACACACACACAAACATACACAAAGAATAAAGGAAATAAACATTAAAAAATTAAAACCTTGATGAGATAACACAGTTGTTTGTAATTTATTTATTTTTGATCTTTTTGAGACAGGGTGTCCCTGTAGCCCCAGTTGGCCTGAAACTCACTGTGCAGACCAGGCTGGCCTTGAACTCAACACAGATCCACTAATTCTGCCGCCCAAGCAATGGAACTAAAGATGGGCGTCACCACATCCAGCTCACAACTGTAATTTTAACAAAAGAAAATAAAGGACTATTGGCAACAATGTGGAGCAATTGGAACTCATACATTTCTATAACATGAGAAAATCACGTTGGAAAACAGCTGGATAGCTACTTCTAAAAAATTACATGTACAACTCATTGTATTTACTTAAGAGAAATGAAAGTATATGTCCATAAACTAATATACATCAATATTCTAGAAAGCCTTATTCTTCTATTATCCATTAACAGGTGAACAAATAAACAACAAACAAATAAAAAATAGTACAATGGTTGCCTAGCAATAGGATGGAAGCAGAACAACATTTATGGATAATATATGTTCATTATCTTGACTGCAATGAGATATCACAAGCTTATATATATTAACAAAGCTCATCAAATCATATATTTTAAATATGTAATGTTTACTGAAGGCCAATTTTACCTTAATAATCATAGAAATCTGATTATTCCAGAATAGCAAAAATCTATAAAGTTCATAAATTTAGACAAAAAAACACAATCTTTCTGTGTATGTCCTCATGCTGACTCAGCTGAGCATGCCTCACTGTTTTCTAGTTTCATATTTTCATTGTATATAAAGGACGTCCTTGAGTCATTTTATAGTTCAAGTCTGCAAGTAATAAATTCTCTCACCTTTTGTTTTAAATAGCTTTATTTCACCATTTCTGAAAGATAGCTCTACTGGGGATAGAATTCTAACTTAGACATTGTTTTTTCCTCTTGAGAAAGGATCACTTGTAGTCCAGGCTGGTCTCAAACTTGTGATGTAGCCAAGAATGACTCTGAATTCCTGATCCTGCTGTTTCCACCTTCCGCATGCTGAGTTACAGCTGTGTGCCACCCACTCCTGGTTTATGCTGTGGTTTCTGTGCTGGGGGCTGCACACATGCCCTCATGCATTCTAAGCAAGTACTCTACCAACCAAGCTACAACTCCAGCCAGTGTTGGGTTGTTTTTTGTTTGTTTTTTTTTTTAACTTTTGACACTTTATTATTTTCTCTCTCTCTCTCTCTCTCTCTCTCTCTCTCTCTCTCTCTCTCTCTCAGTAGGTAGGAGAGAGAGAGCACAATCTCAAGTACTGTTTCTTCAGAGCCATCTACATTTTTTACAATTAATTTTGTGTATGGTGCATGAACATGTATGAACATGGAGGCCCGAGGAAAACAGAGTGCCCTGCTCTATCACTATTAGCCTCGTTGTCCTGAGATAGGGTCTCTCGATGAATCTGGAGCTAGAGTGTTATTGGGGGCCGGCCGGCTGCAACATCGTCACCTAAGATGGAGGCTGGCAACTGCCAGGAGGAGGACCTCTAGTTTAAGGAAGTGTATTGTGATTGGATCTTAGACGATCCGGGTGCATGATGAGCACATGGGCGGAGCATGATCACAAGGACCTTGATGTAATACTTGACATTTTGGCTGATTGGTTGGCACATATTTTGCTTATGTAATGCGTGTGTATATAAGGCAGAAAAATAAAGAGGAAACTGCTGCAGCCTGAAGCAAAACCCGTTGGGTGTTGTTGATTGTCCTGCAGGTCGGGGCAGGGTGGCTGCCAGCAAGTCCAGCAATCCTCCTGTCTTTACACCATCTTCCCCCCTCACTCCTCACCTAGCCTTTTTTAGGTGCGTGCTAAGATCTGAAGTTCATTCCTCTGTTTGCACAACAAATTCTCATACCCACTGAGTCAATTCTCCAGCCCCTATCTTATTTTTTGAGACAGGATCTCTCACCGGGACCTGGAGATTGCTGAATAAGCTAGGTCAGCTGGCCAGAAAGCCCAGCGCCCTCCTGTCTCCACCTCCCCTGAACAGGGATGTCAAGTACGTGCCAGCATGCCTGGTTTTGAGCTTGTTGTTTTGCTTTTTACATGGGTGCTTCGGATCAAAGTCGGGTCTTCACGCTGTACGGCAAGCATTTTACCAGCTAATCTATATACCAGTCTGTAAAAGTCTTTTTTTAAAATTCTGTTGTTTCTCAGGTTCAACCTATTTTTGTAAAATATCAATTATCAGTTATATTATTGTTCCTTTGAAAGTAATGTTTTAGGTTTTTCCTTCTGGCTACTTTGATTACAGTTTTCAATAGTTCAAATTAAGCATAGTTTATATTATCCTGTTTGGAATTTGCTAAACTGTCTGAATCAGGAGTTGACATCCTTCATAGGCTCTGGAAAATACCACTGTCTGTCTCTTCAAGTACTTGCTGCTACATTAATCTCTGTTCTCTGCCTCTGGGTTTCCAATTACATTAGACTTTTGATTCCTGTCCCCAGTGTCTCTGGCTCTGGTCTGCTTTTTCCATCCTTTTTCTCCCCCTGTGCTTCCCTCCAAGTTCTTCAATCTTGCCTTTGGCTAGGCAGTCTACTATTAAACCCAACCAGTGAATTATTAATTTCAGACACTACAGGGGGCTTGGGATAGGGAGGGTCTTACTTTGTTTTGTAAAGTGCCAGGCTTTGTACTAAGTCCTAGAAATAACACATCAGTGAACAAAACATCAAACTTAAATAGTATATACTCAACTGAATTGCTTACCTTTAAAAGAAAAGAGCAGCAGTGAAGAGTATAAACAAGGAAGCTGGGTGTGGTGGTGCAGGCTTTTAATCCCAGCACTTGGGAGGCAGAGGCGGGTGGATCTCTGTGAGATCAAGGCCAGCCTGGTCTCCACAGTGAGTTCCAGGCCAGCTGGGGCTACAGAGAGACCCTGTCTCAAAAAGACCAAAAAAAATTAAAATTACCTAAAGAGACTCGTCTCTTGCATGTGTACACGCATGTGTATGTGCATATATGTATGTTGCCTGTATGTATGTGTATATGTGTATGTTGCCTGTATGTATGTGTGTGTGCTACCTGCATGTATGTAAGTGCAACCTAGGGAGAATTTTTAGAACTATAACCCACTGTCCAAACATCCTGAACTCATGTTTAGTGGATCCAGGAAACCATTGCTTTCAAACAAATTTCAAGTAAATGTTAATGTCAGCATTTCTTTTTTTTGAAACTGGGTCCCCTCAGTGCTGAGATGAAAGGTTTGTGCCACCACACTCAGCAAGTGCATGCTGAAGTGTCAGATCCCCTAAAGCTGGTGTGACATAAAGTTGGTGTGTGCCACCCTACTTGAGTGCTGAGAACCAAACGTGGGTGGTCTAGATGAGCAGCACATTCTTGTAACCACTGAGCTATCTCTCCAGCCCTGTAAGGACATTTTTAAAAGAATATATACCACACATATGAACAAAGTGGTATTAGAGTTAAAACAAAAATGTCAGAGAAACTTAAAAGATAAAAGGTTAAAATACTTGAAGACTTTTAAATAAGAAAGACCATAAAATCCAGAAGAAGTGGTATAGTATAGACCCAACACGTGCAAAGCCCTAGCACCAAAATGGAAAAAAATGATGAGGAAAGAGACAAAAACCACTAGAGTAAATACTACTAGATGAGCAAAACCCAACACAAAGCTGGGCGAGGTGGTGCAGCCTTCAATCCCAGCACTCTGGAGACAGAGATTAGTCCAAGCCAACCAGGGCTACAGTGAGACCCTGCCTCAAAACAATAAAAACAAACAAAAAGCATAAGTATTCAGAGCTATTCCTAATTATTCTAGCACAAACAAAATGATCTTCAGATAGGGAGAGGCATTGCTAACTGTCAAAAGAACTCATAGAAAGCACAAAGAGCCCATCTATCCGTTTTATCTAAATTCAAGTCTACATGAATTAATCCAAAGTATAAAGAAAACTTGGAAATATGGTGAAAGAGATGTCAATGAACTTTGAGAAGTCATGAGGGATAGACAGGGGCCAGAATGGGAATGAGAAAATAATGCTTCAATTGTCACACTCAGAGTGTAAAGGTGATGAGGTAATTTCAGTACTGTGAACTTAATTTAATGTCAACATCTGAACAATTTTAAGAGTATTATACAGATGGCTTCATAGCACTTCTACAGGAAACTGGCATTTACTTCTAATAATGAAATTTGACCATGTAAAGCATTTTTGTTTTTGACTTTGGAGTATATAAAGTAAATTCACATATGTTCCTGTCTCTGACTCTCACAGTGCCTGGCATGTGAAAGAGGACAAGTTTCTCTACAAACTGCTAATTCTTCAACATGTTTGGAATTTAGGGCTCAGGCAGCTTGACTTACCCACTTTATAACTCCAGTAAAAAATTCAGCAACTGGACTGAGGAGATGGCTAAGTGGGTAAAGTACAAACAAGCATGAGAACCTGAGTTCAGAGCCCTAACATCCATATAAAAAAAATTTTCTTAAGCCATTCATGGCAGTGTGAGCCTATAATCCCAGTGCCCGGGAGCAGAGACAGGCGGAGCCCATGGATTTGCCAGTCAGCAAGCTTCAGGTTCAGTGAGAGATCCTTTCTGCAAAAGCAAGACTGAGAGCAACAGAGGAAGACGCCTGAAGTAGACCACTGGCCTCCACAAGTGCCTGCACAGGTGAGCATACCCATCACAAAAACATGTGCATACACAAGGAAAATCAGGAACTAAGTCAAGTTTTTATTCCTAATTGAGAATGAGTGAAGAGAGTCACACTGAACTGATGGATGGGATCACATAAAAATAATGGAGGTGGTGAGCAGGAGATGGGTGAGGATCATGATGAAATCAGACTGGGTAAACAGTCTATAAGGGATATACATGGGGTTTAATTTACTGTCATCTTCCTACTTTTATCTTTAAAATTTTTTATAATAAAACTCAGAAACACAAACATTTTGATAGGTTTATTAAACGAGTAATAGATGGATATCAAAAACACAGTGCTACTTGAATTTTTTTTCTCTTCTAAAGCACTGGGGATTGAACCCAGGGCCCTGTGCATGCTGGCAAATGTGCTACTAATAAACAGTTATATCCCTAGCCCTTGGCTAAAGCTGGTCTTAAACCACAATGTACTCCCAGGACGGCCTAAGATTCATTCTCCTCTCTCCACCTGTGGAGGCTGGAACCGCATGCCTGTGCCACCACACCCTGCGCCTCAACAATTTTTAAGTCATAAATTTTATTTCAATCTACACAACACCCTCTATATTAAAATACTGACAGAAGAGTAGTATGCCAGAGTTGTAAGTCTCCCCTGCACCAAAAAGAAAACAACCTAGAATGGTGAGATCTGGGAAACATACCACAGTGAAATGGCTGAAGCACCTCAGAAGTGGATAGATCTTGGGAGTATTTAATATCAAGTACTTTTTTTTTTTTTTGAGACAGGGTCTCACTATGTAGTCCTGGCTGGACAGGTACTTGCCATGTAGACCAAGCTGACTCCAACTCACAGAGATCTGCTGCTTCTGCCTCCCAAATGCTAAGATTAAATGTGTGTGCTATTATATCCAGCAAATTATCATTATTTTTGCATCTTTTAGGGATTGAACCTAGGACTTCAAACATGCCAATCAAGGGTCCTATCAGGGAGCTACAGCCCTCAGCCAACTACTGTTAAAGCAAGCAAAGCTATTCTGTTAAGTTACAGAGGGTAGAGCACCTTAGGACACTTAGCACTATGACAGTATGAAGGCTTTAGCTAAATTTGGAGACCATATCTTTGTTAAGTCATTAATCACTAGAACTGGAAGAATAAGGAAAGCTGAGGACAGATATCAGACAGTTTTGACATTGAAGTTACCAACATATGGTGCTCAGATCTAACAAGGAGAAATACATGATACCCAGTTAAAATTTGGGGGGGTTGGAGGGCAGGGACTCACACTATAACTCAATTGTCTGTAAGTTGTGATATTCCTGCCTAGACTTCCTGAATAGTGAGTGGGGACTACAGGTATAAGTCACCATGCCCAGCTGCCCAGCACAGGGTCTCACTATTTAGCCTAGCCTAACCCTGAACTCTTGCTCTTCCTGTCTCAACTTCCCAAGTGCTAGGATTATAGGCATGTACCACTACTCCTGGCTTCATCTCACATCTTTTTTTCACTGTGTGTGTGTGCGTGTGTGTATGCACCTACATACACCATGGCATGTGTGGAAGTCAGAGGAAAACTTCAGGGAACTGATTCTCTCCTTCCAACATGTGGGCCCTGGGGACTAAAATCAGTCATCAGGCTTGGTGGCAAGCATCTTAACTCCCTAACCATCTTGCCAGTCCTTATCGCACATTTCTTAATGGTATCTTCTCATCTAGCCAGTGCCAAAGGCTCAGTAACAAGCATCTATACTTTAAACATTTCACTTCTAGTTCACCTCACTGACATCATACTCTTATGTTAACCTTACACCATTAGAAATTAAGTTTGGTGGTGGTGGTGGTGGTAGAATTGAACCCAGAATCTTATGAACGCACTCTACCACTAAGCTATATCCCCAGTCCAAGACCATAATTTCTTATATACATTCTAGTCACATTTTTATATTTGTTAAAAATGTTTATTTAACCTGTGATTATTTTCTTGATTATAAAAATGCATATTCAGCGTAGTAAAGTTTAAAATTATGTTAAAATATCTTAAAACCACAATGTTAACATTGTAAGTTCAAAATAAGAGCAATTACAGAATAATGTAATTTCCCCCAATTCTAACCTTAACAACGGCAGTGGCAAGGGGTGAGCTCCCTCTGTGAGCATTCTATGCCACATGTTTCGCAGATACTTCCTTATTTAATTTCACAACCACCTCTACAAAATAGGTACTGTCAGTGACTTTTAAAGGTGAGGAAACTGAAACCTGAAAAGGCTAAATGACATGGCTAAGGGCTACTAAGCAAGGTCAAAGGGCAGGACTTCAAACACAGGCAGCTGAGTTTCAGAATGAGCACACTTAATTACACATATCAAAATATTGAACAATGCTTCTGAGTCATGGCACTGTAAGTAACTCATTGATTATATGATTTTACTGTACGTCCCATATCTTTAGATATGAATTACTACATTGTTTGCTTTTAATGTTCAAGTACAGGTCAGGCAAGCATCTGTAAGAGCAATGGCAGAAGACTGAAATCATCTCAGACTAAGGATCTGTGACTAAGCAATTAGTAACTGGAATTATTTTTTTCAAGTCAGAGGACTAGAGAGAGGGACAGAGACAAAGACAGAGAGAAAGGATACTAAAACAGAGACAGGGACAAACAATACATCTGAAGAATTATAAAGCATTTGAACTGTCAGATTATATTCACATTTACAGGACAGAGTCTCAGAATGCAGGACACTTACACACCACAAAGCAGTCTGTATCAGAGCAGAAATGGGAACTCTGGTCTCCACTGGAGTTTGTTTCCTACATTTGACTGAATGAAACCTAGTTTCTTTACTCCCTGCAAATTCACTTGTCAGACCAAAAACAGGAAATACAAATGCTTCTATTCTCTTCTCTTCTTCTAACACCTCTTCAATTACCCCAAAAGATCTGCTTAGCACATAAAAGCAAGTTTTTCTAGGCCCAAGGTGGGACACAAGTAAAAGGTATTTATAAAGGCAGTAGACTAGAAATAATACTCTTAAAAGAGAAGGCTATATACTCAGGGATGTAGCTCTACTGGTAAACTGTTTACCTAGTATGCACAAAGTCTTGGGTTCAATCCCCAGAACTGCATAAAGTCAAGGATGGTAGCACATGACTGTAATTCCAGCACTTAGGAACTGAAGTTAGGAAGATCAGAAGTTCATGGTCATCCTCAGCAGTGCAACAAATCTGAGATCAGCCTGGGCTACATGAGATCTTGTCTTTAAATTAATTAGTTAAAGACAAGATGAAGCTGCTAAATGGACAAATAAAAACTAAAATAGAAGTAGAGAAGCCCCCCAAAAAAACAGAAACAAGAAGGAACTCATCATAAAGCACTTAAATACCACTAGCTGCTTCAAGACTGGAACAGTGGCTCAGTAGTTAAGAACACTGGTTAGTCTTGCAGAAGACCTGGGTTCAGTTCTCAGCACCCACAAAGTGGCTAACAATCATCTATAACTCCAGCTCCAGGGAACTGGATACCTTCTTCTGACCTACGTGGGCACTGCACAACACAGGTGCACTTATACACATGCAGGCATAACATAAAATAAAAACAAATAAAATAAAAAAAGAGTTGCTTCAAGTGTACTCAAATCTGAAGTGACATGTTCTTACAGAAAGAAACCTAGACTGATAATGTACCTAAACTGGTAGAGTGCCTGCCTAGCATGGAAGAAGCCCTGGGCTCAATTCCCAGAACCTCACAAACCAGATGTGATAGCCCACGTCTAATAATCCCAGAACTCGGGAGGTGAAGGAATAAAGATGAGAAGTTCAAGGTCATCAACCTGAGGGATATGAAATCTAACTCAAAAAAAGAATAAAAGGGGCTGGAGAGACAACTCAGTGGTTAAGAACACTGACTGCTCTTCCAGAGGACCTGGGTTCAGCTCCCAGCACCCACATGGTATCTAACAACCATCTGTAACTCCAGTTCCAGGGAATCCAACACTCTCTTCTGACTTCTGTGAGTAATGTACAGCATGAGTACACTTAAAGACATGCAGGCAAAACATTCAGACACATAAAATAAAAAAACACTTTTTTAAAAAGAAGACCAACTAACAAACTTATTGGTGCATACCTATAACCTCAGTAGTCTAAGGCTGAAGCAAAAGGTCAAGTTTGAGACCAGCCTAAGCTACCACAGATAGATCTCAAAACATCAAAAACCATCCAGCAAGATGGCTCAGCAGGAAAAGTCATGCAAGCCTGACAAGCTGAGTTCAATCCTGAACACACACAAAGGTGAAAGAAGAGAACTGAATCCACAGTTGCCATCTGACCTCTGTATACAGTGCCACAACATGTGCATTTCTACACACATACACACAGCAAACATACACACAATAAAAAATTTTTATTTAATTTTCTGTAATAAAGTTGTTTTGGGTGTTCTTTATATAAAGGATAAGGATGGGACTCCATGGTAGGTCACTTGCCTAACACAGGCCAGGCCCCAAGTTTGATCCCCAGCAACACACATACACATACATACATACACACACACACACACACACACACACACACACACACACACCCAACCGGCCCGTGCAATATCAATTCAATGAAATGAAATATAATTATAGAGTTCTGTTGGTGTTCTCACAAATTCCATCTTCTCATCTTCAGAATTCAGCTTTCTCCAACTAAAAATCTATGAGTGTAATAAAATGTATATAACTTGAAGAACACAATGTTACAACTTGTGGCAACCACCTACATTTCAAAAAAGTTAACAAGAATAAAAAATAAAACAGGCATGGTGGTGCAGACCTTTAATCCCAGCACTCAGAAAGCAGAGGCCAGCAGATCTCTATAAAACTGAAGCCAGCCTGCTCTATAATAGCAAGTTTCAGGCCAGCTGGGGCTACAGGGAGACTCTGTCTCAAAAAGACTAAAAAAAGAATCAAAAAAAAATTTTTTTTAAAGATTAAAAAGAAAAAAATCAAGGATACTTTACTAGGTTCAAAATGTCCATTTCTAGCAATAGCTAATCAAAACAGATGCACTTATATTCTAATAGGTAGCACTCTAACATCTGTGAGAAGCAGTAAGGCATCCCTCATCTTACATGCCTGTGTATAGAAATAATCACCCAATCTAAAGAAGGGATAAAAAAATACCTCACAAATGGAAATACATTTTTGTGACTATTTACAGCTTTAAGACACTAAATGAGCCCATGATTTGAGTAAAATAGTCATTATTCCCATTTGTCAGATGAATATAGAAGACTGACATCCAGAGAGGTAAAGTGACTGGCCAACACCATGCTGCTAGTGGCAGAGTCAAGAGCTTTTTACCTTAGTGCAAAGTGAGATAGTAAAAATTGTTTCCTCACACCCAAATTACTTTTGAGAGCTACTCAAGAAAAATCTGTCAACAATTAAACAGAAAAGGATCACTTGACATTGCTATGAGCCATAATTACTCAAAAGTTCATTATCTGGGTATAAAACTATGATTAAAAATAAGTTTAAAATAAATCATTCTTTTTAATCATTAATTTTACTCTAGTTCTCAAATGAGCATCATGCCTCTTACACTAGCTGTGTCACCTCACTTCGTTAGGGATGGGGAGTTGAAAGGAGGGACACACTTCTTTAGGAAAAGTAAGTTATCTGAAATTAAACAGAATAAGATACACAAAGCTATAAAATATGAGTACAGGCAAGCAGCAGCTTGTCAGCCATAGTAGCAACCCTAAACCAAACCAGAAGTGCCAGGCTGTGGTTTATAGAAAATATGCACTTTGAAAGTTTGTACCTGAAATCACTGCTACTGCAAAGTAATGAGTACCATTTACGGTAAAAATATGGAACTTTAAGTCTTCATTATAACAAAGTGGAGTTGCAAATTAGCTTGGGCTAACTTATCTTGATAGTTCTTTTGATGATATAGTCAATGGCTCAAAAGCCACTCTTACTTACATTCCAAGAATATAACTGTATCCACAGGCATGCACATCTTAAGCGGTCAAGTATATTCAGTCTCCTTTATCTACTTATAAGACACTGCAGTGAGGTGCTATCAATGCTGTTTATTTATATTTTTATGGTTGAGTTTTTCTTCATCATATCTCTAAGAGTGCTGTATACTGCAGACTCTATGCTGTAGTGACACAGAAATTTGCAAGTTGCTGAAACCTCCAAATCAATTCACTCACTACAAGGTAAAACAACTTTTTTATTTTCAAGGTCAAACTTTTATCTTTCCCTCCTTATCCCCAATAAATGGGGGTATTATGAAAGATGCTGGATGAAACAACCCAAAGCTTTTATAAACAAGTCGATCTTCCTGCAAATAGCTTAAGATGTCCATACTCTACTTCAGTATTGATTCTTGGCTTTTTAACAGTTTAAGCTGACCACAAACCTCCCCTTCCATTTCTTTTATAGAACACTCTCCTCCTTAAACTTCCATTAAAAACATTTTTTTAAAAAAATGAGCCTTTCTATACCTCCAAGTCCTCCTCTTAAAATTCACAAGCATAAAACTCCCAGTGAGAAATGGGTGTAACATACACAAATGGAAAGCATTTTTAATTAAAACACTACTTTACCTTTAAAAAGCGTATTGTTAACAATATGGCCAATGCAGAACCTTAGAACACCAAATTTTAAGACTACAACAAAAATGCCCCATAACAGTCTGATTTACAGAATGCTGTAAATATATGTAAAATTATAGACATTATTATAGCTTAATACTGCATTATATGCTTACATTTTGACTTAATAACAAAATCTCACATGTTAAGCATGTTTCTTCAAAAAAGCAGATTTAAGAAAAGAATCCCAGACTGGCAAGATAACTCAGTGGCTTCCTGCCAAAACTGGAGACCTGAGCTCCATCCCTGGTAGAAGAAGAAAACTGACTCCCACTAGTTGTCCTCTGACCTCCATAAGTAATGGCATATGCATGCCCATATTCATATACACACACTAATGATAATAATAACAATAAAGTTTTTAAGTCAAATAAAAATTGTGTAAAAAATTGAAATTTTAAAAATAAAGTGGAACTGGTCCAATTCATACAGCCCTATTTTACTGTACTTCCAAAACTTGAAGAATCTATTATATATATGCCACAAAAATGATTAAACAGGAAAACAGATAAATAACCTAGATCCATAAGTTATAAAATAAAGCCAGGCATGGTGGTGCATGCCTTTAAATACCAGCACTGGGAAGGCAGATGGATCTCTGAGAGATGGAAGCCAGCCTGGTCTATATGGCAAGTTCTAGGCAAGCTGGGGTTACAGGGAGACTCTGTCTCAAAAAATAAACAGAAAACCATGTGTTATAAAATAATGCTATAATGGTATTTGTCAATAAATGCTCAAGAGTGAGGGGTAATATACTGACCAAAGTACATTCCAGGCAATATCTAGAGACCAGTCATTCTTCCATACTTAGTGAAAACACAACAGTCAGCAAACTGTAAAGAAAATGTATAGTTCTTATGTTTAAATATGATCACAGACTTTCAAAGTGCTCACATTTTCCATACAGATGACTATATCAACAGTGACAAATCCAAGATCACAAAGATAGTTAATCAGATCTGAAAGTAGATACAAAATATATGTCAGCTCTATGGGAGGAAGTATAAATATGTGTAAGTTCCTCCATCAAGCACACTATTTTTTAACCCATTCCTAGCCATCTCCTGACTGATTATAGACATTGAATTAAAAACCAACTTTGGACATTTAAAACAAAGGCAAAACTACCACTTCTTTTTTTAAACCCCTACACTTCTCAGTTCTGGACATAGAAAAACCATGCTATTGGAGACGCGCTGTGTGGCCCTAACTGTTCCTGGTGTTCATGAGAATTCTAAAAGAGGCTTTTGGTTTTTCAGAAAGTTTACACCCTATTTTGGTAAAAAGGCAAAACAAAATGAAGCTCTGTTCAACCAAGTCTCCCTAAGGGCTATTTGCAGTGTCCTTTTAATAAAATATCTAGGAGGCCTTATATTCCAGCACTGGAAGGCAGAGACAGGCAGATCTCTTTGAGATCAAGGCTAGCCAGGTCTACTTGCCGAGTTCCAGGCCAACTGGGACTAAAGACCCTGTCTTAAAACAAACGAACAAAAGATGTTTAGTCTAAAAAGACTGGACAGACGCGGTGGCCGGGGCCTGTAGTTCTAGCTACTCTTGAGGCTGAAACTGGAAGATCTGAAGAAGTTCAAGGCAAGCCTAGCCTACACAGCAAGTTCAAGTCTAGTCTGACCTAATTAGTAAGAACCTATCTCAAAACAAAAAAATGAAAAAGAGGGCTGGGTACCCAACTCAGTGATGAGACAATTGCCTAGCATACACAAGCCCCTAGGGTCAATGGCCAGCACAGCAAATAAACATTTTTAAATTTGGAAAAACAGGAACTGATATGACATACACCTGAGACTACACCAACCTGCCTAGAAAATGGGTGCTGCTGAGGTACAGGAAACTAAGCAAGGTCAGCTCTTGATAGACTATTGTGTATAGAGAGATGCTCTCAACATATTAAAAAACACCCAATATTTAAACCCAGGAATCTTAAAGATTTTCTGCTGAATTCCTTTTCAACAGATGAGAACTAGGATCTATATGAGAACTAAGGGCTGGCATAACAAGAGACAGTAAATAACAAGAGTTTCAGAACTCTGAACCCCAGTTAGGAACTCCAGTTTAGTGACAGGCAAACATGTTAGAAAAAAAGCACATTTACCTGGGTGTGGTGGTATATATCTGTTATCCTAGCACTCCAGAGGCAACTCAAGCCAGCTCTGACTGCATAGTGAGTTCAAGATCAGCCCAGGCAATACAAAAAGACCATCTCAAAGAAGGTAGAGGAAGGGGGACAGGAAGGAAAGAATATCTGTCCATAAGTATCTGGATATGTATATACAAGAAAATACTGTGTCTTGGGAACTGGAGGGGGAAAGTCATCACAGCCAATTCAGCTGAGCAAAGACTACTATGCTTTTCCAGAACGAATCATTTCCAAGAAAGCAGCAGTCCAGAAGGAAAGATGGGGCAGAAGCCAGTTTTCATGGCTATGAAGGAAATAGGCAGATAAAAATGTTGGTTGTTCAATGTTTAACCAACATGCTATTATAAATTTAAAAACCAGGGTTTACTCTGTAAAAGAACTGGTCTACTCTTTTTTTAACTTTTATAACTCTTTCACTTGACTAGACACGGAAAATAATCGTTTTTTATTACACCTATTATTTTGGGGTATGCACACATGCCACAACACAACTTGTAGAGATGAGGGGATAATTCAAGGAAGCAAATTCTCTCGTTCTACCATGTGGATCCTGGAGATTAAACTCAGGTTACCAGACTTGGCAGCAAGAGCTGCCACCCTCTGAGCCATCTCACTGGCCTCAAAATAATGCTTCAAATAAATCTACTTACAATAAATCATTTAGGGGTGATGTCTTCTAATATTCATTATTTTCCCTTATTTCTTTTCAGAAATAAAGCCCCACAGAAACCAATAGGGTACACAGCTAGGTGAGGCATGCAACATAATGTTAAGAAACAGAGCTTATGAACCACAACACCAACCTATACCTCAAACTGGCAGGTTTTAGTTTAAAAACTTACTTGGCACCATAAAACCAGATTAAGGAGGGACAGAACATGTGCTGGTCCACTCAGCTTCTGTCTGCCCACCTTTGCCAATGCCACTTCCCAGTCAAGGAGGGAGCTGCTTCTAAAACTGCTAACACTCATTCAAGTCAGGACATAAATATTACACCTAAGTGCACTGTCATCAGATGGAAGTACGGATTTAAGCTCAAAATGTCAAGATGAATAAAGAAATTTTAAGTGAAGGTGGAGGAGAGCTGGGAGATGCAGTGCTGTAGCAGAGCACTACCATTTCTTTCAATTGGGTCTAGTGCACCAGCTGCACCAAACTGCTAAGCAGTACCCATATGCCTGGTTATCAATGGTGGCTAGAAATTAACTTCTGCGTCAATTAAAACAGTCAAACTACAATCCAAACATCAATTCAGTCACACAGTTGCCATCTTTACATATGTGTATGCTCCCTGGGGATTGAAGTGACCAATGTCTTGACTGTAATAGAGAAACTTGTCGTTTCTTTAACCCAGTGAAATACAGACAACATGAAAAATTCACAACTTTCAGACACAGCTGAAATAACTAAGAATCTTATACAAATACCAGTACATACTAGGCTTTTTCTTCCATTGATAAAAATTTTAACTCTTCTAACTATACTTAATGGGTTAGTAAAACAAATTCCATGAGATCGAAGCATTCCTTTAGCCAGGCACCACATGGTGGTGGCACACCTTTAATCCCAGCACTCCAAGAGGCAGATGCAGGTTTGTTTCAGGCTAGTTGGGGCTACAGGGTGACCCTGACCCCCCCAACACACACACACACACACAAAGAAAAAACACTCCAGGATTGCAGCCAATACTTTGCACACTAAGGTAGGCATTTACTGGGTCTATTATGTCACTGAACCTCTCTCAGCTTCAGTTTTCTTGACTTCAAATTAAAGATGAACTCTGAGGATCTGTGGAGATAGACGACTCAGTGGTTAAGAGAGTTTATGGTTCTGGAACTGCAGGGCTGCAGAGACGGCTCATTGGTTAAGAATACTGGCTCTTCTTGCAGAAGATCTAGGTTCAACTCCTAGTATCCACATGGCAACTAACAACTGTCTGTAACTCCAGTTACATGTGATCCAAAGCCCTCTTCCGACCTCCATGGACATGGTGCACTTATATACATGCAGGCAATAAATATATACACATAAAAATTTTTAAAAAGAGCTTATTGTTCTTCTAGAGGACAGTTCAGTTCCCAGCATCCAAGTGGGACATCTCACAACTGCCTGTAACTCTAGCTCCAAGGGATCTAACAACCTTTTCTGCTCAGCAAGCATAAGGCATAAACCTAACACACACACACACACACACACACACACACACACACACAATAATAAAAATAAATCTAATTTGAATTAAAAAGGTTATTACTTATATGATAAATTCATATAAATATCTTATGTTAAGCTATGAAAACCTTATGTATTTTATATCTCAAAGGAAACCTTATGTATTTTGTATCTCAAAGGAAAGTGTAAGGAATAATTGCTTTTTGTACCATAAGAGACACACAAAAAACCAATGTTTTAGGGGCTGGAGAGATGGTTCAGCGGTTAAGAGTACTGACTGTTTTTTCAGAGAACCCAGGTTCCATTCTCAGCATTCACATAGCAGCTAACAACCAACCATGACTCCAGTTCCAGGAGATCCAATCCGATGCCTTTTTCTGACCACCACTGGCTTTGCATGACACAGGTGCACTTACACACATGCAAGCAATATACTCATACACATAAAAATAAAAATTTTTTTAAAGCAGTATTTTAAAAACTAATGTCCAAATTGGAGAGATGGCTCAGCACTTGCTGCTTTTGCAAAAGTCCTGGGTTTGGTTCCCAGCACCCAAATGACAGCTAACAACCATCTGTAACTCCAGTTCCAGGAGATCCAAATGCATGCACACAGTGCAGGCAAAACACTCATACAAATAAAAATAAACAACAAAAAATTTAAGTAAACTAATGTCCTTAAGATTTAACAGACAGTGATGAGTCTAATTCTATAGCACACATAAACAAAGCTTAAGATTCTTAACATTGGAAACAGAAAAACTGACCCTTTAATCATAATCACTCTATTTTTAAAATTTAGAGAACTATCATTTTCTTATGATAAAGAAGTCTAGAGATCAACAAGTGAGAAATGTCTAATCTGAGCACTCGGGAGGATCATAAGTTTAAGGTCATTTTCAGTTACAGAAAAATACCAGGAAAACCTGGGCTACATACAGGATACACTCAGTGTCTCAAAGAAAAAAAAAAGAAAGTAATTTTTAATCGATATTTTTAATTTTTAAAAGTTGGGTTAAGTTGGTGCCTGAGGATGGCTCAGTGGTTAAGAGTGCTTGCTGCTCTTCCAGAGGACTCAAGTTCAGTTCTCAGTACCCAAGTCAGGCAGCTCCCTTTTAACTTCAGCTCCAGGTGATCCCAGGCACCCTCTTCTGGAAACCACATACACATATACATAAATAAAAATAAATCTTTAAAAAATGGGGGAAGGCTGGGCATGGTGGAGTATGCCTTTAAGCCCTAGCACTCTGGAGTCAGAGGCAGGCAGAACTCTGAGTTCAAGACCAGCCTGGTCTACAAGTGAGTCCCAGGCTAGTTGGGGCTACAGGGAGACCCTGTCTCAAAAAGACCAAAAATAAACAAACAAATAAATGGAGGGAGCTGGATGTGGTGGCACATGCCTTTGATGCCAGCACTTAGAAGGCAAAGACTGATGGATCTCTGTGTGTTCAAGGCCAGGTCAGTCAGGGCTACATAGTGGGATCCTGTCTCACGAAAGGGGGATTGGGGGGAACTGTAAGGCGAATCATTCTCAATTCTTCATTCTGCTTATGCTGTGTGCTGCTCAGCTTTGGTTTGTCTATGTGCATTTTAAATCGTTTTTTGGTTCCACACAGCAAGTCTTTTCTATCAAGTTTTAAATCGAACGCTCTATTTAAATCTAATGCTCTATAATGCAATGTATTTACACAGTGATATTTTACTTCATCAGATGGATTACTAGTACAGTTGGTTTAGATGCTTTTTGGTTTGGAAGCAGGAAGTGTAAAACAACTCCTTCAGGTCTCTGATAGCTGTGAAATTTTATTTATGTAGGTTCTTCTCAACTTCCTCTGCCTATTCCCAAATCTGTCAGGCAGGTCAGAAATACTGTGAGTCCTGTAAGGAAATGTTTACTAGTCAAATTAAAGAGGAAACCCTTCCTTACCTGTCAGCTGCCATAATCAGTTTTATGATTGCACCCAATAAACAAAACAGATTGGCTCAATCCTAAACAATTCCCTCATCACAGGAAGCCCCTGACAGAACTGTAACTGCAATTGCAAAAAGGAAAAGAAAAATCCCTTTCAACCAGCCCCCCAACTACCTACAACAGTACTGCAGAAGCACAAAATTGAACTAATTCTCACTAGGGAAAGGCTATGTGTGGATTACCTCGGCTCAGCCCCAGGATTTAATATGCAAACACTCAGCAAATAAAAAGTTACCTCCCTAACTATGAAACTTTTTCCTCCATGCCAAATATCTCAATGAAAGTTCTCTTGTGAACCAAGCATCGAAAGTCAGAAACAAGTCAAAACAACAACAAACCACAAGCAGAATTATCAGCTTTGGCACCACATCCCAGATGTCTCTACTCTCTCTGGTCAGGAGTTCAAATGCTGTTTCCCTTTCCTTTCACCCTTCTCCCGTTACGTACCCCGAGATTCTCACTTAAAGCAATATTCACATCCCCGACCTCTGGCAAGAAGGGGATGGGGATGCAATTACCAAGGAAGGAAAAAAGGGGGGCATTATTTCAGAACCATGGTTTTCCCTGCAAACGGCAACGTAAACGACAGCTTAGTGGCATCGGGACATGGAGGGACGTCGGCGAGGACATTATAAAGATGTGCAGCGTGTGTGCACTTGGGAGTCCCCAGGCAGGCTGAGGACCCAGAGCAGAAACTCAGGAAAGCTATGCTTTCCTAGCTTGCTTCCACTCTTCTCCAACAGAGAGGAAGCTAAAGAACCTGGGGGAAGGGTGGGATGTTATCATGCTCCCACTGGGGGTACACAAACAGGCCTTGGGGCTGCTTCAGTTACTCCCCGTTACGAGGGTGGCGGGGGTTAAGGGAAGAGGGAAGAGTATTACCCACCTCGGTTCAAAAGGGGGGGGGGTAAAAGATAAAGTAAGGGAGAACGGATGCAATCCAGATGGAGCGCCCCTGAAAGCACCCCCAGGTCACTCGTCCCCCAGAGCAAGCGGAAGGGCTGGGATAAAGGGGATGGAGGGCTGGTCCGGGCAAGGCCCCACCCCCCGGTTTAGGAGGGAAGGGGAGCCCCGTCTCCGCCGTCCCGGCTTCCTTCACCTCCCCCCGGGCCGCCCCCTCTCGCCGCCGCTCCCCAGCCCCTCCCCGGCCTCCCGGGCCTCCCGAGCCCCCCGTAGCCGGGGAGGCGGCCGCCCCGCGCTCCCCTCATCCACCACATCCCCACCCCCACCCGCGCCCACCTCCCGCCCGCTCGGGCCCGTTACCTGCTCGTCGAAGCGGCTGACCACGGCCTGGACCCATTCCACCGGCCTGTGCGCGGCCATGTCCTCCCCGCGGCCGGGGGACGGCGCTGAGGTGAGGCAGCGTCCAGCCGAGGGGCTGAGCAGAGCGGGCGGCGAGCGTTCCCACGGGGGTGGGGACCCGGGCCGCGCGGCCCGCCGGGAGGGGGACAGGGGAAGGGGGCGTTGGCGAGGAGGCCGGGGGAGGGGGCGGGGAGGGGGCCCGGGGAGGGGAGGGCGCCTCTCGGTCGCTCTCCCCACTAGCGCCGTCTCCCCTCAGCCATCACAGTCCGAGACGCCGCCATGACACCCCACCGGAAGTGGGATCCTTTCCACGGTCCGGGGAGAGGGAGAGGGAGAGCCAGCGAGCTCGAGATTGAGAGCGCGGCTGGGAAAGGGGAGGGGGGAGCGAGAGGGAAGGGGCGCGCTGCGCATGCGCCCGCGCCGGCCGCTTTCATTAATGAAAAAGCGAGTCCTCCTGGAGGTGACGTCACCTAACTCCTCGGGGCCCGGAGGCGCGGGTCCCTCCACACTGCCGGTCTTCGCACCTAGACCCGCGCAGGGCTCCGGCCCCGAGAGCCCCGGGCGACCCCGGAGCTTCGTCTCGCAGCCCCGCGGCTGAGTCGGTCCGCCCTTCCCCCGCCAGCCTCCGGGCTTGGACCGCTCCCGGGGTTGGAAGTTAGGGTGTCCTGGGGCTAGGCTTTCTCTGCGCGCAGATGTCTGCCACTGATCTCGTGGAGAGGCTGTGTTCAGTCCATCTACCTTTGGCTCTCTAAAAATAATAAGGCACACCACACATCGCAGTCGTTGAGACTTCTGTGGGCTGCTGAGAAACAGGGAAAAAAGGCCAAGAGAGATTCCGTGATTTTTTTTTTTAAAGGTCGCTTAAAACCCAAAGCTAGATCCAGTGCTCAGACTCAAAATCCCCAGCCAAAACTTTCTGCTACACTGATGGGCACCCAAGTTAATGAAACTTTTTTGCACGGTTGGTAACAGAGATTGAAGTCTCATTCACTACCCCAGTAAAAATCTTTAAAGGGCCTAACATACATCCAACATATTGAGCACGTTGTTCGTCTCAGGAGTCTACCCTCAACAATCCTTTCCAATAGGACTAGGGCATTGGAGGTTCCAGGATATACTCGAGATCAGAGTTGATAGGTAACAGAGTTGGGACGCAAAACCAGGTCGTTTGACTTCAAGGACAATGGAGAAGGACTGGCTCTCCAGAAACAAGGACTTTCCCCATGCCCAGTACCAGAGTTGAAAGGACTTAATGTGGAATTGGCTGTGTACTCTTCCCAGAAGAGGATTACATCCAAAACACAGGATGTTCTGTCTCTTATGTTGAATTCTGAAATGAGTTATTTTTAAGTTTATCTTCAGTGGATTTTACTTAAGTTAATGTTAAAAAGTGTTTACAAAGAACACACTAACACTATAGTCATCAACCAGTTAGGCCACACAGAAAGATATGAACTGGTTGATAAGATGAAGCAAAACCACAGTTTTCATTTTACCACAGAAAATCCACAAAGCCAATAAGCCGGTGCACAGAAAACTATATCTATAAGAGAAGTTTCAAGCCTGGGTAGGTTGGTGATCTTCCTAAATACATATTAAATTAGTGTTTGATTCCACTAGAACAAAAGGACGGAGTTTGAATTATTTCTCTGGTCACTTCTTGAAAGATGTAACATAGATACTGACTAATTTCTTTAGATGAGATCAGAAATGATGACAGTGCTGAAATGAGATGGATGAGTATTAAATATGCTTCTGTGCTTTCTCCAACTAGGACCCCTGAAAAAGCCCTTACTCATCACCCCAAATGGTATTCCACCATGTCTACCTTGCTGCTAAACATCCACAACCATCCTTTCCTTCTCTCTGCCTCTGAAAATCCCTGGTTACCTCCTCTTTGCCCTGGCTTTTTGCCTTCATCTTCTTTGAAACTCTGGACATGGCTTCCTGAGCTCTCAGTTCCCTGGCCTCAGTTACATTCTATTGCTAAATGCCCTCTGTCTCCTTCTCCTTGTCTGGTTTCCTGTCTGATTCTACTTTTCTCTCTGACCCTAGGTTCTGGCCTTTTGCTCCTCTTCAGGTTACTCAGCCAGCAGGTCATTAATTCATCTTACTGTGTACATGGGGTTCTATTTCCTCCCCTGCAAACCAAGCATCTCATTGTAGTGAAGGCCTAGCCTTCACCCAGGCTCCTCTCCACTGAACTCATTCAGTTCTGTTAAGCCAATCCTAAGTATCCATCTGCCTGTTCTCCATCATTAACTTTGTTAAGCAATGCATAGTATGATACAGTGTCAAAACCAATTCATCAGTGAAGAGAATGCACGGAGTGGTTCACTAAGGAGCATTGTTACTCCCATTGAAAGGCAGATATCACGCAACTCCGGCCAGTTACTGCCACGCAGAAATGTGGACCCCCATGTGGCTAGCTCTTTTGGTTACTCAAGAGAAGCTGGAAACTCAAACTTATGTATAAACTCTTCCAATTTTTACATTGTGGCAGCCAAACATTTTTTAATGTTGTGCAGCCAAACAAAATAAGTCTGCTGTCCAAATTTAGCTCATGGAAACCAGTTGGGCTAGTTGTAATCTAGTGAGAATGCATACACTGCTAAGCAGAATAGACAGGTTTGTATCTCAACTCCCCCTCTTCTGCACTGACCATCATGAGGAATAGGGATTATGTAAGTGTTAGATATTGCTTTAAATGCATCTCCCTCATTCATCCTTTTTTTTCTTTTATCAGATTAAAAAGCTTCATTTTTTTTTAACAAGGACCTTATTCAGAGTCTCACAGTATTTCCTGATTCTACCCACTCCCCATCTCCAATAGCACAGCACCTCCCTATCCTCCTGCACCTCCCCACATACCAAAAGGCACAGGCTTTTCAGGACTAAGATACCTGAGTCCTTGCTGCTGAAAGAGTTAGGGGCCAGCAGCCCTCAGCTGAATCCCACTACAGGAATTTCCTTTATCAGAGAGCTCCTTCATGCCAGGCTACAGCACTCCCAAGGGAGCCTGCACAGACTAGATGTGAGCTCAGGATGGACCCCTTTGCAGGCTCTCTTGGGCCTAGGTAGAGCTCCCTGACAGGATCAGCTCCCAAGAAATGGATCAGCTGAAGCTTTTGCTGTGACTACGTTCAATTCAGTGTCTCCTTCTCCTTAGTCCCTTCACTACTGCATGATGCTGATCCCAAGGACACTAAGCCCCACAAGAGGATCTGATCCTGTGGAGTAGAATCACGCTAGCATGAGAACCCCAGGTAAACAACTTGTAGGCCTTGGCATGCTGTATCAGCATGATTTTAAAACTTTCAGCAACGCTAGGCATGGTGGCACATGCCTTTAGTTCTAGTAGTTGGGAGGCAGAGGCAGGATCTCTGTGAGTTCAAGTCTAGCCTGGTCTACATAGTGAGTTCCAGGTCAGCTGGACTACAAACAGACCCTGTCTCAAAAAGACACCCCCCCCCCAGAACAAACTTCAGCATTGGTAAAGGATGGGATATAGGACTACAGAGATGGAGAGATGGTTCATTATGTAAGGGCATTTGCTGCTCTTCTGGAGGACCTGAGTTCAGTCCCCAGCACCCATGTCAAGTGGCTCACAACCAGCTATAACTCCAGCTCCATAGGATCTGATGATGCCCTCTTCTGCCCTTGTTGTCTCAGGGTAGTTCCTGATTCTACTCATTCCCCATCTCCACTAGCATAGCATCTCTCTCTCTCTTTCTCTCTCTCTCTCTCTCTCTCTCTCTTTCTCTCTCTCACACACACACATACACATGCACACACACATAAATAAAAATAGTTTTAAAAATGATAGTTATAATATTAATGGAAGAATGTACCAGTCGGTACAGTCTAGCAGGCATTTTTAAGATAATTAGGAATAATTTCAGGACAGGCAACAGGCATATGATATACTCCTCTAATCCCAGCACTTGGGAGGCTAAGGTAGGACAAAGGCAAGATCATGTCCAGCTATGCTACTAAAACCCTGTCTCAAAGCAACAACTACAGTACACACACAAATGAAATTGAATAACTATGGCTGCAGTAAGTCTATGCCTTGAAGAAAGACAGTGAAAGATTTAGAGTGATTAATTACCAGTGGGTAAGGACAGAAGCCAGAGTGTCTCCTTAGCTGCTTGAGAGAAAGCAAAAAAAGCTGAGGATAAAGCTTGGTTTAAAAGCAGTAGAACTCCAAAACAAGCAAACAAACAAAAAAATGCTCAGCCTTGGCAGGTCTGCTAGGCCAATGTCAGGGCTAACAGTTGGGAAAGGGGGAGCCCTGATACCTGTGATAGGTCCTTGCACTTAAAAACATTTAAAGCATGTCACTTGAGTGCTCTGACATAGAAGTGTGTCCATCTTCTGTGTTAAAGGATAGTGTCCCATCTTTCTTACTTGGAGATCTTTAAGTATATCTGCCTTACAAGGCAATATACATCTTCCTCAGGTTCTACTGACACTTGTTTATCTATCTACCAGTCTAATAACCAAGGCCGAGTCACAAAATGACTCTCCTAAGAAAATGTTAGAACCACTAATGGAAGAAAGGCATGTGTCTTGAAGGAGATAAGAAGCCAGCCAACACATAAATACCTGCAGAAGCCAGAAGAACATGGGATTAGGCCCCTAGATTGCTTTGGAAGGGAGAGAGGAGGAGAGAACAAAATGCTAAACAAGGCAGAGTGTACTGACATAAACACATTCTTGTACTGTGGTATCTACATCCAAACCAGGCTCTTAAGAAATGGTGCTCATGGGTTGCTAGGATGACTCTAGAAAGGTTAGAGAAAGCAGTGGCCTGTACGAGGCAAAATAGAGAAACCAGAGCTGTGTGGAAAACCATGGAATATAAGAGCGATAGACTCCAAGAAGACATGCACCTGTATTCCCAGTATTCAAGTGCTAAGACAGGAAGACATGCGTTTGAGGCCAGCCTGGCTACATGGTAAATTTGAAACCAGTCTGGGTTAAATACCAAGGCTCTATCTCAATAACAAAACAAACAGCAACACAACCCTCTGAGAAATAGGATGCTAGAGTCTATTTACAACATACATGCCCTGCTGACTGCTCTGCTTCTAGCATAAGCTGATGAGGGCACAACATTCCTCAGAACTTTCTGGTGGTTCTCCTCTGAAGACCAGGCTATTGGTAGACAATATTACAGAGTAGGAGCAGTAGAGGTGTCACTTAACAGGCAGAAGCAGAATTAAGTAGCATTGTGTGGGCCTGGCCCACAGAGAGCAATGGATGAAGTTACTAGAACACTAGAAGAAACATAGTTGGGCAGACAATTGTGTCAAATGCATGGTTTTTAAAACCCGGGGATAGATGAGGAAGGGACTGAGAGAAGCTGCCCCCAGTGACGGGCCACAGTCCCTTTCCCCATTTCTCGACCTGAACCAGTTTCCAATCACAGAAGACTGAATCCTCAGGAAGTCTATGAAAAGAAGCCCTCTAGGCCTTCCTGAATATGTAAGTATTTGGTAGGTGGCAAAATCACATTAGTTCTTTGACTTGTGAAACAAGAACTATCATAGGAGGGAAGATGAAGGATAAACCTCTGTAATCATGCCTATCCATCCCAGCCAAGGGCATACCCATTCTTATTTTTAAATTTTTTATTTTATGTGTATGAGTGTTATGCCTGCATGTGTGTAAGTGCAACTGTGTTGCACAGAGCCCATGGAGTCCAGAAGAGGGTGTCAGATCCCCTGGAACTGAAGTTATAGACAATTGTTAGCTGCCATATGGGTACTGGGAACTGAACCCAGCCAGTGTTCTTAACCACTGAGCTACCTCTCCAGCCCCAAGAGCAAACATATTCAAAACTGGCCTGCTTCTGGACCTGATGAGACAGGCCTATGATCCCAGCATTCAGAAGATGGAAGCAGGAGGCTCAGGAATTCAAGGTCATCTTCAACTGTATAGGGAGTTTGAGGCTAGCCTGTGGTACATGAGACCTTGTCTCAAAACAAAACAAAATGTCAGGCTGTCTTGAGGTAATGGCAGAAATCAGAGAATAAGCACAGAGTGGTGGGGCTCCCACTCACTGTGCTGATCTAGCCACCAAGCACACAACCTGCCAGAAAGGCACACAGTCTTTAGCATTTACTCCCATTCTCATTCCTGCTGAGAAGCCAGTCTCAACACCTTTGGGTAAAGCTAAAAGAAGACCTGGGCCCGTGAGCCTTCCTTGGATGGTGGTACTAGACAGCTTGGGAAGTGTCCACCTCTGGCGTTCTGGTTCTATAAAACAAGAAAACAAAACTTTCCATTTTGTTAAGCACGTCCATCCAGATTTTGGTTCAATGGGGCTGGATAAGCCTGAGATGATACCAGTGAATACTAGGAAGTGGAAAGACAGAGGGGCTAAGCAGCTGCTAAATGGAGACCTGGAGGAATGGAAGGAGAGGTGAATTTCAGAAGAATTACCGTGGATTGCAACTTGAAAATATATATTAGAATTACTTTCACTTTTGGTTGCTAGGCTTTTTGAGTTTTCTGGTGATGGGAATGGAACCCAGAGACTCATGCAGGCTAAGCATACACACTACCACTGAGTCACATACCTACCCCCAACTGCTAGGTTTTCTCTAGATGCAAAGCTGCCCAAATGAGGCTGAGGGTTTATTTGTATTAAGTTTTTATATAGTTATTGATAGTACTGTTACAACAAAACACCATGATAATGTTGAGTGGAGCCTGACAGCAGCACACTGTAATCCCAGAACTCAGGAGGCCGAAAAAGGAGGATTGACATAAGTTTGAGGTCAACCTGAGCTATATAATGAGTTCTAGGTTAACCAGGGCTATAGAGTAAGGCCTTTTTAAAAAAAGGGTGATAGAAGGGACACAAAGAGAAATAGAAATTGATTCTGTCCATCATTTTTTCCTTTTATCTAGGCCTGAAATAATGTGTGTGTGCGTGTTTTTTCTTTTGCTTGTCCCTTACTGCCCTCCTCGTCCTCCGCTCGGAACTTGCTGTGGCCACTGTAGTCCCTTTCCCCCTGACCGTCTAAGTACACATCTTGTCTTCATGTTGGAGTGCTAAACTTCTAGCTCTAGAGAGACCAAACCACAGGCATGCTGTAATAAATTTGTTTTGATTGATAAATCAAAGGGGAGCAGCTGGAAACAGATAGTTACAGGCTAATTGTTATCAATGCCTAGGTAACAAAAGCTACTATGCAGACTTATTCCTGTTGATGTTCTGATCCAGGCATTAAAGCAGGGAGTTACAAAAAACTGAGAAAAATATGTTTTCTTCCCAGGCTTTGTAGTGATCAGGTGGAAAGTGTTTTCTCTTCAGTCTTTAGTGATACCTTCCCAAATTTTCCTCTCAAAGAACTCTCCTTCTGCCGTTGGTTTCTTCCTTCATTCATGAATATCTTTTGCCATAGTTGGATCTACTTTTAATTCAAGAAATGAGATCTTACCACGTTGCCCCAGCAGATCACAAACACTGGACTCAGATGCTTGTGTTTCTTCAGCCTCCCACATAGCTTGACCAGCTTCATATTTGTGTCTGAATTATCTCCCCAAAGTCCATGTGATAAAGGATTGGTCCCAGGTATCACTGTTGAGCAGGCTACAGAATCTTTAGGAGGTAGAGCCTAGAATGAGATCTTTAGGTCATTGGGAGCATGTACTAGGTGATTACAGGACTTCAGCCCTGTGCTGGCTCTTTGCTTCCTGACTGATAAGGGGAGCAACATTGCTGTGCCATGTGCTCCCCCCATGATGTGCTGCATATTCCTATAAGAAATCATTTTGGCATGCATATCAGGCACCAGGAACTACTGTTTCATCGTGGCTACTCTCTTTCCTTAGAAGCAGTTCCAGTTTCTAAGTTCTGGTTAACAGTTTGGTAATGGATGGAGGCAATGGGCAGAGGAAGAGGGGGTGGCCTCTTCTTTGTCATGGCTGTCTTTTCTCAGGTAGCTCTCATTTCTCCAAGAGTCAGGATCCACAGCATGGCAGTGCTGCCCTATGTCTGCTGCAGCTCATGTTGAAGGAAAGAGCAAAGAGGAAGGGGCTCCATCCATCCTCAGCAACACCCTGGTGAGCCTAAGTCCCTTCCCAGCTTCCACTTCCCTGATGAGTACAAGACTTAGCTGTCCTAGTGAGATTCAGAGTCCTGAGTTGCTCAGTCTCAAGGGAGAAAGGGATGGGACAGAACAGATCCTTCTTAGTAGTTTCCAGCAACATCATAGGTTTTCTCAAAGTCTTTTAGAAGATTCTTAAGTCAGTGAGGAGCCAGAGCTTAGGAGAATCCTCTAGCTGCACCCCATGGAGACCCAACCCTGGACCACTTTCCTTCAGGACTCTGAGAACTGATTTCTCTTGGAGATGTCACCTCTCTCCCTCTAAATATCAGTCTCTCTTGTGCCAGTGCTCCTGGTAGAGTGACCTGCTCCATCTGTACATTCCGGGGTGGCAAGGCAGAGGGGCAAGACCCGCCTCTTCTCCTGATCCCAGGGAGGCCAAGAAACACGGGAATAGACTCTTCTCTGATCAAGAGGACTATATCAGGCCTAGGAGTAGCATTCACAAGTCACTGCAGAGCAAACAGCGGCCATCAGCAGAGCTCCAGAGTGTGGAGCACTGGGAAACAAGCCTAGAACTTCTCAGCAGACAAGATCTCCATTTATCTTTGCATTAGAAGACACTGGCTCTAGGGACAGGGGCAGGAATATTTGGGTGAGAATATATGAAACATGGCTATGAAACAGCCAGTGGGTGAGGTTACAGGCTGGTCCAGCAGTACAGTGAGATTAGTGCCAGGGGTGGATCCATTCTCAGCCAAACCCTGAAAGCCTGGGTGAAAGACTGGAGCCCATTGCTCCTAGCCCAGGTACAAAAGATGGTTGTTACTCAAGTTCAAAACCACAGCTGCGTCCTGACTTGGGACTTAGAAAGGCAAGCATTATTAATCATCTGGAGGAGTTGAAGATATAGGTTTACCTTTGGCTTGAACTATGCAGGTCCAAACACATGCATAATTTTGTAATGTTGTATTCTTAGTTTAGACATCAGAAAACACCTGCAGTTTACCTAAACACAAAGGGAATGTATGGGAAAGATGTTGATAGGTCATCATAGCATGGGTGGAGAACAAGCAGGAACCAGTAAGGTAAGTCAACAGGAAGCCCAGCCAAAGAGGTGACATACAGGGACATTACCCAGGGCCACCGCCACTCCAGTAGATGCCCTGTAAGGTCTCCTGTGCCTCTAAGCATCGTTCTGGCTAGAGCATTCCATGACTAAGCTAAGAGGCAGGGATAGAAACGTTTAGCCTTGCATAAGCAGAGACTGTCCCATCAAGATCTTCTAAAAGTATAATTCTCACTAAATAGGAAGGAAATTTAGGTTTTGCACGATCTCTGACCCCCCTCCCCTCCCCCAAGGCAATAAGTAACTAAATAAAAGACTGACTTTTCTGTTTTCTTCCAGTTTAATTCAGAAATGTGGTAAGCTTTTTTAAAGGATGTATTTAAGATCCAGACTATTTGTTTTCTGCAGCATTTGTGGGGGACAGTACAGGAGGACATGGTTAAGTATGTGGCCTGAACTCAGAACTGAGCTGGTTGGAAGCATAGTTGTGATGTGACACAGTTGGAAGCCATTTTCCTGCTGTGTTGCTTGCCATTGACAAGGAAAGTGACCTCTGTGATCCTATATCATTCTGTCAAGTGGGGTCATTAAAGTACCTGCCTCACAGCTCTGGACTTTGAGAGTTAAATGAGGTTAATACTTGTGAAGTATTTATCAGTGCTTGGCATCCAAAAAACACTCAATAAATCTCCACTGTCATCATCAGATGACCTATGTAAAGTATGAGAGATTAGCATTGTCCCTCTGGGCTACATGCTTTGGGCTCCAGCCCTACTTTAAGTTCTGGCAGTTAGAGGCACACAAGGGGAGAGGAACATCCAGCTGTCCTCTAAAACACATTCCCCTCCTCCAACCCCATTCTTGCTTTTTTTTTCCCCCTTCATTGTGACTGGGAGCTTCAATGTCACAGACTTGGATTCGAATCCAGATCTACCAAGTAATTCAGGGGCACCTCGAGTCAGTCACCAACCTTCTTTACCTCTTAGCGTTTTCTTTGAAAAATGAGAATAATAGAGCTGAATGCAGTGTAATGCACACGTGTAGTTCCAGCAACCTGGAAGACCGTGGCAGGAGGCAGGAGGATTGCTTGAATCCACAGTTGCAGGCGAGCTTGGACAACACAGTGAAATAGCCAGAACTAATAGTGCCTGATAGTCGCATCACTTGGGAAGCTGAGGCAGGAAGGTCACAAGTTCAAGACCAGTCTGGGCTACATAATAAGATCCTATCCCAAAGAAAATAGTAAAAGGTGGGTGATGGGGCTGGAGAAATGACCCAGGTTAAGAGTACTGAGTCATTTAACTGGGTTCTCAGCAACCACATGGTGGCTAACAACCACCTGTAACTCTAGTTCCAAGGGATCCTATGCACCCTTCTGCTTCTGCAGACATTACGCCCATGAGTACACGTACATATATGCAGCCAGTGCTCTTAATCGCTGAGCCATCCCTCCAGCCCATTCCTCGGAAATTATTAAGCAAAGCAAAATTCTCCTAGGTTTGGTGGCTATAGCTTAGAACCAAAAAATTGGGACTATTTTAAAGCAGTGGTAACAGGAAATCCAGTCTATGTGATTCTCCAGCCAGCAGAGGCAGAGAGTATAGGTTTAATAACTGAGCTGGGGTAGATTTCCTAAGAAGATCCATTTCAGTGTTTATTTTATTCCCCTCACTTAACTTCCCTGTCTCAAAAGCACTCTAAGGCATGAAACTTTGTATTATTAACATATTTAATTATGAAACATAGGGATGGGGGATATAGCTTAATTGGTAGAGTGCTTGCCTAGCATACACAGGGTCCTGGATTCAGCCTCCAGCAGGTAAAGCTGCATGCACGTGGTACTTTTACATACACGCAGGCAAAACACTGTTACACATAGAAAAAATAATAAAAATTAAAAAGACACCCAACATTGACTTCTGACCTCCACAAGCATATACATAGGCCTATATACACAAACATCTCCATACACCACACAGTACACCCAGAAAGAGGAGACATTAGGGAGGAAGAAAGGGAGCGGAGCGGAGGGGAAGAGAGGGGAGGGGAGGGAAAAGGAAAAGAAGTGGAAGAAAAACCGAAAGAGCCCAGCCAGGCAGCCCTGGGATGAAATCACATTCAAGTCTGCTTTAACCTAAGGCCCCAGCACTTCCCTTCCTAAGTCTTCCCCTAAGGGCCACACCAGAAGCATGAAAATTCTCAGGCACTTGCAGGGAGGGAAAAGCTACTCTAGCAGCTGCAGGGAGGGAAAAGCTACTCTAGCAGCTCCAGGGCAGATTCCCAAACAAAAGACACAGGTGCAGGCCTTTGTAAACAAAACAGGATAAAGATCTGGGAGGCTGGGAGGCCAGAAGAGCACCTGTATCAATCACTCTGTAAAGACCAGGGTTGTCACCGAGCCACTGCCATATAGCAACTCAAACTGAGAGAAAAATGTTACCACTGTTTCCAAGTCCTAAGGCCTGTAAAAATGATGGGGGGCAGGGGGGTGTGTGAAGAGATATTTTAGCATTTAAGAGAATTTGCTGCTCTTCCAGATGATCAGAAGAGTACATTTCTAGTACCCACATCTACCAGTTTACAACCTCCTGTAAATCCAGCTCCAGGGGATCTTATGCCCTGTTCTGGCTTCTGGAAACAGCTAAACTCATGTGTACATTTTACACACACATGCACACAAAATAAAAATAAATCCTGTTTTGTTTTGAGATAGGGTCTCACTGAAGCCCCAGCTGGCCTGAAACTTACTAAGTAGGCCAGGCTGGTCTTGAACTCACAAGGTTCCACCTGCCTTTGCCTCCCAAATGATGGAATTAAAGGCATGTGCCACTACACCCGACAAAAATAAACCTTAAAAAAAAGAATGATGGTGGGGTGTGGGTGGCACATGCCTTTAATCCCAGCACTTGGGAGGCAGAGACAGAAGCAGGCAAACCTCTGTGAATTCAAGGCCATCCTTTTCTACATAGCTAGTTCCAAACCATTCAGGGCTATAGGAAGACTCTATCAAAAAGACAAAAAAAAAAAGATTTGCCAGCTGCATGTGGAGATACACACACATACACACAGAGAGAACGGGAGTGGGGAAGGTCTGTAACCCCTTGGGAATCAGATTTTGGCAAGTTCAAGGCCAGCCTAGGCTATAATGTGTAGAACCTGTTTGAAAAGCAAAACAAGGGGCTGAAGAGATGCCTCAATGGTTAAGAGCATTGGTTGCTTTTTCAGAGGACCTGGTTTCAGTTCCTAGCACCCACCAGCCATCTGTATCTCCAGTTCCAGGGGATTTGATGTCCTCTTCTGACCTTCACAGGCATTGCACACGTGAATGCACCTACATACATGCAAGGAAAATACTCATACACATAAAAAATAAAAACAAATAATTATTCTTTAAATAAGCCTTCCAATTTTGGATTTTCTTGGGCCTCCTCTCTCTGATTCTTGTCTTTTGTCAAACCCGTTCACTGGGAACTATCTTAGCATACTGTGGTTGCGGGGCCTGGTCACTGCAGTTAGACAGTCCTGCTTTTGAATATGAGATCTGTTCCTCTTTAGCCAGGGAACTCTGTAAAATTATGTGACCTTTATGTGCCTCAGTTTCCTTCTATTTTAACAGAGATGGTAGTGTATATGAAATAAATGAGTTATGAATTCTAGAGCTTTTAGAATAGTGTTTGTTGGTGAGGTAAGCATTCTATTCAGAGATCATAAATAGAATGGGTTACTAGTCAGGGTTACTGATACAGGGGAACTTGGAATTTTAAAAATTTATTACATTTGTGTGTGCAAGCGTGTGTGTGTGTGTGTGTGTGTGTATGTGTGTGTGTGTGTGTGTGTTCTAACTCAGATCATCAGGCTTGGTGGCAAGTGTCCTTCCCAGCTTAGCCATTTTGCTGGCTGGACCTCACTAATCTTAAAGGGAGTTCTCTGCTCCTCTCACCCCACAAAAGGCAGTAAAATGATGTAGAGTGGAATAAGAGGAGAAATTTTGTTCTAGTCAGTCATGGGTCTGGAGAGAGGAGGGAGGTAACTGGATCAGAAAGTAGTAACTCAGGGAGCTGGAGACAGAGCTTAGCAGAAGAGTGCTTGCCTAACATGTTTCATGCCCTGAGTTCAATACCCAGGACTGAAAAAGGTAACTCAGTCTAGGAAAAAAAGAACATGATCTAAAGACCCAGGAACTCAGAGTGTTTTCGGAACATGAGTGACACCATTGCAAGTCCCCACGCAGCCCTCACAGCAAAGACTGTACATGAAAGGGAAATCACTTTGGCTGGGCCCGTGGAATACCTGGACACTACTGCCAACTACTAAGTAAATGGACAGCATCTTTGAAACCAAGTCCTGGCTGCTGGGTAACCTGGAATGTGCCAAGTACTTGTCAGCTACCATGTGGGTACTGGGAACCAAACTTGGGTCCTCTGCCAGAGCAGCCAGTGCTCTTAACTGCTGGACCATCTCTCCAGACCATGGCCCTATTCTCTTGATAATTTCTAACACTTTTGTCATTTGAGGACTGTTTCTTCTTACTGACTGGAATACCATCTTCATTATTTGGCAAATACAGTTTTATTTTTGTCTTTGTTTTCTTTTTTGGGTAGCACAGGCTGACCTCCAACTCACTACATAGCTGAAGTTAGCCTCTACCTCCTGGCCAATTTTGGAAAATATCATTTTTTACAGTGATTTTCCCCTCACTTTAAAAAAATTTTTGGACAGAACGTAGTAGAACAAAGGATAGAGAGACTACTAGTCCACCTCTCAACTCTCATCAATGAAGCTCCTTCACACAACAGAGGTCCGTGAACTCAAAAGGACACAGTTGGCCAAAGCAGAGAGAATAAGAGTCTGCAGATAATGGGTGCTTGGACAGGACTCCTATATTAACATCCACCCACCCAGGGCTCAAGGACCATTGAGCTAGAAGGGGCGGAAAGATTATAAGAGCCAGGGAGGAGGTACATGTCCACATGGAAATAGAGTCCTACAGGTTCGTGGGACCCTGCTCATGTGAACCTACAACAATGGCGTCAGCATGCCCAAGACCCATGCAAACTCAAGCAGACAAAAACCCAGCCCAGAAATAGACAGCAGACCCCAATCTTAGTCAAAGAATTATTGGCAGCTGATTACTGCTGGGTGGAGAAGAGCTGATCTTCTTAAAGAGAGGGTCTCTAGCTAGGCTGACTAGACTTCAGTGGATGAACTTGCATTGAGGGATGTCTGGGGACACTAACTTGATGTGATAGGCCTTAACACAAATGACAGAATGTATGAAACCCGGCATGGAGGGAGCCCATGGTCGGGTGCCAGTAGGGAAGGGAATATAAAGGTTCTTAAGATATTGCATATGAAATATACAGAACTTTGATTTAAAATTTTTTTAAAATATTTCTTGGACATACTAGAAGCAATACTGTACAGAATTTCACATTTGACCTGGTCTTTTTCCTACTATACAGATCGTAGGACTCAAACTCAGTTAGGCTTGGCAGCAAGCAACTTTACCTGCTGAGCCATCTTGCCGGCCCTGGTGTTATTTTTCTTAACAGCACATTAAACTGACAAGTATTACAGTTAAAAATATGTGTTCATAAACTGAGCACAGGGTTGAGGATGTTGCTCAGTTGATAGAATGTTTGCCTAGTATGCACTAAACCCTGGATTCAATCCCCAGAGCCACAAAAACGAGGCACCTCTGTAATCCCAGCACTTAGAAGGTGGAGTAGAAGGGTCAAAAGTTCAAAGTCATCATTGGCTACAAAGAGAGTTTCAGCCCAGCCTGGGATACATGAATCCCCACTTCAAAACAAAAGCAAAAATGTGGGGCTAGAGAGATAGCTCAGCGGTTAAGAGCACTGGCTGCTCTTGCAGATGATCCAGGTTCTATTCCCAGTATCCACATGGTGGCTAACAACTGTCTGTAACTCCAGTTCCAGGAGAATCCAAAACCTTCTCTGCAGACATTGCATGACGCAGGTGCACATACACACATGCAGGCAATGCACTCAAATACATAAAATAAAAATGAAAACAAAAATATACCATAAGCTAAGCATGACAGTGTGCCTATAGTCTCAGATACTCAAAAAGCTGAGGCAGGAGAATTGCTTGAGTCCAGGAGGTTGAAGCCAGACTAGGCAACATAGCAAGACTATATTTCAAAAAAAAATTGCTCATATACCATTCAAAGCCTATTTACATACCAGCAGTAATTTCCATATTACATTTTAAAACTGTGTTCTGCATGCAAACAAGAAAATGTTTTACTCCAAAGGAAGCCAAACCAGGCCAGGTACTGTGTCTGGACCAAATACCAGAAGCTCTAGGAATTTGCCAGGCCCTCATCCCTGTAGGCCCCAGTTCAACAGGATGACACAACTAAAGCGTGACTACAGTGGAGTTGGGTTTGGCTTTTTAATTTAGAAACAGGAGGTGGGAGGACACTGAATCAGATGCTCCTTTGAAAGTGCTTCCCTCCCATTCTTTAATTCAGTAGGCTCCATCCACTGTGGAACATTTGAGTTAGTTAGAACTTTGAAGATTTTTTTGCACATCCTTAACATGTATGGGGTGTGCTGTATAGGAGGAATGCTGCTGTGCGTCCAGGCTTCACAATCACAGTAAGATGCTGCTGGCTTAGATGGCAGGGAAATAATCCACACTTTTGAATGTTAATTGCACTTGCTCCTGGGCATTCATGCTGAAAACACAGCTGGACTGTTGTGGAACACCACAGGCCCTGTCTTGTCTGGCTGGCTCTGTCTTTAGAAATGAAGAAAGAGAGGGAAATTATTTAAGTTTTGCCTACAGTTAAGATTAGCCTTTTAAAGTATTCTTCTCCTGCCCCTTCAGATGAAGCCTCCTGGAGAGGCTGAACTGGATATAGAAATTTAATCTCTTTTCCGTTCTCTTCAAAGGTAAATTTTTTCCAGCGAACTTTTTCCATTTGGTGCCTTCCTCTCCTTGGGGCCAGTCACTTTAGATTGGATACAAAAGTAACATAACCCAGGACTAGTCAGAGGAACCCTCTCCTTTGCAGTCTGTGTTCACAGTATCTCATTTCTTTTTCCAGTTTCACAAGTATCAAAGCCCCAGCATTGGCAGAATCTTCCAGGAACTTGGGAACCACAGATTACCTAGTCAAAATGGACCTTCCAGACAGACTGAAAACTGGTGAAGGTAGCTGGAGAGATGCATCATCTGGTTAAAGTGCTTGCTGCACAAGCCTGATGACTCGGGTTCCATCGTGGAACCCACATAAGAAAGCTAGATGTGGTGGTGCGCATCTGTAATCCACCCAGCACTCCTACGAAAAGGGGGCGGTGAAGACATGAGAACTGCCCGGTAGCTCATGGGCCAGCTAGCCTGGAGTACACAGTCCAGCAAAACAACAATGGAGATCTCAACAAGGTGGAAGGAGAAAACCAACTCCCAAAAGTTGTTCTCTGACCTCCACACATTTACTATGGCATGCACATGTGCATGCACACACATACCACACCACGCATACACACAATAATATTTTTACAATGAAAACTAACTACAAATAAAATATTAATATGCTATTTGGAAGCGCAGCCTTTTAGACAGCTGAATAAATCCTGGCTCTACTTACGGTGGAACTTGAGGCAAGTTAATTAACCTGCTGTTTCTGTGCCTTCACTTACAAATCAAGGACACAACTATCCCTTACCTCAGAGGGTCACTGTGAAAACTGGGATAATACACATGAGGTAGTTAGCATAGTGCTGGGCACATTATTTTCACTATGTTTCTGTGGTTATCACCTTTGTGTCACACACATTACCTGGAAGAGCTGAAGTCATTATGGCAGATTCCACACACATACAGACCCACCTGACATCCACTCTAACCCTTTCCAAAGCCCACTTGACTGGAGTGTCTGGTAGGTAGGCCTCTCCATGTGAGCAGGGATATGCTGAGCACAGGTTCTAGGACTGAGAAGGATTCAGATGCAGCCACATGCAGGTGGATCTGTCTTTTCGCCACTACCATGATGGAAGAGCTTTGGAAGTTCTAGTGCCCAGCCCTGAGCACATAGGTGCTAGTTGGTGAGCAGCAGCAGTAGGAATTCCATGAGAACATGCATGTTATAGATTCAGCTTTTCTCCTGGGATTGTGACTAGTTATTGGCATTCTAGTCTGTTTTACTAAAATAAATACATATATTTTTTAAACGTTACCCTTCAGGTAGATCCCTATGAGATCAAGGCCAGCCTGGTCTACATAGTGAGTTCCAGGCCAGTGGGGCTACAGGGAGACCCTGTCTCAGAAGACAACGAAACAGAACCAGGGTGATGGTCCAGCAGTTAAGACCACTGACTGCTCTTACAGAGGACCCTGGTTTGACTCTCAACATCCACATGAGAGCTAATAACTGTCTATAACTCAAGTTCTAGGGGCATCCAAAGCCCTCTTCTGACCCCCAAGGGCACACAAATTAAAATAATAAACAAAATACTTTTTTTAAAAAAGACTAAAAACAAACAAAAAAACCCTTTGCTCTTGCTTTCAAAATGAATGTATTCTTAAGCAAATCTTGTGTTTTTTGTTTTTTGGTTTCTTTTTAAGAATAAATTCATTTGAAAGCAATGGCAGAGCTTTTTTCTTTTTCTTTTTAGCAAATCTTGTGTTGTGGGGTTTTTGTTTCTTGTTTTTATCAAGTAAACGCACTTGCCACCAAGCTGGACAACCTAAGTTTAATTCCCAGGACTCACATGGTAGAAGGAAAGGACAGACTCCCACAAGTTGTCCTGTGACCTTGGAACACATTCCATGGCTTGCACTCAGCTACATACAAAGCACACACAAATAATAATAAAACTGAGCCAGAGATGGCTCAGCAGTTAAGAGCACTGGCTGCTCTTCCACAGAACCTGGGTTTGGTTCCCAGCACCCACATGACTGCTAACAACCATCCTTAATTCCAGTTCCAGAGGATCTGATACCCCTCTTCTGGCCTCCACAGATACTGTACTCATGGGTGCACTTACACATATGCAGGTAAAACACTCGTTCACATAAAATAAAAATATATCAAAAAATATTTATTTTTTAAGTTTTGTCAGGTGTAGTGACACAGCACACACCTTTAATCCCAGCACTCCAGAGTTAGGGGCAGGTGAAATTTCTGGAGTTCAAGGCTAGCCTGTACTACATAATGAGTTCCAGACCAACCAGGTCACCATAGTAAGAACCTATCTTAAAAAATTTAAAGCAAGGGACTGGGGAAATAATTCAGTGGTTAAGAGCACTGACTGCCCTTGCAGAGGAATGGAGTCTGATTCCCAGCACCCACATGGCAGCTAACAACTGTCTGTAACTCCAGTTCCAGGGGATCTGATGTCCTCTTCTGACCTCCACAGGCATTGCATGACATGGGTGTACTTACATACATACAGGAATACACTCAAACATAAAAAATAAATAAAAAATTTAAAAAGAAGTTTAAAGCTCTAAGGATAATTTTTTTAATTTTTCTTAAAATTTAAAACAAGAAAAAAAAACTTTTTTAAAATGAAAACTGACAGAAAAACTGATTCGTGCTGGAGAGATGACTCAGCAGTTAAGAGCAATTGCTGCTTTTTCAGAGAATCAGAGTTCAGTTGCCAGCACCCAAATTGGGTGGCCCACAACCACTTGTAACTCTAGCTCAGGGGCATCCAAAATGTTCTGGCATCCTTGTGTACCCACACACATCTACAGAAATAAAAATAAAAATAAATCCGCTGGTCTTGGTGAGGCACACTTTTAATCTCAGTTCTCAGGAAGCAGAGGCAAATGAATCTCTGTGAGTTCAAGGCCAGTCTGGTCTACATTTGTCAGTACCAGGCCAGTCAGGGCTACATAGTGAGATCTTGTCTCAAAAATAAATAATAATAGATAACATGTTTTAATAAAACAAAAAAATTTAAAGAAAAACTGATTGTGCTGGTATTTTTGTCAACTTGACACAAACTAGAGTTACCCGACAAGTGGGAATTTCAGTTGAGGAATTTCCCCTATCAGATTGGTCTGTGGGCATTTTCTTGATTGATAATTGATGTAAGAGGACCTAGCCCACTGTGCCTGAGGAAAACAAAGTAAAGCAAGGTAATCCCTTGTGGTCTATGCTTCAGATTCTGCCTTGAATTCCTGACTTGCCATTCCTCAATGATGCCTTTCCTCCCCAAGTTGTTTTTGGTTATGGTGCTTGTCACAACAACAGAAAGCAAATGAATACACTGATTAAATGCAAAACATTATAGAACACAATCCTCACTTGGGGCTCTCTGGTGGAGAACAGGTAAGCCTACCTGACAGAAGTGTGTACCATAAATTATAACGGCTATAGAAGGCATGGCAGGAAGCCAGTGTATTTGTATGAGTACTTGGCTCCGATAATGTTTGTAATCACTAATGTACTTATGTCTAGGATGGCTCCCAAAGGAGAATGCCTTGAAAAACTTACCAAGAACAGTGAGATCTGTCGCCAGAACGATTCTGAATAAATGAAAACTGAATGTGTGATGGGGACAGGCCTGGGTGAGGTGTGGCTGCGGTTTTATTTTACCTGCTGTTGGTGGTAGTTGTAGTGGTGATTTAAAATCATGTCAGATTATCTCTCCCTGTAGAGACTTATTGTATCCTCTGAGTGTGGATACTCTCTGGTCATTTCTTGCCTTCTCACCCTAGATCCTTCCACCTGAAGGTAAGGACAACCTCTTCAAAGCAAGTCTGGGAACTTTCCACAATTCTAAACTCGTAGGAAGAACTGTCATGTGCTCAATATTCTTATTTTCTGCCTTTCTCAAAAAGGAGCACCCACAGTGGTGGGCCTGTGGTTTCGTGGAATGGTATATCAGTTTTCTGTTGCTGCTGGAGCAGATTGTCACAAATTTATTGACTCAAAACAGAACAGATGTGTCATCTTGTAGTTCTAGAGGTTAAAAGTCCAAAATCAGTTTCACTGGGATTTAGTCCTGTGTGTGTGAAATTGTTTCCTTCTGAAAGTTTCAGGGAAGGATTCATTGTCTTGTCTTCAGTTTCTCAAGGGTGGCTACATTCTCTGCCTCTGTCCTCCAGCCTCTTGCTCCCATGGACCTATCTCCTCCTACTGTCTCTCGGCGCCTCTCTCTCTCTCTCTCTCTCTCTCTCGCTCTCTCTCTCTCGATCACCTGGAACTCACCTGAACAATCCAGGTTATCTCCAACACAAGATTATATATTTTGGTGTTTGTTTGTTTTGAGACAAGGTCTCCCTGTGACCCAAGCTGGCCTGGAACTTCTATGTAGACCAGACTGACCTTGATCTCACAGAGATCCGAATGTATCACCATGCCCAGCAAGATCCATAATTTATTACATCTTCAAAATGTGATTTTTGCCATATAAGGAAGACCTACAGGTTCTGAGGACTAAAGTTTACCCAGCCTATCACAGATAGCAAGACATGGTTCTGGTTTCCTTAGTCAACGCGAGCTCACCATAAGGTTTTATAGAGAACAAGAGATCAAGAAAATCAACAGACATTTGGGATACAAAAAAAGGTACCTGTTTATCTTGAATCCCCTCAACAGCAAGGATTTTTTGCTAAAGGCTGTAGACAGAAAGAGGCTGCAACTCTCCCTAAGGCACTACGGTAAGAGTTAAGCACTGCTGAACAGTTAAATGCTGATACAAATGTTAGTGTTGTGTGTGGCTATCTTTTAAGTCTTTATTGTAAGCACCTTCATTTTTTTCTCTGTGAATGCAGTGAAACCACAGAATGCAGGCTAGTCAGGACTTTGAATGGCAGTAGATCTTTTCCATAAGTCTAGCAGCCTAGAGTACAGAACTGTCAGTTAGCAGCTAGCCCCTTCTCTGGAAACTGATCAGATTGTCTTTGTGGCAACCTAATTATTTTGAATACTTTATGACCCTGAGCACTGAAGCCAGGACTTGTGCTCCAGGAGACCTTGCTTCAGTCACAGCCACACAAGACAAGCTTCAGTGAACTTTCGTTGACGCTGCAGCTGTTCCCATTCAAGATGGTAGGAGGAGCACCTATCAATCACTCAGCAGGAAGCCAATGATTGGTGCAAGCCATGCAATCACTATGCTATGATTGGTGCAAACGCAAACTTTCATTATTTGCATGCAATACCCAGTGCCACACACACCCCTCCATGCCAGTCAGCTCATGTTTTGAGTCAGCCAGGAGACACCCTCCTATTCTGCCCACTGGTATATTAGGCCCTAGTCCCAGCAAAAAGCCTCCCTGCCCCAATGGTCTTTTTGCCTGTTTTTGATTTTTATCTAAGTAGAGGCCTGAGCTGGCAACATGAGGGATGGTGGAACATCAGAGGCAGTGATGGAAAGAGGACAGCTAGAGAATGCTGGACAGGGCAGAGGAGCAGAGGTGACAAGGGTTGGTGGAAGCAGAGAGAAGGCAGAGAACCAAGACTTAAGGAGAGCAGAAGGCAGTGAGTGAGAGTCTGCACGGGTCCCACTGCTGAAGAGCTGCCAGAAGCTGCAAGTTCCTGAGTGCTGGAAAACTCTGAAGGTTTAGCACAAAGCTCCAGCACTGAGCACTAGCTGCTATAGAGGTCGAGGGTCCTGACACTCAAGGCTTGTGTGCTATAACACTGCTTGATACTGACTATTGCTGTTGCTAGTTGCTGGCTAGAGCCAAGAATTTCATTAGCTGCCAAGTGGAAAGTCATTGGCAATTAGAACCCAGAGCAGTGAGCCTCTAACTGGAGTTCCTAGAGCCCTAAGTCTCTGGCCTGTAAGCCATAAGTCTCTAGTTATCTCAGGGCTTGGAGTTAAAGCCTCTGAATCTGTCAAGCCAACCCATAAGTCTTCAGTACTCAAGGACCCAGAACTACTGACACTAGAAGAGCTATTCCTTGCCAGTTCAGGATTTCTATCCAGAAACAGCAAAAGGACCACAGCCAGCATCAGTAACTCTTTCATTGTTACCATGATGCTTCTGTTCTCCCTTCTTTCTGGCATTTTTAGCATCTTTAGCAGTCAAACTGAGTCATTCTGGCACCATCCTGTAATAGTATCACCCTTTGGACTCATTTTTATATTTTTTAATTGAATTTTTGTGGATTTCATACAAAAACACTTAACATTCTTTTTTTACTTGTTATTTTTATTTTATGTGTATGAGTATATTGCCTGCATGTATGTAAGTACACCTGTGTCGTGCAATGCTCGCAGAGTATAGAAGAGGGTGTTAGATCCCCTGGAACTGAAGTTACAGGAGGTTATTAGCTGCCATGTGGGTGCTGGGAATCAAACCTGGGTCCTCTGCAATGGCAGTCACTGCTCTTAACCACTGAGCCATCTTTTTAGCTCCCATACAAAACATTAATCATCTTTATACCCCCATTCCCATCTGTACCCCATGATAGCCCCTCCCACCAGATTTCATGCATTCTGCCATATATGTCAATGTCTATCAAGTTAGTCAAGTTAGTGTACCCAGACGTTCCTCAGTGCAGGTTCATCTACTGGAGTCTAATCAGCCTATCTCGAGTTTCTCCCTTAAAGATCAATTCTCTCTCACCCAGCAATAATTATGTGCCAATAGTTCTCCTGTGTTTGTTTGTTTGGGGTTTTTCTGTTTTGTTTTGTTTTGTTTTTGTTTGTTTGTTTTTGAGACCGTCTCCCTGTAGCCCCAGCTGGCCTGGACCTCTGTAGACCAGGCTAGTCTCAATCTCTCTCACAGAGATCTACCTTCCTCTGCCTCCCTAATGCTGGGATCAATGGCATGTGCTACCACGCCCAGTTTTCTTTTCTTCTTTTCTTGAGACACAGTCTCACCATGTAGCTCTGGCTGGCCTGAAACTTGCTATATAATCCAGGCTGGCCTCAAACTCACAGAGATCTACCTTCTTCTGCCCCGCAAGTACTGAGATTAAAGGCATGCACCACTGTGCCCAACCTAACAACAACAAAAAGATCTTAAACAAAACAGAAAAAAAAAAAAAAGCAAGGATGGATGGATCCTGAGGAATGACAACTTAAGCAAGGTTGTCCTCTAGCCTCCACATGTACACACATGCACATACACACACAAAGAGAAATTATCAAATGTCCCCAAATAAAGAGTGCTTTGGAAAGCTACAGGCCTGTCAAGATGACTTATAGTCTAATCATAGACTCTAGTTTTGGGGAAAACATATGGAGATCTCCAAGGTCAAAGACCTTTATGGTACTTCAAGTTATATAAAGCCACATACTGGAGTTCCCAAGCTTTGAGTCATTCATGAAAAATACCCTTTCAAGACATTAAGCCTAAAACAGAAACCATGTTGATGCATACTGTCTTTGTTAAAGGGAAGGAGATCAGGAAAGGAGAAAAACCTTCCACAGTACACACAGACTCAAACTGACAGACTTCTTTTTAATGGGAAGCAAAAAGCCTATTACACTAAATATTCCTGGATTGTGTTAGATAATCACAGGTTCAGCCACTGGATTAGTCATATCGTGAATTTCATAATCACTATGTAATTGACACAGACCTTTAAACAGTCCTTTCCCCCTGGAAGCCAGTGTATTACTAGAATTAAGTGAACTGTCACTCTGGGGAAAAGGAAGGCAGCTTTTCACTTGGCTTACCTTGGTGAGCACGAGCTTTCTAGGAGTTAGTTATTTCTCTTCCTTGCCAAGACATCCAAATGGAAATAGGCAGACTACCTTGAAGAATGCAAAGGCTTTGGGGCTGAGGAGTTGGTTCAGTGGTTAAGAGCACTTGCTTTGCAAACATGAGGACCTTAGTTCAAACCCCCAGCAGTCATGTAAAAAGCTGAGCATGTCTGCACATGCCTATAAGCCCAGCCTTGGAAGGTAAAGGCAAATGGATCCTGAGAATGGACTTGCCAAACACCCTAGTCAAAATGATGAGTTTCCATGTCAGGAAGAGATCATGTCTTAAGATAATGAGGAGAGTGATAGAAGAAGACATCCACCATTCTGCTCTGGACTCTTTGCACATGTGGGTACACATACTCATGTGCATGTATCACACATGCATATACTGTATATATATACACACACACATACAAGGAAGACTGCGAAGGTTTTTTCTGTGAATAGGGGCCCAGAGGAAAAGCAAAAGAGAAAGCACTGAATCTTAAGGATGTAAAGAGAGATAATTAATGGATTATGCTGTGCATACCCCTGCATAAACACAAACCTTTAAGGAGCTCAAAGGCAGCCGTGTCACTTGGAATCTGGAGTCAGAAGACCCATGCAATTCCCAGCTTGGCAACATACCCACTGTTCTAATTAACTTTCCCTTTGCTATGACCACAATACCTGACAGAAACAAGAGGGGAAAGACCTGTTTCAGAGTGTTTCAGTCCATCATGGTAGAAGGCATGGTGAAGCAGCTCAGTTTGTGGTAGCAGGAGCATGAGATGGAGTCTGTTCACATCATCATGGATCAGGAAGGAGACAGCAAGCCAGGAAATAGGGGACAGTTATCACCTTCCAAGGCCAGACTCTAGTGATCTATTTCCCCCACAAGGCCTCCCTTACCTCTGAAAGTTTCCAGAACCTCTCAAAAAAGTGCCACTAGCTGAGAGCCAGTGAACCTTGGGTGTATTTCCAATTCAAACCAGAACACCTGCAGTAATGGCTTTTGGTGAATGGAACCTACAGCCTTGCATATTCCAAGAGAATCTCAGAATGGTTAAAATCAGATAACATAGATATGGCTGTGTGTGTAAGTGGAGGCTCCTGTATGCCTTGCCCACTTCTGTTGTTCAGTGTCCACTCTCACTGCTCTATGCACGTGGCATCACAATCAGAAGCTTCCTCAAACCACCAGCGACTCTCCTTCTTTGAAAGGCAGTTCTGGGATCTGTCAGTGTTTATTTGGGTTCTCCAACTACCTAGAACACCATTATCTAGCCCTGAGCCTAGGGGCTACATTTGGCTTTTTTTTTTTTTTTTCTTCTGTTTGGGATGTTGTTGTTGTTTTTTGGTTGCTTGGTTAGTTGGTTGGTTGTTTTTACTTTGAACCCCCCTCTGAACAACATAAACATCACCTTCTATACCTACCACAATTTCATTCAAACTTTCACAGCAAATGGACTAAAAGCATCAGAGCAGGGGCTGGGGAGATGGCTCAGTGGTTAAGCTCTTGCAGAGGACCCAAGTTAGTTGCCAGGACCTACATGGTGGCTAACAACTGTCTGTAACCCTAGTTCCATGGGATCTGACACCCGCTTTGGGACTTGTGGGCATTTCACATAGGTACACTTACATACATGCAGGGAAAACACTCTTATGCATAAAATAAAAATGATAAAATATTTTAAAGTGAAATAAAAACATTAAAGCAAAGGTTACCTCAGGCTGTCTATTCACACCGTATAAGTGCTTCACAAGTACTCTCAGGGATAGAAATTCTTGCAGCCCTCTCTGCATTCCCATGCAGCTAACAACCACTACTAGCTGGTTCAAGGATTTCTCCAGTAAAATGTGCTCTACTTGTAAGTTTGCTGGCCAAAGCTGGTTCCTTGGGTGTAGCTGTCACCCAAATCTGGTGACTCTATCTAATTCAGTTAGTGCCTTGTCACATAGGCACTTCAGTATGATTCATGATAAAGACTTATTGGCAAATAGTGGTTAAAAGAATAGGTTCTAGCTTCACGCTGCATGCTGGTCAACTATATTTCCTGGCACCTGTGGCAGTCGGCTAGGGGCCAAATGGCAGAGTTCTGGGCAACTGAATGAGGCACATATAATATATCCACATAGTGTATTCACTTAGCAAACCTAGCCCAGCTTCAGTGCCTTCCTTTCCTCCTCCTCTTGCTTTTCTTTCCTTTGACTTTCTTTCTTCTCTCCCTCCTTCCTTGCTTTCTCTTTCATATATATATAGTTTGATTTGGGTTTTGATATTTTTCTGAGACAGTGTCTCCCTGTAACTCTAGCTGGTCTGGAGCTCACTATTGTAGACCAGCCTGGCTTCATTCTCACAGAGATTCAGCTGCCTCTCCCTCCTGGGTGCTGGGATTACAAGTGTGTACCACCACACCTGGCTCAGTGCACTTTGTATTAATTATACAAAATAGCATATTTCATTATGACATTTTCACATGTGCTCGCAATGTACTTTGATTATAATCATCCCCAGTTCCCTTTTTTCATCCCCTTTCTTCCTTCTACCAATCCCCTTTCTCTTCCCAAACAGTGGTCCCACACCACACTTTTTGCTTGCTGTTGTGTTGGTAGTGTCTACATTTATTTATTTTTTGTGTATGGGTGTGGGCATGTGTGTACCATGGCCCATGTGTTAAGCTCAGAGAATAATTTACAGGAGTTGGTTCTCTCCCACTACGTGTCCCAGGGAGCCAGTTCAAGTTGTTGGACTTGGCAGATGAGCCATCTTGCTGGCCCATCCTCTTTTGCTTTCATGTCTATTTTATTAAATCTATATTTTTTATGTGTATGAGTGTATTGCCTTCCTGTATGTAAGTGCACCTGTGTCATGCAATGCCTGCAGAGGTCAGAAGAGGGCGTCAGATCCCCTGGAACTGGAGTTACAGATGACTATTAGCCACCAAGAGAATGCAGGAAATGAACCCTGGTCCTCTGAAGACCAGCCAGTGCTCGTAACTGTTGAGCCATCTCTCCAGTGCCTGCATCTTATTAAATCTAGATTCCACATATGAGAGAAAACATAAAATATTTGTTTATGCGTTTGTGTGTTTGTTTGTTGGTTTAAGACGTGGTTCAGTCTGGCTTCAAACTCAATATGTAGCCAAGCATAGCTTTGAACTCTTGATCCTCTGCTTTTATCTCCCAAGTGCTTGGACATTCAGTGACAAATAATGCTAATTACTCTGTGAGGGAAATTGAGAGATCTGTGAGTTCACTTGATAAAGGACACTGACCCTGTCTAGGGAGGACACATAATGGACAATGTTTGTCTCTCTGAGTCTGGCTTATTTCATTTAACATCCTGATGTCCATTTTCTTGCAGGTGACATAATTTTGTTTCCCTTTATGGAAGAATAAAACTCTGTCATGTGTACATACCACATTATCTTTATCTATTCATCTGTTGATGGATACCAATACTGAGTGCATATTTTGGCTACTGTGGCTCATGCTGCAATAGTAAACCTGAATGTGCAAGTACTCGACTGTGTGCTGACTCAGATCACTCCAGATATATACTCAGATTATACTTGTTTTCTTCACTAGTTGTGATATTGTATAAGAAGTAAGAAAGAATTTCAGACATCTCAGGGGCTGGGAAAGAGGAGTTGTATGGAGCTACAGGACAGAAAGAGCCTGGGTCCTTGAGTCATAGCCTAGAGAAGATTGTCCAGGAGAGCTGCCCAGCCACAGCCAGGAAGAATGAATTCATGTTACAGGAAGCCACAGAGCCTTGGGGCTTCTTCACCATCACAGCTAGTGCTAATTACCCTGAATGACATGTTGTACAAAGTTTTTATTAACATCTGTTCCACCAAATAATGTTTATTATTACAGACCCCCACTGGAGGATCTTTATGTTCTTTCTGCCTTATCTGCTTCTTTCTTCCCTTCACATAGTCAACCATTAGTTATCCTTAAGGTTACAGCTCAAGCTGGGTGTGGTGGTGCATGCTTTTAATCCTGCCACTCAGAAGGCAGAGGCAAGGATATCTCTGTGAGTTCCAGACCAACCAAGGTTGGATACATAATGAGACCCTGTGCCCAGAAAAAAAAAATCTTTCTGGTGTGGTGGAACCTTTCTGAAACAAAATAAACATCACACACACACACACACACACACAATGTTTCTTTCTTCCATACCATGGAATTAGCACCAATCCACCAAATGTGCTGTCCTATTTGAGTATCTTTGGTGGTGGTAGCAGGAGGAGATGGAGCCTAAGGCCTCACTCATGCTAGACGAATGCCCTGCCACTAAGCTCTAAGGCCCTGCTATGCTTTGTTTCTGTTGTTTAGAGACAAGGGCTCCCTGTGCAGCCCAGGCTGACCTCAACTCACTGTAGATTCCAGGCCAGCCTTGAATTTGCAATCCTCCTGATTCAGCATCCTGCATGTTTAGATTACATGTGTGTACCACCATGTCTGGCTCAGCCCCGTCCTCTTATTTGATCCACTGATGTTCTCTTTGTATCTAGCCTAGTGCCTTGCATTAAAAAATTGGAACTGGTGGGGCTGGAGAGATGGCTTGGGGGTAAGAGTGTTTGTTGCCCAAGTATGAGGACCTGAGTTTCGATCCCACATAAAAAGCAAGACATAGCAGCTTGCACACCTCTAACCCTGGTGCTGGAGCTGGGGACAGAGACAGGAGAATTACTGTGATTTGTTAGTCACTAGCCTAGCTCCTATGTTCAGTGAGAGACTCTGTTTCAGGGGAATAATGTAGAAAGTGATAGGGCAGGACACCTGATGTCCTCTTCTGACCCCTGTGTGCTCATAGGCACACACACCTGAACATATGTGTATATACAACTCGTACACCACAGTCACACATATACACACCAAAGTAAATTTTAAATATTGGGGCTTAGAGAGATGGCTCATTGGTTAAAGGCACCTGCTGCTAAGTCTGATGACCTAAGTTTGATCCTTGGACCTTCATGGCAGAAGGAGAGAGAGAACCAGTTCTCATGAGCTGTCCTCTGACCTCCACACGTGACCTGTGACACGTGTACCTCTATGCACATAATAAACAAATATAATTTAATTTCCTTTTAAAAATTAGGGCTAGAGAGATGGCTCTGTGGGTAACGTGCCTGAGTTTGACTCCCAGGCAGGACATACATAAAAAAGCCAGGCATGGTGGTGCACACTTGGAATCCCAGTACTGGGGAGTTAGAGACAGGAGGATCTCTGGGGCTCATGGCTACTCAGTCTAGGCAAATCAGTGAGCTTCAAGTTCAGTGAAGAGATTCTGTCTCAAAAAAATAAAGTGGAAATTGAGTAACACACCTGATATTGACATGTGACCTCCACATGTACAAACAAACATACATCACACACAAAATACATTTTTTTTTTAGCCGTGTGCATGCACTGCACAGTGCAGGTGTCACAGGCTGTTTCCTTTGCAGGTCAGAGATCAGTGCTGGATGTAGCTTTCATCTCTGCAAATTAAGAAACTTAATTTTTCATAGAAGACCAGAATCTGGAAAATAATTCATAATAACCCAACCACATTTACAGAATATCTACTTCCTGGCTGTGTGGCTTTTGAGGAAATAAATTGACTAGTATTCAGAAGACCGTCTGATGAAGCAAGGACAGATTTGAAAAGGATTCACTTCTAGGCTGGGAAAATAACCATGCTCTTTTAATGAGTGTATGCTTCTTCCAGACACAGCTTTTCTCCACTAGGAAACATTGGAATCTGCTTAGTGAAGACCATGCTAGACCCCATGGAAATGATAATGGACTTTTGTAATGACATTATCTGTCATTACTTAGAAGTTTAAGAGCTAGTAAATATGAGTCAGACTGTTAGGATGACAGGTTCCTTGATGTAAAAAATCATTATGTTGGGTATGGTGGGTAATCCCAGCACTAGGCAGGGGGATCAGGAGTTCAAGGCTAGCCTCAGCTACAGTGAGTTCAAGGTCAATCTGGGCTACATGAGACCCTGACTCAAAAAACTATTGGGGCTGGAGAGGTGGCTCATGGGTTAAGAACACAGGCTGCTCCTCCAGAGGACCCGGGTTTGAACCCAGCACCCACACGGAGGCTAACAACTGGCCCAAACTCCAGGAACAGGAGAAATGGCACCCCTTTCTGACCTCCCTGGGCATTGCAGGACATAAGTACGCTTACATCTATGCACACTCATAGACATAAAATAAAAATAATAAAGGAAATATTCAAAAATCAAAAGCCTGGGTCTGAGCATTCATTGTGTTTGTTTTTAACAAAAAATCAAAACTATCACATTAAAAAAATAATAAAAAATTAATCCTAGCACTCCAGAAACAGGCAAGTAGATCTCTGTGAGTTTCAGGCCAGCTTGGTCTACATGGTAAGACCCTGTCTTAACCAGCACCTCCCAAAATGCAAAGAAAATATAAATAAAAAATAAGGAAGATTAAGATTTTAGTACTCTCATTGCCATAGCCCAAGTTTGGTTCCTGGCCAAAGGGAGGGAGAAAGTGAGGAGAAGCTGCCCTCATCACCGTCACCGTTTGTCATGCACGTATCAGTAGCAGGTGCCAAATCCTTCACAGCCTTTATCACGTTTGATCCTCATAACTGAACAGTTTTGTATGGGGTGGGGGTCAAGAGGACACTGAGACACATTTCTGGGGAGGAGGGAGTTTATTAGAAAAGTTAACAATGCCCTAGACAGATGGACGGAGAGACAATAGCATAGCAAGGACTCTGAGGAAAGTTCAACCTCCCTGGCCCCCAAACCAGATAGATGACCTGGTGGGGTCTCTGAAGAGAGCAGTCAGAGCCCATTGGCAGAAGTAGGGGTCTGTTCTTTTTGCTTTCTGAGAACAGGGGAAGTTTCACAGAAAAGGCCTGATTCCCAGGCTGAGAAGGGGTGCAGAGCCGGACATGGCCCCAATACCCTCTTTGATGTAGCCTCACTTAAGGGGTAAGAAATCCTGCACAACCAGCATGCTAGGGACTCACAGATGATGTCTCGGTAGGGTGTCTATGAGAGGAAGCTGCCGTGGATATTGTGGCCTGAGCAGAAACTTGGTCTCTAACATTACATTCTTACAATAACAATCTTGTAAGGAATATCTGCACTCTGCAGATGAGGAAATGTTACTCTAAAAAGATGAGGCACATGCAGAAGCTTACCTAGGTAGTAAGTGACAGAGCCCAGAGTCTAGCTCCAGCCCATTTCACCACAGAGCCTGGGTTCTCATCGGACAAAAACAAAAGAAAGAAAGAGGATACCGCATGGAAACTATAGCTGATAATGTATTGAAAGAGCCGGGGATAGAGCTCAAAGACAGAGTGCTCTGCCAAGCATGTGCGAAGCCCTGCGCTCCATCCCCGCTGCACAGAATTTAAAAAAAAAGGAGCAAAAGAAGAGGGAGGGAGGAAGGAGGGAGGGAGGCAGGGGGTGGAGGGGATGGAGAGAATGAATGTACAGCGTATTAGAAATGAGCTGCCACAGCCATTATCACTACACACAAAGACAGAAGCCCAAGGAACAGAACACAAGATAATCCCCTTTTCATAGCCAAATCCCTCCCAGACTCTTGGACAGAACACCTGACTAGCCAGCCTGCCATGTGCCTTTGCTTTGCCTAAGAGCTCACTAGAGAAGTTAGTCTCTAGACCTCCCTAGAGGGAGGTGAGACTTGCTGTGACTAAGCCAGTGGGAAGTTCTTCCAAAACTTTGTGCTAGGTAGCCACAAACATTGACAAATGCCTGCCAGGGGTGAGTTCATTCGGGCCTGCTACAGTCATTGAATCACAGTTTAGAGTTTAGTTCCCTTGCTGATATCAAAGAAAGCCCAGAAGCTCATTTGTAATCACAGCTCACCATTTGCCATAGTTTAAAAGCATGATTTGGTTTTGCTTCTGTTTTAGAAGGTGTCATTTTTCTCCCAACATTGGTGAGCCTTCCCCATCCAAATCCTAGGGCCTCCTCTGCACTTAACTGACGAGAACATCCAGGTTTCAAGCTAGGAAGAACTGCCCCTGTGTGGGTGTCCAGATCCACGTCAAAGAATTACTTTTTGTTTTGTTGATTGTTCTTTTTGTTTGCGTGTTTTGTTTTGTTTGGTCTTTTTGACACAGGGTCTCCCTGTAGCCCCAGATGGCCTGGAACTCACTCTATAGATCAGGATGGCCTCTGTCTCCCCAGTGCTGGGATTAAAGGCCTACACCAACAGTCCTGGCCTTCGTTGTTTTTTTTTTTTTTTTTAGATAGGATCTCCCTATATAGCCCAAGCTTGTCTAGTACCCACTTGTAGCCGCCAACTCGATTCTCCCACCTGGGCTTCCCCAAATGCTGGGATCACAGGCGAATGCAACCATACTCGGCCAAGAATTCCGTTTTTTCCTGGGAGGGTGTTGAAACATGTTCTCAATATACAACCCAGGTTGGCCTAGAACTCACTATGTGTCCCAGGCTGGCCTCTAACTTTTGGTGATCATCCTGCCTCAACCTCCCTTCCTGATGATAGAGAGGAGAAACAGCATCTCCCAAGAGGTTCTTAGTCTTATAAAATAATTTAAGAATGGGCTCAATCAGAAGCTTTACGACAATTTTATTAGAATTTAAGGAAAAATCCTCAGGGCAGGCAAACGGTAAATCTCAGCAGCTGCCTTGAGGAGGGGAAGAGAGGGAAGACAGAAACAAAGCCAAAAGCCATGAGTTAGAGCCTGCATGGAGGTCGGACACGTAGGGGACGAGCAGCCACGTGGTGGGAGGGGACAAGAAGGGAGCTGTAAACAAAATGGCACACACAAAAAAACACTGGGGCAGCCCAAAGCGTTGAGGAAAGCACAGTGAGAAAAGAGGTGTGACAAAAAAAGGAGAGATGACACTTCTCCGAAGAATTCAGAAAAACAGGCAAAACTTACAGAGAGCCACAAGTCTGCATGCGGTTCAGTCACAAGAATGCACTAGCAGGTGGGGCCCTGGGCAAGAAAAGCTCACCGGTTCATTAACACGCTAGGTATTACATCCATCTCTTTAACATGACTTAAGGTGAACCTGCTGTCCTAGAGGTAGACCAGGTGATTGACCTTGAAAAACTGGAAAGTTAAGGTTCTAACCAGGCCAGATTATTATTATTATTGTTATTATAATTATTTTATATTACCTTTATTTATTTTTATTTTATGTGTTATGAGTGTATTGTCTGCATGTATATAAGTGCACCCATGTCATGCAATGTCTCCAGAGGCCAAAATAGGGTGTCAGATCCTCTGGAACTGGAGTTAGGGATGGTTGTTAGCTGCCGTGTGGGTGCTGGGAATCAAACTCGAATGCTCTACAAGAGCAGCCAGTGTTTTTAACTACTGAGCCATCTCTCCAGCCCCCAGATTATTATTTTTTGACCAGTTGATTTTATGGGGCTTTTTGATCATACTAAGAACAGGCATACACCACCACACCTAGCTAAAGATTGCCTTTTGTTTTTTAGACAGGGTCTCACTGTGTAGCTCTGCTGGCCTGGAACTTATTATTTAGACCAGGCTGGCCTCTAATTTAACAGGGATCTGCCTACCTCTACCTCCAGAGTGTTGGAATTAAAGGCAAGAGCCACCACACCCAGATCTCTATTCTTTTTGAGAGAGTCTCTTCTTGAACTTGGAGTTCCAACTATGCTGGAAGCCAGCAAGTGTAAATAATCCTTTCTCTGTACCACTCTGGAGCCAGGGTTGCAGGTGTGGGAGGGATGCCCAGCTTGTTAGGAGTGCTGGAATCTGAATTCTGCTCCTCTTGCTAAGCCATCTCTATAGCCCCTGGGATTGCCTTTGATTCCTCTAAAGTAAGCACTGGTTTTCAAGGCAGGGTTTCATTGTGGAGACCTGACTGACCTGGTACTTCCTATGTAAACCAGACTGGCCTCAAGCTCACAGAGATCCACCTACCTCTGCCTCCCAAATACTGGAGTTAAAGGTGTGCATCACCACACCTGGCTATAAACTTTCTTTGTAAGGATTTTACAGGAGCACTTCCTGCCTCTATGGCATTTGAGTACCTGGCTTCCTGTCACTCACCTAACACATCTGTGTTTACTTTCATGTGGGCCATGTGAGTACTGTTGGAGGTCAAATGCAAGTAGATGACCATTATAGACACTGAGTTTGGAGACTGGAGACCTCTTGTCCTGTGCACGGGAATGCTTACACAGACAATGGTTCAGAAGGGAAACCTGCACACTGGGCTGGGAGTGCTTCCATTACTATCAGTGAGACGAAATCCCAGGAGACACAGTAGAGCTGCCCCTCCAAGGAGTGCCTGGGCTCCTGAAGTGGATGCATTGCACAGCCACTTCCCGACTCTCCTCATTTTCTCATACATCCGTAACTACTTTTCTGTTGCTGTGATAAAACACCATGAGCAAGGCAGCTTAGAGAAGGAAACATTTATTTGGCTTCGGGTTCCAGATGGCTGAAAATCCATCCTTGGGGGATGGTGTGGCAGCAGAGGTAGCTGAGCACTCACATGGTCAGTAACTCACAGGAAGTAGAGAGAGCAAGCTGGAAGTGGGGCAAGGCTATAAACTCTCAAAGTGCCCCTCCACCCCCATGACCTACTTCCTCCAGCAAGGCCAGCACCACCAAGGGGGGACCAAGTGTTCAGATACTTGGAGCCTATGGGAGACATTTCTCATTCAGACTCTGCAGAGATTTTTTTTTTCTACATAGATGCATTACATCCATGTATTATAAATACATCATTAAGAAAAGAGCTATCACTGGAGTTATGCAGTGTCTAATCTACACAACCGCCCACAGCAGCCCTGAGTAAGAGAACAGGCTCTAGGATCAGGAAAATATGAGTCTAACTCTCACTTCTGCTATTTATTCTCAGTTTAAAAAAAAAACAACAAAAAAAAAAACAGTTGACCTTTCCCCATCACACTTTATCTCAGTTGTGAAGCCGCCTCTTTCTTAGTGCTGTGAGGATTTGAATAAAATACATATGTAAAATTTTTGCACAGTGCGAACACACTGGAGATGCTTAATAAAATCATAGCTGCATAAGTTATTATTGCCTAACAATAACTTTTACTCTACCTTTAAATTAACATAACTTTACCTCTTCTAACCCCTCCCCAGGCTGGATCAGTGTTTCCATGTCCAGTCGAGCTGCCTCTGATCCTGCCAGGCTTCCTTCCAGAACTGTGGGACTGCCTCTTTTTTATTAGTATCTAGAAGGCTGGCACACAGTAGGTACTCAATAAATGTCAGGTGGGTGGATACATATGTAAATGAAGGCACTAGTAAATGACTACTGTTTTGATGGGGCCCAGGTAAGCTTGCTTTTTGCATTTTCTGTTGAAAGCCAGAGATGGGGAAACAGGCAGAGAAATGGGGCAGGAGATCAGAGTCTGGACGTCTGACAAGGACAGCTCAGCCTCTTCCTGTGGTCACTTTTCCGTGGAAGGAGAACTGAGTGAAATCTTGAAGGGAGCCAGTCTGAGAAGTTAAACAAGCCAAGCGTTCCACCTAGACAATGGCTCAATTCTCCCTGAGCTGGGAAGGTGGGAGCTGTGGGGAACCAGACAAACATCCTCTTCCAATTTCCTTCCGTCTATGCTCAGCTCTTGTGAAGCATCCAGCCCACACCCTGCGGCCTTTGCTTCATAGAAGGCATCTTCAGACCCAGACACGATCTGGTTCTGGAGATCACTGAGGGCAGCTGGGAACTGCCGTGAGTCTGAATCACTCCTAACCACAATGGCCTTAGAGTGAATGACAGAGGCTTTCTGTTTCCAGGGTGTGTTCAAAAGTGGGATTTTTTTTTTTTTAATGGTATGCTGTGTTTTCACGTGGCCCCTGCCAACAACCAGGAGCTGAGATTAGCAGTCTGTACGGATAAAATTATTGAACCTCAGGGTACCCAGGAAATTTTTGTAAAAACAAAATAAAACAAAAGAAGTACAAAGCTGGGGGAGATGGGTTTGTCCAGGAACACACATGGAAAGTGGCTTAGCAGTCCAGATGCAGGGGTGGGAGAGACCGGCGTGAGTCAGCTGGAGGATGTGGGCGCCAACAGCCTCAAGCAGGCCTGGATCCAGTGGAGCTTCCAGAAACAGAAAGGTGCGGGTTGGCTCAGCATTGCAGTGGTCAGACCACCCTAGAGGGCTGGCTCTATTTGCAGACCCATCATGTGCCAGGAAAAGGTGTGTTCTGAGGACAGTTACAAAGGAGTCAGGGGAGATGGCGGTAGTGGCACATGCCTGAAATCCCAGCCCTTCAGAGAGTGAGGCACGAAGATTACCAGGTACAGGCCAGCCTGGGCTACTTGTGAGATCCTATATCGAAATATGAAGTGAAAAAGGACTGGAAAAATAGCTCAGGGAAAGCAGTCGCCGAGCATGTGCAGAGCCCTGGGTCCAATCCTCAGTACTGAACAAAGAGAGAGAGAGAGAGAGAGAGAGAGAGAGAGAGAGAGAGAGAGAGAGAGAGAAAGAGAGAGAGAGAGAGAGAAGAAAAAAGAGAAGGAGACTTGGAGAAGAATGAACTTGAGTGAAAAGGTCTACAGTCTGTGCTTCTGCTCAAAGTCTTGGCCTCTGGTCAACCTGGTGAACTCCCTGTCCATGCTTTTTAGGCCTCAGTTCCATCACTTCAATTCGTAGAACCAGCCTCCCCTCCATGGGAACTCCTCCTGGTATCCGGGCAACAGGAACTTTTAACCAGGAGCCATGTCCTGAGGGTTCGACTGAGCAGTGGCCCGTCTTTACCCTTTGCATCCCTAGAGTCTGGTGCTGGGATTGTTTTTCAGTTGTGTCTGATGAGTTGAATTAGTAGCATAAAAACGGTCACCATTTTGACTATGAGGAAGGGAGAATTGTATTCTTTCCCTGAGGCTTGGACAGACGGAAGTAGAAGAGAGGGCAGAGATTACCAGACAGTGGATTTCAGCTAAAATCAGGAAGTGCTTTAGAGCAATAATGATGACATCTTTCTTATGTTTTACCAATGCAATGCTACATGATAAATTACTCCAAAACAGCCTACAACTGTACTTAATTTATTATCTTGCACAACTTACAACACCAGAAATGTTAGTAGATTGGTTCTGGCTTGGCATCTCTCATGGATTATAGATGCTAGCTGGGGTCCTCTAAAGGCTTGAGGCTAGAGGATCTGATTCAAGGGAGCACATTCTCATGGCTGTTGGTAAGAGGCCTTAGTTCCCTGCCATCATCCTCTCCATAGAATGCTTGAGTGATGTCACAGCCTGGCAGCTGGCTTTCCCAAGAGACGATCATTCCAGAAAGAAATAGAGATTACGATGTCTTTTATGACTCATCTTAACAAGTCCTAGTGTCCTTTCCATAACACTCCAGTGGGAAGAGACTGAACATACAGGCAGAAATGCTAGTAGGCAAGAAAGACTAGGTCATCGGAGACCGACTATCGAATTAATTCTTGGCGGGGGTTATGATGTTGGTTTCTGGTTTGGTTTTCTTATCTATAAAATAAGTATAATGAATATAAACAACCTCCAAAGTGGTTGTGAGGATTTCATGAGAGAGCATCTTAATTCCTTAACACAATGTCTAGTGTGTTGTTAATATTCAGCCTGGCATGAGCAAGGCCCTGGGAAAAAGAGAGAGAGAGAGTCAAATTAATAAATATTAACAATGGAAAGTACTCTAATTCAATGAGAAAGAAGGAGCAGTAGCTCCAGAGCTCAGTCAGATGTGATATGCAATGGAGTACACTGTAATCCCAGTACTTGGGAACCAGAGGCAGAGCTCTGATCACATACGTTTGAAGCCAGCCTGGTAAGCATGAGTAATAAAATGGTTGTGTTTTACTGGGTTTTGAGATAGTTTATTATGTGATCATATAGAAGTGATATAACTGATACTTCAGCCCTCACCCCATGATTGTTTTTCCGGTTTTCAGTTGCTCGAAATGCACACTTGTCCAAAAATATTGAATGGAAAATTCCAGAAATAAATAAAATAAATAATCTGTAAATTTTAAATAACATTCATAGCATGCTGTTAGAATGTTACTACTTATTATTTCTCTCTCTCTCTCTCTCTCTCTCTCTCTCTCTCTCTCTCTCTCTCTCTCTCTCTCTCTCCAGGGTCTTACTATACAGCCCTGGATAGGCCTAGAACTAGCTATGTAGATCAGGCTGGCCTCAAACTCAAAGAACTTCCCCTGCTTCTGTCTCCGAGTGCTGGAATTAAAGGTGTACACCACCATGCCTCCAGCAGAACTTTTTGAAGTAAAATTATTAATAAAGTATAACATACATACAGAAAGCTATATACATCCCAACTACAGAACACAATGAATTTTTGTCAAGTCAGTGACTTATCACAGTAAAGATGCAAAGTTTTGCATCATTAGCACCCTGGGGGCATGCCTGTTTTCCTCTGCCCCAGTATCTAGGAAGGAGCTTGACCTATTCCGAATTTTATATAAATGGAGAGAGAATAGGGCAGTGATGAATTTAACAGTTTGTGCCTAAGGTCTCCAAACACTTACCAAACAAATGAAGCGTGAGACTTCTGATGACTGTCCTCACCAAATCGAAACATGCCTAAATTCCTGTGATGAGCACCACATAGGATCCTACTGCTCCCATGTCTCCACCTTCTCCATTAGAACCCAGTCCCACTGGGGACTAGTCCTATCCTAGACCAGGTGGCAGAGACTCGCACCTCTCCTCTTGGCTCAAGTTCCTCCTCTGCCAGCTGGGTTCACTTGGCCTAATTCTCAAGAATTTGAAGGTGGGACTAAAAAACAAGGTTCTGTGTGAAAACAGCTTATAAACTGTAAAGTCTTATTAAAACCAAAGTCATTATGCTTATTATTTTAAAAGAAATTTTCTAAGTCATTCCAGCCTGGATTTAAAAAAAAAAAAAAACAAACTTTATTTTATTGTGAAATATTTAATAAGATGCTAAGAAGCATTTTGATTTGTGGGAAAGGAGAGACCTCAAATTGGATTCTTAAGTGCTATAGTTTGTGCATATTACTTATTTATTCCTGTGTTAAACTTCAGATGACGTGTGATAAACTGTCTGCGGTGAAATGCTATTGATTTCCCCGCATTATGTGCTGAATTAAATGGGCATTACTCTGGGGCTGGTCACTGTGGGGGAAGCTTAAAAAGTTTTTAAAGGCAAATAAGTAAAGACCATTAAGGCCCTCTAGACCCTGTCTCCTGTTGATCCCTATCACCCTGGGGAAGTTTTCCTTCGAGTTGGTCGCATGTACATCCTTGTCTTAATGCCTCGTCTAATGGTTTCTAATGGCTGCTTGGCCACACCTCATACTTTGTAAAGAAACAACTGACTTCTCTAGTCTTATCTCAGGCATGTTCTAGAAAAGAAGACCTTTGAGTACATCCAGGTTAAATCCACAGTTCCATGCTGTGTCTCTTTAAATAACGGATTCATTCATTCGTTCATTCATTCATTCATTCACTGGTTGAATACTGATGCTCTTCTAGGCTTTGAGCTAGGAGTGCCCTTTACCACTAAATTTTATTTCTATCCCTGCAATCAGTACTTGGAAGTGAATTACTACTTACTTGTCCTGGGAGAATATTAAATTATTGAGAAAAAATAAAGAGGTAGAGGTGGATTAGGGTTCTATCCCAGTACCTTCCAGGTGGGTGGCCTTGGTCAAGTTACATTTCCGAATTAACTGAGCATTTCTTTAGGCCTTGTAGATGGACAGTTTTTCTAAATATGTGTCTTTGAAGAAAATAAGGTATTAACTTTAACATGGTGACATTTCCTCAGCACAACAAACTATTTAGTAGAATTTCCTATACTCTTATAGATTTGTTTCCGTTCTCAGGTTTAAAATGTGAACAAGCTGGGTGTGGTAATGCACACTTGTAATTCCAGCACTTGGAAGATGGAAGCAAAAAGATCAAAAGTTCCACTGTGGAGTTAGAGGCTACCCTGTAGGTTACAGAGTGAGATCTAGTCTCAAAAGAATAAAACAAAGCAAACAAGAACAAAAACAAGACAATCAAACCCCGGGTGTGTGCCCATAATCCCAACTGTGAGAGGATGGAGGCAGGGAGATCAGAAGTTCAAAGTCAGCCTGGACCACACAGTAAGTTTAAGACTAACATGAACTACTTCAGACACATTCTCGAACAACTAAAACATAAAAATAAAAGGTAGATGTCTGTTCTTTGAGAAGCCCACAGCTATGCTCTAGGGTATGTTCTTCTTAGTGTCTCTTTCTCTAAACATTCATGCTTACAGGATATGTTAAAATATCTTAAAAATGCTTTTACTTATTTTTATTTTATGTGTGCAAGTGTATTGCCTGCATGTATGTAAGTGTACCCATGTTGTACAATGTCCTCAGAGGTCAGAAGAGGGTGTTGGATCCCCTGGAACTGGAATTACAGATGGTTGTTAGTCACGACATGGGTTCTGTGAATTAAACCTGGGTCCTCTGCAAGAGCAGCCAGTGCTCTTAACCGATGAGCCATCTCTCCAGCCCCTAAAATATCTTGACTAAGACTGGATGAGGTGATGCATGCCTTTAATCCCAGCACTCAGGAGACAGAGGTGGGTGGATCTCTGTGAGTTCAAGGTCAGCTTGGTCTACATATCCAATTCCAGGCAGGTAAGGCCACATATTAAGACCCTGCCTTAACCCCACCCCCAAATTTCAACTACTAATAATAACTAAATAAAATATCTTTAATAAACCCCAACTCTGCTTCATAAAAATAAAATAAATAAAAAAATTTTTAAATGTAAGTGACCAGATTATATTTAGACCTTGCTTAAAAATTAATCTTACCTGCTAGGTATGGTGTTGAACACCTATAATCCTGGAAGCAGAGGCAGAAGAATCTCAAGCCCCAAGCTAGTCAGTCTGGGCTACATAGTAGGATCTTGTCTTAAATAATAATAACTGTCCCAATGTCCTGTGACATTTTGAGCTTCCAAGTCATCCTGTATCCACTTGAATATTTCTTTGACCTTTTATCAGTTCCATGCTGTGCTGCAGGGATTCCCATGATGCTCCTTTACCTGCTCTATAATTCTACCCTGAACACCAGAAATTCTCCTTTGAGTTGGTAACACTTACTTAGCAGCATACCCTGACCTGACGTGATGTTCTGTCATCTTTCTTAGTCCCTCTGTGTTTTGTTGGAGAAATGTAGTGCTGGTAATTAGAGGAGACTGACCTTGACTCTGCTCAGGTGTATGTAGCATGTTTCTTAAAACTGTCAGTGGGCCAGATAAAGCACTTCCCACTCAGTCATGAGGACTAGAGTTCAGATCCCCAGACGCCACATAAAAGCTGATCAGGCATGGTGGCAGCAGAGATGGAGAAAGGGGATCTTCTAGGGAAGCTGACAGCCGGGCTGTCCAGAATGGGCAAAGTCTGCGTTCAGTGAGAGACCCTGCCTCAATAGAGCAATTGTTGAAAGATACCTGATGTCAACTTTCTTTTGTAAAATATTTTATTTATTTTATTTTATGTGTATGAGTGTTATGCCTGCATGTATGTAAGTGTACCCATGTTGTGCAATGCCCTTGGAAGTGGGCATTAGATCCTCTTGAACTGGAACTAACTTGTCAGTCGCCATGTGGGTCCTGGGAACTAAACCTAGGTCCTCTGCAAGAGCAGACAGTGTGCTCTTAGCCTCTGAGCCATCTCTCCAGCCCCATCTAATGTCAGCTTTCATGCTTATACACACATATGCACAACACACACGTATATGATTAATTAGTTAAAATTCCCAGATGCTGAATCCCTTTGCATAAAGTGGTGTTGGTCCTCCCGCCTACCCTGAGTCTCCTGAAGAAGGAAGGCAATCAATCCACCATCACCCTTGGTTTTGTACTCTTTCTCTTTCTCCTCTGTATTCTAGGTCAACTTCTTTACCTTTAATGAATTACTGTGCAGCAGCTCTGCCTCCACCTGCTTTTCCATTTGGCATGTGTAGTTTCCTGTTCCAGAAAGATCTATCCATATGTCTGAGTGCTCCCTTCTGGCTTCTTGCTCTGTTCAGCCAATGCTCCCTGTGGTTTGGCTGCATGGGAACGTGGCTGAACCTCTACTCTGCAGAGCCCTTCAGGTGCAATGCAGAAATGCAACCAGAAGCAGCTTTTCTGGAAATGAGGACATGTTGGACAGGTGCTGGGGAAATTAACAAAATGCAGGAAGAGACTTGGGCCCAGGAGAGCTGCAAGGACTTCACAGAACCTGGAGCCAGAGGCTCCTCTTCATTTCTAGGATCCCCCCCTAGTCTTCCCTGAGCTAATGTTTGGATACAGTTGGGGTTTTGCCCCTGTGTTAGAGACAGGAACACTGGTTAACAGCAGATTCACAGGCTTTCAGTTCTGTGACCCTACAGGTCAAAGAACTACTCTCCTGCAGCTCCAGGGAATCGTCCATTCCCAGATCTGCACCCCACTCGTGAGGCCAATTGCTAAGCAAGGTCAGGGAGGAATGCTGAGCAGATGACATAGTCATATCCACTTGGTGAATTTTCTAAAATGTTACATTAATTTTGAATGAGAGAAGACTTCCTCCAGGCTGGTCCTTGACTGGCAGCATCTCTTCCTCCCTATTTGTTCATCTGGGAGGAAGCCCTCCAGCTGAAGGATCTGCCTGCCTGGTCCAGTGGTCTGCTCAGGGAATGAACCCTGCTGAGCAGGCTTCCTGCTTGTGTCTGCCTGCCCTCACTCCTCCAAGATGGAGTTCACTTAGCACTTCTTAGAGTATTCTGTCAGATTTCTTTTTTGCTACAGTAACGGAAACCTCACTCAGATTGACTTAAAAAGTAAGGTCAGGCCCAGTGAGATAGTTTATGGGTAGAGATGATTGTGTGCAGGCCTGCTGATCTGAGTTTGAACCCTAGATCCTATATGGTGCAAGGAAAAAAACTAACCATTGGACCTCCATACACATGCTGTTTTTTTAAAGGGTATATTGGAGCCCAGCTCCAAAATTCACCACTAGGGGGCGCATTCGTTAGTTTCCGTTCTTAGAACACCCATTCTAGGGACTGGGGATGTGGCTTGGTTAGAGAACTTGCCTGGTGTGCCTAAGACCCTGGATTCAATCACTAGCACCAACCAAACAATAAGTAAGCAAACAAAAGCCAGAAAACAACAACAACAAACAATAATTCTAAACCCCTGAGATAATTAACTTATAAAAGATGTATTTAGCCTACTTTTGGAGGTTCCAGTCCACAACTGAGTGGTTCACTGTTCTGGCCCCTGGTCAGACAGTAGTGGTGGGAATGATGGCAGAGTACAACTGCTTACATCATGATACAAGGAGCAGGAAAGTCAGGGTGGGACCAGGTTTCAAAATCCCTTTGAGGGGCATGCCCTCAAGGTCCTACCTCTCAAAGGTTCCACCCCCTCTTCATGGCAGCATCTAGGAACCAGCCACAGAGGAGTTGACTGGATGGATGGCAGGGACTCCTTCCAAACTGTCCTTTGCTTCCCCCAAGGGAAGACTCTGTCTTTGTCTTAATCGACTCCATTTTGTTCTTCTGGGCTTTTCTTTAAGTCCTTTTCCCCCTCCCCAGGGGGTCTCAAATTCCAGTAACAGGGAGCCCTTGTAGGCAGATATCCCAGGAGGGAAACTGAAACTGTGCCTCAAGCAGTAACAATTTCCCTGGTGCCAGCAGGACCCCATAAAAACCAGGCTTGAAATAGCAACCACCTGAGTAAGATTGCTGTCTGCCTCTTGGCACCCTGCCCCTAAGTAATCCTAGAGCTGTATCCTGGGGTGTAGCTCAGTGGTTGAGTGCTGTCCAGCAGGCATGAGGCCCTGGGTTCACTCACAAGCACTGCTAGACAGAAAAAAAAAAAGTTCAGATAATCCTGCAATTCATAAGTTCCTTTCCTGTTTTACTACTTGTGGTTAATTTTAATTTGACTCAACTTGGAATCTCCTAGGAGACACACTCCTGGGTGTTTCAGTGAGGGCACTTCCAATGAAAATTAACTGAGGCGTGAAGACCCATTCTGAACATAGATGGCATCATCCCATGGGCTGAGGTCCTGGGTTAAATAAAAAGTTAAAAAAGAGAGAATGAGCTGAATCCCAGGGTTCATCTCTCTCTGCTTTCTGATTTCAGATGGCAAGGTGACCTCCTTACATTCCTACTGCATGCCCTCACACCACGATAGACCATGTCCTTCCTTACACTGTGAGCCAAGGTAAAATCCAAACATTTTGTCAAAGTAAGGAGAAAAGTAATATACTGCCACTAATTTCTCTACTCTTTAGAGTCACCCGTAAATGGCCAGATCTAGTCTGTTGGAATTCCCAGAGCCATACTGTCCCGCCCAGATATCCGGTAACAATTGGATATAGTTGGAGTTCCAACACTGGTTCTTAGAACTTCCAGGCTCATTTTAAGTCTAAACAAGAAGGTTGCAACAATTCTAGACCTCATCCAACAACATCCAGCGAGGGAGACAAGAAAGCCTCTTCCAGCATCTATTTGTGCTGAGACTTCTCATGTCTCATTGGTTCCAGTTGGTTACTATCCCTTTGGTGAACCATCTTGTGTCAGAGGAAATGCTCTGTTCACTCACTCAGGCCTGGATTCTTGATCCAGTCAATGGCAGAGCTAGATAATCACACCTTGAGCTAATCAGATCCACCCAGTGCTGTGATTGAAGCTAAATTTTTTGCTTTGTTTTGTTAATTTGTTTGTTTTTTGAAACAGGGTCTCACTATGTAGCACTGGCTGGCTGGACTTCACAGAGATCTTGCCTCTGCCTCCCAAAGGCTGGAATCAAAGGCATGCACCACCATATCTAGTCTTATACCAGATTTTGAAGTTCATGGGCATCTTGAGGGGAGGTGGGAACTTCAGCACAAACTGGGATACTATTAGGAAGAAGGAAGTGGGTTGGAAAGGGAAACTCCTGAAGAGCACTCTGCCTAGTTTGGGTGTCTAATTCAATTCCTGTCATTTACTCTTGGAAATTCCCCCAGGGGAGGAGTAGGTAAGTTAAATGTCTTTTTATTCCCCAAACCTTAGAGGTCACCCAACTATAAACCCTTATTTTAGCAGAAAAGAAAACTGAGGTTCAGCCAGGAAGGGATCTGTTGAAGGTCACACCTTATCTGTAAAATCATTTAAACCTTCCCAGTTCTTCTTCTGAGATGCGTTTATGCTGATTCAGTTTATGTGTCACATTAGCTAGGCCATGGTATCCAATATTTAATCAAGCCTCATTCTAGATGTTTCTGTGAAGGTGCTTTTAATTTTTTTGATTTATTCAATTTTATTTTATGTGTATGAGTGTTATCCTATGTGTATTTAAGTGCATCAAATGCATACAATGCCCCTAGAAGCCAGAAGAGGGAGCTGCATCCCCCAGAACTAGAGTTATGAGACAAAAATAAGCTGCCATGTGGGTGCTGAGAACCAAACCTGGGTTCTCTGCAAGAACAGTTAGTGGTCTTAACTGCTGAGCCATCTCTCCAGCTTCAATGAATGTGTTTTTTAGATAAAATCAACATTTAAAATGATAGATGTTGAGTAAAGCAGATAACTACCATAAGGCCTCAACCAATCACTTGAAGAGCTTAACAGAGAAAAGACGACAACCTCCCAGAAGCAGGGGCTAAAGATGTAACTTAATCAGTAGAGTACTTGCCTAGCATTCATGAATTCCTCAGTTCCATCTGCAGCATCTCATAAAGCAGGCATGGTAGTACATACCTGTCATCCTAACACTCAAGAGATTGAGGCAAGAGGATCAGAAGTTCAAGGTCCTCCTTAGCCACATAAAGAAATCTAGCTCAGCCAGACTACATGAGACCTTGTCTTAAAACAAAACAAAAGTGGGCTGAAGAGATGGCTCAACAGTTAAAAGTGTATACTGTTCCTTCGGACCCACATTCAGTTGAGTTCCCAGCATCCATGTTGGGCTGCTTACAACCAACCTCCCATAAGTAAAGTAATAAAAATCTATCTTAAAATACTACACAAAAAATTAAATGAACTTTGGCTCGAGATTAGGACAGAATTTTCAACAGTTCCTGAAATGGCTCCAAACATACTTCTGCCATTTTGAACTACACATTTTTGTGAAACAGTATTTCTAGTACTATTTTTATAAACTTAAAAAAAAATTATTTTATGTGTGTGTTATGCCTGCACGTATGTAAGTGTGCCTGTTTCATGCAATGCCCGTAGAGGCCAGAAGAGGACATCAGATCCCTTGGAACTGGAGTTAGCTGCCATGTGAGTGCTGTGATTTGAACTCAGGTCCTCTGCAAGAGCAGCCAGTGTTCTTAACTGCTGAGCCATCTCTCCAGCCCCTGTAGCACTAGCATAACAGTATACTATCAGGCTTCTCAGTGTGTGCTTTCTGTGTAAGCATGAGACCCTGAGTCCAGAGCCACAGCACCCAAAGAAAAAGCTGAGTGAGACACCTTTAATCCCAGCACTTGGGGGGCAAAGGCAGGCAGATCTCTGTGAGATCAAGGCGGGTCGGTTCAGGCCAGCTAGGGCCACAGTGAGACCCTGTCTTTAAAAGAAAAGACAAAAACAAAAGAAACAAAAATGGGAGGGAAGTGTGACTGAATTATTTTTGTTTGTTTTATTTATTTGTGTTTAGACAAGGTCTCACGCTCCTGGGCTGGAGTCAGACTTGCTCTACAGCTGTGGATGACTTTGGACTCTTGACTCTTCTGCCTCCTTCTCAAGCACTGAGAGCACAGCCTATGCGCCCACACCTGGCTTTTACTTTACTGTTTTCTTTTCTTTTTTTTTTTGCTTTTTCACATAAAGTTTCAGCAAGTTATCTAAGTGGGCCTTGAACCCACTCTGTAGCCCAGGTAGACCCTGAACTTTTTTATTTTTCCTGAGACAGAGTCTCTCTCTAGCTCCAGCTGGCCTGGAAGTCACTATGTAGACCAGACTGGCCTCAATCTCAGAGCTTCGTCTGCTTCTGCCTGCTTGGTGCTGGGATTGAAGACGTGCGCTGCGCCCGGCAGACCTTGAATTTTTGACCCTCCTGCTTCAGCCTCCTACATAGCTTGATTTACAGGTGTCGGCAGGCTTACAAGCAAGGTTTACACTGGGGTGTTTATTTATTTTTGTTTTGGAGGGCAGGGTTTCTTGTATCCTAGGCTATCCTGGAACTTACTGTGTAGATGAGGATGATGTTGAACTTCTGATCCTCCTACCTCTACCTCTGGAGTGCTAAGATTATGAGTATGAACTACAGAGGTCTCTGTAAGTCTCCCTTGGGCATCAGTGTTTTTGCAGGGATGGTATCAGAGTTCATTACTAGAGAGATTTTTTTGACTCTGGCAGTCTTCTTTCCTATGGTCAGTTGAAGTTTCCACTGGAAATACAAACTAACTTCAATAAGCTGTAGCCAGGGGTTAGAGAGATGGCTCAACAGTTAAAAGTACTAGCTACTCTTGCAGAGGACCCAGGTTCAGTTCCTAGCACCCATACCATTGCTCACAACTGTTTGTAATTCCAGCTACAGGGTATTCAGTGCCCTCTTCCGGCCTCTGTAGGCATTGCACACATGTGGTTCACAAACATACATGCATGCAAAACACTCAAACATATAAATTGGTTTTGTTCTGTTTTTGTTTCTGAGACAGGGTTTAACTATGTAGTCCTGGCTGGCCTGGAGCTCATTACATAGATCAGGCTGACCTCAGATTCACAGAGGTCTGCCTGACACTGCCTCCTGAGTGCTAGGATTAAAGGTGTGCACCACCGTGCCCAGCTAACATAAATAAATCTTACTAAGCTATAGCCAGAAAGAAAGCATTTTCTTGCTTGCTTTAAAATTAATGTTTTCTTTGTTTATTAATTTATTTATATGTATGTGTCTGTGTGTGTATTAGTGTGTGTGTGTGTGCACATGTGTGTATGCATGAGACTGCACATTCATGGAGGCCAGAAGAAAGTGTGTTGGGTGTCCTCTTTTGTTTACTCTTTGTCTATCCTCCCCCCCTTTAAAAAAATTTTATTCTTAAAAATGTGTGTGTGCGTGTGTGTGTGTGTGTGTGTGTGTGTGTATGCCATGTGTGTATAAGTCAAGTGCCCTCGGAGGCCAGAAGAAAGAGTAAGATTCCCTTTGGAGATCAAGTGACAGGCAGTTTTGAACCCCCGCTCCCGCATGTGGGTGCTGGGAGCTGAATTCGGGTCCTCCGAAAGAACAGCAAGAACTCCTAACTGCTGGGCAATCTCTCAAGCCTCTCCACTTATTATTTTTGAGGCAGGGTTTCTCCCTGAACCTGGGACTCCTGTTTTCTTGCCTAGGCTAGTCTCCGCATGCCCTCAGAGCTGGGGTTACGTGAGTGCCCAGGATATCTGACTTGCAACATGAATGCTGGGATCTGAAGTATGATCCTTAAGATTGCACAGCAAACACTCTTAACCACTAAGCCATCTATGACGGCTAATCTTGGGTGTCAACGTGAATGGATCAAGATTAACTAACATGAGAGAGATCTTCTTAACTGGATCATTTGAAGGTGGAAGATTCACCCTAAATGTGTGCATTGCTTTCTGATGGCAGCCTGTACAAAAGGCCACGGCAGCAGGGAGCTCAGCCCTTTTGCCACTTGCCTTCTCTCTCACTGGTGAATTGTCTTGCTACTGTGACCTGTTTCTTTGGACTCTGGCATAGACTGAAGACTACTGGATTCTCAGCCTCTCCAGTGCAGCCTTTGTTGGACTACTGGAACTCTATCCTGTAAGCTAATCTATTAATACAAAGATTCATTCTATGGATTCTGTTTCTTTAGCGAACCCTTTGCTTGTTTTTGAGATAAATTCTCACTCAGTAGCCCAGGCTGGCCTCCAATTTGCCCTAGTTTCTTAAATGCTGGGATTACAGGTATGTGTTATCATATAGGGCAAGCCTATAATCCCAGCAATTAGGAGGTGGAGGCAAGAGATTCAGGAGTTCAAGGTCATCTTCAACTACATAGTGAGTTTGAGGCCAGCTTGAGCTACATGAGACCCTGTTTCAAAAAGGGGAGGAGGGTGCTAAAGAGATTGCTTAGTGGCTAAGAGCACTGGCTGCTCTTGCAGAGGCCCTGAGTTCAATTTCCAGCACCCGCATTGTGGCTGACAACTATCTATAACTCCAGTTCCAGGGAATCTTCTGGCCTCCCTGGACATTGCACACATATGGTGCACTTGTATACATTCAGGCAAAACACTCTCTTACACATAAAATAAAAATGAGAGAAAAATATTTCAAAAAGCTTTTGTGAACATGGATTCTCTGAATCTCAGCCCTGTTACTCTACATGGTACATCATCAAAGAGTAACTAAAGATAATTAGGGGATTAGGGCAGAAAGGTTATGAAGATAGTAACTATGACCATGAAAAAAAACTCTAACTTCAGGAGACAGATCTTCATGAGACTGAGGCCAGCCTGGTCTATGTAGTCAGTTCAAAGCCAGCTTGGGGCTAACAGGAAGACCCTGTCTCCAAAAAAGAAAAAAATCTAACTTTTTAATTGTGTGTGTGTGTGTGTGTGTGTATGATACATTTGGGTATGAATACACAATCCCACTGCATGCCTGTGAAGGTCAGAAGACAACTTTACAGAGTCAGTTCTCTCCTATCTTTAAGTGGGTCCTGAATGTCAGCTCTGGCAGTCAGACTTGTATAGCAACAGCCCAGACATTGTGTGTGTGTTGGGGGGGATGTATGTGTATGTGCCAGGGCTTGAACCCAAGGCCTTCTATGCTTACCTGTACCCTCAGTTCTTAACTTTGATTCAGGATTTACTATGTTAGCTGTTACTTTTTCTTTTTAGGACTGAAGATCAAACTCGGGGTCTTGTTCATTCTAGGCAAGCCCTTGACCAGAGAAACAGCCCCAGCATAGCTGTTAGAAATGATGATTCTTTGTAGATAATCTAAAATCTATTTCTTCACCTCAGTGCAGACAATCACCACTTATGAAATATGAGTTTTATAACAACAATGCATTTCTAAGAATTGGTCCGAAAATGCTAGTATAGAGTTGACTGAGGGGCTGGAGAAATGCCTCAGTTAAGAACACTGGCTGTTCTTCCAAAAGACCCAGGTTTGATTCCCAGCACCCACACGACAGCTGATAACTGTCTGTAACTCCAGTTCCAAGAGATCTGATGTCCTCTTCTGACCTCTGTGGGCTTTGCACGACATGGGTGCACTTACACACATGCAGGCAACACACATACACATAAAAATAATAAGTGAAAATTCTGAAAAAAGAATTGATTGAATGACATTAGGTGAATCCCACAAACATGCTGAGCCAGGGCTCAGTGCCAGAGCATCTGTCATGTGCCTCCAATTCCTAGGATCACAAAACAACCAAGCTCCCCAAACAAATCTTGGACCTTGCTTTCTTCATCTCTAAAAAGAGGTGGTGCATACCCTTAGTCCCAGGACTTGGGACTAAAGGCAGATCTTTGTGAGATGGAGGCCAGCTTGGTCTACACAGGGAGCTCTAGACCCACTGGGGCTACAGGAAGACCCTGTCAAAAAAAGACCAAACAAAGAAAAAGAAGGAGCTGTAGAGAACCCAGGTTCGATTCCCCGCACCCACATGGCAGCTAACAACCGTTCATAACTTGGTTCCAGGGGAATCAGATGACCTCTTCTGAGGTCTGAATTGCATGGCACAGCTGCACACACATATGTACAGGCAATACACTCATACACATAAAGTAAAAATAATAAATAAATAAATATTTTAAAAAGAAAAAGAAAAAAAAGAGATTTAGATTGAACAACCTGTAAACTTCAACTCTAAAATTCCTCTTTTTAACTATTTTTTTATTTATGTGTATGTTTTGCCTGCATGTATGTAAATGTTCCATGTGCATACAGTGCCCCTAGAGGCCAGAAGAGGGTGTCAGATCCCCTGGAACTGGAGTTATGGATGGTTGTTAACTGCTGTGTGGGTGCTGGGAACTGAACCTGGGGTCCTCAGAAAGAGCAGCCAGTGCTCTTAACTACTGAGCCATCTCTTTAAACCCAACTTTAAAATTCATATTTTGGGACTGGGAATGTAGCTCAATTAGTAGCAGACCTCCTTATCATGTAGGAAGCCTGGATTTGAGCCCCAGTACCATATTAAACCAGGTGTGGTGACAAATGTTTACAATCCTAACACTTGAGAGATTGAAAGAGAAGAATCAGTTCAGGAAGTTTAGATCATTCTCAGCTTCACGAGACCTTGTCTTTAAAAATATTTAAATAAATTAAATTCTTGTTTGCTGGTTGCTTTAAAACAGGGCAGTGCAATACCACATTCTTCCAGCAGAGGTCATAAGTCCCCTAAAGCTCAGGTCAACCATCCTGGTTAGGGTGTTCTTTGGAAGTTGCTGTTTTCCACGTCATTTAGCTTAGTCACGTACTTCGTGCTTCTGCTATCTTTGTCAGATATAAACCTTTCCTCCCTGGTGGAAAGAAGTAAGTTGCTTGGCAGAGGGGTTTTATACCCAAGGTAAATGTAAATAAAGAAGCTTATTTCAGCAAATTCCAGTCCATCAAAACTTCTTTGTTGTTTTTGGTTTGGGAGGCAAGATCTCTCTATGGAGCCCAGGCTGGACTAGAACTAGTGGTCCTTGATGCTTAGTCAGTCCATACTGGTATTAAAACCCCCTCTTTAAAAAAATATTTATATTATTTAAAAATATCTTATTTATTCTTATTTTTGAATATTTTATTTATTATTTTTATCTTGTGTATATGAATGTATTGCCATACATATATACGTGCACCTATGTCACGCAATGTCTGTGGAGGTCAGAAGAAGGCACTAGATGCTCCTGGAACTGGAGTTACAGACAGTCATCAGCCTTAACCACTGATCCATCTCTTCAGCCCCCAAACTCTCTCTTTTTAACAAAGGATTCCCAAATGCTATTATATACTTAAGGATTTACCATTTTAAAAAATATTTACCTCAGAAAAATTCTTCTCTGAATGGAATTTGACCAATATTTTTTTTTCTTCTGATTTCATAAAAAATTATTTGAAAAGCTAGACATGGTGGCATATGCCTATAATTCCATCACACTGGAGATTAAGGTGTGAGGATTAAGAGCTCAAGGTCATCCTCAGCTACATAGCAAATCTGAGACCAGCCTGGGCTATAGGAGACTTTGTCTCAAAAAATAAAATAAAACAAAGACAGAAAGCAGGGTGTGGGGGACATTGGAAGACTGGTGAGCTGGGAATTCCAGGCCAGCCTAGGTAAAACAGTGATACCTCATCTCAAAAACAAATAGAACTGTATGTAAAACTACTGGATTTTGCTGTTATGTTTGTGTCGGGGCTGGAGGGGGTATTTTAATGTTTTTCTTTGTGTTGCGATGCCCCAGGCTGACTTGGAACTCGCCATGTAGCCCACCTAGAATTTAAAGCAATCCCTCTGCCTCAATCTCTCAAGGGAGTGCTAGGATTATAGGTATTAGCCACCAATCCTGGCTTCTACTGGAAATATTATTTTAAGAGGGATATATAAATATAATTAAATTTTTTTAATATTATTTCTGTGTGTGTTTGTGTGTGTGTGTGTGTGTGTGTGTGTGTGTGTGTACACATGCATGCATGTGCTACAGCAGCATGTGGATGTCAGAGAATAACTCATCTTCTTGGGCTCTTGGGAGTCGATTTGGAGCTTCTACCCTGTCCGCCTTTTCCTGCCGAGCAATAATTTTTAGTGAAAGCAAAAAAACAAACAAGGAAGAAAATCACCATGTCTTTTTTCCTTTTTCTTTCTTTTCTTTTCTTTTTCTCTTGCTCTTTTTGAGACAGGGTCTCTCTGAAGCCACAGCTGGCCTGGAACTCCCTATGAAGAACAGGCCGGCCTTGGTCTTGCAGAGATCCACTGCCTCTGCCTCCAGAGTGCTGGGTGTGTGTTAGCACATCCTTTACTTTCTTTTATTTATTTACCTTTTTCTCTTTTTCTTTTGAGTCAGGGTCTTGCTATATAACCCAAGCTTGCCTTGAACTCCTGGCCATCCCCCTGCCTCTGTCTTGTAAATACTGGATTACAAGCTTGTACCAATACATTTAAACACCATGTCTTTTTTTTTCTAAAGCTTTTCTTTGGCTATTCCAGACTAGATTCAGTGTCCCTGCTATGCCCCCGAGTCATTGTGCCTGGCAGACCTCTGACCTGACTGAAGTCTGCTGATGGCCATACAGACCAAACTGGACCCATCCTTCGTTCCAGGTTCACAGAGTACCAGAGGCAGCTTGGATGCCCAGTGACCATCACTTCTCAGCCAGTCCTTACCCAACCACCAACCCAGAATCCCCATGGATCAAGGACAATTTGTGGCCTTCTTCCTTCTCTCCAGCCTCAGATCCTGGCCTTGTGCTAGACTGCCTGTTTCCCACTCTTTGGAAGACTGTCCATGTCACGGACTCACCTTTGAGTTCTGATACTTCTCTAAAATCTATCCACTTTCTGCCCTTGCTATATTCTTTCCCTTGCTGCAGCAAGCTCCTCCAGAACAAGGCTCCTGCCTACCTCTCCTGCCATCCTACACCCATGCTCAGTCAGGCATGGTGTGGAAGATTATAAGGAGAGCCAGAAAGAGCAGAGACACCTACCTATGGCCTTCCAGAGAGAGAAGCTGTGCCATGCTGGACTTCTATGACAAGTCATGTAAGCTGCATGGCCAACGAGGCAGGCCCAGGCAGTAAGTGACCTGAACATTCCAGATCATCCATCATCTGGCCTGGCAGGGATGGAAATCTAGCAAAGATGGGGCAGAGACAGGTCACATTTCAGGGACCATCCCAAAAACCCACCCCAGAGATTATGGGCTTTCAAAGGATGCACATTCAAAGCCTAAACTGAAAAAGGAGAGGACATCTGGTTGTGGTGACAAGCCCCATCTCTGTAATCCCAGTGTTTGGCATGCTGATGTCAGAATTCTAGGTTATCTTGGACCACAGAGCTGTTTTAAAATCCTATAAAACAATAAAATGAAAGCAATGTCTCTTTTCCCTTATTCTAACCATCACTCAAGTAACAAGAAAGTGGAAGGAAGATCGGATTCAAAGAAGAACTTCCTGCTTCTGTTTGAAGATCCTCATTTCTATTGTAATAACTGTCTTGCTGAAGTTCAGCCAACCTCTTTTCTCCTCTGGCTAAAAATAAAATAAACTTAAAACAAGAAAAACAACGAACATCTCTCTTGCTGGAAAGCCCCTTTGGGAAAGTGTTAGCACTAAATATGGGGTGTTTACACACTGTATTTAAAATAACTAACAATAGCTTCCATTTATTCAAAGGACCCAGAGCCTCTGTGTCCTAACACCATCTTCCCTTTTCATAGACAGGGAAACTGAGCCCTAGGGTCGTTAACAACCTGCTTAAGTGTGAATTCCCCAGGGGGCCTGACTGCAAAACTGCTGCCTTAAACTCCTTCTGGTCTGCATATAGCAAATCCCTGCCTTGTCTGACTATTCCAGTCACACTGACAGCTTCAGACAACTTGCCTCTGGAGGGAGGCTTTGCACAAGCCTCTTTCCCCACCTGGAATTCAGTTCCTCCAGACACCAGGCTCTTCTCATTTCCTGCTCTGCAGGCCTCAGCCTGCCTGCCACCTTAACTCTGCATCTCTTCCAGTAGCCCAGGCACTCTTCCCTCACCTCATCTTCCTCCTCATCCCTTTCTGGTTAATCTGTTCTTCGTCTGTCTGTCCCACTAGAATGGAATTCTGCTGTCTCAGTTCAGTAAATCAAGGAATGAAGGAAGTAACACCGGCCAGGAGGGAGCAGATGATGGGAAAGAGGTGACACCCCTGCCCCAAGACCTCACTACTGAGGCAGGGATCTAACTACACAATGCTTGGGGAGAGGGGGTTAGTTCTAGAAGATAAGGCAGGCTCTAGGGGTGGGAAGAGAGCTATAAACACTTCCCTATTTAACCCAGAAATCTCTTCTGCTTTTCTCAGTCAGAATAAACTTCCTTCTGTGCTGGTCTGGAAGGGCTTTTCCAGTCAGCTCAGAGCCTTTTTCTGCCTCCTCCCCTTGCCTCCTGCCCACCCTTTTCTGGGTTGAGGCCCTCCTCGCTGGCCTGGGGTGGTCAGGGTTTATCTGAGCATGTGTCACTGCTTACCAAGCATTGTTTACTTTCCCTGAAACACCCTAGCTCTGGGAGCTGTCCTTTTCTTCCCTAGCTTCAGGTGCACACCTTCAGGTGGATCAAGGGCACCCAGTGAAGGTCTTGTTGGATGGGGGCTGGGGATGTGACTCAGTGGTAGAGCACATATTCTAACATAGGTGAGGCCCTAGTCTCAGCCCTAGCATAAAAGAAAAAGAAACAACAAAAACCTGTGTTGGATAATGAGAGGGGATTGGGAAGGTACCCAGAGACAAACACTGGGGGGCCAGCAGTCAGCATTACTGACGAGGCTGGCACAGTTTCGTTGGCCTTCTCCAGCTCCAAACCAGTGCCAGCCCAAGTCTTACACTGACTCGAGGCGAGCGAAGCTTGGTTGGCCCTGCAAACCCTGTGATGCTGCTGGCAGGTGGCAGGCGTCCTGTCGCTGTCAAGTCCCTGTCCAGCTCAGACAGCAAAGACACCAATAGGGTCCCTGCTTCCTCCTCCTCCTCCCTCAAGGAGGAAGCAGGCTGTTCTTCAGAGGAAGTCAGTCCTAGCAGCCGGGAGGGCGGGGCTGAGGAGGGGCCTTCCCTCTGACTCATTTTTCTCCAGGCTCTTTGTAGCTTCCTGGTAGGAGGCCTCTGCTGGGAGGGTTTCAGAAATGGCCTCTAGGCTGAGGTGGTTCCTGTCAGCGGCAGGCGGGACAGAGATACAATTAAACCTGTTACCCTCAGCAACCTGGCAAGTTCCTTTAAATTTTTAGGGACTTCAACTCTGGTAAAGCCAGGTCCGTGGCTTCAAGGCAGAGAAGAATATCAGGGGAGGGGAGATAGTTCGGTGGGTATAGGCGCTTGCAGGCAAGTCTGACTTGAGTTTTATCCCGGATCCCACAAGGTGGCAGAAGAGAACTGACTCCCAAGAGCATTCTCTGAACACCACACCTCGTCATGGCATATGCTGGAATGCATTCACAGACACACACTTATTAATTGCTTAATTATTAATATCAGGATAAACCAATGTCAAGGAGAGTTGGGTGTTTAGTTTGGTTTGAAACAAGGTCTCCCTGTAGTTCCAACTGGACTGGAACTTACTATGTAGACCAGGCTGGCCTTGAACGCACAGAGTGCTGGTTGCCTCTGCTTTTGGAGTACTGGGATTAAAGGCAAGCACCACAAAACCTGGCTTTAAAAGACATTTTTAACATATATTTCAAGCATAAGAGTTAAGGGAAAGAAGGTGCTGGGGAAGAAAGTAAGACACCAGTCAGGATGAGAGTCACATACTTCCTGGTCTTTACAATAGTCATGCAGACTCTCTTGGTGGGTTGTGAAGCTGTTCTCTTCAAAGGGTTGCTAAGGAGACCAAATGAGACCACAGGTGGTTCCTGAGAGACACCTGACAGGATTATAATAGATAAGGCAAAGCTTAAGATCAGGGGATATCATCACCGTTAACAAAGTTAATAGTCCTATTTGTGAGATTGCTAGAAAATGTCCGGGAAATGAATGAGGCTTTACCCAAGGCCATATACAGTCAGGGCTCAACTCTGGTTCATTGCTATTTTAACATAAAAATATCTAGTTATGAGAGGACTGCTATCTCTGTGTTGGCAACTTTCATAACAAATGTTAATTGTGCTGGGATTTCTGCTTCTTAGCTGGAGAGAGGTTTCATCCAGAGATTTAGTGAGGGACTCCTTTCTCTAACCATGTCTCCTAATTTTCATTTTTCTATCCTCACAAGCTTGACCATACCCAGAAAGCACTGAATGCTTCTCACTTGCTGTTTTTCCAGTTTTCATTTGCCCTTAGCAGGAAAAACTGGTCTAAACTTCATTCCCTGTGTCCCCAAAAGACATATTAGCCTGACCCAGGGGCTGTCCCCTTCTGACGGAGCAGCACTCTGTCTCTGCCTCCTGAGTGCTGCATGTGCCACTGTGTCAGACTTGTCAGTGTCTATGACTCTTCCAGATTTGATCTCCTTCTCTACAGGTCTGCATGCATGTAGAGATGGAAGGCAGGGGGACATGAAGTATGCTTAAGACATGCCCTGTTCTGGTGATACTCACATCCTTCTTGCGAGGGGTATCAGTCAGGCCCAACCCACAAGTTAGCAGCATTGATGGGGCTGGGCTTATAATCAGCTGGGAGAGGGCTTATCTAGCATGTAGGAATCACCAGCATCACATTAACCATTTGTAGTGATAATATACTTATAATCCCAGCACTTGGTGGGTGGGGCAAGATGGTCAGGAGTTTAATTCTTCCTCAGCTATATGGAGAGTTTAAGACCAGCCTGGGCTACTTTAGACCCTATCTTTAAAAATAAAACAAAGCATTATTGAGCAGCATGTGGGAACCTGTATGTGGTCTCTCAATCAGGGCCACTCAGTTAGAATTCAAGCCTCAGTGAGCTTGATTGCCTTCACTCTAGCTTGAACTCTTCAATTTTTCTAATGCAGAGTTCTGGTTCCTGGACTTTTTTTTTTTTTTTTTTTTAAAGCCAGAGCATATCTGAGACTAGGTTTGGAGATCAAGACTGACCAGGTATAATAAAATTAATAGTCCATCAGGCTTTTGTGCTTGACTATAGTTACCACACCATCATAGGAAAAACAAGCAAAACACCCCATTAAACTGAAACCATGAACTGAGATTCTGGTGGGAGAACAGGAACTATGTGGAAGTCATGACATCTTCAGACCTGGTATCTCCTAGACTATTTGACAAATGCGGAGGTCCAGAGGAGAGGTGACCCGCCTAAGACACTGGGTTGGTTCTGACAAAATAAGGCTAAAGTACATGGTTCCTTCTCTAAGTTCAGTGCACATCCCATACCGCCTTCTTCAACCGGAGGATAGCCTGCCACAGAGTCACGTGAGTACCTGAGTGATCCTCACACGTTTGTCAACTGTACTCCCAGTGAGAACTACCAAGAACCAAGCCAGGGGCTCAATACTGGCATAGCTGTCGTATTTCCTAATTCTAAACCATAGACTTAAACTATGAATTCAGCAGATGATATGTCAAAATATAAACAGGCAGCTCACAGACAAGGCCTGAGAATGAGGTTCAAAGTTGAGAACAAAGCCACCCATGGAACCTCATCTATCATGAGGCCTCGATGTGCTCTTCAACCAGCTGCTCTGTGGCTGTTCAGCTCTACTGAACTTCCCACCGCCCTCAGGGGGTATTTGTAGAATTCCTGTCCCACTTCATGGCCTCCCCCAAAGTCTGATACAGATCCCTCTGATGGCCCAGCCTGGCTCCTATGCCCATGCACTACTTAGAAAGCGAGGCTGGAAAATGAGGAAATTGGACATTTTCAGTTTTCCTAAAAGATGGACACCCCTTCCCAATAAAACCATATATAGTAGGGAGATCTTCAGACCTAAGAAAGGGGTTCAAATGCTAGGTGGACCAACCCAAGAAGATAAATGCTCTCCACCTATTGGCCCTGGGTACAAGAAGGTTGGGTGCTAGAGCTGGACAGAGGGAGGAGATGCCTCGGTAGGGACAGGGGACAGGTAGGTCTAGCCTTCATATGCACCACTTTGTGACACTGGAACGAAGAGGCAGCTCTCCACTCACCCTGCCTCCCCAGGATGAGAAGGGCCAAACATAAGTCATATGCTTGGGGAAATTGCAACACAGACAGTGAAATTGAGAAATCAACACTAAATATTTAGAGGGAGGAAGCCAGAGGCTGTTGTCTCCAGTGCTGGGTTAAGAGAGACCAAGGGAAGTCTCAGAGAAGAGGGGGAAAGAGACTCCTGTGGTAGGGTAACTGTCCTGAGTCCCAGGCTCTGAACTCTTGTAACCTGATCTTGCATATCCAGAGAAAGGGAAACCTTACAATCCGGATCACTTGGGGTCTTGGAGGGTCAGTCATTACTGTTACATTCTTTGGGTCCCTCTCCCCTTCTTTCTAGACTCTTCTGGAAGCAGTAAGAGTCACAGACCTGGTAAGGGTGGCCCGACTGGCTCCGCCCACCTCTTGCTTTCCTTCAGTTGCAATCAGCTCCAGCTGGCCTCCTCCAAGCACAGAAGTGAAGGAGTCAGCCCTTCAGGCCCAGGGCTTTCCCAGCTGCCTCTGGTTAGGCAGGTGGGCTTAACTCTGGCTATGAATTTTTTGTTTGTTTTGCTGGGCGGGGATGTAACCTAGAGAGCAAGCCCTACACCAATGAGCCACACCCGGCTCCCCCATTCTGGGTGTGGTCCGGGGAAGCTAGCTGTTCCCTGTATCACCTAAGCCACACCCTCGCTCCCAGCCCTGGTGGGGAATGAAGCAGCTATAGGGATGTACATGTACTCTATTCCACAGCTCTCAGTAGTTCAGAACTCAAATGGAGGATAAGGGATGAACTTTGCTAACAGTAGATTTGTACTTGACCTGAACTTGACCTGTGTTCTGTGTGACATTCCTCCTTGTATCTCTAGGACAGAGGAGGACTAAATGAGTATCTACATCAAGGCAAGTGATACCCACCCAGAGCAGGATTCTGTACTCCAACATCGCTTGTTTTTACTTCCCAGTGGTTCCTTCCCAGAGCCCCAGATGTGCTTTCCTGTTCTCTGCCTCACAGGAGGGACAACCCCAGTGTCCTGTCCATGCGGAAGTGGGGAAAGGCCCTCCCTGCCAGCTTCCCACAGACTGATGCTGTCCATGTGGACCGGCTGCCAGTCCACCCTGGACCAGCCCTCCCTGATACTGAGCTAGCTGGAGATGTGTCAGGCCCAGGCTTGGGTGCTTTCTCAGATGTTATAGAAAAGAAAACACCAGTCTGCTAGCTGTGTGGATTCAAATCACTAGGAAGATAAACTGACTAAGGCAGGCGAGAGCAAGCTCTGCCTGGAAACAGGAAGACAGCTGGCTGCTGGGCTTTATTTACTTATCATTTCATAAACCCATACAATTCACCCATTTCAAGTGGACAATCCAGGGGCTGAGGGTGTAGGTCAGTGGTAGACATGCCTGTAACATGTGTGAGGCTCTGGTTTCAACCCTCTGACACCACCCAAAAAGATGATTTTTCACTCTGTTCAGAACTGTGTGGCCATCATTGCAAACAATTTTAGAACATTTTCATCATCCACTAAAGAAATACCTTGCTTCAGTTGGGTGTGGTGGCACAAGGCTGCAATTCCAGGACTGGGGACAAGGAAGGAGGAGATTCAGAGGTAAAGCCCAGTCTAAGCTGCAAGGTGAAACCTTGTCTCAAAAAGCAAAGGTATGGGGATGAGAAATGCTGTGTCCTAGAGCAGTCACTCCCTGTTCCTCCCACTTTTATCTTTTCAGTTCTTGGCAGCCGTTAACACACACTCTCTTTCTCTCATAATATAATACATAGTCTTTTGTGTTTTATTTCACTTAACATAATGCTCTCATGGTTCATCAATATTGTAGTTCATCAATTCAGTACTTCATTCCTTTTTATTGTCAAATAATCCTCTGCATGGACGTACCACACTTTATCAGTTCATCAGTTGACAGGCATTTGGGCTGTTTCCTTGACTGATCTTAAACTTGCTATTTAGCAGAAACTCGTCTCAACCTCTTGCTCCTGCTGCCTCCACTTCCCAAGTGTTGGGACTGCCGGCTTGGGCCAGCACGACGAGCTTTTGTTGCTACAGTTATTCTATTTTTTTTGTGTTGCTTTGGGATATTTTGTTTGGTTTGTTTCTTTGTTTGGGATTGGGTCTCCCAGGCTAGGAACTTGCTATACAGATCAGGCTGGCCTTAATTTCACAGAGCTCTGTCTGCCCTGTCTCCAGAGTGTGGCAATTAAAGGTGAATGCCACCATGCCCGGCTTGTGTCATGTTTTTGTTGTTGTTGTTTGTTTTTGTTTTTTAAAATTCGTTTGTTTACCTTGTTTTGTTTTGTTGCAATGAGGATCTCAGGTAGCCTAGGCTGGCCTCAAAGTGATGGCCACTCTGCAATCAAGGGTGACCCTGAGCTCCTGATCCTCCTGCCTCTCGTATGTCCCCACTGCCCCACTCATGGGTGGGGATTTAAAAGTGCATACGGTAACTAAGTCATGCAGGAAGGGGAAGGGATGTGTAGAAGGCATGTTGGAGTATGGAGAAAGAGGTGCTCCGTGCGGTCAGAAGGTGGGTCATTGAGATGGTGCTGTGGACAGGGGCAGGGACAGCGCATTAAAGTTCATCCCTAGCAAAAAGCTTCAGAATTGAGTCAAGCTGTTCCCTCAGTTCTCCAGGGCTATACCGGGCCCTTGACCAGCCCAAAGGCAGGCTCACATACAGGCTAGGCACAATCCTGCTTCCTGGGAAAGGTCAGCAGGAAGGTCGGGGTGCCTGAGAAGAGGGGTAGGAATCACACCAAAAAGAGGATTGGTGAGGAGAAGAGAGAGGACACTGGAGATGTGCTGTGTTTACATGTCCTTCCGGTTTGCCTCCTGTCAACAGACTTATAATGAGTAACTCAATGAATGACGGCAGAGGCTGAGCCTTTGGTGTTAAACAGGTATTCCTCTTCAGCCCTCAAGTGCCTAAACACATCCCAGTGCCCAGAACCCTTGTCCTCTGGGAAACTAGAGGGAAATCAATGGCGGCAGTTTCCTAGAAGCTCCAGGAAAACTGCCAGCTGGACATGCCATCTGTCCCTGCAGGGCTTGACCTGCTGTCCCAGGTGTGGGAACAGTGGCAGACAAGCTGTTCCCCAGGCAAGCCACTGACTCCCCTTCACATAGCTTCCACCAGGAAGAGAGGCAGCCCCTCATGGAATGAATATTCCCGAGTCAAGTCATTTCCAGATTTGGTTAATTTACCAGCAAAAATGCCTCATCAAGGACTTAGAGTCTTTTGTCTTCTTGACTATTAAGATTTTTGAGTTTTGCTAATGCGATAAACAACTTTATTGGAATTTAAAATAAAAATCCCCGGGGCAAGCAAGCTGTAAATCTAACAGCATTCAGGAGGAGAAAAAGGGAGATGGAAAACAACCGTGCAGTGAAGCCAGTATGGGGTCAGACATGTGGCAGACTGGAAGTTACGTGGTGGGGAGGAGGCTTTAGAGAAAGAGCAAGGACACCCAAAATGTTGGGAAGCCCAAAGTGCTAAGGAAAGCAAATTTAGAAAAGAGATCCAAGACTGGGTGTGGTGGCACATGCCTTTATTTCCAGCACTCCAGAGGCAGAGTCAGGTGAATCTCTGTATGTTCTAGGCCAACCTGGTCTACTTAGCAAGTTCCAGGACATCCAGGGCTACATAGTGAGACCCTTAAAACAAACAAACAAACAAACAAACAAACAAAAGACCTCCAAGTAGACTGGATTAAGAAATTGAGGGTAAGGTGCTGGCGCAGCAGTTAAAAGATTGTATAGTTTTTCCATAGGACCTGAGTTGATTCCTAGAACCCAAGTCTGGCAGCTCATAATCACCTATAATTTCAGTTCTAGGGAATCTCATGTCTCTGGCTTCTGTGGCCAATATTTGTGTATACACACACACACACTCACATATGATTTTAAAAAGCTAGGCATGGTAGCATATGCCTATAATCTCAGCATTTAGAACCTGAGGCAGAGGTTCATCATGAGTTTGAGGCCAGACTGGGCTACAGAGTGATACTGTCTCAAAAAGCTACCACAAAATAAAAAACAAACACCAAAACCATCATGGAGGCAAACCTGGAATCCCAGTCCTTGGTAGGTAGAAGCTGCAGGATCAGAAATTCAAGGTCACCCTCAGCTATCTAAAGAGTTGAGGGTGTGGTGGCTCAGGTCTTCAGTCCCAACACTCAAGAGGCTGAGGTAGAATTGCATTGAGCTTGAGTCCAGTCTGAGCTACCCAGAATGCATAAGACCTTGTCTTAAAAATTTTAAACCCTGGGCTGGAAAGATGGCTCGGTCGTTAAGAATACTTGCTGTTCTTCCAAAGGACCCAGGTTCGATTCCCAGCACCCATATGGAAGCTAACACTCATCTATAACTCCAGTTCCAGGGGATCCAACACCCTCTTCTGGCCTCTGCAGGCACTGCACACAGATGGTACACTTACATACATGCAATATGTATTCATACACATAAAATAAAAATTAAAAACAAAAAACCAGTAAAACCCAAAGCAGCCAAAGAACAAAAACCCAGTTCCTATCAGGCATGTGGCGCATATCATCATTAATCTCAGGAGGCAGAAGCAACTGGGTGCAGGAAAGCCTGCTCTACTTGGTGAGTTCTAGGCCTGGGGCTATGGAGACTTTGTCTCAAGAAAATAAATAAACAAACAAATAAATAATTCACAGTTCTTATCTCCTAAAACAAACTCTGAATAAAACCTCTAAAGATCCTCTCTACTGAGCAAAATTCTGTCAAGTTCTGACCAGAGCAGAGTGTTTAAGGTGGATGCATCTGGCCTGATGTGGCTTCCCTGGGAGCAAGCTGCCTCTGTTTCAATTTCTACTAAAAGAAGAATGCATAAGCCTTTCTGGACCAGCGCTGCCCCATAGCATTTCCCATGATGTGGATATGTTCATTATCCTGTTCATCCAAGAAGGGGGGGAATAGTCATGTTGACCAGTGAGCATTTGAAATATGGCTGTTGTAACTAAGGAACTGAATTTTTATTAAATCTTATTTAATTACATTTATTTCATTTTTAGTTTTAAATTTTATTTGTGCTGGGATGCCCAATTGGGCTCAGATTTTAATAAAAACAAGTAAGAAGCCCAGTTGGCCACAGTGGCACATACCTGTGATCCCAGAACTTGGGAGAGATAAGCAGGAGTTTAGGACTTCAAGTTTAGCACTGGTTGCACCAAGAACCTGTTTTGAAAATAAGTAAAATTCTTTTTTAAAAAAATATTACTTTTTAAAATTTTATGTGTATGAGTGTTTGGAAGTACATGTATGTAAGTGCATCCTGTGAGTATCTGGTGCCTGTGGAGGCTGGAAGAGGGCAGGTGGTTCTGAGATGCCTGATGTAGGTGCTAGAAATCAAACAGTCATCTGAAAGAGCAGCATTTGCTCTTAATCTTTGAGCTGTCTCTCTAGCTCCCCCAGTTTCTTACTTAAGCATATACTAATAGGCGTGGTGATGACCCTTGGGAGGCAGAGACAGGTGGATCTCTATGAGTTCGAGGCCAGTCTGGTCTACATAGTGAGTTCCAATCCAAGCCAAACAGGGCTATGTAGTGAGATTCTGTCTCAAAAAAAAAAAAAAAAAAAAAAAAAAAGACAGATAAGCAAATGGACAAACAAAAGTACAAAAACATATACTCTCTATTAGAATGAAAACTAACCCCACACAGTTTTGTACACAGCTCTTCATAGCAACACCATTTGTAATGGAAACAACTGAAGGATCTATGCACAGGTAAAGTGGATAAACAAATTGTGTTACATCATACAGTAGTATATTATTCACCAACAAAAAGAAAAAAAATCTCACAAGGAGAATGAATCTTTTTTTTTCCCCAAAGGCAGAGGGGTCAGGGGATATTTACAGGAGCACATCTCTCCCTCCCCCAGCAAACATGAAGTGCCCAGAGAGCCTCAGGGAGAGGCAGGGTCCTGGGAGGCTGTCCCTGCTCCATGATGGAATGCTGACAGGCCCAATCTTGTGCAGGTCTTGTACAGGTAATTATCACTTCTAAGAGCTCAAGAGTTTGCAACCTTGTTAAGTCTGGAAGACTTTTCCAATGTTCCACCCCTTCCTCAAGCTTTTACATTCTTTCTGTCCCTCTTCAGAGATGTTCCCTGAGCCTTGGCAGAAGTGATAAATATGTCCATTTAGGGTTGAGTACTCAACAATTACTTACCCTTAGCAATTTGACCACCCACGGGTCTCTGTAGTAAACAGTCACCCAGTGAAAACATATACACACAAACCACATGCACACACACACACACACAATTTTTAAAAAATTGGCTGACAAGATGGCTCAGCAGATAAAAGCATTTACCATGCAAGCCTGATGTCTTGAGTTTCAGCCCCAGGACCCATGGAGAAAGGAGAAGATTGACGACCCCCCAAGGTTGTCCTCTGACCTCTACATCCACTTCACGGTACATGTATGTATACATTCACACACACCACCACCTCCACCATCACCACCACCATCCACATGCAAACACAATCAATCAATCAATCAATCAATCAATAAATCAATCAATAAATAAATGTAACAAAACTTTATTCCGCAGGGTGTGGTGGTGCACACCTTTATTCTCAGCACTAGGGAGGCAGAGGAAGGTGGATCTTTGTGAGTTCAAGGCCAGCCTGGTCTACAAGGCGAGTTCTAGGCCAGCTGGGGCTATAGGAAGATCCTGTCTCAAAAAGACCAAAGGGGGGAAAAAAAAAACTTATTCTACTCCCATACACATATGGATAACACTAATTGAATTTACTGGGTTATTTAAAAGGAGGAGGAGGAGGAGGAGGAGGAGGAGGAGGAGGAGGAGGAGGAGGAGGAGGAGGAGGAGGAGGAGGAGGAGGAGGAGGAGGAGCTGCGGCAGCAGCCAGGCATGGTGGAAGCAGAGGCAGGCAGACAGATCTAGATCTAGATCTGTGAGATCTAGGTCAGCCTGGTCTACACAGCAAGTTCCAGGTCACCTGGTGTTACAGTGAGACGCTGTCTCAAGGGAGGGAGGGAGGGAGGGAGGGAGGGAGAGAGAGAGAGAGAGAGAGAGAGAGAGAGAGAGAGAGAGAGAGAGAGAAAGACATGAAGTTACCAGGAGGAAATGTGGAGGGAGAAGGTGGGGTTAGCTGAGATTATATTTCATTGTACACCCAAGAATAATAAATAAATAAAAGCTTTTGAAAAGGTAGGGAAAAAAATCCAGCAATTTGATGCAGAGGCGACCTCAGTGCTGGCAGCTGTGGCGCACCCTCCTAAAGGTCCTGCAGTTCCTTCCACCACTGGGTCATTTTGTTTATTAGAGTCTGGTGTTCACCCGGAACTGAAGGTTGGCGAGAACAAAAGCACACAAGAGGCTCCTACAAACCTTCCCTGTCCTTGTGACCTTTGAGGGGCCTGCTGGGAAATGGAAGGCCTCACTCTGCTTCCTGAGAACACCAGAGCAGGGGGAATTTTCAGCTGGGTGTTAGTTTTGGGAAGTGTTCAGATTTCTCTAGCTGATGTATTTTCCTCTAACACTGCAAGAGAAGATGAACTTGCATTTGGTCAGCAAAATGCCAAACTATTTCACATTATCCAGACATGATGGCAGTGTGTGTGTGTGTGTGTGTGTGTGTGTGTATCAATGTGTATAGGTATTTATCAGATAATAAACGATCCCAGCTACTTCTAACAAAAGCCCATTAAAAGAGAAGTATGATCCTGGATTGAATGACATAGCTGGTCTAGGTGGATTAAAAACAAAATCTCTGTAAAGTTTTTGTGTTACCCATCACCAACCTATTATGTACATAAAGTGCTTTGTTTTAACAAAAACAAGAAAAAGGAGGGAGACAAAATTAGGAATACTTTGCTTTTCTGGACTTTAGGTCATTACTTGACTAATAATAAAACTATATCAATTTTAAATATTTTATTTATCATTCTTATTTTATGCATATGAGTGTCTGTATATATGTAAGTGCACCCATGTTGTACAGTGCCCAAGGAGGTCAGAGGAGGGCATTGGATCCCCTGGCATTGGATCTCCTGAAATTACAGGAGGTTGATAGTTACCACATGGGTGCTGGGACTCAAACTTGGGTCTTCTGGAAGAGTAGCCAGTGCTCTTAACCACTGGGCCATCTCTCCAGCCCCTAGATCAATTTCAATAGCAACATATTACTAAGTATATTTAAAAATGTTAAATCTAATGCCAAAAGGGGAACTATATCAAATGAAGTCAATTCTGAAGTTCATTCAAATTATTGTCAGGCACCTTATAATAAATCCAATCATGATTACTTTAGCGATATCATCGAGTAAGTTTTGAATCTTTCAGTTGTTTAAGCTACCCTATCAAGAGTGTTCTAAAAAACTCGAGCAAGGGGGCACAGCTGCAATTATAGCACGTGGGAAGTGGCAAAAGAAAAGAGTACTCTGAGCCAACCACACCTGTGATCTCAGCATTCAGGAGGCAGAAGGATCGATGAAGGCTTGAGGCCATCCTGGATTACATAATGAATGCATTTTAAGCCAGTCAGGGCTACCTAGTAAGATGCTGTTTGAAAAAAAGAAAAGGTTATTCTGTTGATTGTTATCAAACATTGCTGCCTTTCCTTCTCAGTATTTCCCAAACTTCTCTGATGACAGGAGTCACCCGAGAACGCGTGGGTACCACTGTTCTGAAGGATCTGGTGCCCAGTGTGGCAAAGAACAACTTGCACCTGCTAGGGTGGTTGTTCTCAACTTTCACTCTTTGCTCTCAACAGAAATAATGGAGAGAAAGAGCTAGGCCACAAAGGCTAGTGAGCTGGGCAATGCAGACATTAAAGACAGATGCTTCCTCCCTGAAGTCAGAGAGAATTGTTAGGTAAGAGAAAACCCAAATCCATTGATTTGTACATTCCTTCTGGTGGAAATGAATGGACAGACTCTCGCTTCTCTTGGTGTCCTGGAAACACTTAAAATTAACAAAATAGGCCACCCCCTTTCTTTCTTTTCTTTCTTTCTTTTTTTTTTTTTTTTTTTTTTTTGGTCTTTTTGAGGCAGGTTCTCTCTATAGCCCCAGCTGGCCTGAAACTCATTACCAGGCTGGCCTTGAATTCACAGAGATCCACCTGCCTCTACCTCCTGAGTGCTGGGATTAAAGGCAAGCACCTAGTCATAGACTAGGCCTTTTAAATTTTTGTCATTTTTATTTTATGTGTATTAGTGTATTGCCTGCAAGTGTTTAAGTGTACCCATGTTGTGCAATGCCTGCAGAGGTCAGAAGAGGGCATTAGACTCTCCAAGAACTGGAGTTATGGATGGTTGTCAGCCACCACGTTGGTTCTAGGAACCAAACTCCAGTCCTCTGCAAAAGCAATCAGTGCTCCCTACCACCAAGCCATTATCTCCAGTACCCCAAACAGGCCTTTATTAAAGAACACACACTTCAAAACAAGAAAGAAATATATACTAACATAAACTATACTTTTTGTAATGTGTTTTCTTTTTTTGAGAGAAGGTCTCAGGATAAAAGTCAGGCTGGCCTTGAACTTATGGTGATCCCCCTGCCTCTTCCTCTCAAGTACTAGGGAGGAACCACCATTCCTCGTCATGCTTATTTTTATTAATTTCCAAAATATCTCTGATTCATCAACTGAACACCAACACATAAGCAATAATAATGTTCAAAACTCTTTGGTAGTTTTCTGATCTGGGTATATAAAACCATAGCTGGTTTTATATAGCTCACAGTTGGTTACTTGCCTAGCATGCTGGAGATACTAGGTTCAATCCCCAGTACAGAAAAATAAAAACTATTGCCCCATACCTCCAAAGAACCAGACGTGGCACAACTGTAATCTCAGCATGAGGCTGAAGTGGCAAGCTCTTGAGTTTGAGGTCAGCCTGGACCCTTGCCTCCATTAAAACAACAACAACAACAACAAAAAACAGCAAACAAATACTTTTAAAAGACGGTCTGAATGTTTTAAAATATTGTTATTTTGGAGATGTATTTGTCAAGGTGGGAGACTGGAGCCAGATGTGGTGGTGCACACCTGTAATCTCAGGACTAGTGATGTAGAGGCAGGAAGGTGAGGAGTTCAAGATGATCCGTGGTTCTTGGGTACATATCAAGTTCAAAATCAGCCTGGGCTACTTGAGACTCTGTCTCAAACAAAACAAAGCAAAATTTAAGACAACAGTTAAAGACTAGAACACATTTTATTTAACAGTTTGTTCTCCTGTTTATGTTCTTCAGTGTTTAAGGGGGGGCCTTAGTCCAAGGATGGAAAAGTCAGGGATGGCCGTATTTGAAGTTTCCTGAGGATGTGATCCAGCCTTCTGCAATGGCAGCTTTTCTCACATGGACAAAATCTGAAATCTGAGAAACATGACTCTCAATAAAAGATAAAGGAAAAAGCCAGGTACACGTCTTAAATCCCAGCACTCAGGAGGCAGAGGCAGGCGGATCTCTGGGAGTTCCAGGCCAACATTGTCTACATAGTGAGTCCTAGGCCAGCTGGAGCTACAGGGAGACCCTATCTCAAAAAGACCACCACTGCCACCAAAAAATAGAGGAAAAAAGTAATTCTTTTCTCTGCCTTGTTTGGTACAAGAAGTGTGTTTCTAGTTTCTTACATACATCGTGGATTCTAACCTTCACACAGTGTGCTCAGATGTAATAATGTTCACCTGCTGTACAGGACTACTGCCTTAAAAAGGGCGAACTGGGAGTTGAAGGATGGCTCAGTGGTTAAGAGCACTTGCTGCTTCCAGAGGACTTGAGTTCAGCATACATATCAGGTGGCTTATAAGTCCCTGTAATTCCAACTCCAGGGATCCAATGCCTTCTTCTGGCCTTCTTGAGCACCTCCCCACACACATGGCACACATACACACACACACGCACACACACACACACACACACACCACTCTACCACTAGATTCTTCTTTGGGGAATTTATGGTTAAACAAGGTGGAGGTGGGAAGTTCTGATGAGACAGAGAATTAAGCTGAGGTGGCCTTAATGGGACACATCCGTGCCTAACTTAGGAGAGAATGCAGACAGTTTATACAAACACAGAGAGTACAGCGGCCAGAACAGAGAGGGGAATGGAGCACACAGAAAGAGACACAGATATACAGAGAGAGACACACAGATACACAGATACACATAGATATACACACAATATGTGCCAAGAGACCATAGACACACAGATACTCAGAGAGAGATACACACACAGATACACACATACACATAGATACACACACAGACATATACATACAGTTATATGCCAAGACACCACAGACATATACACAGATACACAGCTAAACACAGAGACACGCAGATATACAGACACACATGCACAGATACACACACAGAGACACATGCATACAGAGACACACTTAAGCACACAGAAACACATGCATACTCAGATACATACACACACAGGCATGCATACATGCACATACATAGACACACAGATACAGACACAGACACAGACACAGACACAGACACACACACACACACACACACACACACACACACAAATAAGAAACACTCCACAGGGAGCAGTGGAGGAAGGAACCTTGGCTCCTGCTCTTGGTCACAGCTCTTTAAAGCCAGGCATGATTGCATACATCTGTAATCTCAGCACTTGCAAGGCAGAGGCAGAAGGATCTGGAGTTCAAGACCAATTTGGAGTACACAACGAAACCCTCTCTCAGAAAAAAAAAAGAAAGAAGATCTATTTTCTGTGTATAAGTCTTTGATTCTAGCAACCAACAGATCCTTGCCTAGAACAATAGGTAGATTAACGCCTAATATTATTCCAAGGAATCTAGGAGTAATGAGCTATAATCTCCCTATTAGCACTGGCTCAGAAAGTAGAAGGAGTGAGAAGAGTGAATTTCAGTGTGGAGAGCAAGCTCATCTTGGAGCTCGACACCTAATGAACAGGGCTCTCCAATTAGGACTCACGTCCATCTAACAGTGAGCAGAGTCTCATTTCCCAGAACTCGATTTACTGTCTTCTTTTGTTTAAATTTACTGGTTATTTTTATGTGTATGAGTATTGCCTGCATGTATGTAAGTGTACCTGTGTCATGCACTGCCCGTGGTCAGAAGAGCACATCGGATTCCCCTGGAACTGGAGTTACAGACAATTAGGCACCATGTGAGTGCTGAGAATTGAACCTGGGTCCACTGCAAGAGCAGCCAGTGCTTTTAACCACTGGGCCAATCCTCTAGCCCTACTGTCTGGGTTTTTAAAATTGGAAAAAAGTTGCAAATATCAACAGAAAGATAATATTTTTAAGGTGTTGCTAGTAAGATAGCTATTTCAAGCTTAGGTTCTTTACATCAACTTTGTTAAAAATAATATTTTGAGTCAGATGTGGTGGCATACACCTTTAATCCCAGCCCTTCATAGGCAGAGATAGGCTGATCTCTGTAGGTTCAAGGCTAGCATGGTCTACATAGAGAGTTCTAGGTCAGCCAGGGCTGCATAGTGAGACTGTCTAAAAAAAAATTTGTTTTCTTTTGTTAGCAGTCTTGACTTTGACCTAACTGACTTTGTCACTGGGCTATTAACACTTGTAGAGTTGTAAGTGGGGTCCCTGAGAGAATCAGGGTTTTTGTTGTTGCTTTTCATTTATTTAATTTAGTGTGTAGTGTGTGTGTGTGTGTGTGTGTGTGTGTGTGTATGTGTATGTGTGTGTGTGTATGTGTATGTGTATGTGTATGTGTATGTGTGTGTGTTTTCATATGTCCTGGTTCAGAGGACAGCTCTTGGGAACTGGTTCTCTCCTCCCATGGTGTGAGGTCTGGGATTGGTCTCAGGTTACCAGGCTGGCTCGGTGGCAAGCTGAACCATCTCAACTGTTTATTGTTAATTTTTGAAGCAAGGTCTCAGGCAGACTAGTCTAGCCTGGAACTCTATGTAAACTAGGCTGGCCTTGAATTCCTAATCACCTTGCTTCTAACCCAAGCATGCTGGGATCACTAGTGTGCACCACCATATCTGACTGGGTTTTTTTATTGATGGTTTTTTTCATTTTATTTGAGTCTGGATCTCAGTCTGTAGTCCAGACAGACCTTGAATTCACAGTAATCCTTCTACCCTGGCCTCCCAGGTACTGGGATTACAGGTGTGAGCACCAAGCCCAACTAGTAATTGGTTGTTTTGTTTTGTTTGGCTGTCTTTTTTTGGCAGGGTCTCCTTGTAACCACAGCTGTCCTGGAACTTACTACAGCATAGACCAGGCTGGCCTCTATCTCACAAAGGTCCTCGTGCCTCTGCCTCCTAAGTGCTGGGATTAAAGGTGTGTACCACCATGCCTGGCCTTCTTTTTTTGTCTTTGTGTGTGTGTGTGTGTGTGTGTGTGTGTGTGTGTGTGCGCGCGTGTGTAGCCTTGGCTCTCCCCTTGCTATGAACTCACAGAGCTCTACCTGCCTCTGCCTTTGGAGTGTTGAGATTAACAGTATGTACTATGTCAGTTCTTGAGGGTCTGTTTATGTAAGTTGCTACAAGACTTTGAACATTTGTCCAAACCAGAGGCCAGAGCGTCATGGGATAGCAGCTGAGCTGTGCCCTAGGGAGTGAGGTGCTTCTACAGATACTGAAGGAGATCTTTCCCTTAAGAAGTCCAAAATACCAGGGGACTGGCAAGATGGCTCAGTGTGTAAAGGTACATGCCTCCAAGCCTGATGAGCCTGGTGTGATCTCCAGGACCCTGATCCTCCCATGGTGGAAGGAGTGTTGTCTTCTGACTTCTACATAGCATTCTGTGGCACACACACACATGTGAATAAAAAGAAGTCTGAGCTACTACCATCATAGGCCTCATGGTCTTGATTCTCAGGTCATAGCAAAAGGTGACCAAAACGGGAGAAAGGGTTCCCTGTTTCAATTGCAGACCCTCATGTGGGCTTTGGGCATCCAGGGCAGCAGCATCACACGGCACCTCAAGTTTGCCATGTTTGTGACCTTGGTATATTCTGAGCAGATGTGTTTAGGCTCTTGTTCAACATCTACTCTGATGTTTTCTTTTCAGCTCCTGATGCCACACACATCTCAAATCTTCACTTGTTTGCAACAAGACTCACCACAGTGATCTCTCCCAGTAATCTTTCTCTTTCTCCTTTTCCCTTTTTATTAATTTTGTAAGTGTATTAGTTACTTTTCAGTTGCTATGCTAAAACACCATGATCAAGGCAACTTATAGAAGGAAGAGTTTATTTTTGCTTGCTATTCCAGAAGGAGAGGCCTTCAGGTAGAGGAGGCAGGACAGTGGGAGGTAGGAGTGGGAAGCAGCGAAGCACTCACATCTTCAACACGTGCAGGAAGCAAAGAGAGCAAGCCGGAAATGGGGCCAGGTTACCAACTCTCAAAGCCCTCCCCTAGTGATGTACTTCCTTTAGCAACCTCCCTAAATAGAGCTACCAACTGGGGACCAAGTTCAAATATTTGAGCCATTTTTCATTCAAACTACCACAGCATATTAGTATACAAAAATAATAGGTTTCAACTGGTTGTGGTGGTGCATGTCTTTAATCCCAGCACTTGGGAGGCAGAGGCAGGCAGATCTCTGTGAGTTCAAGGCCAACCCTTGTTACATAGTGATTCCAGGCCAGCTGGGGCTACAGGGAGACCCTGTATCAAAAACCAAAGGAAAAAAAAATCATTATGTAATGTTCTTTTGTTTTTAAAATATTTATTTTTTAAATTTTCTGTGTATGAATGTTTGGCTTGCATGTATTAAGTGTACCCACGCATGCAATGATCATAGAGGCCAGAAGAAGGTGTCTCATCCCCTGGAACTGCAGTTACAGAGGGTTATTAGTCACCATGTGAGTGCTAGAACCAAAACTGGATCCTCTGCAAGAGCAGCAAGTGTTCTTAACTGCTGAGCCATCTTTCTAGCCTGATTATTTTACTTTTAATTATGTGTCCCTGAGTGTCAAAGTATGGGTATGTGCACATGAATGCAGGTGACCAAAGATGCCAAAGGCTTCTGAGCCCCTGGAGCTGGAGTTACAGATGGTTGTTAGCTAACTGATGTGGGCATGGGAACTGAACTCTGGCCCCCTGCAGGAGCAGTATATGCTCTTAACCACTGAGCCTTCTCTCCAGCCCCCGTCTTGGCATTTTCATAAATGTGTGTTACGATACTTTGTTTTTCATCCATTCCCCTCCTCCACTGCTCTCCCTCCCCACCCTCCACCCCTGCCTGCCTCTGGCTGGTGGTTCCCTTCCTTTCCCCTGCTAGTCTCACCTGCTTCATGTCGTTGCTGCGTCTTTTCCCCACTCCCTTAAGATCTCCTCCTCCTCGCTCATGATCCCCTTTCTAGATGCATGAGCCCCCTACATATTTAAACACACACGTGTAATTTTAAATCTAGATTCTGTATGGGAGTGAATGTAATGGCCTCCTACCTGGGCTCCCTGTTGAGAAAATAAATATTTTCTCAAAAATATTTATTATTTTTATTTTATGTGTCTTAGCATACTGTCTTCACATGTGGAAGTGCATACATGTTGTGCAGTGTCCACGGAGGTCAGAACTGGAGTTATGGAGAGTTGTTAGCCACCATGTAGGTGCTGGGAATCAAACCCATGTCCTCTGCAAGAGCAGCCAGTGCTCTTAACCATCTCTCCAGCCCCACCTTTTTCTTTCTTGCAATGCTGGGATTGAACCTAAGAACTCACATGCTAGGCAAGCACTCTACTGCTGATTATAGTCCCAGTACTAAAATAACAATGATCATGAACTCACAGCAGCTGTGACCTGCACAAGACCTGCACAAAATCGGGCCAGTCAGCATTCCATCATGGGTGAGGGAGAGGCTCATGGGGCCCCCATTACTCCCTGAGGGTCTATGGGTAGTTAATGACTGCCAGGGGCGAGGGGGTCATTTTGTCCAGTGGTTCAGCTACTCATGCACCAGTGTTCACGGTGGGCCACATTTTATATATATATAATTAATATCTGTGTGTATATATATACGCATATACGAAGTAGGAGGGGATGGGCAGGAATTTAGCAGGAGAGTGGTAAGAAATGGTAATAGGCAGATGACTATGATCAAAATTTATTATACAGGGGTATGAAGCTGTCAAAAGAACAAAGTAAAAATGTAAAACCAATAATTCTACAAACTGCAGTGCTTTCCTCCCCCAGATCTACCTTTTGCTGGTGTATGTGTGGCACTGGGGGCTGAAGCCAGGGCTCTGCACATGTTAGGCAAGTGTCCTACCACTGAGCTACATCCCCAGGCCCTGCTGCCATTCTTCACCTCCTACATTCTGCTCTCTGCATAATGGCTAACAGCAGCCTTTGAAAACAGAAAATATAATAGCCCATCATCCTGTAGTCTGTCCACACTCACAGACATTCCCTCTGCTGGCTGCAGCCCTTACTCATTTGACCCAAGCCTTGGGGACGGACCTAGTACCTGAGTACCTTCTTGCCTGAGGCCGTTCCCTCACTGCCTCCTTTAAACACTAGGCCTTTCTGGCTGCCTGCTGTCTACTGATGAAGCAGCATTCCCTCCCATCACTCTTGCTTTTTCAGGGAATATCTATATCTAACTATATCTATCTATCTATCTATCTATCTATCTATCTATCTATCTATCTATCTATAGAGAGAGAGACAGAGAGACAGAGAACTGCTGTGTCTTCTTTCCTCCTGTTAGTTTATTGTCCATCTGTCTCCATTACAAGGAAGTATCACGGTAGAGCAGAGACCTGGTCAGCCTTGAGATTCACTGTCTTGCCAGCACCTGGAATAGTTCAGGGGACATAAAAGTGCCTTCCAAGTGCTGAGATTATGGCTTTGCATCACCAGATCTGGCCTGTTTTTACTGATTTTGTTGTTTTTGTTTTTATTTTGTTTTGTTTAAATTTTGTTGTTTTAAAGACAAGGTCATTTTACAGCCCAAGCTGACCCAGAACTGGCTATGTAGACATGCCCAGTCTCAGAGAGACCCGCCTGCTTCTGCCTCTGCCTCTGGGATGGAAGGCACTGGCCACCATGTCTAGCTACTGGGTTTTATTTTTATTTTGTGTGTATGTGCACATGTCATGGTGCATGTCTGGAGATCAGAGGACAAATTTCAGGAGTTGGTTTTCTCCTTATACCATGTGGATTGTGGGTTCTGGGAACAATACACACTGGGCCATCTTGACATCCACTGTTTCTACTTTTTTTTGTAAGACAGGTCTCACTACGTAGCCCTGGCTGGAACTCTTTTGTCTGTCTGCCTCTGCCTCCTGAGTTCTGGGATTAAAGAAATATGCTACTACTGTGCCTGGACTTGTTTTTACTTTTTAAAATGTATTTTTAGGAACTGGGGCAATGACTCAGTGAGTAAGAGCTCTTGCTTAACAAATATGAAGACCTGAGTTCAAATCCCCAGCACCCATGTAAAAAGCTAGGCTGTGTGTACCTATAACCCCAGGTCGCTGGCCAGCCATCCTTGCCAAAAGAGCAAGTTTGTACTTAAGGGAGAGACTCTGTCTCAAGACAATAAGCGGGAGAGGGATAAAAGATGATGTCCAGTTCCAATATCCTGCTTTTGGTCTCCGCATGAATGCAGTGAGCACACCCAAACACTCACATGCATGTAACACACACACACACACACACACACACACACACACACACAGAAGTTTTAGAAGTATTTTTAATGCCAAGCATGCTTTTTTTTTCAAGCAGAGGAAGCATAGATTTATTAGGGAAATGTGAGAAAGAGCTAACAAGAGTGGGAGGGGCTGAAGAATACCAATATACAGCTTTTGAAACAGGACTGGGAAAATATCTTGAATTCTTTCTATATTTAAATGATGTGAAATCTTCCTCATTACATCTCAGACTTCTGATGTGGCAGTTGTAATTCAATTCCAGGATTTAAAAGCAAAGCCTCGCTGAAAGAAAGGCTCTGTGGGAAAGCCCATACCTGGCATGTACAAGGTCCTTGGTTTGATTCCCAGCGCCACAAAAAATAAACAAATGAAGACAAAGCTTGCATAGCATCATTCTGAAAAACGATTCCCTGTCCTCAGTTATGTTTCAGGCCCTCTTGAGGCCTCTCATATTTTAACCATTGTGTTTGTGAAACCTTAACACTGCTGCCCTCCCCACTAGAAAAGGACTGTGAGCACTGTAGTTCTTACAATGTGAGGCACAGGATTCAGCAAGATGGTTCAGAGGATAAAGGGCTTGCCAAGTAAGCCTAGCAGCCTGAGTTGGCTCCCTGGACCCCACCTAAAAGTGGGAAGAGAGGACTAACTCTGCAAAGTTGTCCTCTGACTTATAAATGTGCACTATGGCATGTGATTGCCCCCACAAATAAACAATCAAATAGATAGATAAATAATGTGAGGCACAGAATTATCAGGAGTGCTTATTAAAACAGATTCCTGAGCTGCACCTCAGACTTACCAGCAAATAGCCTTTAAAAAAATCATGGCTGAGGCTGGTGAGATGGCTCAGTGGATAAAGGCAGTTGCCACTAAGCCTGATAACCTGAGTTCTATCTCTTGGGCCCACTTGGTGGAAGGGGAGACCCAACTCCTCCAAGTTGTATTCTGACCTCCACACAGTTGCTGTGGCATGTACATGCTCATGTATAGACAGACCGACACAAATAAATGAATAGAGAAAGAAAGAAAGATTTAAAATCCCACAAAAAGACACGGGCTAGATATGTAGCTCAGTTGGTAGAGTGCTTGCCTAGTATGTACCACACTCAGTTTTATGAAGCACAGGGGATCGAACTCAGGGCTTCATGCATGATAAACAAATACTTTATCAACTGAAATATATCCCCACCCTGACAAATAAATTCTAGTGACACCAGTGAAGCTGTAGGCTAAATGAAAAGTATTATAATACTAGGGGCCAGAGAGCTGACTCAGCGGTTAAGAGCACTTGCTGCTCTTGCAGAGGACCCAAGTTCAGTTCCCAGCACCCACATGGCAGCTAACAACCTTCTCTGTGGGCACTGTCTGCATGTGATACACTTACATATATGCAAGCAGAGCACTCATACACATAAAAATAAATAAAACATAACAAAAAATTTTAAAATACAATGCTACATTGTCTTCCTGTATTATTTTCCCTATTAGAAAGAGGAAACATTTCTCATAGTCTTTTCTTTCCATCAAGCATTTCACAAATATAAAAGTAGGCTGAGGTGTTTGGAAGAGAGAGCTAAGTTCCAGGCCTGATGGTCATTGGTTCCAGTTCTAATGAATGCTCTTTTCCAGATTGCAGGTCATTCTGATTGGTCAGTGTTTACCTCTCAGTTCCCTCCTAGATAATTTGATCCCATTCCTTACCTTCTAGTCACAGCTGGCTGCGGCTGTAATTAAATATCTTTTCCCTGTAATTATAGGGGGAAGACATATTCACTTTATTTTCTCACCAGGATGTAAGAGCATGTAGGATTCCATCCCATCTTAGAACGTATTTAGTGTTTAGCTGTCTGAAACTGAAACTGAAACTTCAGAGACCTATAGGTTGTTGTGGTTTGGATCTGAAATGTCCCGATGTGGAAGGGTTGGTCACCACCTGGTGGTGCTATTTTGGGAAGTTGTGGAAACCTGAGAAGGTGAGGCCTATTTGGAGGAAGTAGGTCAGTGGAGGCCTTTAAAAGTCATTCCTGGTTTTCAGTTCCTTCTTCATACTGCTTCTTGTCTATCATGAGGTGACAAGCCTCCCCTACCACACATTCCTGTTGCCATGATGTTTTGACCCAAGTACATAGAACTAAACAACCATGGACTGCCCCTCTGAAACCATGAGCTAAAATAAATCTTCCCTCTTTTTAAGTTATTCTCATAGATATTTGTTGACAGTGACAATAAAAGTAACTAACACATGGATGCATATACTGACAGCAACTTGCTTAACTATCTCTAAATTTTGGTGAACAAGGAAGAGTCACAGTTGTGAACTGGCTGCATTCCTGACATCAGAGGAATACACCCACAGTGACCACAGAAATAATGAAGAGTTAGTTATCAGGAAATTCACTCTAGTTAAGTGTGGTGCACACATCTGTAAACTCAGTACTTGGAAGGCAAAGGCAGGAGGATTGTGAGTTTGAGGCCAGTCCTGGGCTACAAAGTCAGTTCAAGGCCAATCTGAATTACACAGAGAGATTGTCTCAAATACAACAAGGAAAGAAGGAAGGGAAGGAAGAAAAGAAGGAGGGAAGGAAGGGAAGGGAAGAGAAAGAGAGAGGGAAGGCAGAAGGAAGAGAGAGGGAGAAAAAAAGAAAAAAGAAAGAAAGAGCAAACAAGAAAGAAAGGCAGAGAGGCAAGATGAATGGGGAAGGAGGGAAGAATAAAGGAAGGCAGGAAGGAAGAAAGGGAGGGAGGGAGGGAGGGCAGAAGACTGGTGAGTATCTCCAGGCCTGTTACCCAATGCCCAATACCCTCTCCCAAAAGTTGACATCACCATACAACTACAAAGCAGTAACATTTTCTAACTCAAGAATGAGATTCAAGTGAATGAATCTGTAGTGGTTGAGGTAGCTTTGTTTTTAAATAAGTGCTTTCCAGAACTTTTACTTATTGTTCTTGTTATTATCTGGGATTGAACCCAGGATCTCCTGCATGGGCCCACACTGGCCACTGAACCACACCCCCAACAATACTTATTATTTTGATTATACATAGATTGAATGCTGTATTAGTTACTTTAATGTTGCTGTGATAGAAATACCAAACAAGGGAAATTATAAAGGGAAGAGTTTGTTTAGCTTTTGGGTCCAAAAGGGCAAGAGTCCATCATGGCAGGAGGAATGGTGACAGAGGTGACTAGAGTAGACGCAGACACTAAGCGCTCACATCTTCAAGCAGTCACAGGAAGCAGAGTGCTACTTCTCTGGCAAGGCTTAAGAACTCTAAATCTGCCCTGAGTGACATGCTTCCTCCAGCACGGCCACACCTTCTAAGAACCCCCAAAACAGTACCACCAACTGGGGACAGAATGTCCAAATCCTTAGAGCTTATAGGGGACATCCTCATTCAAACCACTACAAATGCTATTTACAAAATTTTTATTTTATGTGTATGAGTGTTCTGCATGTATATATGTTGGTGCGCCACTTGCATGCAATTTGTGCAGAGATCAGAAAAAAGCATAAGATCCCTTGGAACCAGTGTTATGGATGGTGGTTACCAGCCATGTAGTACTGGGAACCGACCCAGGATCTATGCAAGATAGTGCTCTTAACCACTGAGCCATCTCTCTAGTCCCTTCAATATGTGAATTTTAAGCAAGAGAGGTCAGGTTTAGATTTAAGTATGTTCACATAGAGCTAGTAGTTAAATCCAAGAGAGAGGTTGCCATGGCCCAGGGAAGGCATACAAGAAGAAACAAGCACCGAGCAAGGCCAGAGCTCTGGAGAACTCCAACATTTAGAGAACATGTGAGGAACAAAAAGCCCTTTCAGATCAGACATCTGTAACAGCACATGCATGTCATCCCACCATTCAGGAGGTAGAAGTAAGAGGACCAGGAGTTCCAAGCCAGCGTGGGATATGCAAGACTGTCTAAAAAATCCAAACAACCAGGCTGGCAAGACGGCTCAGTGGGTAGAAGTGGTCAAAGTGGTGACCTGAGTTCCATCCCTGGTACTCACATAGAGGTGAATAAAGAGAACTGTCTCCACAAATCTCTTCTCTGCATGGCATACCTGTGCACGCTCTCCCCACGGCATGCACACATAACCCTCCTCACAACCAAGCTACTAAATGAAAGCAAACGAAAACCCCACGTATAGATATAAAAGGTCAGGTATATGTTTGCTTTTCAGGCTGGGTTGGTGAGAAGCAAGGTGGTGTGGACATGAGCCACTGAGACAAATCTGCCACTGACCAGTGTGACAGTTCTCAAGTGTCTATGAAATGGGAATACCATTGTATTAGCATTTGTATTTTGACAAAACACCTGACAAAAGCGACTTAAGGACAGAAGGGTTTGCTTTGGCTCACTGTTTGAGGTGATAGTACATTGTGGCAGGGAAGGCACGGTGAAGTGCAGCACCTGGTTACATTCTGTCAGTCAGGAAAGTCAGAGATGGATGCTGGCGCTCAGCTAGCTTTCTATGTTCATATTCAGTCCAGAACCCCAGCAGATAGGATGGTATGAGTCTTCTCACATCAGTTAACCAAATCTAGAAATCCGATCAGAGGCTCTGAGGTACACCCAAAGACACCTAGGTGATTCTAGGTCCTGTCAAGTTGACAATACTAACCATGGCAATCAACAATGTGCTACTCTCACTATCGTGAGTGTTAAAAGGTTAATTAACAAAGTACTATGGCTGGGTGTGGTGGCACAGGCCTTTAATCCCAGCATTTCCCAAGCAGAGGCAGGTGGACCTCTGTGAGGTGGACGCTAGCCTGGTCCACATAGCGAGTTCTAGGCCAGCTGGGACTACAGGGAGATCCTGTCTCAAAAAACCAAAATAAAATAAAATAAAAATTAAAAGTACTCATGTAGTATAGCACCTAGCATGTAGTGGAGACTCCACAAACTTAAATGTTTTTCATTCCACGGTCATACTTTGCTAGTTAGGTAAATGATCAGGATGTCTGCTGTCTAACCAGAATAAAGTGGGAATTAATTCTTTGAGAAAGTCACTAAAATAATTCATAAGTAGACTCTCAAGAACTGTGACTTTTCATGAATTTGTATGGTATAGTGTGCTAAGTAGGAGTATTAGCAGTAGGCGCAAAGAATTGACTGGGGTGCTCTCTTCTGAAGCACATGTCCTAAAATTAGAACAATACAGAAAAGATCAGCATGGCCCTATTCAAGGATGACTCACAAATTCCTGAAGCATTTGGTATTACCTTTTGAAGACAAGGTTTCATGTAACCCAGGCTGTCCTCAAATTTGCAGTGTAGCTGAGGTGACCTTGAACTCTTGATTTTTCTTTAATTTTTCTATTTTTTATTTATGTGTATGTATGTGTGCCTCCATGAGTTTACATGCCTGTGGGAGCCACAGAGCATGTGATCTCCTGGAACTGGAGTTAAAGATGGTTGTGAGCCTCCTGATATGGGTGCTGAGAACCTAAGTTCCCTTCAGAGCAGTAATGCCAAACCATCTCTCTAGCCCCTAAATTTTGACTTGCATGCTGTGGGACGCCTGGAACCCTTTTTCAACCCAATAACTGCTCTCTTCACTTTGGTAAAAATGCCTGGCTATAGGATGTCAGAAAATGGATAAATATAACTCCATCTTATTCTTTGTTCCTTCTAAGCAGTCACAAGGCCACAAGATTAAATAAGGCTAAAACAAAAACTAGCAAAAGGTTTGAATAATAATCAACACATTCCTTTGCCCTGAAGGCAGCACCCACCAATAAGAAACCTCCAAACCTCTATTAACCAAGTTTGGCATATAGTTCATTACAACCAATTAATTTAAAATATGCTTGGTGCCTGGGCTCCTATAACCAAACAGAATGTAACACTGTTATTCCCCACCTTCCTTTATCTCAAACTTGTAAAAGGCTCCTAACCTCTCTGCTCAGGGCTCCCAGAACGGATCCACTGTGTTGGTGAGGTCTGGGGGACCAAGCTTAAGCTTGAATAAAGGCTCTTTGTTTTTTGCATACACTCCGGACTCCGTGGTGGTTCTTGAGGAGCCGTTCTCCGGGCATAACACTGCCTCCTTCTGTAAGTGCTGAAATTACAGGAATATACCACCATGTCAGATTTATGTAGTGCTGGGGATTGAAAGGCTTCAGGCAGGCACCAACTACATTCCCAGCCCTGAAAATTTCTGGTGTTCTATATTTTTGCACGAAAACTTAAAAACAAATAAGTGGGCTGGGAAGATTGCTCAGATGTCAAAGCACTGGCCACAGAAGACTTGTGACCTCAGTTTGGATCTTAACAGTGTCTACTTTATTCAGTAGCTGGGACCATTGTCTTAAACAAAGTATACTGACAGAAGATAACAGTGATTTTTTTTTTAACAAGAGGGAGATGATTTCTCATGTCTATTAATCATTTCATGAGTTGAAGAGTTCTTCACTCGTGGAAAGGGACATGGGAAGTGGACATGAACTTCGTATTATCATTTGAGATATCGAGTTAGGTTATGCAATTCATCCTACCATAAATAACTAAAGCATATCTGAAAACCCAAGCTTTATCTATCCTATTTTGGAAGGCTTAGAACCCACAGAAGAACCACTAAAATGCAAATATGTCATCTGTAGATGGGAGCCAAGTTGGCATGTGGCACACACCCAACACATTTACGGGGGCTGGAAGAGTGGATTCTGAGCTGACAGCGCGACTCTCCAGTTCTATAGGTCTATAGCAGGCCCGACATCAGGGAGAGTAAGCACAGAGGCAGCCCAGGAAAGCGGAGAGGTGAGGTTCCACCACACTCAGTCTCCTCCACCACCCGGCTCACGTCCAGACAGGTGGAGCATCACCTGGGGGCTGCAGAAGTAGCTGAATCGAGTAAAACATCTGGAATGTCTGTTTTGCTTTCTTTCGATCCAACCAGTTGTACTCCTCTGCGCTCTTTAAGCTGAGGGTCAGTATGCATTACAAAATTCTCGGCTTGCCCTTTGCAAAGGGCCTCCGACTTGGAAACCGCCCTCGGGACGCCAGTCAGGCGGTGCTCTTCAGCCCGGGGCCGCAACTGGCCTCCCTCCCTTGCTTGAGCTCAGCTGGGCCCACCACTCCTCCCAGGGACAACGCCCGCGCGGGTCGAGACCGTCACGTCTCTTGCGTCGGGGGGCGGGGCGTAGGCCTCTGACGTCACGGTCCCGCACCGCCCCCCGATATCAGCGGCGCCGCCCGCCATCTTGTCTCAGTGTCTGGCTTGCCGTCGGTGGTGTAGGCGGACTGCGTGCGTCCGAGGTCGGGTGGCAGCGCGCCGGCCCTTTGTCTGTGGGAGACCCCGTCGCTCGGCCCGAGGCCTTTCCAGTGCTTGTCCCCCGTGTAGCGCGCAGAAGCCGCAGCGGCCGCCCGCGCCGCCCCTGTCGAACCCGCAGCCGGGAGGGACCGAGTCCGCGTCACACCCCTCAACGCCCGCCGAATCCCTTCTCTGTCGTCGCGCCCGCATCGCGTTCCCGGAATCAGACGGTGCCCCATAGATGGCCAGCTTTCCCCCGAGGGTCAACGAGAAAGAGATCGGTGAGACACGACACGATGGGGGAGCACGGGGTCCCGGGGAGGAGGGGGACCGGCCCGGAGCGGCTGGAGGAAGCGGCCCCGCCGTGGGCGTCGGCCGGGACTGCGTGGACTGCGGCACCCCGGGAGCGTGGAGGGGAAGCGCGGCTGCGTGCGAGCGAATCCGGGCGGACCCCGGCGCGCCTGCGAGGTCCTGGGCGGCCCCGGCGGGCACTCGCTGCCCCGCCTGCCCTCGTTTGGTCCTCAGAGCCCGGCGCCGGGCCCGGATCCCGGGGTTCTCTCGGCTCCGGGCTCAGGGCGTCGAATGCATGCGGAGGGTTACTCGCCGGGGTCCACTGGCGCATCTCAGGGACTCTGAAGTTTGTGATGGGTAAAAAGTGAACTTTTGTACGGTGAGCTGCACAGAGGAGAGACTCCTCCTGTGACTCTGATGAGCAATGGGCCAGAGGAGGTGCCAACAGCGGGGAAAACGCAGTATTTAAAAAAAAATAATAATGGCGTTACGAAAGTCGGGGGTTCAGAGGAGACTTGGGGTGATCGTTCCAACACATGGGGGCAGGGGGGGAAGTGTTTGAGCGAGGTGACAGAGGAAAGCTATTGTACCGAGGAGTCAAGACTGGAAAAGCCGCTCCAAAGTGGCCCCGTGGCTACCTCTGTCACGCGCCAGGCTGAGGAAGGGACAAAGGCAGTGGAAGGGTGTTGGTCACAACTGCTCTTTAAATGCTGGCATTATTTAAGTCTTCCCTAAGGAACTGCCTTTAAGGTCTTAGGGGAGAGATGCTTTGACTGAAGGCCTTAGTAGACCCTGATGTTAATTACGGTGACTTAAAAAAAAAAGTTGACTAGTTGTGTTGGCTCACGCCTTTCACTCCAAGCATATCTCCAGGCTTGGGAGGGCTACATAGTGAGATCCTATCTCAAAATTATCATAGTTGTCAGTGACCCCCCCCCCCCCCCGGCTCCCCTGCAGCAGAGAGCCTTTAAGTTTTTCTCTTCTCGAAGAAAGTGTATTCCTTTACCAAATACTTGGAGAAAGAGGTATTTTTAGAAAATGGGAGAGGCTGTGGGCCAAGCTTTTTCCAGTATGTGAATGAATTTGTGCACCAGAACGGCTGTTAAGAGTGTTGGGGGCTTGTATTCTTTTAAGGTTCTTTTATGGCTAAGGAAGTACTTTTTTTTTTTATTTAAAAATTTTATTTTTGTTTTTGAGACATTCCTGACTGGCCTGTGGAACTACCTCTTCAGACCTGGCTAAACCCAAACTCAGATCCCCCTACCTCTGTATCCTGAGTGCTGGGATTAAAGGGATGTTCTGCCATGCCGGGCTAGGAGATTTGTGTGTGGGGGGTGCTTTTTGAAACAGGGTCTGCCTATAGCCCCAACTGACCTGGAACTCACTCTATAGACTAGGCTGGTCTTGAACTCAGAGATCCACCTGCCTCTTCTGGGATTAAATGCTGAGACACCACGTCCAGTTTAGGAGATGATTTTTAATCTTAGTTTCAGTGTCTAACCTGCCCCGTTACTATCTTAAAACTAGTGCTAAGTGTTAAACTCAAACCCTTAACAATTTTTAAAAATTGTTAGGAACTTTTCTGGGTGTGAGCTCTCAACCATGCCATCCAAGGGCCCACAGCTGCAGCCTCTTGCAAAGGAGAAACTGCTTCATCAAGGTGTCCTCTGGAGATGATCAAGTTGCACTCACTGTGGTATAAAGTTAATGGAGCCGGTTCTGCTCCTTGGCAAGGATCTGGTTTGCTGGCGTGGACATTGGGGGTTGTGTGCAAAGGGTGGTAGCCCACATTTATGCTTTGACAGTCCATCTCCAAAGCCCTGGTGGGTTACTACCATAAATATATGGACAAGGCTTCAAAGGAGATCAAAGACATTCTTATCCAGTATGAGTGGACCCTACCTGTAGCAGCTGATCTGGGGCTGGAGAGGTGGTTCAGCAGTTAAAGAGTCCTGGATGCTCTTGCAGAGAACTGGGATTACTCTGTTCATTAGTTTTTCCTTTTTTCATCTCATTTCCTGGGTATGCAGTAAAAACTTAGTAATTGCCAAATATCTTAGAACTTGGCCCTTTTTTAAAAGTGGTGGGTTTTTGTTTGTTTTTGAAGTATCATTGGAAAGAAGGTTAACATTTATCTCAATAGCTTTGTATCTGAATAAGGACTACTTCCTCATGCCAAGTTTGGATTCTCAAGTATATACTGAGAGTAGAGGCAAGCTTCCATGAGTAACTGTAAACTTCTGTGTTAGGGACATAAATACCTTGAGCTACTGCTGTCTTCAGGAAGGCACTGCCATGCTTCCTCTCTGCTTATGAAATTGGAGAGAGGAATGTGAAGGACTTAAATCTGGTTTGATTGGTTCACTGGTGACTCATGATATGTTACCTACTGTGCAGATATCATGTTTTTTTTTTTTTTAATTTTTTTTATTTTTGTGTATTGCATGCATGTTGTGCAATCCCCATGGAGATCAGAAGAGGGCAGTGAATCCCCTGGAACTGGAATTTGTAGGTGGTTGTTAGCCATCATGTGGGTGCTGGGAGTCTAACCCAGGTCCTCTGCAAGAGCAGCCAGTGCTCTTATCCACTTAATCATCTCTCCAGTTTCAATCATGTTTTTTAGAGTCAGCTTCCTTTAGAGTCAGGTCCTGGGAACTTTGGGGCCCTTACGAAGTTGGATAAATCATGTATTTCTTAGAATGCTAATATTGAACAGTTGTAGGTAATGTAATATCCAACTTAATTTTTTTCTTTGAGAGCACTTTAGTATAAACATACTAGGCTGATACTGTTATTATACCAGTTAAGTATTTTACTGTTTACAACATTTGACTAAGCGGTTCCCGGAGGCCCACACCTTTAGTCCCAGAACTGGGGAGACAGAGGCAGGCAGATCACCTTGAGATCAGGGCCAGCTAGATCTAGCTGGCAAGTTCCTGGCCAACTAGGGCTACCAGGAGACCCTGTCTCAAACAAAGAATAAAAACTGGACTGAAAAGATGGCTGGCTGGTTAGAGCTCTGGCTGCTCTTCAGAGGGCCTAGGTTTAGTTCCCAACACCCACATGGCAGCTAATAACCTCTTATAACTCAAATTCTAGGGGGATCTGACAACTTCTGGCCTCTGAGAGCACCAGGCATGCACATACATGGTGCATATAAGCACATGCAGGCAACACTCAGACCCATTAAAAAATAAAGTAGAATTTTTTTTTGAGGAATAAAAATCATTTGATATGTCTGTTAACCCAGGAAACATGAAAGCAATAGTCAGGAAAACATTTGTAGCCATGTAATGTTTATTTTACAGGTTTTATAAAGGTGATATTTCTTGTTTGAGCATTTGAGAATGAGTGAGCTTATTTAAGAGAATTTGTTATTTGAACAGTCACAGGCTTGGCCCTTGCCACTACTCACAAGAGGGGTTTCATGATTGGAGCCAAGGTATTTTTGTTTTGTGGGTTTATTTTTGGACAGAGTCTCTCTGTAGCCCCAGTTGACCAGACTGGCTTCAATCTCACAGAGATCAACCTACCTCTAGCCTCCCTAGCGCTTAGGGTTAAAGGTATGTGTTACCATACCTGCTGAGTCCCAGTTAATGTGTGTGTGTGTGTGTGTGTGTGTGTGTGTGTGTGTGTGTGTATATATATATATATATATATATAAAATGTATTTTTTAAAAATTTTATTGTATGCGCAAGAGTGTTGTCTGCATGTATGTAAGTGTACCATGTGCATGCAATGCCTGCATAGGCCAGAAGAGAGCGTTGGATCCTCTGGAACTGGAATGAACAGGTGCTTATTAGACACCATGTGGGTGCTGGGAATGAGAACACCCAGCACAGCAAATGCTCTTGACTGTTGAGCCCCGAGTTGATGTAAAGAGGGCCTAGAATTATAAAAGAGCCCTAGTGAAGTGACCAAGAAAGACTGTAGGCTTGGAATAAAAGCCCAGAAGAACCTAGTCTACATAGTGAGTTCTAGGCCAGCTGGGGCACCAGGGAGACCAAAAAATAGATAATTGGGCAAAAACCATATTTAAATTCACTTAAGAATGGAAGTGTGTACGTGTGCTTTGGTGTTGGCTCAGTAAATATTGAGCAGCTGTTATGCCAGGCACCATGCTAGCTCCTTCCACACACATTCAGACTGGGAATAACACTATAAACAAGTCTTGTTTGCCTTTTTTGAACCCAAGGCCTTATGCATGCCAGACAACCCTCATATTTGCAAGTGGGTGCCGCCGCACTCAGATGAACAAGTGCATTATCAGGAGGTTTTTGAACACGTACCTACTCTAACTGTAAGAATATGAGTGTAGGGCTGGAGAGATGACTCAGCAGTTAAGAGTGCTGGCGGCTCCTGCAGAGGACCTGGGTTCAGTCCCCATCACCCATGTGACAGCTGACACCTGTAACTCCAGTTCTAGGGGATCTGACACAGGCAGATCCGGAGGCCCTGCGAGGCACTTACATATACACGGGCAAAACACATAAAAAAAAATGAACAATTTGAAAAAAATGTAAATGCAGTTTATTATTCATGTATTATTATTCTGAATATATGAAGTTGTTGGAATGTTTAAACCAAAAGTAAAAAAACACATTGTTCTATATTATGGTGGACCAACTATCCTGTAATAGAAAAAGGAAAATACCATAATTCAGAATTAAGACCAGCCTGACATTGTTAGTAAGCGAAGAAGATCCATTTCCTAAACTGAGAAGATTTCAGCTGCAGTGCTTTTTTTTTTTTAAATGCAGTCAAGGATGGCTTTGAACTGATTATGTAATTGAGGATAACCTTGGAATTTTGAACCTCTATGCTTATTTTTCTGCTATGCTGGGATAGAAACTAGGACTTCAGCATATTAGGCCAACTTTCTGCCAACTGAGCTCCACCCTTAACCCAATACTTCTTCAAAACTAAACTGTTTTTGGTCTTTTTGAGACAGGGTCTCCCTGTAGTCCCAGCTGGCCTGGTACTCACTATGTAGACCAGGCTGGCCTTGATTTCACAGAGAGAGATCAGCCTGCCTTTGCCTCCTGAGTACTGCCTTTAAAGGCATCTGCCACCATGCTCAATTCAAAGTTAAAAATCTTGATTCTCCTCTATTCCGTTCCTCTCCTCTATTTCATTAGGTCTCCCTACATAATCCAGGCTAGTTAGTCTTAAACTCCCAATCCTCCTGCCCCCACCGCTGTACCACACTGAAACTTTGTGACAAGACTGGGTTTGAACTCCTTGATCCTGCTGCCTAAGCCTACGTGCTGCGAGTATAGGCATGTGCCACCATGACTAGTAACATACCTTTAAAACTCTATTGGGAAGTTTAGGAAAGGCACTTCATAAAAACAAAGATAACCTCTATTTATGGTTAGAAAGCAGACTGAACCCTGTCTAAAGGGGAAGACCTCAGTGCATTCCAAAGTTATATGAGGTGGTCTCATATCCTTTGTTGGTTGTATATAATGTCCTATATTTTTTCTTTTAGTGAGATCACGTACTATAGGTGAACTTTTAGCTCCAGCAGCTCCTTTTGACAAGAAATGTGGTGGTGAAAACTGGACTGTTGCTTTTGCTCCAGATGGTTCATACTTTGCTTGGTCACAAGGACATCGAACAGTGAAGCTTGTCCCATGGTCCCAATGCCTTAAGAACTTGTAAGATTTAAATTTTTCATTTTAAGAAATGATTTATTATGTTTATGTATGTGTTTTCCCTGCATATATGTCTGTATAGCTAGTATGTGTGCAGTGCCAACGGGCCAGAAGTAGCGGACTATGCTAATGTGTGGGTGCTGGGAACTAACCCTTTCTCTGCGAGAGCAGGCCGTGCTTCTAACTGCTGAGCCATCTCTTCGCCCTACACAAAGCTTTTTTGTTTTGTTTTTAAATTTTTTTGTGTATGAGTGTTTTACCTGCATGTTTCTAAGTCTACCTATATCATGCAAAGCCTACAGGGGCCAGAAGAGTGTGTCAGATCCCCTGGAACTTGAGTTACAGGTTGTTGTTAGTGGCCATGTGGGTGTTTGGAAGCAAACCCAGAGCCTCTGGTAGAGCAACCAGTGTTCTTAATTGCTGAGCTCCAACCCTCAGCTGACCTAGATCTCACAGAGATTTGTTTGCCTCTGCCTCCCAAGCACTGGGATTAAATGCATAGAGCTTAAGATATTGAAATTTTTGTTTATACTTACGCTTTTTTATTGTAAAGTCAACTAATTTTTATTTAAGGGATTTCACAGGATTCACTGTCTCCGAAGGTCATTGGAGTTCAAGATTTCTCTTGGTAGTCTGAAAGAACTGATACCTAGTCCAACTGTGCTGCCAGCCCACAATTCTTTTATTTAAACTTCTTTTACCGCTGCTTGAATTAAGGGCATATTCAAGAGAACTCCAGGGCTTTCTCCATCTGAGGTCTTTGGCATCTGATTTCTTTTTTTTTTTTTTAATATTTATTTTATGTGTGTGAGTGTGTTGTTTGTATGTAAGTGCACCTGAGTTGTACAGTGCCTGCAGAAGGCAAAAGAGGGTGTCAAATCCCCTAGAACAGGAGTTAGTTAGCTGACATGTCAGTGCTGGGAACTGAACCTGGGTCCTCTGTACTCTTGACTGCTGAGCCATCTCTCCAGCTCTCTCTCTCTCTCTCTTTTTTTTTCTTTGAGACAGGATCTTCCTGTATCCTCAGCTGGCCTGGAACATCCTGTATAGACCAGACTGGCCTCAATCTCAGATCTACTTGCCTCTGTCTCCTGAGTGCTGGGATTTAAAAGCCTGCAATACCACACCCAGCTCAGCATCCAGTTAACTTTCATAATGACATTGGACACTGACCAACAGTGCCCATTCTTGCATAGAATGAAGTTTGATACTTCTACTTTGTTAAAGTGATAGTGTGGTTGAGGGTGTTTGCTCTTCCTCCAAAGAACCCCCCCCTAACACTCAGGGGAACTGATGCCCCCTTCTGGCTTCCACAGGTTATTGCACACATGTGTGTACATATAAATAAAACTTTAAAAAAGATGAAATCCTAATCTGTAGGGTTTTAAAGAAAGATTAGAAGGCAAATATAATGATAAATTGCTTTATAAGTTTTTCTTATCCACTAATAGTTTTTATTGATGACCTGGATCTTTCTGGCCATTTCATCAAACTGCAGATAACAGCTTTCCCATCTGTAGGGTTAGTGTTATAATTGTATTGAGATTATTTAGCAAGTGGTAATAATTAGTATCTCCAGGAGTCCAGAGTAAACAATTCATTATATCTTCTCCTGTCAGTCTTTTACATGGCTCCAAGAATGTTAACAATTCAAGCAGTATAAGATTGGCAAGACAAAATAGTGATGGTGGTCAGAAAAATAAGCCTTGTGAACATATCATAGACTGTGGAGATATAGTCTGGAGTCTTGCTTTTGGATCTTCAGTTCCGGAAAAGCAGAGTCGCTGTGTAAACATAGAGTGGCATCGATTCAGATTTGGACAAGATCAGCTACTCCTTGCCACAGGACTAAACAATGGTCGCATCAAAATATGGGATGTATATACAGGTATGCACTCATAGTTTCAAAAGCAAACCTTATTTTATGATAGAGGCACTGGGATATATACCATTTGAGGGTTTTAATGTACTGAGAAATAAGAATTGATATTATGTGTACTTTATAGTTCTAAATCTTTAGTTTAATCTTAGGAAAACAATAGAGTTCACACTGCTTGATTAGAGTGGGCATAGTATGGATGTATGCAGTGATGATTTAATATGACTCAAATAACAAAAACATCTTAATATGCTTTTTCAGTAATGGCTTAGGAAGGCAAGTCAGTTTATTTTTGAGGCAGGGTTCATGTAGGTCAAACTGTCCTTTCATAGTTTAACCAAGGATGACCTTGAACTTCTGTCCTCACCTTTTTTAAGTTCTAGGAGTATACAGGCATTATTACCACAGCAGGTTTTATGTGGTGCTAAGCATTCCTTCTGGGGCTTCATGTACACCAGATAGTACTCATATAGCATATGTGTGTGTGTGTGTGTGTGTGTGTGTATATATCATATATATAGCATATAGCATAATTCATATTTTAGCAGTCAATATCTAACTTTTAGATGGTTTTAGTGGCAGTGGCTGTGAAGTCTCAGGTAGCAGTTCCGATTGGGTGTGGTGATACAGTACTCCTAGCATTTGGGAAGGTGAGAGGTCAGCCTGGTATACATAGTGAGTTCAAGGCAACGTGAACTGCCTAATAAGACTGTATCTAGACCAAAGACTGGGGAGGTAGCTCAGAGGTAAAGTATTTGCCTAGCATTGCTTCAGGTCTGGGGTTTAGTTCCCAGCTCCACAAGAGAGAAAGTTTTTGCTGCCTTAAAAGTTGAATGATAATGTCTGTCTTATGGGACGTTTGATATTCCATTAGTAGTTCAAGGCAAAGGAAATAATAGACAAAGGAGGAATTTGTTTTTTTAATTTATTTTTGGTAGGGGATAAAGGGACTGAAAGAAAGTGACAATGATATAGTGCTCTCTTGACCTAGAAGTTTGCTTACTTTTTAGTCATTTCCTTTACATTTTCCTAATAAATAAGAACTTTGTTATCTTGAAAAGAAACTGTTTAAAACATTGTAAATAGTGACTACTCACAGGTAACAAAAGCAACAATAAGCATTGGCCCTAATAAATGTCATACTTGATAAAACTGGGTTCATTTTTAAAGGGTTGGTAATCCTCTATTTCAAAAGCAGAAGCTAGTGAAAATGTTAATCTTGTACTTTTTTCCTCTTCCTTCAATCACATTTAGGAAAACTCCTCCTTAATTTGGTGGACCACACTGAAGTGGTAAGACATTTAACTTTTGCTCCAGATGGGAGTTTGATCCTTGTGTCAGCTTCAAGAGACAAAACTCTCAGAGTGTGGGACCTAAAAGATGATGGTATGTCTTCCCGGACTGTGTAAAGGTTGACTTTCTTGACATTACTATTGTGAGAGATACGGAACATTGAGGGCTTTCGACTTTAGAAGTGGTGTGAGATCGGTCCCTTTGTGGTGAAGTGACGTCTGTAAGTGCAGCACTGGGAGGATTAAGAGCACAAGGGCAGACTTGACTATATAACAGACCCCCATCTGCTGCTGTTCAGAAAATAACCACACAGATCTGTATCACCTGTCTGAGGACAGAATTTGGGTCAGTTTTAGGATTGTTCATGAACTAATCTATATTTCTTTTATGTGTATGAGTGTATTGCCTGCATATGTGTAAGTACACCCCTGTCATGGGATGTCCATGTCAGAAGAAAGCATCAGATCCCCCAGAATTGGACTTACAGATGGTTGTTAGCTGCTGTGTAGGTGCTGGGAATCCAACCCAGGTCCTCTGCAAGAGCAAGCAGTGCTATCCAGCCCCTTAGGGAGCGCTGTTAATTTCTTGCTTTTGCTTTGTGAACAAGTAGGACTTGAAGCAACAAGCAAATTTAGTCATCTAATAAAATTTAGATTATAACATGATTTATAAACCAGTTTTATATTTGTATTTAACCATGGTATATTTATATGCCATGGTTAAAGTGCTAGTAAAGCAGAGGTCATAATAAAATTAAATTTAGAAAAAAATGTCCCCCTCCAGTTTTTTCCTGAAACTTTGTATTTTGATTACAGAGTTTGGGGAGGCCATCTTGTTTGAGAGAAATAGAAATTTGCATCTGTGCTTAATCTAATAAAAGTTTTAAACTAGAACTTAAATTTAAGTAGGACTTCTCAGTACACTGTGAGTCTCATATGGAAGGTAGCAACCTTAGGAGTAAACCAGTCACCTGTAACTCCAGCTCCATGGCATCTGGAGCCTTTGGTCTCCACAGACACCTTCACACAGGCACAACCACATTGAAAATAATAATAATAAAAGCTTTTTTAAAAATGAGGCCAGGCACGCTGACCCACACCTTTAACTACTCAAAAGGCAGAGGCTGGTGTATCACTTGAGTTTGAGGCCAGCCTGGTCATTACAGTGACCATTATTATCTAAATAATAATAAAATTAAAGTGAAGAAATAAAATGCTCACATTACCAGACCATGAGGAACCTACTCTTTATTTCATCAGCTCTCTGACTGTGAAGCTGTTTAGAGGGGAAGTTAATCTATGTAAACATAATTGTGTACTGTAGGTATAATAAAAAGGAGGACTTTAGATGTAGGGTTTCAAAATAGAAGAGTTATAAAAGGCATTTCCCAGATGTCCATTCAGTCTTTTAAACTTGCCATGTCTAGTTCTTTCATTTGTAGAAGAGAAAATTGAATTAAAAAAATTCTGTCTTCTAGCCAGGCATGGTGGCACACGCTTGTAATCCAGCAGAAGCAGGTAGATCTCTTGAGTTCAATAGTCATAGACATTTTGTTAAAGGCTAGGTGATAAATATCTTGGTCTTTGACTATTCTGTCTGTGCTGCAGAAACACAAAAACAATGGGCATGATTGTGTTTTAGTCAAATTTTACTTACATAAGTAAGTGGCATCTATTGACAGCCTGTTATAGATAGTTTTCAGCTATAAAAGTTTGAGATATGAATTACCTCTACAGATTTGAAATGCATCCTACTAACAGAGATACTTCTTTTTGTTCAGGAAATATGATGAAAGTATTGAGGGGTCATCAGAACTGGGTGTACAGCTGTGCATTCTCTCCGGACTCTACTATGCTGTGTTCAGTTGGAGCCAGTAAAGCAGTATGTGTCAAAGTTCTTGTACATTTATTGTAAATTGGATTACAATGTGTTCATAATCAATTTAAATCTAAGTAACCTATTAAGTCTCTGCTCGGTGTCATGAATATCTTAAATGTTTTACTTCATGATGGAATTTGCATGTAGAGAATTAGTTATTTGTGAAGTGATTGAATTGCTTTCAGGGACACTTATAAAATGAGGGGTGTCAGGTTTTTTTGTAAGATCTAGGAAATTATACCTGCTGTAGTTGAGATGTTAAGACTCTCTGTTGCTAATTATTTTCTTTGTTTTATTTTTTTTGTCCAGTTTGCTGTTTTTAAAGTTTTGAATCCCAGCTGGTCCTGGACATTTAACTGAAAAAAAAAAAAAAAAAAGTAACTTGAAAGCACAATTTTAAAAATAGCACTCATGTATGTCCTAGAGTGAGTTATAGATGAAATTTAATAGTCTGTCTTATAGCATACATATTGACTGCTTAAGTAATGCATAGTTACTTTGCTAGCTCTGACTTAAAACAGTTTTAAGAGATCTTAACAGCATATTGGGTATTTATGAAATGGCTGAACTCCAGATATGTATAGTGATCACAGTATACTTTGAACTAAGGTGGGGTGGAGGCCAAGACTAGATGAAATGCATTTTCTTTTGCCAAGAGGCATGTTAAAATGATAGCAATTTGCATATGTTACAAGTTGAGAACAATAGCTAGTTTAAGAACTGTAAGAACAAAGCTGGATGTTGACATTGTTCTTGTAGGCTGTGTGTTTTCCATATGCTTCTTGCTTTCCCTGTCACAGGTGGTGGCAGCAATATTGGTGTGATTGAGGTTATGCTGGCACCACTCGCACACAGGCGCACAATGGTGCTAGCTGGGCAGAAAGAGTGGCATCTCTGGCTACCGGGCTGGGGGCGACCTTTACCATAGGATGAAGTAACCTTGCATTCGGCTGCAAGGTGTACTGTACGTACACAGGTGCTGGTCGATGTCCACTTTCTGCTTTTCTTTCTTTCTTTTTTCTTTTTCCCTCCCCTTTTAAAAAATAATTTTCCCCACAGTAAAATCCACTGACTCCTGAGTAAATAGATCTTCCAGTTTGATGGAACTGGGGGTCTGAAGTAAAACCTGTTTAAAGTAATTGACTCTCAAGTGGTTTCTCTGTGCTGTTCTTTTGGAATTTCTTAAGATACTAGAAATAACTTAAATCATTGATCCAATTTAAAAGTTATATTTATTTTCCTTTGGAAATAATATGTTCTATCTGTTCAGAAAGAAAGTAGAAAAAGAATTGCTTTACTCCAAGAGGAGGAAAGATTGTCTTACTAGGATTGTTATAAACCTCCAAACTTTGAATATGAGACTGAAGTAAGCATTAGAATCCTATGTAAAGCTTCTTGGAGATCTGAGGCCAGCCTGGGCTATTTAGTGAATTCAAGGCCAGGCTGGGCAATTTGGCAGGACTCTACCTCAAAATTTACAAACTTAAAAAAGAACTTACATAGAACATTCTGCACAATCTTGATGTTAAGAATCTAAAACTTTGAACTTAAGTAATTTTCCTTATAATGACTGATTGTAGTAGTTAGTTTAGAAAAAATCAGATTGGTAAATCTTGATCCACAAAAAAACGTTGTAGTTGTATTATTTCCATGAAATAGCATTTTCATGTTGTAATGTGTTTTAACATCCTTGTTTGCCAACAAAATGACATTTGGCTGTGAAAATTCTCCTTGCTTGCAGTATCTGTTTCTCTTCCTAGGCTCTCGTTGGTGACCAAGCCTATTGTAAACAAGTGATTATCTCCAAGGGAGATGCCAGTGGAGTAACAATTGTTAACCTTACGTTTTCTGTCTGTATATTTTTAAAAATTTTGGTAGTTTCTGGACAAAAAAAAAGAAAGGGTTTGTAGTATTTAACCCTATTTATTTCTGTATATTTTAGTTAATTAGTTATGGGAATAAATGGATTTCAGTATTTGTGGTTAAATTTTGCATTGCCTTTATTTTCTGTTTAGGCTTATTTTTTAAATTAACATTTAACAGACACATTTGAAGTAGAAATTTGCATGTCTGCTTTAATTAACTTAAAGACTGATTTAATCTATGACACTGAGCATATTCTTTAAATTACTCATAATTTGTAATTAATTTAATATAATGTTAATTAAATGTAGCAGTTTTTAGTTTAAGATGTGCCCTTTTGTCCTGTGTGTGTTTGGATGAAACTGTAACATTTACCTTTTTATTACAGGTTTTCCTTTGGAATATGGATAAATACACCATGATACAGAAACTAGAAGGTCATCACCATGATGTTGTAGCTTGTGACTTTTCTCCTGATGGAGCATTATTAGCTACTGCGTCTTACGATACTCGTGTGTATATCTGGGACCCACATAATGGAACTATTTTGATGGAATTTGGGTGGGTACAGCATGAATTACTTTTAAGAAGTTAAATGAAAAATTATAATCCTTAACATAATGTAAAGCTACAGTGAATTGTAATGAAAAAACGTGCTATTATGTGAGTACTTGGATAATGCAAAGCTGTAGATAAGTTCTGAAAGGAAATCTGGCTCATAAGATGGATGACTCCTGGTATTTAGTAATGTCCAATTCTGTGGAAATGATAATTATACTTTGAGTTTCAATTAAATGAAAAATATTAAAATTTAATATTAAAATAATAAAATTGAGCTTAATCTTAGTGTCTTAAACCATATTGTGAAGCATTTCTAAAAGCCCTTGGAATTGTTCAGAGGTTTTAGCAGAAAAACAACTACTTCTGCTCCCTTGATGAAGAGCATTCTCCTGGGGAAGGGCATCCTCTTTGAGTTCGGAGCTTTCTACCGCGTTCAGTTTGGCTCTCTACTCAGCTGTGTTCATTAAGGCACTTCATCTTATTCGAACACGTTTCTTGAAATGATTCTGATGCCCACTGAAAAACATGTCTTTGACCTCAGGCACCTATTTCCGCCACCGACTCCAATATTTGCTGGAGGAGCAAATGACCGATGGGTACGATCTGTGGCTTTTAGTCATGATGGATTGCATGTTGCAAGCCTTGCTGATGATAAGTAAGTGTCTGGATTATGGTTTGACTTCATTTGTACCTTATAAAGGTTTTTCATCCTTATATATAAAGTCATGAAATCTTTCTTTAGCTAGGATTTAGGTCCTTGTGTATGTCTATGTGCGTCTGTGTTTGTATGTTTGTCTTTGAAACAAGGTCATGGTATACAGGCCAAGTTGATCTTGAAATCCCTCTACTTCTGCCTCTTTGGGTGCTGTAAAAGCGACTTGGTTACAGAAGTGTCTGTGATCCCAGTGCCCAGTGAGAAAGGGTAGGTAGATAGAAGAGAATCTCCAGAAGCTCAGGAACTAACCTACTTTTGTGAAAGGTGCAGAAACTAGTTTGTCTTCTGGTGATTGTATTACAGTGGTAGCATTGAACAGTTTGTTCCTATCAATTTATAAAGCTACCTACTGTTTTCTTGTACTGAATATAGTTCTCTACTGTATTCCTAGACACCCTCTACCCAGGTGGGAAAAGTTTTGTAAACTTCCAGAAAAGAATAGAGAAGATTGTGATTGTGTGTGTAGGAAAACAAGAGTGTTTCCAGTTTTGAACAGTACTGAGCACACTGAGAAGGAAAGGTGACCATGCCTTTGTATTCTTTTTGGAGTTGATCTGAATTTCCAGGTGGTATAGATTGCAACATACTCAGTAAAGCAGGCTACTATCATTGAGCTGGGCGTGGTGGCTTATTCCTGTAATTGTAGCATTTGGAAGGCTTGAGCAGGACTCCCGCTAGTTCTAAGCCAACCTGGGGTACATGAGACCCTATCTCAAACAAAAGAAAGTTACTGCCATGATTGGCTAGATTGGGGTGTCACACACCTGTAATTTCAGCACTTGGGGAGTAGAATCAGGAGGATGAGGAGTTGAAAACCAGCCTGGGCTACATGAGATAATGTCTCAGCAAAACCATGTTCCTTTAGGATGATTTTTGTATATGTATTTTGTGACTCAGAACACAGTGGCAATCCTTTCTAACTTTTGTTTACCAGATGTTTTCTTTCATTTCCAGGATGGTGAGGTTCTGGAGAATTGATGAGGATTATCCAGTACAAGTTGCACCCTTAAGCAATGGTCTCTGCTGTGCCTTTTCTACTGATGGCAGTGTTTTAGCTGCTGGGTAAATGCTTTTCTTTTTCCTTAAAGAAGCAAGTTCTATAATTCTCCTGTCCAGGCTCTTTATATATTCTGTTGCTGCCTTGTGATACAGTACATCATTGGTTAGTTCTTAGGTTTGAAAGTGAGATATGTGATTCTGATATACAGCATTAGATGACACTTGTTTGAGCTGTAAGACATCGAATACATGTATGTGGGTGACTGTGTTGTTTTGTTTTTTCTTTAGGACACATGATGGAAGTGTGTATTTTTGGGCCACTCCAAGGCAAGTTCCTAGCCTTCAACATTTATGTCGCATGTCAATCCGGAGAGTGATGCCCACCCAAGAAGTCCAGGAGCTGCCCATTCCTTCCAAAGTTCTGAAGTTTCTCTCTTACCGAGTTTAGAAGAAAGGCAGCCTTTCCTGGTAGTAGGTACTGCCAGAAAACACTTAACACAAACCTCAAGCTTTACTGACTCAAGTATGGTTTTAAAGGGTCAGAAGATTTATTTAATTTGATACATTCTTGTACTGCATTTTCATTAGTTGAGCTTTAAGATAATATTTATAGACCACATAGAAGAAATATTTCTGAACATATCAAGTGTCCTTTTTTAAGAGTAACTGTGAAAGCATACATACATGTACATATTTAGACAAGCTGCTATTTGTTAAATGGACCTTTTGCTTTTTCTAACTCTGACTTGTATATATTGCTTCAGTAGAGCCACAACATGTATCTGCTGTAAATTGGAAAGAATTTAGAAGATGGATTTTGCTTGTTTTCTTTTGTGACACAGTTAAAGAAAGCAGAATTGCCTCATAGGAAATGGAGTTAGATGTGGTAGGTGGTGTCATACTGACCTGTAATTGAGACTGAATCTTTGTATATGGAAAGATTTTCTTTTCCTTAGGAATGGTGTCTGACAGGGAGTTAGAATGTGACACTAAAAAAAGAATCAGGATATATAACCAGACAAAGGGTGTCTTTGGTAGGCCTTAATTTTGGAAAGCAGCTTACTACCTTTCCTTTTGAAGTATAAAGTATTATATGCATTTTTTTTGTCAGTTTGAAAAATACATCCACTGTATGATGGATATTTTGTTTATACTAAGGGACAGTTATTGTAAGACCATGGGGTTTTTTTTAAAAAATACTTATTCTATGTTTCTGCAGAGGATAAATTGGTGACTTGCCAAAGAGAAGCAATTCAGTGTATCTGCTTTTGCTTTCTGTTATTTATCTTATCTGCAGATATTAAGAATGTATGCATTGTATAAAATGCTTGTTTTGTACCTTTCAGTTTTTAATTAAAAACTTAAAAAAAACAATACATTGCAAATGCTTCTGAATATGTTGGACCTGAAAATATTGACCTGTCTGTATTGTAATCATCAGAAGCCCATAAGCAAATCAGGCCAAAGCATTGAGAAAGACACAGCACAAAGCATTGATTCAACATTTTCTGAGCACAGTATGTACACTGCTTTCGAGACCTACTGTGTTCTTGTTTATTTTAAAAACTTCTAAAGCTATAGAACAAAGGAAAATAGCTTCTGAGCAGAAGATCTGCTAGATTAACAGTCTTAAAGTAAGCTATCTGGTTAAAGTACATAGAAGAAAGTCGGGTAGTCTGAGCCTTTTAAGAAGGGCTAGGGAGATTGGCCAGAGGTTAAGAACACTCACTACTTTTGTAAAGGACCCAAGTCCTATTCCCAGCACCCATGTGGCAGCTCACAACTATCTGTAATGCCCTCTTCTGGCACAATGCATACATGCACATACATATACATATAGCAAAACACTCATAAGTCTTTGAGGGGTGGGGGTAGCCCTCACACACTTGATAGCCATGCATGATCCCATGGACCTACCTCCACTGAATATTAGGATAACAGTACTTAAGTTACTTGCCTTTCATCCCACAGCAAAGCACCAGTCAAGCAGGTACTTGATTGAAAAACACATTCTCTACTTGAAATGGCCAGTTATTTGCAGCCTTGGCACCATAGGAAAAGTACACTGCAGAATCTTAAGTCAAGTTGAAACCTGCTTAAGCTTTCCTTTTGTTTTTAGAAAGACAGTTGTAACATGATAGTGATTCTTCAGCTAAATACCAAAGACAGGCAGGAAAAATGTGGTTGGGCTCTTAACTGGATCAGATTCTAACTGGGATCTTAAATTGGTAATTGTTAAATTGGTAATTGCTGCTCTCGCCGATATTCTGTGCCACATCTATGCCATTTAGAGAACTGACAAGGGGTCTTTTGCATTCAGGCTATTTCCTGTTTTAGTTCCCTGCAAGGGTGCGTGTGTATGTGGAGAAATGTCTCATGATGTAGATGATGAGACATCGTCCTTAAAGAACTGTAGCTTGATCTTAGGTTGGAATATCTTCAGTTTATGATCCTTGAAATTCCTTGCCTGCTAGTGATTGAGATAAAATTGGATTAGACTGGTTTGCACTGCCCTCAGGGCAGGCAGACCTACAACTGGGCTGCAGGAAACTAGCATGATTCTTGGTCTAGGCAGAGAACTCGGCTGTTAGCCAAGCACAGGATAAGAAAATAAAGAGAAGTTAAACATTGCCTCATAAGCCAGACACCCCGAGGCAGTGAACCTCTGTCAGAATGAAAATCTGGAGGTGACACAGCACTTTCTCCAAGCAGCTTTCAACAGGTTCTGGTCTACCTTTATTTAGTACTGGCTATGTAGACCAGGCTGGCCTTATACTCACAGAGATCTGCCTGCCTCTGCCTCCCAACTGCTGGGATTAAAAGCGTGGGTCATCTTGCCCAGCTTCTTGTGTTTTTTTTTTTTTTTAAATCAGGGTCTCACTTTATAGCATAGATTGACCTAGAACTTCCTGTGCAGGCCACAGAGAATCCACAGAGATGGGCCTGCCTCTGTTTTTAGTGCTGGCCCTAAAGGCATGTGCCACTACACATGGCCTCAGTTTTTTCTTAAGTTCCTGTTTGACTTACTAACTTTTTTTTGTTGAATAAAGTTCATATGCTGTATATTTTTAAAAGTAGCCACAGTAGTTATGTGAATTTATTGTTGTATTTTGGTCATGAGAGCATAGAGCATCAGTAGGAATGTGGGATGTAGTGGCTTCTTATTTAAATCCTTGATTACTGAGAAGTCAGAAGTGTTAACAGACAATAACCACTCCTCCAGGTGCTGTGTTTATGTAATGTGTTTGAGAGGAATAGTGGTTAAGCATCCTTTGTTCTATAAAGCTGGCCTTTGGCCAGAAGCAAAAATCAGGTCTAAGCCAGGGATAAGGTGGCACCTTTCCATTGCAGGTGGATGTGCAGCTTTATCTGGCAGGAATTTGATATTTATGTAGGTTTAACAGTTGGGGAATCAGGCAAAGGAAATGGTTTAGCCCAGTTTTATTTACTCTAGCAAAGTATATATTCCCACTAGAAGTAACAATGATTATCTTGTGGTTTAATGGTAGAAACCAAGAATGTTCAGGTTTGGGATTTAACTCAATGGTAGTGTGCTTCCCTAGAATGCCCAAGGCCCCTTGGTTCACTGCACAGCACCACAAGAAAAAGGAAGGAAAAATGGACTTGGGGCTGGAGAGATGACTCAGTTGAAGTGCTTCCTCTGCAAGCATGAGGACCTGTTTTCAGATAACCCAGCACCCATATTAAAATCTGGGCACCTGGCATACACATCTAATTCCAGGCCTGAGAAGGCAGAGCCAGAATCTCTGGAGCTTGCTGGCCAGCCAGTTGAGCCAAATCTGTTGAGTTCTGCATTCAGTGGGACCCTGTCTTGAAATGAGGTGAGAGCAGACACCAAATGCTGACCTTGCCTCCACACACAAAATGGCCTTTTTAACCTGTAAAACAAAGGGTAGACTATGAAGTTACCTACTGCAGGTCTGGGAGTGAGAGAATTAAGTTGCCATTCCTCTAAGTTGTTTCCTAATTGTTGATGCAGTGTTTATATGCAATATAAAAGAATGATGCTGAATACTAAGAGATGCCTGAGGGACTGTAGAGATGGCTCATCGGTTAAGAGCACTAGCTGCTCTTGCAGAGGACCCTCAATCAGTTTTTAGTCCCACACGGCAGCTAACAACCATCTGTAACTCCAGTTCCAGGGTATCTGACCTCTGCAGGCAGTACACTTATCCACATCAAAAATAAAAATAATAGAAAGATGCCTGAGGAAAATTATATCAAATAGAGCCAGGAATGAGGTAAATGTATTTTCATGAGGTCAGATGTTTGGCCCTGAGCACAAATGGGAAACCTTGAAAATTTTATGGTTTTCGGTGCTCCATCTTGGCGAAAAGGACAGTCATACTGTGTTATGAAGTGAACGTTGATCTCTTAATTCTAATGGAATGATACTAGGAAGTGGGGACCAATGAGAGGTAGTCAGATGAGGCCAGTAAAGAGCCCTCACCAGACCTCAGCCGTGCTGGCACTGGACTCTGTCTTGCACCCCCAGTGCCACGAGAAATGTCTCTTGTCTCTGAGCCTGTGTGCTTTGTGGCTCCAGCCTCAGACCAGCAGGAAAGCCTCCTTAGATGAACTGAACATGAGCTCTGTGAAAGCATGCAGCCGGTTCTCTGTGATCCCCGCTTCTCCATGTGAACCGGAAATGTCCTTTACAGGCTTGCGTGTAACATTTGGTGTCTAGCTTGCAACAATTCTAGACTAAATACAGTCTGCCTGGTGGAAGTAGGTCACTTGAGTGCAGGGGAGGGTTTGAGGGTTAAGACCTCCCCCTACTTCCGGTCTAGCTCTCTGCTTCCTGATCTGCCCCCATGTGAACGGCCTCCCCTTGCTCCCACTGCCTTGCTTTCTCTACCATGATAGATTCAGTGAACTTCCTCTCGTTTCAGTCAGGTACTTTGGTCACAGTGATAGAAGACTTAGTAATACACCTCTGATATATGCGCTGAGACCCTGACATCATTTGGCAGGGTGTGAAGTCTTCTCTTGGATAGTGCCAGTAGACTGGGCAGAGAATCAGCAGACACTACTGTGACACTACTGTGTTGTAGGGATCTGCAGGCAGCACCTGGGAAACTCCAGACCTGGAGGCCCTCTAGTCAAAAGTTCTTCCCACCATCCTCTATCACAACCTATGACAACCTGTTTTTACTTGTTTCCTTGATCTCATTAGGCCTTGGTCTTGTTTTATGGCCCATGACCTGAAGGACCTCTTTTGGTGGTCACAGATAAACTGCCTGTTCGAATTCTGTCAGTGCCTTGGTTTCCTTACCAACTCCGTGGACTTTCGAATAAGGCCCGGTTACTAGTTAATCATTCTTGATGTTGATTCCTTATTTAGAAGGCAAATTCCTTGCATCTGAGGGCATTCTGCCCCCTTTTCACGGACTCTTGTCCGTGCCTACTCTGTGGGCCACACCCACCCAGCTTCTGCTGTGAGGAGAAAGCAGCTCCCTCCACTGAGTCACTGCTCAACACTTGGCAAAGGCCAAGCCTTTCAGGCTTGGTCCCATCTGGCTCAGATCAGGGTATGCATATAGCAGTTTGGCCCAGCTGCTCACCGAGAGACTGCCGGCCAGAGGATATTGTAGAAGTGGTGACTGGGGCTGCTAGCCTAAGAAAAACTTGTGTGACTGTTTGCTTGGCTGCTTCACAGCTTGTAACTTTATGAGCTTTGATAGAAAAGCGATGTAATAATGTCTCCCTACTCAGTGGTATTTGGCTCTTATTTCCTGTCTGCATAGTGTTGGGCTGTGGCAGACCCTTTTCAACAGTTCTGTGAAGCTTTATTGTCCTCCTTTTATGGCTGTGACCATAAAAGTTCGAAACCCAACTGACTCCTCCAGGTGAACTGAGTCCAGTGACCTCAGATCCAAGATGGCTCTGAATGCAGAGCCCTGTTCCTCTTCCTAGTGGCTGTGGATGGGCACTGGAGCTTTGGAAAGCCGTCAACATCAGCCTCCCGAATTAATTCCTGCCCGTGTCTTTGCCAACCCCCCAAGGCCAGCCATGATGTCAGGCTAATCCTTTCCCAGTACACTCTACCTTTCACTGGATTGTGGAAAAAACAAACCGAAGGAATGACTGAATATAATGAGGCGACTGAAACGGGCAGAAAAGATGACCATTGTGCCCTGCCCTTTGCTCATTGCCTAGGAAAATTACTTGGGAAGTTGGTCAAGTTTCCCCTTCATACAGTTCTCCAGTACATATCTCAAACAAATCATTTTTATTGCCCATGTGACAAATCCAACTGAGGCTGTAGCAGGGTACGGCAGGGAGGGCCTTGCTGGAGGTGAGGCGTGAGTCAGCCTTGCAGGGCTGGTGTTGAAGATCAACACGGCAAACCACAGCCACAGAAGCCTGTGTCCCAGCTGTGTGTGAGGTTGGCCTCACCTGCCCAGAGATGGCCAGAGCCCTTGAGGCTGGACTGGACTGGATGCAAGAGTTACCTAAGTCAGCTGCCAGATGCCATCAGAGGGCATATTCAGGGCCAGGAAGGGCCTGTGTCAGTAACAAAGCTACATTTCCCTGAGTTAGACTTACCCTTTCACACAGAAACTGGACGTCGCAGCACCTGTGAGGCCGAGGCCAGGAGACACCACCATGACTAGACGAGACCCTATCAGACAAGAAACCTCCCTCATATTTAAAAAAAATGGTTAGAAATTTTTTTCATTGGGGGTGTGTGTGTGCCATCTTTGTGTTGCTGCCCTTGGAAGCCAGAAAAGAACATCTGATTCCCTGGGGATGGAGTTAATGAGCAGTTGTAGGTGTTGGGAACCAAACTCAGATCATCTGGAAAAACAGGTGATGTTTCCAAAATCTTGCTGAGCATGGCAGTGTACACCCGTCATCCAGCCCTCAGGAGGCTGAGGGGAGAAGATGGAAAGTTAGAGGCCAGGCTGGGCTCCCGCAAACTCTCAAAGCAAACAAACAGAAATCTCGAGTGGCACACACTTAAATGACACATTATTTACTTTCAGAACTTGAAATGTTTCATGCTCCTCTGGCTTTTTTGGTTGCTGATGAAAAGTTGGGTAATTCTGGTATTTCTGCTTTTGTACTAAAATTGACGTTACTCTTCCCATTATACCGTATTATATATTATCCATGTAAGGGTATGGTTAAGAATCACTAGTATCTAGGATTTCATGAAAAGCCAGTGCTGCGGTGAGGGGTGGTGAAGGACGCCTGTAATCCAGCGTTTGGGACTTGGAAGAGAGAAGACCAGCCAGGACAAGCTTTCTCCCAGAAGCGGAGAAAATACTAGCCCCCTCATTTTGGGTGCTCAGGCTGGGGACCAAGCTGGCGTGCCTGGCTCCAGATTGGGATGGAGAGTGTGAGAGGCTAACTCTCTGGAAGAGAGAGATAAGCCATTAGCCCTGCCTAGCTGGTCAGTAGGCCTTTTTATGGGGAGGAGGGTTCCCATGACACCTGAGTGATTTTTAAGGTAAACTTTTGGCCAGGAAGGAATCCATTATTTGCAGCTGTTTGTGAATTCTGGGTCTGGAATCTTATCTATTCCAGAAGTTGTAAAAGTCAGTTCCTTTCCCAGGTCTCTGGGCTCTGGGAGTCTGGCTGGAGTCGCCAAGGTGTCTGTAGTGGAACTGCTGGCGGTGGGGCGGGGGCGGGGTCCTTCAGTCACATCTTACATGTGCCACCACACCTGGCCTGAGAAACATTTATGATCACCATACTCATAGCCCAGATTGTCACACTCTTGAAGCTCTGGGCCCAGGGGCTAGCCTAAGTCCAAGAGGAAGCTGTTTCTCATTTCTTCAAACGTCACATCACCAAAGCAACACTAGCCTTGGCTGTCTGGCAGTTTCATCATCCATAAAAACTTGAGGCAAATCAGAATTGGGAGGTTTTGTTGTATTGACTGTTTAGTGCCTTGTTTTGTATTTTCCCTTGAAACAAACCCTGAAAGCTTTAAAAACAAAAAACAAGCTACACCCACTCTGGTCCTCTTAGGATTGCCAACAGATTGGGGAGGGCAGAGAGGAAGGGATGCTGAGACGTGGATGGATGGAAACCCAGCTTGGCTTCCTGTCCCCGAAACACAAGGCCCGGAGCCAGGGGCAACCTCCTCCCAGCATCAAGTCTGCCAGGGCCGGGCTGGCTGTAGCCCTCCAGGGGCGGAGGATTTTCTGGAGCCAGTACTTGAACTAATGCTTTCAGGCAAGATAAGGGTGTTAGGACAAAGCAGGGCACAACACTGTCCCAGAGCCTGTGTCCTGGTAGCGGCTGCTCTACCCTGGGTACCTTGGCCCCCTGTACTCCCCTTGTCCCATTCATTCATTAATTCACTCAAATCATAAGTTCATTTATTCATTCACAGCAGCGGTTGAGCACTTGCCAGATTGCCAGATTGTGCTGGGTGCTGGGACACTGTTCTACCATCAAGAAATTCCAGTGCAAGCAGATTGGACACCGCTGCACACCACTGAACAACTGAAGGAAAGACAGCCTCATTCATACTGCATTGCCAGGGCTGGAGAGATGGTTTGGTGGTTAAGAGCGCTGCTGCTCTTGCAGAGGACTTGTGTGTGGTTCCCCACGTTGGGCAGCTCACGATCACCTGAAACTCAAACTCCAGGAGATCCGACACCCTCTTGTGACCTCCAAAGACACCTGATACACACACACACACACACACACACACACACACACACACACACACACAACACATGAATGCATGCACATGAATTAAAAACTTTTTTAAAATAAATGCTATAATAGACCCCATGCAGAGCCACTAAATATGCCTGACTTTTAGTCTGTCCATTCCAGTCTGTGTACTGACTGAGAACGTGGGCAAGGATTTGTACTTCTCTGGAGTTTCCTTGGCCATAAAATGGCGATAAGTATATTGCAGAGGACTGTTGGGGGTTAGGGACTTGAGAGTCCCCACACTGGGATGGAGCTGGCACACAGCACAAGCTACTATCTGCACTGCTACACGGGGCAAGCACTATGGTGTAGGGTTTTAATGCTCCCCACCGGCTCTCAGTGAGTGTACCCCACGGTCCTTTCTAGAGGATGAAGGGTTAACAAAGGACCTTAGAGGTGAGCTACAATCCAGTGCCGACTATCACAGTTACTTGAAGAATTTCTGAAAACATACCTGACAGGCCCTATTCCCCAAATTCTGCATCTGAACCCCAACCCTGGCTGAGGGCCACAAGCTGATTAGAACCCTAAATGCTGCTATCGTCAATCAACTTGACAGACACAGTAGAAGTCAGCAGAGCCCAGTGGAGAAGTCGAGCTTTGGTTTCGGCTCAGTCCTGTTGGAGCTTTTGGCCCTGCAGGCAGTGTGTCTGTGCTGTTGCTCGTGGGAGCTCGCCTGGAAGGGAAGTTCCAGCAGAAAGCACCCGAAACCAGGGCGGAAGTTGGGAAAGTTCAGCCTGGAAGTGCCTGTTTTCTTGTGGGCTGCCTCTTGGCCTGGCTGCCTCTTCCCACCCAAAGCAGGCTTTGGGGTGTAACTCCGCAGCTTCACCACTCAAGGCTCTGGAGGTGCCCAATTTTGGCAGAGCCCGGGCCCAGGAGATAGGAAGCCCACACCTCTCAGACCTCTGGGGCTTGGCTATAGGGCAGTGTCTGTGCACCTGTAGCCAAGTTAGCCAGAGAGAGGTTGAGGCCAGAGAAGGTCGAGGTGGGAGTCTTGAGTTGCAGTCAGAGGGTTTCCTTCTATGGGGGCTTGTGCATTTCTACCCTGTCCCAGGCGGATCCTTGGTGAGGGAGATGCTGTCTGATCTCCTCCAGCCCCCAGGGCTTTATACAAGTTCAAGCACTCTACTTCTGAGCCACACCCCAGTCCAGGGAGGCCTCTTCTTAACCTTTACAGAGATGGGACTCTCTAATACTCCCCACAGAGAAAACACACACACTACCAATTCTGCACTCATCTTCTGCAGGTTAGATAGAACTCCCACTGTCTCTGATGCTGTTCCCGCAGGCTTTGCCTTTTTATCCTTCAGGGCAGATCAGACAGTCTGGGCCTCTCTAAACGTCCTTCTGGGCCCTGCAAAGACCCTGCAGCCTTTTCAGGGCCCAGGCCTCTGCACTGGGCCCTCTCCCCTCCTTTCTATCATTCAGCCAGCCTTCTTGCCTCCTTCTAACCCTTTTAAAATAAATGTATATTTTTAAAAACTGGTTTTAAAAATATGAAATGACTAGGACTCAACGGTACAATGCTTGTCTGACATGTGGGTTTGATCCTCAGTACTGCTAAAAAACCAAACCAAACCAAACTTACAATTTAATGATTAACATATATGGCTCAGACTGTGAGAGAATCCCCAAAGATGAGATGCTTGTCCATCTTTCCTGAGAGCCAGAGGGTAATGGCATGTTGGATGGCAACTGTAAGGTTGCAGGGTCCAGGGTGTCAGGAGCCCAGAGGCTGTATGCACAGACAGAAACCTTAGGTGGGGCTGTTCCAGGCTCAGGGACGAGGGGGAGCCAGGAACCAGGGGGCAGGAGAGGGCTGACTGGAGGTGGCATCCAGCATTGCTCAGAGTGGTAGTTCCGTACCTGTCAGCCTGGCAACCATAAGCTTTCAAAGGGCCAATGGAAGTATGGGTGACCTCTGCTCCCACAATCCCACCTTCAGGAAATTATTCCCCAAGGAATTTCCCACAGTGCAGGGAGGTATCTGGACCTGAAAATTAAACCAGGAAGCGCCCTGTTACCTGGCCAGCATGGCCTGGCATACTAACAGGAGATGTTTGATGCACAAAGTGAAGGAAGTTAAAGGAACAGAGGGACTTCCAGAAAGGCTATAGCATGATAAAATAGTGTGTGTGGTTAATCTTGATTCTCAGCTTGGTAGCAGACCTTTGGGCATGTCTATGAGGAAGTTTCTAGATTAGGTTTCTAGATTAAGGTGCAAAGACTCAACTTAACTGTGGGTGTCACCATTCTTTGGGCCACAGTCCTGAACTAAATGAAAAGGAAAAAGTGCTCTGAGAACCAGTGTTCATCTCCTGCTGCTTCCTGACTGCAGATGCAATGTGACTGGCTGCTACACTCTCCCGCTGTCAGAATTTCCCCATCATTCTGGACTGTGATCCAGAATAAACCCTTCCTTCCTGGCTGGGTGTTCTGGCTTATGCCTTTAATCCCAGTACTGAAGAGATAGAGGCTAACGGATCTCTCTGAGTTTGAGGTCAGCCTGGTCTACATAGTGAGTTCCAGGCCAGCCAGAGCTACATAGTGAGACCCTGTTTCAAAAACACAAGCAAGCAGACAAACAGCAATAAACCCACAAATAAAACAAAGTCTGCTTCCTTCCTGAAGCTGCTTTTGTTAGGTATTTCGTTCCAGCAATGTGTAAAGTAACTAATATAATAAAGATAAATACCGTATATCTGTTGAAAAGGCATGGAAAGATAGGCATATCCAACCCGATGAAATGTGAGTTAGAGGAACTGAACCTTTGTTTGGATTCTATTTTATTCATGTTTGTAGTGTTCTAAGATTCTTCAGCAAACATTCTTTTGAGGCTAAAGATGTAGCTCAGTTTGTAGAGTGTTTGTCTGGCAAGCATGAAGCCCTGGGTTCAATTCCTAGCATTATATAAACTGGACATTGTGGTCCATACCTGTAGTCCCAGCACTTGGGAAGTGGAGACAGGAGACTCAGAGGTCATCAAGCATGTTGGTTAAGCCTCATCTGCCTCATAGTGCAGATGAAAAACTGGGAAGTGTTTGTGTGTTTGCCATGGACAAGATACTAGGACCAGTGTGCTACAAGATGATGTTCTCTGCCTCAAATCTCTCCATGTAGAGGGACTGGCCACCAGCGCCATTATGGTATATGAGGTCACTACCCTGGAACATGAGTCCTGGAGTAAGTCTGGGGAAGCAGGAAGCCTTAGCACCAAGCACACCTCTCCTGGCTGTCCCATTCATTCCCACCTCCAGAAGTGTTTTCTAGTCTGTTTAAAAACTACAAAACCAAGAAACAAAAAACCATGAAACTGATTATGCTTCGGTTTCCCATGATCTCACTGCTGCTTCCTATACAACAGAAGCTGCTAGAACTCCAGCCTCTGCTGACCAGCCAGGGACGCCCTCCCAAGCTGTCCCCTGGTGTTGCAACATCAGGCCCAGTAAAGGGCTTTTCTTGCCTACCTGTGATGATGGTGATGATGATGATGATGATGATCCAGAGAGAGGAAAGGCCACACAGGGAGACTGTAGCTGTGAAAAGTGGAGCTGACGAAGGGCCTGAAGAAGCAGCGGGCTCCAGTCACCAGAGGACTTTGAAAATGCTGTCAAGTGTCTGAGAACAGAGCTCCCTACACCAGACACTCATGCGAGAGCTGCAATGGGCTGCTGTCAGGCTAGTGCAAAGGAATTGTGATTTCATATTGAATTTTAAATCATTATAACAAAGTTCACACAGGTCTTCAGTTTGTATTGATGACAATCAATACAACCAACCAATAAGAAATATGTTTGTTTATCCCCATAGTGTAAAAATCTGTGCTTTGGGATTTGCAGAACTCTTCGCAGTCACGTTCTGCATCCTGCTGCTGTGGAACCATTTTCCCTGCAACAAGCTGTCAAGATCCTTGAAGCGGTGTTCAGTTTGCAAGAGGTTGAGTGAATGTGATAGGTGAGGCCGAACGTCCCAGCCCAGTCTGTTCAACTTTCGAGTGTTTGGTTGTGTGACATAAAGTCAGCGATTGTCTTGGACAATTGGGTTCTTTCTGTTGACTCGCTGTAGGAGATGCAGTTTTGGGGGCATCTCGGTGATTTGCTGAGCATGCTTCTCAGGTGCATTCGTTTGACTGGGATGCTGAAAGCTGTGGGGATCAGACTGGCTACAGACCACCAAACAGCGATGATGATCCTTTCCTTCTTTTCTTTTATGTAAGTTTGGCTTCGGGAAGTGTTTGAAGCTTCTTGGTCCAGTCACTGAGTCAGTCACTGCCTGTTGTGTACAATGTACTTTCTGTTGCAAACCACAATCTAATTTAGAAATGGTTTCTTGTTGCTGCTTAGAATAAGAGTCCAAAGACTGAAAACAAAGATTAAAAATATATTTTTTGTCAGTTCATGTGGCACCTACATTGCAAGCTTATTTATTTCTATTTTATGTGTATGAGTGTTTTGGCTGCATGTAAGTCCACTACTTCTGGTACAATGCCTGCAGAGGCCAAAAGAGCGTTGGATCCCTTGGAAATGGAATTACAGATGGCAGCCACCATAGAGGTGCTGGGAATCGAACCTAGATCCTCTGCAAGGGCAGCCAGTGCTCTTAATTTCTGAACCATCTCTCCAGCACCCTACAATTACTTTTGTATCAAATTAATATTAAGAGCCAAATTAGACTGGGGCTGTGGCTTAGCTGGTAAAGAACTTGCCTTGTATGTACATGGCCCTGGGCTCCATTCTCAATACCATATAGACCAAGTATGTTAGCACATACCTATAACCTAGAACTCAGGTGGTAGAGGCAGGAGGATTAGAAAGTCAAGGTTGGCTTTGACTACACAGTAAATTGAAGGTGAGCCCATCACAAAAAAAGTAAAGCTGGCTGTGGTGTGCACACCTTTCCTCTCAGCACTCATGAGGCAGAGGCAGGGGGATCTGTGAGACTGAGACCAGCATGGTCTCCGTAGTTCCAGGTCAGCTGGAACGGAGTCAGAGCTTGGCCATTGCCCTGTGCTGCCATTACTAGCTGCTGCTGACCTGAGTTCAGGGTCAGTTAGAAGGCCCAGAGCAATAAGCCTCTGACCTGAATTCTTAGAGCTGTGTCTTTGCCCCCTAGAGCCATAAGCTTCTCCTCAGGACCCAGAGCCATAAACCCCTAAGTCTGTCAGTCCATCCCATAGGGCACTCAAGAGCCCAGAACTGTCAACACTGGGGAAGGTTGTCCTCTGTGCGTCAGAGATTTCCATCCAGACAGGGAAAAGAACGTCAGTTAGCTGACTGATAATCAACTAATTACCGTCTCATTGTAACACACCCACATGGTAAATTTCTCACCCACCATCACCAGGACAATTTATAATTTCCATGGCAACATGGCATTAGGCAACATGGTCAGTAGGAAAGGGGAGATAGCATTCCTGAAGATGGGCTGGCTAGATGGCTGAGCCGGTAAAGACATCTGCAGCTCAAGCCTAACCCGAGTTTCATCCCAGAATTCCCCATAAAGGCGGAAGGAGACGATTGAGGGAACAGTTTTTTTCTGACCTCCAGATGTGTGCTTGGCACACATACACTTCCACCTCACCCCCAATAACTAAATACACACACAAAAATCTTAGAGACATAATGGTGCCTTCCTGGAAGAGTTATAAGGATTCTTCCTACTTGTAAAATCTAGCTGACCCTCCCCATTCTAAGAAAACAGATAATCTCATTTCTTTCACTTTCTGGTGTTATGTGTGGGTATATGTCTGTGTATATGTCTGTGCATCTGTCTGACTTGAGAGTTTGATGTCCAGTTCCTGCCCTTACTGGTTTTTGAATAAAGTTCTATTTTGGTTCAAATAACATTCAGTGTGATGACCCAGTCCTGGTGTTAAAGAACTGAGGTTCAGCTGGACACAAATTAGGCAGCAATGCATATGCCAAGATGAGGCATTCCAAACTGAGCTGCCGAATTTCAGATATGAAAAAGAGACTGTTGACTTGGGGCCCTGCCCAGGCAGCCCAGCCTGGGGATCCTGAGATGACACATCATGAACTTACGTGACCTGGGATTTGGAAGTTCATTGAAACTGACTGTCTGCATGTTCTCTTACCCACCCAGGGCCTGGCACTTAGTAGGGACTCCTCAGACATCTGTCAACTGACTGAGCCAGGGAGTCAGTTGAGATGCCCTTTGCACACTCCTGTCTCACTCCTGGCCTGTGCTGCGAACCAGTAAACTAGGCCACACGCTTGACCCAGTTTTCCCAGCTCAGCCTGCCAAGGCCAGGGAGCAGGTCCAGAGCCAGCATCCACAATGACTCAGGAGCTCTTCTGCGGCTGCCTTGGACAGAGGCCTTCCTGACCTTCCCTGGAGGTGGAGGAGGAAGAGGCCTTTACAGGGTGGCTGAAGCTGGGTCTCCAGACAGCACTGCCCCCCAGTGGCCAGGAGCAGGGTGGAAGGATCCCAAAGCCAGACTGGAGGTGGAGCCCCAACTTTCAGGGTGCAACTTGTTGGGTGATAGTTGTGAATGAGCTATGTCAGAAATACAGACAGACACATTGAATCTTTTCACAATGTCAGAATTTGTTGAACAACAATAAATTCACAAGCTATGTCATTGGCTACAATTTGCCTAGTCATTCTAATTAGTTATTGATTGGTAGTTGGCCAAGGCAAGTGAATGTGGGTTCTTTTATTCCAATCATAATTACTTTTTAACATTTTATTTTATTTTTTATCTAACATTATTGTTGAGGGTTGCAGGGGTATTCATGTGTGCAGGTCAGAACACAACTTTGTTGAATTGGTTCTCTCCTTCCACCTTTATGTGGTTTCCAGATCAAACTGAAGTCGTCAGGCTTGCTGGCCAACAGTCTTTACCTGCTGAGCCATCTCACAAGCTCTATTAATTCTCAGCTCACACATTACACTGAAAATATATTTCTATATATACACCTGTGTAGCTTACAGAATGGCCTCAAAGTGTTAAAGAGGCACAATTCCAGGCGGCCCTCCAGGAGACAGAGGCTGAGGGCTGATAAGGGTGCAGAGTCTTTGCAGTATCTAGATGTTCATGAACACAATTGGCTTCTGGTCATAGAGTCAAGCCAAGCTGCAAGGTCAGCATGAATCAAACCCCAGGGTCTAGTCAAGTTATATAGAACAGATGTGGGACCATGGAGGGGCATGAAGTTCAGAACCTGGGTGGTCAGCCTGTAACCAGCAGGCCTAGGTGGAGTGAGGATATTCTGAAGAGACTGGAGTCCCTCACTCTGGCTATCTGGACTGTTGAAACAAAGCACCCCAGGAATTGAATTTCCCTCCTGAACCTCCGATTAGGAGATGGAAGAGGCTGAAACCTGGCATCACCCAGATTTACAACTTGTCAGACCTCATAGAAGGAACCATGTCTAAACCAGGACTGCATAACACTTGCCTTCTGCCCTCAGGCTGTGATTCAAAAGGTGGATTTGGGAGATCACTGGATCTCATTGTCCTCTCTCCCAATGGAGCCACAGTGAATAAATCTCCTTTTTCTGCATTTCACTATTAATTTGGCTTTTAGTTAATTTATGGAGGATGGGTGGCTGAACCTGGATTGTTAGGACTGGGAATGAGGGGCAACAGGTTCCCAACCTAACTAGCTGACAGCTCCAGAGGGGTTATTGCCATCCAAAGGTTAGGTGTCATCCTCTCTCTGGAGTCTGGGGTAGGGGTTACACATTTGCTGGTCTTTGCACGTTTGATGAGACATGGTTTTTCTGGTGGTTTTAATACGACCATGTGCTCATATACTCCCAATCCACTTTGATAAGTTTATAGCTGGTACCTTTTGCTTCTCAGTCTATGTCTTTGGGTGGTACTGGATAGGTGCAGGCAGTCACTCTCCCTCTGTGTTTCACTCAAAATGGAGTCAGATGTTGCTTCTAAAATGGAGTCAGTAAAAGCAAAATAAGAAAAAAAAAAAAAAAAAAAACAGTTTCATACAATGTGATGTAACTGAGGGTAAGGCAAGGCCTGATCACAGGGACCTGAAGTGCCAGCTCCCTGGAGCCCAGAGTCCTCCCTGGGAAACAAGAATCTCCCAGAGGGGTAGGCAGGCTCTGCCCTGGTTGAGGCCTGACAAAGGATAAATTTCTTTCTCTGGCCTTATTTAGCTCCAGCACCTCTCAGTTGCCCTGGGAAAGGGCAAACTCAGGCATCCCAGAGCTCTGCTCCAGGCTACTGGCCTGAAACTGGAAACAGGGCACATGACTTGGCTCCCAGGAGCTGGCTTTCTGCATTCTCAAGGAAAGGGTCTGCTGTCTTTAAATATAGATGTGCAGGCCAGCAAGATGGCTCAGAGGTGAAAGTGCTTACTGAGCAAGCCTGACCACCTGAGGAACCCATGGGGAGAACCTCCTTCTGAGGATTGTCCTCTGACCTCCACACATGTAGGCACACACACATGCACGCACGCACATGCACACACAAATATAAAGAATATTTTTTGCTTTGAAAGATGCTCTTTTTTTTACATTTTATTTTTTTGTGTATGTTTATGTGGGCATGAGTTTGTCATAGGGCACGTGTGGGGGTCAGAGAACAACTTGAGGGAGTTGGTTCTCTCCTTCCACTATTTGGATTCTAGGACTAAACTCAGGTCATCAGGCTTGGTGGCAAGTGCCTTGACCCACTGAGCCTTCTCGACAGCCCCAAAGAATTTATTTTTTAAAGATGCGAAGTTAAGATCAAAACATTTTTTTCCCCAAATATAGTCAATTTTCCAAACATAACCAGTCCTCAGTCTTTGTTGGATTTGTCCCAGGGCCCTGGATCAATTTGCGTAGAGCATCTGACATCCTCCAGATACTTTACTTTGGGTATTGTGATTTGGCTCAGTGGTAGAGTGCTTGCCTAGCAAGCACAAGACCCTGGATTTGGGCTCCATCAGGAGTAAGGGTTGGAGTGGGGGTTGGAGGAGGAGGACAAGGCATAAAACTCACAAAAACAAAAAGGGGGAGGGGCCAGAGAGATGATTCCAGAGCTAAAGGCTTTTGTTGCCAAACCTGACAGCATGAGTCTAATCATCACAATCTATGTATTAGAAAGAGAAAACTGACTCTGGCACATACAAACACACCATGTGTGCCACCCCCAAATAAACACATAAATAAATAAACAGACCAATAAATGTAAAAAAGGTAATGAAAAATAGAGCTATTTTTATTTTATATGTATGAATATTTTATCTGCATCTGTGCATCTGTGCCGTGGATCTCTCACTGAGACCAGGAGAGGGTGTCAGATCCCTTGGAACTGGAGTTACAGAAAATTGCTAGCTGCCACATGGGTGCTGGGAACGGAACTCAGGTCCTCTGCAAGAGCAGCAGTGTTCTTTACCTCCGAGCCATCTCTCTAGCCTCAAAGTCCCGAGAAATGTTTAAATTATCTTTAGGTTACTTATGATACATGGCATAGCATAAATGCTATGTAAGAAATTGTTATATCGAGCCAGGTGTGGCTGCCCACATCTGTAATCCAAGCACTTCAAGAGGTGGAGAGAGGATGATCAGAAGTCCAAGTTTCTTCACTTTCGGCAGCTACCATGCCATCCAGACTGAGGAAGATTCGGAAGCTTCCAACCTTGACAGCTATGGTATGGGTAAGCACCAGGAGGCTGGGGTAATCTGCGGCATGTGACACCTCAGGATCAACTTTGACAAATATCTAGAGTACTGTGGGAAAGTTGGTCTGAGGCATCACCACTTAAAGAGGACCCAGAGCTGTCAACCTTCTGCCCAGCTGTCAACCTTGATAAACTGTGGTCAGTAAGCAGACATGGGTAAATGCTACCAGGAAACAAGACTGGAGCTCCTCCATTACTGATGCAGTAAGACTGGGCTACTGCAAAGTTGTGGGGAAGGGAAAGCCCCCTAAGCAGCCTGGCATCCTGGAGACCAAAGTCTTCAGTAGAGGAGCTGAGGAGATTAAGGGTGCTGGGGGCACCTGTGTCCTGGTGGGTTAAAGCCACACAGGGAGGCCATTAAGTGCTAGCACAATTTTAATTTTTATCTATCTATCATCTATCTATCTATCTATCTATCTATCTATCTATCTATCTATCTATCATCTATCTTCTTTCTGTTCTTCTATCTTTCTATTTATTAATTTATTTTTGAGATGGTGTCTTCCTATAATCCCAACTGACTGGAACTCTCTATGTAGACCAGGCTGGCTTGCTCTCACAGAGATCAGCCTGCCTTTGCCTTCTGTAACAAATTCTTCAAGGCAAAACAAAACAAACAACAATAACAATAAAAATACATTCCCATTCAAGGTCATCTTCAGCTACACAACAGTTGGAGACCAGCCTGTATAAGTGAGAGTCTGTCTCAAAATTTAAAAAGCTATATTGTGTTGTGTGAGGAATAATGTCAAGAAAAAAGTCTCCAGAGTTCAGTACAGATGAGTGGGTGGTGGAGGTATATTTTCTGATCATATCTGAAAAGATGGAGGCCTCACTGTGCATCATCCAGTCTTTCTTTTCTAGTAGAATGTTTCCTTCTGCTTTGAAATATGCTTTATAGCTTACATGACCGACCTGTTTGTGGCCAGGCCCTTGACCTTATGTACTCTATGAAATGGTATGGTCAAGACTGTGTAGCATGTGAGGTATGCCTGTATGTGTGTGTGTGTGCAGTATATGTTTTATGTGCGTATGGTGTAGGGGTATGTTTTATGCATGTATGGTATGTGTGTGATGTGTGTGTTTTATGTATGTGTGGTATGGGTGGGGTGGTATGTGTGTGGTAGATGTGGTATATGTATATGGTGTATGTGTGTGATGTGTGTGTATGTGTGTGTTTTACGTATGTGTGGTATGGGTGGTGTGTGTGTACATGTGTGGTATATGTGATGTGTGTGGTATTTGTATGTGATATGTGTGTGTGTTTAATATATGTGTGGTATGGGTGGGGTCTGTGTGTCTATGTGTTATGTATGAGTGTATTTGAGCTGTTTCATGTGGTGTCGCACACCTTTAATCCCAGCACTAGGAAGGCAGAGGCTGACAGATCGCTCTGAGCTCAGCATCAGCCTGGGCTACATAGTAAGGCCCTATCTAAAAAGCAAAGCAAACAACAGCAACAAAGTCCTGTCATTGTTCTTTCTTAATTTATATTTTGTTAATGCTTTGAAATTGGACTTTGAATGGTCATTTATAAAACGTCTGTCTAGGGACTAGAGGACTGGCTTGATAGTTAAGAGCACTGGCTGTTCTTGCAGAGGACCTGGACTGGTTCCAAGCACCCAAATGGTGATTCACAACTGTCTGTAACTCCAGAACACACAAAGAATGTACAGACAGAGACATATATATGTACATATAACACACAAAGAATCACAGGAACACACTGTATGTATGAGTGGGTTTTTTAAAAAAAGATCTCTTTTATGGGAATGGAAAGATGGTTCAGTGGTTAAGAACCCAGGTTTGAGTTCCAGTACCCACATGGCAACTAAGTACTGTCTGTAACTCCAGTTCCAAGGGATTCAACACCCTTTTCTGGCCTCTGTGGGCATTGCATACACGTGGTACACTTACAGACGTGTAAGCAAAACACTCATACACATAAAATAAAATGAATAAATAAAAAGTTCCAGCCAGGCATGGTGGCACACACCTTTAATTCCACCCCTTGGGAGGCAGAGGCTGGGGGATCTCTGTCAGACTGAGGCCAACCTGATGCATAAAGTGAGTTCCAGGCCAACAGGGGCTACTGGAAGACTCTGTCTCAACAAAACAAAACAAAAAATTCCAAAGAAAAATATGAGCTAATTTATATAGTGAGTCTAAAAGTCATGGGCCAAGAACACTGGCGAAACTGTGGCTGAATCCCACTGAGAGTGCAGAAGACTGAGTGATCGATTGGTGCTTAGGACTCATTCACCCAGGACACAGGAAGTGAAGGATGCCGAGTGTCTGGGGACAGATACGCTGATGAGAGCATTCTGAGGTCTACCTTGAGGCATTTAGTCTAAGAAAATAACCTACCAGGTATGCAAACATTTCTTTACAATAATATTTATTGTAGTGCCATGTGCTATTTTTTCTACTTTATTTTAAATGATGTGTGTGGGAGCCAGGGTCATGTGCATGTGAGTGCAGATATCTGTGGAGGCCATGACAAAATGTCAGACCATTAGCTGGATTTACAGGTGATTTTGAACCACCGGAGGAGGGTGCTGAGAGCTAAACTTGGGTCATCAGCAAGCACCCTTAACCGATGAGTCAGCACTCTACCCCCTGCCTTATAATAATAATAATAATAATAATAATAATAATAATAATAATAATAAAAAAGTCAAAGACTTGAGGCAGGAGATAGAGAGAATTTAGTAGTTAGGCACCAGCCCTAGTAAGACCCTGAGAGTTTTGTTAAACTTCCTGGCCATCAGTTGCAGATGTTCCTTGGATCCAAGGCCCTGTTGGCGACCTTTAGAGAACTGTGCTGTTCATGATGATCTCCTCAGCAGGCAGGAAGCTATCAGACCCTTGTACACTGGGAGAAGACCAGTGTTCCGCTCCACTGTCTCCCTGTTCTGTGTCATGTAAGGCACACAGCCCTTGCTGGACAGCATCCTCTCTTCCCTTCCTGCTGTAGGAGTTTCTCTTTCACTTTTTTTCCTCCAAAACTGTTCTACTTATTATTTTATTTTATGTGTGTGAATGTTTTGCCTCCAGGTGCATAAGTGCACCCATGACATCCAGTGCCTGCAGAGGCCAGAAGAGGGTGTCAGACTCGCTGGAACGGGAGTTACAGATGGTTGTTAGCTGCTATGTGAGTGCCAGGATTCAAACCCAGGTCCTCTGGAAGAACACAAGTTCTTAAACACAGAGCCATGTCTCCCGTTCCTGCTTTCTAACAGAGGTGCTGGTTGAGTGCTCTGACTCTTGAGTGCAGAGGACAAGATCTTTCATCACAGGTTGTAGCTGCAGCTATTACAGAGGCGTAACTGGGGGTGAGCACTTGTGTATTGGAATGTGGCCCTGTTCAAGTCCCGGGACTACAAACATGCTTACCACTGGGGGACTCGCTAAATAAAAGCTTACAAAAATGCAGCCATGCAGCGTTCTGAGTCTGCCCACTTTTCTGAATTACCTAGGAAGGTGTAACTTTTCCTTTTGTTCGTGTTTCTTTTCTAAACGCGTTTTCCCTAACACTTTGAGCTTCATTCTCTCTGTAGCTTCCCCCTCGCCTTGTAGATGTGTGTCCACCATGTGGCTGACCTCCATGACATGGCTTTCTTCTCTTTCTCCGCCTTATCTCCCTCCCCCAGACAGCTGCTCAGATTTACAGCTTGCCTGCTTTGGAGCCTTTTTGTTTAAAGTCTGATAAAATTGTATCTAGCTTCATCTACAGATACATATACACACAGTGCACCATAACCTCTCCCGTGCAGACCACATATGTGTGTTCAGAGCCACCTGTGTTATTGTTCTTTTGAGACAGGGTCTGTGCTGGATGGCTTTGTCAACTTGACACACTGAGGAAGAGGGACCCTCAAATGGGGAATTGCTTCTATTGGATTGGCCTCATGGGCATGTCTGTGAGGCACTTTTTCAATTTTTGAGTGATGTTGTTCGTGGTGCCACTCCTAGACAGGGGCTCCCGTATTGTATAAGAAAGCAGGCTGAGCATGGCCAAGGGAGCAAGCCATTAAAAGTAGTGTCCTCTGTGGTCTGTGTCCCAGGTTCTTACCTTGAGTTCCTACTTTGGCTTCCTTTGATGATGGACTATGGACCTGGGAGATGTAAGATTAAATAAATTGTTGGTTTGGTCAGTGTTTTTTTTTTTGTTTTTATCACAGCAATAGAAAGCTGACTAAGACAGGGTCTTAAAAAAAATTAAAAAGAAAAAAGCCAAAACATGCCAGGTCTGGTGGAGCGCACTTGTGTTCCCAGGGCTAGAAAGGTGGAGGCAGGAGGATATGGAGTTCAAGTTCATCCTCAGTTATATATTGAGTTTGAGATCAGCCTGGGCTACAATTCGGGACTGGGAAGTAGCTCAGCGGCTAAGGGCACTGGCTGCTCTTGCAGAGGACCTGGGTTCAGTTCCCAGGACCCACATGGTAATTAACAACTGTTTATAACTCCAGTTCCAGGGGATCCAATGCCCTCTTCTGACTTCTGCAGGCATTGCACGACACATGTGCACTTATATACACGCAGGCAACACATTCATACACAGTGGTGGACCCTTGCAAGTCTCCTTTGATGCCTTAGCTTTCACTAGTATAACATTTGGGAGGTCCATTTACAGTGCAGCATACATGAGCAATCCACTGGGGTGTGGGAGGGTACTGGGGACTGACTGTACAGCCTCACATATATTAGGCAGGTACTCTACCACTGAGCCATAGTCACAACCTTAGCTCTTTTTTCTTTTTTTTTTTTTTTTGAGATGGGGTTTCCCTGTAGCCCTGTTTCACAGAGATCCACCTACCTCTGCCTCCTGAGTGCTGGAATTAAAGGCATGCATCACCACATCTGGCTCTTGGCTCATTTTTTATGGCTGAATAATGTTCCATCGTATGGATATGTCACAATGTTACTTTCACTTATTATGGCTTAAATCAGAAATGTTTCACGTATTAGGGCTTGGTTCCCAGATGGTGCACTATTTTGGGAACTGTTAGAAATGTTAGGAGGTTAGCCTGGTCAGAGGAAGTAGGTCAGTGGGCCCATACCCCAGGAAGATATGCTTTGTCCCTGACCCCTTCTCTCTCCCACTCTGCTCACTGTCTGTCTGGAGGTCAGCCCTTCACTTGTTCACACTACGATGATACTTTGTCTTGCCTGGGGCCCAAAGTGATGGAGTCAACACATCTGAACCCTCTGGAATCATGGACCAAAAGAAATCTTTCCTTCTTTGAAGCTGTTCCTCTCAAGTACTTATCACAGTGACAGCACAAACGCAACATTCATCCACTGACAAGACGCTGGAATTGCTCCCGCGGCTTGCCCATTGTGAACGGTGGTGCACGCACACTTGCAGAAGTTGTGGCTTTTTGTGGCGTAATGCACTGAGTAGTAAACACAAAGAAGGCCACTTTTCCTTCTTTTCTTTTTTCTTTCCAGTTTGGTACTGAGTCTGGGACACACTCCTCCTGCACGTGGATGAAGCATTCTGCCACTGAGGTACAGCCTCAGCTCTCAGGTTTTATAGTTTGTAACAGTTTTTTAAAAAATATTTTATTATTTTTATTTTATGTGCATGAAAGCATTGCCCGCACCCTCAGTCAAAGTGCTTCCTGACCCCTCTGCTAAACAACCTTGATGCTTCAGGCCACCTCTGGTTGGGAGCCCCGGCTGCCCACAATGGGTAATGATGTACTTTTCCTGCGTTCTTCTCTTCCTGGCTGTCCTCTTCTGTCCCTTGCCTGGGTTGCATTTCACATCTAACCCTCTTGCTTCGAGCAATTACTATGTCTTGAGCTCATACACCATTGACATAGCCAGAGGACCTGCCTGGATGAGGACAAAGGAGCTGAGGTGTACAAAGTGCTAAGAACAGTGCCTGTGATGTAGAATATTCTGGAAAATGCTAATCATTGTTATATAAATAGAAGGAGCCATTCATCAGGGAGAAGGTGCTTGGTGCTAGCTTCTTCCTCTGAAATGTGGACTAGTACACCGTTTTCTGTTTTGTTTTGTTTTGTTTTTGAGATAGAGTCTCCCTTTAGCCCCAGCTGGCTAGAACTTGCTATGTAGACCAGGCTGGCCTCCATCTCACAGAGATCCACTTGCCTTTGCCTCCTGAGTGCTGGGATTAAAGGTATGAGTCACCACGCCCATTACTGAGAGACAACTGTGTGGAGAGAATTTACTGATATACTTGGTCAAGAACAAAGCATGAGGCCTGGTACAAGTGGGAACCTGTCGGGAGCCATTTGCCTGCCTTGAACTATGCCCTAGTTTTGGGTTAGGCAGAAGTCAATCTCATGCACAGAAGTGCTGTTGGAAGCAGGAGTTTTCATTATGCAAATGATTTACACCTAAGGAGATGTTTATTCTACACCCAAGACTGAAGTCACCTGAAGATCTTTGAAGGAAGCCAATCACATCTTGAGTTATTTTGTCTGTGTTAGTATTGTTTTTGAACATCTGACCCATTGTTTTGCTCACTTCACAGTATAAATAGGGGAGATTTAATAAAGGCAAGCTGCTTCAGTGTGACTGACAGTCCTCCTGAGTCTGTCCTATTTTCTCTCTCTCTCTCTCTCTCTCCATTTTCTCATCCTCACTCCCCGCTTTGGGTGCAGTTCGATTTCTGCTGGTGGGCTCCGGCAGGGACCACTGCATTCTTTACTGGGTAACATTTTCAAGTGAGTAGCCCTCAGCTAGGTCATGCGTCTTGGTCCTTGATTTCAACATTCTGCAAAGGTGTCATTAGGGTAAAGAAATTGCTAAGTTCCTTTTTTGCTCCATAGATCTAGGGACTTCTATTCTGAGACAGACAGGCAAATGTGCATACTTATTTACATGTACCTTGTATTGAGCAAGGAGCTGCCCACGTTCTGGGCTGCCAATGAGTCACCACTGCGGGAGACTTAGGCCCAGGCTGTTGACCTTGAAAATCACCCTGGGGAAGAAAAATGTGAAAATACTGCAGAGCATCGCCATTAAAAGCTGTTTTCTTCCTAGTCCTCTCCCCCCGTCTGTCACTTTACAAGTGTCTACAGCTGTCTCTCCAAGCTTCCCGCTGGGGGCTTGGCTGGGGGCCCCAAACGCTCAAGCTCAATCAGCTTCATCCTTCTCCCATTCCCTGTCCAGTCAACCTAGAACAAGAAGTCCACAGCTCTGGTATTTTCCAGGAGATCCCCAAACAGGCCTACCTTCCCAGGGACGCTGAAGCTGGGAGGCCACACCCACAGATAGAGGCCTGGGGAGCAAAAATGGGATTCATACACAGCAGTCGCCTCTCTAAGCCCAAACTTCCAGGGTTTGGAATGGGCAGATTCTCAATCTCAGATGCCCAGGGAAGTCAGAAGTACAGCTTCCTTGGTTTCCTGGAACCCCACTGAATCTGCCTCCAAGGCCCCTTGTAGAGGAGACAGGACTTCTGTGCAGATGCTGCCATCTCAGTGCTATGCCGCATGCCAGCACTATGGATTTGTTCTCTGACTGCTACAAGGAATGAACCACACAGACAAGGAGTAAATCAAGAAGTGGTAAGAACTGTATTAAGTGAACAATGGAAGGAAGTTTCCCACTGACAAGGGGGCTCCCAAGCAGTGCTTTCCAGTGTAGGAGTCAAGTTTCAGGGGTCACATATACTTTCAGGTAAAGAAATGGGCTCGACTGTGTATGTTAATGAAGGAAAAACTTAGAGGTCACCCATAGATTAATGGGGTCTGGATAGTGTCCAGGAAGGTCACTTAGAAACCAGCTCTGTGATAACTGTTGTACATGGGCACAGGATATATAAGGAAGCAGGGACAGAGGTTAAGTGGGCCCATGTGGTGGTGTTTCAGTTGTGGCAATCTTGCTGGGCTGGGTGTGTGGTGCCATTCCATCTTGACACCCGTTTGCCTCCTGTTAATATCTGTTTATCTTCTGCCTCAATCCCCTTTTGAAGAGGTAACCATAACCGCCATTAGAGCACGGATGATGACTGCTCTGGCTGCTTCAGACTGAACTGAAGGTGGTTAGAGGGTGGCAGTCAAGAGTTTCTTCAGAGGCCCATCTAGGGGTTTTCATCTGGGGTTCCATCTGTAGGACCATCTGAAGCTTGATTTTCTCTAGAAAGGAAGAAATAAATCATGTTATCAGGGTGATTATATACGGTGTAAAGAGAAACAGTAAAATAATGATTGGTAGACTTAACCCAATTTTTAATCAGAGCCAGGAGATTAACATGGGGTGGCAGCCTGCATCTGAGGAAGCAATCTAGTGTTAAACCGTAGACCTGCCAGATGTGGTCCTTCTGAACAGATCAGGCCGAGTCTCTCTGTAGGCCCTCCCACAGACCTCAGATGCAGTCACTTAGGGATGGGGGGGGGGGGCGGAAAGCAAGAATAGAAAAACAAGTCCAGTCAGTCCCCTGCTGCCAAGAGACAGTATCACTTTTCTTCCTATCTGGCATTGTTCCCTAACAAGTAATCCAAATCACTTATACTTTCAGTACAAGCCATATGCCCCTCAGAGACCCCTAGAGACCACTCTCCTTTAGAGAGACCAGCAAGAGTAAAGGCTTTTCTGTCTTGAGGTCTGTCTTGAGGACTGTTGAGACTTCTGCCTCAGAATCTGCAATAATGTTTGTGGTGTAACATTATTAAAAGCTGTTTTGAGAGTGCAGGGAGGTGCCTCGACTGGTGAAGGTGCTTGTGGCCAAGCATGGAAACGATCCTGAGTTCCATCCCCAGGACCCACATTGTGGGAGGAAGGAACCGATCCTGGCAAGTTGTCCTGACTGGTACGCACACACGTACCGACACACTCGAACTCACAATAAATTAATGTTTTTGAAAATTTGAACTGCTGCACCTGGCTTACGAAAAGCTTTTATTTTTAATCCTCGTCTGCCTGTTAGGAACTAACAAGGGACAGGCAATCAGGGTAAAAGCCAGAGGGAAGAAGAGGAATAACATTCCCACATACAGGCTGGAATGTGTCTAACACGGTCAAATAAGACTATCTGCCTGAGCAAGGCTGGGAAGGGAGAATTCAAGGAAAGGAAGACCCAGGGGACCTAGAAAAGGGCCACGCCAGACACACTTGGTGGTCGTCTCTCTGGAGACTATCCTCTTCCCTTCTGCACAAGGTGCTTTCTGCTCTTCACCTGTTTTCACATTTTCTGAGTCTTTACTTCCTTCCCAGGCCAGTCAACGCATTGCCCTGGGGAAGAACTCAGAACAGCTTTTAATAAAGTTGCACTACAACCAGCCCTTAACTTTGACCCTGTCCCCCAAGCCTTCTCTATTGAAATTTGGCCAAGAACTCCCCCCCTACCACTTTTTTTTTTTTTTTTTTTTTTTTTAGAGAGGGTCTTGCTATGTAGCTCTGGCAGACCTGGAAATCGCTATGTAGGTGGTGCTGGCCTTGAACTCACAGAAATATACCTGCCTTTGCCTCCTGAGTGCTGGGATTAAAGGCATGGGCCACTGAGGCTGGAGAGAAGGTTCAGTAGTTTAGAGCATTGGAAGCTCTTACAGAAGACCTGGGTTCTATTCCCAGCACACACACATCGTGGCTAATAACCATCTATAACTCCAGTTCCAGGGATCTGACATCCTCTTCTGGCCTCCCCAGGCATTGCACAACAGGGAAGGTGCACTTACATACATGCAGGCAAAACACTCATGCACATAAAGTGAAAATAAGTAAAATTTAAAAAGTGTGTGTGTGTGCACCACCACGCGCGGCCTTCCACTTTTTATTTAAGTTGTCTCTTTAGATGGGCCGAGCCCAACGAGCCCAACTTGGGGCAGCCGACCCCGTGCGGAGCCTGCATGCTGGCTGTGCAGCACCGGCCTGCCAGAGTCCCCGAGACCTGGGCCTGGAGCCTCCGTGTGCTGACCTGTGATCTGAGGTTGGGCAAGTCTCAACCGGGTTCTTTCAGCAACCGCCACGGCAGGTCCCTGGAGGCCATCCAGCAGCAGGTGGGCGCCCAAGATCGCACAAAAGATGCTGATCTTCCAAGGCTAAGAAAATCAAGGTGCCCAACAGTTAGCAGCCAGACATCAGAGACAAACGAAGGGGTAGGGAGGTGAAAGAGCTTAGTTGTAGCCAAGAGGGTCCATGGGCTCTCACCCCTCCCATGCGGCCTCCGGTGCGCCCATCAAGAAATGCTGCAGGTTTCTGTTCTCTGGGTGCGAAGGAACCTTGAGTGCAGGAAGTGAAGAGGCCAGGCTGGCGCTCAGAGAAGGATGAGCAGAACACTTGCAGCTACAGGCAAAGTTTCAGAACTTGCCTGTGCCTCGAAGAACAGAATCTGCCTGGCCTTTGTATGCCGAGGAAGGAAATTAACAGGGGCTGGCCGTGTTCAGGCGGGCCACTTAGAAGCTAGGCTCTGCGGTAGCATTTTACATAGGCACGGGGAAGCCTCCTGGAAGGAGGTGGGGGAGCTTGGGCTGAACCAATCCTGCTGGTCGGGCCTGGCACCAAGAATCAGGAGTCCCCTTTGTACCTCTGTATCTGATTATTACTGCAGTTGGCCGGTCTCCTAGCTCAGGGGAGTATTAATCTGGCATTAATTGGATTGGCATTGGATTCATTAAACCCCATGTGTGGTTCCTCTGTCTTTTATTATTATTATTTTGTTTTGTTTCTTTGAGACAGGGTCTCTCACTATATAGCCCAGACAGGCCTGGCACTTGCTCTGCAGACCCGACTGGCCTGGAACTCACAGAGATCCACCGGCCTCTGCCTCCTGAGTGCTGGGATTAAAGGCCTGCACCACCAAACAGGCACCCTTATATTTTTTGAGTAACTTAAAATTTAAAGTCCAATGCTTTTATTAATTCTCTGAGAATTTCATCACGCACATCATTTTACCATCTTTCTTCCCCTATTTCCCCCGCCTCCTCCCAGACCCACTCTTCTTACTGAATTAGATCTAGTTATTTATTTGGTTTTGTGAGACAAGGTCTTATGTACCACAGGCTGACCTTGAACTGGCTGTGTAGACTGAAAATGACTCTGGACTCCAGATCTTCCTGCCTCCCCTCCCCAGTGCACCACAGCTCTCTTCCCTACTGATTTAAAAAGATTAGTAAGAGATTAATTTTGATAAAGAATTTATTTACAGTTTGGCTGAACAGGGGAGAGAAGGAGTTTATGTTCTCTCTTTTTTTTTAATTAAAAAGCTTTTATTTTTCATGAATGAATGCTTTGCTTGCATCTGTGTAAGTGTACCGTGTGCATGGACTGCCCTCAGAGGGCACTGGATCACCTGAAACCGGAGTTAAGGACAGTTTTTGCTTCCCTGTAGGTACTAGAAACTGAACACAGGTCCTTTTGCAAGAGCATCCAGTGCTCGTAATCACTAAGCCGTCTCTTCATCCCCTCTTTGTCTTTTCTGTAGCACAGAAAGGAAAAGAAACAAGAACCAGGAAATGGACAGATGTTAACTTAAGCTGCCTGAACTATATGAAATCTGGTGGGGCTTTGGCGCAGCCTATAATTTCAAGATCATTGTCTGCTATGTAGTGAATGTGAGGTCAGCCTGGACTGCATGAGACTGTCTTAAAATATAAAAATAAAACAAACAAATTGCTCCGTGAAATCTCTTCCTGTGAGCAAAGTCCCTCCTCAGGCTGGCCACAGGTCTTTTAGCCTTTCCCTTCCCAGCATGGGATTCTTGGGGGAATTTCAATTCTTTGGCTTCATCTGTGTTCCAACATGGTAACAGTTTTTATAGTAACAGAACAAAAAAAAGTCATATGTCAAGATGCTTTCCAAATACATTGGTGGAAACATTAAGTGGGTGGATACAGTAAGAGAAATCTCAGTTATTGCCTCAGATGCTGTCTAATGACACTTAGCCTTTTGGGTGGGGAAGCTGGGGTTCTGCTAAGTTAATACATTCCAAAAGGGTTATATCTGTTAGTCACAGGATGCTAAGTCAGAGACAGAGGTGGGCAAGGAGTGGCTATTTAAAGGGCTAAGATAGCCCAAGGTAAATGGAAATTAGGCTTTGTACCCGCAACATTCAAATCTCTTCACTGTCACTGAAGTTCTAGTCGGTTGATCAGCCTTTGTAGAATGTTCAGTTTTTCCAGTCAAAAATGACGATGTGGCAGATCTAAATAAGCATGTGTGTTGAGGCAGAGAAAGGAACACAGTGCCCCCACCCCAAATTATACAAGGAATAACACCCTGACCCCAAAGTATGTTGTTGCTGTGGTTGAAGGCAGTTTGGAAGAAGACTGCCAGGTTATCCCTTTTTTTTTCCCACTTTTTATAGAATTTGTTTGCTGGGGGTGAGGGTGGGGATTAGGTAAAGTCTCCCCCCTCCTTCTAAGGTCTCAATGACAATCCAAAGTTCCATTCTAACAAAGTGTCCCCTGGGAAACCAGTGACTTTATTGAGTTTTCTTACAGGGCATAGTTGAGGGGCTACTGACGGGAGCATGGGTGACCTCGGCGCAGCCACGTGGGAAGGTCTGCACCCAGCATGGGTGAGGACCCTCCGGTGGTTGGGTGGCTAGCCCTCTTCTCCTAACCCTCCCCAGTCTTCATCTTCAATTTGTCACCTATCTTTACTGTGTGATCTGAGAGTTAATATTAGTAATCAAGATGGGTATAAAAGAAACTGTTTGCCAACAAGGGCTAGTTCTCAAGGGACTGCTTGGCAAATTGCAACCAATGAAACCAATATAACATGAATTTATTGTTATTCAATAAATTCTTACATTGTGGAAAGACACCGGTGTGTCCATCTGCATTTCTTGCTTAGCAGACTCACAGCACCTAACTCTGACCCATCACCTGTGAAGTTTAGGCCTCAGAGGCACATTTGGAACCATCTGGGGGTGGGGGAGTGAACCAAGAAAGGGAGGGGCCAACACGATCTCAAGGACCGTGAGGCGGTGTGTGCTTCCATTGGAAGGGGAACAAAAAGGAGGGGATCCTTGCCCACCCACAAGGATCAAATCGCACACAAAACCAAACCCAACCAGGGTCTACTCACCGAGGGGGGTCAGGGTCCCTGTTCGAGGCGCCAGTTATTGTTGGGTCCGATATCGTCATGTCTCACCACTCGGAGCCAGCCCAAGTGGACTCTGGGGGGCTAGCCCGAGGGGTTGGGGGTGAGTAGGCGCAGAGTCAAGCTGCAGACACCGGAAGTTGGAGGGGAAACAGGCCAAGCTCATGGCACTGCAAACTCACATGGCCTGCAAACTCGTTTATTGAATAGGTGCGCAAGCTCTTATAGGCCTGGATAGCTAATGACCTTACAGGGTGGGGTCCCAAATACAGCCAATTATAAGTTTGTCCCCAGGTAGGCAGGCTCTTTCCAGGTGATGGTTTCACAACTAGCCAGAGCAGAACCCCACACCCACAGGAGCCACTCCTCCATTCCTCCTATAGGTGGCCTGGCTAGGCCCACCTTGCATTATGCTCAACATCCTACCACTGAGCCCTACACTATGTCCAACACCATCAGCTGGAACTGCTTGGGATGATTTATTTAAAGAAATGTTGAGGGACTGGAGAAATGGTTCAGGAGTTAAGAGCACGGACTACTCTTGCAGAAGACCTGGGTTTGGTTCCCAGCACCCACGTGGCATCTAATTCCATAACTCCAGTTCCAGGGGATCCAATGCTCTCTTCTGACTTCTGTGGGCATTGCACCACATGGGTGCACCTACTTATGTGCAGGCAATACACATAAAATAAAAATAATATTTTTTGAAGAGAAATGTCCCTCTCCCTCTTCCTTCTCCTCCTCCTTCTCCTCCTCCTCCTCCTCCTCCTCCTCCTCCTCCTCCTCCTCCTCCTCCTCCTCCTCCTCCTCCTCCTCCTCCTCCTCCTCCTCCTCCTTCTCCTTCTTTTTTAGTCTCTTTGAGACAGATAGGGTCTCTCTGTCACCCTAGCTGGCCTGGAATTTGCTATGTAGATCTAGCTCGCCTCAACCTCACAGAGATTTACCTGCCTCTGCCTCTTAAGTGCCGGGATTAAAAGTGAATATATATATATATTTTTTAAAGCTGTCTGCTTGATGTTTGCAGATTTGAACGCTCAGCTTTCTGGTACTGCAGTCATGCCTGTAAATTGTGCCATGCCTCCAGCCATGCTAGACTCTTACTGCTCTGGGACTAGTTTTTAAACAGTATGGTCCAAGAGCAATTATTGTAATTGGCATGCCTGGAAAGATCTGATCTCAATTCTGGCAATGTCATTAGCATCACCTGGCGACTTGCTAGAAACACAAACCCCTGGCTTGTACCACAAAGCTGAAGGGTCAGAACTGTGCTGGGGTGATTTGCCAAACTACCATTTTAAGACATCTTCTAGATAATGCTGAAATGCCTGAAGACTGCTGTAAACCATGTCTGCTTTAGTGTAGTTATTCAAAATGTCTGTGCTAGTACTCTGTGTGCAGGTTGTGAATGAGAATTCTGGGAAAGAAGCTGTGTCTGACAGGCTTAACTGACTAATTATAACTTCAGTGATGGAGACGGTTGGATGGTTGCAGGTTCAAAGCCAAATTATCTGGTGTGTGTGGCGGGTGGGCGGGGGCGGGGGGGCACCTTTAGCTCCCTTGCTAGCCATTTATGGCTCTCCTCTGTACAGGAACTGACATGTTTTTGTTTTGAGACAAGGTCTCTACACTATGCAGCCCTGACTGGCCTAGAATTCTCTGTGGAGACCAGGCTAGCTTTGGGCGTGCACTACCACACCCATTCTTCTTCTTTTTTTTTTTTAAAGTAATAAAAGAGATGGTTTATTCTGGAGTCAAATAGGAGTGGCCTGGGAACACAGATCTGGGTTGCCCTAAATAACATGTTCCAATGAGATAGCAATTTCATGAGCTTTTTATAATCACAGAACAAAGAAAGTCACAAAACAACACACTTATCAAATGTATTAGTGGGTGCATCAGGTAGGTGGTTACAGTAAAGTGGGGAGGCCTATCATAGACCTCAGAGGCTCTCTGACAATGTTCTTAGCACTGGTTGTTCATACATTCCAAAGGATTTACCTAATGGCAAAAGATGTTAGTTCCTATACGCATTCATACACATAAAATGAAAATAAATAAAAGTCTTTGTATGGTGGCACACACCTTCATTTTATTTTAATATTTATTTACTTTTATTTTATGTTTATGACTGTTCTGCCTGAATGTATGTAAAGTGTATCAATGTGAGCAATGCCCCTGGAGTATACCTTTAATCCTAGCATTCCCAGGGCAGAGGCAGTGCATGACACAGGGGCACTTACACACATGCAGGCAATATACTCATATACATAAAATAAAAATAATAAATAGAATGTTTTAATAAAATGAAAAGGGAGAGAGAGAATATGAATATCAGGGAACTGGGGAGATGGCTCAGTCAGCAAACTTCATCATGAAGAAGTTGTGAGTTCAAGTCCCACGTAAAAAGCAGGCAAGCTGCTGTGTCCTTGCAATCCCACTGATGGAAAGGTTGAAGTGTGTGGATCTGGGACTTGCTGGTCAACCAGCCTAGCCTAAGAGATAAGTCTCAGGTCCCAGAGAGAAACCCTGGCTCAAAGAACAAGGTGGAAGACTCCTGAGGAACAATACCCAAGGTTGACCTCTGGCCTCCACACACACACACACACACACACAAGCATTCAAAAAAGAAAATATGGGGCTGTGAAGATGGCTCAATGGATAAAGTACTTGCTTCAATAGTGTAAGGACTTGAGTTTAGAACCTACGACCCAGGTAAAACTAGACATGGGATCCCATGTCTGTAATCCCAGTGCTCCAGAGTTCCTGTGGTGAGTCTGGGTTGGAGCTGGGCAGCAGAGGAAGGAGAATTCCTGGAAGTTTGTAGTCAGCTAGTTTGGTATCTGCAGCTGGGAACAAGACACTGTGTCCCAAACAAGGCGGAAGGTGAGGACTGACTCTCGAGGTTGTCCTTTGACCTCTATATGCTTACCATGCATGAGCACACGCACACCCATGCACATGACAGACATGCGTGAGCGCGCGCGCGCGCGCACACACACACACACACACAGAATATGGAGCAAATGTGGGGAAAATGTTAACATTTCTTAAACACAGCTGGACGATTCACTCCAGTGCACCAGGTCAGTGGGTGTAGCCTCTGGGGACAGGTGGCTGCTCCGTGACAGACAGTGCAAGTTACCACAAGGGCCCTTTGGCCCTCTGGAGAATCCATTCACCCACCATGCTGGTACTCTGCCCTGGCATGCTGAGACAGACCTTTATGGAGTGCTCAGTCCCTTTGTTTTTTGCGTAGAGGCACAGAATTGACTGATACCTGCCTTTAGGGAGCTCTCTGTCCATTAGCAAAATATTAGACTAAAGCCCGACACAGCGGCACACATCTCAGCACCCGGGAGGTTGAGGCACAAGGATAATGAGTTTGAGATCAGCCTTTGATATCTAGTGAGACCTTGTCCCTCTCTCTCTCTCTCTCTCTCTCACACACACACACACACACAGAGGCCTGATCTTTTCTGAAAACAGAAGGGCCCAGGCAATTAAAAGTTTCCAGGGAGACGATGCTTTTATTTTGCTTGTTTGAAAGACTTATTTATTTATTTGCAACTTAAGGGTTTATTTTGGCTCATAATTCCAGGGATACAGTCCATCACGGGAGGGAAGGCATGGAGCAGGAACTGAGACCACTGGTCACATTATGCTCATAGTCAGAAAAGCAGAGAACAATAAATGCTCTTAAAGATTTATTTTTAAAAGTTATTTTTATCTTATGTGTACATATAAGTGCACCTGTGTCAGGCATTGCTGGTAGAGGGCAGAAAGGAGCATCAGATCCTCTGGAACTGGAGTTACGGCTGGCTGTTAGCCGCAACATGGGTGATGGAATCCAAACTGGGGTCTTCTGCAAGAGAAGCCAGTGCTTTAAATGCTAACCATCTCTCCCTCTCCAGGCCCAATTTATTTTATTTTTAATTGTGTGCATGTGTGTGTGTGCGCGCACTCACACATGAATGCAGGTGTTTTAGATTTCCCAGAATTGAAGATTTAGGTGGTTGTGATCTATCCAAACTCTGGGTGCTGGGAGCCAAACTCTGGTCCTCTGCAAGAATGGGACTTGATCTTAACTGCTGAACCATCTCTTCAGCTCTGTTTTTGTTTAAAGATTTAATTTGCTTTTGTATTTACTTGTGCATGTTTTAGTGTATGTGTGTGGGCACACATGTGCTACGGTTTGCATGTAGTGGTCAGAGGACAACTTGCAGCAGTCGGTTCTTTCCTTCAGCCATCTAACTCATCGGCTTTATGGCAAGCATCTTTACCTGTTGAGCTATCTAACACAGTCTTATGTAGCTCAGGTTGGCCTCAAATGGCCCATATAGCCAAAGAGATGACCTGAACTTCTAATCCTCCTGCCTCCACTTCCCCAGTACTGGGATTACAGGCCTGCACCACCATGCCCAGTTTGTGGGTGGTGGGGTGTTAGGGACTGAACCTGATGTCATTTAGGGGTGCAAGAATGGATTCATTTTCTCTACAAATGAACAGAAACTTGAAGACAAATAATGAACACAAATGGAAGCTTGAGGACAATTTCTTAGAGTTAAACAGGAAAACCCCAGGGCAGACAAGCTCTAAATCTCACAGCTGCCTGGAGGTGAGGAGAAGGATGAAGGCGACTGGGAACAAAAGCCACACTACTTAAGCCAAGGCTACTTGGAGGTCAGCCACCTGGTGCAGGCAGCTGCACTGGGGAGCCAGCTTTAGAAAGGGGGTTAGGATGCGCACAGGTCTAGGAGGGAGTTTATGGGTACTTAGGCTATGATCAGCATAGGAGAGAAAAAGAAGAAAAAGAAATAGTAGACGCCTTGACTCAGAAAGGCAGGCAGACCTCGCCTAACCTCATGGTGGCTCACAGAGACTGCATGGGGCAGGGATTCTGGGAAGGAAACGCAAATTATCTTAATGTGAACCTACCTTCCTAGGAGTGGTCCCCTAGCCAGGTCCCTGACCTGCCCCACTGTTTTAGCCCTTGAGGGAGGAGACACAAGGGCGACCCCACCTAGAGGCGGTTCCACTCTTTACAAACCCAGGGCCTTCTGTATGCTAGACAAGCGCTCTACCAACTAAGCCACGTCCCCATTCTGACATTTTTGCTTTGTTGTTTTGTGCTTTGAGACAGCGACTTACTATGTAGCCCAGGCTGGCCTCAAATGAGAGACCTTCTTTCCTCAGTTTCAGTGGTGTTAAAAGTACACAGTACTGTTTTGCTTTCACCTCTATTCACTCCTAGACCCCGAAACTCTACAGTCATTAAACAAGAATTCGCCATTCCTTCTGCAGCCTGGCACCCACATTCTACCTTCTGGCTCTATGAATTGGGCTAGTTTAGGTGCTGTACATCGGTGGAATCATACAAGATTCGTCTTTCTTTTCATGGCTGGTTTACTTTGCTTAGTATAATGTCTGAATATTTTCAACCCTGTTGTTACTTACGTCAGAACTCCCTTTTTTCTTTTTTTTTTATTAATGGTGGGTGTCGCGAGCACATCCGTGAGGATACAATTAGACTCAGACCAGTATGTGGATGCGTAAAACAAGTAAGTTTATTACTGGGATGTTCACACAAACACGATACCTCAAGTTACGATAATCTCGGCAAACAGCAAGAAAGAGAATCAGCAGGGTCAGGCAGGCCAGGAGACCGATGAGGTCGCCGAGCAGTGGGAGCGCCAGTCTGGTCCTCAGCGCCTTCGGGTTGCGGCGTCTGGTCATACAGGTCCGGGAGGTGACAGCTCCGGATGATGCACCACAGGCCCTGCGTCTGTCCGGCTGCGGGCTGGGAAGTCGCGCAAGACCGCCAACACGGAGGACAGTTCCTGGGAGGAAGCTCTGAAGTGCTGCGAGTCTCTTCTGCTTATATAGGGTTTCTAGCTCTAGCATTACATCATTCTTAGATTAGCAGATGTAGTGTGTTTATCTATCAGTTTAGGCTGCCATGGTTACAGTGCTCCATGGTTTACTTATCTTAAAGTAACACACATCGCTTCAAATTCGTTAGTTGCACTTCAAACATCTTAGTTGCTTTAATATTCTATGTTTTTTCTAACTTCTCTTACTATATTCTATTCCTAAGATATATGCTCCTTACAGTGGGATAACATTCCATTGTGTGTATCTACACATTTTATTTATCCATTCTTCTGTCAGTGCATATCTGGTCCCTTCTACCTTTTGGTTATTGTGAATAATAATTTAGATATAGAAAAACCTTTTTTGAGCCTGTATTTTTAATTACTTTGAGTATATACCCACAAGTGGAATTGCTAGGTAATCCTCTGTTTAAATTATTTGTTTGTTTATTTATTTATTTATTTATTTATTTATTTATTTAATGTCTTTTGGACATTAAATGTCTCCCTGTAGCCCCAACTGGCCTGGAACTCACTATGTAGACCAGGATGGTCTTGAGCTCACAGAGATCCACCTGCCTCTGCTTCCGGAGTCCTGAGATTAAAGGCACTTTCTTTTTAAGACAGGGTCCCAAGATGATTTCAAACTCACTATGTAGTCAAGGATGATCTTGAACTCCTGCTCCTCTGTCTCTGCCTCCCAATTGTCGGGATCCTAGTTGTGAGCCACCATTCTACACTTAAAGTTTTTATTTGTTTATTCATTTTTATTTTATATGTATGAATATTTTGCCTCCATGTAAGTGCATCATGTATGGGGCCAGAAAGGGTGTTGGATCCCCTGGAACTAGAGTTACAATCATTAGCTGCAATGTGGGTGTTGGGAACCAAACCCAGGTCCTGTGGAAGAGCAGTAAGTGCTCTTAATTAACCACTGACTCATTTCTCCAACCCCCAGTTTTCCACTTAAAAAAACCCAACACTTGGTTATTCTCTTGTTCAATGGATGTGAAAGGGTCGTTCATCTCTCACTGTTGCTTTGTTTTGCATTTCCCTGGTGAGTAGATACACTAGACACCTTTTTATATTACATTTTAAATTAACTAAATGGTGTGTGTGTGTGTGTGTGTGTGTGTGTGTGTGTGCGCATGTGCTTACATGATCGGAGGACAACTTGTTGGAGTTGATTCTCTCCTTCCACAATGTGGGCTCTGGGGATCAAGCTCAGGTTGGTTGTCAGGTCTGTTCAAAGTGCCCTGCCTCTGAGCCACCACCCACTTCTCATACGCTTATTGGTCATTTGTGTATTTTCCTCAGAGAAATGTCTACTCAAGTCTTTTGCCCATTTTTGAATCAAGTTGATTTTTGCTGTTACCAAGTTGCAAGAGTCTTTTCTACGGGCCCTATATTAACCCTGGATCAGGTCAACAGTTTGCACGTATTTTCTCCCGTTCTTTGAGTCGCCTTTTCACTGCTGCGGGTGTCTTCTGAAACATGCCAGTGTGAAGGAAAGTTTCTAGAAAAACTGCATCTTAAAGGTGACCTCTGCAAAGGCTCATCAAGTTGATTAGAAATTCAGTGATTGTGGAGAGTTTGGACTGTTGTAGGTTCAAAGCCCAATTACAATTTATTTTGGGCTATCTTCCCCCTCCCTGCCACATAGCCTTGCCCACCTCTGTTTCTGATTTAATATCCTTCCACTAATAGATAAAAGCATTGGGAAGATGTTAAATCAATGTGACCATTTTGGCAAAATTAATGGAAGTGGTCTTAGATCTTTTTTGAGAGAATTAACATGAGTTTTTAAGTTTAAATTTTTTAAAAGCAAGTTTCTGTCTTTTAAAAAATTGTGTGTTTGTTTGCTTACTTATTTATATGTATATGAGTGTTTTGCCTGCGTGTATGTAAGCACACCCCCGTTGTGCAATGCCTGAGGAGGACAGACGAGAATGTTGGATCCCCTAGAACTCAAATTACGGACGGTTGTCAGCCACCACACGGGTGCTGGAATTTGAACCCAGGTCCTCTGCAGGAGCAGCCAGTTTTCTTAACTGCTGAGTCATCTCTCCAACCCTTTTAAGTTTAAATATTTTTTTTTAATCTTTTTTTTTTTTTTTTTTAAAGGACAAGATATGCTTAATTATACAGTTCTGGTCAAGATGTTATGTCTTTGATCCTGGTTTCAGTTCTCATTCTACATGGTTTCTGTTGCTTGAGGTTATAAGTAAATTTTAAGAGACGATTACTCCTGCTCCAGGATTCAGTTTCTCCTGTGGATAATTGCCCTTCTAAGACGCTAAACTCCTTATTCCAAGGATTCAGAAAGACCACTTATCTCTGTGACTTTAGGTATATATATAATAATTATGTGTATCTTAAAGCCAGTACTGCCTTTTTGAAATCAACAAACAGATTTGTCAAAGTCCCTATTTTTGCCAATCCTATGTTCTGAAATTTAAAAAGAAAATTTGGCATTTAAAAACCTTGCTTTACCAGCTATAGTGGTGCAATGCCTTCAATCCCAGCACTTGGGAGGCAGAGATAGGTGGATCTCTGTGAGATCGAGGCCAGCCTGGTCTCCATATCAAGTTCCAGGCCAGCTGTAGCTACAGAGAGACCTTGTCTCTGAAAGATCAATAAATGAATGAATGAATAAATAAATAAGTAAAAACCTGCTTCAAGGCTTACAAAGACATCTAGAAAAATTACAGATAATCCTAACATGTTGTATTATAATAATACATTGGAGATAATTATTCATCTCTGTGCTTTTAATTTAAATAATAATTTAGACATGTACTTATTAAATGATTAACATACTAAAAAGGTAAACAGGTGGATCAAAAAATAATAAATGCCAGCATTTTATCTTCTGAAAGTCAATGCTTTTTTAACAAAAATAATTTCAAAGTGCTATAATGACCTAAATCTTTAACAAGTAATCAGTTTAAATTGATTAAGAAAATGAAACAAGACTATTAATGTCTTACCTGTATTTATTACTGTTAGATATTTAAGATACCATGTATATGTTTCCTTTGTTTTAGCTATAGCCTCCTGGATTTTCGTTTAAAATTATCTTATTAAAATGTTCTCTAAATTTTATTTACAAAATAATAATCAAGGTAAAGAAAATGGAGATTGAAGGGCAGAGCTACGTGGTATATTTCTGGCAAAGGAAGCTTTTATTTTAAATGCTTTTGGATTAAAAGGGACTTTGTATGGTAAGATAAAGATTATTCCAAAATGCAAATGGATGAAAATAATATTAAAAGATTAAAGTATGTTCTAGAAAGAATAAGAAAATTACACTTTAAAAAAGTGGATAAGGGTGAAACTAAGTTGATTATTACATAAAGGTTAAAAATTTTAAGGTCAAAATTCAATACTCTGACATAAAATTAACGCTTGATTCTCTTTTTAAAACAACAACAAAAAGATTTCCTTAAGTATTAATTGGCTTAGAAAAATAATGATCTTTAAATATAATTATTAAAATTCAGAATTAGTTACAGAGCCTTCCTTGAAAGATAACCAGATGATTTTGTCCACTGAAAGAAGGGACATCATACAAAACACTCCATTCAATGAGAGGAAAAAGACTGTATCCAGGTACTTCTAACCTCCTCTGTACTACAAAATTCAAGGAGATTCGCATGTGTCCACTTCAGCTGAGAACTCATCCATGTGGCCTTCAGAGATGTGGATGGGACTCATCTTCAACTACATTGACAATCCAGTGCCCCAAGTAACTAAACATTTCTCTCACTTTTTGTTCCTTGAACTCTTTTATAATTAGATATTTTAGTGGTTTCTGATATTTCATATTTCACTTGGTAGATTTTTTTGGGGGGAGGGTCTTTTTGAGACAGGGTCTCCTTGTAGCCTTAGCTGGCCTAGAACTCACTGCAGACTAGGCTGGCCTTGAACTCACAGAGATCTACCTGCCTCTGCCTGCAGAGTGCTGGGATTAAAGGAGTGTGCCACCATGCCCAGCTCACTTGGTATATTTTTAAATCATGAAATAATGAAAATTTTGGTTTGAATTAAGCTATAAATGATTTTATTTCTTTTCATTAATCATGTTGTTGTTATGATTATTTGCACTTACATACACATAAAATAAAAATGATAAAATATTAAAAAATTCTGATTTCTAACAGGTTTAATCTCTTGTTTCTATAAATATTATTAATATTTAGTATGTATAAAAGACATTCTTATTTAAAATTTTAAAGAAGTATTGTATGGTTATATAATTTCTTTTAGAATATGGTTTTATTTACTTTTCCAAACTAAATCTGATATGATACCAATGTAATAAAATAGATCATGTCAATATCCACAGTTAAGAGGTATGCTACTTTAACTATGAGAGATCAATCTTTGCTATAGTTAGAGCTAACTACTCCATGAAGTTAGAGCTGTAAGGCTAAACCAACTAAAAGAAAACCCCAACATTATAAGATAACAGATTTGTTTAAATACTTCAAATATAAATAAGATAGTTCATAGAGTGCAAATAGCTATAAATATAGGGAAACATGGTCAATGAAGTGTTTTCTTCGTTTATTACATTTACTCCATTAGGCTCAGTAATGTTCTTAATTATTTGAAAAAATTTATTATTTTTTAAATTTTATATATATATATATATATAATATATATATATGTATGAGTATATTGCCTGCATGTATGTAAGTGCACCCATGTCATGCAGTGCCCTCGTAGATCAAAAAGAACGTCAGATTCCTCTGGAACTGGAGTTTCAGACAGTTGTTAGCTGCCATGTGGGTGCTGGGAATTGAACCTGGGTTATCTGCAAGATCAGTCAGTGTTCTTAACTGAGGAGCCATCTCTCCAGCCCCTGTTCTTATTATTTTAATTTAAGTATAATAATCTTATTATATGTCACATGTAAATATTATGTCAGATGAAGAAGGCAAAAGTCAGATCAGATCATGGTGGCTAATAGTTTTGAGATGATCCAGGAGTTTCTTCCCAGAAAAACCACTTCTTAAAACTGAAATCTCTGCAAAGACTGATCGACTTGACTAGAACTTCAGCGATTGTAGAGTTTGTAATGTTGCAAATACAGAGCCTGATTATAATTTATCTTGGACCATCTTTAGCTCCCTAAATTGCCACTCCTTGCCAACTTCTATTTCTGACTTAACATCCGGTGACTAACAGACAAAAACCTTTTGGAATGTATTAACTTGGCAGAACACCAGCCAAAGGCCGAATGCCACCAGTCAGCCTCTGAGGCCCATAGCTGAGATTACTTAATGTACCAGTGTGCTTGAAACGTGTCTTGATTTATGGTGGTTTTTTTTTCTTTGTTCTGCTACTATAAAAACTTCATCAAACTGTTACTGTGTTGGAACAGGGAATTTGGGGTAACCTGAATCTGTGTTACTGGGCCATGGTCACTCATAATTGACTCCAGAATAAACTATTTCTCATCCCCTTTAAGGAGAGAGTTGTGTTTTTGCCTGGACATCAGGGAAATGACTTAAAAGGTGAAAGTCAACAGGGTGGCAGCCGGTGGAGTGACGGGAAAGCACAGAAAGCAAAGCACACAAAGAACAGTCAGCAACACACAAGTAGTTGCCTATGTCTGTTGCGTGTGCAGGGGACAGGAAGTGGGGGGGCGGGGCAGGAGGGCCAATCCAACAGAGGGGGTTCCTCCTAGGCCAGTTCCGTAGCTGGACTTCACCTAAGTAGTGCTCCCTAAAGAGTGATCTCAGGATCACTGCTTACCTTAAGTGTAAGCATGTGATGTTAGTAGCTAGCCTCAGTTCCAGCCCTCCAGGCTGCAGTCCCGGCCTCTGTCCCCGCCTCCATCCCTCCGCAAGGTTGCAGGTCCAGAGCACCCAGGGTAGCTGCGCCAGACCCGCATTCCATTCACTTCCCGCCATTGTCCGGAGTTCCTGTGGCCATCTCCTCACTCTTTCCAGGTCGCCCCCCAGCAGCGGAGAGTGGTGACTCATTTCCTTTTCCTAGTGACATAATCGTGCCCCCAGCAGGGCCAGGCCCTCTGCGCAAGGCAGGATCCCTTCCTGGACCTCTGCGGCGCGGCGCGGCGCGTGGCGCTTCTCTGCCGGCAGAGGGCGCCAGAGCCCGCAGAGCGGTCCACAGGACCCAGATCCTAGCCAGGCAGGGAGTGGCGGGAACCGCCTAGGCTCAGACCCTTCTCTGTCGGCGATGGAGAAACCGAGACAGTGGCTCAGAGGGCGACTGTGCCTTGCCCCAAAGGCGCAGCTCTCCCGCCAAGTGGGGCTGGGCCCAGTACCCCATCCCACATCCCTGCACCCAGAGGCGTAATTTCATTGTCTGTTGTCTGTTGTCTGCCATCTTCCTCCCATGCTGTTCCCAGGACGCTGTGCAGACACATTCTCCAGATACTGATCGCTGCGGATCTTGCAGCGTGGCCACCCTTGGTACCTGAACCATTGCTGTGGGCAGCCTGGGCTCCAGTGAGAAATGAGAAGTGGAGCCCGCAGTCACTGAATGGCCTCCCGAACACATGGCTGGCTTCTGGGCGCTCCTCTCCCTTCCTTCCCAGGTTCCAGGGAGTCACACACCTACTTAGGTCTGAAAATCTCAGCTATTTCCCAAGACCTCGAGCCACCCATGAAGTATGTGGCTTTAGGCCACATGAAGTAATATACAGACCACACAGACAGTGGGGGCTCAGGCCACTCTGCTCCTACCTCCGGCCTCCTCACTACCTTGTACTGTCCAGATAATGAGCACAAAAGGCTTGTTCAGTGTCTGCCACAGCCCCAGTGGAGCAGACTAGAAAGGCAGGGAAATGAAGGGGACTCGGGAGGAGGAAGAGAAGCCCCTCGCGCACGATGAACACATCTGTGGTGAAAGCTGCCCACAGACAGACAATATTCCTTTTATTAGAGATATTTCAAATAATGTTACAATAACAATAAGCCGTGCTTAAGACCTAAGCATACGTGCCCAAGTCTGGCCTTTGTCCTTTCCCAGTTGCAAATCTGCAATGTTCTGGGAATCTCGAAAGCAAGACTCGAAGCTCCGTTTGCTGTAAAAGATAAGACTTCTCCCCTTGTGCAACCTTTGTGACCACGGTTTTACCCTATCTGATCACAGGACCATCCCATGGCCTCACTTACCAAAAAAGGGTAAAAAAGAGAAGAAGGGAGGGCGGTTCTTAGGAACCATAGAGACGTGACTTCAGAAACCACGCCGTTCTATACATGGCTATTGTAAAGGCATTCCAGTCTCTTGAGTAGCTCACACACATGCTTGGTGTGTGCTATTCTTTCTCTAAGTGACTCTCTTTCTGTCACTTCTGTCATGTATTTTCTATGTTAAAGTCTTCTCTTTTTAAATGTAGCTTTCTTTTTAAGTTTGCTATTATTATTATTATTGTGGGGGCGTTGTGGGGGGAGTGTGCATGAGATCAGAGGACAACTCTGAGGAGTAAATTCTCTCCATCTACCTGGATTAAATGTGTTCCTGGGATAAAACTCAGGCAAGCGCCTTCACCCACTGAACCATCTTGCTGGCCCCTAAAAGCTTTTCTTTTAAATTTATATATATATATATATATATATATATATATATATTTATATTTATATTTATATTTATGTGTATGAGTCTTCAGATGCATGTAAGTGTACCACATATATGCAATGCCCACAGAGACCAGAAGAGGGCGTTGGATCCCCTGGAACTGGAGTTACAGGCAGTTGGGAGCCACTGTGTAGGTGTTGGGAACTGAACCCTGGTCCTCTACAAAGCAACCAGTGTTCTTAACCCCTGAGCCATTTCTTCACTACCCTGCCCTTCCCCCTCCAGTCTTTACTTAATAAACTCCTAGTTCTTCTTCATAGTGGCTCATTCTGAAATTCTTTTCAATGGCGAAGACCCAGAGCTTCACCCCAGTAGAGGCCTTTGAACTGGAGCTCCACCGGCCACTGTATGCAGCAGTGAGGAGCCATCTCTGGCTCGCAGTCCTCTGCTGCTGCTGACACAGGATTCAGTACTCCTTGGTCATTATGATTCCTCCCTGACTTCTCTGGGCTCTGGTGTCTTGACTGCTCATTTGCAGAATGGATGTCAGAGCAATATAGGTGAGAGTTTGTGGGAGGAGCCAACAAGCTCACACATGGATGGTGCCTCCAGCAGTGTCTGAATCTTGGAAACACAGCCCCAAAGAACTGGGCTCCACGATGTCAGGGCTCTGCCCTTGGTCTGCACTCTGCGTTTCTGTAACTTAGAGCAGAGTCAGAATTCAGTAAACGCTTGCTGACTGAATGAGTCACTGTTAGCTGTTGTTATTGCTGCCAAAGTTGATTTTACTCTAGAGTTTAGGCCTATCAGGTGGGGAAGGGAAGATGCTCTAGTCCATTTCCTGAGGACGCAGTGCATTATGGTTTGGATAAGTTCCTGTACTGAAATCTAGATTTTGACTATGGGGATGACAGGTATGGACTTGGGAGATAATTAGGATTAGATAAGAGCTTCAGTGTAAACCTTCTTTTTTATAATTTTAAATTTATTTATATTTTATGTGTATGAGCGTTTTGCCTGCATGCATGCATGTAAGTGTACAATGTGTGTGCAGGTGCCCGAGGAGGCCAGAAGAGGGTGTTGGAGCCTCCAGAACTGGACTTAGAGAAGTTTGTAAGCTGCCGCATGGGTGCTGGGAACTGAACCCGGGTCCTGTGCAAGAACAGTCAGTGCTCTTAACCACTGAGTCATCTCTCCAGTCACAAAGCTTCATTATTGAAGACTGGTCACTTTTGAAGAAGGGGAAGAGACCAGACACACACACACACACACACACACACACACACACACCACCCACTCACACCGTACATACCCATTTACACACACACACTAAATGCCACACATACACACAAACCACATGAACACACCACATATACACCCACCCAGCACTGCACATACCATACACATTTACACACACCCACATCACATACCCAAGCACATACACTTTCAGTGTGATCTCTTGTTCTCCCACGTTCTTCTGTCAGGGTGCCTTCTTCAGAGGTGGACCCAATGACCTCAATCTAGGGCTTTCAGCCTCTAAAACGATGAACTAAATATGAACTAAATGAATCTCTTTTCCTCATAAGTAGCTTGCCTGGGGGTATTTTGTTGTAGCAATTTAAAGCCAAATTAGCATTTTATTTTAGTTCATTATTTAATTTTTGAGACAGAGTCTTACATAGCTCAGGCTAGCCTCAAATTCACAATATAGCTAAGAATGACGTTGTTCCCTCTTCCTCCGCCTTCTAGGCGTAGGCATTGCAGTTATGTACCACCATGCCTGGCCTACATTTTTTAATACGGTCCTGGAAAGAAACCCCTGAAGACTTTGAACACCTGCTGAGCATTTCCATGACAGTCTCAGGAAAAGCTGGGGATAGAGTTAGAGATCACCAGTTACCATATATGTGGCCCTTTCTATCAACTTCAGTTGTGTGGGCTTGGAGAAGTTAGGTTAGTACAACTGGGAAGAAAGACCTGACAAGAAGTGTGTTTGCAATGGGCCAGAGAGACAACTCAGCAGTTCTTCTAAAAGACCCAGTTTCAGTTCCCAGCACCCATATGGCAGCTAACAACCATCTATAACTCCAGTTCCAGGGAATCTGATGCCCTCTTCTGGCCTCTGTGGGCATTGCACAGCACAAGCACACATACATGCAGACGAAACGCTCATGCACATAAATTAAAAATAAATCATTATTTTAAAAAAGAAGTGTGTTTGTACTGCTTATACAAAAACAGTATGTTTGTTTGGCTGGGGATGTGGCTCAGCTGGCAGAGTGCTTGCCTAGGATGCACAAAATCCTAGGTTTGATTCCCAGCACCACATGAAGCAAGCATTGTGGCTCATACTGTAATCTCAGCACTCGGGAAATGCAGGAAGGGGGATCAGAAGTTCAAGGTGATCTTTGATTCCATAGCAGTTTTGAGGCCAGGCTGGGTTACATGAGACCCTGTCTCCAAAAAAAAAAGCAGAAGGAAGACTGGAGAGATGGCTCAGCAGTTAAGAGCACTTACAGATCTTCCAGAGGATCCAGGTTCGGTTCCCAGTCCCAGCATGGTGACTAACAATCAACCATAACTCCAGTTCTAGGGGACCCAATACCTCTGAAATCTGTAGGTACTGAACTCACATGGTACACTGACATACATGTGCAGGCAAAATACTCATATACATAACATAAAAATAAATAAAAATTAAAATATAATTAAAATATATGTTTGGGGATTTATAACACATTTGAGAACAAAATATGTGACCACAACAGCATAAAGATGGGGAAGAAAAAAGAAGAGTCCTTACAGATGCTCGAACAGGGTCACTGAAATGACTCAGTAAGTATAGGTGATTGCCATCAAGCCTGATGACCTGTGTTTGATCTCTGGGACTCTCAGAATGGGAGGGAATCAACTTCCTCAAGTTGTCCTCTGACTTTCACATGCATGCTGAGTCACTAGCATACCCATACACAAAGTAAACAAATAAATGCAATTAAAAAAAGAAAGATCTAGGCATGGTGGCACAGGCCTTAATCCCAGCATTTGGGAGGCAGAGGCAGGAGGATCTCTGTGAGATGGAGGCCAGCCTGGTCTATATAGTGAGTTCCAGGCCAGGTGGGGCTACAGAGAGACCCTGTCTCAAAACAACAACAAAAGTAAAAGAAAAAGAAAGAAACATTTGAACAGGGGAAGGACCCTTTCCAAGGGGATGCTGAACTGGGACTCATCAACAGATAGGAACTTGGGCTAGATGGGCCCCCAAATTGCTGTTCTATAGGCAGAGACGACCTGACCTGTTCCTGCCCTGCTGGAGTCATGCCCTAAGCTCAGAGCCCTGTACAAGGAGAGTGTGCTTCTTAGCTATTTGGAAAATCATACCTGTTAGGTCTGCACTTCTTCCTGAGGGACAGCTTTGACCTAACCTTGACCCAGACTTGGTGACCTAATCACTCCCCTTGTGATAGTGATTGTAACAAAGGAGCTTTGCAGGCTCTGGAGTCAACCAGATCTAAGTTTGAATTCCATCTCAGCAAATCCTTCCCTTCTCTGAACCTCCGTTTCTTCAGCTATAAAGTGGGAAATGAGGGGACTGGAGAGATGGCTGAGCAGTTAAGAGCACTGGCTGCTCTTGCAGAAGACCTCTGATTCCCAGCACCCACATCCAGTGGCTCACAACCATCTGTAACTCCAGTTCCAGGGGGTCTGGCACCCTCTTCTGGCTTCCTCAGGCACCTGCACACACATGGTACACATACAGACAACCAGGCACACATACACACACATAAATAAATAAAAAATTTAAATATTGAAATGAAAGTATTTAGTTTTCAGTGTTGTTACAAGATAATATTATGCAGTGCCTGCCTAGAGCAGGACTTAGAGAAGACCTATTCTCTTTGGCTGGCTTCAGACAAGGACAGGCTGGGCCTTCTTAGAAGAGACAAGACTAATCCCTCAAGGTATGTTGAGTATTGAAAGGACCAGTTGGGATCTCAGATAAATCCTTTGATGTCTTGAATAAAGTTTATTCATCTTTAACTTGAAGGAAAGGGTGTCTGACACCCACTATGTCTTGAAAAACAGATTTTTATTTATTTATTTATTTATTTGAGACAGGGTCTCCCTGTAGCCCCAGCTACCCTAGAACTCACTAAGTAGACCAGGCTAACATCAATCTCATAAAGATCTGCTAGCCTCTGCCTTCCAAGTGCTGGGATTAAAGGCATGTGCTATCACCTTTTTTTTTTTTGGTTTTGTTTTGTTTTGTCTTTTTGAGACAGGGTATTCCTATAGCCTCTAGCTGGCCTGGAACTTTCTACGTAGACTAGGCTGGCATCGATCTCACAGACATCTACCTGCCTCTTCCTCCCAAGTGGAGGGATTAAAGATGTGTACCACCAGCTCCTGACCCAAAGTCCTTCTTATGGTGTGTGGAAGGACTTTGGAAGCTGTGAAGAGAAGGTCACCTCTCAACCGCTGCTCTCCAGATGGTTGAGTCTTCCTGAGCCCACAGCCTGAGCCTTCGTAGGATTTCTAGCGTGCTCGCAGTGGGCTTCAGCATCCGACAAAACCCGTTCAGAATTCACCTTCTCCATTCATTTACTGTGAGATACCTGAGTGACAGCGTCCTTAGCTGCTTTGCAGGGGTGCTGGGAGAACTGAATGTATCACTCAAACAGGTGCTCACATTGATACGTAGCTACTTAATAAGTGATCATTGGTATTTGCAAAGTGCTTGGAAGGGCACATAGGAAGTACTATTTAAGATTTCTTAGTTACTAAATAACTAATAAGAATGCAGATCAATGAGTCCATACATAAACAGAGCTACATGAATAACCTGATGTAGACTATAAAGAGTGCAGTTGGGCAGAACTCTTCTATTCTTCTGTCTTCTGGAAGATTCTCTGCCAATTTCCTTGCCTCCCAGTCCTGGACCCAACTTCCTCTGCCACACTGAAGAAGTCAAAGTTTGGGGGAACTATAAAAATAGTTCATGTTGATGAAGAAGTTGAAGATGCTGAGAGATGACCTCCAAGGTCTATACTAGTTCAGCCTCCCACACAGCAGTCGCTGGAAACCTCTTCTGCATGATGATCTCTTTTAGACAGTTACTCGTGTAAACTCCTATGTTTGTCTTCTCAACAGCCCCAGAAAAGGGCAATGGGGTAAACGTTTGTCAGCAGGTTTCACAAAAGGGAACTGGAGGGACCATGGACTGTGCTGGGGTTTCCCCATCTAATCCACAGTCAGCCAACAGTGAGCCATGCATCATGTCATAACAACCCCATGTATTAGAGGGCCCAGAGTGTCAAGACTTCCACATCTCAGCTATTGACAGGAGTCCCATGTTATCTTCAATTTCCTGGTGTGTGTGTGTGTGTGTGTGTGTGTGTATGTGTGTGTGTGTGCACGCACAAGCATACAGAGGCTGTTGGTCAACCTTAAGGAGCTGTCCACCTTGTTTTTTGAGACAGGTCTGTCACTGGAAGCTGAGGTTCGTGGACTGGGCTGGGTTGACTGGCCAGTAAGTCCCAGGGAGCCTCTGTCTCTGCCTCCCCAGGGCTGGGATTACCTGACCTTTTGACATAGCTTCTGGGGCTTGAACTCAGGTCCTCATCCTTGCACAACAAGCACTTTACCAATGAAATCATCCCCTTACCCCCTTAATTCCCATTTGACAGCTGAGAAGGCTGAGCCTGGATGGGTAAAGATGACTGCCCAAGGTCACAGAGCCAGCAGCTGCCGAGTGGGATTCCTGACTCAAGAAACTTCACGATCACTAGCCTCTGGTCTCTAGTGCTCTCCACTGAGGAGTGAGGCTGGTGCTGCTCCTGGTTGGGGCTCAGGCCAGATTCCATGACAGGACATAGGTCAAGAGTCCCCTGGGCCCTGCTGTGTCCTGTCCTTGTGCTTTTTGAGGGCGGCAGAGCTGGAGCGCTTCAAGCTGTGTGAAGGTAATTACACGGTTCGACACTGTGTGATCAGCTATGTGAACAGAGCGATACTGTCGCCTCCCCACGCATTGCTGGAGCTGCATGCCATCAGGACAGGCACCGGGGATGCAGGCATGTGAGGTGGGGAAAGGGAGGATGAGGAGGGAGGATTGAAACCTGCGGTAGTTCCTGAGGCCTCTGACTTTGTATGCTTCAGGAGAGTTGGCATACTTTATTGAGATACTAAAAGCACCCCTTGCCTAGGATCCCAAGAAGCTGGCTCAGGGTCTCTCATGAGGTCACTGTCAATCCATCTGTTAGACTTGTTGTCAAGTGAGGACTGGATGACTGGGGCATGGTAGCATAGGCCTGCTTCCCGATCCCTGGGTATGTAACAAGCTAGACTATAAGCTCTTGATGGCCTGGAGGGAGCCCCAGCCACCACGCCCGATGGGCTGTATACCGTCTCGAACTGTGAGGTACAATAAGCTGACTGCCCGCAGGCAAGTGATCCAAGACAGCAAAGACGAGCCAGGACTTCGCCTGTGACCTAGTCTTGGCCTCTGAAGCTGGCATTTCTGCAGCTGCTCATCTGTTCTGCACCCCAACTGGACTAGAACTCATAGAGACGTGCCTGCCTCTGCCTCCCGAGTGCTGGAATTAAAGGCATGTGCCTCCACCTGTTTCTCACCTCTGCTGCCACAGCCCTCTACACTCCTTGTGTCTTGTTTGGTCACTGGGAATTGATTGCCTCCTCTGACTCTCTTGCCCCAAATGCCCGTGTCTGCAAAGTTGGATCCTACGAGAACATCGAAACATCGAGGTCCTGGTGCTCTGTCTCGGCCTGCAGTGGCTCCTGTGGCCTCAGCCAGTCTTTACAATGGCCTGCCGGTGCTGTAGCCCCACCCCGCAGCTCCCCTCCTTCGTGCCCCACCCACCTCCACTCTCCCGCCATACGGGCCCGCTTCTGCCCCTCAACCCTCCAGGGCACTCCATTTCAGCACTTTTGCTGTTCCGTCTGTCTGGAAGCTTCCCTCAGACATCCAGGCTCACTCTGCCTTCCCGTTTTACTTCTGATGTCACTTGCTTGATGGTGGGAACTTTTTCCACTTAACCCTCGCCCCGAGGCCCCCCTTCACTTTCTCTCCCCCAAGCACTTCTCCTTCCGGCTTATGAGGCAGGTTTAACTTGTTTATTTGCCTGTCATCTGCTGCCCTGTCCAGAATGGAGCTTGACCAGGGCTGGATCATTGTTTTGTTCACAGTTGGGTCTCCAGGGCCTAGAACAGAGGCTGGCAGGTGCTCCAGAGTCCTTGTTGAATGATTAACAGGTCATTGAGATCATTTCTTGAAAGAATCAGGGAGGGGTGGTCACAGGTACCAGTGCTTCCAAGGTGTGTGGCATTAAGTGAGTCAGTCACTTTCCCTGTCTGAGCCCGAGTTTCACCTGATCAGACACAGGTTCATCCTAGAGAAAATGATTGTCTGAGAACAAACTGAGGCTGCAGAGGGCTCACGTCAAAGTTGCTTAACCTCTCTGCCCCATGGTTTTCCTCTCTGTAATGGGAGTAGTCTTCAGAAACATTCCTTCTGGTGATGACAATGGCTAAGGGCCCAGCTACATGTGGAACATAGCAGGTGCTCACCAGGAAGGGTTGCCTGGTCCTGCGTGTTCCAGTTTTCCTGTTCTGGTCATGGGACCGCAGTACATCCAAGATTTGGCCATTTAGGATTTTCCAGAACTTCAAACAAGAACTCTAAGGATTACTAGCATTTTCCACAGTAAAGGAATCAATACCTCAGAGTTCTGCCTCTGAGTCGGGGAAAGCTGTTAGACACTTGGGGTGGGTGGGTGAGCCTTGTCCACTGAGAGACGCCATTGAAGAGGAAGAGGACCTGGAGAGAATACTTTACCTCAATGTGACTGCAGTGACCCATCGGCCACAGGTATAGAGACTGCTGTCATGCTTTGAATCTGCAATGTCCCTCACTGGCTTGTGTTTTGAATACTGGAGTCTTAGCCATCTTGAAGATTGTGGAGATATTAGGCGATGAGGCCTGGAGCAAATAGGTTACCAGAGTGGGCCTCTAAAAGTTCTGCCCAGCCTGGTTTTGACTGCAGTCTCTGCTTCCCACTGCCGTGAACTCTGTCGTGCTGTTCTACTACGAGTAATTCCCACTGAAACGGTGAACCAAAATCAACCTACCCTTTCTTAACTTGTTTCTGTCAGGCTATTTGGTAACAGTGACAGTAACAAATACACTCTGTTTACCTGGAGACACCATGGAGATCCACGCATCCAGAGACTGCCTACTGGGTGCTACATTGGTTACTTTTCCTATGGTTACTTTTCCTATTGACGGAGCAAATAAGGACCTAACAAGAAGCAGCTTAGAGGAAGGTTTGATCCGACTCACAATTAATGAGGTCCAACATGTCAGGGCAAGCTTGGTGGCAGGAGCATGAGGCAGCTACTGCTCATTGAGCAGACGAAGTCGTTCCAGGCTAGAGATTCTCAAAGCCCACCCCCAGTGACCCACTTCCTCCAACAAGGCTCCACTTCTTAAAGGTTCTATAACCTTCCAAACAGCACTTCCAGATGGTGACCAAATGTTCAAACTCATGAGCCTATGAGGGACATTTCATAGTCAGACCAAGGGCTAGGTGGAACCTATAGACCCGAACTTCCATGTGGCCAGCACTGCACTGTGAAACAGTAAGACACAGATAGTTCTTGGGAGTTTAGGAAGTTCAGGGTCCGTGGACCACTGCTTGAATGCCCTACGGCCTTGCACACAGTCAGATCCTAGGGTTTCCTTTGCTTGGACCTCAGAGCAGGCTGTTTGGCATTTCACAGGGAAGCTAACTCCTTGAGTAACCATCCCAGCCTCTTGGGTCTGTTTTGGATTTCTGTCCAGCAAGCAGTTAAGAACATAGTTGTTGGGGCTGGAGAGATGGCTCAGTGGTTAAGAACATTGGCTATTCTTGCAGAGGACCCAGGTTTGGTTCCTATAAGGTTTGATTCCATATGAGATCCAGCAGAAATGGATGAGAGACTCTGGTATGGGTGTTAACAGGACTAGTTTATTAAGGGCATGGGGCTAGCCTCCAGACTCAGGAATGGAGGAGCTAGCAGCAATTTGGCTGCTTGGTGAGCTTTTTAAAGTGGGGAAAGGTAATTAACAAAAACCAGCCTATAATTGGTGTCAGGAAGCATATCTTATTGGTGTAAGGAGCTGCAGGCAGTCCCTTTTCACAGATGCTTGTGAATTCTGAAAGTTTAGCTGGAGTTGCCAAGGTGTCTGTCAGTTCCTTCTATAGATGGCAGAGTCCTGGAACTGCCGGGGGCTTTCTCTTCGTCACATCTTCTAGTTCCCAGCCCTCACTGTGGTGGCTGACAACTGTCTGTAACTCCACTTCCAGGGAATTCCGCCCTCTTCTGGCAGAAACATGGAGTCATTCCCATAGTCCTTTGCTTTGATTCTTTTAAAAAAATTGTTTAAATTTATTTTTATTTTATGTGTATGTGTGTATTGCTCACATGTATGTAAGTGTGCCCATGTCATGGAATTCCTGAGGAGGTCAGAAGAAGGAGTCAGATCCCCTAGAACTGGAGTTACAGATGGTTGTTAGCCACTATGTGGGTGCTAGGACTCGAACCCAGGTCCTCTGCAAGAGCAGTCAGTGCTCGTAACCACTGAGGCATCTCTCTGGCACTGATTCTTTTTTTTTTTTTTAATTGTTTTTATTTGATGTGTGTGGGTGTTATGCTTGCATGTAAGTACATTCATGTTGTACAGTGCCTACAGAAACAGACAAGGGTGTCAGATCCCCTGGAACTGGAGTTAGGGATGGTTGTTAGCCACCAAGTGGCTGCTGGGATTCAAACCCAAGATTTCTGCAAGTGCAGCCAGTGCTCTTAATCTCTGAACCATCTCTATAGTTCCCTGCTTTGATTTTGTTTTGTTTTTTTTGTTTGAGACAGAGTCTCCCTGTAGCCCCAGCAGGCCTGGAACTCACTATGTAGACCAGGCTGGCCTTGAGCTCATAGAGATCCAACTGCCTCTGCTTCCTGCTTTGATTCTTGATCTCTTGATTTTACCTACCCCCTTCCTCCTCCTCCTCCTTCTCCTCCTCCTCCTCCTCCTCCTCCTCCTCCTCCTCCTCCTCCTCCTCCTCTTCTTCTTCTTCTTCTTTCTTCCTCTTCCTCTTCCTCTTCCTCCTCTTCTTACTTTTTCTTCTTTTGACAGTTCCAGGCTGGCCGGGAACTCACTCTCTAGCTCAGGTGGTCTTAAACTTGAGATCCTGCTGCCTCTGTCTGAATGCTGAGATTCCAGGCATGTGCTACCATGCCCGGGATCCCCACCTCTGAACTATGTCCGCTTAGCTGGAAGAGGAAGGGGCCAGCTGGCTCTTCCCTCTGCCAGAAACATCCTTCCTTTGTGGCCAGAGATTAAGAGCTGGTCTTGTGATGCCTTCTCTGAGAAGCCCTTCTGCATTGTTCTGTTTCCTGACCTGGCCTGGCCTGATTCCTCACCTGGCCCCTTAGGTAAATGTCTTGTTCTCTTATTGCTGTGGTTTGTCTGTAGGCCTGCTTCCCTGACAATGAGCTTCTGGAGGTCAGGAGCTGTCAGTGGTTTACTTTTGTGTACCTTTGGCCTGGCTGCTGTTGATGTTCAATAAGTAGGTCTTTCGAGGAGCAGATGGCACACACCTGTAATCCCAGCACCCAGGAGGCAGGAGAAGGATCAAGAGTTTGAGGCTAGGCTGGGCTGTGTATTGAGATCTTGTCTCAGAAAACCAAGGATTGGGATTGTGGCTCAGTGTTAGGTCTCTTGTCTAGCATGTGCAAGACTTTAGGTTTGGTTCTCATACCAGGGGGGTGGAGAGTGGGCTCCTGAAATGTAAATAAAAGAAGGAAGGAAGAACAGGAGGGAGGAAAAGAAGGCAGGAAAGGACCTGTGAAGTGAGCGAAGGATTAATTTGCCCTTCGTCTTCTGCACATTTGCACCCCAGGTTTCTATCACTTTAATCCTCCATCCCCTCTATTGGGAGAGTGTCAGTCCACACACAGGAGGAACCCTGGGCTGGGCCAGCTGTAGATGAAACCCATCCTGACCCCACCCCTGACCACAACATTACACCCAGTTTCTGCTTGTTCTGTTTTCTGTTGTAAATTTTATTATGAGACAATATACATGCCCCCTCCCTTGAGTCATACATGGACAGTCTGACGCATTTTGAAGTGAACACACTCAGGCAAGCAGTGCCAGATGCAGAAAGAAGCTGCAAGCAGATCCCACCATCTGTCATCTGTCCCTGTGACCCACAGGGTGGGCACGATTCTGGCTCTGTCACTGTCATGGCCCCTGCTTTGTGCTTCACACACACAGTACAATACAATTCACACTCTCTTACTTCATGCTACGACAGTGAGGTTCACTCAGCTGGGGACCTATTCATGACTGCGGTATAGCAGAGCTGCTTAAACGTCCACTCATGACCCCTTTACACAGGAGAAATTTTTACGGGACCCTGGGGATAGAGGTACGGTGCACTTACAGACACGTAGACAAAATACTCATATATCTAAAATAAAAAAAAATGTATATGTTTAAAAATGATAGTACAGTGCAAACATTCTCATGCTTGTCTGGGGAGCACGTGTGCTCACTGACATCGGATAGGACCTAGGAATGCAACCGAGGAGCCATGGGCAAGGTGTGTGCACAACCTTTTCTGCGTCAGTAGAAATTTCCCATTTTTCCAAAGTGAGTGTGACAGTTTTCACTCCTGACAGAGCTCTGGTCTCCCTGTTTACAAATGCTTGGTAAGATTTGTTAATCAGCACTGTGATGATGACAGTGATGGTGATGATGGTGATGATGACCTGATGATGGTGAGGAGAGGTGGTGCATGGGAGGGACTTCCCTTCTAAAGCTCTCACAGGCCATTTTATGGCCACATGTCACTTATGTAGCTCTCTGTGGATCCTTCTCAGCTTATCAGACTCAAAACATTGGGTAAGCATTAAAAAACATATAAGAGTAGTTGTGGCACACGACTAATAATTCTAGCACTTGGGAAGTATAGGCAAGGGGATCAGGAGTTCAAGGTTATCCTCTGGTGCATAGAGAGGGTTCAAGGCTAGCATGAGCTACGTGAGACACTGTCTCAAAAAGAATCTCTCAGGGCTGGAAAGATGACTAAGCAGTTGAAAGCACAACCTGTTTTTGTAAAGGACCCAGGTTCAGTTCCCAGCATCCACATAATAGCTAACAACCATCCCTAACTCCGGTTCCAGGGGATGCGACACCATCTTTTGACCTCTGCAGATGTTGCATGGCAGATGTTGCATGGCAAGACACTCAAGCACAAATAAATAAATGAATAAATAAATAAAAATTAAGAAAAGAATCTCTCAAAACTGTATTAAAACTACAAACCCTTAGAGAAGAACATGTGGGAAATCATCACCTTAGGGCTGGCAAGTATCTTTGTTACGATATAGAAACAGAAGCAACCAAAACCAAAGAAAGTGAGTGGGCAGTCTGGACTTCATCATCAAGGACCTTGTGCTTCCAAGGACAAAAGAGACTGACACGGGTTGTGACTTGGCTTGGTGGTAAGGTACTTGCTGCACATGCACCATGGGTTCCATCACAAATCACAGTCTGAGGAGGAATTGGGCTGTAGAAAGAAGCCCCAGGAAGCAGGAAGAGGCAAGTGAGACCTGAGAGAATGTGACCTGCCCCGTACCTGCATTTCAGACATCTGGCCTCCAGAACTGAGGGAGAACACATGTCCGTTGTTTGAAGCCATCCAGTTTGTGGTTATTAGTTATGGTAACCCGAGGAAACAAGACTGGGAATTTAGTGATAACAAAACTTTAAGAAACTCATTCAGTTTCCACAAGCCCCCCGCCCCCGCACATGTGGTCACTGCTATTAAAGCCGCTTGCCTCCTCTTAAGTGTCTTCTAGCCTCATTCCCTTCTCCCGTCCTCCTCCCTCTTGTCCCCTTGCACTGGAAATTTCCTGTGAAAATTCAACCAGCCTGCCTACCTTCCATGAAGCCCAGGAGACCAGTGATCCAGACAGAACCTGCCTTGGCATTATTTATTTATTTATATTTATTTATTTAATGTGTATGAGTGCTTAACCTGCCTGTGTATAAGTGCACCTGTGTTGTACAATGCCCATGGAGGCCAGAAGAAGGTGATGGATCCCTTGGAACTGGAGTTAGTTATAGACAGTTGTTAGCTGCCATGTGAGTGCTGAAAATTGAACCCAGGTCCTCTGCAAGAGCAGCCAGTGCTCCTAACTGCTGAGCCTGTGACTGTGGCTCGGTGGTGAGGTACTTGCTGCACATGTACCATGACTCTCTTCGGCTCCTGCTTTGGCATTTTAGGTCTAGGACACGAAGGTGCACTCTTTCTTTTCCCGGGGCAGGTCTTTCTCAGAGGATGGCCACTATGTTTTCCCAGCAAGCCTGGACTCTTCCCACTTGCTCTTTCCCAACAGCAATTTCATCACTACTTTGCCTTCCAAAGAAAACTAACTCATTTCCTTCTTTCTGAACCTTCTTAGGTTCAGGTCAGCAGACAATGGCCACACATCTCTGTTTCTCGTCCCTCCGTTCTGCCCTTTACCGCTGAACCATGCAGCAGTTCTGGGACACAGGTGAGTCTTGGCCCTGCACAGGCTGTCGGGACCTTCTCCCGGATATGGACTGAGCTTCTCATGTGGCTTATGGGAGCCTCTTCTCACCGCCTGGTCTCTGCTCTCAAACCACATGTGCCCGGGTTCTAGACGTATTTCTCTGCGTTTCCGCGGGCTGCGACCCCTTCCTTGGGCACACGCCTACCATCTAGCCTTTCAGGTAACTTGCCCTTGGCTCCAGTTTCTAGCAAATTCTTGCTTAGAGAAGCCTGTGTGACCCTCTAAGTCAGATTAGCCCTTCCTGCCAGGGTTCCCATGGTTTGTGTTCATTTCCATGGTAACTGCATCACACAACATATTCTGTGACTGAGATTTCCCTGGAGCAGTGTCTATGTGCTGTTCCTGTTCTTCACTGCACTCACTGCCCAACCCTGAAACACAGGAGCAGTCATGACATACAGCTAGCTCAATTGTTCAATTAATTGGGGAGCCAGAGAAAGGATTATTGACTCACTATCCAAATTTTAGATGAAGGGCTATGTGGAGCAAGAAGATTAACTCTGCTGTGATAATTTTTTTTTTGAGACAAATTCTTACCATGTAACCTTAATTGACTTTAAACTTGAGATCTTCTTGCCTCAGTCTCCTTAATGCTGAGATTGTAGGCATGCACCCCCACATCAACTTGGGGTATACTTTTAACTGGCATTTATTGAGAAGCTTATGGGGCAGGGGTGAAGCTCAGTTGGTAGGACGTCTACCTCGCATGCACACAGCCCTGGGTTCTATACACAACACTGCATAAACTGGGTGTGGTGATGCACTGTAATCCCAGTGCTCAGGAGAATGCAATGTTATCCTTAGCTATAAAGAGTTCAAGGGTAGCCTGGGATATAGGAGACCCTGTCTCAAATGACCGAAATCCAACCTAAACCAAAACAAATATAAACTTTAGGGATATATATATATATATGTGTGTGTGTGTGTGTGTGTGTCTATTAAGTATATAATAGCCATTATATGTAATAATAATATATAATATAATGAACATTTGAGCTCTCTGAAGGGTCAGAAGGGTCAGCTACTAGGAATAAACATATGAATAAGACAGCAATGTCTTCAAAAACTTCACAAACTAATGATCTAATCTGCTCAGTTACCCACTGAAATGAGCATTACTAATGTGATTTTATTAGGATGTTTTTGTTCTTAGCAATTTAGGACCCAGTCCAACTTGGCTTGAACAAACAAGGGAACCTGCTGGGCCTGGGACTGAAAAGCAGGGGCTGGGGGAGATCTGGCTCTAGGCAGAGCTGGTTCCAGATTCAGCCTTGTTTCTTGGTTCTTCTTTCCCTGGGGTTGGTACCCTGTTGCCAATAGTCCTGGGTCCATTTCTCATGGTGACCATGTAGCTGCAGGTTCTAAAGCCAATGGGAGCCTCACCCTCTATCTTCATCACTGACTCAGGTCACTGGTCTGCTCCTCTGTCAATCACTAGGCTAAGAGGAAAGCACTGTCCCAACGTCCAGGTTCCCACCAAACATCATTTCCAGACTTTAGGCAACGAGAGGAGAGGAGGGGCTGCCCTCAGAGTGAACACCTGTTACTACAAGAGAAAAGCGGGGAGCTGGGGAGCCAGTAGAAAGTGTTCATCCCCATCTTCTCTAATAGACAGAAAGCCGAGAGAGAGGGCAAGCGACGCCCAGGGCCAGGGACATGCAAAGCCAACTTAAATCCCAGCTGCTCATTTCTGCTGAGCTTTCTCTACAGAGTTGCTGGGCTCCAAGAAGGGGCTGGGTCCCCAGTCAGGCTTTTTCTTATATTTTTAAATTTATTTTTATTTTATGTGTGTGAGTGTTTTGCCTGCATGTATGTAAGTGCACCACATGCATGCAATGCCCGCAGAGGCCAGAAGAGGGTGTTAGATTCCCTGAAAGTAGATTTATAGACAGTTTTAGCTACCATGTGGGTGCTGGGAATTGAACCTGGGTCCTTTTCAAGAGCAACCAGTGCTCCTAACTATTGAGTCATCATCTCTCTAACCCCTCTTATTCTTTTTATTTTTTATTTTTGTATTTTTGAGATAGGATCTCTTTATGTAGCCCAGGCTGGCCTGGAACTCCCTATGTAGACTAGGCTGTCCTTGAACTCACAGAGTTCTGCCTGCCTCTGTCTCCCAAGTGCTAGTATTAAAGATGCGCATCACCACACCCAGACTTCTTAAGTCCTAAAGTGGCAAGGCTGTCCTTCCCAAAGGCTGGACTCAGTTGACAGGGAGCAGGACTGCACTCTGCCGGGAAAGCTTCCTCTTTATCTCTGTTCCTTTCTTTGGAGAAGCATTCCTGTTTTTCCCCATCACCCCAGCTCTTGCCAAGGATCCTCAGCTGTAGACTGAGCTGCTGCCCTCCAGATGAGGTCAGTGTGGTGGTGCAGACATCCAGAGCATCTTTTAGGGTGACACTGGGACCGCCCAGGACTCGTGCACACGGGCCAGCACAGCCTCTCCTCCTGGCTTCTGCTGCTGAGCACTGCCGTCCCTCCTGCAGGCTGCAGGGCAGAAGGAGCAGCCAGGAAAAGCACAAGACAGTCTGGTGACTGAGAACAAACTGGCTTTCCATCTGGGCCTGTCCCAGAGCCCGGGGCAGCAGGCCTTCTTGGATGCCTATGCTCTGCCCCTGCTTTCCCTCAAAGCCTGGGTAGAAAGAACCTCTTTTCCATGCTTGATGGTTTCCTCCAGCTCTGCTGGTTTCATTTGTATTTGATGTGGGATTGAATTGCATCCTCCCAAAGCATACATCAAATCCCAGGCACTTGTGACCTCTTTTGGAACCAGGTTCTTTGCTAATCCTACCAAGTTAAAATGATACTGTACTGGATTAAGCTGGACTATGCGTCTAGGGAGTCTGGGATCCTTATAAAAAAAGGGAGATGTAGGAGCTGGAGAGATGCCTTATCAGTCAAGAGCACTGACTGCTTTTGCAGAGTAGCTGGATTTGATTCCCAGCACCCACATGGTGGCTAACAACTGTTGGTAAATCCAGTTCCAAAGGAATCTGACACGTTCTTCTGACTCCATGGGCCTTGCATGACATGGGTGCACTTATACACATGCAGGCAATGCACTCATACACATAAAATAATAAATACAAATTACAGAAAAAGAAAAGGGAGATGTAGACAGATATATACACAGGGAAAACAACGCAGAGACACAGAACACAGAGAGGCCAGTGACGATGAAGGCAGATGGGAGGAACAGCAGTAAACACCCATAGGCATAGAAGCCAGGCACAGGGAGGAAGGCCCCTCCCGAGAGCCTTGGGGACAGTGGCCCCTGAAGGCCCACCTGGTTTAGACATTTAGCCTCTGGAACAAAGAAAATAATTCCTGTGCCTTGAGCCACCCTGTTTGTGGTTGTTTGCTACGGTAGCCATGGGAAGTGAAAGCAGACTGGCTAAGGGGTGCCGACAGCATGGAACTGTAGAAGAGCTAGACGGCTGGGGCCATAGCTCAGCTGCTACATGCTTGCCTAGCATGCACGAAGCTCTGGGTTCGATATCAAGCACTGCATAAACCAAGTGTGGCAGCACATGCTTGTAACCCCAGTAGGCCTTTAATCCCAGCACTTGCGGGGCAGAGGCAGGAGGATCTCTGTGAGTTTCAGGCCTACATAGTGAGTTGCCGGACAGAAATCGAACTGCATCCGAAGTGGAGAGTGAGGATGAGAAGAGGGAGGGAGGGAGGGAGGGAGGGAGAAAGGGGAGAGAGAGAGAGAGAGAGAGAGAGAAAATAGGACTCAGGAGGACTGTCAGTCACACTGAAGCAGCTTGCCTTTAGTAAGTCTCCCCTATTTATACTGTGAAGTGAGCAAAACAATGGGTCAGATGTTCAAAAACAATACTAACACAGGCAAAATAACTTAAGATGTGATTGGCTTCCTTCAAAGATCTTCAGGTGACCTCAGTCTTGCATGTAGAATAAACTTCTCCTTAGATGTAAATCATTTGCATAATGAAAACTCCTGCTTCCAACAGCACTTCTGTGCAGAGATTGACTTCTGCCTAACCCAAAACTAGGGCATAGTTCAAGGCAGGCACATGGCTCCTGACAGTGAGTCAAGCCATTTTTGGTTAGCCAAGAATACATAGTTGAGACCCTGTCTCAAGAACAATCAGAAGGTTCAGTATCAGACCCAGCTACATAGGGAGTTCAGGGCCAACCTGGGATTCATCATAGCCTGTCTCAAAAACAACAACAAAAACCCAAAACAACAAAACTTAATTTAAAAAGAGTGAGTAGCTGTGAGCTCTGAAAAACAGCATGTTTACTGCAAGCTGTGTGAGGCAGGGCAGACGTTATAGCCCAGGGAGGAAAAGGAGTGGAGTTAGAGTTCAGAACTGAAAACCAGAGCCAGGCTCGCAAGGCAAGGAATGTATACTTTACTGCATGCATACAGCCAGGGCAGATTCTTCTCCACACAAGAAGCCTCTAGAAATTAATGAAGGAAGGGAAACGTTTCTCCCCCTTTGGGCCCAGTTGGAATGCGTTCGGTTCCAAGATTGGGTGTCCTTGAATGACGGAAACCCTTCTTTCAAGATTCCCTTTCCAGGGGAGCAGGCTGGTTATGTCAAGGTCCTCAAGGAGACCCTCGGTTCCACAAACCCAGTACATGTTTCCTATGGATGTTATGCTGGCTTTCTCTGTGCTCCCTGGGAAATTCCTAACTCACCAGAGGTCTAAACAGACAGGTCGTCCCCCAGCTCTAAAGCCTTAATGGGGAACCCTGATGCGGTTCCCTCTGGATGACTAACTCTCCATCTTGCCCGGCCCCTTCTGCTTCCTGTGTCTCTGGGCCGACACTTGTCCCAGTTCCAGAGGACCTGAGGGGTTTCCTGGGATGTGAGATTTTCATTGCTAAGTCTTGGGTGAGTCCCGAGGTGTCATTCAGTGGTCATTTCTACTTGGTGATGAGCCCAGTGTATAGGCTTTCAAGGTCTCCCACTGATTGGAAATACTGGGGAAGGAGAGGGGCGTCTATGGATAAGGCCAGTTACTGCTTTTCTTCCCAGAATCTGAGACAAGGCCCAGGTGATCCTGAGGTGAAGCCAGGAGAGAGGTGCAGCTCAGCTCACAGCTCGAGTCAGACTCAGGATGGCTGACCATAGTAGCAGGAGACTTGTAGCCTCACAAAACCAGGCCTTTACCCAAGTGCCAAGAGGGTGGCCAGCCCTCAGGTAACCCCACAAATAGCTAGGCCAGGAGGAAGGCCTGGGTAGGAGAGTTGAGAGACACGTATGCATGCTTCTTGGAAGATCTGGGAGAGAGCTGGGTAAGGACCTGCAGGAGCATGCAGCAGGCAGTGAGGTGAGAGGAGGCCTATCAGAGGGACCTGCTGATAGGTCCTTGGAAGGTCTGGGGAGCCTAAGTTACCACACCAGCCTCTGCTGGCTGCTGATGCCAGCCTTCCTCCCCTCACATGCCAAACTCTAGTCATTGTGAGGCCCTGCATTTGCCCAGAAGTGCAGTCTGTGGCTCTGGAACCTTTGCACAAATGGGTTGCTATTTATTTATTTATTTACTTACTTGTTTATTTTTATGTATATGTGTTTTTCCTGCACATATGTAAGTGAACCTGTGTTGTACAGTGCCTGTGGAAGCCAGAAGAGGGCACTGGATCCTCTGGAACTGGAGTAAAGGATGCTTGTGGGTGCTGGGAACTGAACCCTGGTCCTCTGAAAGAGCAGTCATGCTCTTAACTGCTGAGCCATCTCTCCAGCCCCAGGTTGCTCTTCTTGACTATCTGCCCACTTTCTGTTTTGTTTTTTTTTTTTTTTCTGTTCAGTGTTGTGGTGTGAGTGTGAAATGTCCCCACTAGGCTCAAGTGTTTGAATATGATTGCCATTGTTAGGAAACAGCTTTGCTGGAGGAAATAGGTCGCTGGGAGTGGGCCTTCAGGTTTTATAGCCTGGCCCTATTTCCTGTTCACTCTCTGCTTCCTGATTTTGGGACACAATGTGACCAGGTGCTTCCTGTGTCTCCTGCCCTGCCTTCCCATCATGGGATGTACTGTACTCCCTGGAACTGTGAGCCAAATTAAACCCTTCCTCCCTTAACTTGCTTTTTGTTAGGTATTTGGTCACAGGAATAAACAAAGTAACTAATAAATTTGGTTCTGAGACAGTGTCTTACACTGGGCCTCTAAATTTAGTCGATAGCCCAGACTGGCCTGGAACTCTCCATTCTCAAGCTCCAGCCTCCTGAGTGCTGAGAGTCCAGGTGGGCCCTTCCATGCTGACTGGTTCCCTTTCTTTATTTGGCTAGCTTCTAGTCAGCTGAGGACTCATCACAGATGCTGCCTCCTCTGGGAGCCTTCCTCCATACCTGTCATCTCGGTTCCCACAGCATGATGCACTTACCACTGCTGTGTACCTGCTCAGTTCATGTGCTAACCACATACTGTGTCTGTCGTCTAGACAGGCTGGGAGTGTCCTGGGCTGGGAACAGGTTTCCCATTTCTATAAGCACAGCATCTCTGGTAGAGAGTAGGGCCGTAGTACATGAATGAAAGCCTGCGCATGAATGAATGCCTGCATTGGCGAGTTTCCCCTCCTGGCCGAGGAGGCTGCTGCAGAGCTGTGCTGGGGCTGGGACCTCTGCGGCAAAGGGAGCCCATGACCGCCAAGCCTGCTGCTCTCTTCTCTCCCCACCTCTTTGCTGGTGTCTAAAGACCCTGAACCCTGGTGTGGCAAACAGGGACTCATATATAGGACCAATATGAGCCAGGGTTCAAGGAAGCTGGTACAGCTTGCCAGCCCCAAACTGTGGAAAGAGACTGAGAATCTGACAGTGTTGGGCTTCCACACAATCCTTAGAGAACTTGAGCAGCTCTGCCTTTCCTGGGCACTTGGTGGGTAAGGAAGAGGAAGTGGAAGCAAGGGAAGGCGGAAGGCTCAGAAGTGGGAAGGAAGTCTTCTGAAGCGTGAGAGCCGGTTGGAAGGGCAGGCCTAGTCCTGGAGGTCATTGGAGGGGAGAGGTTGTTCCTCCACTGTGACTGGGTAATGTCAGCCAGTCCTCCAGGGCTGAGAAACATCCCTGCCTCCCCCAGCAGGCATTTCCTCTCTCCAGCTCCTGGCAGTCCTGAGTGTAAGCCCCATTTACAGATGAGCACAAGCCTGTTTAACTGAAAATTATTTTTAAAAAAGTATTTATTTTTAATATTTTATTTTACTTTTTAGAAAAAATGTCTCTGAGTATATTGTGTATAATGTGTATGAGTGTATTGACTACATGTTTGTAAGGGCACCTGTGTCATGCAATGCCCCAGGAGGTCAGAAGAAGGTGTCAGATCCTGTGGAACTAGAGTTATGGATGGTTATTAGCTGCCATGTGGGTGCTAGGAATCAAACCCAGGTCCTCTGAGAAAGTAGACAGTACCCTTAACCACTGAGCAATCTCTCCAGCCCCTAAATTTATTTATTTATAGTTTATGTATATGGGCATATTGCCTGCCTGTATGTAAGTGCACCTGTGTTGTGCAGTACCCACAGAGGACAGAAGAGGGTGTCGGATCCCCTGAAACTGGAGTTACAAATGGTTGTTAGCTGCCATGTGAGTACTGGGATTTTAACCTGGGTCTTTTGCAAGGACAGCCAGTGCTCTTAATGCTCTTAATGACTGGGCCATTTCTCCAGCCCCTGAAAATTCTTTAGAATTCTCTTAGTTTACTTTTTTAAAAATTGACATAGGATTTTGCTATGCAGCCCAGGCTGGCCTTGAACTCATGATTTTGCTATGTCGGGCTCCAGAGTTCTGGGATCACAGGCATTTATGACCATGTGGGCCTTAACTAATTTACTGTTTCTGCACATTCCTAGTGGTTCCCCTCGTGATTTAGTGGTTTCACAGTCTACTTGGAGTTAACATTGCATCATTTCACAGGCTATTTTCAGCTGCTTCCCATGGTCACATTTCCCACCATCCTGCCCTTTATCCCGTCACTGTCAATAGTGTTACATCTGCTCCATAAGCTCCACAGGACCCTGGTATTCTGTCTTCTTTAAACAGCAATGTATTTGAAGAAATTAAGGGGAAAAATAATCACATTACAGTTACCCAGACATTGATCCCTTCCAACAAACTTCATTCATTTCAGAAGATTTGCTTTTCATGAGGCAGTCACCTTCAGCCTCCTTTGGCATATCATACAATGCAGGGCTCTAGGCAGTGAATTCCCTTAGTTTTTCTTTTCTCTTGAAAATATCCTCAGTTCTTTTTCATTCTTTTATTTTTCTCTTTCTTTTGTTTAGGCAGAATCTTATATAGCCCAGGCTGACCTTGAATTCACTATACAGAAAAGGATGCCTTTGAACTTCTGAGCCTCCTGCCTCTACCTCCTGAGCGTTGGGATTACAGGTATGCTGCATGGCATATATGGTGCTAAGGAGCAAACCTAGAGCTTCATGCATGCTGGGCAACTCTGTACTGACTGAGTAGCATTCCCAGATCCCCATTCATTCATTCTCCCTGTAACCCCAGCTGACCTGGAACTTGCTGTGTAGACCAGGCTACCTTCAGTCTCACAGGGATCCACCTGCCTCTGCCTCCTAAGTGCTGGGATTAAAAGCATGTGCTATCACACCCAGCTTCATTTTCTAAAATAACTGACTCCTTAAATTATTTTTATTACATTTTGTTTATTTGTGTGTTGAAGGAGAGGCACACATGCCATGATACATGTGAGGAGGTCAGAGGACAACCTTCAGGGGTTGGTTCTCCCCTACCCTGTAGGTCCTGTGAGTTGAACTCGGGTCATCAGACTTGGTGGCAAGTATCTTTACCCACCGAGCCATTTCACTGGCCCTCATCTTCATTCTTTTCAGGAAGGGTTCTTGTTGAGACAGGGTCTGCCTGGAACTTGCTGGCCTCTGGCCTCAATCTCACAGAGATCCAGCTGCCTCTGCCTCCCAAGTGCTGGGATTAAAGGCCTGTACCACCATGCCCAGCTTCTCTTCATTCTTGAAGGATATTTTCAAAGAAATGCAGATTTTTTTCATCATTTTGAAGATATTGTTCGACTACCCCCGGACTCCATAGTTTGTGGTGAGAATTAGCTGTCATTCAGATTCTTGATGCTCTGCAGATAGTGTGTTGCCGACGTCAAGACTCTGGCCTTGCTTTTCCAGATATGCATTTGACTTGATATGCTTGGACGTGGTCTCCAAATCTACTGGGCTTGCAATTTAGTGAGCTTCTTGAAATCGTAAATTGATGTCTTTCCATCAACTTTGGGAAATAATTGGTCATTTTTCTCCAAATATTTTACTCTGCTGCCCTATTTCCTCTCCTTCTAGAATTGTGTTTTATGTATGCCAAGCTTACAATATTACCCATGAGTTCTCCAAATATACTGTTCTGTTTCCTTGTTTCTCTTTAATATATTTTCTCTCTGTTCTTCAGATTGAATAATTTCTATTCACAGTCTTTCATGCCCTGTCTTCTGTTGTTTAAATCATTCAGTGAAGCTTGGTGTAGTGGCACACCTTTGATCCTAACACTCAGGAGGCAGAGGCAGAAAAATCTGTGCTAATTCAAGATCAGTCTGGCTGCATAGTGAGTTCTAAACCATCCAGGGCTACATAGTGAGACCCTCTCTCAAATAAACTAACTAACAGAAGCCAAAAAAAACTTCCAGTAGATTTTATCTTTCTAAGCTGAGATGCTGAAAAATATTGTATATTTCTGTTTTTCATTTCCATTTGTGCTTCTTCACATTCCTCTCCCAATTGTCCTGAAATTTTTTTTATTGTTGTTGTTTTGAGACAGGGTCTCATAGCTGGTCTGGAACTTGCTATGTACACCAGGCTTGCCTGGACCTCACAGAGATCTACCTGCTTCTGCCTGTGCACCACTGTGCTCAGCCTGTCCTGCAATTTTAAAATAATTTAATTTAATTATTCTGAGATAGCTTAGCCTGGTCTTGAACTCTTCCTGTCTCTACTTCCCCAGTGCTAAGATTATAGGCATATACTGTCGTGCCTAGCTTTGCACTTTGGTGCTTCCTGGGGCTGGTGAGATGATGCAGTGGGTAAAGTTGCTTGCCACCAAGTCCAGCAACCTGAGTTCAATGCCTAGAATCCACATGATAGAAGAAAAAAGCCAGCTCCAGAAAACTGTTCTCTGACTTCCACATACACATCACGGCTTGTGTGAGCCCTCCCAAATAAATAAATTTAAGAATTTAAAAAATATTTTGTGGGCTGAGGATGCAGTTATCAGAGTATTTGCCTAATAAGCAAGTAGCCCTGGGTTCAGTACCTAGTACTGCATAAACCAGGCATGATGGCTCATACTATATAAATCCAGCACTCAGGAGGTAGAGGCAGAAGAATCAGAAGTTCAAGGTCCTCCTCAGCTATATAACAAGCTTGAGGCCAGTCTGAGCTATCTGTGTTCCTGTCTCAAAACAAAACAAGCAAATAAAGAAAACCCTGAACTAGTTCCTGTTTCTCTGCTATTTTCACTTTTCATGCATTCATTGATCAGAAGACTTTCATTTGTTAAGGCCAATGTGTGGAATTTCCTTTCCTAGATTATAGTTTTTGCGTTATATGCAAAACTCATCACCAGAGCCAAGATATCTTATCTTCTAAAGTATGTCGATTTTTGCATTCTGCTTTTTTAAAGAAATGGATGACTTTGAAAAGAGTTATTTTTATTTGTATATGTGTGCATGCTTGTATGTGCATGCACACGTATGTTGTGTGTGCCCATGGAGGCCAGAAGAAGGTGTCATATTTCCTGAAGCTAGAGAGTTACAGGCATGAGTGCTGAGAATCAAACTCAGGTCCTAAAAGAGTAGGAAGTGCTCTTACCCACTGAGCCATCTCTCCAGCCATGGTTTCTGATACGTTTTGGGTTTGTTTCTGTAAAAACTATAAGATCTATGATTTAAATTTTGGAGTTTAGTTCTGTAAAAGGAATAAGATCTGTTATTTATTTCTTGGAATGCACAGACTCAGTCAACCCAGTACTTTTTGCTGAACTGACTGCTCTTTCCATGAACGTACTATGTTCTTTCTGTGCGAGTTAACGTCAGGACCTCCGTTCTGTTGCATTCATCTGTCTCTCCTGCTAGTGCTACACTGTCTTGATGACTGCAGCTCTGTCCAAAATGTACAAGTCAGGTAGTGGGGGTCCTCTGATTTCATTGTTGTGTTACTGTTTTTATTTTTGGAAGTTTTTCTTTATGTGTGTGTCAGCGGATGGGATAGTTCTGAGGTTAAATCCAGGGCCTCCCCCATACGAGGCAAGTTCTCTGCCATGAGCTACCTTCTAACCCAGCCAAGATGATTAGCAACTTCGCTAATGTATAGCAATACTCGAATGATTAGTTCTAATATGAATTTTAGTAGTTTGTATGTTTCAAAAAAATCTGGTCTGTTTTATTTAGGTCATCAAATTCATGGACATAGTTGTTCATGATATTTCTTTCCATCCTTTAATGGGATCAGTTTTATGACCTGAATTTAATTATTTTTTTGTTTTTTTTTTGGAAATGGGGGCTACTTATATAGCCCAAGCTAGCCTTAAAATTTCCTGCCTCAGTCTCTGAGTGCTGAGATTACAGACAAGTGCCACTGTACCTGGCTGTGGTTTAATTTCTGCCGTTAGAAATCATGTCTCCCTTCTCCCTTCTCCTCAGTTATCTTGATAACATTGGTATATGATTTCATTGACATTTTATGAAACAAGGTTTGGGCTTCATTTTTTCTCTCTACTTCTTGTTTTTCAGTTTCATCGTTTTTTTTTTTTTTTTTTTTGTCTCTCACCCTCCTTCATTGTTTTTTAAGGCAACACTTTTATTACATTTATTTATTTATTTATTTAGTGTGTGTGTGTGTGTGTGTGTGTGTGACACATGTAGTCAGAAGACAATTGGTAGGAGCTGGTTATCTTTTTCAACCAAATGGGTTCCAGCTTGTTAAACTTGGCACCAAGCACCTTCACCCACTGAACGATCTTGCCGGTCCATCAATTTCTTTGGTTTTGCTTTAATGTTTATTATTCCTTTTCTTCTATTTGCTATTTGCTCTAGGTTGAAGCTTCCCTTGTCTTGTTTGCTTGTTTTTTCTGTGCTGGGACTCAAACCCAGGGCTTTGGAGTGCTTGATAAGTACTCTGCGATCCAGCTATACCCTGTTCTTCTTGCTCTACTCTCCCAAGATGAAAACAGACTGTTAATTTTAAACCTTTTTTGTTCTAATATATACATACATTCAATGGCATATATTTCCCTCTAAGAATTGTTTTCCTGACATTTAACACATTTTGAAAATGTATATCATCCCTTTCTCCCTTCCCTTCTCTCTTTCCGTCCTCCTCTTCCTCTCCTTTTCTTCTTCTTCTTCTTGCTCTCCTCCCTTCTGTGACAGTCTCATGTAGCTCAGGTTGCTTTTCTGGGATTACAGGCAAGCACATGGCCTGGTTTGGGGATGCTGGGGATTAAACACAAGGTCACATAATATTCTATTGACATATTCTACTGGCCGGGACATATCTCCAGCCCCTGAAATTTTGTGTTCTAATTTTCATATAGTTCAAACTTCTCCTGAGGTCCTATGATACATGTTATTTAGAGTATGTGGTTTAGAGTCTGGAGAAATGGCTCACCAGTTAAAAGCACTGGCTGTTCTTATAGAGGACTAGGGTTTGGTTTCCAGCACCCACATTGTGGCTATAACTCAAGTTCCTGGGGATGTGATGCCCTCTTCTGGCCTCTGTGGGCACTGCATGCACATGGTGCACTTACATACATGCAGGCAAAACACTCATACACATAAAAATACAGAGTATGTGGCTTATTCTCCAAATACTTTGAAATCTTTCCCCTTTTTTGTTTATCTGGTTGTTTTTTGAGGTAAGGTCTCTCTCTGTAACCCTAGTTGGCCTATAAATCCGCAAGTAGACCAGGCTAGCACTAAATTTGCATTTATCTTCCTGCCTCTGCCTCCTAAGAGTCCAGGTGCAAGTCACTATGATTGACTGTTTTTTTCTTTTTATTGGAAGGGTTTCTGTATGTAGCCTAGGTTGGCCTTGAACTGGAGACCCTCTTGTCTCAGCTTTCCCACTGCTGGAATTACAGGCATGAGTCATCAAACCCCGTTCTTCTGGTTATTTTTTTTTTTTTTTTCTGTTACTGATTTCTCGTTTAATCTCATTTTAGTCTGAGAATATTGTTGAATGATGGGCTTATAGCTTGCTGTGTGGTGGGGGTTCTAGTTTCTGTTACATTCCTCCAAAATGTGTTGAATTTTTGGTTTTGTTTTATTTGATAATTAACTTCAAACTCTGTTCTTGGGTGACTGCCCAAATCCCAGTTCCATTCTATTTTCTCTGCTGAAGGATTTTCTAAGCATATGTAGTTTAGGACTCAGCCAGAGGTGTGGTCAGAGTTGACACACAAGACCTAGGACTCCCCCTCTCTTGGTCCCTATTTTATGGGGCGCCCTACTTTATTTCTCAGAGCCTGAAGTTGCTGTGAATTTTGTCTTCTGATTCATTTTGTTTTTAAATATTTTTTTGTCTTTCTGAGACAGGGTCTTCCTATAACCCCAGTTGGTCTGGAACTTGCTATGTAGGCCAGGCTGGCCTCAGTGTCACAGAGATCAACCTGCCTCTACCTCCCAAGTGCTGGGATTAAAGGTGTTCCCAGTCTTTTTTTAAAATATAATTTTTTTAAAGGTAGGGTTTCTAGCCAAGTGTGATAGTGCACATCTTTAATTCCAATACTTGGGAGGCAGAGATAGTTTCCACTGTCTAGCCAAGGCTGGCCTTGACTCAAGATCCTCTTGTCCCAGTCTCTTCAGTGCTGGAATTACAGATATGCACCAGCACACTTTGGCAGTCGTTTTGTTTGTCTGAGATAGGCTCTCACCTTTCCCAGGTCGCCTTTGCATTGACTATGCAGCAGAGGATGACCTTGAGCGTCTAGTTTCCTACTTCTACCTCCTGAATGCAGGACATTAGAGGTGTGTGCCACCTCATCATCTTCTGGCTCTTTAAGCCAGAAAGACTTCAGGTTTCCTACCTGTGCTGTGCTGACTATGGCCCCCTCCAGATCAACCCATGAGAGAGGACAACCCACTGCATGGCATTCCCTTCCCCCAAGAATTACTACCACCCAGAGTCCACAGTACAGGGCCTCCAGGGGTTAGCTCCTTCCTCCAGCTGCTGCTGCTGCTGCTGCTGTTCTCCTCCTCCTCCTCCTCCTCCTCCTCCTCCTCCTCCTCCTCCTCCTCCTCCTCCTCCTCCTCCTCCTCTTCCTCCTCCAACCTCCCTACCCCCACCAAGAGCTGTCATTCCGGAGAAGGTCAGTTTAGTAAGATCTTACTTGGTTATATTGGGAAACAGCAACAACAAACCCCACTGGGTCTATAGAAACATCAACCTTGGCTTGATCAAGGCAACTGCATAGCTGGTCCTCAGACCTGGGCCCGAGCAACTCTCACCCTGCAGGGTGCTTTCCTTTGTGCTCATCTAGTTTCCTCCTATTTGTCCAGTGAAAGTTCCAGAACATTTTACAGTTTGGGTGACATTGTTGGGACCTTCCAGTTTCTGGCTTTCTCTTCTATAAAAATCCCTCCAGACTGAGAGGAGGATCTAGTTACTGCCCTTTGTACCTCTCCTGCCTGGTAAAGGAATGTTGATCAAAATGTATTGGTTTTTAGAATTGTTGGGCTTCAAATCTTGTCTTTGATATCTGTGCAACCTAGGGCAACTCCTCACCTGTTTTCTTGGGTGTGAAATGGGGTGGCTTTAAAAGGTTGTGGTGAAGATGAATCGAGATACAGCATGTAAAGCCTGGAGGGCAGTGACCCACATAGTGTGTGCCCTTGCTTGACCAGACCTAGTAGGATGCTTTCTGCTCTGAGGTTGAGGGGGGATCACAGAGAGTGTCCCAGGAGGAGGGCACTGCTGGAGAGGCTGGCTTCTGGGGCTATCAGTTTTTAAAGCAGGCTTCTAGCTGAGTGGCTTTCCTCTGAGCCTTGGTAGTGGACCTGGGTATCAAGCTAGCCCTCCAGCTTGGCTTCCTCCATCAGCACAGCTACTTTTGTTCCAATGAAGTGCTGGTTCCTGGAAGCAGAGACTACACAGCCAGGAGGGCCACCCTGCACGGCGAGGCAGGGCAAGCAGTGTGAACCCTGCTGTGCGGGGTTTTGACGAGAAGCAGTGATGTTTTATTTTTCTCCGGTAAGCTGGAACTATTTCTAGATGACAGAACACAAAGAGGTGAGAGTCAGAGAGGGGACAGGCAGGAGTGGGAGGGGAAGTGACCGCTGCTGGGATGCGGTGGGCCTGCTTCTGGTCTGGAGCTGGACGTGGGCCAGCAGCCAGCACTGCAGCTCCCAGCCTCTCTTGGAGAGCTGGCCACCACATTGCGACAGAAATTGAAAGCAGGGAGGGGAGCTGGGGTGGGGCAGTCCAGTCCTGCCTGGTCAAGGAAATTCCAGTGTCTTCAGGCCTGACTATGCTATATGCTTTTGCCCAGGAGTTTAGATTTTCAAAATATTCTGCCTGGGATATCTTCAGTCAGCCCCTCTTCCTCATCTTCCTCCTTGTCCCGAGAACACGAACCTGCTGAGTTGCAGTACTTGGCAACCCAGCTATGACCTGGCCTAGGAACAAGGGAGACAGCTGAGCAAGGACCCTCAGCTTTGTTTCTCTGCCTACACCTGGCAGGCTCTCCTTGAAATCCAACACATAGAGTCCACCGAGTCTTCAGCATACGGCAAGAACACGGCCTGTTCTAACCCTCAGCTTGGGCCAAGCAGCTCTCCCAAGCCTCCTGCCCACCAGGGAGCACTGTGAGACCTGGGAGCACTTCTCTGGCTCTGGCCTGTTGATAGTAACAGCACCCTCTCTGTTCACTGAGCCCCTCAATGACCTCTGAGTGTCCCCGTTAGGCCTCCAGCTGGTGGACTGGGACACTCTATCTTCCCACCTGTTTCCAGCATGTGCTTTTACCTAGGGCGTGTCTCGATGTTGTTCCCAAGCCACTTGGTGGCCATGTCTTGCTGTCATCAGCAGGAACCCCCCCCGCCCCCGCCCCCACCCTTCAGCCCCATCCCCACCCTGTGGTTAGGTCTGGGCCTTTAAACACACTCTCCTGCCCCCTCCGGGCAGGCCGAAGTTGCCCCGGTCGTGCAGGTTCCACCTGGTACAGTTTCTGCCCTTGACTATGGGACCAGCTCTGTGCTGAGGCATCATGAACGGGAGCCACCAGCCTGCCGAGTGCCGCCAAAGTTCCTCCTCAGGCTGATCCTCGTTCCAAGTAACCGCCCTCAACAAAAGCATGGGGAGATGTGGATTCAGATCTTTTGGCCTCCTGTAGTCCCGGCGTGAATAGAGAAGAGGAAGGCAGGTACTGCAGCTGTGTCTCATTCACCATGCTGGAAGGGGCGGGGGTGGCGCGGGAATACATGCTTGGTTTTGGCTGGGATGGAGTCCAGTGATAGAGTGTTTGCCTAGCATATGTAATGCCTTGGATTCCATCCCCAGGACTACCCAAACAAACAAAGCCACCCCACTTTCTCAGTCTTACAGTGACCCTGTGGTGGGACTTACTGTCTGTATTTGACAGAGGGGTTAAGGGTATAGGAAATGGCAGCTCTGGGATTCCTGCACCTGTGATTCCTTCTGACCTTCCCTCCAGCTCCCTGGGCCCTGCAGACAGCACAGTGTCTCCCTCTCTCTCCTCTCTTCCGCCCCTTCCCTTATCTCCCGAAGCTGGGAGGCATGGCTCCTTATTTTCTCACTACTTCCCTGGAGAGAGCCAGGGTCACCTTCCCACTTCCTGCCAGCGGGAATTTGAAAGAGAGACACAGATCCTATGGACCCAAGATCAGGCTGGGACTCCAGGGTACAGGTGATGCCAAACCAGGGTTCCAGGCGTCTTACTGAGCCAGAACCATATGGCCTGAGCTGTAGAGATCTTAGACAGTGGCCAGAGAGACACAAGCACTGAGAAAGCAAGCCAGAGTGTAAATGAAATGCTCGGATGGGTGCCAGGGGCCGCTGGGGCTGCCGCTCGATCACGAGGCCGGGTTTCTCACCGCCCATTCAGCCCCAGTCTGAGACTGCTCTAAGCCGGCGCTATAAATAGCTGGGAATATAAATGTTGGGCAGGGAGTACAGAATCCAGCTTGCTCACGGGCTGGGAAGCATGAAACCGGGTGGGAGGATGGTGACTAGTCTGAAACCAGGCTTAGGGTTTTCTAGAAAGAGCTGTCTTCTCAAAGAGCAGCTGTGAGAGATTTGGGGTGGGAGCTGCCCCAGGATGGATGTTCCCTTGAGCTACCAGGGATCCTGGGATTTACACTCACCCTGCTCTGGGTACTGAGGATTCTTGAACTCAACCCTAGATGCAAAGGCAACAGGGCTGGAATGCTCCAAGGCCTCTGCTGAAGGAAGGGAAACTCAAAATGCATTGAACACCTCTATGGCACTGGACACTGGGCATAAAGCATCACTGGGACAGAGGGCTTGGGATGTGGCTTAGTGGTAGATTGCTTACATAGCATACATGAGGCCTTGGTCTTTATTGAAGCAGGACCTCTTGCTCAAGGTTGACCCTGAACTTCTTATTTGCCTACTTCCTCCTCTTAAGTGCTGGGATTATAAGGATATATCACCATACCTGGTTTATGAGTTATTCTTGTGTTTTCCAGTTTAATTTTCATTTTAAAACATATTTAACTTTATTTTATGTGTATGAATGTATTTTCTGTGTGTATGTAAGTGCACCCATGTCATGCAATACCCATGGAGGTCAGAGGAGGGAATTGGATTTCTTGGAACTCGAGTTAGGGAAGGCTATTAGCCATGGTGTGGGTGCTGAACCTGGGTCCTCTGTAAGAGCAGTCAGTGCTCTTAACTGCTGAGCCATCTCTCCAACCCCCAGTTTAATTAATTAGTTAATTTTGTTTTATGTGTATGAGTCTATTGCCTGCATATATGTAAGTGCATCCATGTCATGCAATGCCTGTGGAGGTCAGAAGAGGGTGTCAGATCCCCTGGAACTGGAATTAAGGATGGTTGTTAGCCACCATATGAGTGCTGGGAACTGAACCTGGGTACTGTGTAAGAGTAGCCAGTGCTCTTAACCACTGAGCCATGTCTTCAGCCCTCCAGTTGAATTTTTATATTCACAGTGTGCGGGAGATATTCTTACCCCCCATTTTGCAAATAGCAATTTAGGCATTCAGAGATTCAATAACTTGCCCAAAGTCACATCGGTAGTAAATGGTACCTAGGGATTTGGTTGTTTTGTTTTAAATTTTATTTTGTGTATGTGTCCATGTGCATGCCCACACCCATGCCACAGTATACATATGGAGGTCAAGAGTGACTTCGTGGAATAGGTTCTCTCCTTTCACTGCTCGGAGTGTTCTGAGGGTAGAACTCAGGTTGCCAGGCTTGTGAGAGCAGTGCCTTTACCCATTCTCACAGGCCACTTGCTTTATTTTTGTGGTGGAGTCTCCTAAAGCTTAGGCTGGCCTCACACTCTCTGTGTAGATGAGGATGACCCCAAACTCCTGATCCTTTTGTCTCTGCTCCCAATTGCAATATTACAGGTGGGCACCACCACACCAGGCAAAAAAATGATACTATGATACTGTGGGGTTCTGTTTGCCTCCTATTTTGCAGTGCTTGAGACTGAACTCAGCTGATGCTAGACAAGCATTCTACCATTGAGCTATGACCCCAGCTGTGTTTGGGTTTTTGAGACAGGGTCTTGCTATGTAGCCAAGATGCCCTTGAATTAGTGATCCTCCTGTTTCAGCCTTTGAGAGCTAGAATTACTGGCATGTGCCACCATGCCCAGCTCCAGATGGGGATTTGAACTTGGGTCTCTAGCTCCAAAGCCTTGCCTCTACTCAACACACATCTCTCTCTTAAGACTCTGAGAAATGCCTGAGGGAACGAAGGAAGGAACGAATGAGAAATGAATGAACAGACAAACACAAATCTGTCTAAAGATGAGTAGGATTAAACCCAGCAGGTTAAGTGGGCATTCCAGGTCACGACACCCAGCCAGGAGGTGGGCATGGAGCTCAGTTCCGGTCTCAGAGTAACCTCCCTTGAATGCCTTGCAAACTCAGCCCACTTGGCAGCTGCCTTTGCTGGGGATAATGGTGGACTCTCACTTCTCTCCCTGCCCACTGAGGACCTGACAGGAGACACAGGGCTGGCCCTGCCTGTCGCCAGGCAAGTGGCCAGCTGGCTGACAAAGAGTCAGTTTATTATCTCCTACTGGGTGGGTAGATGTCCCTTGGGCCCCCAGTGCTGATGATTTGCCTTGGGCCATCCCACCCAAGACTTCCTGGAGTCACTCCCACTGGGGGTCAGGACAGTGGTGTGGGGACAGCTTTGCAGCATTAGGTGAAGCAGACACTCCTCCAGTGTCAGGTGTTTCTTCTGTGTGTCTATTGGGGGACCTTCCCCAGTCTGCACAGTTTCTGGGCTCTCCTTGAGCCTGCCAGGAATTTCCCACAATCCTCCAGATCTGAGAGAGGTGGGGGGCAGGGTCTGCCTCAGGCCTCCTGCCAGGATCCCCAAAGGGTGGGAAATGAGTTGGCATAGAAATTACAGTGTGTTGCTAATCCGAGCATGAGTAAGGGTGAAATTGGTGCCAAAAGTTTTTGCTCAAAGTAATATGGGAATCTGTGAGAGGCATGTGCTGAGAGCCAGGGGAGGCAGAGGGGGTCCCTGGTAGCAGGTGACAAGATTCCAACTCCAGCTTAAGGAAAAAAAAGGAGATGTTGTTGCCTCACAGGACTAAGAAGGGCAGACAGAATCAGGAGTCCCTGCTTCCAGATCGGGCATGACGTCTCCCGTGACACCTACCCTCAGCACCCTTCTCCCTTCCTCCACAGTAATAGAGCTTTATTGCTGGGGGAGGGCAACAGATCCAGCTCTGTCTCTCAGCTTTCCCTGCATGCAGGAATAGGCAGTAAAGTGTAAGTGGGAGCTTCTGAGTACGGCTTCTAGAATGTCCTTTAAAGAGCTTGTCCTCACCTCTCCCCTTCTTTTTCTGCCTAGAATGTTGGCTTGAGAATTAGTCCTAAGGCAGCCATCTTGGGAGAAGAGAATCATCCTGGCCTAAAAAGTTCAAAAGAACTTAGTTGTGAAGCAACATAGACAACGTCTGGAATTCTTTGCAGGAGAAAAGCCACTGGACGTGTGGTCAGATCTCTGCTATCTGTGGCTGAAATCAACTTCCAGCATATATTCTTTCCACTTTCATATCCTGGAAATGGTGTTTTCATGGCTGGAAACTCATTTCCAGTAGCATGAGCTGATTTCGTCAGAGCAGTTTAACCAGAAAGGACTGCTCAAATCTGACAGGAGCCTCTTGGGGAAGCACTGTGCCTGGCTCTGCTTGGACCCCTGTCCTTCCCTTGATGGCCCTGCCTGGCAAACAAAGCCCTCTGATTGACTTAGCATGGATCACATGACCTTTCCTGTGAATAAGGGGTGGGGGCTGTAAAAGACAAAGTCAGAAAATCAGCTTGGCAAAGGAGAATTCTCTGAGCTGTGGTGCTGCCGAGATGGCTCAGCCGGTAAGGGCTCTTGCACCAAAGCAGACAACCTAAGTTCCAAAGACCCATATGGTGGAATGAAAGAACTGAGTCCATCAGTTGTCCTCTGACCTCCACACATGCACTGTGGCACCTGCACACCCACACACAAAATTAAAAAAGAGAAAAACAGAACTGTAAGACACATAGAGTTTTCAGAGCATAGATTGTAACTCCACCCACCCATGAGCCTCTAACTGCCCCACTCAGCCACATTAGCACTGCCCCTTAGGGGATGTTAGGACACTTTCCTCAAGCCCCTGAGCAAAATTCAGGTGCTGGGCATGTAGCTCAGTTGGTAGAGCACTGGGGCAGCATTATCAAGGTCCTGGGTTCAATCCCAGGATGACAGAGAGAGAACATGAACAGAAACCTTGGTACCTTCCTTGCCAGGCATGGTAGTGAGCACCTGTATCTCAATCTCAGCACTCGGGAGGTGGAAACAGGAGGGTGAGGAGCTCAAGATACTCCTCCGCTACATAGTTAAGTTTGAAATCAGCCCAGGCTGCATGAGAATTTGACTCAAAAAAACTTAACTAAGTAGACAAAATTAATACGTTTTAAAAATCCCTCATGAAACAAAAAGTCCATAGAAAAATACAAATTAGCATCAAGCTGGACTGGTGCTAATAAATGACTTGGAAAATTCGGTGCCCATCCCACCCCACTCAGCTGTGAGCTGGGTTCAGACCGGCACTGAAAAGATGAGGGGAAAAGAGACCAGGACACAGAGATGGTGTACCCAAAAGGGGGCTGGGGTGGCAGCTGTCTGGAAGCTCTCCACAGATATGCCTTCAGCTACCTGCACCCCATAGCCAGTTTACCAAATCATGGAGTGAGGGTGCCTGGCATCCTGTGGCCTTCCCCAGTGATCTGTCTGTGCCAGCTGTCCCTCAAGCCAATGGCAAACATCAAGTGGGCTGCTTTGGATGTCAGTGCTGGCGATGGGAGGCAGCAATAAATGAGACTTCTCCGTGGAAAGCTGCTCAGGCTGGGAGGAGAACAGTACAGGATCATGCTTGCTGGGATGCCGGGTCTGTGCCAAAAGTGCTGGTGTGCTCACAAGGGACCTTAAGAGAAAGAGTACTGTAGCTTTGGACACAGACCTGCAATCCCAGCCACAGGCCTGAGGCTAGTGTGGGCTAGACAGTGAGTTCTAGGTCAGCCTGGCCACAGCCGGGTACCAGGTGGCTCTTCACAAGCTATGGATTTGGGACTGTTCAGATCACAGGTGACAGAAACCTCTACTTGCACTGGCTAAAGTGAAAAAAGTCTTCCAGACAGGACATGGCTGTTGCACTATGTTGAATTCACAGGCTACCTGAGTAAGCCTGCCCTGTGTAAGCCTGGGCCCATCAACATTCCTCAGGGATGGGGGAGAGGACCGTGAGACTCCCATCTCTCCCTGAGGAGTGGTAAGCAGTTAATAGCTGCTGGGCCTGGAGAGTCCTGTTCCTCAGCCACTGGTAAGCTCCTCTTGTTTAGTGAATAATCCCTGACCTGTGCTCACTCAGGCACCCTTAATTAAATTTAGTGGACCACAAAGCAAAACATGCATCCCAGAAGGAGAAGGGACTTGTTGGGAAGAAGAGGTTTGGTGGGAGGGGGTAAGATAGGATAATGGGGTGAAATATGATCAAACTATGTCAAATACACAAAGGTGAAACTGTGAAAATATAATTAAAAAAATTTTAAAAACATCTAAACTTTTTTGATTATTTTTATTTTATGTGTATGAATGTTTTGTCTACATGTATATAAGTGTGCCCATGTTGTGCAATGGCCATGGAGGCCAGAAGAAGGCATTGGATTCCCTGGAACTGGATTTACAAACAGTTGTTAGCTGCCATATGGATGCTGGGAACTGAATCCAGGTCTTCCGCAAGAGCACCCAGTTCTCTTAACTGCTGAACCATCTCTCCCATCCCTGCTACGATCATGTTAATCACAGCAACTGTGACTACCCATCGAAGACTTTCATAAGAACAGGCTGGTGGTCTAACACGGAAGGAGGACCTAGTGACCCTCACTTGAGATTCCAGCCACTCCTTCCAACATGTTCCTCCCAGCAGCCTGTCATTCTGCCTCAAATGTATGTGGTCTCAGGACAGTGCTCTGGAGGGTGGAAGCTCCATCTGTGCACCCTGGGGAGTTATCTCCCATGCTGGGGAGGGACTTTCTTCTGAGGCAGCTGTTGGGAGGTCACCCGGACTCCAGTAAGTAACCTCTTACCTATGCTGCTCTAAATAAGCCCAATAAATGCACTGGTTTGCCAAAGTGAGGCTTTGGGTGGAACTGTTCCTTTGGCCTGTTGTTGGTGCCTATCTAGAGTGAGTAGAAGTTTGCCCGCATTTGTCCAGGAAAAGTTAATACAACAGTGACCTTCAGAGGACATGATTTTCTGCCCTGGCAAACACATTTGTCAGCCAGGCATGGTGGTACATGCCCAATCCCAGCACTGTGGAGCCAGAGGCAGATGGATCTCCGTGAGATCAAGGTTTGCCTGGTTTACATAGCAAGGCAAGTTCCAGGCCAGCCAGGGCTTTAGGGAGACCCTGTCTCCAAAGAAAAAAGGAAAAAAGAAGTCGTTTAGAATTGAGCGTTTGAGGCCAGCCTGAATTTGTAGCTAATTGCAAACCATTCTGGTCTACACGGCAAGACCTGTTTCGGAAGAAGATATTTGTCCCTTCATGGGAGTGATCGCCATTGACTCCCAGTGTCAACGCCTCTCTGCCCGATCCCTTCCCCCATGACCAGGATCTTGTAATTCTCTAACAGAGATCCTAATATAGCCTTGGGGGGGGTATTATATTATGTTCTATTGCATCATACTGTGTCATAGTCTTAGTATGTAGTCCAGTTTTCCTTGAGCTCTTACTCCTCCTGCCTCAGCCTCTCGGTGTTGGTTGGCAGGTTTCAAGCCTTTGGCTCTTCCCAGCGGGACGCGGTCCCCGCTCTGTCCTCAGAGCTGCTTTGCCCTGTCTCCCAGGCCATGTCTTAATCTTTTGTCCCTGTTTTCCTCAAGGGAATGAACTTTCTCTTCCCTCAAACCTTTCCAAAGACAGTCCCTGAATTCTGTTTTCACTTCCTCATCTCAATCCCTTTAAGCTCTTGGACTATAGTTTCCGCCCCTTCTGTCCTGTCCCCTCTTGATTTCATCCCATGTGACAGTGGTATGACAGCCTGTGCTGTGGCTCATGTGTCACCCTCCTGCTCTGTGCTCACTGCCCTCATTTCTTTCCATCCCTTCTCACTTTATTTATTTCAGGATAGGGTCTTGCTGTGTAACCCAGGCTGGCCTCAAACTCAAGGCAGCTCTCCTGCCTGCCTCTTCCCTTTAATCTCAGCCCACTGGAGGAAGGGGCAGGTGGATCTCTGTGACTTTGAAACCAGTCTGGTCTACAGAGTGAGTTTCCAGCCAGCCAGCCAGTACTATGTAGTGAGACCCTGTCTCAAAAAATAATAATAATAAATAAATAAAAGAACTAGAGAGGTGGCTCCACAGTTAAGAGCACTGGCAACTCTTAAAGAGGATCTGGATTCGGTTCCCAGCACCCACATGGCAGCTAACAACCGTCTGTAACTCCAGTTCTAGGGGATCTGACGCCCTCTTCTGACCTCCACAGGCGTTATACACATGGCAGCACTTACATGCATGTAGACAAAAGACTCATACACATACAAAAAATAAATAAGTAGATAAATAAATTATAGATCATGACCCATGAATGAGTAATTGCATTGGATTAGTATGTTGGGGTCAATGTGTATTTTCTAAGTAGAATACTGAGTTATAAGGACATTGCTCTCAGTAAACCTAAGCATGGGTGCACACGCTTTGTGGGTCATGAAATAAGATCTTTTCCTTCCTGTGTGTAATACTAGTTGAGCTCCCCTGCTGTAAAGCATGGTGGTCCCCCTCAAAGCTAAAAACAGAGGCCCAGCTTGATGTCTCAGCAGGTTAAGGCATTTGCCACCAAGCTCGAGAACCTGAGTTCCAGCCCCTGGACCCTCATGGAGGAGGGAGGGAGTTGATTCCTCCAAGCTATCCTCTGACCTTCACAGTGCTCCCCACCCACAACAAAATAAATTTAAAAACTTAAAGAGCTAAAAATAGATACAGAATATGATCTAGCCATCCCATTTTGAGGTATGTATTCAAAAGAAATTATGCTGGTGCACTAAATAAATATCTGCATGCCTATAATATCTAGAATCAGCCTATGTGACCATCAACAGATGAATGGATATAAAAATGTGGTACATATACATAATGGAATATTACTCATCCACAAAGAATGAACTTGCAGTAAATGGATGGAACTGGAGTGTTACATTAAGCCAGACATAGGAAGACATATTTATCATGTGTTTTTTCTCATTTTGGGAAGCCAAAACAGTTGACTTAATGGGGGCTGGAGATACGGCTCAGCAACTTTGCTTTTGGTTATGGCATTCTCTCATAGCAACAGAAAAGCATCTAATATAGTGACTAACTGAAATCAAGAATTGTAGAAGGGAGGTTGAATTTGATCAATGCACAATGTGTGTACAAAAATATCACACTGAACAGCATTAATATAAATTATTAATGCATGTTAATCAAAAATGAAAGGAAGTCCAGGCATAATGACATAAGTCTGTAATTTCAGTCCTTGGGAGGCGGAGACAGGAGGCTCAGAAGTTCAAGGTCATCCTGGGCTACATAGAGAGTTCAAGACCAGCCTTGGCTATATAGAGAGGTCAAGGCCAGCCTAGGCTGCATGAAACCACATTTCATAAAAACCCCAAACCCTCAAACCAAAAACCATTTCAAAAGTTTAAAAAAGAGCTGGGTGTGGTGGTACATGCCTTTAGTCCAGCACATGAGAGATAGATGCAGGTGGATCTCTGAGTTCAAGGCCAGCACGGTCTCGTAGTCAGTCCCAGGCTACCTGAGGCTACAGGGAGGCCCTATCTCAAAAGCATAACAAACCAAAAGTCAAAAAAGGACTGTGGTTGTCGTTAAGTGGTAGAGCACTTGTGCAGCATGTATGAGGCTCTGGGTTCCATTCCCCAAACCCCAGAAAAACAAACAAAAAATATCTTCTAGCTGGGAAGATGACTCAGTGGGTAAGAGTGCTTTCTGGCAAGCATGAGGACCCGAGTTTGATTCCTAGCAACCATGTAAAAAGCTGGGTGTGGCTCTGCCTGCGTGTGCTTGCCTACAACCCGAGAGCTACTGAGACAGAGATAAAAGGGCCTCTTGTGTTTTCTGGGGCTTGCTGGCTAGACAGTCTAGCTAAAGCAGCAAGTCCCAGTTTTCAGTGAGAGACCCTGTCTTAAGAGAATAAGGTGAAGAGTGATGGAACAGAACACCCAATAGTCTCCTCTGGCCTCTGCACATACCCCGCCCCAGGCCACACTCACACACATGAAACACAAAATTTTTTAATTAAAAAGTGTATTAAGTTGGGCATGGTAGTACATGTCTTTTATCCCAACACCCAGGAGGCAGAGGCAGGCAGATCTCTGTGAATTCCAGACCAGCCAGGGCTACATTTAAATAAATATACAGGTTAGATAGATGATAGATAGATAGATAGATAGATAGATAGACAGACAGAGAGACAGACAGACAGGAACAACTGGGCTGGAAAGATGACTCAGTGGTTAAGAATATTTGCTACTCTTTCAGAGGACTGAAGTTCAGTCCCACAGCACCCATGTCAGGCAGTTCACAACTACCTATAACTCCACTTTAAGGGGATTAAATGCTTCCTTCTTGCCTCCTCCAGCACCTGCGTACATGTCACACACACACAGAAAAATATGGGGGGAGGCTGAGACAGGATCTTAATATGTAGCCATTATGAGATTGGTCTAGAATTCACTATATAGACCAGGTTGCCTAGAATTCACAGAGATCTGACTGCCTCTGTCCCCATAGTGCTGGGCTTAAAGGTATAAGCCACCATGCCTGGCCAATAAAAATAAATCTTTAACTACCAATGCCACGACCACCACCACCAAACAATAACAACAATCTTCAAGGAGCTTTGGACAGATTTTATTTCTTTTTTCTTTTTAAATTTTCACTACATCTGTCTGTCTAATGTGGGCACGTATGTGGAGGTCAGAGAACAATTTGCAGGAGTCATTCTTTCCTTCCACCGTGTGAGTTCTGGGGATGGAACTCAGGTGGTCAGTCTTGGCAGCAAGCACGTTTACCTACTGATCCGTCTCCCTGGCTCCTTTTCTTGACAGGGTCTCCCTGTAGCCCCAACTGGCCTAGAACTCTCTATGTAGACTAGGCAGCCTTGTTCTCGCAGAGACCCACCTTTTCTCTGCCTCCCGAGTGCTGGGCTTAAAGGTACACACCACTACACCTGGACTGGACAGACATTTTAAGGAGCTTATTCTGGGGAACCAAGCTCTCTACTGAGCCAGCTGGGACCCGCTGGTGGCCTGGAGAACAGCGTCTCCTGGGGATCTTGATGCTCCCCAGGAAGTCAAGATGGTTTCCTTTGCCTCGAGAGCTAGAGTCAGGGCAAGAGCCTAACCCCTGACAGTCTTTCCCAAGAGGTACAGCCATCCCAGGCCAGGTAAGTGTGTGGCACATTCTTTTCCTCTTTGACTGCCTTCATGGCAGGCAACTAGCAGTGAAAATGCTCAGCTCTTCAGACCTGGGCAGAAAGACAGGCCCTTGGTGCTCCCTGCCAGCCTTACCTGGCCTCAGCAGCCGGTGCTGGCCCAGCTTGTACCCGGTGCTGGCCCAGCTTGCAGTTACCCTTCACCCTAGCCAAGGACACCTATCAAATATAGCAGCAGCTGGGACACCAGTTGGAAACCAGTTGGAAAAGTCTGGAGCGGGGAGTAGGGCAGACAAGGCTCCATTCCTGTTTCTGTCGCACTTCTGGCACCTTGTCTACAGTGTTCAGTCTTTCTGCATCTCTGAGTGCCACTCGGGGAGAGCAGAACTGAATGTCTGCCCTTTACCTTCCCAAGCCTTTGGGAGGAATCCACGCCGAAGACAGGCACAGTTGGAAGAGACTTAGATGCTGAAATCTGTCTGCCCCTCTCTAACCAAGTAATCGGCTTGAAACCGCACTGCCAGGGGCCTCACTACCTCTCATTTCACTGCTGGATGGCTGTCACAGTTGGTTATCAGTAAGCTTTTCTTTAAGTTGGATGGACTTTTGTGAGCTCCTCTCATTAACCTAGTTCTTCCCTTGGGGCCTCCTGAACTGTGACTAACCCCTCTGTTATGATGCCCAGCAGGACCGCTTCTCTCAGCCTGTGACTTCCATGGGAGCTAGAAGATTAGGCTCCACTCAGCAAGCATGCACATTCTATGTTATTCAGAGCTGTGTTTGTCCCATTCCAGCCTGCCAGTCTCCTGGGTCCCTCACTCCCTCGTCTGGGCATCTCCCCAGCCTCTCATGACCTGCTCTATCTCACTTGCATGTCTCTATGGTCCAGCTGCACTCTGCCCGACTCCCATAGGCAATCCCGGTGCCCATGCAGCAGAGAGCCCTCCTTGGCCTCACTGTTTCTGGTGCTCCTTCGGGGTTGTCACAGCCTCTGTAGAGAATGCCTGATGTAGTGGACAGGCCCCAGTCCTTGCAGATAGTGACCACGTCCATGGATCCTTGGGTCTCCATCTACTGGTAGGTCCAAAGTCCATCTGTACCTTTAGGTCCTGAACTGACCATAGGCCCCAGCACAGCTGGGCCAGGGCCATGACCACAGCAGGGCTAGAGCAAAGGACACTCTTTGTTTCTTCTTCTAGAAGCCGCCTTCCATTAACGGCCCCTGTCTGAGATCATAGAGAGATAAATCCCTAGCCATCTGGGAATGCCCATGTGGCACCCTTCTCCCTTGGTTTAAGTTCTGATGGTCATTGCCTTGGTTAGCTTTCTATTGACATGATAAAATACTCTGACCAAAACCAACATGGCGAGAAAAGGGCTTATCTGACTCACACATCCCAATCACAGAATATCATTCAGGGAGGACAGGGCAGGAACCTGGAGGCAGAAGCTGAGGCGGAGACCATGGAAGCTCACTGCTTACTCCTCTTCCTGGTGCTCAGTCTGCTTTCTTATACAACCTAGAACTACCTGCCCACCACCTCCCACATCACTGAACAATCAAGAAATGCCTCACAGACATGCCCGCAGGCCAGTCAGATAGAGGAAAATCCCCACCCAAGGTTTTCTCTTTCTTTCCCAGGTGTGCCAAGTTGACAACTGAAGCCAACCCCGACCATCATGAAGTCCAATCAGCTGAAGTTCCCAGGATAGCTCTTCCCTTCACCACGGGACCTCATCAGCCTTCTCTTTGCTCTCCAACAACAAGGCCTTCCTTTTCTTTCTGTGTTCTGAGAGGTTGGGCTCTATCACCTGCAGGTCCCTCTGACTCTTAGGCTAGCGTCAGTTTGATGCCACCTTGCCATCCATGAGCCTGTTTTGTCAAGGGGCTCAGTCTAGCACTGTCCTGCGACTGGCTGGCTGGAAGCAGCCACATCGTGCATATGGCTGCTGTCTGTGAGTCACGGCACAATGGTGTGTTTATTAGGATGCCACAAACTCATTCGCCAGCTCTGGAACCATGAGTGCTGGCTAAGTTTAGTACAAGCTGTGAGCGTGAGGACTCTGTGTTCCTCCTTCTGGTAAAACATGAGACTGGAGCATTCTTTTCATCTTCCTTCTCCCTGACAAGTCCTCAGCTTCATTTACCACCAGCTCTGCCTCCTCGCAGCACGCCTCTGTCATTAAGGGGGAAACACCCCCGATTGCACTAGAGTTGGAAAGTTTCAGATCACTGGAACATTTTCAGGAAGAACAGAAGCTCAGAAAAATAGGATGCTTTGAAGCTTGAATGCAGATGCACGTTGCTGGGTATCTGTGGGTCAACTTCATGGGGTGCAGGGACCTCTGAATTCTTGTAGGAACGTGTCTTATTGTGAAAAAAGTGCCTATACCTTTTAACAGACTCCCAGGAGCGAATTCTACTCTCCCTGGAAGTGATTACTCTAGAATGAGACGAACGATGCCCCCGGCCTCGAGTTGCACAGCACCCGGGGCAAAGCACTTCCAGGATTAAACACTAGTGACCTCTCCATGTTTGCACTTGGAACAAAATTGCTGGGACCTGGAAGGACATCCCAGAGCCGCGGAGGAAGAGAGCGGCATTCTACCTTGCAATCTTCTAACCTTGCCTGTCTTCAGCTTTGGTTCTTCTGGAGGCATGTGGAGGGAAAAGGCAGGACTACAGGTCAACCGGGCAGAAGAATGCTCCAGAACTGGGGGGCAGGTGGAGGCAGAGCCGGCAGGGATGAGCTGCCAGCTTACTCAACCCCGAATGGATTCAGCATCAGTGTCTGAAGGCCTGAGTGTGCGGCCCTCTGCCCCGTGTGCCTAAACTTGTTCCCAGTGATCTGCTTCTCACAGAGAATCTTCCTGCTAGAAGGTTCACTTCACTTCACAGGTTTCTTCTGTTTTGTTTTTCTGTCTATTTTGGGACTCATGTATCTCAGGCTGGCCTTGAGTTCTCCATGTAGTCAAGGCTGTCCTTGGATTTTCTTAAAAAATATTTTTTAAGGATCTGGAGAGACGGCTCAGCAGTTAAGAGCACTGACTGCTTTTGCAGAAGAACTAGGTTTGCACCCGTATGGCAGCTAACAACAGTCTATAACTCCAGTTCCAGGGGATCTGACACCCTCTTCTGACCTCCTTGGGCATTGCCTGACCTGGGTGCACCCACCTACATACAGGCAATACACTCATGCATATAAAATAAAAACAGTAAATAAAATATTTACTATATATATATACATATATATATATATATTTAAATTTTTACAGAAGAGGGTGTAGATCCCCTGGAACTGGAATTTATAATTGGTTCTTAGCCACCATATGTGTGCTGGGAACCAAACCCAGGTTCTCTGGAAAAGTAGCCAGTGCTCTTAACCACTGAGCTACCTCTCCAGCCCCTTGTCCTTGAATTTCTGACCCTCCTCCTTCCATTGCCAGATCTCTTCCTGTTGCCGGTCATTAGTCACTGGAGCTCCTCCCTGCCCCTCATCACACATCGTACACACACGATAATAGTAATAATAGCACTACAGGGAGTGGAGAGATGGCTCAACAGTCAGCAGGGTGTGCAGCTCCTGCAGAGGACATGAGTTCAGTTCCCAGTACCCGCCATCTGTAACTCCAGCTCCAGGGCATCCAGGACCATTTTCTGGCCTCTGAAGGCACCTGTACTCAGGTGCACACACAGACACACACACACACACACACATAATTTGAAAAGGAAAGAAAATCTTAAAAAATAAAGCACTGCTACAAACATAAGATTAATAATAATAATAATAATAATAATATTTTAACAGTGCCAGCCAATGTAATCCGTACCAGATCAAGGTGTAAACATTTCTGTCTCTCCAGAAAGTTCCCTGCTGCCCTTTCCCAGTGAGAGCCCCTCCCCAGACACAGCAGTGCTCTGGTTTCTAACACTACGGTGGTTTTACCTGTGGCTGAACCTCAGATACACAGACTCATACAATGTCTGCTTAGCTGAGCATCACACATTCGGCAGCTCCTTCCGAGTCAGCGCACACAGTGTGACCTATTTCACTCTCACGAGGCTGTCCATCAAAACTTGGACTTGTTGCCTTTTGCTTTCAGTCATGCTCAGGGACATGGGATGGTAACTTGCTGTGGGTTTAATTTGCATTTCCCAGAGGACTAAAGATGCCCAGATCTGTTCTTCCTATTGGCTGTTCCTATATGTTCTTCTTTTGAGAAATGTCCATTTAAATCTCTGCCTCCCCTGTGCACTGTGTGTGTGTGTGTGTGTGTGTGTGTGTGTGTGTGTGTATGTGGTGTGAGCTTATTCCACAGCACGGAGGTCCGAGGGCAGCTTTCCCACACTGGTTCCCGCCTTCCACCACGTAGGTCCCAGAGACCAATTCAGATCACCAGGCTTTACCTACTAAGCCATCTTTTTTGGAGGGGCGGTGAGCTGGCTCCACAGGTGAACAGGCACCTGCTGCCAACCCTGATGAGATGAGCTGGCTCTGATCCCTGGGACTCAGGTGGAAGGAGAGCCCTCATTCCCACAGGTTGTCCTCTGATCCCCCCCACATATATGCACACACACATATAACTAAATAAAAATGTAATTTAAAAATGTCTTATTACAGTTGTTTGTTTATTTCATGTGAGCAGGTATAGGGTTGTGTGGGAGTCTTTCGTTTTCTTCCACCACGTAGGTCCCGGGTGTTGAACTCAGGTCATCAGGCGAGGCAGTAGTGCCTTTTCCAGTAACCCACCTTGTTGGTTCCAAGCCTTTTTTTAGTGTGTGGACATGTGTGTGCATTCATGCTTATGATCCTGTGTACCATGGTTCTCTCTCTCCATCTTGTGGGTCTCAGGTTGGTAAGCTTGGCAGTGAACGTCTTTACCTACTGAACCATCTTGTTAGCCCTCTGGTTCATTTTTAATGTGGATTTAATATCATTAATAATTATTATCCACTTGTTGGAATTTTTGTTTTTGTTTAATTTTGTTTTTGAGACAGTGTCTCATTTAGTAGCTCTGGATGGCCTAGAACTCTCTTTTCCATGTAGACCAGGCTGGCCTGGAACTCACAGAGATCCAGCAGCCTGTGCCTCCCAAGTACTAGGATTAAAGGATCGCCATGCCCAGTCAGAGTTCTTTATAATGTCTTGGAGATGAGTCTTCTTTTTTTCTGTCATCAGAGTTTAGGACTTTTAATTTGTCCTAAAGTCATAGAAGCAAAAAATTATGACAAAACATTTTGCTTTTCTTTACAACTCCCAGTGCAAAACATACAAACAAATACTAAAAAGGGATCTAGGCGAGTTGTTGGGAGAAAGGTCAGGTACACGGAATAAAACATACAAACAAATACTAAAAAGAGCTCTAGGCTATTTGTTGGGAGAAAGGTCAGGTACACAGAATAAAACATTACAAATTCCAAATTTATGTGCTGGACATGGTTGCACACTCCTGTAATTGCATCACCCTGGAGGAGCAGGCAGGAGAATCAGGAATTCAAAGCTAGGCTGGGATTCGTAGCAAGTTTAAGGTCAGTCTGGGGGTTTTATGAAACCCTGTGTCAAAGAAACTAAACCCATAAAAGTCAACTCTGTGAAAACTTCATATGAATTGGAAATGAGTATATTCTTTAGTCTCCCAGTAAAAATGATGTGCTTTAGCTCTCCAGTGCTGGGATTACAGGTGCGTGCCCCAACCCCAGCAAAGGCTTTGGTGAGAAGCCACACACCTTTGTTGAAACTGTTTTGGTGGATGGTGTGTGATACAGGCAACTCTTTGCCTTAGGCTTGAATGGGAATTCAGGATATTCTCGGAAAAGGCCCACATGCAGCTCTTTTGCTTGCTTGAAAATTTCCCAGGCGAAGACTGTGGCCACACAGCAGAGGCCCACAGAAGTCAGATGGCTTCCAGAGCTCATGGCTGGGAAGGGGAAGTGAGCCACTTGCAAGGAGGGTAAAGGAAGGTGCTGACCCCGCAAGGGGACCTGGGAGGTACTGGGATGCACACCCAACCTCTAGAGTCCCCATGGGTTTAGGAAGATTCACCTAAAGTGAAAGACAGATTGAGTGCATGAGGCCATATAAGCAAGGTCTGGGCCCCAGGTAGCAGGTGCAGAGGGTATTCTAGTCTTACAGGCAGAGGGTTGGGTCACAAGTCCACTGATCTGCTTTGTACCTCTGAGACTTCATATTCCAACCTTAACAAGTTACAGGCAAAAAATACAGTGAAACTGTGCAGGTAGGATTCCTGTGGAGGCCTATTTTAGTCCGTCTGTGTTACTATAATAAAATACCTGCGACTGAGTGATAGTGATTGATTTGCTTTTTGTTGTCTGTTTTAAGTAGTGGGACTTTTGCCAAAAAGATCTTATTTTTATTTTATGTCTGTGACTGCTTTTGTCTGTATATATGTGCACTACACATATGCCTGGTGCTCACAAAGGCCAGAAGATAGAGTCGGATCTCAGAACTGGAGTTACAAATGGTTGTGAGCCACTATGTGTGGGACTGGGAACCAAATCCAGGTTCTCTGCAAGAGTAACATGTGTTCTTACCCTCTGAGCCACCTCTCCAGTCCCATTTATTTTTAGTTTATTTGGTTTATTTTTTAATTTAATTTTTAATTTTTTTTATGTGTATGAATGCTACGCCTGCATGTATGTAAATGCACCCGTGTCATGCAGAGCCTATGGAGGACAGCAGAGGGTGTCAGAGCCCCTGAAACAGTAGTTACAGACTATTGTTAGCCACCATTTGGGTACTGGGATTGAAACCCACATCTTCTGTGAGAGTAATCAGTGCTCTTAACTACTGAGCTGACTCTCCATCCAGCCCTACCATTTGGTAGAAGGAAGAAACCTATTTCTACAAGTTGTCCTCTGACCTCCACACATGTGTTATGGCAAGCGCACCTATACAGGACCACAAGATTGGCTTAAGAAAAAATTCATTTTGAAAGCAAGGGCAACATGATTTTTGTTGTTATTGTTTTTGTGTGAATATTTTGCTTGCATGTATATAAGTGCACCTGTACATGCAGTGCCCATGGAGGTCAGAAGAGGGTGTTGGATCCCCTGGGACTGGAGTTCTGGATGGTTGTTACCTGCCATGTGGCTGCTGGGAACTGAACCTGGGTCCTCTGCAAGAGTAGCCAGTGCTCTTCCCTGTTGAGCCATTTCTCCAATCCTCATACACATAAAACAAAAACGTTTTTAAAAGGTGCTCTTTTCAGGTGAGTCATACACAGAGTGGTAGGCACTGTATTCCCTCCTCCAGGCAGGCAGCCTACAGTTAAGCAGGTAAGGCATCTCCCGCATGTGTCCAGCACGCGCCAGGCGCCTCTTCTCTCCCCAAACGGGAAAGATCTCTCTATATTTATTTCACTGGAAACTTTCCCATTTGTCTGCAGCTTCCCAGGAAGAACAAGCCGTCTCTTGGGTAGCTTTGCAAATGAGTACATCTCCCTGCAGATGGCAGAGAGATCAGAGCAGCACACCCCGGGTACAAAGTCACACACAGGCTGGTGGGTGGCTGGCAAGATGGCCCCAGATGGAGCCGGTAGACTCTAACACCCCCCTCTCCCCCCCCGGTCTCGCTTGGGGTGTTCCAGTCTGACTGAACTCTCACCACACCACCACCTTCTTTCTAACCCAAGTAAGGCTGTGGTTCTCCACCCTACACTGTTCAAGTGAAGGAGGGAATGTAATGTCAGGCATAGTGGTGCATGTCTGTAATCTCAGCACTCAGAAGACAGGCAAAAGGATCAGAAATTCAAAGCCATTCTTATCTACATATTGAATTTGATGCCAGCCTCAGCTACCTGAGACTACATCTAAAAACAAAATCACACACACACACACACACACACACACACACACACACACAAAGCAAAACAAAAAGAGGGCTGGGCATGCATGGGGCACATGACTTTAATCCTGGAACTTGGGAAGCAGAGGCAGGTGGATCTCTGGGAGTTCAAGGCTAGCTTGGTCTATACAGTGAGACCCTATTTCAAAAAATAACTAATAAATAAACAACTAGGAACTCACTGGCTTGGATATGTGCAAAGTCCAAGGGCAGCAGAGGCAGGACTGGGTCCACAGCTACACAGTCTCCAGTGTGCTCCGTCCTTTCTGCCTCCCTCTCTTGCTGGGTCAAGTCACAGCTTGCCTTCTTCTTGCCTTCTTCGTGTGGTGAGAAGTTCACATGGCAGTCCTCATTCTGTTTCCAAATCACTTAGCACTTCAGACTGTTTCTTCAACTGATTCAATTCAAAACTCCATAGGAGGGCTCTGATTGCCCTGCCTAGTCACATGTCCACTCCCGAGCCAATGGCTGCAAACGGCATTGGTATGGGAGGGGTGCTTGTTTATTTTTGTGGGGTTTTTTTGAGACAGGATTTCACTCTGTAGCCCAAGTTGGCCTAGAACTCAACACATAACCCAGGCCTTCCTTGAACCCACAGGGATCCTCTTGCCTCAGCCTCCCCAGGGCTGGGATTATAGGCATGTGCTGCCTCACTGATCTTGGTATAGTTGTTTTGGGAGGGATGGGTTGTTTTTGTTTTGTTTTTTGAGACAGGATCTTACTGTGCAGCCCTGGCTGGACTGGAACTCACAGAGATCCATCGGCCGCTTTTGGGATCAAAGGCATAAGCCACCATCACGCCCAGCCTTGGCATTGATTTTAAAGTGTGTGTGTGTATGTGTGTGTATGTGTATGTGTGTGTGTATGTGTGTGTATGTGTATATGTGTGTGTATGTGTATGTGTGTGTATGTGTGTGTGTATGTATGTGTGTGTGTATGCGTGTATGTGTGTGTATGTGTGTGTGTGTGTGTGCCTGTGCATGAGTGCACATACCACTGTACAAGTGTGGCGGTAAGAAGACAACTTGTAAGGTTCTCTCTTCTACTGAGTGAATTCCAGGGATGTTGTCAAGCTTGGCAGAAAGCACCTTCACCCTCTGAGCCATTTAGCCAGCCCTGGCATAAGTGTTTCAGCAGAGACATTCCTCTACCTTGGAGCTGACGTGGGTGGTGAACAGGGTTGACTTCCCAGAACCACACAGCATGGACTTCCACAGGAAGAAGGCAGGACTGCCAGAGAATGGGAGGGCTTCAGGGGAGGTATAAGCAGAAATAGCCTGTCAATGCCATGACTTCAAAGTCCCATCTTTGTCCCCTGTCCCTACGGTTCCTGACAGGCCTCTGCCTCTTCTTGTTCAGAGGGTGCTGCTGTTGGAGCCAAGCAAAGGTGGGCACCAATTGCTGTCCTGTTGCTTACCCAGCTGTGAGATGCTAATCAGACCCCTTTACCTGTGGAGTCAGCAATTTCCTCATTCTCCTCATCTGTGGCGGTTTCTGCTTCACAGACTAAACCAGCCATGGGAGCCCAGTGCCTGGCATGCAGGTGTTGAGGTTTGAACCTGAAATGCTCCCACCACGGGCACCTGTTTTGAATGCTCAGTCCCTGTGTTGTGCTGCTGTTTGGAAGGCTGTGGAGCCCTTGGGAGGTAAGGTATGCCTGAGAAGTCACTAGAGGGGATCTTTTAAGGTCACTCCAGCCCCGATTCACGCCATGGTCTCCTCCCTTAAGTTGTTTCAGTCGGGGATTTGGTCGCAGCCACACAAAGCAACTAGCACAGGAGGAGTCGTGTGTCTGTCCTGACCTCCTGCCTCTCCTCACCTCCAGTGTGGCTTCCAGGTCTCAGCTCTAGAAGCTGCACCAGGTGTGCCTGTCCTTGGGGTTATCTGCTCTCCTCCTGGGCCCCGACCCCCGGGGGCTTGCTAACACAGTCGCAGAAGGTCTCAGTAGGAGGTGGTGCATGTGGCTTTTTTGTTTGTTTGCCTTTCCATCTTGAAAAATGTGCAGTTTTTACACTGTCACAGAACAAACAGAACCGTGACATATGGGCATCTATTTGTGAGCCTGACATTTTAATATATTGTTTGGAAAGGGTCTTGCTATGTAGCCCTGGATGGTCTCAAACTATCCATGTAGTGGACCAGGCTGGCCTTGGACTTGAAATCATTTTTCCTGCCTCACCTCAGCCTCCCAAGTGCTAGGATGCTGGGATCACAGGTGTGTACAACCATACCCAACTCAAGTGCCTTGTTTGATTAATTATGCCTCAGGTTCTTTTTAAAAACATTTAAAGTTTTTATTTATTATCAGGGTTATGTACCCGTGTGAAGATCAGAGGACAACTTGCAGGAGTCAGCTCTTGAGTCCTGGGGCTTGAACTCAGGTGATGACACTTGGCATCAGGCCCTGCTGCCCACTGAGCCATTTCACCGCCTAAATCACGTTTCATGTTCTAATCTTTCTATTTCTAAGAATGCTAGTTTTCTAAAGGACTAACTCCCTCCCTCCTTCTCTTTTCTTTCCTCCCTCCTTTTCTCTATCTCTCCCTCCCCTCCTTCTCAAGCCCTGTGCCAAGCTCTGGGCTAAGTGCTGGTGCTGGTGTGTATGGTGTGTGGTGCGTGCGTGCGTGTGTGTGTGTGTGTGTGTGTGTGTGTGTGTGTGTGTGGTGGCCAAGACAACACAGCTCTGCCTCCAAAGGTAGTGTAGCTAGGACTGAGGTGTTAAATGACAGTCATTTACATATAGTTGCAATGGGTGCTACAAAGGCTAAACCCAGAAGACCATGAGGAAGTAGTTCAGTCTTATCTGGGGCACTCAGAAGGGCTTCCTGGAGGAGGTGGCATTGGAGCTGAGTCCTTAAAATACGGGAATTATTGGGAAGGGATGGGTGGTGCAGCTGAATGAGGTGGTGGTTCCCAGAGCAAAGGCAGTGTGAGGAGAGACCCAAAGGGAGGGGCAGCCATGCCTTCTAAATAACAGGGGCTCGTGTGGCTGGGGGAAATGAGATACTGGGAAGGACAGCTTGAGATCAAGTTGGGGTGAAGACCAGTGTCAGATCACATGGGACCTAAAGGCCACATCAAGACCTTTGTCCTTAATCTAGAGCAACAAAGTATAAGTAGTTCAAAGACTGTTGTGACACAGAGGTAGCAAACAGAGGGGCTTTGCGTGTCATCTCCAGCCATTGCGACAAACTCACAGCACGGTGCCAGAGTGCCCTGTGCCGTGTCTGCCTTCCCTGGACCCTCTTCTGAATAGCTGACCTGTCATTCCTGCTGTTCCCCTGCCCCACACAACCAAACTCTAGTCGGGCCACCGTGCTCTGCTCTGGTCCTACCTGGATCCTCAGGACTCAGTAGATTTGGGAGGTGGCTCCCTTTCCCGAGTCTGCACTGTCTCACTGGGCCTGAGTCGGCTCTCCCACAGGTGCTCTGCCTGTGCTTGGTGCAGCCTGACCCAACTCCTATTCCTGTGCGTCTGCTCCAGGTCTCTCTCTCTCTGTTTCTGTCACTTTCTCTTGTGCAGGTGCAATGTGTGCATGTTCATGTGTGTGCAGGTGCAATGTGTGCATGTTCGTGTGTGTGCAGGTGCAATGTGTACATGTTCATGTGTGTGCAGGTGCAATGTGTGCATGTTCATGTGTGTGCAGGTGCAATGTGTGCATGTTCATGTGTGTGCAGGTGCAATGTGTGCATGTTCATGTGTGTGCAGGTGCAATGTGTGCATGTTCATGTGAGTGCAGGTGCAAGTACATGTAAAGACCAGAAGGCAACGGGGTGTTGGTCTTTAGGACCATCCACCTCAACTATGTATTTTTAATTTTTAAAAATTTTATGTGCATGTATGTGTAGAAGTGCATCCACATCGTACAATGCCCTCCAAGGTCAGAAGAGGGTGTCAGATCCCCTGGAACTGAACTTAGGAACAGTTGTTTGCCACCATGTGGGTGCTGAGAACCAAACCTGTGTCCTCTGAAAGAGCAGTCATTGCTCTTAATCGCTGAGCCATCTCTACAGCCCCCTTATTTATTTTTTAAAGGGAACATTTAGTGCAATTTCAGTATAGTTTTCATTTTAAATTTACATTTTTAATTTATTATGTGTGTGCACACACATGAATGCCACATTGTACAAGGGAAAGCCAGAAGACAACTTGTGGGAATCGATTCTCTCTTTTCACCTACGTGGGTTCCAAAGGCTGGAGATGTAGCTCAGCAGTATGCTCAAGGCCCTGGTCTAACCCTTAGCACCACCAAAAGGAAAAACGTTCTGAAATACCATGTGGGGTCTGGGGTCAAACTTGGGTAGTCAGGATCGATGGCGAGCACCTGTACCCGCTGAGCCATCTTACTGGGTTTTGGATGTTTTTGAGATGGGGTCTCTCGCTGGGACATGGGACTCACTGATTAGGTTAGGCTGGCTGGTCAACAAATCCCGGGATTTGTGTGTCCTCTCCATGCTGGAAGCTTGGGCTTGGAGCCAGAGCTTCTTCACAAGAAGCCAGGGGACAGCACCCCATCTGCCTGTCTGTCTCCAAGTTATTTTAGAGATCTCACCTAACTATTGTCACTGCCATCTCAGCTCGCTTTTGATGTCCTTCCAAGTTGCAGCAGGACAAGAAACAGCTGTTTAGCTTCCAAAGGCAAATCCAGTCTCTTCACCCTCAGGGAGAGGCCTGAAAGGAAGACACACCATTCCTCAACTCTAAGAAGCCTGGATCCCTTCTCTGCTTCCACGCAGTCCTGGATCCCAGGAAATGAGACACGGGGAAGAGGTGACCTGAGGGATCCTAGGGATCATCTTGTATTTGGGGTGCTAGTAGGGGGATAAAGTGCAGAGTCTGCCTGCAGGCCTTCTAGTGGGGACTTGCGGTCTGGGCAGTTGGCTCATGTCTCACCTGCTGGATGTTGAGTCATAGAAGGTCCTTGTCCCTTGTCCCCACATCATTTTGACTTCTAGGGTTCCCTTTTCTCCCAACAGAGGATATTCTGTCAATGAAGAATGATTAAAGAAAGATGGCTTACTCTCTTAGAAGACTTGTCAATAGTTTTATTTTAGGCATGACTGCCCAGTAGGCCCAGCCCATTCCACTGAATACTTACTGGCAGGGAGCTCACTACCTATCAGGCCTGCCTGTGCCAGGCGCTTGAGATGACTATGTCTGGGGCCCTACCCACAGCGTGCTTACGTAGCTTGACGACAGGGAAGGGTCGTGGTGGGAGGGGCAGGCACAGTGATGTCCATAGTGTCCCGTAACAAATGCAGTGATGGGCTGAGGTTTCTGGAAGGCCACATTGGTGGAGCAGGGATAGCTTTCTGCCAGGTTGGAGGATGCTCAACAGATCAGAGACAGCAGGCTTCCAAATGGCTCTTCCTGACCTCTTCTGGACCCCACCCCCACAGCTTTCCCTGAAGCTCTGGGTACACTGGGCTCTGTGCACACTGAGCTCTGTGCACACTGGGCTCTGGGTACACTGGGCTCTTGGTACATTGGGCTCTGGGCACACTGGGCTCTGGGCACACTGGGCTCTGGGTACACTGAGTTCTGGGCACACTGGGCTCTGGGTACACTGAGTTCTGGGCACACTGAGCTCTGGGTACACTGGGCTCTGGGTACACTGGGCTCTGGGTACACTGGGCTCTGGGCACACTGGGCTCTGGGTACACTGGGCTCTGGGCACACTGGGCTCTGGGTACACTGGGCTCTGGGCACACTGGGCTCTGTGCACACTGGGCTCTGGGCACACTGGGCTCTTGGTACACTGGGCTCTGGGCACACTGGGCTCTGGGCACACTGGGCTCTGGGTACACTGGGATCTGGGCACACTGGGCTCTGGGCACACTGGGCTCTTGGCACACTGGGCTCTGGGCACACTGGGCTCTGGGCACACTGGTACATTAGAGTATGGCAGAGCTAGAAGGACTCAGCCCAGCTTCAGCTTGGGGAGGGGAGACTTGTCATAGCCCCTGATGCTCATCCTGGCCTCAAATTCGGAATCTTTCTGCCTCAGCCTCCGGAGGGAGGTACCACTACATCTAGCCAAGAATGATTCTTTAAAAAAGCAAGGCAGGGCTGGTGAGATGGTTCAGTAGGAAAAGGGACTTGCTGTGCAAGCCTAGCATCCTGAGTTCTATCCCTAGGTCCTGTAGGACAAAGAGAGAAGCAACTCTTGGAAGTTGTTCTCTGACGTCCATGTGTGCACTGTGGCATTCATGTGTGTGCGCGCACACGCGCACACACACACACACACACAGAAAACAAAAAATTAAATGTGTGATTTTTAAAAAGAAAAGAAAAGATGTAGTCCCAGCCGGAGAAATGGCTTGTTCGTTAAGAACACCTGCTGCTCTTGCAGATGACCCAGGTCGGGCAGCCAACAACTGTCTATAGCTCCAACTCCAGGGGATCTGACAGTCTCTTCTGGCCTCTGCAGTAACTGCCATCATGTACACATACCCACCTCAGATGCATAATTAAAAATAATAAAAATAATTCTTCAAAAAACAGTAAAAGCAGAGGAAATGTTTTGTAGAGAAAAAGCATAAAATGGAATCACATCCGCAACAAAACGCTTGCTTTTTAATGAAATCTGCAGGGAACAATGAGAAACAAATGGACTAAAATGTTAGTCTAGTCACCTTTGCTGGCTGAGTTTGCTGGAAGACTCAGTTTTTCCGTTGTTCCAGTTCTTTGTATGTTCCTGTCCAGATTTCAGTGTATTACATAAACCCATTCCTTCAGTGACCTGACTGGGCTCCCTGCCTCTGTCCCTGCCTGTGTCCTATAAACGCATCCCGTGGCACTTGCTCTGGAGACAACAGGTTGTCCCTAGAAAAATTTCCCATTCTCTTATTCACTCATCAGGACTCAAGGTCCCTCAACAGCTTTTTTGGGGGGTGTGGAGTTAAGGGGAAAGAAGAGTCTTGGTCTGTAGCCCAGACTAGCCTTGAACTCGGGATCTTCCTGCCTTACTCTGCCGTGCTGAGATACTGGCTATAGCACCATGGCCCCATCTTCACAGAGGACGTCTGTGGTGAACGCTGTGACTCGATACCCAGACACCCACTTAGAGCTGGCTTCCAGGGAGGGCTGCAGGCTGACAGCCGTTGGACAATCAAGTCCATTGTCTTGACTACTAGAGGAGAGAGGAACAGGTACTGAAGGCTCAGACTCCTTGCCTCAGTTCTGAAAGACTTGAGTTTCTTCTCCTTTCTGGAACTCCTATAGGTTAGGACAAGGTTGATATTGCAAGGCAATTTCTTTCCACCTAATCTACTGCCCTCCTTTCCTGACCGTACTGGTCCTGAAAGCACTTTCAAGAAACTTCCTCCATGAGCGACACCTTCCTTGACCTCACAGGCCAGGGTAGATTCCTTTACCATATACTAATGTCTCCTCAACAAGCTTTATAACCATCGTGTGGTCTGGCCAGTGTCTGCCTCTTCCATCCACTGTAGAAGCCCCACTGGGTGGGAGCCGCACCCGACGGTATTCTCCACTGCACTCCGCATGTGATTTTGCCTGCATGTGATCTTGAAATATTTGTTGAAAGAACAAACAATTTTATGAACCATCTAATCTAATCCCTTAGGAGACCATCAGCTTTCCTTGGGGCTGGAGAATGTCTTGTGCGTTCACTCCATAAATATTTACAGAGAAGAGCAAGGTCCTACCTCTCAACATCAAAATAATTCCAGATGGTACAAAGATGTTTATATGTAAGAAAATAAAGGCAATAAGGGTGTGGGGAAAAGATGAGTATGTTTTAGAAAAGAATTTTGGAATTAAGGGACTTATAAAGCATGACTCACACACACAGAAATCAGAGAAAAAGTTACACCATGTGATCACATAAAATTACAGACCTTTATAAGGTAAAAAGAAAGAAAAGGGCTGGTTGTGGTACATGCCTGTAATATCACCCCTTGGGAGGTGGAGGCAGGAGCACTGGGCATTCCAGGCCAATCCTGGGCTACCTAAGACTCCATCTTGATCCTGTCTTGGTGTGGGGGAGAGGAAAGAGGGGCTGGGGATGTGGCTCTGGTGGTAGAATGCTTGCCCGGGATCCAGAAAGCCCTGGGTTCAGTCCCCAGGGATGCACACAGCTGTGGTGACACACTGTGATCCAGTGTTTGAGAGGTAGAGGCAGGAGGATCAGAAGTTCAGGTCAGGAGGATCAGAAGTTCAAGGTCATCCTGGAATATATATCCAGTGCCAGACCAGCCTAGGCTACATAAGACCTTGTTGTTGTTGTTTTAGATTTATTTTTTAAACTCTGTGTGCACGCACGCGCGCGTGTGTGTGTGTGTGAAGTATGTGCACATGAGTACAGGTACCTGAGGAGGCCAGAGGTATCAGATCCCCTGGAACTGGAGTTACCGGTGGTTATGAGTCGCTCTATGTGAGTGCTGAGAGCTGAACTCAGGCCCTCTGCAAGAACTGCATTCTCCTAACGTCTACACCATCTCTCCAGTCTCTTGAGGCCCTGTCTTAAACTAAAATATTGCTGAATACTGAAATGTGGTGGCGCAGACTTTTAATCCCTGCTCTTAGGAGCAGAGGCAGGTAGATCTCTGTGAGATTGAGGCCAACCTAGTCTAAATAGTGAGTTCTGGGCCAGCTGGGGCTACAGGGAGACCCTGTCTCAAAAAAAAAAAAAAAACAATAAAAAACCAAAAACCTGGAATCTTTGTAACACCTACTTGAAACAGGAAGCAAATCCACTTACTATAACCAGGAATCTTTGCAAATAAGAAGGTAAAAAAGCTTTCAGAAAATGAAAATAACATGAAAAGCAATGGAAACCTGATTTGTAGTCTATGAAATTCAAAACAAAACAATTATACAATGTCATTTTTCTACCAGAAGTACAACTGGGTTAAAATCATTGACAAGACCCAGGCTTGGGAAACAAGGGGTTCTGTTCACAGTTGTTGGCAAAATTAGAGGCACTTGGCAATACCTCTGAAATCAGAAGTGGTCACCTCCTTTGACTCATAAACATACTTCCAGAGATGTGCCCCAATGCATGCGTTAGGACAGAATGTGCAAAGTAGAGTGTTTGCAGGGAATAAAGCGGGGGATGCTCTACTAACAGTGATTGGTAACATTTAGAATAAGAGTCTAAATATTTATTTCAAAGAATGAAGCACTTCTTGATGAACTTAGATGGGCTACATGCACATTTGCATAGAGGGGTGTGCTAGGGACATAGACAGGCTCATAATGTACAAATAGGAAACAACACAGAAACCCTATCTGAGAACACAGAGTACTAATGTTTGCAGGTGAGGGGTCAGGAGCTGAGGTAGCTCAACAGGTAAGAGCCCTCACAGCCAAGCCTGGCAACCTGAGTTCGGTCCCCGGAAACCACACGGAGGAAGGAGAGGACCGACTCTCCCACAAATTGTCCTCTGACCTTCACAGGCTAGTCTGCACACATGCATACAAAATATAAATAAATAGATAGGCAAATAAACGTTTTTAAAGTTATAAAAATAAACTCTATGGTTTAAAAAAAAAAACAAATGAGGAGTCAGGGAATCTGGGAAGATTTTGATTTTGTTTTGTTGTGAGGTTTGTTACTGTTATCGTTATTTTGAGGCAGGGTCTCAGGTAGCCCAGGCTGGCCTTGAATGCTCTGTAGCTGGGGATGACCATGGACTCCTGATCTTCATGCTTTCACTTCCTGAGTCCTAAGCCACACCGGGTTTATTTGCTGCTAAGGTCAGAACACAGGGCTTTGTGCTTTTCAAGCACTCCATCAACTACATTCCTAACACCCTCCTAATACCTAATTTTTGTAAATTTCACACAATATATTTTGATCATACTTAGATCCTCTCTCATGTGCCCCCCCCCACTAATCCTCCACCAAATATCCTTTACTGTAATGTATAAATATGTTAAGGCCTCTAGAGTCAGGTTTATGTTCTCAAATGTGTTTCAGTGTGGGTCCACCCCCTGGAGCCTGGTCAACCTGCCAAGAGACTTGTCCTTAAAAGAAACTGACTTTTCCCCTCCCAGCAGTCATCAGTTGCCGATAGTTCCTCATGCAGGCTTGCGGTTTCTTACCCACTTCTCATGTTTATACTGGAATTTTATCTGGTTTAAACTTATGTGGCCCTTGTACATGCTGTCACCATTGCTTTGAATTCATAATGAGTAACTCACCAGGCGTCTGGAAGGCTGTTTCCTTTTGGTCATCCATCACCTCTGGCTCTCGCAGTTTTTCTGCTCCCTCTTCCACAAGGATCCCAGAGCTTTGGGAGGCAGAAGTTTGATCTAGGTGTCCTATTCAGGGATAAGCAGTCTGCAGACTCTTAGTCTCTACATTTTGGCCAGTTGTGTTTATCTGTGTTAATCACCATCTGCTGCAGGAGGAAACTTCTCTGGTGAAAGTTGAGAGATGCATTAATCTATGTGTATAACAATAAATCATTAGAAATCAGTTTAGCATAATAATTGCATTAAGCTCTCTCCTATGGCCTGTGATACCCCACCCCCCTTTTGAAATAGGGTCTGGCTGTATAATCCAGATTGGCCTTAAACTCCAATCCTCCTGCTTCCACTTTCTGAGTGCTACCACTTCCCACAGCGCCGCTTTCCACGTCATACACTTCCGATGTGCTTGGCTTAGTGGCTATGAGTTATGGCTACTTTTGTGACCTAGAGACGCTCAGCAGGCACAGAGGTCGGAGGCAGTGGAGGCACTGAGGCCATGGAGACCGGCAAGGAAGGCACTCTGGACAGCCTGGGGTAGCCCTCACTCTGCTGTGCTTTCCTCTCCCTCACCGGCAGCTCTTCTCAGCCTCTGGCACTGCCTCCTGCCTCTGCCCACCTGACTGCAGCTCAGCCCTGCTTCCTCATCTCCTCAGCCCCTCTCTCTCCTGGGGTTTCATCATGCTCCTGGCTATAGAACCATCCCCATTAGGTGCTCGTTCCTGTCATCCCCTTCTGGGTCTGCCTCTGCTCATGGGCTCAGCATGTTACTACCTCCTTGGGGCCTCCATCTAGTGTGTATCTTCAACAAAGTAGGAGGCTGAGTAGTTGATACAGAACAGAGGTCTACTGGGTTCTTGGTTCTAGAGGCTGACAGGTCCAAGAATGTGTTGCGGGCTCTATCGTACAATGAGACCGAGCAAGGATGCCAGCTTGAATTTCTCTTCCTCTTTTTATAAAGTCACTGAAAAGGTCACAGGGGCTCACCCTCCTGACCTCTTCTAACCCTAACTACCTTCCAAAGGCTCCACTTCCAAATACCATTACATTAGTTTGGAGCGTAAGTTTCCAATAGTCAAACCACATCTGAGACTTAACACATTAGCAATTTAGCACTGCCTGAATGGTGGCATACCTGAGGTCCCAGGACTCAGGAGGCTGAGGCAGGGGGATTGCAAGTTCAAATCTGTGCTGCATACTAAGACCCTGACACATAAATACAGAGACACACACATACACAGACACACACACCCAGTTCCCCTCAGCTTCTGACTTTGAACCATCTCACCAATCTATTCCTTCCACAACTTGCCTATTGGTAAACAGGGCCACCATCCACCTAGTAGCTCAGTCCAGTCATGTGAATCTCCTCAACTTCCCACTCTCCTTCTCTGCAACCCCTTCTTCCTTTGTGTCTAATTCTCTTCTCTATTGTTTTTTGCCAGCTCTAGTCTAAAGAGTAGGAATACATGAAGAATCCTCAAATGAAAATAAGGAATGGCATGGGCCACCATCACCAGTGTTTACAGTGCCCAGGCAGAGCATTTGGCAAAGCTTTACGGTGGATGAAAGGAAAAGCTGCAGGTGAGCTCTAATTGAATATTATTGGTGCAGAAAATTTGGAGGAGAGGCATCTTATGGTACTAGTTCATTTACTGTTACTATACTGAAATAATGGAGACTGGGAAACTTATAAAGGAAACAGGTTTATTTAGTTCACAATTTGGGGGTTGTGAGGGTATGGTGATTGCCCCAGCTTGTCTCTAGTGAGGGCCCCCTAAATTACATCACATGCTACAGGAACTGCATGCTAAGGGAGAGTTCATATAATGACATAGCAAGGCAGAGAGTGATTCAGGGATCTGGCTCACTCTTTTATTAGAAACATTATTTCACCAGAACTTCCCAAGGTCCTGTAAGAACTACATTCTACATTATTTCCTTCTGAAAACAGTGCCTCGATAACCTGACTTCTTCCCACTAGAACACACTCTTAAATATTCCGTACAATCATCATCTCCCCACCTGACTCACTGGACCCAAACTCCCAACCCATGAACCCTGGGGAGATACACTCAGACCATAGCGCAGCAGGACGGGCTTGGGCAATGTATTGGCTTTCTCTTGTTTTTTTTTTTTTTTTTTTTTTTTTGTTTTTTTTTTTGTAGGGAGAGAGGATTTTGTTCCTAGAGGATGGGGCTGAGGCAAAATCTCTTGTACCTCAGCTTAGCTGTAGCTTGCTATGTAGCTGAGAATGACCTTGAAGTCCTGCCTCCACCTCCTGAGTACTGGGATTACAGGCATGGACCACTATACCTGGCTTCTATGGTTGGTCTCAAATTGGAAGTAAGGAATGAAAGGACAAAACTAAAGGAACTGGTAGTAATTGATTAAATCCTGTCGCTATCGGAACTGTTGTTAGATGGGTTACAGTTTAACTTTCTGGCCAGTTCGCAGAGTTGTTTGTTTTTTTCCTCTTTTCCAAGTACTCTGGAGGCTGAGGCAGAAGGATCACAAATTCTAGACTAGCTTGGGTTACACAGTGAGACCTTACCAGAGAAAGAGACAAAGAGCTAGAAGTAGGGGCCTGGGACTGGCTGTGGCGGCTCCTGTCTACAATCCCAGCACTTGGGAGGTTGGAGGCAGGAGGACCAGGAAGGAATCACAGATCATTATAGCCTAGGCCACTTGAGACTCTGGCAAAGAAACACCTTACACAAACTCTTGGGCTCCCAGCTGTTCCCTGTGAGTCTATTCTTGCTCTTGGGTTCTGATATACCTTTAAACAACAGTGTAGGATCCTTTAACCAGCTCACAACACTCTTAGGAAAGAGGGGTCTCATTCCTGTTCTGTCCTCAGACTTCCCAGGGACCTGTCCCCCATGGCCAGCTGACTCCTGTCTCAGGGACGATGTCTGTGCTGTGCCCTTGGCCACTCACCTATCTCCACATCTCTATTTGGGGACCCATTGCCCTGATCTTAACTCAGATCATGTGCTTAGACCACTGTTGTATAACACTGATCCTAGGGAGACATGGACAAATGTCTACTCACCCTAGATAGAGAGTCAGCAAAGACCAAAGTAAGGATACCGTCAAAGTCCAGGCTGGTGAAGCAATGAGCTTACTGGGGTTACTTACAGGAGTTTGGGTGAGGGGTTACTTACAGAAGCACCCCAGTATGGGTGACAACTCAGGAAAGCAGGAAACCTGGCCACTCACTGCACAACCTGCAGGTAGCTCTATAGTTGGAGAGTGTTTCTTTCCGGCAACTCAGTGGGTCTGAGCCTCTCCAAGACAACTAGGCAGGTCTGAGAATGTCCTTACTGCTGGTGTAAGCTTGGGAGGGAGGAGCCTAGGGCACCTGGTCAGTTTGAGGGACTTCCTGAAACTTCTGAGTTGTTCACTTCTTAAGTCTAAACCTGTCTCCCTTTAGAGCATCCTGAGTCTTAAGAAGCTTCCATGAAGGATGGAATGTTGCTGTACATCTACCACCCTACCCAAATGTACTTCTGGGTTTTGGCACCAGATGTAAGATTTGTTTTGGGAGACCCAGCAGAGATGGCTGAGAGATTCCACAGAGGAGTTAACTGGACCGGTTTATTATTAAAGGTATGGGGCTAGCCTCCCCAGGTAAGGAAGAGGAAACTAGCCTGGGCTAGCCACCCCAGATGAGGAGTGAGGAAACTAGCCTGCTCATCTTGGGGCACCGGGCTAGCCTCCCCAGGTCTCCGGAGTGAGGAAGCTCCCTGGGGCTAACCTCCCCAGGTCTGGAGTGAGAGAACTAGCAAAGCCTAGTTGCCCAGTAGGCCTTTTTATGGGGAGGGGATTCCCATAACATCTGATTGATGTTCAGAGGAGATAGTTAACACCTGGCATCAGGAAGCTTATTTTGTCAGGAAGCCAAAAGTCATTCCCCTTCACAGATGCCTGTGAATTCTGAAAGTTTGGCTGGAGTCACCAAGGTGTCTATCAGTCCCCCTGAGTCCTGGAACTGCTGGGGGGCCTCCCCTTAGTCACACCTTACACTTCCTAAATCTACTGTCACCCTGCATCCTTTCCTTCAGGGAAGTCTCCCGCTCTGAAGTTGTCTTTCCTTTATTGTGTTCTTCCTCCATCAGAACAGTCACCTCCTAGGAAGGCAGGGTCCCTTTCAACAAACTGTCCTCAGCCCTGCTGAGCTTGGGTCTATTAAACACTTAGTGTATACTTGTTGGGTGAATGAATGAAGAATGAGAAGAAGGCAAGTCCTTGGAGAAAGTCAGACTCCCTTGCACTAATCAGGGGGTGAAGCATTAATCTATCAAGCTGTGGTTCTGCGGGGAATTGCAGAGCCAGGCAGACCTCTGCTTGTGAAAGAGACTTAGAGTTACCTGCTGGTGGTGGTGATGGTGGTTTATTCTTTTGTTCTTAGACAATCTCCTTAAGTACCCTTGATCCATGTAAAACCATAAAGCAGGACCAGTCTCTGTCTGAATTAGGGCCTTGAATAGCTTGCTTTTCAGTCCGTAAGTCTGTGGAATGTCATTGTCTTCCTCCCTCCCCTCCACTTAAAATAGACTCCTGGTTCGAATCCCAGCACCCACATGGAAGCTAATAACCGTCTATAACTCCAGCAGGGATCTGACACCCTCTTCTGGCCTTAGAGGGCATTGCATGACGAGTGCACTTACATACATGCAGGCAATATGCATATACAATTAAAATAGTTTTTAAAAGAATGCTTCCAGTGTTTTTGGTTAAGCAGGTAGAAGGTTGGTGTTGCCTTTGTCTGAGTTGGGGAAGACCCCGAGAACAGCAAGTGGTGTGGTGAGGGGTCAGGAGTTTAGTGTGGAATGCACTGAGCTGGAGCTTATCTTTAGGAATCCACATGGCTGGGGTTGGGGCTATAACTCAGTTGGTAGAGGGCTTGCCTAGCCCTTGGTTTGATTCCCCAGCACTGTATAAACACATCTGTAATTCCAGCACACAGGAGGTGGAGGTCAAGATCAAGACCAGTCTTGGAGACCCTGTTTCAAAAACAGAAAAAGACAGTAAGATAGTTCAGTAGGTAAAGGCACTTGATGCCAAGTCTGATGACCTGAATTTGATCCCTACTTGTCCTCACAAGTTGTCCTCTGACCTCTACAAGCATGGGGTGACACTTGTACCACCCACCTCCACAGATGATTAATTAGTTAATTAAAATTAAGTACTTAAAACAGAGAGAGAAGGAAGGAAAGGAGAGAGGGGGAGAGAAAGAAAGCTATGTGCTGCAGTGCTGAGCAGCAGGTAGAATCAGAGGTCAGCTTACAGATGACTGGGTGAGCCTAGAGGACACCTAAGCCTGGTCTACTCTGGGACCTCTACAGTTAGAGCCTGGGAAATGAAGTCCAGAGGAAACCCAGCAGTGAGGCACAGGAAAGCTTCTGCAACTTTAACTTCCTTGAGATAACTAGTGAGCAAGGTTAATAGTGCTCCATCCTAGGGTTGTGGGGAGGACATAGACATGCATCAGCAGAGCCATTTTGAACATGGTAAGTGCTCTCACCTCAAAGAACCTTGTCTCTCAACCTTCAATAGAACCACTAAAACTAGCAGAAGCACTTGGAGGAGTCTGTGGTGAACTGAGCAGTGCAGGTCTCAGTTGACTGGAGGACTGGTGGCCAGGAGGACTGACCCCACGGAGCCTGCTATACAGAGCCTGACTGCCCTAGCAGTGCTGTTTCACAGGCTTGGATCCCACTTGGAGGCCCAAATGTGATCACAGACAGGATCCTGAATCCTGCCATCAAGAGAATAAGAGAGCTGGATATGGTGGTACAAGCCTGTGACCCCAGCATGTGGGACGTGGAGGCAGGAAGATTGGGAGTTCAAGGCCAGACTTGTTTGAGGCCAGCTTGGTCTACATGAGACCCTGTCTCAAGATACACACACACACACACACACACACACACACACACACACGGAGTCCTTATAATTTTGCTATTGGATAGAAATGAGCTGTGTGTGGTGTTGCATGACTGTACTCCCAGCACTCAGAGGCTGAGGCAGTAGGCTAGTAAGCTTAAGGTAGCCTGGGTTACATAGTAAGACCCTGTCTCAAACGCACGCGCACACACACACACACACACACACACACACACACACACACCCCTAAAATAGATCTAGCTTATACTCCTGAGCCTTGAAGCCTGGATATAAGGATTAAATTTCAGTGGGTAAGGTGGGTAAGGCTGGTCACTACCACCAACTACATAACTTGTGGAGCCTGGTATAAAATGAAAACTAAACATCATGGGGAATTTCAAGGTGGTTATAGCTGACTGTGAACTAGGTGTGGGACTCCAGGATAGGGAGGTCACAGACCCTTAGAGCTACTTCTGTGAGGCACCACATGATTTCCATCTGAGTGATGGGGTGGGGACAGAATGGGTGCCAGAGGACATTCAGGCTGCGCTGTGGAGAGTGGGTCGAAGGGAACAGAGGTACATGGTGGGGATGTCGGGGCTGTGGTAGGATGAGGTGTAACCCAGATCATCCTGGGCAGATAAGGTGCTAGAGGACAGCCCTTCCCACAGAGAAGTCTGAAGAAGTCTGACCCATCAACTTTGTTCTATACAATTTTAATATGTGTGTATATTTGTAAATTCTTGCTGACAGGAGTTGCTAACCGGTTGGATGATGAAGGAGGGAGGAGAGGATGTGACTCTGCAGCTTCCTGACCCTTCCTGTTCCTGAACATCCCCTGTTCACTAGGCTCTTTCATGTTTTAGGGAGAATTCTGGGACTGCCATCCTGGGATATATGTGTCTCTTTAAAATTTATTTTCTTTTATTGTGTGTGTGTTTGTGTGTGTGTGTGTGTGCATGAGGAGGGTATGGATGTGGGTGTGTGTGTGCCACTGTTCACATGTGGTGGTGAGAACAACTGTGTGGAATTCCTTCTCTCCTACCTTTACAAGAGTTTCGAGGATCAAACCCAGATTTGCACAGCAAGTGCCTAGCCAGCTCGCCAGCCCCCACCCCCCCTTTTTTTTTCTCATTTTGAGACAGAGTCTCCTTGCAGTCCCAGTTGGCATGAAATTTACTGTGTAGACCAGGCTGGCCTTGATCTCACAGGTGGATTTCTCTGCCTCCTGAGTGCTGGGATTAAGAGTGTGTGCCACCATGCCTGGCCGCCATTTTTGTTATTTTATGACACTGACTTGGGAGGTAGAAAGCTCCTCCTGGAATGGGGCCTGAAAACAGATTCTCTCTGTTGATGGCAACTAGACATTGAAGCCCCTCCCTTGAGACACATTTTCTATCCCTCAGGAATTGTGGGCTTAGGATGTCCTGTTGAGCCATTTCACATCCAGAATCTCACCATCTCACCCGTAATCCTGGCTCACAGTATTTGTGGTATTCAAAGACAGAGAAAGAATACAACTTAAAATAACACAAAGCCACCACCACGAGGACCATCCAGAACAAGTGGCATACGCTTGCAGTCCTAGCCGAGGAATCTGAGACAGGAGGGTCTCAAGTTTGAGCTAACCTGGGCTACATATTGGGATCAAGGCCACCCTGGAATACACACCCTGACCCTGTCTCAAAAAATAAAAAAATAAATTTAAGAGATGGGGTAGGGAAATGAATAAGAACAACGTACAATGAATGATATATATGTGTGAAAATGCCGTATTGAAACCCCTTGCTTTGCATGCTAACATAAAAAATAAATTTATCCCAGCATTGGAAGGCAGAGGCAGGTAGATCTCTGTGAGTTTGTGGCCAGTCTAGTATACATAGTGAGTTCCAGTCACCCGGGCTACATAATGAGGCCCTGTCTCAAAAATATTATAATAGAAAATAAATAAAATTTAAAATGCTAGGGAAGTAGCTCATTAGCAGAGTGCTTGTTTTACTATTTTTATTATTTTTGTGTGAGTGTATTGTCTGCATATGTGTAAGTGCACCCATGTTGTGCAATGCCCAGAGAGGTCAGAAGACAGCGTCAGATTCCCTGGAATTGAGTTAGGACAGATGTTAACTATGACGTGGGTTCTAGGAAGCGAACCTGGTCTTCTGCAAGAGCCATCTCTCCAGCCCAAGTAGAAAGATTGTTTAGCATGCACAAAGCCCTGTGCCTAACTCCCAGGTTGTAGTGCATACCTATAATCCCAGCATTTGGGAGATGGAGGGGGAGAACCAGAAATTCAAAGCTATCCTCAGTTACATAGGGAGTTGGAGGTCAGGCTCGGGTACAAAAATGTTCACTCAAAAAAAGAGGGTCAGAAACCAAACAGAACCATATCACTAACATTTTGGGATACTGGGCCTTGTTCTTAAATGCCCACAGCACAGAAAAAAGAGGAGGCTCACTGTGTGTCCATCTTCCTCACTGGATGCTAGTTGCAGGCTTGTTGGGGAGTCCCCTCTCCACCGAGGCACTTTGCCTCCTCCCCGTGGCCTGCTTCTGGGAAGAAATGTGACAGGAACATAGTGGACTACTGTGGACTGTGGAATTCTGAGCACTAATAATCCTGGTGAGGGCTGGGTGGGTGGGGAAACTTTTCATATCCTCTGTCTTCTCTCTGGGCTGAGATTAGACTGCGTTCCCTTGCAGTAAAACAGACCCTCCCAGGATAGTAAATCCAGCTTGGGAAAGAGTTTGTAGTTTACTGTGGCCCAATGGAGTCAGTAAGGAGCAAGCAGCTTTGGGGGGCACTGTGCTACATGTGAGAGTCCCTTCCTTTAGACATCACAGGCCATAGCAAGGGCAGAGGAAACAAAGGATTGGGGGCAGCATTGTAGCTGAGCTGGTTGAAGCACCTGTTCTAGTAGAAAGAGTAAAGACTGTAGAGGCAGGGATGTCCCACGACACTGGTGCCCAATACTAGGAATGCAGGCGACTTAAAAGAAGTGAGCTGGGACAGACTGGAGGACAGGAAGGAGTTCTGGAAAGGCAATGTGAAGAACAATTCGCTTCTGACTCCATAGGTTCAGGGACCGACCTAGGATATATTTCTGGTTGTTCTATGAATAAAACCCAGGGAACTAATATAGACCCCTCCTTACTGCCCACCCACCTGGAAGATGTAGAGTTCAAAGCCAACTCATAAGAAGACACAAAAGAAAGACAACAGTAAGACCTCAGAAGTACAACTTGCCAGCATTGTCATAGACCCTTTCCCAGCTGAGGGAAATGTCTCTTGCCGGTTGGATCCTATGCCTGCACCTGGATTCCAATGCCTGGTGGATTGCCACCAAGCAAGGGCGAGAGAGAAACCTGAAGAGTTCGGCTTCCATGGTTTTATCTGGAATTAAGCAATAGGAAAATCTATGAACAGATTGCTGCATTCCAGCAAGCATGCAGACTGTGTTTTGTGGGTTGAATGTAATCTTTACTTTCACTCATGTTTTGGGGTTGGACACTGATGTTTTCTAAATGCCTTGACCCTGAAAAGACATGACATTATGCTTCATCTGAAATCACTGGCTACCTTTCCCAAACACCTGTCAGAAGCAGCTGCCATGCTCTCAATCCAACACCCCTGGGTGTATCAATCAAGCTCTCAATGCAACGCCTCTAGGTGTATCAATGTCGAGGTGTATCCATTCTCCTTTGCAGCCTGTGACCATTGGAAGCCTTGAGAAGATCACGTACTTGGTATGGAAATGACTGATTGGTATTAATCATCACAGTTTGCTTACAAGCTTCAGGTCCTGAGGCTGGAGGCTTTGAGAGCTCAGTTCCCTCTGATGCAGCCTACTTGGGCTTTGCAGGGAACTCTGAGGGTTGGAGAAAGGAAGCGGCTTAATTAAAGTCACATTGGGAATGACCTGCTGCCCTGACCCTTGACCTTTCCTCACACTGACACAGGGATCCTAGAAGAAGGGGGGCAGAGAGATATCGCATCTGAGTCTTGATTGTTGAGCTATATACAAATAACATGGGGTCTCATCTTCTTCCAAATCTACATGACCAGATTTCCAGGTGGCTTCCATATATATTAATAGGTAGAATATATGGGACTGTAAATTCAATAGGCTTTGAGTATGGTGGTGTACACCTGTGATTCCTGAGAAGCTGAAGCAGGAGAATCAAGAGTTCAAGGTCAGCCTGGGCTATATAGCATGACTCTGTCCCCCAAACCAAAACATAACCAAAACCAAATAAAAAATATATAAGTGTATATAAGAAGTCAGGATTCCAAAAGTATAACAGTGCTCCTTAAAAAGAAATTATGTGTATGAATGTTTTGCCTGCATGCAGGTACACCACTGTTGTGTGATGCCTGAGGAGGCCAGAAGAGGACAGTGGATTCCTTGAAACTGGAGTTTCAGATGGATGCTAGCCACCATGTGGGTACTGGGATTTGAACCTGGGTCGTTTGCAAGAACAGTCAGTGCTCATAACTGCCAAACCATCTCTCTAGCTCCCAGAGTCTACCTTAAAAAAACAAAGCAAAAAAGCTGTGGGCAGATGGGAGGAGGACAGGAGAGTCCTTCAGGGTCAGGGAAGTCAAGAAAGAAATGCTTGAAGCAAGAGGATATGGAAGTCTTCTAGAGACTGTCCCTGGAGTTGGAAAGGAGGCCAGGCATAGAAAAGTCAGGCTGGGAGACAAGATGGACCAGGGGGTGTCAGAAGGCTGGGAAGGGGGGATGAGAGTTGACAGTTCTTCTAAGAAGGTTGCTGATAGTTGTAGAGGAACCGGGTTAGGCTCCTAGCACCCACAGGGCAGCTGATAACTGTCTATAACTCCAACGCTCTCTTCTGGCCTCCAAGGGCATTGCAAGCACATGGTATACTTACACATATGCAGGCAAAACATTCATACACATATAATTTTTAAAAATTAAAAGAGGAAGGTTGTTGGTAAATGTAATGGGGAAATGGGATAAGTTACAAGCGGATCTGCAGATAAGGGAAGGTGTGCTGGCCAATCTCCTACATAAGAGTCTTTGTTTTTTCTTTTTCTCAAGACAGGGTCTCATAGTTCCTGGCTAGCCTGGAACTCAATGTGTAGACCAGGCTGGCCTCAAGCTCACAGAGATTCACCTGCCTCGGCCTCCAGAGTGTTAGGATTAAAGGTGTGTGCCACCACGCCTGGCCCCTAACCAAGAGTCTTCATCTGCCCCCCATGGCTCCTGGGACAGTGATCCTTTGGAACTGCATCCCTAAGGCTCTTGCCAGGACACTTTTGGATGGGATCAGCCAAGAGAGGCTACAGCAGGAGAGTGGACGACTGGAAGGAGAGGCTGGTGCTGCGAATCCCGGCAGCCTTCCCAGCTGCCCCTCCTCCACAGCCCTCAGGACACTGTTTCTCCCCTGGTCACTTGTGCACTGGGGTTACCCCCAGTGTCTCTGGGTGCTTTAACATTTTGTGTTTTCTTTCCTTCACATCAGTTGGACCATCACAGTAAGTTATGACTCCAGCCAGAACCCTAAGTGATATAAAGGCCATTTCTCCTTCCCTTCCCTTCCTCCCTCTTTCTTTCCTTCCCGAAGGAGTATACTAGAACATGTTTGTGTAAATGTGAGAATAACAGGGTAGATGCAAGCAGGTGTATACCTGCAGCCTCACTGGGGCAAGATGATTGATTATCCATGAGTTCAAGGCCAGCAGGTGTACACAATGAATTCCAGACCAGCCAGGGCTACATAATGAGACCCTATCTAAAAGATAGACAGGTAGGTAGATAGATAGATAGATAGATAGGAAGATAGATAGATAAGTAGGTAGATACGTAGATAGGAAGATAGAATGAGAACAACAAGGCACAATGGGGAAAATGGTGAAATGATAGTGCAGATTGGGACCCAGAGTCCAGGTCACTGGAGTCCAGATCCCCTTTGACCTTGAACAGAATGGGCTTCTGAGGTTCAGGAGGAGAGGCAGGGTTCTTGAGCCCAGGGGCAGGAAGGCTAGTAGATTTGGTATATTGGCTTCTAGTTTCACAAGGAAGGATGAGCCAGGCCCTGCAGTTGAGGAGTGCCTGGAAGTTTATTGAGAAGAAAGTATAGAATAGCTGTCCTGGAAAACAGGAAAATGAACTTTCTAGGAAAGACTGGTGGAACAGCCAGGCCTGAGGAATGCCAATTTGAGGTCTGTGGTCATGAATTTAAAGGCCATCATGTGGCAGAGCTGTGCACTTCCTCTAGCACCGACAGCTGCTCAGCCCTGGCATACAGAAGATGGAGGGCCTGGCTGTGATCAGGATGGATTTAGCTGGGTTCATGTGATCTAAAGTGGGAGGGCAAATTTGCTGGATGTCAGCCAGGGAACGGTCTACGTAGGGTAGGGAAGCACAGAAGGACAGAAGCCGGTGAGCAAGAAAAAGGTGATAATGAAAGCGGAGGCGGGGCTTTTACGGAAGCCAGAGCCCAAGGAAGAGCCAGGCTGGGCTCTGGAGGAAGCCAGCTTGTGAAGGAAGTTGTCACAGATGCTGCACCTCAATGGCTTCAAACCAGGAGGGACTTTGAAACAACCTCAGTGGAAACTGGGAACAAACGATCTTGCATCCCTTTCTGGCCTTTTCTGGGCCAGTTTCTCCCCACATTTCCCAGAATGCAACTCTGTTTCTTGCCAGGGTACCATGAAAACTGGGGATGGCGGGGGGAAGAGGGTTAGTTTCAAAGCTAAGAAGGTTATTTTTCTTTTCTCTCCCTACCTCCTTTTGGTATTTTGACACAGCGTCTGATGAAATAGCCCAGGCTACCTGAGACATCAGTCTTTCTGTCTCAGCCTCCTGAGTGCGGAGTGTAATCTAGCACCTGACAAGAAAGCCATTTTCCAACTTGGCTCCTTTTTGCAGTCTGACTTAAGAGCCTGGTTTTGGCCAAGCTGCACCATGGTGATGGTGTGTGTTCTAGAATGTACACTGCTTGCACAGGGGTCAGTTTCCCCAGAGAGAAGCCCTGATCTCTTTGCCTGCTGAATGCCTCTCTTCTGCATAATCAAACGCACTTCAGCTGTTGCTGTGTGGCAGCCCTGTTTACATCGTTTCCTTCACCCCTCCCAGCCAGTTGGATGGATGGGGTTCTTAGACTCATTAAAAAATTTTTATTTTGTTTATTATTAGTGTGTGTGTATGTGTGTGTATGATGTGGCGGGGGTGTGTGCCTCAGTACACATTGGAAATCGGAGGACAACTTTGTGGAATTTATTCTTTCATCCACCTTTACATGGGTCCTAGAGACTGAATTCAGGTTCTCAAGCTTGTACAATAAGTACTTTACTCACTGAGTCATCTAACTGGCCCTCTTGGATTCATTTCACAGCTAAGGAAACAAAACTTAGGAGAGGTGAAAAGTTTTGTTATAAATACCTCAGTCCAACGAGACTCATGATCCAGCAAGGAAAACGGGCAGGGGAGAAAATAAAACGAGCTCTGCATACAAAATTCCAAAGATCCCGGAGGTTAGGAAGATTGGCTCTGCTGTGGCAAGGACGTGGGTGTCTCTGAGTTAGAGGGACAGGATGGGTAGAGATATAAACATGGAACGCCTAGGCTGCAGGTACAAGTTACAGCCTGGGGAGTTGGAGACACAGCTCAGGGGCTAAGAGCACTGGCTGTTCTTGTAGAACACCTGGGTTCAATTCCTAGCACCCACATGGTGGCTAACAACTGTCTATAACTCCAGTTCCAGGGGATCTGACACCCTCTTCTACCCCTCTGAAGGCAATGCATGACACAGGTGCACTTATGTACAGTTAGGTATAACACTCATACAAACAAAATAAAAATAAATAAAAACAAAACAGTAACAGCCTGAAGCTAAGTGTGATGGTCCATACCTGTAATCCTAGAATTTAGGAGGCTGATGCAGGAGGACCATGAATTTGAGGTCAGCCTGGGCTACATAGTGAGGTCTTGTCTCCAAAAAAATGGGGGAGAGGAGCTGGTGAGATGGCTCAGTGGTTAAAGGCACTTGCCACCAAGACTAATTGACTTGAATTCAATCTCCTAATCCCACACAGTGGAAGGAACACATCAACTCCTGACCTCCGCAGGTGTGCCATGGTGTGCCTGCCCACACTTACACACACACATAAATAAATAAATGTCTAAAAAGTGGCAGTTTAATGAAAGACATCATGCCATGAAAGGTCACCATGGGCCCCAAGATTGCTGAGTAAGGGCAGTGAGGATCAGTTGTCATACAGTGTTCCAAGCCTTGCCCCATGTCTCATAACAATTGTGGAGGTCTATGCATAATTTTTTTTCTTGAGAGATGCTGTTATTTTCACAAGATTCTACTTGAAGTAGACTTGGGGAGAGATGAGCTTGGAGAGGCTGCCAGGGGTTGGAGAGTGAAGGGCTTTTGTAGACCTTGCTCAGAATTCACACTTCACTCTGTAGTCCTCAGGGATCCCATGGACTTTTTTCCCTGCAGAGCAGCATGCGTGGATTCGTCCTTGGGAAGACAACACGGGCTCACCATGAGCTCAGTTAGTTCAGCCCTCTCATATTCTACCCAGGGCTGCAGTTGTCCTTCACAACCAAGACCTGTTGTGTCAACTGCATCAGAAGGTGTGGGGGCTCACACCAGTAATGCTATCATGCAGGAGACTGAGAGAGGGGAACATGGAGTCAGAGGCCAGCATGGGCTATATAGTGAGTTCCAAGCTAGCCCAGGTTAAGGGAGACATCTCTAAATAATTTTTAAAAATTAAATTGTTAGGGGCTGGAGAGATGGCTCAATGGTTAAGAGCACTGGCTGTTCTTCCAGAGTGCCTGGGTTCAATTCTCAGTGCCCACATGGCAGCTAACAACCATCCGTAATTCCAGTCCCAAGAGATTCTATGCCCTTTGTTTGGCCTCTGTGAACATTGCACAACACAAGCGCACTTAAGTACATGTAGAAAACACTCATACACACAAACAAAAATAAATATTAAAAATTGGATTGTGTATAGACTGAATCTGTATCTCTCTCTCTCTCTCTCTTTCTCTCTCTCTCTCTCTCTCTCTCTCTCTCTCCCCTGTTGCTGGAAATGGAAGCAAGGGCTGTGAACATGCTAGATAAGAGCTCTACCACATCCTTTGCCCCTTGGAATTTTTTTCTCGTCACTATGCCTTACATAATACAATAGAGAAACTGTTTAATAGAAACAGCATTGTGTTACTGTATTAGGCATGCCAGGCAATTTGGAGACATGCCCAGGTTAAGGTAAATTATAGACAAGTACTACACTGTATATTTTCTTAATTAAGCAAAGTTGGAGTTTACTAAGAAACAGGTTTATAGGGTTGGTGAGATGGCTCAATGGGTAAAAGTCTTTGTCCTGCAAGCCTGACAACCTGGGTTTGATTCCCCGGAGTGCATATAAAGGTTGAATGAAAAAGACAAATTCACAAAGTTGTCCTCTGACTTCCACATGGATGTCATGGCTCATGTATGCTCTCACACACAATAACAATAAATACACTTCAAAAAAGAAAGAAAGTGTTTTTTTGGTTTGTGTTTGTTTATTTTAGACAGGGTCTCACGTAGCCCAGGCTTATTTTGAACTTGCTATGTAGTTAGTATATTAGTTAGGATTCTCTAAAGGAACAGAACTGGCAGAATGAACACACACACCACACACACACACACACACACACACACACACATATGCTCACATATATATGATTTATTAGATGGCTTACAGGATCTGGTCTGGGAAGTCCAACAATGGCTGTCTCATATGAGAAAGGTCAAGAATCCAATAGTTGTTCAGTCCACGAGACCCCATCTCAGCAATCTTAATGTGGTGTTGAAGGGCTGGAGGATTCCTGGAGAGCTGCTGGTCTTCAGTCCACGCTGGAAGCCTGAAGCACCTGGTTCTAACATCGTCAAACGAATGCAACAACAGCATCAGAACAGGTGAACTTGCCAGCAAGAGTACTGGAAAGCAGGCAAAAAAGCAGAGCTTTCTTCCACCATGATTTTTATCGGTGCTGCCCACGTTTAGGGTAGGTCTTCCCATCTCACAAACTCTGATCAGGAAAAACCCTCAGAGGAGTGCCCGGCTGCTCTTGTTTGAGTTGACTCTGGATGCTGTCAAGTTGATAAGCAAGATTTTGCCACCACACTGCGGATGACCTTGAACTTCTGATTCTTCTGCCTCTACCTCCTGAGGGTTGGGTTTGCAGGCATGTGCCACCAGGCCCACTTTATGCTGGGGATAGAACCCAGGGCTCTGAGTATACTAGGAGAGCAACAGGTGTGGACTCGTCCTGGGGAAGACAACACGGGCTCACCATGAGCTCAGATAGTTCAGCCCTCTCATATTCTACCCAGGGCTGCACAGCTGTCCTTCACAACCAAGACCTGTTGAGTCAACTGTATCAGAAGGTGTCGGGGGCTCACACCAGTAATGCTATCATGCAGGGGACTGAGAGGGGAACATGGAGTCAGAGACCTGCATGGGATATATAGTGAGTTCCAGGCTAGCTCAGGAACTCTACCTATGGTACTACATTCCCAGGCCAAGAAATAGTTATAATATTGATATAAATGCCTGGTATGGTGCTGTACACCATTAGTCCCAGCACTTGGGAGACAGAGGCAGGTGGATCTCTGTGAGTTCAAGGCCAGTCTGATCTACATAGGGAGTTCCAGGTCAGCCAGGACTACCCAAAGAGATCCTGTCTCAAAACAACAAACAACAAGGTTTTAAAACACAGATTTAGGCATAGGCATTAAGAGAGAGAGGCACTTTGAAAAGCACGGTACATATTCAAGACTTGGGTGTGTGTCTCAAGACAGTCATCTGTTTAGTTTCTTTTGAAACAAGGAAGCCAGTAAGGTGACTCAGTGGGTAAAGGTGCTTGTCACCAAGCAGAAGGCATGCATGCATACCCACACACACACACACACACACACACACACACACACACACGAGACTCACACTCATGATAAATAAATGTAATAAAAAATGGAAAAAGAAAATTTGGGTTTTGCTTGGTTGCCTAGAGACTGGAATCAAACTCAGGGATTCAGCTGGGATGACTAGTGTGTGCCCCAGACCCTGATGTAATTACACCATTTTCTATAAGAGACTAGATGATCTTCAGAGTTTGGGGTTTGCAGGGAGACCTGGAACTAATCCCCTGAAGGTAATGAGGAATGGCTCCACTCATCCCTGCCGTGTGCCCAGGATGTGGCCCAGGGCTGAGTGCAAATTGTGGGCTCAGTGAATATTTGTTGAATGAATGGAGTAAAGAAATTACATACATAACAGGTACATGTACTAACAATAGAGAAAGTACATCTGGGGGTTGGAGAGATGGTTCAGTGAGTAAGAGTTCTTGCTACACAGCATGAGGACCTGAGTTTGATTCCCAGAACCCATGTAAAAAGTTGAGAGTGGTCATGCATGTAGCTGGAACCCCAGTACTGTGCGTGTGTTGGTGGCAGGTCGGGGGCTTGCAGACAGGAGAATTGTCTGGCTCGCTGGCTGCCAGCCTAACTTCACATACATTAAGAGACTATCTCAAAGTGATAATGGGGAGAGTGACAGAGCCTGACTCTTGATATTCGCCCTTGTTTCCGTGAATGTGAACATAGGCACAGGCACCCATATATCACACACATATAACTAACTAACTAACTAAATAACTAAATAACTAACTAACTAACTAAATAAATAAATAAATAAGAAAGCACATCTCAAGGGCTGGGGATGAAGCTCAGTGGTGTTTACTGAGTGAGGCCCTGGGTTCAATCTCTAGTACCACTGGGATTAAAAAAGAAAGAATGAGAAAGAAGAGAATCTCAGACTGATGTGGCAGCACACTCTTGTAAAGCCTGCACTTAGGAACCTGAGACAGTAGGATTGCTACAGCTTTGAGGCCAATCTGGGGTTATACCATGAGTTCAAAGCTATCTAGGGAGACCTGACCCTGTCTCAACAAACACACAAGTCTCAAGAAAGTGCATCTCTCCAGGGTGACTGCATACATTTCTGGGATCGTTTGGTTGAAGATGAAATCCAGGAAAGCCAAACTCTGGGTGTGGTACCCTAGGCTCTCACAGATGCTCCCGAGGTAACTCTGGGGTAGAGATGGCTTCGGGAATGCAGATGTGCACCTGAGGGTGTAGTGCACACCTGGCTGCAGACTGGCACTTCTCCAAGGGCCCAGCCCTGGCCAGTACGGCGGCCTCGGACGGAGTGCCACTGCTTGCGCCTGATCTATCATCAGCTCTTTACCTTGCAGTCAGAGGAATTTTGAAAAAGGCACTTTAAAAAAAGAAGCTTTTCACTTCACATTTTATGTACTTAGAGTGCTGTGCTTGTTTGTTTGTGAGACAGAGTGTCATGTAGTTCAGGTTGGTCACAGAACTCAGAAGCTGGCCTTGAACAGACTCTCCTGTAGAGACCTCTCTAGTGCTGGATGACGGGTCTGAGCCACCACAGTGCTTCATGGTGGTTTGTGTCTCCTTTGCTTTTCATTTCTTCCTTCCTTTCCATCCTTCTTCCTCTTGTTCTTTCACATTTACTGTGTGTGTGCATGCATGTGTATACATGTGTGTGTGTAGGTACACTTGCCGTAGCACATGTGTGGAGGTCAGAGGACTGCTTGTAGGAATAGGTTTGTCCCTTCTACCATATGGATCTTGGGACTGAAATCAACTTGTCAGTCCAGCAGCAAGTGCCTTTACCCACTGAGCCATCTTTCCAGGCCCCAGTGGTGTTTCCAACAAGGTTCCAGGTGATACAGTTGCCACTGCTCTTGAACCATATTAGGAGAAACATAGTGACAAATCCCAGCTTCTTACCCATGTCCTACTTTATCTGGCCCCTATCCAGATCTCCTTTACCATCTCCAACCTGTTTTATCATCATGCTATGGTCACACGGGCCTTTATTCTGTACCTGGAGTATGTCAAATTCTGCCTCTGGGCCTTTGCATGTGATAGTCCCCGGTGCCTGCAATGGCCCTTTCATGGAACGCCACATGGATACCTTCTTTTCCTTATTCAGGTCTCATTTCAGGTTGGGTGGCACAACGCTGTGATCCCAGCACTTTGGAGGCAGAGGCAGGAGGATCTGGAGGCTACATAATGAGCTTGAGGCCAATCTGGTATACATGAGACTGTCTCAAAAACCAAAACAAAACTAAGCAAACAAACAAAAACCACTTTGTTTATAGTACTCAGTACTCTCTGAATTAATTTTATTAATATATTTGTTGTTTTGTGCATATATTTAGATTTATTTTTATTTATGTGTACATGTCTGTGTGCATGTGTATGCCACATGTGTGCAGGTACCCGAAAAGGCCAGAAAAAAAGTGTTGGATTCCTTGGAACTGGAAGTGCAAACAGTTGTGAGCTGCTTGATATGGGTGCTAGGAACCCAACTTGAGTCAAATTTGGGTCCTCCAGAAGAACAGCAAACACTCTTAAATTCTGAGCCATCTCTTCTGTCCCTAATTTGTTGAGACAGGGTCTTGTCTTGTAACTCAGGCTGGATTTGGATTGTTGAGGGTGTTGCAGAAACATCTCAAGAACTTGAAGATAAGCCAGTGGCATACTCTTGATATCCTCTCCCGAAAGGAGGAGGTAGAAAGATCATGAGTTCAAGGCCAACTTTGACTACTTAAGACTTTGTTTTTAAGAACAAAAACAAACAAAAATAACTTGGAAATGACACTGAACCAGACAACACCACACCAAAGGTAAACTGATACAAGAAAAGACATTTACTTTAGAAGACGGAGAAGAAACTAATTCACATCAGTTCAACAAGTGAATGAGGCATTCCGAATAGTGTAAGTAAACACATAGTATTTATCAAATACACACCTTGACCTTCATTTTATGACTATCACTTGGCATAACTGTCAGTTTATTCTTACAACCTATTATCTCTATAGTGCAAATGAGCTATACTATTAGGAGACTGGTCCATAGTCGGATACAATCAGTCCAAGAGCATACTGAAATTCACACAGAGTCGAAAACCCCACTCCCTTGAGCAACTCCAAAGAGTTGTATATGTCAGTTGGGTGGGCATTGTGGGTGCATATCAAGAGTTCAAAGTTGGTCTTGGTTTCATAATGAGTTCATGGCTAGCCTGTACTACAGGAGAAACTGACTTCAAAAACCTACTCAAACCCAAAACAAACAAACAAACAAAAAACAAAACTCCAAATCAAAGTTGTAAATGTCACAGTCCCTTGTCCCCAGTTTCTGCACACCCCAGTAGCACCTGATAGTCCTTGCTTTCTACTGGCTTTGTTGTCCTTCATTAGAGCAGGAATGCCAAAGGATGAGGAGTTTTTCTTTGTTTCCTGGGGCTTCCCTTAGCTCAGATTGGTTCCTGCCACACAAAGAGATACTTCAGTGAATTCTTACTGAATGTTAAAAGGCTGAAAGAAGCATTGACTGTATATAGCCTTGTCTTCACCTCTAAGTGGTGGCTTTGGGATGTGTGGTTGACCTAACACTGAAATCCTGTGTAGAAGGCTGGAGTCCAGCTGAGGTGAGCTGGCCAGGGAAGCCACAGCCCTAGGAATGCTTTCTCCCATTAGAAGGAAGACCACTCACAGGGGAGGGAGCAGCTGTGGAGGCCTATTGGGACAGGAGCCAAGGGGCTGACACCTGTGAAGTTGTCTCAGTTGGTAAAGAAAGGGCTTGCTGTGCAAGCATGAGGACCTGAGTTTGATCCTCAGCATCCAGGTAAAAAGATGGCACAAGAGTACACACATATAATCCCAGTGTTGGGGAGGCAGAGGCAGGAAGATCCCTGAGGCTTGCTGGCCAGTCAGTCTAGCTGAACTGGCTAGCTCCAGGTTCAGTGAGAGACCCTGTCTCAATACAATGAGGTGGGGAATGACTGAGGAACTTGGTCTGCTGACCTTCTCTGCATATGGCTGCTCACAGCACATCTCCCCACTAGCAGCATGAATACTTACTAGAAATGCAAATTCTGAAGGTCCGTGCTCTGATCTATGGACTAGGAAATTACAGACTTGGTGCCTGTCATTCTAGGAATGAACAAGTCTTCCAGATGATTGCCATGCTTGTTCAAGCTTGAAAACCACCATTTCAGTTTTACTTTCAGATCAGTCATTTCTCTAATGCAGGGGCTGGAGTAGTGCTAAAAGAATAGTCAGGGCTAGGAAGTCATGTTACATGTTGAGTGAGGATTGCCTCCTCCTCCTCCTCCTCCTTCTCTTCCTCCTCCTCCTTCTGTCTTTTCCTCCTCTTCTTCTTCCTGATTATTTGTGACAAGATCTTACTATGTAGCTTAGGCTAGTCTCAAATTAGAGATCCTCCTGCTTCAGCTTCTGGAGTGCTGGGATTATAGGTATATACTACCACATCTGGCTGAATCAGTTATTTGTTGTTTGTTTTGGAGACAAGATCTCACTACATAGCCCAAGCTGGTCTTGAACTTAGAGTGTAGCTTAGGCTGGCCTCTGATTCAAAGTGATCCTTCTCTCGCAGTCTCGCAGTCTCCTAAGTATAGGTGTGTGCCATTACTGGCTCAATCAGTGATTTTTTTTTTTTTTGAGACAGGGTTTTCCTGTATCCCCAGTTGGACTGGATGAAGCAGGCCTCAAACTCATAGAGATCTGCCTGTCTCTCCCTCCCAAGTGCTGGAATTAAAGGCATGTGCCACTGGCTCAGTTTTCACTTTTGCTGGATGATAGAACACAGGAGATGGACTGATAGGACAGGAGCATTAACATGTATGGTGAGGCTTAAGTGTTTAGTATTAGGAGGTCCTGGGCAATATCTGTAGCTGTGCCCACTGACAGCTTGGGTCTTATTTAAGAGGTCTGAGCTTAGAAAGAAGCTAACATTTATCTATGACCCTATGTGCCAGTTGTGAATCTGGGTACTATACACACATGACCTCTCTTTTAGGAACCCTTTGAGCTAAGTAGTTACCATCCCATTTGAAGTGCAGGGAAGGGACTGGAGAGATGGCTCAATGGTTAAAAGTACATACTGGTCTTCCAGAAGTCCTGAGTTCGAGTCCCAGTTCATAGCAGCATGTAACTCTACCATTGCACTCACACATGTACACACACACACACACACATTTAAAAAATAATAAAATAAAATATTGAAAGTGTGGGGAAAATTTCAGTGCTTAGAGGACAGTCATTTACTCAGATTCACATACCAGGCAGTGAAGCAATAGAATCAGATTCGAACCAGGTTCTCTGAATCATTGTGTTGCCTGTGTGTCATTTGCTGGGCATGGGTTGGTACATTTATTTTGGTGCATGAATAGGACCTAGAAGAAAGCCCCTTTTCCTTGCCTGCACGCTGACTTTGGTATAGACCATTCAGGCCAAGGTCTATGCGAATATAACACAATTCAAATTCAGTGTCAAGTGCTATGAGAACTAGATGACTGGTGGTATTCTTTTTTGGTTTTTATAGTGCTGGGAGATTGAACCTAGGGCCTTGTATTTGCTAGTCAAGTGCTCTATCACTGGGTTACAGCCTTACCCTGAGAAAATTCCTTAAGCCCTTACCCATACAGAGCGGCCCTTAAACTAGCGTAACAATTTGGAACCCTCAATATCCCCACTTTCCACTGGCCACCTGCTCACTCCATTCGCGGGTAGTGAGAAGCCATTAAGGATATTGTGGAAGATCGGGTAATGTAGAAGTGGGTGGAGAATGAGGCTCCCAAGCCCACTGTGCACTGGGGTATCTGCTGGCGCTGAGTAACTCCTCCTGGGCGCGAGGCGGGACCAGAGTGTGGGCGGGGCCCCGAGGGCGCGGGCCAGGAGGCAGGAGCGCTGCGCGGACTACAAGTCCCAGCATGCCCGGCGGCGCTGATCCGGCCCCCGCTGCCGCTAAAAGGCTCGGGGAGCCGCAGCCGTCGGGTCGCGGAGGCTTTCGCTTTGCCGCCGCTGCTGGGCGGCGGGAGGAGCATTTTCGGCAGCCGGCTTTCCAGGCTCTGGGCTCCGGCGGCGCCACTCGTCCCGCCCTCCCGGCTCTAGGCTTCTCTGCCGAGGCGCCCGCGACCCCGGGCTCCCCGCCTCGGCCCCCGGCGGCCCCGATGCCGAGGCATGGATAGAGCGGGGCTGCGCGCGGCGGCGATGGGGGAGAAGAAGGAGGGCTGCGGCGGGGGCGCGGCGGCGGCCGCGGATGGGGGCGCAGGGGCCGCGGCCAGCCGGGCGCTGCAGCAGTGCGGTCAGCTCCAGAAGCTCATCGACATCTCCATCGGCAGCCTGCGCGGGCTGCGCACCAAGTGCGCCGTGTCCAACGACCTCACCCAGCAAGAGATCCGGACCCTGGAGGTAAGGGGGCCGCGGCGCTGGAGGGTCTGGGACCCGGCAAGGCCCTGGGAACCGCCCCCGTGCTTTTCTTCCGGAGTTGCATCCTGGAGGAGCTGGGGTCTCCTGTCTGGAGTCTTCCTCCCTTGCCTGCGCTCGTTGATGCGGCTGCGTGGGGACCTAGGACCAGCAATCATCTTGGGCAGGATTTGGGGGAGGGGGTTTAGTGGATCCAGGCTCGAGGACCCACTTGTGGGGTAGGATGCGCGTAGACATCACCCTGCAGCTCTCTCTCCGCCCGCACCCCATTTCCAGGGTCTGCAGTACTCTTTGTCCCATTTAGTCACGCGCTGGACTGAAATTTCTCGGTGAGCCCATTGATGGGGGAAGGTCCCCTGAAGTGTGAGCCTCAACCCGTGGGCTCTCCTTGTCCTTTCCTTTCCTCCAGGTCTTGTCTGCCGCTTTGCAAAAGTGCTTGCTGAAAGTGCATTTTTGCTGTTCAGGTGTTGGGGTGCTTTCCTTTCGCGATGTCACAGTGGTTCACCGCTCAAAATGTAATTACCCACCGACTGCCCCACTTCCCCCGAACGTTGGGCTTTGGCCTAGGACAGATTTTACTGGGGAAGGGAATTTGGTGGGAAGACACTACCCAAGGAGGTTCATGTGATGGCTTGGAGTGCAATGAAGAAATAAGATATGTGAGCTCTCTTCTCTCAAATTATAGCTGGGAAGTGCAGTATTAAAAGGATTTGAAAGAACCAGCCAGAATGGTGGTTGGGATCTCCGAAGGGGGAGCTCCCTCTCCCCGTACACAATGGAGGGAAACTAGTGCCTTCCCAACTTCGTGTTGTCCAGGGATTGGAAGGCCTCTGAAAGTCCGGGCGTTAATTAATAGCTGTTCTGCCCAGAGGAAGGGCCTCTCCCAATCTTGCATTGCCACAGCTGGGCTTCTGAAGGTCTGGTGATAGTCTGTTTTATTAGATCTGTGATTCTTCACGCACTCTAGCACACACACACATTCACTCACTCTGTTGCTAATTGCATCCTCCAGCTGTCGTAGGGCCAACCAGTGATTGCCATAATTATTACAAGACCAGTCCTCCCTCCTCTCACACAAGCCTGAATCCTTGTTTGATCCAAAATGCTCACGGTGACTCTCCCTAGTTTTATTTCCTTAGAAACTATGAAGCTAGGGACATTGGAAGAATCCAACCAGTGCTGGCTATTATTATTGTTTTTTATTTTTATTTTTTTAAATTATAGTTGCTATAGCAGGATTGACCAAGGCTTTGCTTAAAAAAATAAACCAACAAAGCCCTCCAATGGGCCCTTCTGCATGCAGATTTCTTGAACACAGTTGGTGTGTGTGTGCCTGGCAAAGTTCAGTTTTAAAGCTGACACAATAGGGGGCCTGTGTGGCTTAGGTCTGGGAGGAGGGGTTGTGGTCCAGCAATGTGTGCCTGCTTGGACTGCTGTGTAGTTGGACTGCTTGGAGAGAATGTTCTCTGTGTTGGCCTCTATGCATCATCCTTAATGGCCCTCTAAAGTGCTCCTGGCTCCCAGAGTGTGTGTAGGAGAATGGCTTACTCGTATTCTCTGCTGGCGTCTATTTCTCCTCCATACCTTGACTTCCAGAGTTGCATGTTTTGACAAAAATGTAGCATCTGGATACCCCAAGCCTCCAGGTTTTGAGGCCTCTCAGCTGGTTGGGCAGGGGTGCGTTGCATGGTCATCCCTGGTGGCACTGAAGGCCAAGGGCTGTTGCAGTGCGAGCAGGATTAATGTCCTGCTCTATGAAATGGATTCAAGGGATCCTTCTGCTTCTTGAAAGGACAGGCTATCAGTTGCTGTTTCAGATGGGAATTTCAACCTTGGAGCTGGTTCCTCAGAACTGTTACCAGCTAGTTTGGGTGAATCACTTCATCCCTGGAGCCTCAGCTTCCCCATCTGCTTAGTAAGAGATTGGAACAGCTCCCCGAGGACTGTCTCTAAAAGCTCTGAATTCTGTGGTTTAGTGATGGAGATTCAGTTCAGTTGAGTTAGATGTTTGTGTATGTTCCTCTATGTAGATATTCCTGTTTAAAAACAGTTTTAAGACCCAGAAGTACTGCACTGATAATATAAGGTGCATTTATTACTATGGGCATCTTTGACCGTAGGAGTGCTGTAATGAACAGAAAGTCTCACAGACCGATTAAACATTGGTCTTGGTTCTGTCTAGATGATCTTGGGTAAGTCCAACCACTTCAGCTATCAAACTTCCCACCTGTAAAATATGAGTGGGTTGCTTACACTCGAGTCAGCATCTGCCCTGCTACCAAGAACTTGCCTATAAACTATCTGTGGTGGGGACTCAGTGACATTCCGGTACAGCGCACCTTTAGAAGAAGGAGCAAATACAGCTGGCTCTGATTTCCTATGCTTGACAAGTCACAGAAGGCTGGGTCAGGGCAGTCCACCCCAGCAGCATGTAGAAAGGCAGCTTGGGACAGGTTGACTGTCTCCTTGGTTTCAGAGACTGTGCTTGCAATCTTGAATTTCTGACTTTTAGTTAATTAATTTTTTTTTTTTTAATTTTTGAGACAGGTCCCCTTATGTAGCCCTGGCTGCCCTGGAACTCAGTGTATGTACCGGGCTGGTCTTAAACTCATGGGTGATTTTCCTGTCTCTCCGCCTCCCAAGTTTTAGGATTACAGGTGTCTGGCTGGAGGGCTTAGCTTATATAACTATATCAACTTCTGGCAGAATCTCAGGAGGCCCAGCCACTTTGGCCCTTCTTAGCTCTTGGAGAGGGCATCAGCCTGTGATGGGGCCAGGGGCAGGCTGTTTGTGAAGATCCTAGATTGTGATGGTGTATGGCCTGCTGGTGACTTTGATCTGTGTAGTAGTAGCTTGGGTTGAAAAGAGAGGTAAAGACTGGAGAGATGACTCAGTGGTTAAGAGCACTGGCTGCTCTTGCAGAAGACCTGGGTTTGATTCCCAGCACCCACATGGAGGCTAACAATTGCCCATATCTCCAGGTCCAGGGGATCCTACCCCCTCTTCTGACCTCTACAGGCATTACATGACATGGGTGTAGGCAATAATGCACTCATACACATAAAATTAGAACAATAGATAAAGGAAAAAAAAAAAAAAAGAAAAATCTCAGTGGTAGAGGACATTGCCAGTATGCTTAAGGCCTTGGGTTCAACTCTCCAGTACTACATTTTAAAAAAGGAGAAAGGAGCCATGGTTTAATGTTCACTTCCCACCTGCTGGGCAGTGTGCGGTCCTCTTCTCAGTCTCTTAGGGTTTCCTGGAGCTCCACTAACTTCATCACACACATTTTCCTTATCTAAATTGAAAGGCCAGGAACATAGCCGGAAGCCAGTGTCTGTGGACTGAAGATGCAGGGCTGTGTCATTGGGTAGAACTTGGTACCTTGTCTTCCTCAGGCCCTCTAGGCAAGTGGGAGTGTTGTCACTGTCCAGCTGTGCTTATGGAGAGAACATCTGTGTCTGGCACTGGGGAGACAGAGTGAGCAAAAGCCGGAGCTCTTGTTGCTGCCTGCCTCACTCACTTTTTGGGCACTTTCTAAGACATCCTTTCCTGCTGCTGCGCTAGCACCTTCCAGAAATAGGCTCCATCTCTACTCCTTACCTTGTGTGGGGAGCAGGGTCCCCCGAAGGGCTTTGTTCTTGAGGCCCTGCTAGAGAAAAATGGTAGCTGTTGTGGGGACAGTCTCTGCACTTGGCCACTTCCCTGGGCAGGTGCCCTGGAGCAAGAGGTGCCCTGAAGAGAGAGGCCTTGCTGTGCCTGGGAAGGTGAGAGACCTGACCCTTTCTCAGTGGGCTGAGCAGAGGTCAGAGCCTGCTGTGTGAGTATCTGGCACCCACTCAGCTCTGGAAGCATCTGGAGGATGTGTTCATTGGTCAAGCCTTCTTCCATCATTAATGATGGGCTCACAGCAGCCCTAGCTGGTGGCTGCCTTGACAGGGGAAAGTGGGGTACTCTCCTGGTCTTTGGGTGCAAGGGGCACTTTCAGTCTGAAGGGGTCACCAGGCTGGTGGACAATAGGCCCTCCATTATCAGGGCTGGCAGAGTGCGTCAGAATAGGCCCTCCATTAGGACTCTCATAGAGTCATTGGTCAATCTGACTTGCTGGTTCCATGGGAAATAGTCCTGAGTGTTGGTGACTCTATCAAATCAGATGACCTGATTTTCTTTTCCAGAATTAGGTGCTGTCTAGAGCGATATTTCTCTGCTTTAGGTTTTTTTGTTTGTTTTTTTCTTTTTCTTTTCACTGTAAAGCCCTTGCTGGCCTAGAACTCACAGAGTTCCACCTGTCTCTGCCTTCCAGTTGCTGGGATTAAAGACATGCATCACTGAACCTGGCTTTTCTGTCTCAGTTTTAACCCTTTGCCTGAGAGTCTCCAGTTGTCACTGAAGCAACACAGAACTGAGGCCCTGTCTCTCTTAGTTTCCACTTTCACCTTGGCTACTTTTACCCTGGACAGATTCACTTCCCAAGAGTGTCTCACAGGAGGCCTGAGAAGGACGTGCTGGTTTGCAAAGGCTGTGAGCCAGGGAGGGCGGGGCTGCTAGAGGGAGGCCTTATCACATCTGCACCTGGGACCTGGAGGTTGGGCTTGCTGTCTGGGGAGGGGATGGAACACCTACCCGCAGGGTTGTTCCTTCTCCCACCAGACACCTGGCTTGGCTCTTAATCCTGGGAAGCAGCATTCCATACCAGATGTTTCCCTGCTTGCCTGCTGGCTGTGGTCCAGAGAGGGACCATGCGTAAAGGTGCTGGCCTACGGTGACAGTATCTGCAGTGATGTAGGGAGGTAGCAAAGTTCCTAAGGTAAAACAACAAAAAAATTTTTTTGAGATACGGTCTCCCTGTAGCCACAGCTGGTCTGGAACTCACCATGTAGACCAGGCTGGCCTTGATCTTACAGAGGTCCACCTGCCTCTGCCTCTCGAGTGCTGGAATTAAAGGTGTGTGCTACCATGCCTGGCTAGAATTTTTAAATTACATTTATTTGTTTGTTTATTTATTTGTGTGTGTGTGTGTGTATACCATGGCATGCATATTGTCTGTGCGTATGTATACCATGGCATGTATAGTGTGTGTATGTGAATGTATACCATGGCATACATGGGGTGTATGTGTGTGTGTGCATACCATGGCATGAATGGGGTGTGTGTGTATATCATGACATGCATGGTGTGTGTATGTGCCGGAGCCCGCCGGCAGAAATCAGACCATACCCAAAGCAGGGAGTGAGGATGAGAAAATGTAGAGAGAGAGAAAGAGAAAGAGAGAGAGAGAGAGAGAGAGAGAGAGAAAGAAAATAGGACAGACTCAGGAGGACTGTCAGTGATACTGAAGCAGCTTGCCTTTATTAAGTCTCCCCATATTTATATTGTAAAGTAAGCAAAACAATACTAACACAGGCAAAATAACTCAAGATATGATTGGCTTCCTTCAAAGATCTTCATGTGACCTCAGTCTTAGGTGAAAAATAAACTTCTCCTCAGGTGTAAATCATTTTGCCTAATGAAAACTCCCACTTCCAACAGCACTTCTGTGCATGAGATTGACTTCCGCCTAACCCAAAACTAGGGCATAGTTCAAGGCAGGCACATGGGCCCCGACATGTATGTGTGTGTGTGTGTGTACTTGTAAAACAGAACATTTGGTCTTTACATTTAGTTCAAAGAGAAGCTGCACAGATCCATCTGGGATTGTAGGAGAGCTCTCTGAGGGTCCACTTGGATGAGGAGCATTCTTGAACATGCTTTGTGTCCTCTGCTAGGATCTTGGCATATGCTGTCTCACTGAATATTTACAGCAACCTGTGAGGCTTCATTCCCAGTTTGAAGATGAGGCAATCAGGACTTAAGAGAGCTGGAGGACCTGAGTTAATAGATAGTTGAACCTAGGTTGACTGACCTTGAACTTGTGGCGCTTTCTGCTTTAGCATCCTCGTTGCTGAGGTAACAGACATGTGCCATCACACTCTGGTCTTGAGAATTCTGCAGCTGCCTCTAGAAACCATGGTGGTGCTGGGGGTCGAGGTGAGGTGAGGGGGTGGGAGGTTGTGGTGGTGGTGATGGTAAAGTTGTGATTACTGACACTAAGGAAAATGGCCAGTAAGAAAAAGGACTGGCCCAGGTGTATAGGATACCTCAGTTCTGGCCAGTTGTATAGGATAGCTCAATTCTAGCCAGTTGGACTGTTGAGTGGTCACCCCATGTGGTCTGTGAGTTCGAGTGTTGGGTGACTTCCCTCAGGTTCAGCTCGCACATCCCACACACAGGACTATGTCAGCAGTCGGGCAGGCAACCAGTTCTGTGCTGGTTTCATTCTGAGAAATGAGAAGCCGCCTAGAGATCACTTACTCATAATTTTTTTAATGGCTACCTGCCTATTCTTTCTGAGCAATTCTTGAGATAAGGAGTCTGTTCTTTAACTTGCTACTTTTAACTGAAATGTTAAAAATGCATATTAAATGTTCCCTCTGCAAAAGGAAAACATGAAGCTGAATGATGACAAAGTCACCTATGATACTACTTATCAGAGTTAAGCCTTGGGACCATGTTGCTGAATCCTCCAAGTTTTTTACTGTGTATTTGCATGGAAAGGTACATACCTTTGTTTGTGGAGTATGCCACGTGCACCTTGTAAATGTCTTTTGTCTATCACAACACTATCAGCAGCTGCATTGTGTGCTCATACCAGGCATTTCTTTAACTAGGTCCTAATTCCCAATGTTGACTTATTTGGACTTTTGTTCTTTGTCATGCTGAGGTGAGTGTCTTCCTACAAGTTGAATTTTGCCAGGTCAAATGTATAAAATACATTTGGTATCTGTCCATTAAAATTTTTAGTAAATGAAAGAGATTTTTAAAATCACTTTTATTTATGTGTATGTGCCTCTGTGGAGATTGGAGGACAACTGTGGGAGTTGGTTCTTTCCTTCTGCCATGTGGGTTCTGGGAATTGAACTCAGGGTGTCTAGCTTGGTGGCAAGCATCTTTACCCGAGCTGAGTACCTGTTAGGGAAAATTAACTGATTGGTTAATAGAAGAGCACTGAGACGAGAGTCATATACCCTTGGGTGGGACATGATAGCACCTTGAACCTGGTCTGCTGATGGGGAGTGTGTAGACCAGTTGCTTTCTGTGCTTCTGTGTCTGAGAGACTCTGAGGGTTGGGTGGGTTCTTGGAGCATTGTCTAAAGTGTCTTGTGTGAGCCTGACTGAGCCTGAATGAACTATCTTTTCTTTTTGCACCACCACATCCAGGCGGAATGAGCTATCTTGAATCAATCTTTGGCCTTGACTATTCTTTCAAGGCTCTCCCTTCCACTGAGAGCTGCTCTGAAAACCTTTCGTCCTATAGAGCCTGGGGTTTGTCTGAAAACTGGCTCAGATGTTGCCTTTATCTGATTAATTGTTGGTTTCACTGTCAAGGTAATGCTCCGAGACTGACCTGGTGGCTCTCACCTGTAATGTCAGCATTCACAGAGGCCAGACCATCGAAAGTTCAAGGCTAGTCTGGACTCTGGGCTGCATGGTGGATTCCAGGCCAGCCTATAGTCTAGATCATGAGGCCCTGTTTCAGCCTCTTCCTTGTGGTCTGCCCACTTTTCTGAGGTACACCGAAAAGCTTAACTTTACTTTTTCTGGATACTGGCCAAAAGCCTGAGCATGCTTTCCTGGACACCCTGGACTTTTCTCACTCCCTCTCTGAAACCTCCGCTCTGAATGTGGATGTTTAACAAACTCCTCTGTTCTCTTGAAGGCACGGCTTTCTCTTTTTCTTCCCTGTCTCCCTCCTCCCAGCAGATGCCAAGATTTACAACTTATTGTTTTTCTCTCAAATTCTGACAGAATTGTCCCTAGCTTAAAAAGGAAGACATTCTTTCTAGCTGCTTCCAGAAGATAAAACTTTTCCATCCATCCATCCATGACCTTTTTGGCTTCTCCCATTTCTAGAACCCAGGTGGAGATGTAGGCTCCAATCAGGGGCCAGCTGTTGAGACAGAAAAGCAATGTTTTGTCATTTATTCCCATGCAATGAAAAAAAGTCTCAATCCAGACTGCCACCGCTGCCACGTTTCGAACCATGTATTCATGCACGTCTGTCTGCATTTTCTCCTTCGTGGTATTGGTGGGCAGCCGTCTTCTAACTGGGCAGATTGCCTGGTTGGAGCTGCCCTGCTTGCATGCTGTTTTTCTCCACTTTTCATTTTCTGCCCTCAGAATAATGGTAAGGGTGAGCTAACATTTGTGTTCAGAATTTTGGGAAAAAATGGAGAATGAAATATACAGTATGGGACCCAGCCAGCACTCCTCAGGAAAAATGCCTTTCCATACAGCAGTGACTACAGACTCCAGTTGGGGGCATATTGATGGGGAGGTTTTGCATTTCCCCAGATGTAAGGTAAGCTGCTTATGGGAGAGGGGAACTCTGAGTCCCAAATTTAGTCAATTTATTTGAGTTTATTTTATTTTATTAATTTTTAAGAAGACAGTCTCTAAATATTTAGCCCTTAGAATTTATTAGGTAGATCAGACTGACCTCTTATTTACAGTAATCCTCCCGCCTCTGTCTTCCCAGTGTTGAGATTACAGGTGTGTACCCCATAACCAGTGCACACAGAGTTGTACTGGAAAGAAAAATAGAAAGTTTTCTTTTTGAGACAGAGTCTCCCTGTAGCCCCAGATGGTCTGGAATTCACTACATAGACCAGGCTGGCCTTGAACTCACAGAGATCTGCCTGCCTCTGCCTTCCGAGTACCGGGATTAAGGGCATGCACCACCCCACTGGGCTGAAAAAAAAAAAAGACCTTTTTCAAAGGTGGTCTGAGCCTTCTCTCCCTGAACAGGGTCTTGCAGACTCCTCCCAACTAAGCCTGGGGTTCTTGAAAGGCTTAATTTAGCTTTTCCCGTATGTCAAGATGCTCCTTTGAAAGAGGGCTTCGAGTAGTTGGGATTGTATTACATCAGCCTTCCAGAAACCTCTGAAGTTTAGGATTTGTTTTAATGGCCCTGAGAAGTTCTGCAGCAAGGTTTCCCAAAGGATTCACCCAGAGCCCCTAGAACATAGTTGAGGAAATACTTCAGCCTTGAGTAGAGATGGAGACAAATGCTGTAGGCCCAGGTTGAACCACTGTTCTGGGTGTTTTATAAACCAAGGGTCCCATTTGGATTTGAAGGCAGAAATAGGTGGGTCAAAAAAAAGCCTAACCCCAGTAGACTCTTAATGAGTAGAAGAATTGGCTTTGTGTTGAAGGAGGTGCTTTTACTTGGTGGCAGGGGTCTCTGAGGTACTTATTCCTTCCTGTAAGAGCAGCAACCAGTACCTAGAGAGGTCTGCATGCTGGAGCATCCTGCCTCCTCCTGTCCTAGGCCCCCTCCTTAGGGTCCCTGGTAGGACAGAAAACAAAGCGAAGAGAAATACAGATGGCTGTGGGTGTGTTTGAGCCTGGGGCTGGAGGAGAGGGGAAGGGCTGGGCTGCAGACAAGGAATGCTTTTTAAAACAAAAAAGGAAATGCTGGCTCTGAAGGAGAGGAAAGGAAGCCGCTTCCTGTTGCTGGTGGTGGCTTTTTGCAAGGGAGGAGGAGCTCTTTCTGTCCCCTAGGCCCTAAGAAGCTGACTGGAACAGCTCTGGGGTGCTCAAACCACGGCTCCTCTCTTTGCTGCCTGAGGTTTCAGAATTACAGTGCTGAGAACCTCCACAGATCACGGAGTCAAATGGATGTGTGGTTTCCAAAATGCCCCTCAGAACCTGTTACAAAATGGAGTGTCATCGGAGCTGATGTTTTACTGCCTGTCTTCCCTCTCCTGGCCTTGCTTGGGTACCAAGTCTGTGTGGCAGGTCCCCTCATCATCCTCATTTACAGATGAAGAAACTGAGGTGCAGAGTGACTTGACTGGAGCCACACAGCTAAGGAGATACAGAACTGCCTCTTGAATCTGGACAGCCTTCTTATTTTTTTTTTCTGAGATAGGGTCTCATATAGCCCAGGCTAACTTCAAATTTACAGTGTAGCTGAGGATGATTTTGAACCCTTGATCCTCCTGCCTACACCTCCCAAGTGCTAGGATTACAGGCCTGTGCTAGGAGGAGGCTTTGCTTTTTAATTAAAAAAAAAGATTTATTTAATTTTATGTGTGTGAGTGCTTTGCATACATGTTACTGTACCACATATATGAAGTCTCAGCAGAGGCCAGAAGAGGGCATAGGATACCCTGGAACTTTAGTTACAGATGGTTGTTAGCTACCATGTGGGTGCTGGGAACCAAACCTGGGTCCTCTGCAAGAACAGCCAGTGCTCTTAATCACTAAGCCATCTCTCCAGCCCCACGGCCTAGAGTTTATTTTTAAGAAATTTATTCGTGTGTGTATTTGGTGTGTGCATCTGTATACTTGTATCAGTTCTTTCTGCCTTTACATGGTTTTCTGGGATCCATAGACCATCAGACATACACTGCAAGTGCTTTATGTGCTGAGCCATCTTGTTGGACCCAGCAGAGCTTTGCCTACATCCCTAGGCTAGGAGGGCTCTAGCCTGTGACCTCCAGGCTTATTTTACTCAACTCCTGCTCTCTCTAGCCTGGTCTTCTCAGCATTAGGCTAACTTCTGTGTTCTACCTGCTGCCCACCCCCGCTACCTCTGCCTAATACCCAGACCCATAGTCACACTGAGTGTGACATGCCTGCAGTCTGTCTGTTCTTCTCCACGCTCTGGCATCTTCTCTTCTCCTTTCCCCATGTCATGGATGAATGAGTGTGTGGCAGTACACGCCTATTGATTGCCTGTGTGGGTCGCCTGGGATGGCGTGACTTGAAGCAGCAAGTGGACGCTGTTCCCCATCCATCTCTGGGGTTCCAGCCTCCCCAGGATCCAGTACTCAAGGAGCTTCTTGCCCTTTGCAGTTCTGTGTCATGGCTTCACCGTTCCTTCCAGAATGCTTGTCTTTGGGTCATTTCTGCTGTATTCTCCCTCTGGGTTTCAGCTGCTGTGTCACTTTTGCTGGCTGGTTAAGATCTTCAGGCATGGTCTCTCCAGCACAGTCATGATGATTTATGGGAAGCAGCCTGTTGGAGAGGCACGCAGTGAGGATGCAGGGTGTGCATGGGCTGTGGGGCCAGCGGGACACTTCACTTCCTGACTCTCCCTTGCTAACTCTGACCTTAGGCAAGTTCCTCTGCTCTCTGTGTGGTGTTGTTCTCTGTAGATAAGGGGAAGACACATACTATTTTGGACACTTGGTGAGAACCTCACCAAGATATAGAAGGTGTGCTGAGCAGAATCTGGTCATTAAGAAGAAATTCAACCTATGTATACATCTTCTTGCTTAGCATTAATTAATCAGTCGTCTGGGGATTGAACCTAGGGCCTCACGCAAGCACTCTACCACTAAGTTACATTAGGGATTCGGTGGTTTTTAAACCTTGAGAGAGTGTCTCATTGCCCAGACTGACCTTCAACTTACTCTGTAGCCCAAGCAGGCACTGAATTTGTAATCCTCCTGCCTCAGCCTCTAGAATAACTAAGATTACAGGCCTGAACCACCAGGCCCAGCTGCTGTTTAGTATTATTTTAAAACGCTCCGTTCTCTTCTGTTCTGTCATTTTAATTGCTGCATGATACTGTGTGTGGTAAATGAGCTGTGGCTCGCCAGAGCGTTTCCCTTGTTATTGGACATTTTGGTTGTTTCCAGAATTCTATTATAAATAGTGTGACTGGAATCATCTTTATACAGACACATTTGTTCCTGTTCTGAATTGATTGGCTTAGGACAATTTGGGATCAATTAGTCTACGACTCCGCCCCCTCCCCTCCCATGAATATGTGCCACCTTTCTAGTTTCTTACTTTGTTTTCTAATCTGTTTATTGGTATTTGTGCCTTTCTTCCTATGCCCTTCTCTATTTAAGAAAAAAAAAATTTTGTCTTTTTAGATTTCCTCTCCGTCTTGAATTTGGTTTTGATTTTTCTCCAGTCCATTCAGTGACTGTTTATTGAGCACCTTCTGTGTGTAGAACATTGCCCTAGACACTGGTAGGGCAGGAGGAGTCAGAGGGCTCCAGGTCTAGGCAGAAGGGCTGTCCTGTGGAACAGTCTTAAGTCAGGAGTGGGTGGTGGAGCCACAGTGGCTGTGGGGAGGGTTTTCTCCTCCTCACCCCCTCTTCCTAGCCATTTTCTGGGCACTGCTCTGTGGCATGGCATAACCCTGCCTAAGAGGTGTATTGAGTGCCAGCAAGACGGCCAGGCAGGGGAGTGTGTGGCTGAGTAAACCCACAGAAGTGTTGGTGAGGTATGAGTGAGGTTGAGGCTCCCCAAGCTGCCCAGCTGACTCATCTCTACACTGAGATGTACACGGTCTTGGGTAATGCACTGTGTGCCCCCAGCCTAAGCTGAAGGAACAGGAATACAGTTCTCTCACAGAAGCCCTGGCTGTCCCAGTCCTGCTTGGGGAGCCCTGGACCTCTGCCAAGGGAGGGGCTGGGAACTGAGGTAGCCAGCTCTTATGTAGGCTGCTGAGGCCAGGTGTGATTATTGGCACCCACTTATGGGAAACATGCCTGAGAAGTAGAGTGGGAAACCCCCTTCTTCCTGGGCTGCCCCATCTTGACTATGGCCTAGGCTCTAACTTCTGCCAGGAAAAGAGTCCTGGGACATTCATTCATATTCATATCCCCCTCCTTCCACCCCCAGGAATAAATTCAGGGTTTTGTGCATGGTAGGTGAGTATTCTGCCATTGAGCTTTATCTCCAACCCCTGTTTTTCTGGGATGGGATCTTGCAGTGTAGATAGTGTAGATCAGGCTGGCCTGTGCTCTTAATCCTGCTGCCCCGCCTCCGAGTGTTAGGAGTACAGGTGGGCGCCACCCCACTACCTCGACATTTTGCTGTTTCTCATGGTGCTCTTTCCATAAGCTGGGCAAAAAGTTATATTAGGTTTGAGTGGATGCTTCAAAATATCTTTTGTTTATTTTATTGTATTTTAGTTTTTGAGATAGAGCCTCTTGTATTCCTCCTTGGCCTTACGCTTGTTATATGGTTGAGGACGACCTGGAGCTTTCAGTTCTCTGCCTCCACTTCTAGAATGCTGAGATTGCAGGTGTACACCATGCCCAGTGTACGTGGTGCTGGGGATGGAATGAGGGCTTCATGCATGCTAGATAAGTACTCTGCTAGCTGAGCTACATTCCCTAGCCCCTCAAAATGTTTTTGGACAGCCTAGAATGCATTCACCTGCAGAGCTGTGGGTCACATGGCAGTTCCAGGATACCAGCTTGTGGGAGATGGCTGCCTGTCATTCTGGTTGTAAGAGGCTGAATATCTCGGAAGCTGCAGCATGCTCTAATGCTATTGAATTGGGGCAGTTGGGTTGGGGCCAGCACTGGTCAATGTTAAACAGCTCCCTGGGTACTTGCTAAGTGGGAAGGGAGGGCTGGATCCTGGGCGTAGGATAGTTGGGGCTCCTTGTCCCTTCATCCCACAGGGCTAACCTGAGATGGACCTGACTGATTTTTAACACAGCAAACTTTTTTCTAAGAGTTCTCTCAGTTAATTTTGGAGTCATGATAACTTTATGAGCCCACCTTATGGATAAGGAAACCAGGCTCAAAGTCACCTAGTAACTGGTAGGACTGGGGTTCAAGTCTAGAATTGCCTGAATTTATATCAGTAGGTGTTTCGTGACAATCTCCCTGACGTTGGGTCATGTCTGGAGCAGGAAAAGGTGAGAAAAATCTTTGAGGGCTGGTGAGATGACTTAGTGGGGAAAGGTTTTTGCTTCCAAGTCTGATGACCTGAGTTTGAGCTCCTACACTAACATGGTAAAAGGAAAGAACCAGCTTCCACAAAGTTGTCCTCTGACTTCTGTGTGAGCGCCATGGCACACACACGCCTGCGCTCCAACACACCAAACTAAAAAGAAAAAAAAGAGATTCTGGTAGTGCTCAGCATTTTGAATGAAATAATGCTGGGTAGAAAGAGTTTGAAAATCTTTCATTTTTCTTGCCATTTTTGAGGGCAGCCTGCAGACTTGTCAGCAGGATGAAAAGCAGTGCTGGAACCTGGATTAACAGCAAGAGAGGCAGGGCCAGAGGTGGCTGACCCGTTGTGGAGAGGAAGCTGGGGTTGATCTGGCTTGGCTGGGGCTGGGCAGGCAGTCCCAGGCTGTTCCTGGATTCCACAGAGCCAAGTGCCTCCCAGACACTTCTGTTTGAAGAAAAAGGCAGTGTGGTCAGTGGTACCTGGCACAGTAGTATTTTAAATTGGTGGCCAGTCTTAGAAAAATAAAGTGACAAGTCCCTGGGGAGATTCCCCTTGGTGACCCTGACTCACCCTGGCCAAGGGGACGGAACAGAACAAGGAAGACTCCATCAGCGAATGGAAACTTGTCTCTGAGGGAACAGGAAACCTCTGTGTGGTTGGTTGCTGGTTTATGAGAGGTGAGCTTCTGTGACCAGACACCGGGCCACTTTTGCAATGCTATCTTTGACAACTTTTGCGTTTTGGGAGGGGGGAGGGGGGAGGAATAAGTTTGTGCAGTGAGCCATGCTTGCTGTAACTTGCCATGTGACTAATGGAAACTTGTGCATTTGCACCTGGCCCTCCCACCGTTGACCCCTGACCCAGAGTGGCTTCTAACTCTTAAAAGACGACTTGGTGGCCTCAGAAATCTAGATCTTGTCTTGGGCATTTTGCAGCTTAAACTAAACTTCCTCTCCAGCCCCAGTTTGGCTTAATCGGTTTCCTGGTCTGGCCGGCAGGATTTGTTTTCTAAGCACCTGGTTTGTCAAAGCCCCGGCCCACTTGTTGCAGCAAACTGGCCCCTGGCACTCTGCAGCTGCCAAACCAGGCTGTGCTTGGGCTCTGAAGTCAAGCCTGCTTTTCCCCTGGGGAAAAGAGACAGATAAGGCTCCTGGAGGAAATCGTCTGGCCTTGCTGCCCCTGCCTCCTCTTCTCCGGTCTTCACAGTGGGGAAAGGACTTTACTTTGTTCTGAAAAGCTCTGATGGGCTGTGGGTCACTTCTTTTTTTTGGATGCTAAGCCAGGAGAGTGAGCAGCATCCCATGGTAGATGAGATCACAACTGTTGTTTGATAATTTGGGTTCAAACTCTCTCCCCTCTCTGTGTGTTTAGGGGTAATTTGCTTCATCTGTCTGGGTAATAGTTTCCTTATCTGTAAAATCAAGATTCTAGAATTGTTGTTCGTAGCTAATGGGATGAGCCATGCGAAGCACAATTCCTGTCCCAGAATAAGACACATGTAAAAAGTGTCTTCTTCTCTCCCTCCCTCCTTTTCTCCCTCTCTCCCTCCCTCCCTTCCTCCCTCTCTTCCTTTCTTAGGTAGCCCAGGCTGGCCTCAAACAGGTTATGTAGCCAAGGATGACCTTAAACTTCTTCTGATCCTCCTGCCTCACCTCCTGAGTGCTGAGTATTCAGTGCTGGGATCAAACCCAGGCCTTGGTGCACGCTTGCCCAGCACTCTCCCTGTTGAGCTACAACCCCAGCCTTTTGTTTATTTTCTCAATAGGTATTTAATTAGCGCCCACTTAGTTGTTCTGAGTCTGGTGGGATAACAGTGAAGGTGGAACTTCACTGGTGGAACTCTCATGTCAGTGCTGGGAAGACTCATAGATAATAAGTGAATGTGTCTGCTAAACCCTGACTGCTGAATGCTGGGGCAGTGGGACTGGCTCACTGGACTACTGTGAAGGAGGCTGGAGTAGCTGGCACTGAGCTTGTCAGGCCCCCCTGCACTTCTAGGACTCAGAATCCAGCAGGGGAGGAGGGAAAAGCCATGGAAATAGAAAATAAGAAAAGGCTCGGGGCTTTATGAGGACTCTCCAAGGGGCCCTGCCCTGTCCAGCAGAATCCATTTTGAATCTTGGCCTTTATTTCTTATTTCTTTTAAATTATTTTTACTATCCTTTTTTTTAGACAGGGTCTCACATGATATTGGCAGGCCTCAAATGATATAGCGAAGCATGATCTTGGACTTCTCATCTCCCTGCCTCTACTTCCTGAGATGTGGTGCTGGTGATGGAACCCAGGGTCCCCTGTGTGCCTGGCAAGCACTCCACCAATTGAGCAACATCCCAACCTCTGCCCTTTTTCTTATTAGGCATCAGAGTTTGGAGAATGGGACACAAACTTGCTATGAAAAGCTATGTTCTTGACGTCCACATAGGCTGTTTTCTGATGGTATGGGCAAGTGGCAGGGTCCTGGTCTGAGCAGGCCGTAGGTCTGCAACCTGCTAGGGCATCACATGGGTGAGTCATGCTTACTTGGCCCACGAGTGTTTATTGAGCATCAGTGTGGTAGAGCCCGCCTGTTCGCTTCTGATGTCCCTTTCTTCATCTGTAATGAAATGACAATATATATCCACTGGTCTTCTCTAGTCTCTCAGGGAAGTTTATGCTAAGGCATAACAAAACTGAATTTATGAGGACATATTGATGTATCTTTAATACAGGAAAAAAAACACCAAAAGTAGACAGCAAGACAGCTGCCCAGTTGCAAGGGCATGGGTAGTTAAACGTGCCGTGGCCCAGCCTGCAGTGCCCGGGTTATTATGCACCCAGATGCTAATTATGACGGCTGGGAAAGATCATGCCTGTGTTTATGACATTACATCAAATGAAAATAAACATCCAGAAGGCAAAGTTATGTGCCTGTAGCATTTTTAGTTATGTAAATTGATAAAAAGTAATGTGTATGGAGATGGGAAAACCAGAAAGGATTTCTGAATTAGAGACTATTTTCCTTTTGGAAAAATTGCTTCATTGTCACTCTAATGTCACACATTTGATTATGAAAGTAATGAGTATGTCTACCAGACTTGAGTCACTGAGCTGGTGTTCAGTATGATGACATGGCCCAGACTGGAGATAGGTCCCCCCGTCTGTCCTGAGAGCACACTAACATTGACTGGTACTGCTTCTCTCCTCGGTGCTCACAGAAACAGTACAAATTTGGCCTTTCTAAAACAGAACAGAGACTTGCCCTGTAGTGTCTCCTCTAGGCACTTAGGCCTTTTCTGGGAACAGAGCAGATTTTGAGACAGTCTTTCACTTAGCCCAGGCTGGCTTTGAATATTCTACATAATCAAGGCTGACCTTGAACTTCTGATCCTTCTGCTTCAACTTCTAGGATGACAGATGGGCATAGCATCTGGCCATTCAGGCCTTTGCTGAGCCAGTTCTGGGTTCCCCTGAGGAGCAGAGAAGTGTCCCGAGCTTCCCCCTGTTAGCTATTTTTAGCAGGCAGTCCTGTGGGAATAGAGGTGGCCTGGCACAGAGAGGGCTCCCTCAGTCTTGCTGCTCTGGTGTGAGCAGTGCTGGGTGCTATCAGTGAGCCAGGCTCCAAGGGGTGTCCTGCCCTTCTGAGCACATGGCCCTCCTCATCCGCATCTTGGAAGGAGGACAGTGGCCCAGAGCTCCAGTTCCTAGGTGTGTACGCTATGGCCCTGGAAGCCCGCGGTTGTCTGTCCTCTAATCCTTCTTGCTGTTTGTGGTCTGAGAAAGACCCCAAGTGTGTTTGATGATGGATAAGGGTGTTCGTAACTGTACTGCACACTTAGTGACTGTTCTCTGTTCTGGGCTTTAGGCTCTCTAAGAATACTGTACTTTGTAGTCCTCAGCTGCCCTGGGATCACCTGGAGCACAGTTCTTACCTGTACCTCACATGAGGGAATCGAGGCCCAGAAAGGCGAAGTGGTTTCTGAGGCCAGTGAGTAGTGACATCTGAGATTCAAATGAGGGTCTCAGTGTCTGTGTGACAGCATGCTGGGCCATGGTGGTATGAGTCTGAACTCTGGCCACAGAGGGCAAACTGCAGCATTGTGACCCCTCCCTGCTCCCTGTTCCCAGACCTCTTAGCATCATAGCCATACCAGCCACTTCAGCAATGGCTGCCTGTTCTCCACAGAGGGTGACTTAAACTGTAAGGAAGGGCTTCCTTTCTTTTTAAGGATGAAGATGGACATGTCTTCTTTTTTGAAACAGAGTCTTGCCATGTAGTTGAGACTGGCCTTGAATTTACAATTCCCTGGACTTGGATTATAGGCATGTACTACCATGTCTAGCATATGTTTTGTGTGTGCACATGCAGGTGTCCATGTATATATACATGCACGTGGAGGCCAGAGATTGATGCCAAGTGTCTTCTTCAGTTGTTTTCCAACGAGTCTTTTGAGACAGAGTCTCTCGTTGAACCTGGGTTAGTTAGCTAATGAGCTCCAGGAATTCATCTATGTCTGCTGCCTTTCTTCCTCTGCCCCCATGCTGGGTTTACAAACACATAGCTCCCCACCTGAATTTTATAATGGATGTTAGGAATCTGAATTCAGGTCCTCATGCTTGTATACCAGGTATTTTACTGACTGAATCCCATGTCATAATCATATTATCTAAAAGTTTCTGGGTCTGGCACAGTACTGGGAATTAGACAAGAGTTTAGGAGTGTGGATTGTAATCCTGGTGACTTTCCTAGAAAAATGAGGTGACCTCAACGCAAAACATCATTTAGTGCAGAGCATTAGACTTTGGCCTCTGGAATTGGGCAGTCAAGGTTCCAGCACTCCTTTACCTTGACTGTTATTTTGCTTTTTTGATTGCTACTATCCTCCTCTGCAGAATGGGGAGAATCTTACTAATCTACTGATTAGACTGTTATGAGGATTAGTGGGGGTGAAACAGGCAGAACAGACCTTATATACAGTAAGCACTAGGTAAAGGAGATTCATCATTGTTTATTGTTGGCATCCTGTGTGAGGTTCAGTGGAGTGGAACTCTGAGGATGGTTGGACTCTAAAGCTCCCAGGGAAGATCATTACCTTGCCAGTGACTTCAGAGACCAGACCTCTTGCTCCCCACCTCTTTGCCACCTGGACATGGCACTGTTGGAGCCAGGTAGAAGTTATCACCCTTTAGATTGGATTCATTTAGCCGGACAGCACTCAGGAGGGGGAAGCAGGAAGGTCATGAGTTCTAGGGCAATCTGGGCTCTATAGAGCTTAGCTCAGAAAACCAAGGACTGGAGATACAGCTCAGTGGTAGAGAGCTGGTGTAGCATGCTCAAGGGCCTAGGTTCAATCTCTATCCACAAATACATGTGCACACTGTGGGCATGTTATATGCACTGAATTTGGAAATGGAAAAATCTTGGGTAGATCCAGGCTTGTGTCCCAGCTGTGAGTCACCCTGAACTCCTGGGAAAGTGCTCCTCGTCTTCTGGGAGCCAAATATTTCCTTTTCATAAAAATACTTTTATTTATTATTTTTATTTTTCATGTATGAGTGCTTGCCTGCATGTGTGTAAGTGCACTCATGTTGTACAGTGCACATGGAGGGCATCACGTCCCCTGGAACTGGAGTTACAGATGGATTTTAGCCTCCATGTGGGTGCTGGGAATTGAATCGAGGTTCTCTACAAGAACAGCCAGTGCTTTTAACAACTGAGCTATCTCTCCAGGCCCCTAAACATTTTCTAATTTGAGAAATGAGAGTAACTCTTGCTGGGATCCTAAGAGCAGGGTCAGTGTGGTAAAGCAGTGTGGCATGTCACATCACCATAGTAGATGGATTCCTTTACATTGGAGGGCAAGGGCCACTGTAGCTTGTCACAGTCCCCACAGCCCCTGTCAGCACTTGAGAGCTTGGTGGATGACTCTGGCAGCAGCTCGCGTGCCTTGTTCTCTTCTCCTCTCTCTGTGCTTTGCTCAATCTGAGGCAGGTGGAGGGAGAGAGGAAGGTGAGCCTCCTAGTGTAGATGGCAGGGACAGGCCACTGTGATCCATACTAGTCCCTACCTTCCCTGCTCAAACAGCCCCCTTCCTCTTCAAGCACTGTGGACCCAGATGACAGGTGCTTGGGCTGTGGTTGAGGCTTCTCTTAGAAGCGGGTAGCTCAGGCCTTTGAAGGGATTTTTCCTGCTGAGGCCCTTGTGGGAATGGACTCTGGTCAGAAAGAAGCAGGGTATCAGTGGGATGAACCACAGGTCTAGGAGAAAATCCCACTTGGGAGTCCAGAAGCGTGAAAAGAGGCTCTTTCTCTTGAGAGCACAAGTTGGAGATGACTGATTAACAGGCCTTACTATACAGACATGAGGGGTGACCTGTGCCACTGGGACAAGGCTCAGATAACATTCTGTACTTTGTATGTGTATGTGTATGCCTGGGTCTGGGTGTGTCTAGAAGCAAATAGAAATTTTTGGTGAAATTAGGGGAAAACTGAATGATAAAAAGGTCTTTTAAAGTTATGGTGGCTGGAGAGATGGCTTAGCAGTTAAGAGCACTAGCTGCTCTTGCAGAGGACCCAGCTTGATTCCCAGCACCCACATGGCAACTAACAACCGTATGTAATTCCAGTTCCAACATCCTCTTCTGACCACCACAGGCATTGAACAACATGGGTGCACCTACCTACATGCAGGCAATACACTCATACACATAAAATAAAAATAGTAATCAGTATTAGTGTATGTATGTTATGTGTGTGTGAGTGTGGGTATGTGAGTGCGGGTACGTGTGTGGAAGTCAGAGGGCAGCTGGGAGTCGCTCCTTACCCTCTGTCTTGTTGAGGCAGATTTCTCTTGTTTCTGCCCATGAGCTTCCAGCTGATTCTCTTATTTCCTGTGGAATTATGGACATGTGCTACCACATCCAGCTTTTTACATGGGTTCCAGGATTGAACTCAGGTTGCTGGGCTTGAGTGGAAAGTGCTTTTACCACTGAGCCATCTTGCTGGTCCATAAAGGGGTCTTTGCAGAGGTTTTGTTTTTGTTGTTGTTTAGGTTGGTTCCTCTCACCATGTAGCCTGGGCTAGCCTTGAACTCTTCCTGTGTGTGTTCCCCCAGCCCCATCCTGGGCTTAGATTACACTATGCATAGCTAGGTTTCCTTTAACATATGTCAGGTCATGTCTATCCTCTGTTGAGAACTGTGTGAGTCCCATTCCACTTAGGGTAAAAGTCAAAGTCAAGGTCATAGCATCTGTCTTCCTGCTCGCTTGTTCTGCCCCAGTCATTAGCCTGTCCCACCCGGGAGCCTTTGTCCTGGTAGAAGCATCTTCTTCCCTGGTGCCCACAGGGCAGGTGTACCCCTGCCACCCCCTCACAACTTTGCTGAAAGCTCACCTGGGCGGGATCTTCTCTGAAAGCCCACGTGAGAATGAGCTCGCCCTGTCTGTATCCCATCTGCCTTGTCACCTCCAACTTCTTTTGCCACACACTACCATGTGGCACGGTGTGTGGTTGATTCATTCATTATGCACCTCTCCTGTCCAGGTGAAAACTTCACGAAGGAAGGAGATTTTATCTATTTATTGACTATCCAGATTCCTCAAATCTTCAAATGGTTGAATGAAAGAACAGTTACAAAGAAACTGCCGATGCCTGTGTGGTGCGGCTGTGAGAGCCCAGTGGGATCCAGTGAGTTGTTTTCCAGCTTTGGAAGATCAGAGCTATTGTCAACTGTCAAGCCTCCAGGGTCCCAGACCCATCTCTTAGCTTTTAATTCCACACTGCTGTGTGTGTGCTTTTGTGTTGGTCCTGGTCGTGCTGGGTGTGTCCTAGACTCTGTAAGTAAGTTGCATTATACTGACGCTGTTTACTATGACTTCAGCTATTGTTATTGTTGCTGTCATAGAATATATAATAGAGATCAAATCTCCCATCAGAGTCCTGTAAATTAGTTACTTGGTTTTGTTTAAAATGAAGTAGGTAACTTCTGGTTTGTCTCTCTGCTTCCTGTGCCTGCTTGAAGACATGACTTGAGTGCTCAGCTTTCTGCTCTGGCCGTGCTTCCCCACCATGATGAACTCTTATCACTCTGGAAGTGTAGACAATAAACTCTTCTATTAAAAAAAAAAAGTAAATAAAATGAAGTACCCCCTACCTCTATCACTCAAATTTTATTTTGGGGTTATTAATTCTCATTAATTTGTGTTTCACTTACTGCTTGAATTATCTCTTGGACTGATGACTTAGAAGGCTGTATAGACTTGGGTCTGTCATAAATTAGTTTTTATTACTTGACTTCCTTGAACCTCAGTTTTCCTTGTTGTTGAAACAATTTGAGGGAATTGGATTGATTTCCTCTTCCTGAATGTGTGTGGCTTTTTGATTCTTTTTTTTCTTTGTTTGAGGCAGGTTCTCATGTAGCCCAGGCTGGCCTCAAACTCCTGTGTAGCTGAGGATGGCTTTGAACTTCTGATCTTCGTACCTCCACCTCCCAAGTTCTAGGATTATGAATGTTGGTTTATGGTGGTACTTGGAATCAAACCCAGGGCCTCATGCATGTACCAACTGAGCTACATCCCCATGCCTCTGTGGATCTGTTGGAACCCTGAGCACTGTCATACCACTTGTGTGTATTGTTGGAGCTAGTGCTGAACCTTGGTTTTCATAAGTCATCAAACAGGGTAAATAATTTCTCTCAATGCATTTGAGGATAAATGACATACGTGTAAACTGCCTGGTGAGGTGAAAATAGAGCATTATTGATGGTGCTGGTGGTAAACAAGAGCTTCTGTGGTGTAGGGGTAACAATCATGACCAAAAGCCAAAAGGAAGTAATAAGAAGCTTGGGAACTCTGTAATGTGTAAGATGAAGTTTTCATTTTTAAAGTTCTAGAATTAATTGTGCTAATGCTATTTGGCTATCAAATGTTAGATGGGATTGCCAGGAAATCTAGAGAAAGCCAGAGTTGTGTTGTAGATAGATGCTTAGTGTGTGAGTGAGCATATGGGAAGACACACTGTGCCTAGGCTGGAGTTAGGCCCATCGGTCCCTCCTGGCACTGTAAGGGCAGGGACTCAGGTAGAAGCTAAAATCAAGACTAGCACAGTGGGGCGGGCAAGATGACTCCACGGATAAAGGTGCTCCTAACCAAGCCGGAAGACCTCAGTTCTACCCCTGACCCACATAGTGGAAGGAGAGAGCAGATTCCTGTGGGCTGTCCTCTGATGCACAGCTCCCTCCCCTTCCTCCAGAGGAAGAAAAAAAGATTCACCAGCCCGTGGGAGGCGCTGAGGCAGACTCCCAGGAGCTTTTCCTCCTGCACCTCCCATCTGAGGAACCTATTCTTTAGGTTTGTGGGAAGGAAGGGTTTTCTAAAAAATTTATTAATTTATTTTTAATCTGTTTATGTGTATGAGTGTTTTGCCTGCATGCATGGAGTAAGTACACCTATGTCATGTAATACCCTCAGATGCCAGAAGAGGGCATCGGATCCCCTGGAACTGGAGTTATAGATGGTTATTAGCTGCTGTGTGGGTGCTGGGAACCAAACCTGGGTCCTTAGCAGGGTGAGCCAGTGCTCTTAACTGCTGAGCCATCTCTCTAGTCCCTGGTTTTGTTTTTGAGAGAGGGCTTTGCTCTGTAGCCAAAGTTGGTCTTCAACTTGATCCTTATACATGAGCCTCTTTCCTGCTTAGATTTATAGACACATGCCACCATGTTCAGCCTGAGGCAAGTTCAACAGCCCTGGGAGTGGAGGCACTGGGAGTTTGCATTAAGGTCCAGCTAGGATTTAAAAATTAATTTGACCCAAGGATGCTCAATACAATATGGTTTACACTGATGGAGAATTGCAAGCATCCCAAATATCTATTATCTTATACTGGTGAAGAATTGCAAATAATGTAGGTATCTAATATCTCAACTATATAACCTTGGGATATTATACCAGCAAAACTGAAGCACATATAGACCATGGCTTTTAGAAACACCATGGACTTGCTGTAAAGACTTAGCACTTGAAAAAGTGATCCCAGTGTACCATTAACAGGAAGAAACAGGTCTCCAAAGAGCAAGAGTCCAATTAACTATTAAAAGTGAAATAAGTGAACTCGGCATGGTGGTGCACACCTATAATCCCAGCACAGGATGATGTGGAGTTCAAAGTCACCTTCAGCCATCAGTTTGGGGTTAGCCTGGGATTCATTAAAATCTATTTCAAAAGACAAATAAATAAATGGAAGCAAAGAGAAACTATGCCTGGAGATATTATTGAAGAATGGTTTTCTAGTTACCTTATTTTCTTCTTGGTATTTTCCTTTTATTTGTGTGTGTGTGTGTGTGTGTGTGTGTGTGTGTGTGTGTGTGTTTTGGTACTTGGGATATTGAATTATTGAATCCAGGGACCTTGAACATACTATATTCCTAGCCCATTTTAAATATTTTAAAACTTTGAGACAGTGTCTCACTGAGTTGCCCTGACTGACCTTAATCTCATGTTGTATCCCAGGAAGGCCTTGAACTCTAAACTCTCCTTCTTCAACCTCCCAAGTAGTTGGGATTACAAGCTTTTGCCACCACGCTTGGCTGGTGCTTTTCTTTTCTAAGTTTTTCTTCCATAAACTTTATTTCTCATATAAGGGAAAAATCATGCCATATTTACATAAAAATATTTTGGATGGATTTTCATATAGTTTAAAATGTAACAAATATTTCTTAGGTTTAATTTTGTCCCCACTGTTAAGTTTTAACTATTGTATCACCAGGACCCTAGCTCAGCGGGACTGTCTGCTCATGTGATGTGTCTTGAGTCTACAGATCAAAAAATAGATTGTTTTTTTCAGGTATGTGAAGTAGGAGCTTGAGAATGATGAGGAAGAAAATGGAAAATTTACAGAGCAGCTTGCCGACAGGGTTTTTGACATGAAATTATATGTTCTTAAAAATAATCTAAAACCAGGAAAGAGAACGTTAGATCCTATCAGATCCGTTGTGACACAGATGAGTGTCCTTCCTCTGTGACTTTGAGATCATGGGACCGATGTTTTGTTGTGGCCAAGACACCAATCAGGAAGCCCTTTGCATGTGGAGGCTTACTGCAGAGGCTGGGATATGTTGTCAGACTCCTCAAGATATGTTGTCAAACTCCTTAGAATGTGCTTTCCCCCTTTGGGACACAGCCCCTGCCCCTGTCCTGGGCTTTGTGAATGCAGGCGGCTGGTGGCTTATAGCTAGGTGCCTCCCTGGAATTGCCTTTAGCTGAAACAAATGTCCTCTCCAAGGGAACTCCACCTGATCTGGAAACAAGGATACAAATCCTAGTCCTCTCACCTTCTGAGACAAGTCAAGGGGCCTCCTTGCCCTAAAGGATACCACAGGATTATCTGTGGCCTTTGTTGCAACCCAGTCATGACCAACTGGCTCTGCCTAGGCCTCCTTCCTCAGCCCTGCTCAGTGAGCCTCCTGTGGGCAAACCTCCATCTCAGAGCCTGCTGTTAGGAAAACCTACCTCAGATACAGGTTTGAGGGGACTTGTGAAGGGAAAGTGATAGCCTTTCTGCCAATGTGCATGTATGGAGGCGTGACTGCGTGTATGTGTGTGTGTGTGTGTGTGTGTGTGTGTGTGTGTTGTATATACACATGTGTGCATGCAGGTGCACGTATGTATAGAGGCCAGAGGAGGATGCCGGATATCCTGCTCTGTCACTCTCCACTTTAATCTTTTGGGACAGGGTCTCTCACTAAGCCTGGAGCTTACTGCTTTGGCCAGACTGGCTGATCAGCAAGCCCCAGAAATCCTATCCTCCAGAGTCCTGAGCTTACCTTTAAGCTCATGCCATACTCTGCTTTTTATGTGGGTGCCTGGGTTCTGAACTCAGGTCCTCATGCTTTGTGTAGCAAGCGCTCCTAGTCTCCTCATTAAGACGAGAGAAGATTTTAGTCTGGGGTCTCCTTGCCCTCTCAGCCCATTCGGAGCATGTGGTGTAGATACATGAGGTCTTCAGAATTGAGGGGGTCCCCGCACATCTAGATTCCCACTGCCCGGCCCCATGTCCACCTCCTTCGCCCTTTCACTGTGGCTGTTCTTAGACAGTGGCCCTGTGACTGTTGGGCCCAGCCACAACCCTGCTTTCTAAGAATTTGTAAGTCTCAACCTGAGGGCTTCCTTGTGCCTGGAGCACCCATGTGCGCGTCTGCTGGGGCCGGTACTTTTGTCAGCCTCATGCATTGGGACAGATGGACAGCTGCTTTCTTAACCTTTGGTAGGGGCTGTTCCTGCTGTGCCTGCAGGAGGGAACCACACTTCTCCAGTGTGTCACAGTGCCTGCCTTTCAAGCTTCTGTTTGGACCTCCTGTTGTCGCCCCTAGAATCTTTGTGCACAGCCGTGTTGGGCTGCTCTGTGCTGTTCCATGCCTTGACATGGCTGGAGTTCTTCCTGCCGCACTGGAACATTGCTTTCATCCGTTTCCTTTCTCTTTCCTGTCCTATCTTTCCCCAACAGGGAGGATGTCAGGCTTGGGCCTTGACTACGTCATTTTTCAGACTTAGCTTGTTCTTGTTCCTTTGTGATCCTCTGCCTTGTAAATGCTGGAAACTCTGGGCTGTATTGTGGTCCAGATTTGCTCTTGCTCACCTCTTGGTCAAGACATTTCCATTCTATGCTTCCAGTGGAGGTATTTTCTCTTACAAATTATATTGCTCTGCTACTACGCAGTGTCTGTTACAGTAGTATGCCTACAAAAACAGATCTTCAAAAGGTGGAATAGTAATGGTCTGGTTTCATCGTGCAGCCCTTTGAGGGCTTCTGGACAGGACTTCCCATATCAAGAACTCCCTCTGCATGTGGGGACCTGGGAATTGTCTGCTCACCGTGTTCTTCACGCCAGGTGCAGATGAGGCCAACTTTGTTTCATGGATAGAAGTTGGTCTTATGGGAAGAGACAGTGAGGAGGAGGTTCCTGTGGTTTTGTTCTGTTTCATTCCTGCACTGGGGACCCCGCAGGGTGCCACTCTCTAGGAAGGTTCTGTCCTTCATGCCTTTCAGAGAGGGTGATGATAACACTTAGCAAATATTTACTGAACATCTGGTGTAAGCCAGACACTTGGACACACTGGTTTCACAATGCTGCTTCAAGGAGCCTTCACCCCAAAGACAGCTGACCAGTAGATAAAGGGTACCTACTCTGGGGGATGGGGAGGTCCCTGTGAGTGTGAGAGGGCTGGTCAGAGAGTGGGTGAAGACACCTCTCAGGAACTGGCACTGGCTCTGAACTTTGCTGCTTCCCCGTCAGAAGGCAGGCTCGACATTCTAGGCAGAGGGTAGACATTCACCGGTCTGCACGAGGTTGGTCCCTCATCTGAACTGTCTCTCAGGGACTCTTTGAGCAGGTTGTATGAATAGGTCCCATTAACTGTACTTCTCTTCCTATGGGATGTGGGGACCGGATATTAGTCCTTTTCTGGATGAGGAGACATCCCAGCAAGATTTAGGGAATTTCCCAGAGAGAGCTAGTGGCCTGTCCTGTCCTGCCCACTCCCCCAGCCTGGAGCACTGCCTCTGCCTGCCAGAGAGCCCACTGGCTCCTCGGGCCCTCTGGAGATTGTCAGTAGTAGTGAGATTTCCTGGACTGTTGTCTTTGAGTCCCCTCTTGCAAGCTGTGATCTTGGCATGGTGTAGGAGTATATACAGTCTCTGGGGCCCCATCTGAGCTCAGTAGTCAGGGTGCTGTGTGGACAGATGTTTAGAACTCCTGGGAACTGTCCCCTGCTTCCCATTACCTGCTTGGCTTGCACCCCTAGAGGGCTCCCTTATGGGGCTCAGATGGATAGAGTCTGACAGATGGGAACTCATAGGCTCCGCTGCCCTGTTCAGATACAGTGGGTTTAGAGGAAGTCTAGTACTCTGCAGAAGCAAACTCCTTCAGACAGAGCTGTCTGCGCAGGGTAGAGAGTGGGCCTTGGAGCTGGATAGGCCTGTTTGCCATTTGCTAGTACTGAAACCTTGGGCAAGTTACTTTACCACAGAGCCTTGATTTCTTTGTCTGTAAAATGGGATCATACAAGATGCTCTCTGCTGGGCTGCTGGTAGGAATAAGGAAGCCCTGTGCAAGAGGTCTGTAGCAGCACACCTGGTGTAGATTAAGCCATGAAGTCAATGCGCTCCAAATGCCAGTATTTCTAATTACCATCAGAGCGCCTGCTGCGCCCAGCCCTCGGTGGTTAGCATTTGTTGGAAAGAATATTTGAACTCAGGTTTATTAGCATTTCTTAACTAGGAAGTATTAAGGTTTGGGTTGGGTTTTTTCTGGCCACCCATAAGTGGAGCAGGCATGATGGATTTTTACTGAAGGGAAAACCATCATGTTTTCTTAGTTCCCCTGGCTCTGAGGTTTTATGATCTTCTGCACAGCCCTTCAAGGATTTTCTTCAGTGTCAACATGCTGACGAGAGCGGTATTTAACAAGGATGGTTTGGCTCTGTATCCCTGCCACTGGCTTGAGTCTGAGATCTGAGGCTGTTGAGCTAAAAGACTGGTGCCTGGCTGCTGGCATGAAAGTGTCAGGGTAAGTGCTTTTACCCCGCCCCCAAATGTGGTTATGACTGCAAATCGTTCAGCAGCACCCCCATGCCCACCCCCTGTGAGTTTGCTAGGCTGTGGTCTGCTGGGAGGACCTTTGCTGAGCATACAGGACTGGCCATGCAGGCTGACTTTCCTGAGCGTATTCCTGCCTTCTGTGTGTCCACAGGCCAGAGGCAGCAGCCCAGGGGAGCTCAGCTAGGTGCTCTAACTTTGATTGTGTCTGACTCTTCTCTGGGACTTGTGGACCCCTCCCTAGATTCTGTCTGCTCTGTGACTGTAGCCTGGGAAGGGTTTGGCTACAGGAGTACCAGGCCAGTTCCAGGTGCTCAGGTCCCAGCTGCCTGAGTCTTTGTTAGAGACAGAAGGAAGGAAGCAGAGAACACGGAGTTTATTGGAAGAGACATGGCTTCTCTTCCCAAATCTACCACTACCTTCTCTGCTGCATGCCTTAGTGTTTTTAGGCAGGTTCTCACCATGTCGCCCTGGCTGGCTCACTACATAGACCAGGCTGGCCTTGAACTTGCCGTAATTCTTCTGCTTCCCAAGTGCTTGGATTACAGGCATACACTACCATGTCTGGCACTCTGACTTTTGTTAGAGAACTCAGACCCTCTGGGCTGCGGCTTCTTTAGCTGTAATTGGGGAAACTGACCCTGTGGATACTTTCCTCATCTGTGGTGTTGAAACTTCCTGGGGAATTGCCAGCTACTGTTTTTTTTTTTTTTTTTAAATATATTTATTTAGATTTTTAGCATAGGCCATTGATACTTGGAGTAAAAGGCATTGAGCGGCTAGAAAAGAATGTGGAGTCAAAGAGGAAGCTTCAGATGGACCTTTCCTGCTGCAGCCCCTTGGGGCATTTGCAATTCTTAGCATTTTAATCAATTTTATTACATGTATTTATGTAGTGTGTATGCATGTATGTGCCATGGCACATGTGTGGAGGTCAGATGATGGTTCTCTCCTTCCACCATGTGAGTCCTAGGGATTAAACCCTGGCAACTGGATTTGGCAGCAAGCTCCCTTCCCCACTGAGCCATCTCACTGGCCCTTGTCTTATTCTTTTTAATATCTATGTAACATCTTCACTCTGTGTCTGTGTCATTATAAGTATCACGATTTTCTTCCCCTTGAGACGGGGGCTTGCCATGTAGCCCTGGCTGGCCTGGTATTCAATATGTAGCCCAGGCTAGCCTCAAACTTGAGGCAATCCTCCTACCTTAGCCTTCCCAGTACTAAGTCCAAAGACGTGTGCTGCCTCCATTCTTAGCTTTTGTATTTTTTAAACTAGTCTCCTCCTGATGGATGTTTAGGGTGTTTCCAGTCTCCGATTGTTACCAACAATGCTGCAATAATTTTTCTAGCTTCCAGGAACTGACATTAATTTAAAAGTGCTGTAAGAAGCCCAATTGCGTCAGCCTCTGATCTGTCAGGCAGCTCCTGTGCATGGAAACACTCAAGACCTGGGAGTCGTCTTGGCTGTGGCCTCCTGACATGCAGAGGTCCCCTGTTGCTCTCTATACACCTTATAGGTATTGGTGTATTTTGGTATTCTGCCACATACTTTCCTCAGGGCCCTGGGATTGGTGCTGTGGGAGAGCATGAGATCCTCTGCCAGACCCCCATTGGGTATCTGCCACCGGGGCTCACATGTAGGAAGGGTGTGGAGATGTGTGCATATGGGAACTCAGCTGCAGTCTGTGCTCCAAGAAGAAAAGTCCCCATTCTTTGTGTTGTGCAATGTCCCTGCAAGGGTCTGGGCCTGCCCTTCTGCTTTTCCTGGCTTTTCTGCAGAGGGCCATGGCGGGAGGGCTGCTGAAGAGCTGCAAGCCCCGGCACCTGTGAAGCAAGCTGCCTCAGCCTCCCTGTGCCGCTCAGCTGCCACATCCTTCTTTCCTCTTCCTCCTTTCCCTTCCTTTTGGTTCTTTTTTCTTTCCTCTCTTCATCTGCTTTTTAGACTAACATTCCTGAGACTGGCTCATTCTGCCGTCCACTTGTGCGAAAGATCGGGGTTTCCCTCCCTACTTCTCACGGTTCTGTGTGTGGAAGATGCTCCTCATGAAGCTACAGCTACTACTGAGTTTAGGTGAGGGGCTGGGGAGTCTGGGCATGGGATGGTAGTTCCCTCTGCCTCTCCTCGATCTTCTGGTAAGCTGATCCTCTGCTGTGCGTCTCTTTCCTCTTGATGTGAGGCTCTGAAGTGGGGTGGAGGCTGTGAAGAGTTAACAGGAATTTAGGTCTGGGGACAAGGGACTGAAGTGATTGAGAAGAGTCCTTAGGGAGAGGAGGAGGTCCCAGCTACCTTCTCAAAATGACAGTGTTCATTCTTTTCACCCATCTGACCAGAAAAGGGTGATCAGGAAGCTTGACATCTGGGATTGTTTAAGAGGCCAAAGATGAAGTTCTGGAAGCTTTTGTGTGTGCATGTGTCTGTCTGTGTGCTCACACCTCTCACTGGAAGGCTGTCAGGTACCAGACATGTGTAGGGATTTGGGCATTAGACGTCAAACTACCTGGATCCATTCAGATTCTACTGTACCAGCAACTGGAGAGATGGCAAAACCTAGTACTCTTTCTCCCTCTGTAAGAGGGGCTGTTGATAATGAGAATGTATTTTTAATGCATTAAGCACATAGTAAGTATTACATAAATGGTAGCAATTATTAAATTTTTTTTTGAGACAGGGTCTTACTGTGTATCCCTGTCTAGCCTGAAACTTGCTATGTAAGCCAGACTGGCCTCGAACTCATAGAGCTCTACTCGCCTCTGCCTCCTGAGTGCCAGGATTAAAGGCATGTGATATCTTTTAAGTGGTTTTGTTAATGTTCTTTGTAATGGACTGTAACAAACTAGCTTACATATGGTGGGAAATAAAGTTTGATTGTGAAATGTAAAAAATATTTTGCCCTCATCATTAAAAATAAAGATGAGGTCCAACAGGATGGGTCAGAGGATTAAGGCCCTCGCTGCCAAGACTTACGACCTGAGTTCAATCCCTGGGACCCTCATGGTAAAAGCAGAGGTCACTCCTGCAAGCTATCTTGTTTTCTGACCTATACATGCACATACACGTGTACACACACAGACACACACACACACACACGTAATAAATTTTTTTTTAATCCACAGATGAAACTGAAAACATAGGTGAAAGCAGTCCTAGAGTTCATCCACCAATCTTCTTTCTCAAGCGAGGTCTCAGGTGGAGAGCCTGTGTGAGAGAGGAAGCAGGTGTCTCTGGTTGTATAGGTGGGTGGGAGCCTAGCAGGTGAGCAAGCAAAGAGCTGGAGTGTCCTGCTGGCTCCCCTTCCTATCCCTGGATTCTAGGGAGCAGTTTGCAGTTCTCATATGCGGTGCTAACTTTTTGGACTGTGACTTCTCAGTAATATACAGTCTTAGGATTCAGCAGTCTAACTCATGGGACTCTGACACCTATAGAAACTGTGTAGTCTGTGTGTTCAAAGCATACGCACAAGGCTGTTCATTGTGTGTAAGGTTAGAGACACCTATGTGTCCAAGTAACAGAAAGACTGGATCAGTTTTGAAAGACTGTACAGTTATAAAATGGTTGAGATCTATTTGAAGAGCTGTGGATTGAACCGCAGGCCCTAGCATGCATCCTGAGCTACATCCCCAGCCTAGTCCTTTTTTTCAGACAAGCTCTCAGGTAGCCCAGGCTGGCCTCCAACTCACTATGTAGTTGAGCATGACCTTGAACATCTGGTTCTTCTGTCTCTACCTTCTGAGTTCTGATGTTACAAGCTTCTACTGCCATGACTGGGTTATGCAGTCCTGATTGAACCCTAAACAAGCACTCTCCCAAACTCAGCTGCACACACCGCCAACCTTTTGTTCATTTTCTAAAGACTGAATCTTACGTAGTTCAGGCTGACCTTGAACTCCTCTTCCTGCTTCCCTTCCCAAGAAAGATTACTGTGAGCCACCAACCCCTCCCCCACCCCCGTTCTGAGGACTGAACCCAGGGCCTCACAAATGTTAGATAAGCTTTCTGCCATTGAGACAAGATCTTGCCAAGTGGTTCATACCTTCCAGACACTCACAGTGATCCGGCATCAGCCTCCCCCAGCACCTGTATTACAGTGTAGGCCACCAAACCTGGTTTCCTTAGCTTTATTTTTAATTAAAAAGATTTATTTTTATTTTTATATTATTATTATTATTATTATTATTATTAGGGACAGGGTCTCAAACCAAACCTGGTTTCCTTAGCTTTATTTTTAGTTAAAAAGTTTTATTTTTATTTTATTATTATTATTTGAGAAAGGGTCTCCCTATAGCCCCAGCTGTCCTGGAACTCTTTATGTAGACCAGGCTGTCCTCAATGCCACAGAGATCTGCCTGCCTCTGCCTTTCTGGTGCTGGGATTAAAGTCCTGTGTGACCATACCCCGCTGTTTTGATACAGGATCTACTCTGTAGCCCAACTGGCCTGGAGCTCCTCCTGCTTCAGCCAGCAGCTGGAACTGTAGGTGTGTGCCTCTGTGCCCAGCCCAGTCCTGTTTTACGAAGCATCTATGTATGCTCCCATGCCTGTGTGGCTCTGTATATATACATAAAGATACTTTAGTCGGTCTTAGGCACTTTACTTTGTGGGAATGGAGTGGAAACTAGTACTTTTGTTTCTCACCCTGCCCATAAAAGTCTGGTGATTTGGGAAATTTTACTTTCTAGTTGGTGTTTCCTCCAACTAAAAAAAGAAAGAGAAATGAAAGATTGTCTGTCACCTTAGTCTCAAGAGGTTTGCCCCTGGCGGCCCAGGTCTTTTCGGGAAGAGTGCAGGGGTGCTGATCCTCTGAACTCAGCCCCACCTGTCAGACCAGGCTCCTGCCCTGCCCGCCTTGCCCCAGGCAGGCAGATCTGTGGGCTGTGTTCCCGCTGCTCTGTGTTCACCATCTGCTGAGGGAGCGGTTGTTAAGCTGTTAGTGTGCCTCCCTCCCATGTCTAATTTAGCAGGGCATTCTCTCAATAGGCCTATGCCGAGGCTGTGGGATCGCCCTTTAATTATTTACTGGGGTCAGCCATCTGATGGGACTCCTCTGGTGCAGACAGATGGTACTGACAGGCAGGGGAGGAGGGAAGAGTCTAGGAGGGTGCGGGCAACAGCTCTGAGTGGGTGGCTTCAAAACAGAAACACGTGAAGCATCGAGGAAGGTAATTTTAAACACAGATCATCTTGAGGCTGTGGTTCAGGGTGAGCTGAACTGTAGGCAGCACATGGCACAGGTCAGGCATCCTTGCTCTCCCAGCATCCCTATTCAGCTCACCTTTGCATTTATCTGCAACTGGCATCTGCTCAGAGTTGCCAGCACCGTGGTCCATTAGGGAAGATCTGGCAGCTTTTGGCAAGGTCACTGTCCAGAGTCACAGACCTGCTACCAGCCTTGCCCTTTAGCCTGCTGTGCCATCTTGGATAAACCACTTCGCTCTCTGTGGGCTGAATTCTTGATACTTCTCAATCAGGAGATTTAGGGTCTCTCACAGTTTAGACCATTCTGAGTAATAGACATGTATACACTGTTGTATAAAGAGAGCCACGAGTTAGTCCCATAATTTGAGACCAGCAGGCACATTTGCTTTGAACCCTGGTGTCAATCTGTATTGAGATTTTGACTTGGTATAATCAGGAGGAGGTGGGACCAGTTTCAAGCCACAGTGTTCGTCTACAAAGAAGGGCTAACTGTACTTGCCTTGCAGGTTGATAAGGACTTGTTAAAATATGTTTAAATTCCTGACACGTGGTAGGTGCTCATTAAGTGGTGCTAGGCGCTCCGGACTTGGCATTCGAAACCCTGCTTTTTTTTGTCTTCGCTGGAGAATATATTCCATGTGGGGAGGGAAATGAGAGTGACCTTGCTTTATTGATGCCACTTGGTAGAAAGCATTGGCATGGAATTTGCCAGCCTTTCTCAAAGCGTCCTTTTGATTCCAGTTCTATGAGCACTTACTATACAGTCAACCCAGTGTGTGGTGTACACGACAACCTGATCTTGAGTCTCATGAAACACTGTGAACTAATAGGCAGAGCTGTCAATCTTGTTTCACAAATGGAGAAGTTGAGGCTTGGTGAAATACTGTTCCAGGGTAACTTGGTCAGTTAGTTGTCAAACTGGAACGAGAGCCACAGCTGTAAACTCTTAATGGTCCTCATTCTCTCCTTCTTATGTGTTTTCCTAGAAAGGGCTTTGGGGGACCAGAAGAAGCTCCAGATCTGAGACCATGGTTGAGAAGCACTGGGTTCAGACAGGAAATCATGCCATTGAATTCTTTCTGAGCGACCCTGATGGTCAGCTCCTTACCATGCTTAGGGCCTATCTGCTCGACAAGGTGGAACCATGGGTCATATGAACCATATGATTCCATTTTTTCTGTCTTGTTTCTTGAAAGTGACCTTGAATTGCCGAAAACCCAAGGAAATGTGTTCTTAATTTGCCCTTTTAATGATGCTGATTTTTTTCCCCTTCCAAGTTGGTTTTAAATAACCGTTCCTTCTGTGTTGTCATGCATTTAAAAAGCAGCATCATAAAACATCCCTACCCTAAACTCTAATTATGGGGTATGGTAAGGAGGGGAGCGTGGAGGAAATAATGGGCCCGGCAAGAGTGGAACGGCACTGGTTACAGTCGGTAGCAGAGCTGAAGGTTTTGCCTGCGGCTGGGAAGTAGTTAAAAAGCAAAACAGTTCCTGCCTCAGCTGAGTGAGGCTTTGCTGGTGAGTTTATGCTCCCTTGAAGAGGCCCAGGGCTTCCATCAGTGGTGTGATTGCCGTCTTCCTGTGTGTGACTGGACAGAACCTTGGGGATCCTGAGGTCCGTTGGTTGTGTCCTCCCCACTCAGGGTAGTTGGCATCAATGTGGACTTGTTTTCTTTTCATTCATTCGTGTGTATGTATGTGTATGCATGAGAATATGCAAGTCACAGTGCACATGTGGAGGTTGGAAGACAGCTTGTGGGAATCTGTTTTCTCTTTCTACTCAGCGGCTTCCTGGGATTGAACTTGGTTCATTAACTTGGTGGCAAGCACCTTTACCCACTGAACCATCTTGTCAACCCCCACATGGACTTTGATGGCTGCTGTGATTTGGAATAGAGACTTGGAGATACTGGGAATCTATGACCTGGAAACAGGGCTCCTTCTCTCCCTACTCTCTCTGATAGCAGAGGAAAAGAATACAGAGGGAAGGATGGGGAGATAGCTCACATGAATTGCTCTGTGTGTGAGCATGAAGACCTCAGTATGATCCCTAGTATTCACATAAAACCCTGGGCATGGTGGTACGGTGCTTGTCTTCCCAGCACTGGACAGGCAGAGACAGGAGGATCCTCTGACTAACTAGCCTAGCTTCATGGTAAGCTCCAGGCCAATGAGAAACTCCCTCACAAAACAAGGTAGTTGGATCCTGAGGAAGGACACTCAAGGTTGACCTCTGGCCTCCACACACACACACAACATGAACACACATACACAAATGCATGCAAACATACACACAAATACAGAGAGAGTTTTTTTAGGGTTCTTAAGCCAAGACTTGAAGCACTAGGGCATAGCTGCTGCCAGAGTTTTACGCAGGGAGTGGGTGTGTGCACCGGGTACCAGAGATGTGCAGTATGGTCCGGTCTGGCACTTTAAGTAGGTGCACTTTCTGACCTGGGAAGGAAAGAAGGAAGGGAACAGCAGGTGGCAGGCCGTAACTGGGGAGCTTGAAGTCTTGTCTGTCATTGGAAAAGTGAAAGGAACAGTTGACCCAGAGCCACCTGCCTGGCTAGGGCCCTTACGTGGACCAGGGCGCTGAGCCTGCTGTGCCTGACTCCACTGAGCTAATGTTTTCCTGAAGACAGCTGAGGGACTGATATCTGCATTCCGGAGACATGAATGAACAGGTCTTTTAATTTACATTTAAAAGTAATAAAGAACAGGAAGGAGATTTCTGGCATTTGTGTGGTTTAAAAAAATCTTGATGGGGTTGTTTCCCGTTGCCAGCCCTGCCTGACGTCCTGATAGCTGTGTTTGAGCACCATTGGGTGGTGTCCTTTCCACGTTCTCCAGGAAGCTGATTTTGGACCCTGGCCGCTGACTCAGTGTGGCCTGCTGGGTGGCTCCCTGCCCCTGGGAGGTGGCCTTGACACTGTCCTTGGGCCCAGCCTATGAACAGGTGTCCTAGGTGATTCTGCTCCAGCTCGGCGGCTCAAGTGAAAGTCTGCAAAGGGGTCTCAGTGGACACAGCTGGGTGAGTGAAGCGGCTAGTGGGGGCAGATGGGCAGGCCCTGAGTGGAGGCCTAGGTGTTCCGAGTGGGTGTGATTTGTGTCCAGAGCTGGAGACTTTTACCTGTTGAGCAGGGAAGGACACTTGAGAAGTTTGAGCTAGGCTTTGGAAGCCGTGTCTGCTGGAAGCTTGGTTTCAGCATGATGAGAACTTGTATTTTAGTCACAGAGGAGACCTGTGCAGAGGGGCGGGGGGGTGGGCGTACGTGCAGTAGCTATGCCACTTTCTTGTCCCCGTTTCTCCCTCCTTCCCCCCATGTCTCTAATAGTGATCTCACTTTCCTGGCCTCCTCTTGTCAGGATGTGTCTCTTTATGGCATTCTGCATGTGACTGTAGGTTCCTGTAACTTGAGAAAAGTGCAGGGAATAAGGACATTGGGCAGGCATCCTGGCCGGAGAGTCTGGGGTTATCAGGTACACTTTACTGACCAAGCCATCTCTACAGCCTGTTTGAGTTATTTTATTTTATTTCTACTTATTTTAGACAGGGTCTCTCTATGTAGCCCTAGCTGACTTTGAACTGGCTATGTAGATCAGACGGGCCTTAATGCCTTAGGCTACTTCCTTGTCTCTGTGTGACACAGTCCCCTTACAGGCCTTCATAGGTGCAGATGGGTCACCAGAGGGAAGCCTGGTGATCCTTCCAGTGTCTCTTTCAGCTCTGAAGTCCTGTGAGCAGTGCTGTCTGGTGAGGCCGTCCCACTTGGTAACACATGACTGCTAGCTGGGTATTTTAATCACTGAGTTTAGAATAATAGGGCAAGGACTCACAGGGTCATTTCTTCATTGTGCAGGCCTTGTGGAACCCGAGTTCATGGTCAATCCACAGCTTAGTATTTGCTGACCAGGCACAGATGCTTGCTTTATGGTTAGGATTTGTGTGTGTGTGTATGAATGCATGTGCAGGTACATATATATGTGAGTGCAAGTCAGAGATCAACCTGGGATATTGTTCCAAAGGAACCATCTATCTTGTTTTTTGAGGCAAGATCTGACTGAGACCTGGTGTTTGCTGATTTTAGTACACTGCCTGACCAGAGAGCCCCCGGAATCCCATCCGTCTCCCCAGTGCTGGGATTATAAGTGGCTAACACCGTGCCCCTAACTTTTTTTGTAGGTGCATTTTTTTTCCTTGTGCTTGAATGGTAAACACTGTATTGACTGAGCCATGCCCCCCCCCCCAAGGAAGGATTATATTTGCCTGTTGGTTATGTTTATGGTTAATAAAATTTATTTCCTAGCATTGCCCCCAGGAGTCAGAGGGAACAGTATGAAAAATACTTTTTTTTTTTAAATAGAGACCTCATGGGCCAGTGGTTAGACTGTCTGTAATTCCTTGTGGCCGAACTCCCAGGACATGCTTGGGTAAGACACTGAGGCCTAGAGTGGGGCAGGGCGATTCAGGTTGACCTTGAGGTTGCGGTGGGCAGTGTGCCTCATCTCCAACCACCCAGAAAGAGGCAACCAGGGTGCTTCTTGGGTTTGTCTCCAGTGTTGTTTAAAAAGATGGAGGCACAGGAGTGGGGAGGAGAAACACTTGTAGTTAATGAAACTCCAACCTCCCTTAAAATTAGAAACCCTGCAACACTCATTGAATTGAAACCGCTAGATAGTCCCTGCCCTGTTTCTCTGTCTGACCACCATTGTGGCTGATTCTGCCTGAATTTAGGCCTTTGATCTTGTCACAGGCAGATTTCCTGGCGCTGTCCTGTCTGTCTCATCCGTCACACTCTCAGCAGTGAGGAAGTTCCTAGATGGTCTTGTCTGACCTTTGACTGACAGTGCCCACTCTTGGCCATGGGTAGCAGAAGACAAGGCCCAGGGGACCCCAGGATCATGATGAGCCCTGAGCCCTTTGCACAGTTTCAGTTAGGGTTGGTGTTCTCAGAATTCTCAGCCCCAGCCAGATGTGGTGCCTTTAGTACCCATGAGCTCTGAAGAATGAGCGGAGATGAACTCTGTTTTGGAGCAAGACAAAGAGGGGCTGCAGTGTACCAGTGAACATGCCAGCATCCACAGCCCTGCCCACCAACCTTCTAAAGAGAGTGTGGGCAAGCAGGTTAGAGCCGTGGACACAGCCACGCAGCCCCGCTCTGAAAGGCTGGTCACCTACACAGAAAGTTTTTGAAGTTTGTGTGTGTAAGAGCATGGGGTCTTAAGTGGTCTGGAACTTTTTGTGGGGAGCATGAGCAGATTTTTCTCCCTCCTTGTTTGGACAGGGACTGTTGAGCTGCTGCTTAGGGACAGCAGATGCTTGGCCCTCAAGTCTTTCAGTCCCACCCTTTGGAATGAGGGCCATCCAGGCTTGCTGTTGATGTTACTGATCTCATTCCATCCCTGCACACTTCTGCAAGGTCAAACAAAGGACTGTCAACCCCAAGGTGGAGCCCACAGGCTCAGTGGGGGACTATTTTGACATGTCCTGTGAGCATCACAACCTTTGCATCTTAATTAGAACAGCTGTGGTTACCCTTGAGACCCCTAAATACAGACCTGTTGGCATCTTACAAAGGTCTAATGAAAGCTCCCCCATGAAAGTCCTGACTCCTGCACCTTTGAGTACCTCCCTCCTCCCCACTGCCAACTGTATGGAATTCTTTCTGGCTCGACCTGGTCTCAGGAGGTACTGGAGTGCACAGGGACTGAAAAGTTTACTGAGAGGGAGACTCTATTTAGCTGTGAGGAAATTGGCATCCATGCTGGGTGAGACTTTTCTCAGTGATGCAACTGTTTTGGGGACACCCACACTTCTGTAAGTCACTCCCCACCCATGTAAGCATGCCTGACAGACCCATTGGTACAACATGCTGGACTTGGCTGGGATTGTTCTGAGCAGGATTTTGTTCATGCCTGTCCAGGAAAAGCTCATGCAACAGACACTGAGTACCATTTGAGGGGTGCGATTTGCTCTCCTAGCCTGGGACCAGCAATCTAACGTCTGTCATTTCTCAGTACTACTGTTCTGGGAAACTCAGCTAAGGACTGACACACTCACTGTAGGATGGTACCCAGATGGTCTTAGATGATCCGAATGTAGCATTGTAACCTTAAGTCCTGTTGTAAAGAAGCTATTCCTTCCAACCCATTCAAGTTCTCCCACTATTTTTTTTTTCTTTTTTTCCCTTGTTTACACAGTGCTGGGGATTGAACCTATGGTTTTGTGTCTGCAGTCCTTGAATGGTCTCTTACAGAAAGTCTGACTACAACTCCCCTTTAAAAGATACACACACACACACACAAACACACATACCCTGAGGCTGAGGCTCAGGGAAAACAGGCCCCAAAATCCTAGTCTTCTATAGATAACAGGGCACAAGAGATTTAATAACATTTTTTGTTTGTTATATATAGTACAGCGCATCAGACCCAGGGCCTTGAGCATGCTGTGTCAGTGTTCTAGCACTGAACTGCCCCCAACCCTTGGTTTCTTGAGACAGGGTCTTACTACGTGACTCAGACTGACTTTGAACTCATGATCCCCCTGCTTCAGCACTGTAAGTCTCAGATTACAGGTGTGTGCTCCCATGTCTAGCCAGTTATACTTGATTTTAAGAAAATCTTCTCTGTGTGGTATGAGCACTGATGTCCCCTTTATGGTAAAGATATAAATGGTCATTTTAAAAGTAAGTAAATTTGTGTGGGCGAGATGGCTCAGTGGGTAAAGGCACTTGTTGCCAAGCTTGAATGATTTTTTTTTTTTAAAGTGAGTACATTTACGGTCAAAGAAAACCTAAGTAAAAACTAGTACTGGTGGCCTGTGCCCAAAGTGATGACCCGCTGGTGCTGGGAAGTCTGCTTGGAAATGGCAGCACGTCTGTGGCGAGGAGCGAGTGCTGGTGAGGAGGCATTTCAGTGCTTGTCTGAGAGGGAGCTCTACCTTTCTGGGAAGCTGAACAGAGTCAGTGCACGTACGCACAAGACTATGAGGGTGGTGATCTGCTTCTGGGTTAGACGGGCAGGCTTGTACAGGCTTGGCTGTGCGAGTGGGGAGTGTGCGTGTGCTTCTCCCTTCAGCCTTCTTGACCCACTCACTGTCCTTACCCACTGCTTGCTTGACAATTCTATTTAGAGAAACAACCTGGGAGTTCCCAAAGAAAAAGTCCAGTGGACTTTTTTTTATACTGTCTGATTATCCAGATAGTCCAGTGTTTCTTGGTCCCTGATCAATGTCAAGATCACAGGGCCTGCTTCACTGTGCCCTGCTGGCCTCTGTGTACTTGCTTTCTAGGTATTCCCATGTTCTCCCTGTGTTTCAGACTAGGGCCTAGGTCAGGAGCATTGGTATGACCCGGAGAGCCATTAAAATGATAGGAAACTTGCTTGGAGTCTGGGCTACATTGCATGCATTAGTGTTTTTCAAATGCTTCCCAGGCCAGGCACGGTGGTGTGTACTTGTAATCCCAATGCTCAGGCGGAAGCAGAAGGATTTTTAGTTTAAACCTTGCTTTCTGCTCCTGGGCAGCACAGTAATCCAGTCTGGAGTGAGGGAACACTGAGGCAGAAATGGACAGATAGCACAGGCTACATGACTGAGGCCACTGTCCCCTCCCCAGCACTTACCTTCTGGGTGCTCAGGAACCTGGTTGTTGCTTCCCGGAATTGTTATTGGTCCCTCTAGGGAACTGCAGAGGGAGCACATGGCTCTGGGAAACTGGAGGAGAGAAAAGAAGTTAGGGAAAAGTGAATTCTGTAGACTGCCGTCAGGGCATCTCCTGCAGGAGAGGTCTAGAAAGCACAGTCTACATTCGCCTTGTATGTTTGGATCCTAGTCTAGGTCAGAATGATGGCCACTTTCGTCTGTAGAACAGTGCGTGCCAGGCTACCTGTGTCCACTTCAGTAGGTGGTCAGTGGCATGATGGGGGCTCTGTGCCTGGGGACCCTAGCAGAGTACTGGCAAAGTATTCATGGCTTTATGCCCTACCTAGCTGGGGCTGGCTGGGGCTCAGGCAGGCACTCAGTGTGGTTGTGAGGATTCTTGTAGAAATACAGACTGAATGGGTTGTGGCTGTGTGCCACCAGAGTGAATTCAGCAGCCACACAGAAGGAACTCCTGAACTTTGAAGTAGAAGCAGCCTGATGAAGCCTCTTTTTTTTTTAGAAGAAAGGCAGTGGTGACTGTCTAAAGGTAATGACTGTGATTGGCAGTCATAGACACATTATCTGAGGGCTGCTTGCTGTGGGGATGGAATGGGCTGATGTCATCAGACAGGTCCACATCAGCCTTCTTTTTTACCCAGGGTCTATGTCCTCAGGAGTCAGGTACTTCTGGCCTTTCCCATTCTTCACATTGGATAAAGGCCTGTTCCCTAAAGACCCAGGTCTGGGAGCATTGAGCTGGGAAGGTGTCTGTCAAGCTTGCAGTGAGCTCAGAGATTGGTGGGCCAACAGTGTCAGGGAGAGCCCCAGCTGTGGGTGTGAAGCTGCACAGGTGGACAGAGGCCCTTAAAAGTCGTACCCTGAGGGTCTTCTCTGTCTCTCTCTTTTGTGGTCTTTTGAGACAGGGTCTTTCTGTAGCCCCAGCTGGCCTGGCACTTGTAGACCAGGCTGGCCTCCGTCTCACAGAGATCTACCTGCCTCTGCCTCTGGAGTGCAGGACCTAAAGGCATGTGCCACCATGCCTGGCTTTCCCTTTATTTTTTGCAATGCTAGGGATTGAACTTGGGGCCTTGTGCATGCTAGCCAAGTGCTTTACTGTTGAGTTACATCCTCAGCCCAAGATCATCACTTTCAGTGTTAAGATTGGCCTGCCTGGTGAGCTCATACAGATGGAAGTGATCATCCCAAGGTCACTTAGGAGGCAGCTGTACAAGCACTGAGAGAACGGTCTAGGTTGGATGCTGTGATAAGACACAGGTCTCAGTGACTGTCATGTTCCCGGTGACTCTGGTACTGTGTCTGGCAAAGCAAAGGACTTCATGGGCTGCACTAGCATAAGTCTGTTCATAGTTGTCAGAGGCCCTTCTCTTGGTCCAGCCTGGCTCATATTGTTGTTTTAAATTTGTATTTATTTATTTATTTATTATGTGCTTGTGCACACATATATAGGTGTACATGCCATGGTGTACATGTGAAGGTCAGAGGACGACTCTGTAGAGTTCATTCTTTCCTTCCACCTTTATGTAGGTTCTGGGGACCAAACTCAGGTGGTCATGCTTGTGCTGCAAGCACCTGTATTGTCTCTCTGGCCCTTGTTGTTTTTTTAATATTTTCTTTATTATTTTTATTTTATGTGTATGAGTGTATTGCCTTCGTGTGTGTCCGTACACCCATGTCTTGCAATGCCTGCAGAGGTCAGAAGAGAGCGTTAGATGTCTTGGAACTGAAGTTTCAGACTGTTGTTAGCTGCCATGTGTGTGCTAGGAGTCGAACCCAGGTCCTTGTAAGAACAGCCATCTCTGACTGACCTGGAATTCACTATGTAAACCAGGTTGGCCTTGAACTTGCAGTAATTCTTCTGCCTCTGCCTCCAAAGTTCTGAGATGGCTGATGCATGTTACCACTATACCTGACCATTCTTAATTTTGAACTTATTTGACTACATTAAAATCTGTTGTTTGGAAAGGATCTTAAAGTTCTAAACAAAGTATTACAACAATAAGGAATTTAGAAGAGATGCTGATGAACTTGTGAGGTATTGGAGTGTAGAGATGGGTTACAGTATAGAGATACGAAAATGTAGAGGCCTCCTTCAAGAGTTGAGAAGTCCTATACAAAGGGGGCTGTAGGTCCTGACTCTGGCTTTTAGGCCTGGACCCCACTGTTGGCACATGTGAACATCAAGTTCCTGCAGGCACAGCATTACTAGGAGCAGATCTGACTTAGACTATGCCCCAGATATAGGTTTCCCACAAAAAGGCATGCAAGGTTATGTGTGCATGATAATGGCTGACATTTTTCCGAGCTCTTTCTCAATGCCAAGCATTGTAAGATTCTACTGGGCTGCAGAGTGAAGAATTCAGGCCAAGCCCTGTAAGTCTGAAGGAATAATTGCTGATGTTAGCCGAGCCCTTCCCATTGTACTAAACTCCCTCCATGCATTGTCTCATTTAATCCTTGTTGAGCCCCAGGAGTCATCATTTAGGCTTGTGCTGGTTGCTTTGAAGGCTAGGCATCAAAAGGCGATAAATCAAGTTGTCATCGTTATTGGGAGAAATCCTCAACGCACTGTGTACATTGTCCTAATACCTCTGGGGATTTGGCACGGGGGACCTGAGGATCAGGTGGGCCAGTGTTGCATAGCATGCAGATTTTGTGCCAGCGACTAAAAGGTGTCTTTCAGGATGGGCCGTGTGGGATGCTGGTTTGATGATATTGTGCATGTTGGGTTCGTGCCTCCTCCACATCTTTGTGCCGAACTGCAGGGTATCGACTGAACATGTGCAGATGGTGTCCCTGGTAGAGCTTTGAAGTTGAGTGCTAGGTCAAGCCACACAGAACATGGCAGAGCTGGGATTTGAAGCCTCTTCTGTTAATTTTGGAGCTGAGCCAAAGAAAGATAACCACATGCTTATCAGAATGCCCAGTGTGAGCCAGATTGTGCAGGATGTGCTTTGAAAATGGTCGCTCAGAGATATGAGGTGTGCCCTCAGTGAATGAAGAGAACATGGGTTCAAGGGACCTTGAAGTAGCTCTCTCCTGATTCTGTGATCGGAGCAGAGACTGTAAATCCCAGCATCTTAAAATCCGGCATTTCCCTCGTACGTTCTCTCCCTTTGCCTCATATAAAATTAACTCCATCTTTTCCTCATGGCACCCAAGCCTCTGGGAAAGTTAGGGGTAAGGATGCTTGGAAGGTGGTGGTCTCCAGCCACTGTAGCTTTCAAATGACCATTTGGGCTTGCGGGTGACTGCGTCCCTTGTCAAGAGCCCTTCCCAGGGCAGGTGCTCCTTTGTCTTTTCTGTGCTTGCCCACACCAGAGCATCAGCACATTCTTGAACATGTAGCCACTGACTGGCAAAATTACTGCCCAGATGTTGATTCGACTTTAATCACCAGAAACACAAGGCAAGAATCCCCATTAGCCTGCCAGCCTTGGATGTCCACCCAGTGAGATGGACCTGAAGCCGAGCAGGTTCCTCTCCTCCAACAGAAATCCGTGCTTGGTTGTCCAGATCTCTCTCTACAGAACATAATGCGCATGACAGAATTGTAATGCAGGGGTCCTGTGGTTGAGTGGTCTGTAGTGGTCACCCAGTGCACCAGCCAAGTGCTTTAGCACACACCAGCTGGTCTGACCCTCAGGGTCTTCGGTAGAGATAGTTTCGAATAAGAAGTCTTGTGGGAGAAAGATGATGTCCTCTTCAAGAGAAATTATGCTTCCTGTCATTTAAGGCAGAGATTATTCCAGGGTGATTTTTTTTTCTTGTTGTTCCCCGGGGGACACATGGTCAAGTGTGGAGAGAGTTTTGGTCATCACAATTTGGAGGGAGGTTTGCTTCTAGAAGCTTGTGGTTAAAGTCAGAGATGCTGCTTGATATCCCACTGTGCCAGAACAGACCCCTGCAACAAAGAGTGATTGGCACCCAGATGTTAATAGTTGAGGAACTCAAGAAGAATAAGAGGGACATCATGGCTCACACCCGTAATCCCAGCACTTGGGAGGTCAAGGTGGGAGGAGTGCAAATTCAAGGCCACTCTAGCCACTTAGTGACATCTTGTCTGAACAAAACCCAAACCAACCAAAACCCAATCAACCTTTCACTCACTTTGGTGTCATGAACTTCTGCTCAGACCCTCCTTGTGGTCACTGTATAGGTTACTATCTGGTTCTCTTGCCTCTGACTGAGCACATGGTGGGATCACATTTTCCTTCTTCTCCACTTTCAGTGTAGACACGTGACCTCCATTAGCCAGTGAGCTGTCCTCAGGAAGAATGCCCCTTTGGCTGGAGACCTCTGTAAACCCCTGTAATTCTCTCATTCCCTTAGTCTAGTTTTTTGTAGGAAGATCTGAGGAGAGCACAAGCTAGCTCACAGTGGACAAGGGGTAGGGATGACGTGTACCTTTGTTTAAATCACCAAGATCTGGGGATTGGTGGTTACCCTGCAAAGCCTACATGATCTTGACTGATGTTCTCTGAGTAGAAAAGAAATATGAAGTTGGGGTTTGGGTTGGGCAGCTGGCTGTCCGATACTGTGGGCAGAAGCGCCAGGGCCCAGTGTTTATTTGAGCTGTTCTCTGTAGTGAAGATATTGCACCAGTCCCTGAGGGAAGTCCCTTAGGGGTGCTGGCAGGTGGCTTTACTGGAGAGTGCCTTACCCAGTCTTCCAAGGGTTTTTGCTGGGATCCAGCAGCTGTGCCTGGTTTGTCCCTGTGTGGGTTTGGATCACTGTCAGCCAGCCACACTTACTGTACTCAGTAAGTGGCTTTAAATCAGTTGCTGGTCCGTGAGCATTTTAAGGGCAAAGTCCATCTTTGCCTTCCCAGGGCCTCTCAGCAGCATGCCTTGGTAATGCTTGCTGAGTAAGTTGGGCCAGAAGAGGGCAGGAAGTGATGGGGGCAGCTGAAGGAAGAGAGGCCCTGGGTGGGGGTAGCCAACAGGAAGACAGCCAGCTTGAGGAGTGGGCACTGGGTGGGATAGGCCTGGACAAGAAGGAGAAAAGAGAGCTGGGCATCCTTCACTTTTCTCTGATAGGCAACAAACACCTCCATTCCTAGGGACTCCGAAGGAGCATTGTGAGTAGAGTGGCCCCTGTCCATTGGTCTTTGGGGAGAGTCTCTAGTTTCTCTGTCTTGGCCTGAGCAAGTATTATCATCTCTGGACAGCATGTGGCTGGAGAGGGTTGTTGCTGTGCAGGGAGTGTGCTGAGGGCTATTAATTCTGCTCATCTCTCACAGAGGCTCGGGGATAAGCACTTAGTGCTAGGAGCAGGCTTACTCTGGCCCTGGGCTAACACAGCTCTTGACACTACAGAACAAAATCAGCTTGACTCATGTTCCCGTGAGCCTCAGTGTTCCCCTCTGTAAAATGGGCATAATTGGGGACTGGGCCTGGCATGCCTCCCACTGAGGTCAGCACACAAGAGTTGGGGTGCTGCTCTGTAAAGTCAGGAACAGATGCCCTACCAGGTCAGCAGGAAAGAGTGACATATTCATTCTAGCCACTCAGTTCAGATCCTCAAATTTCTCTTGCCTGGAGGGAGATTGGGACAGGAGCTTGGGGACTACTTGAGTAGCAGCCCTCCAAGGGCACCTGCTGGCTGTGCACAGTGATGCACCAAGAACACAGTGTGGAGGGATTGGCCCTTTGATCCTGTGAGAGCTGGCAGGGGGAGGGGTCTCTCCTCTTCTCCTCTGTTCTAGGTGCTTCTAGCCTCAGAGGTCAGTGTGAACTGGCTGTGGGTTCTACAGTAGCCTACTTGCCCAGTGCTCACAGATCTTCCTCCTCCCCTCCCACCATCCTCATTAATCCAGGAGCATTAGTTCTTCATCCAGGAAGGTGCCTGCAGCCTCCAGCTCAGTGGGCTGACTCACTGGGGTGCAGGCCCCAGACATTTAATATTGCCACTGTCAGACAATACAGTAAAAAATGGCTGGGAGTTCTAGGTTCACATCTCAGCCTGTCACTCCCAGGCTGTGTGATCTTGAGTAAGTTATTAATCTTCCTGAGACTCAGTCGCCTTACCAGTGAGGTGGAGCTGAGACTGGAGCCTGCCCCAGTCAGGCTGTTGTGCAGGTGAGTGGGTTAGTGTATTTAATGCAGGCAAAGCCTTCCCCAGTGCTCCCGCTTACATACACATGGTTGCAGTTCACAGTTTTGCTGTTTCTCCCCTGCCAGGTCTTACTGTCACCACAGGCTTCGCATCAGCTACACTGTATCCACTGCTTTGACATAAATACCAGGTGTGTTTATAATCATACTTGAAGCATCTTGCCGACTCCAGCCAAGTCTGGCCTTCAGACCTCAGGGGTAGACCGGATAGCTTCGTGAATGGTTTTCTGCCCTGCCCCTTTCCACAGTTTTTCTTAGATTCATCGGGGCCATCGAGGTGGCTTGGTGAGTAGAGGTGCTTGCTGCCAGGCTGAGACTTGAGTTCTATCCTTGGGTCCCACATAGAGAAAGGAGAGAGCTGACTCCCACAGTCCATTCTGACTTCTGCACATGAATCCATTCAACACACTCTAAATAAACAAATGCAATTAAAAAATATTTTTAAGAAAAGCAAATATTGTAGAAGCTGGGAAAATGACCCAGTGGTTAAAAGTGCTTGCTGCTCCTGCTGAGAATCAGAGTTCAGTTCCCAGCGTGCATGTGGTAGTTCCCTGCCACCTGTAACTCCTGTTCCAGGGGGTCTGACACCTTCTTCTGTCGTCTTTAGGCACTAGCCATGCACATGGCACACATATGTACATGCAGACAAGCACTCATACACATAAAATTAAATTTTTTTTTCCCAAAAAGGAAGCACTGCGTGAGTAATATAATACCATGAAGAATCATTAGTTCATGGCTCCCCACCTAGCCAGACCATCCTTGGGTGTGTTGGCAGATGTGTAATGGATATTGAGATTAAAGGGCGGAGATGCTTCTTAGTGTTGTAATCCCCCTCTATAAAAACCCTAGGTTTGAAGACCTGGCAGGGTGGTAAGTTTGGGGACTAGGGTATGGTGGGCCTTGTTTGGTGTGGCCTGGGCCTTTTGCTGGCCAGACTATCAAGAAAGCAGACATCACTGTGTGAAGACTGACTCTCTTAGCCTCACGTAGTATAGGAATACTACTCTTCTAACTGATGACATTGCAATAATGAAAATAGCATCCTCGGTAGGGACTCTAGCTCAGAACGGCAGTTTGACAAGCATACATTTTGTTAGCTGTGCAGGCTGGATGTGGGGCTTGAAGTATCTCTCTGGAGGGAGCAGTCTCAACATTACTGGGGTCACATACCACACCCTCTGTCCCTCTCCACCCCTCTCTCCACCCCTCCCTCATCTGTAGCATGCTTATCATAGAGGGTCACCCAGAGGCCTGTTTTGTCAGCCTTCATCTCCCATTCCACCTTGGCAGGACCCTCAGGCTTCAGTGTGCTCTGGTTTGGTCTGGTCTGGGTATCAGTTCAGCTCCCCGGGGTATAGTGCTTTGGGTTCTGCAGATGTCATGGAAACCCCCAGCCCTACCCAAGCCCAGGAAGCAAGAGGGGAGAGCTCTGTCATTGCCAGACAAACAGGTATTTCCTGTCAGCCCCCAGCTGTCAGAGAGCTCTGCCCCAGTGGGAATTCAGAAGGAGCCGCACCCAAGTTAACCTCCACTCAAGTAGCCAGGATTTAGTGGGACATTGGCACCATCCAGCAGAGCTTCCTGTAGTCGTTGAGATGTTCCCTCTGCCGTCTCCACAATGAGCCCTGGGTCACTATTGAGCACTAAATATGTGTGGCTCATCAATGGGTTCTGTCTTTAATGAACAGTGGATTTAGAAGGTAAGAGGAACAAAAACATATAAAATCACTTTTTTGTGTGTTGACTTTGTATATATTGTATATATTTCATTTGAAATATTTTGAGTCTGCTTGGTTAAATACAATATATCATTAAAATTAGTGGAGTTATAGCTCAGTTGGTAAAGTGTATGCCTAATGTGTGGGGGGCTCTGGGTGTGTAATCCCCAGCACCTCAGAAATTGGGCGTGGTGATTTACCTGTAATCCTAGCACTCAGGAGGTGCAGGCAGGAAGATCAGAAGTTCAGGATAATTATCAGGTACATAGGGAGTTGGAGGCCAACTAGGGCTACATAAGACCCTGCCTCAAAAAAGAGGGACAGGGTGGCTGGAGAGATGGCTCAGTGGTTAAAAGCACTGGCTGCTCTTGCAGAGGACCTGGGTTGGGTTCCCAGCACCTACATGGCAGCTAACAACTGTTTGTAAGCTCCAGTTCCAGGGGATCTGATGCCTTCTTTTGGCCCCTGTGAGCTTTGCCTGACTGTGTAGGCAAAACACTCGTACAGATATAAATAAATTAATTTTATTCCAGCTACTAGAACAGAGTAGATTCTACAGGATCTTTGTTTATACTCTTCTGGGGCAGAGCTGCTTTAGAGATCATGGGTTGTGAGTTGCTGCCCTGCCCTAAAGTGGATGAACTGGGTTTGGGGAAGAAGAGATGGGACCCAGCAGAACATCCGCAGCTTCTCCTGCTCTTGGGCCTACCACCTAGGTTCAGGAGGAACATTGGCAGTCATCCTCATGATATCTGAGGAATACTGGGAACAGGAATTCTCTTAGGGTGGAGTGCTGGTTCGCAATGAATGGGAAGTATGGATGTGGACTCAAGGCTGTCATACTGGACAGAGAAACAGCCTTTCTGGGGACCTGGTGATCTCAAGTTACTGAGGAGATGCCACCCCTCCCCTGCATACCTGTAGCCTACAAGCCCTAAGCTTGTAGCTCTTCACTATCCCACCCTGGCTGGGAGGTATCACCAGGCCCACTTTGCAGATGGGGGTCACTGAGGGGCTATGGAGTAGTACCCTTGATTGGAGTGTTGCTGCTTAGGTGAAGCAGCAAGGTGTAGCCTTCCCCCTCACCTGATTCAGGGCCATGTTCTCCTCTCTTGGCCTAGCCCCTTTCCCTCTAGCCCTCAGTGTCTTGATGAAAACAAGAGTACTGGGCTCCTGCTCTCAGCTGTGAGGAAGCCAGGGTCCTGTCCAGCAGGAGAACGAGGCTTTTGTCTCAGGTTTCTGCCCTGTGGTGATTAGGTTTTGACCTGCATTTGGAACAGACCAGTAGAGAAGCCAGGTGCTGGGCATCTGTCCTGAGGCTCCCTTGCATCCCAGGTAGAACAAGTGGGGGAAGCTAGTGTCCTTCACCTTGGGCGTTTGCTACAGCCCTGCTTCCTGGACCAGTGTAAAAGCTCCCTGTTGGTGTTGGCTGGAGCCTTGCATTGGGTCTATGCACTGAGGGAAGCCTTGGCCAGGGCTGTAAATAGGGTGATTTGGCTTCCAGGTTATAGGGGAGGTCATCATATGCTCTTATTGATTTCAGGGTCCTGAGGACAGTAATTGCAGTGCCAGCTCCCCCAACCCCACCAGCTTAGCACCCAGCAGACTTGAGTGAGGTCTGTGTGTGCAGAACCCAAGGCAACCTTTGTGGTTTTTCCCTCTTGCCTGGACTTCCGATTTATGAGGGGTGGTGGAACCAAGAGTCAGAAAACCCAGCCTGCTTTGCCTGCTGAGGGCAGGGCTTCCTGCCACCACTGCTTTGCTGGCATGGTCGCCTCTCGTCTTCGGTACCCTGGGTGAGTCTTTTACCTTCCCAGACTGTTTTTCTCCTAAAGGGGAGTGTTAGGGAGGCTCAGACATACCCTGAGAAGTTGTGAGGACTGCAGGAGAATGCATGGCGGAAACATAGGATGCCAGGGCGAGTGCTCATCCTGCTTAGTGCCAGAGACATTTGTCAGACACAAGCGAACTCAAAAGAGCAGGGGAGTTGAGAAATCTAGACCTCAGGGCTTAAGAGCAAGTGATCTCATCTTGAGATAACTTAAAAACGTGAGCTCCCACACCTCGGTGTCCCATTTGTAACATGGACTTGGCTGAGGCAGTTTGACTAGGACCATCATGCCTGTATCTCGAGCAGGTGCTCCACCATCACCTTATCTCCGGAGTGACTGGGTGGTGTTGAGTCTGCCAAACTGCAAGCCATTGAAAGGATATTATCTAATGTGCAAGTGCAGACAATGTTCCTGTTGTCTCCTCTCTGTGCAGCAGGCATGTTTTAATCACTCCGGGCATCTGGCATGCTCTTGATACAGCATCACCTCAGTGTACAGACCTCTCGGATAGGTACAGTTTGCAAGTGACAGTGTTTTCCTGTCCCTTGCTCATGGCCAATAGCAGGCAGCATGACGACCATTCCTGTCTTAGAAGGACATTTCAGAAGGTGGGTGTGAGCAAGCAAATCTTGGGATAAACACTTTAGAAGTGTTAAGAAAAAGCTCTTGGACTTGAAAGATGGCTCAGCAGCTGACAATACTTACTGCTAAGCCTGACAATCTTAGTTCGAGCCCTGGGACTCGCATGGTGGGGAGCACTGACTTCTAGAAGTTGTCCTCTGATCTCTCTCTATGCCATGTCCTATGTGCATTACCCTCCCTTATAAATAAATAAATAAATAAATGTAATTTTTTTAAAAAAGAAAAAATATCTCCTAATATCAACTTCCTTTGTTGCTTTCTCTAACTCAGAAAAAGCAACAAGTTGAGAAGGCATCTCCAGGTTAGGAATTTCAGTGCATTTCACTCTTATAGAAGGGTCACATGAAATGTGGAACAGTTGACTGGGACGGGCACCTTGCCACCGATTCGCCTTGTACCACAGATGGGGCCCTGGCTATCCCACCCAGCATTGCAGAGCCGTCAAAGGTCTTTTACCTCTCTGTAATCTGAGTGCTCTGTGGTTCTAGGGAGGACACAAGTGACCCCAGGGACTTAGTTCCACGTCTCCTAGAGGGAGGGCGTACTGCAGGCTGCCAAACTCTCCTGGGCAGAAGCTGAATGCCCCATGGCCACTCGGTGTCTACATCTGAGCAACACAGGGCAATAGCCTGCCTCTGGAGCCTCAAAGGCCAGGCTTCTTGCAAGACCCTAGGGTGAGTGGGATGGTGGAGTTCCTGGTCTCCGGGAGGAGGCTGTAGCTTGTGCAGGTATCATTACAGAAACAAGGGTTCAAGGCAGCTTGGTCAGCCATAGCTTGGGGACAGAGGGGATTGGAAGTGCATTGGCAATGCCACCTAGCACTCCAGGGAGAAGCCACCTAGCATGAGTCCCTTTGTATTCCCACTCCTTGGCAAAGCAATTGCTATGGTCATGGCCAACGTCCAAGTTTGTTAGCCTGATACCACAAAACGTGGCAGGATCTCATTACGTAGCTGGACTTAAACTTGTGATCTCTTCAGTCTTTGCCCATTGAGCCACATCCCCAAGCCGATATGGCAGTTCTTTATTTTGTTTCATTTCTTTACATTTTAATGTATGTATTTTATCTCTGTGTGTGTGGGGAGGTGTGGATGTGTGTGTGTGTGTGTGTGTGTGTGTGTGTGTGTGTGTGTGTGTGTGTGTAGGGGGAATGCTTGTGCCATAGTGCCTGTGTGGAGATCAAAGGATGACTTGCAGGAGTTGATTCTGTCCTTCCATGTGGGTCCTAGGATTGAACTCAGGTCTTCAGACTTGGTGGCAGGCACCTTTACCCACTAAGCCATCTCATTGGCCCATATGGCAGTTCTTGAAAATGGTCTTTGGTGTCAGGTAATGATAAGTTCCTCCAGCTTCAGTGTAAGCCAGCTCCTAGGGAAGAATGCACCAGTGTAGGCGGACTTCCTAGAACAGAACCACTGTGAAACGCCCAAGTGGCTCTGTGCAAGCTGACAGTGGCTTGTGAAGTTAGCTGGAAGCTCCACTTTTAGGTGGGAACATTCCAGATCCTGGGTCCTCTTCTCCCATCTCTGAGGTCCTCATCTCTGCCTGGGTGCAACCTTTCCTGCGCTGACCCTGCATGCCTAATCTCCTTCCCCCTGGCGGTGACCTTCACTGTGTTGGGGGGGCTTCTTGGTGTCTGATCTAGGGAGGAAATACATATGTCTCAAATGGTTCCTTCCTTAGAGGATCCCGTGATTGCTGTTTCCTTAGAAGTTAATAACTTAAAGTGTCTGCGGTAGGATGACTGGCTGTGTCCTCATCGTTTTCTGGCTGGACACAAATGTGAATGATGAGGGCATCTCCTTGGAGTAGCCCTGGGTAGCTTAACATCAAGTCCAGCTAAGGTATTTTGAGGATCCATGAAGATGGGCTTGTATCCAGACATTGTGTTCTTTTTTTGTAGCTGCCTATTATAAAATGGCACAAGTTCAGCATACATAAAGCATGAATGTACAGCTGGGTGAACCGTCACAGTGGTAGATCTCAGTAACCTGTCCAGGGTGAACCGTCACAGTGGTAGATCTCAGTAACCTGTCCAGATCAAGACCGGAGCCCTTCCAGTGCTGGCGGAATACTCCTGATTGCCACCTCTCTTCCTGCTGCCACGAGTAACATTGGCCTGACCGTAGTCATGTCCTTGCTTCTTAGAAGTCTGTTTACCACTAAGATGCATCCCACTGACACTGGAATTTCCACTTGCTCAGTCCTTGAGTTTTCTTTCAGGAAAAGCATTCAGATATGTGGGAGTCTGTCTAGCTTCTTTTGCTCAACATTGTAAGATCAGTATATTTTTGTAGCATGTAGCTGTGTTTGTTCATTTTTCTAGGACTGTAGTATTCCAGTGAATGAACACAGTTGTTTTTTCTTTCTCTCTCCCTTTTTAATTTTAATTTTTGGTCTCTTTAAGACAGAGTCTCCCTGTAGCCCAAACTGCCTTGGAACTTGCTCTTTAGGCCAGGCTGGCCTTGATCTCACAGAGATCCACCTGCTTCTGCCTCCCAAATGTTAAAGACCTGCACTACCACACCCACCTTTTCTCCCTATTCACACGTTGAATGTTTTCCTCTATCACTCTTTGTCTTATTTTTTTGAGACAGTCTCTTACTAAACCCGGAGCTCACCAGTCGGTTGGACTATTTAGCCAGTTCCAGGGATCTGCCTGTCTTTGTCCCCTCCAGTGTCAGCATGCCTAGTTTTTCCGTGGGTGCTGGGGCTTGAACACTGGTCCTCATGCTTGCAGAAGAAGCACTTTACCTACTGAGCCATCTCCACAGCCCTGAGTGGCAAGATGTTCCTGTCCATTCTCCTGCTGGTGGATGTTTGGTTTGTTTAGTTCTAAGATGTTCCCTCCAAATGCTGCTGTGATCATGACATGTTTACCGGTAAAGCTGTGCATGTATGTGAACCTATGTGCAGATGTTACTGCACACCCCTGGCAGCGGGATCACTGCCTGTTGTTCCAGATCCTTATCAACCTTGTTGCAGGTGGCTAGAAGGCTCAGTTTAGTGAGGGTGTCTGTCAGAGCTGCAGGGAGCTCTGCCCACTGTCCTGTCTCTGTGGTCCCCAGAGGACACACCTTGTTTTCCAGATATTCCAGGACTTTCAAGAACTGAAGCATGTGTGCTTTCTGTGTCAGCAGGTGGCAGTGACTGACGTGTAGCAGATGTGAGAGCCGCAGAGGTAGAGAGGAGGGTATGTGGTCAGTGTGGGGGCCCAGCTGTCCATCATAGTCAGTGCTGACCTAAGCGTGCAGCCCTTTGAGCCTCAGTGTCTGTGGCAGTGTGGTGTCTGCCCACAACATTTCTTCCTGAGTAGTTCTGGCGCCCTTCCAGGGTGCAGGATGGAGACTGGTCAGGGGCTCAGGCCTCAGGATGCAGGATAGAGACTGGTCGGGGACTCAGGCCTCAGGGTGCAGGATGGAGACTGGTCGGGGGCTCAGGCCTCAGGGTGCAGGATGGAGACTGGTTGGGGGCTCAGGCCTCAGCCAATGCTCCTGGCTGCTGCTGCTGGGCAGTTCAGCTTTTAATGTGTTTTCATAATCAAAGCAGAAAGGTCCCATTGTGGCCCTCACGCCTCTGCCATAAAGCACTTTTTGTTTCCTAGCAAAAGTCCAAGTTGCAAAAGCAAGTCAGCTCAGCAAAGACATAATACCAATGAATGGCACTTGCCCCTTACAGCCCAAGCTCGGGGCTCAGTATGTAAGAATTAGGCAGTCTGTGTTTACTGGGGTACCCCCAGAACCCCTAAAGTTCGCAGGCTACTTGCAGGAACAGAGTGTGTTTCTAGGAGGCTGTTTATCACCCTGAAATTACAATCTAATAGGAATGTTAGGGTTCCTTTAGCTTGTATGTCAGAAATCCTGGTGAGCTAAACAAGGGGTTGGTTTTCTATGAAACGGGAAGTTCAGAGGTTGGCAGCTTAGGCTTCTGTTTGTTTTCTCCTCTTCAGCATGGAGCTTCATGCTTTTAAAGTGGCTGCTATATTTCTAGGTTTTATGTCTATCTACATTCTGAGTAGGATGTTGGCCTTTTTTCAACTGCCCATTATCCGTCTTAATGAGAAAAGTCAATTTCCTGAAGTGTCTCATGTCTCACTTGCTGGAGCCGGGTCCTGTGGCAAGCACTGGTAACAAGGTGCCTTGGAAGCAGATCATCTATTGCTGAAGTAACATCGGGAGTCCCCAGAGTTCAGTAGGGAGAGTGGACAGGGAAGGCAGCTAGCAGCAGGTGCCATGATTCACCGGATCACATCAACAAGGAAACAAGGTAATTGTCATTAAGTTTCCTTGGTAACTGACAGTTATACCTATACGCACCAAAATGTATTTTTAAGTGATTTTAAATAGTTCAAGATGGGCTGGAGAGATGGCTCAGTGGTTAAGAGAGTGAGTACTGACTGCTCTTGCAGAGGATCTGGGTTCAATTCCCAGCACCCACAGGGTAGCCAACAACCATCTGTAACTCCAGTTCCAGGGGAATCTGCAACCTGGCGCCCTCTTCTGACCTCTGTGAGCACTGCATGACACAGGTGCACTTACACATGCAGGCAATATGCTCATACACATAGCATTAAAAAATATATATATAAAAACTAGTTCAAGAAGGCACATTTTTTTTCCTAAACAATTCAGTGACTCCCCTATACCTCCCGGCTGGAAGTGTCTGCAGCCTCTATTGAAGTTTTTGTTCTTGTTTTAACCCCAGAAAATTATGGCTTTTTTGGGAAGTGGTGCTGGGGATGGAACCCGGAGCCTTATGTGTGCTAGGCAAGTACTTTTCTGCTGACATATATCCTCAAATCCAAAGTCTGCTTCTCTCTCTCTTTCTCTCTCACTCACTCGCTCTTGCTCTCTCTCTCTCTGCAACAAGGTCTCCTTCTAGCCTCAGTTGGCCTAGAATTTGATATGTAGACCAGGCTGGCCTTGATCTCTGTCTGTCTTGGCCTCTGGAGTGCTGGAATTTAAAAAAAAAAAAAAAAAAGGCATGAGCCTCCATGCCTGACTAAGGCTAAGTAGACCAGGCTGACGTGGAACTCTTGGTCTTCCTGCCTCAGCCTCCTGAATGTTAGCATTACAGGTGTGAGCCACCAGGCCAGGCTGGGATGGTACTTGCTGAACCTGGATTTGGCTGTGCAATGCTTCCTATATCTCCTGTTAGTTATTACTGCTTCCATGTACCTACCTGTGGGCACCATGGTTCTTTTTGCCTTCAAGTGTTGTGCTTTGTTGGATCTATGGATGAGAGGAAGCAGTTTACCAAACAGACTAGGTTCCCAGGAAACAAGACTTGTTGGAAAAACATGTTGTATTCTCCTGGGTCAGGAACAGTCTTTCATCACTCAGATATCCTCAGACCCGACACAAACACACACACACACACACACACACACACACACACACACACACACACACACACAGGGAGGGAGGGAGAGAGAGAAAATGTTTAAAAAGAGGAGGGAATTTCCAATCTCTCCTAATCAAAGTGATACTAGACAGAGCAGATTCCCCTGGCTGACTTGACTCTTCTTTTCCCATCACCACTCAGAATTGCTCCCTCCTTACTTCCCCTGTCTGGTGAAAAGCCCCTCTGAATTAATAGATCTGTCACATCCAGGCTAGACCCAAAGGAGAAAGTTAGAAAAGGCAGCATGTGACTTTGAGGAAGTTGCCAGATCTTTCTGGTTCCTCATCTACACTGAGGTTTGGTGTCGATGGCTTAGCAGGCCCTGGAAGAAGTGCGTGAGTGAGTAAGTGCAGGAGTGCCAGCACTTAGCACATGCACAGTAAGGACCGTCCAGCACTTAGCACATGCACAGTAAGGACCGTCCAGCACTTAGCACGTGCACAGTAAGGACTGTCCAGCACTTAGCACGTGCACAGTAAGGACCATCCAGCACTTAGAACATGCACAGTAAGGACCGTCCAGCACTTACCACATGCACAGTAAGGACCGTCCAGCACTTAGCACGTGCACAGTAAGGACCGTCCAGCACTTAGCACATGCACAGTAAGGACCGTCATGGCTGTTACAGATGGGGATGTCCTGGAACTCCTGATCACCTGCTTCCACATCCCAAGTGCTCAGGACTGTGCAGTCTCTAGTGCTCTTCATGGCTGAACCATCTCTCCAGTCCCAGAAAATATAAAATTTAAAAATCACTCTTAAAACAACCCATGGGAAGAGGGAGGGAGGGAGAAGGGGACTGTCCCCTGTTTTATAACCTGCTTCCATCTCCATTGTCCAGTCACTCACAGGAATGAGATAGCCCAGGACAGCACAGCTTTCTACCCGGTAAATGTTTACCGGAAGTTAACACTACAAAGAATTAAAAACCAAGGCTGGAGAGATGACTCAGCAGTTAAAAGCACTGGCTACTCTTGTGGAGGATCCAAATTTGGTTCCTAGCATCCACATGGTGGCTAACAACTGTCTTTAACTCTGGTTCTAGGGGATCTGATGCCTTCTTCTGACCTCTGTAGGCATTGCATGACACAGGTGTACTTAACACCACATGTGGGCAACACACTCATACACATAAACAAACAAACAAAAAACAGAACAGAAATCAGTTCATGGTGGTGCTCACCTGTAGTCCTAATTACTTGGGAGGCTGAATAAGGAGGATCATTTGAGTCCAGAGTTTGAAATCAGCCTGGAGGGCTGGGGAGAGAGCTTAGCCAGTAAAGTGCTTTGTATGAGGACGTGAGTATTCAGTCCCATTCACATGTATTCAGAACCCACATCACAAAAATAGATAAATTACTTAATTTTTTAAAAATGCTGGACTTGGTGTCATATGCTTGTAATTCCAGTGCTGGGAAGGAAGAGACAGGTGGTTCCTGGGGTTCACTGGCCAGCCAGCTTAGCCTACTAGGCAAATTACAGGTCAGTTGAAAGGCCCTGTTTCAAAGGAAAGTGAACACCAGAGAAATGATACACACACACACACACACACACAGACACACGATCAGCCTGGATGATGTCTACAAAAGCCGTTACTGTAATACATTGTTTAGGATGCTTGTGTTCAAACCTGGGGTAGGGACCAGGGTGATTAGCTGGCAGAGGGGCTGTGGGGGGAGTGGCCTTCCAAATAGAGATGTGAAACATCTGGATGGATTAGGGCTAGATTAGCAAAGAGATGAGGTAATTCTCATGAGACTTCTGCATTTCCCAAGCCATTCAAACTTAGGGGTAGCTGCACTTGTAAAATTTGGCATGCCTTTTAATTTTCTTTTTGTTGTTGTATTTGGTTTTTGTTTGTTTTTGAGACAGGCTTTTGTGTCAACCAGCCAGGCTGGTCTTTAGCTCTCTATGTAGCTAAGGATGACCTTGATCCTCCTGCCTCTACCGCCCAAGTACTAGGATTATAGATGTATACCACCAAACCCGGTTGTTAGGGATTGAACTCAGAACTTCATGCATGCTAGTACTTTATCAAATGAGCTACATTTCCAGCCTTACAGGGGGATTTTAGTTTGACAATCAAGTTAAAAAGAAAGATGGAGTAGAGTACTCGGCTAGTATTTGTGAAGCCCTGGGTTTAGTACCCAGTACCATCTAAGGAAAAAAAAAAATCTGAGTAGGGCAATAATGGTAAGAGATTCAAGGTCAAGGGCCAAACAAAAAGGTCTCTGGCACAAGCTTTGAATCTGGCTTCTACCTCAGAGCTATGAGCCCTTGAACCCTTTATTCACTCAGTTTCTCCGTCTGGGACTAGGACAGCGGTACTGGGTTTTGCAGGGTTGTTCCAAGACAACGGGTAGGAGATGAGGGAGGCCTGGGCAGATGGCAGCCAAGTGCTTTACAGGCAGGAGAGCAGAGTGTGCCCTGGTGACTGCTGGCCCTTTCTGTCTAGTGCCTCATTGCAGGACACCTTGGAGGTAGACTACTCCGTTTCCACTTTAGAGTCGAGATTCTGTTTCCAATACTTGCTAACTTTATGTGATACCCGGAGCTGCAATCCTACAATCTCTCCATCTGGCTACAAGCAAATGTCCCTTCACACCGAAAATTATAACGAGGTGTTGAGGTCATACCCCGGGACATGTTCCTGGGCCCAAGTGATGTTCTTAGGCTCTTTTCCCCTCCCTCCTTTCTTTCAAGGCAGAACCTCACTATGTAGCCCTGACTGACTTGGAACTCACAATGTAGAACAGCCTGGTCTTGAACTCAGAGAGTTCAGCCTGCCTCTGCCTCCCGAGTGCTGCCACCATGTGCTCTTATGTTCTTATAGGTTGGACAGCAGCTGGTGAAGAGCCTCTGTAGATGACTCATGCACCTTGGAGAGGAAGAACAAGTTGCTTCCCCTTCTAGACATCAACTTGGGAAAGTTAAAGCCTCTCCCCTCTTCCTTCTCCCCCTCCTCTCCTCTTCCGTCTCCCCTCCCTCATCTCCCCTCCTCAGACAGGGTTTCACTTTGTACCCAGGCTGGTCTGGAACTTAAAGCCTGTTGAATGCTGAGGTCACGGGTGTGTACCCATGCCTGGCATGAGCTACTATTTTGAAAAGGCTTAGGACTGCTAGACATGTAGTAAGCACCTTGCTGGGTAAATAAACGAGCAGCTAACGAATCTGCAGTTCTATAGCCCTTTCCCCTCTCCAGCTTTCCCTGCCCATCGAGCATCACAGTGCGGCTTTGTCGCCTTCCTCTCCTCTCTGCTCACTCCAAGCAAGGAGGCCCCGTGGCCGAGGCTCCTGTGTCGTCCTGTACTGAGGGAGGAGCCCTGCCTGCTGCATCAGAGGGCACTGCCTGGACCCCATGGTTACCTGCTCTCTTGATGGGCAGGAGGAGCCAGGGAGCCCTGCCCTTGGGAGGGCACACTGCTGGCTGAGAGCAGGAGGTTCCAGGTCATCCTCAGGAGGGGTAGTGCCTGTCTGCCCAGAATTCCTGAAGTCCCCCAGAGGAAGGAACAAGCTGTCGAGGGTGGCAAAGGTCTTCAGTCTGGGGCAGGTTTGGAGTCGGCCTGTAAAATGGGATTCCTAAGCCTGGCTGCCACTGCAGGCACGTTGTTTAGGGCGGTGGGTCTTTCTTGTTCTTTTTCTGCATTTCTGGGGATGGAACCCAGGACCGCGCATGCCAGGCAAGACTGTATCACAGAGCTGTATCCCCAGCATTGTTTTCACTTTTTGAGATACAGTCTTACTAAATTGTCCAGGCTGGCTTTGAACTCTCGATCCTCCAGCCTCAGCCTTGTGAGCAGCTGTGATTAGAAGTATCTGGTTCACCATCCCATCTTTTCACATGGCCCGTGTTTGTTTTCCTTGTTATAGAGAGAAACTTCCTAGTTGTGCTGCGGACAGGCCACCAGCTCCTGAACTAAGCAGGTGTCCTGGGAATGTTGTATGGAAGGGTACATACTAACTTTGACCTGGAGCTGGGTAGACGTATGTCTTCATCTGAGCCCTTGGTTAGACGAGCAGAGGCAGCTACCTTTTTGAGGTGCATTCAGATGGAAAGTGTGTGTCTAGGCAGAGTCAAGACAAACAGGACTGGGTTGGGACTGTGAACTTGATCCTGAGAATATTGGTTTACCTAAAAATAAACAATCCAATGGACAGTCTAACCCAACTGTCCCCTCCACTCCCGCGACCTTGCTGCCCAGCTGGCTTTTTCAGTGAGCCCAGCCAGTATACATGCCGAAGCTGGAATGTGGCTGCCTTTGGAAAGAAACAAGTTGGCCCTTCTCCCCGCCTGGGACTTTCCTTTATCAGGAGACAAGCATCTGAGAGAAGTTGATGTGTCTGGCCTGTAGCCTGCGTGCTCTGAGGGGAAAAGGGAGGTCTTTGCCAGGGGTCAGGCACCTTGAAAGCTCTCTTCTTGTTGGTATTGGGTAAAGGCTTGAGATGAACTGACTGGAGAGGCAGAATGCAATGGGCTGATTGCCCTAGGTGCTACTGGGAAAGGAAGGGAAGAACCTTCTTCCCACCTTACAAGAGATGTTATACATGGACGGTGGTGTGGTACTGGCTCTGCGTTCAGAGCACTGCATCCTTGGGGAGCCACCAGGCAGCATTTTGGGGAAGGGAGTACAGGCTGGAGGACCCCAGTATTTCTGCTGTACCTAGTTTAGACTACGAGAGGAGAGAATCCTACCAAGTATATCATGAGGTAGGAGCTGGCGATTGAGGACTAAGTGCAACTTGGCCCAGTGTTCTAGTTTGCCTTCAAAACACTCTGATCAATACCAACTTGGGGAGGAGAGGGTTTATTTAGCTTACATCTCCCCAGTCACAGTTCATCACTGAGGGAGCCCAAGATAGAAACTCAGGGCAGGAACCTGGAGCAGGAGCTGGAGCACAGGCCATGGAGGAGCGCTGCTTACTGGCTTACTCCCCTGGCCCATGCTCAGCCTGCTTTCTTATACAACAGACAACCTGCCAAGGATTGGCACTGCCCACAGTGGGCTGGGCTCTCCCACAGCACTCAACAATCAAGAAAATACTCCACAAACATGGCCACAGTCCAGTCCAATGGAGGCAACTCCCCAATTGAGACTTCTTCAACCCAGGTGTGTCAGGTTGCCACTAAAGCTATCCTACACACCCAGGGAAGGCCCGTTTCTTTTGGCTTGGGTCTGTGGGCTGGTACAGCTGCTCCTATGAGAGTGACTGTGTCTAGTGAAGCAAAGGATGCATGTCTCCCACGACCACTAAGTACAATCCTGGTGTCTGTTCAGAAAGACCTGAGGTGCAGGAACAGAGACAGGTGGGAATTTGTACCTCAGCATTTTCTGTGGTGAGGGAAGCTGGGGCAACCCCAATGCCTACGGGCCAGAAGGTGCATCAGTGTACAGTGCTGTGCTTACATGGGGAGCAGAGCACCATTCAGTTAGCCCCACCTTCCTTGTGAGTCAGCCTGCCTATGTTTATGGAAAAGATTGGTAGCAAGTCAAGTTGTACAATGCATGTAATAATACTTCTGCCAGGTAAAACAAACAGAAACACCACCACTAACAAAACCGGAATAAAAGGGGCTGATAAAGTAGCTCAGTGGTAAAGACGCTTGCTGCTAAGATTAAAGACCCGAGTTCTATTCCTGGGACCCATGTGGTGGGAGAAGAGAACTGACTGCTGCAAGTTGTCCCCTGACTTCCACATGTGTGCTGTGGTACATGTACATGCATGTGCACACACAAAGTACATTTTAAAAATAGACTCCTAAGGAGGAAGGATGCCCTATTTGTATATTTGAAATATTTTACTTAAGAAAAAATGAGAGACATGTTCTTTCCCGGAAGTCATTTATAATTAATGGGAGAAATTAACAAATAAATAACTGAGGGCTTCCAGAAAGTAAACAGTGATGTTATTGGCCAAGTCAGGGAAGAGAATGAAAGAGAAGACCCATTTGGATGGAATATGAGAAAATGAGGTTTAAGTAACAGCAGTTCAAACAAGTTAATTTTCTTGAAAGAGCCCTGAAAGAGAAGCCTACAGTTGCTTTGGTCATGAGAAAGTCAGATTCCTTCCAGCTAACCTCTCCTCCATCTTGTCTTTATGTTCCAAGAGCTCAACAAGCAACAACTGCCAAAGGGCTGGAGAAAGTTGTATCTTTGAAATAGTCGTTTGAAATTACCCTGTGACAGTTCCATTTACACACCACTGACGAGATGTTAATGTCAGTTAGATACGTAAAGCTGCGAGTGAGGCTAAAAATAGGGTACCTGCACTGTAGCATTCAGTTTGAAAGAAAGGAGGATGGGATTTGGGGCACACAAATGGTGAAAGAAGAGGCAGTGAGTGGGTTGGGCTCAGGTTTGTTGAGTTGGAGGTGACTTTGGAGGAATGGGTGGGACACCGAGTTCTGGCTTAGGAGGCGTGTGCATGGACATGGTGGCGGGGTTCCTGGGGAAGAAGAAGCAGGGTTCTGGGAGCCTTGTGTACAGGAGGGGAGGCCTGTGCTGTGTCCCCAGGAAACAGTGGAACAAGAACGGCGAGGTCTAGCTCTGTACCTGTAGGCTTGGGGGAAATTAGAGGCCCAGCATCGTGGGGCTGTCTACTGAAGAGCAACAAGATGCCTTAGGGCCTTTGGAGGTGAAGGAGGGGAGAGGAGGTGGAAGGGGAGTGGTTCTTAGGCCAGCGGTCCCTCCGCTCTGCCTTACTGCACCCTTCGTGCTCTCCCGCCCTGACTCAGAGTGGCCAAGCACAGCCGGAAACTTCTGGAACTGTGACCAAAATCAATCTTTCTTCATTTATTTATTCATTGGTTACAATATTGTTCTGTGACAATTAGAATTTCATCTGGGATTAGCATGATGGCTCAGTGGATAAAGGTGCTTGTCACACAAGCCTGGCTACCTGAATTAATCCTCAGACACCATGTAAAGGTGGAAGGAGAGAACTGATTCCACAGAATTGTCCTCTGGCCTCCACATGTGTGCATGGCATCCCTGCCGCTCCTTCCACATCACACACGGTAATAATAAATCTTTAAAAATTTCAGAAAAAGTCACACATGTTCTTTGTAGAAACTAGAAAAAAAAAAGTAAAAATATCAAATAAATCTTTTATTTCCAGGTGATCCTGGTACAGAGCCTGTCATCCCAGGTTGCAAGTGAGGGCTAGCCTTGGCCGCATTGCAAGATCTCCTCTATGTCCAGTGGTTATATTTTGATGTTTCTTTTGTTGTAAAATGTGCACTGACTTCAGTGTTGAAGAAAAGGAAGAGGATGCTTGGAAGTGAAAATACAACGGTGACTGGGGATTATCCACCGAGTGCAGCTTCCTTATCTGCTATGTATGCTGCCTGCGTGGACATGGCCCCTTCCTTACTTCTTCAGACGGGACTTTGTCAGTTGCCTTATGGTTCTCTGTGGTAGACACACTGGCTGCATCTGCCTACTTTCTGTAGATAGCTCTTTGTAGTTGTGCTTCTGTGAGTCTCCTGGTGAGCAGGCTTGATTTTTTTAGGAGAAATGCCTAGAAGTAGAGTTGGGGCTCACAGGTTCTACACCACCCTGAAGCTCTCGCTGTGGGGCTAAGCTTCCATCTACCGGCTGTGCCAGAGCTCAGCGGTCTGCTGCAACCTCTCTGTGCCTGAGGACCATTTGAAGCCACTCACCCAGAGCCCATGCCCACGTGTTTCTGTTTGCATCTACTTATCATTGAGGACACTTTGGCTGGTCTTTCACTCCCTATAACTTTCTTCAGATACATGAGTATGTGCGTGTGTAACCCAGGCCCTCACACATGCTAGGTGAGCACTCCCATGGAGCTACAAGTCTTAGCCTTTGTAAAAATTTGGGGCATTGTCTTTAAGTTGTCCAGCCTGGCTTTGACTTCCAGCCCTTCTGTGTAGCAGAGATCGCAGGCCTGCACCACTGGATCTGACTGTAACTTTGCTGAACATTTTCTGGCTTTTCAAGATCCAGAGCAGATTATCCTCCTCACCCTCTTTTTAATGAACACTTTCCTGACACTTGACTTTTCCTTAAAGTGGTATGTGTGTGTTTGTGTGTAGGCCAAAGGAGGATAATGCATGCTCTGCTCCATCACTCTCTGCCTTATTCCCTTGAGACAGCATTTCTCACTCAACCTGGAGTTAGACTGGTAGCCTAAAAACCCCAGTGATTATCCTGTCAACAAACTACATGTGCCTTTTTATGTGTTTTACATGGCTGCTGGAAATCAACTCCGGTCCTCATGTGTCTGCAGCAAGCACTCTTACCCACTGAACCATCACCCTAGCCCCAAGCTCTGTGTTCTAATCTTTGCCTCTGAATTCCCGCAGTAGCCTGTTTTGTAGAGCCCCGTCAGGCATCTTTTCGCATTGTAAGTCCATCCTTTTGGCCCTCAGTAGAATCCAAGGTCTTTAAGTTTTGAAGTGAAACTTATTCATTTCTCTGTTATCCACCAGGCCTGGAATAGCGAGTAACCTGCAGAGCCAACCTCAGTGGGAAGGGCTGGCTCGGCTCTCAGAAAGAGGACACAGGTACCCCATCATCCTCCGTCATGCTGGAAGACAATTAGCACCTATTTGATAGTTCTATCTATGTCATTATTAGTAACAGCCTCGTAAAATTAGCAGTGTGTAACCACACAAGATCAGAGCATAGAGAGACCAGAGAGAAAAAAATGCAAGTAATCTGTGCCTTCCCACTTGGCTCCCTTGTGTCCTCCAATCCTTTATTTTTTTCTGAGACAGGGTATGAGGTAGCTAAGGGCTGGCCTTGAACTCCCGATCTTCCTCTCTAACTCCTGAGTGCTGAGATTTCAGGTGTGTACCACCATTAGACACGCTTTCTAGCCAGGCTGAGTTTTTTTCAACATAGTTGGATACATATATCATAATGCCCTTGTCACTGTAGAATCTCACAAAAAAAATTGTTATGTTTTGTAAACATGCTTGGTGATTTTTATCATAGTTTAGTAAGTGATTTTACCATAACCTGTCATCACCTGGCTTCTATACTGACCTTGGGCCAGTGTCCCTTCCCCCTTGTAGGTCTGTACTTTGGGTTTCTTAGTATCTCATGTAGCAACATACTGAGAAATGACTTCCTTTTTCAGAAAGAAACCTCAAGTGCTTGAGTCTTCAGGAGGCCACAATTGAGTACAGATTCATGCCCAAGGGTGCAGGTGCTCTCAGCCAAGGGAGACCAAGCCTTTGGAGGGGCCTCATGTCTGGCGCTGCTGGCAGAAAAACTGGTGCTGAGCACTTGATTCCATTTTCTCCCTGGTCCCAGCCTCGCATGCTCCAAGGGAAATCCACTTCCTGGGTCCTGTGGGCAAATCTTGGGGTGGTAACACTCTCCCTGGGATGCTGAGAGGGGAGCTGCCCTGGACTTGACTTTAGCCGCACTCTTCTGAGGAGCTGCTCCGCCCTGACTGGAGCTACACATCCTCAGCTGACAGCCGGCAGACCTTCTGAGGAGTCTGGCTGACACAGTGGAGTGACTGTCCAGGTTCTCCTCTTCCTTTGATGGTTGGTTCTTTCTGTCTGATTTTTATCACTACGAGGGTTAGTAACAGCACTGACTGCCTTGGCCAAAGTGACTTAGCACTTAGACAGTTCTTAGAACAGCTCTTGTTTTGCTAAATAAAAATAGCTGAGCCAGGCTTGATGGTTGGTACATGCATGCCTGTAATCTCAATATTTGGAAGGCAGGAGGATTGAAAGTTCAAGGCCAGCCTAGGTAGGCTACATAGTGACTGTGTCTTTAAAAATAAAGAGCTGGCAGGGCTGGGGAGATGGCTCAGTCAGTAAAATGTGCTTGCCACACAATCACAAGGACTTGAGCTCAGACCTCTAGCATTCATATAGAAAGCTGGGATCCCAGTGCTGAGGAGGCAGAGGTAAGAGGATTCTAGGGTCTTGCCTGCCAGCTAGTCCAGCCAGTCAGTGAATTCCTGTCCCCCCAAATAAATGTAGAACTATAGAACAGTTGGAGAAGGCACTCAACATTGGCCTGTGGCCTCCACACCTGCACGCAGGGCAGAGCAGCCGAGCCACTGGCTCTTATGGTTGGTAGAACTGAGACGTTCAGACATCATGCAGGAGGAGATGCTGGACTCTTGATTTTGACTGTCATTTCTCTTCTCAGTTTCTTCACTGGTTTGTTGCCTATTTGTGTAAGATGACCTTGAAGGCCACTCTCATTTTAGAAACTTCTAGGATCCGGAAATTTAAAGGCATTCTTTATCTCAGATGGGTCTACAGGCTGACAGGTCCTTGTTGGGGCCAGCTCCACAGACTAGAAGTCAGGGGCTGTAGAACCCTTTGTAGTCCCCCTGGTGTTCTCTCAGGACCGGGGAGCTGTTCTCTGGTTGGCATGTTCATTTGAGTTCTGGATCTGGGTCACTTGGGAATGAGCCATAGGAGGGTTAGGCATATTCAGTCTTGCCTGGTGGAGTGAAGACTGAGGTATGGTCTGTTCCATCGGGCCACTAGCCACATTATGCTACAGTCCATAATAGTGCACTAAGGCCTACGATGCTTACTGCTTGCTTGGCCTGGGGTCTGTGTATGGATGAAATCTGGTCTTATGCAAGAATGTGTGCAAGTGCGTGTGCACGTACTTCAAAAGGTTACACCAGAAGGCTGAGTACACAGAGCTCCTGCAATTGGGAATGAGTAGTAGGCCCTCCCCCTGGTTCTTTGTGTTCATGGGTAGGAGGGAGTGGGCTATGACTTGCAGGCCCCTGAGGGGAGGAGACTGTGTGCTGAGGAAAGAAGTTGAAGCTGAGTTCTCTCCAAGGTTCTACAGAGCCCCCGTCCTTCTGGAAAGTTCTGGCCACTTCCTAGTCAGGTGGCAGAGCAGCTGATAGCTGCCTTCCCTAAGTTGATATGCTTCAGCAGTGTGCCAGCATGCATCAAGGTGGTGAGTGTGGCCCGAAGGGTCTGCTCCTGAGGCTGAGGCTGGGGTTGGGGACTGGAGGCCAAAGCCAGTACCTCAAGGTGGGAGGGGCAAGGCAGGGCATCAGGCATGTGCTGAGGGTGCTGGCTGTGGCAGGGACCTAGCTGAGTGGTGGTTGGTTGCCTTCCTGACCTCTGAATCCTCATTTACAAATGATCCTCATACCAAGATGCCCAGCATTGCCCTGGTTCCCAGCAGATACCCCAAACTCTGCCATTTGATGACCTGTGATAGAGGAAAGGCATGTGACAGCCATATTGCCTGAGTGTAGGTCCTCCTTCTGCCTTTGTGAGCTGTGTGACTTACAGCCGCTTGTCCCTGGCGATCTGTCTGAAATGGGATGCGTTCCACATCATCTGTAGCTTTGTAGGTAGGAGACTCATGTGAGTTAGCTATGGGAGTCAGGGAAAACAGCACTGTCATTATCCAGTTTTGTGGGTAACTATAGCCTTCTCTCTGTGTGCATATGTATGTTTGTGTATGTTTACATGTCTATCTTTTTTGAGCTGTGGCACCACAACCCAAGCCTGGAGAACAGTCCCCGTCCCTGCCTCAGGCCAGGCTGCTTTAGCTTGCTCCCTCAGGCCACCTGTGGCTGGATAGCTGTTCTACTTTGCTCTTCTGCTCAAGCTACTCCCAGAACTCTGTTTTGCACAGTCTGGTGTGGCTCTTGACTTCCTGGGAAGAAATGAGGCCCAGGAAAGTCTCCTTCATGGTAAGTGTGAGCCAGCTAAGCTGGCTGACTTGCCCTTACCACTCTCAATGATTGCAGGGAGATATCTTGGGGGTTTGCCATGTAAATGCACAGGAACATATTTAAGAATCTTTTTAAAAAACAAAACAAAACAAAACAAAACAGAGTCTTACTCTGTAGCCCTGGCTGACCTGGAACTCACCTGTCTCTGCCTCCTGAGTGCTGGGTTAAAAGCATGTATTGCCATGCCTGACATGTTTAAGAACCTTAAAGCAACGGGCAAGTCAGTGTCTAACTGTTGTCAGAGGTACCAGGCTATTGGAATTTTCATGATAAAGATGGCCGACTATAACCTGGCCTAGTGCTTATTAATAAGTACATTATTTTCCCTCTGCCCTCAGTTTGCAGATAAGGAAGTAAGCTTACTTTAACGTCAGACAGCTAATCAATGGCAGAGCTCATTTGTGAACCAGGCCAGCAGGACTCTTTAAATCAGGAGTTTCTGACTGTTCCTCGATGTACAGCTCTGCCTGGAGCTTTGCAGTGATTTGTTATTTGAGCAATTCTACATTTCCACTGATGGTTGATTGGTGACACAGGCCGGTCTACAGCTGCGTGCCCGGGCCTGGAGGAAGGGCTTTTACAGTCTTTTGGCTTCTGCATGTCGGAGTGAGTGGCCTTGCTTTCTTTCCCTTTCCAAAGCTGATGTCACTGCTTCCTTGCTGTTCCTCTCTGTCAGCTTCTGTTTCCTTTTTCTGTCACCTTTCCTTTCCCTTCTGCCACCTGGATAAGGTGGTTCCATAGGAGGAGAGCTCTGAAGAATGGAGAAGATGGTGACTAGTTGAATGGCTGTCACAGATTCCCTTCTGAAAAGAGACTTGGTGACTTTGTTGGGCCATACCCAGCTTTTCTCCTTGTAACCCTGCTTGGAACTTAGTGTGTTACTCTCGTGAGTTCACTTAGTGTGAACTAAAAGCCATGCTTTCCCTTGGGGGTGAGGTGGTCCCTGCCAGCTCCATTCTGGGACTGCAGGAAAGAGTGTGGAGATGGAACTGTAAGTCCTGGCACGAGCTGTATGATCATTGAGAGGTTGCCCTCTGAAAGGGATCCATGCTCCTTAAAGCAGTATGACTGAGCGTGACCACAGATACAGTCATCACATGAGTGTGCTTCATGCAAGAATGGCTGGTTGTGTCCCTTGGGAGAGGGGAGTCCACTTTGATCTCATTTCAAACATGGCATGGTAGGTCTGTGTCAGAGGTGCTGATTGTGCCTTGGGTCCGCAGTGGATTGTAAACAGGGTGTGTGGGCTCAGCCGTGGTGCTCAGAGCTGACTCACAAGGAGCTGCCAGCTATGTCCATAGATCAGATAGATAACTGAGATCCTGCATTTGTACACTCAGCATTTGAAGTCCCCCAGTCACCTGGTCTCACTGACAGGCTGCAGAAAAAGAAGACTGCTGGGGCCCACTGCTTGCCAGGTGCTTGACATGTACCATAACATTTTGCTTCCTCAGAGATCTTTCTCCTCACTTAAAACAGAAGAAATAAAGGCTGAGATGTTCTGCTAGTCACCTGCAGCCGTTCGTGTCGCAGGTGAAAGTGAGATGGGAGTTTGGACCATGTGGTTGTATCCTTGTGGTCTTTCCAGTGAAAACAGGGAAGACACCCTTCTCTCTGAGAGGAGGGGTGAACAGAACCAGTGGTAGACTGGCTGGAAGGGACCTCTTGTCTCCGCCTGGCAGGTGCAGTGCCTGCAGTCTCCTTCTGACTCCACCTGGGCCGTCAGGAGGAGCTGGAGAGGCCCGTAGGAGTGGCAGCTTTCACTCTTGGCAAGCACAGATGGCCTCTGCCTGGGAGGTGGGGCAGATGCTGCACTCAGAAGTGGAGGGCATCTGGGCTGTTTGGCCTGCAGGCTATACCCTGCCAGGTTGGACTGACCCTCAGAGTGCCAGGTTCTAGTGTAAGTCAAACAGTAAATGGGGTTCCACGTGGCTCGCTCGTTGTCTGTGAGCCTCAGCTCCCCGGGTTCCTGCATTCCAGGGTGCTGGTATGCCAGAAATTCCCTGGACAAGCAAGAAGAAAGTCTTGTCTTTATAGTAAAAATGCCAATAAAGCATCTCTTGGATCTGTTCCTTCCTTTCCACCCACACTGCCACTCACTAAATTACCATTTGTTCTCAGCCTTTGCCGAGTTTCGATGGCTTCTTAGTTGATTTTCCTGTCTCTGATTTCTCCACACCCACTTCAATCTGTCCTCTGCGTAGTTTCCAGAATGATGATCATTCAGAAATGCAACCTACCCCCCATGCCTGCAAAATTGAAGATATCTTAATGGTGTGGTTTTTTGGGACCTTCTAGTCTCCAGTTCTTATTTTAAAATGTCATGGCTCTGGTCTTAGTTCATGGAGTGCCCCCACCTTCATGCCTTCCCTACCCTCCCTCAGTCTGTGTTCCACACTCCTGGTCTACTCCAATTGGGTTGAATTTACTTCAGGCTTCCTTTCTTTTCTGATGCCTTGTGAAGGTCGCAGACACTCTACCTCACAGCTGGGCCAGTCTTCTGGAGCTCCCACAGGATATATACAGATTTCTCTTGAGGTGGCCACTCCCCAGGACACTGACTGTCCTGATCTAGCGGGGCTGAGGACACCCTACAGATCCACCTGACGTCTTGGTAGGCAGCTAGCTTATGGGGCTCAGCTGGTATGACCTCTCTCTTCAAAAGCTGCTGGATCCATGTGAACTGGGGTCCAGGAGACTCTGGACCCCATTGTACCATACAACCACAGACAAACCTTGGCTCCAAGAAATAGCTTTCTATAGTGGGGATTTCTGAAATAGTCTTTGGCTATCTGCAATCCAGGATGGTGGACAGCACTTGTTCACAGGGGAGGAGCAGCTCTCACCGCCCACTGCAAGGGCAGGGCGCCTTGTCCCTCCTTTTCACCTCGCAAATGCAAGACTGTGCAGCCAGCTTCACCCCAGCTCTTGGTATACTCCCAGAAACTAAGTCATCTTGTCTCTTCTTAGAGCAGTAATGCAGTGTGTGTGTGTGTGTTTGTGTGTGTGTGTGTGTGTGTGTGTGTGTGTGTGCGTGTACACGTGTGCATATGTTATTCCCAGGCCTCAGCAGCAGCTGCATCAGGCAGATCAGAAGAGCAAGCATCCCATGTCTCTCTGCCTCTTTAGTCATGTTAGTGCTGTTCCAGCTCCGTTCCAGTACTTTGGAGGTACTCTAAGGTGGATTTTGGTACATGAAGGCACTTTTTCAAGTGCATGTAACTCTCTAAGCCTCAGATTTCACATCTGTAAGATGGAACTAGCAGCAGTATCTACCAGAGGATTAATGTGGGTATTAGAGAGGATGACAGAGTTGGTAACACTCTGCCCAGCACATAGGAATCATCAGTTACACACACACACACACACACACATTGACACACAGTGTGGCAAAAAGAGAGCCCTGAAATAGAAAGGTTAACTCGGAGGTGCATCATAGACTTAAAAAAAAAAAAGGGAAAGAACTATGAAACTTCTAGAACCAAGGAGAGTATTTTTGTGGATGTGAACTTGGCAAAGATTTCTTAGGACATGGAAAACACAAAGTAAAAGAAAAAATAAACTGATAAATCTGACTTCGTAAAAGTTTTGTTGTTCCTAGCTGGGGGGGGTGCACACCTTTAATCCCAGCACGGGGGGTGCACACCTTTAATCCCAGCACGGGGGCGGGGGCGGGGTGCACACCTTTAATCCCAGCACTCAGGAGCCAGAGGCAGGCAGATCTCTGTGAGTTCAAGGCCAGCCTGGTCTACATAGCGAGTTCCAGCCTAGCTGGGACTACAGGGAAATCTTGTCTCAAAAAGAACCCCCTCCTCCAAAAGTTTTATTTTATCTGTGTAGGTGTTTTGGCTGTATCTATGTATGTATGTACATATGTATACCGTATGTGTGCTTGGTACCCATGAGCTCCAGAAGAAAGCATAGGCTCCCCTGGAACTAAAGTTGTAGACAGTTGTTAGCTGCCATGTAGGTGTTGGGAACCCAACCCAGATTCTCTGCAAGAGCAGCGAGTGCTCTTAACTGTTAAGCCATCTTTCCAATCCTCATTAGAATCTTTTAGAACATTTGAACCCAGAATGTTCTGGAAGCCATAGCTAGAGAAATGGCCTTAGAAGGAGGTTGGGAATAGAGCATGTATAATAATTGTTGGGAAGGACTGCTTTTGGTTTTGTTATAGGAAACACTACTTAAAAGGCCATATGTTTCTCCAATAACAAGTTTGGAGTTGGTCACTGGCAGTGGTATGGTTTCTGATAAATCTTGGATGTTCTAATAATATCAAGATGGTTGCTTCAGCTAGTCCATCTTCAAGGGGGACTGGTAGGTGGCACTAGAGACTGTGCTATACCTTTCCCACCATCTCCAGCAGATTCATACCTGAATCTCACATGGGAACATGGAAGTGGGGGACTTATCGTGAGTATCAGGGAAGCCCTGCTGGCACCACTGGGATCAGCTATATCACTCCCTGTGAAGATGGGACTGTAGTGTGACGAGGGCTGAGGACCACCGACTCAGCCTAATGTATCACAGGCAGAATGATAGCGCTCTGGGGACGAAGAATGCAAGGATGAATATTAGGTAGTGAGGAACAGGCCCAGCAAAGAGCCTGCCTGGAGCACCCATTATCATTCCCGGGGAGCTTGCCATTGTATAGTTGCCCCTGGCACCGCAGCACTCATGCCCTTGACCAGCTCTCTGTCCTTTCTGTGTTGACTTGAACTGCTAAGCAACAGGCATTTCCCTGGAAAGGAAGTCTTCCTTTCTCCAGCATAAGACAAAAGTCTCCTGTTGGTACCAGGTGCTTATTGGTTAGAGGTTGAAATGCCTGTCCTTTCCAGTGGCTCCAGGAGAACAGGTCTTAGGTAATGGGCCTGCCCCGCTGTCTTTGTCTTTAAGTCTGGCTTCTACCTATATCCCTTCCAGTCTGAGGGTCAGAATGCTCCAGGGTCGCCTTCTGTAACTGGACTCATTAATTTCTTAGCTGCCCTTTGTGTGACTGACAAACTTCAGCTAGGAATGTGGGGTGTTTGCACCAGGACACAGGGATCCCTGAAGGTATGGCATGTGAACAGTACCCCACCAGTGGTCCCTGACGTTGGGCCTTACCTCCTTTCACTTTTCCAGCAGAAGCGCCAAGCTCCAGGGTCACTATGACATTCAGAGGGCAGATACCTGTGTCCACTGGGACTGCTGTGCCAGTGACATCCGGAGGATGGCAGACCTGCTGTCTTCTTTGCCTCTCTTGCTCCTCAGCCAGGCATATCTGTGGACACATCTCTCACCCCCACCTATGTGAGATCCTGGGAACCAGGCTGCTTATCATAAACACAGCACCTAGAAGGCTGCTTCTTGACTTGAATCACTGGATGATGGAGACAGGCTTTCCTCCTTGCTCCAGCGCAATCACTTCAGGACACAGGGAGGTTGGGGGTAAAGTGGATGTTTTGCTCTCTGCTGATTTAGTTCAGTTTATCTCTGAACCTCCTAAGGACTGCTGGCATTGAGAACACACAGGGTAGGATGTCGGGGTCATAACACTGAATTGGGGCAGGAAGCAAACCTTGGAAAAGCAGTTTTGAGGCAGATTACCTACCTACTTTCAAGGCAGAGGTTGCTTTGTGAAGGTAATGTGTTTGGCTTGTTCTTGGTTTCTTAGGTAGATGCTATCTTAGGACTTTTAGGTCAAACAAATCCTGTTGAGGCTCACGGCCTCCATGGAGGATGAGATGGGTCAGCAGGTGTTGCTGAGAAGTCAGAACCTTAGCTGTCAACCTTGCTTAGCTTGCACCTAGTTTCCCAGAATGCCTTACTAGTGCTTCCAACACAGCTCTTCTTCCCGACTGCAGCTCATATCTCAGAGTGGTTAGACTGTGTGATGTTATCTAATGAGGTACTTGCATAGATGTGCTCACTGGCTTGTGGGCTATCAAGGGCAGGGTCTTCTGTACCCACTACTGCACGTTAGTGGGCACCCAACACCCATCGACTAGGCCAGGGAGTGCTCTGGTTTTGTCTAGGCCTGGGGTCAACTCTTGAATCTGCAGTCTGGAGTCAGGTCATGGAGTTCAGTCCAGGGAGGAGAGGACGGGGCGTGCAGCAAGGACAGGGCAGTCAGCCCTGCGCTCCCAGCTGTGGCCACTCGCAGCCCTGGCCTCCTTGGGAATGTCTCTGCTTGCGGTCTGGGGCAGACTTGTTTGTTTGTGTTTGAAGTTCCCCGACTTGAAGTTTGACGTCAAGGCAGGATTGCTGGTGGGAGGCTCATAGGGAGATTGTCTCTGCACAAATGCACGGGCTGGCAACTTCCTTGAGGAGCACACCAGGGAGGGCTGTTGTGAAATGCCTAGCATAGGGTCCCTTGTGCTTTTTCTTCTCTCAGCCCCACTGTCCTTGGCTGGTGCTGTCTCACTCTGCCCTTGCTGCTAATGTTAGCCCTTTTGGGACCCTGAAGGGCTGGGCTTAGAGCCGAGAGCCACCTCTAGGAGCCAAGTGCTGTGGTCAGCCCATGTCTGTGTATGGAGCCAGCAGCTCTGTGGCAGCCTCCAGAACCCTCCTTGCATTCCCAGAAATTGTTTTGCAACAAGTTGGCCATGGTAGCCAGGCCAGACTGCTTAGCTGACTGGGTTGGCAGGAAGTTCCCAGAAGCGTTTAGCTTTGGAGGGAAGCTGGAAGCTGGAAGGAAGCATCCCCAGGACTGGGCAGGGTGGGTAGTGGGGGATGGCAATAGCCTCAGGGACCATTGATGCTGCCCTTGGGTGCAGTAGGTCATGAGGACTTTGGTGACTTCTAGAGGTTTGGGAAGATGTAGACAGAGATTTGGCCCTAGCAAGAATTGCTGTGGGTAGTCACTTAAGAGTGTGTGTGGTGCTGCCCACATGGGAGGAGAGGCAGGGTTTTGGTGAGCTGGGATATAGTCCAAAACCCATGCCTGTTAGCTAGAGGACTAAGTAAATCTCGAGAAAAGGAATGGGTGAGTGCAGCGGCCATCCAGCCACTTTGCTTGCTCTACAGAGCATGCTAGGACTAGGGGCAGCTGCAGGTGTCAGACGTGTGATGGTTTAAATCGCTCTGGAGCCAGGGACCAGGTGCAGCCCAAGGGTAGGAAGGTTATTGCAAATCAGGATTGGGAGGCAGTGGATTAATTATATGACTACATTTAGAAGATGTAGGGAAGCCTGTGGCTTATATGCTAAGGATCTGTTGCCTGGAATAGTCAGAGCATTGCTGGATTGAGGGCGTTAGGTCACAAGAGAGGTAGGTCTTACCAGTACCATCCTGCTTGTACTGGTTCCTACAGCTCAACCAAGCTGAGGAAGTGGGTAGCAGGAGCCATTATTTGGGAGATTACAGGGGACACAGGGACAGAGTGTCAGACTGGATCCTTTCTTTAACTGTGATTCAGAAGTTAAAGCAAAACTCTTGGTGTCTTCATTTGTAGGCTGAGAATAATAAAATACAACTACGAGTCTCATAGGTTTAACATACGTTGAGTGATTGTGATGAACAACAGCTTGTGTGTTCTGAGGCCAGTGGCCAGGCATCCCATAACCAATGAGTGAGCCAAGCCAGCTGCCCAGCATCCACATCTCAACTTAGCTTTGTTCTCTACTCGGCACTGAGTACATGATTATTCCATTGAAAGTGTAAAGGGGGCTGGCGAGATGGCTCAGTGGTTAAGAGGACTTGCTGCTCTTATGTAGGATGCACACTTGGCTCTCAGCACCCACATGGCAGCTAACAACCACCTATAACTCCAGCTTCAGGGAATCCAACATCCTATTCTGGCCTCTGTCGATACCTACACACACGAACAGGAATACAGACCCAAACATGTACATATAAATAAATAAACAATAAGGCCAGGTGGTGGTTCATGCTTTTTATCCCAGCCCCTGGGAGGCAGAACTAGGTGCATCTGTATAGGTTTGAAGACAGACAGATCTACATGGTGAGTTCCAGGCCAATCTGAGTTACATAGTAAGACTCTGTTTCCAAAAATAAATAAATAAATAAAATATTTTTTAAAGTATGTAAAGATCTGTAATGTTCTCAGTCACACATGACTATTTTGTGAGGGGAAAGGCATGCTTTAGGGACATGGTTAGGTTTGGGGTTGTGTGACAGTTGGGTTGTCACTCTGTCATGAGTGTCAAGGAGCTACCATAAGTCCCACCTCCTAAAACTGCCATTGAGAATCCAGGGAGAAAGGGGAATTAAGCAGTACACAAACCGGGGAGATGGTTCCTACTGCTGGGTTGGATAATTGATTTCATGATTTGTGTAATCCTGAGCCTGACTCTGTATGAGGGACTCTGTATGAGGGACTCTGGCATCTGCCTCAGCCTGCACCTGACATCTTTTGGTCCCTATATATTTCAATATTGCTCACATCTTTTACCGTTGACTTAACTTGCTACCCTGTTTTTGAGACACGAAGATTTAAGCCACTGGGAGAGTCCTGCATTGGTCAGCATCTGAGTCAAGGCTAGCCAGGCGAACACCTTGGCACCTGGCCTCTTACCTAGTCCAAATCTCAGGTTTGCAAATAGCCCACAGAAGATAACTCCCCAACCCAGGCCCTGCAACTTTAGGGTAGAGCCAACTGCATTTGCAGAGTCAGCTCTCTGGAAAGAGATGCAAGAAAGTCTGGGCAGGGTGTAGCTCAGATGACCCACCCACAGGTGGTGTGCCTCTCCACACAAGGCATTTTTGCAGGCTGAGCTGAGCCACACTCACAGGGCTCTGCTTCCTGAGCACCTCATGTGTGCTGGATGTTGGAGTAAGCACTGGCAGACTGACGTTCACCGTGAGTACAGTGTACACACTGAGAAATGAGATGAAGTAATCTAGTCTTTGCCATGTAGAAGGTGGGGCGGGGCTTAGGCCTGCCTGACCGCCAACCTGTTTGCCTCCTTCTGGGGATGGCACAAGGGTCCTAACCAGGTGGACCAGGTACTGGTAGTAAACAGGCTGTATGGGCACTCTGTACATGTGGGTAGTATGTTTGCCCAACATTAGCCAGTCCTCTGACATAGGCTCGCCTCTAGCCAGCCACCCTGTAGAAGAAAGCCCATGAGGTTTTTTCATGTGCAATTCAGTAGCCTCCAAGGAGCCCGGTCTCCCAAATCAGCATGGCCACAGGGTTGCCTGAGATATTTGCTAGGGACCCTTTGGGGTTCATGCAGGATCCTGGGGATCCACCATAAAGGAAGTATGACAAGGAAGGTACCTTTCTCAGGAGAAACTGGGATCCACGAAGCAGGGAACTTTGGTACCTGTGGGCCTCTATATTCCATGGAGCCCTGTTCCTAGAACAGCTTCCTTTTTCTGTGCAAATTTCTGTCTCTTGGTGGTGTGTGGTTAGCTGAGACTTGCCCAGTGTCCACTCTGTATAGTATCTGTTCTCCCAGACCCACAGTCTTCAGTGCATCCCAAGCCTTGCCATCACTGGAGTATGTTCCTGTTTGGGAGGCTTGAGTCTGGATCATTCCTGGAGCAGCTGGGGTACAGGTGAGTTCCTGAGCAGGCAGTAATTCCAGAATTGATGCGACTCCATTCTGGTCATGTCACCTGGTGGAGGAGAGAGCCCTTAGAGAGCCTTTAGAGCTCTGAGGCACCTGGGTGAGCCAGATCTTAGCCCTCCTTTTAAAAGAAATATGCCTGGTGCTGGGGAGATAGCTCAGTCAGTAAAGCTTGAGAGCTTGAGGACCTGAGTTTATCCCTTAGTACTTGTGTAAAAACTGGGTTCAGTGGTACATTTCTGTAACCCAGGGTTAGTGGGGAGGAGCAGAGACAAGCGGACACCCCAAGCTAACTTTAAAGCCAGCCTAACTTAATCAGTGAGTTCCCAGTTCAGTGAGAAACTCTGTCTCAAAAAAAAATAAGACATCAAGTGTCGACCTCTAGCTTCTACACACTTGCACACACTCATACACGCACACCTGCTCATACATATGCACATTCCCACAGAAACTTGTACATACAACACACACACACACACAAATTGTTAAGTTTGTTTTTGTCAGTTTGACATAAACCTAGACTCACCTAAGAAGAGAGAATCTCAATTGTTAAATTTTCTCCATGAGATGGGCTTATGGGCATGCCTGAGGGATATTTTCTTATTTGCTAATTGATGTAAGAGGGCCTAGCCCACTGGGGGTGGTTAGCTTGGGCTGTGTAAGAAAGGTAGCTGAGCAAGCCAGTCAGCAGTGTTCTCCATGATTTCCACCTCCAAGCTCCTGCCTTGAGTTCTTGCTTTGGCTTCCCTCAATGACGCACTGTGACCTATAGGCTAAAATAAATCCTTTTCTCTCCAAGTTGGTTTTGGTTAGTGATTTATAATAGCAAAAAAAAAAAAAAAAAAAACTAAGACATTAACTAAACAATGCTGATCTTTGATTCCAGGCCAACATTAGGTTTTGAGTCTTCTTTGTCCCCACAGAGAGATGGGCAATATCCCACCTATATACTCCTGCCCTGGAGGTGATGAAAGAGGACCTGAAGACTACTTGTCAAGCCACCCACTATGACCACACTAGCAAACATTTCCCTATTCTAGGCAATTTATTGCTTATTTGGTGTTTTTCTGATACTAGGTCTTCTATAAGTCTAGGCTGGCCAAAAACTCAATATGTAGCCAAGGCCAACCTTGAACTCATCTTGCCAGGACAAGTCATCCACCACTGCACCTGGCTCAGTCTAGACAGGTTAGCCTTTTAGGTGGAGCGGTCTTACTTTAACTCAGACTAGCAATGGAAATCTCTCGGCCGTGTTCCTCCACAGGGGCCTTGAAGCCAGTCTGTAGCCTTCGCTAGGTCAGTCTTCCTCGTTTGCTGTGGTCTTTGAGGAGCCCCCACAAAGCTGATAATAATGCTTTAAGACTTAGATTTTCCTTGCTGCTTCCAAGTACTTTTGTAGGTAGCAACTTACCAGGCCACAACCTCCAAAATGCCATTCACTCTCTTTTCGGGTTGAAACTGATTTCAAAGACTTTTCTCTAAGATCTTGAATCTCAACTGTCACAGCTGGGAGCAAAGAGCCCAAGATGCTTAGTGAGTGCTTTCTGTAAACAGCACCCAACAACTTGTTTGTGGGCCCACATGAAGCTCTTCATTCATATTCTGTAAATCAGGCTGTGTGTCAGGGCAGGGCACACACTTGAGGCAAAAGAATACGGGCAGGGAGACCTCACATCCAGCCAGGGCCCTTAGCCTTCAGCCAGCATCCTGACAACGCCCTCGGGTACTGCTGGCCACTTCACTGGAACCTCAGGTGCTTTTCAGTTCTGGAAATTTTAGTTCTTGTGGGTTTTGTGGCAAAGAGAAAATGGTACCACCAGTGAGAGGTCCCCTGGCACTCCCCCATCCCCTGGGTTGGGCTGGTAGGCCCTGCTGCGGTTTGGCTCAGGAAGTGGCCATTTGATGCTTCTGTGATTACCCTGACTTTCTGAAAAGTGACGGCAGCTCCATTTCGTTCTGATGGGAACTGTAATGCACCAGGCCCCGCATCCTTTACTGTGCATGAGAGCACGCTGCTCCTCAACAGCGTAAGTTTGCAGGGGACAGCCGCTTTCAGGACTCCAGAGCCATTAACAGATGGTCACAATATATTGGCCTGTTCCTCAGCTCAGACCTCACTGGTGCTGTGAGTCATAAGCGTGTAGTGGGGAGTCACTTCAGGTTTGACCCACCGCTGCCCTTAGACCTGCTTTGGAATTGTTAGCCCAAATCTCCAAAGGTTTTCATGAAAAGATGGAGCTGGGGGTGTAGCCCAGTAGTAGACTGTGGTGTGAGGATAGTGTGAGACCCATGCCTGGGTTGGAGAAGTTTATTTTAAAAACTTTAAATTATATATGTGGAGGCTGTTTGCATGTGAGTGCATGTGCCTATGCAGGCACTGGATCCCACTGGAGCTGGAGTTAGGGATGATTGTGAGCCATCCAGCATGGGTGCTGGGAACCAAACTCAGGTCTTTTGCAAGAGTAGTATATGCTCTTAACTGCTGAGCCAGCTTTCCAGCTCCATTAAGAGATTTTAAATAGGAGCTAAAGAGGTGACTCAGTGGTTAAGAACACTTGTTGTTCTTCCAGAGGACCTAGGTTCCATTCCCAACACCCGCATGGTGGCCAACAACCATCTGTAACCCCAGTTCCAAGGGATCCTACACCCTCTTTTGGGCTCTGTAGGAATTACATGCGCTTACACACATGCAGGCAAAACACATATACATAAAATAAAAATAATTTATTAATAGATTTAATTAATAATAATATTGAATGCATCTGGTGCACTCACACACATGCAGGCAAAAGACTCACATAAAAATAATAAATAAAATATTTTTAAAAATTTAAACAGTAAACAGAGTGCCAGGCTTCTAGGATCTAGTGGTGGTCAGAGATTAGAAGCTAAACCTCTGGCCTTGCAAAATTCATACCTAAAGGATGAAGCAGACCGTGGAAAGGGAGACCTGAGATCCATCTGAGCCAGTTCCTGGAGGGATGGAGAGGCTCCCTGGAGGAAGGAGTGTGGAAGCCAAGCCTAGGCTAACAGATCCCTGGGAAGAGTCTCTCTGTCCCAAATGGGAGTGCATTGGCTGAACAGGGCTGGGGAGATGGAGAGGCAGAGCTGGAGATTCACATGCTGGTTCAGCCCAAGGCCAGACTGGCACGTTCCTATATCAGCTGGCCCTGTCCAAAGGCTTGTACAAAACAGACACGTTATTAATCATCCCCAAGGTCTGGCCTGTGAACCCTGTGCTGGTGACAGTCGTTATTGATGCTGCTGTGGGTGCCAGTAGCCTAGCCTGTTCCATTCATGTGGAAAAAACTGGTTTTGAGTTTGCAAAGCTACTCAAAGAGGGTAGGCCTGCCTCTGGTTACTGCTCTGAAGCTGTGGTTTGCAGGAGAGATGAGAGGGACTGTGTGGGAATCATGGGGACAGAACCCTCGTGTTTCCTTCCTTTTTCCTTCCAGCCATTTGTGAGCATGTCACATTCAAGAGCAGTACCAGGCATGGGGGACAGAAGTGAACGAGATGGACACAGGCTCCACTCTGATGAACAGTAGGGGACCTAATGTCATTTGGGGGTTTCCATATCCAGTTCATTATGGGCCAGCCATTCTTGGTTTTGAGATGTGTGAAGACTCAGAAAGCAATGAACTTCCTCAAGGTTTGCATAACCAGTAAGTGGCAGATTTGAACTTGAACCTGTTTATCCAGATGACATGTATTCTTTCCCCCACTTAGAAGCTGTTACCTTAAGTGTGAGGTCACTTAAGTGTGAAGCTGTGGCTCAGGCTGTAACAGACTCGAGATAGGAGTAGAATACTGACTTTGCCTGGGAAGTTGGGTAAAGGGAGACCCACCTAGCAAAATGGACAATATGAGTAGAAGTTCAAGGAGAGGAAACTAGGCAAGTATTCAACTGCTGGGTGAGTGAGTACAAGGGAGTTGGCAGGGCTGGGCAGGAGGTGTGGAGACAAGTGTAGGAGAGGAGGTTGGGGCTCTGATTTTGGAGTTTGCTTCTGGTCACACTAAGAGGAACGGATCAGCACCTAAAGGAAGGATAGAAATGTCCCTACTTAGATTCATATGGCAAAATGACTTGTGAGCTTCTCCCTCAAGATGTTTCTAGGTACTTGGGTTTCCTAATGGTATAGAAGATATACGGGAAGTTGGGAGGTTCAGCAGAGTTTGATTAGTATCCTCTGTCTTGGGTAGCAGAGCATAGTACAGGACAGCCTGGGTTCACTTATGCACCAAACATCCAGCAGTATACCTGAATGTGGTTATTTTGGTTATTTTAATTCTAGCTCTGTTCCCTTACCAACAGTCGTCTCACTATAAATCTCCCTGACACTGAAGTTAGCAGGAAATCCAGAGTTTGGGACTTTGTGACAGGACCGGTGACCCTGAGTGGGTGGAGTAGAGTTCTTTTAGATTACTGGCGAATCCAAACTACATTTTTAACCTATTACTTAAAAAATTTTCTGTGTATGTCTTATGTGTACGTACAGGTGAGTGTGGAAAACAGAGATCGTTGTCAGGTGTTTTTCTTAATTGCTCTTCATCTTTTTTTTTCTTTTTAAAGATTTTAGGTCTTTGAGTGTACCATGTGCATATAATCAATGCCCATGGAGACCTCAAGAGAGCAGTAGATCCTTTGGAACTGGAGTTATGGACAGTTGTTAGCAGCCATGTGGGTGCTGGGAACTGAACCTGGGTCCTTTGCAAGTACAGTCAGTGCTCTTAACCACTGAACCATTTCTCTAGCCACTCCCATCTATTTTCTTCCTCCTCTTCTTCCTCCTCCTCTTCCTCTTCCTCTTCTTCCTTCTCCTCTTCCTCCTTCTCCTCTTCCTCTACTTCCTCTTCCTCCTCTTTCTCCTCTTCTTCTTCCTCCTCCTCCTCCTCTTTCTCCTCTTCTTCCTCTTGCTCCTCTTTCTCCTCTTCCTCTTCTTCCTCTTCCTCCTCCTCCTCCTCCTCTTCCTCTTCTTCCTCCTCCTCCTCTTTCTCTTCTTCCTCTTCCTTCTCCTCTTTCTCCTCTTCCTCCTCCTCCTCTTTCTCCTCTTCCTCTTCTTCCTCCTGCCCCTCTTCCTCCTCCTCCTTTACTTTCTTTTTTTAGGTAGGGTCCCACTCTGTAGCCCTGGCTGGCCTGAAACTCACTATGTAGACCAGGCTGGCTGTGAACTCATAGAGATCCTCCTGCCTCTGTCTCTGCTTCTAAAGGTATGTGACACCTTATTTTTAGAGACAGGATTTCTTTCTCTGAACCTGGACCAGTTAGGCTAGACTAGCTGGCCAGTGAGCTCCAGGGATCTGCCTGTCTTCTTATCCCCAGTGCTGGGATTATAGATGCCTGTGGCCACTCCCATCTTCTTACATGGGTGCTGGGGGTTTGTACTCTGGTCCTCATGCTTATACAGTTCTCGCTTTACCAACTGAACCATCTCTCTAGCCCTAATTATTATATTTGTTTTTTAGTCAGGGTCTTGTTATGTACCCCAGATTGACTTTGAATTCTGCATCCTCCTGCCTCATCCTCCTCAATGCTGGGATTATAGGCATGTACTAACACGCCTGACTTCCCAACTACTTTTTGAGAGAAACTTCAGAATATATCTATCAGTCAGTTCTGTTGTCGTGGTGGGTCTCATTTTACGCTTGTGTTCCTCTAAACTACCTGGGTTCTTTATTTGGGGTTTGTGGATAGAATTCCAGAGTTTCTGAACTTGGATGAAAAATTATTATAGTTCAGTTTTCATTAACCTTGTCTGATGTTGATTCTGTTCAATTCAGTTGTAGTTAACTAACGAGGCAAATACTTGTGACTTGGTCACTAATGGCAATTAAGCTATTTTCTTTTTCTTTTGAAGGAGGAGTTGTGGGAGAGGAGGGAAGACAAAATCTTACATGTAGTCCAGGCTGGCCTTAATCTTGCCAGGGCTATCCTTGAACTCCCAGTCCTCCTGCCTGTGACTCCAAAATGCTAAACCTCAGCTATTTTCACGCCAGATCACATCTGAAAAGGCCATGTACACCCACCGCAACTTCAGAGTCACAGCTGTTAGATCACTGTTAGACATTATTTCATACTTGAATAATGAAGCTTTTATGACCGGATCACAACTTTAAGTATTTTTAAGATTTGTTTATTATTATCATTTATTTTGTTTTGTTGAAACAGAGACTCTTACTATGTAGCCCTGGCTAGCCTGGAACTCACACTATGTTGACTTGAATTCACAGAGATCTGCCTGCCTCTGCCACCCAAGTGCTAGGATTAAAGGCTAAATGACCAGCTAAAGATTTATTTTTTAATTATGTGTACTTGGGGGGCATGTATGCATGTGAGTGCAATGCCCACAGAAGCCAGAAGAGCGTGTCAAATCCCCTGGAGCTGGAGTTACAGGTACTTGTGAGCTGCCTGATGTGGATGCTGGGAGCAGAACCCAGGTTGTCTGAAAGAGCAGTGTGCTCTCTTAACCACTGAGCCTTTGTAATCCAAGCATTGTTCTTAGTGCTCCTGGTTCTCCCTGAACCACTAAAGGGATCCCTGGCTCCCAGATAGTTGCAAACATCTGTCCTAATTGTAAATTGGGAGCCTTTCTGGGTATTTGAAGTTTAAAGCTATTTATTAGTCTTTAAATGTATTTATTGAATGTGTGCACCTTCATAACACACACACATGAAGGTCAGAGGGCAGCTCTGGGGAGTTGGTTTTCCTTCCATTATGTGAGTTCCAGGGATCAAACTTGGGTTGTCAGGTTTAGTGGCAAGTGCTTTTTTATCTGTTAAGCCATTTCACGGATACATATTTATTAGATTTTTGGCATGTGTGTTAACAAGAGTCTTCTGCCTTTCCAGACATATACTGAGATCTTTACAGATGAAAGGGAAAGGAATGAATTAACCAGTCAGCAAAACCCTTTTGGGCCACGTGGACCCAAGTATTTCTAAGTGACAGGTGACTTTTAGGTGAGCTTGCCTTTTGGGGACTCTGGAAGTTTCCAATAGGGGAACTAGAGTCTGGTCACCATCTCAGAAGCTCTCTCACTGAGTGCCACAGGCTCAGCCAAACCAGTGGCTAGGCTTCCTGGGTGGCAGCACACACCTGTCTGTTGGAGCCGGCTGTAGCCTGGGTTGGAATGAGCCGCCTTCTTTTCAAGCAGGTCAGCGCTGTGCCCTCATACATCTCTCCTGCAGTGCTGGTCAGAACCTTGTGCTTGACCTAGGTCAGTCTGTCCTTGTTTAATCTTATCTTACTTGAGTCTTTTGAAAGCTTTAGACATTCTGCGCTTGAGAAATAGAGACTCATGTTTCTGGAATTTGCCGACATCTCGGGTGTGCATCCCTGACAGCCTGTGTGGAGACTCCAGTCAAGGGCTGTTACCAGTAGTGTCCCTACCCAGCAGTCGCAGCCATCATGCGGGATACTCTTTGTATAATGACAAGCTGAGTACTTGTCTCTTAAACTCCTCAAGAAGGAGCATCTGTTATTATCATCCTTACTTTATAGGAGAGGAAACTGAGGCTATCCATGTGTGTTTAGGGGGTGTTAAGTGACTTGTCACAGAGCTAGGGTATGACTGAGGCCCTCCATTCCAACCTAAGCTGTATGCTTCTTGTGTGGAAAGTTGCCCATCCTTCCAAGACCCCGTGGTCCTTGTTATCAGTTACCCACATGCTCACCCCAGGCAGGAAAGCCAGCTTCTGGTTAGCTGGCCTGTGTTCTAACCAGTCATGCCTTTACTCTTGAGGAGCTGGTCCAGGAGCAGGAGAATCAGCCAACCTCAGTGATGTTGGGAGCCCCTTGCCTGTGATCAGACCCTTCTCCTAACTTCTCTCCCTATTCCTAGCCTTTCTGCCCCATGAATGATAGCCAGCTTTCCCCCTCCCCATGTCTCCTCTCCTCAGCACATGCCTGGCATTTGCGTGAGCTCCCCCAGAGTGCACGTGGTGCTACATGCTTGTTCTACCTCTGAACGTGACCTTTTCTTTACTGGACTTCCTACAGGCGAAGCTGGTGCGGTACATCTGTAAACAGCGGCAGTGCAAGCTGAGTGTGGCTCCCGGCGACAGGACTGCTGAGCTCAACAGCTACCCGCGCTTCAGCGACTGGCTGTACACCTTCAGCGTGAGGCCCGAGGTGGCGCAGGTGTGTCAGGACCCAAGCCAGGAGACGGGAGAGAGGGGGCAAGCAGTGGCCTCACCCAGACTTGAGGATGAGGTTCACTATGGCTAAAGGGGCTGTATGCCCTATGCCTGGGAAGGGGGTGGGGGTGACATGGGGGAGTATAACAGCCAGCAGGGACTCAGAGTACCTGTGGCTACAGCACATGCCCTGTATGTCATTGCGTCATAAACTGAGGCAGCCTGACCACACTAGTCATTCATTTACTCATCAGAGTGACAACAACCTCCTTTTCTAGAATCTTTGGCTCTGTGGCAGACAATGTGTTTAAACACTTTGAAATTGTAATCTCATTTTACACAATGTTCTGTAAGGAAGGCATTATCATTCTACCATTTTAGACTTGGCACACAGCAGGTAAGTGGCAGCCAGGGAATTGAGAAACAAGAGGCCAGGTTGAGCTTATTCTTCTGACTGCTGAGGTGTATTGGTTTTCTTCTTCCATCCATCTTCTCATCTGCCCATCCTGCCCACCTACAACTTCCCACTTAACTAACCAGTACACTTGGAAAGTCAGGGTTAGGTACAGGGCAGTGCTCATGGAGTGAAAATGTGCCAGTGTGTGGAAGATGTGGCTCACTAGGTCAAGTCTTGTAAAGTCTCCTGTCTTATTCTAACAAGAATATGAATGACCCTTGCTGGTGTGTAAAAAGTAGCATGAGAGCCAAGCGTGTGGTCCACATCTTTAATCTCTGGGATTGAGGGCAGCCTGGTCTACATAGTGAGCTCTGGGGCTATAGGGACACCCTGTCTCAAAAATAAAGCAAAATTGTTGACTTAAAACATACTGTGCATTCATTCTAGATAGGAAAACCAAAAGAGAAGGGGGAATCCCGTGTATGTTCCCAATACCCAGCAAGAGAGAAGCCTTTGAGCACTGAGATTTTGAATTTCCTTCTGGTTTTCCCCTCCTTAATATTAAAGTCTTTATAAAGCTTCTAGTGAGTTAGGACTATGCCAGCCAGGTGTAGGGGAGGGCACTGGTCTCAGTGGCTGATAAACACCTAGGTTGTGACTATGCTTTTACAGATGAGGAGAGCTATGATCTGCAACCTTGGACATCAAAGAAAATATAAAACTACCTTATGAGTGCTTTTTATATCTGACACCTGTTAAAGGGACAGTCTTTTGGACAGGTTAGGCTGTATAAGATATTGCTAAAATTAATTTCCTCTGTATATTTGGTATGTTTTAGGTTTTTTTTTTTTTTTTTTTTTTTTTTTGAGAAAGTGTATCTCTGTGTATCCGTGACTGGCCCCAGACTAGCTATGTGGACCACCACCTCTCACTTGGAGTCTGTGTGGCAGATGAGAAGCTAATTGCTCAAACAGAGATCATGTTCTGCAGTTGCGTATGTGAAAGTTTCCATACACAGACATACCTCATCTCCCATGTACTGATACATGCTGTCTTTCACCCTGCCCCGCCCCCACCTTAGTGTTTGGTTTAGGTAGTGGTTAGGATCCCCCTCTTCAGCCCCTTTGTGTTCCTAAGAAGTTATATATCACTGGGTACATCAGATCTGTCGGAAAGACCAGAGACACTGTGGAGCGTATTGATCCCAGTCCATCCTGGCCCTCCACCCTGTGGGATGCCCAGGCCTTATGGGATGGCATGTCCCTTGCAGTGCTAGACTGGCTCAGTGTCGTGGACACTAGAGGTTGAGTGGCATTATTTCCCTGGCCTGTCTGCCCTGGCGCCTTAGCCCACCTCTGCTAAAGAAGCTCGCAACCCCCCCCCCCCCCCCCCCGCCAAAGGGCTCCAGGACAACTTGACTTCCACTAAAGGAGAGGAGTGCAAAGATCCAAGCCTGCCAGAGGGAGGGGCTAAAACCTTTCAGCTGCTCCATAAAGTCATCTGGAAGCCTCTGCTCCCAATACAAATCCTTTTAGAGCTGATCCCTCTCTGCCTGACCTTGAAGTTTGGCCTGAAGACTGAAGAGAGTCTCCTCTTAGGAGTACAGGCTGTAGAGCTCAGGTCCCTGAAGAGGTTGCCCCAGTGCATGTGAGTGTGAGCTTTAGACCAGGGTCAGTAGGCCAGGAAGCCATGGCATCTGTTCCTCTTTGCAGACAGGAGTCACCCATTCCACGGTCACCTGGCTGCACTGGAATGTGGTCTCTGAAGGTCTCTGGGTGCTGTTGCCTGAGCTCTTTTCCAGAGAGAACAGAAAGGCCTGAATACTGTGGGCACAGATGTGCAGGTACAAGGGCAAGTAGGACCTGGGTGCTGTGGCTTGTCTGTATTGGTCTGGGCTCTCTAGAGTAACAGCCAGGATCTAGAAGTCCAACAATGGAATGAATGGCCAGTAACGGATGGGATCTGGCAGTCTAACGGAGGCCAGAACTGGAGAGGCCCAGCATCAGTCCACAAGGCTGGGTGTCTCAGCAGTCCCAGTCTGGTGCTAAAGGCCTGGAGGATTGCTGGAGAACTGCTGGTCTCCAGGGACCAAGACTATAGGCTAACAGACCAAAAACAAGTCTCTTTGTCCCATGTGGTTTTATCTGTGGTGCCACCAAAAGGTGCTGTTTGGCGGCGGGGCCACTTCCAGCTTCAAATAATCTGATCAAGGAAATTCCTATCAGGAACACCCAGTAGCTTATGTTTTAATTGGTTCCAGATCCAGTTAAGTTGATAAAATTAGCCCAGTGTCCCGAAAGCCCCTCCATCTTTACCACCTGTGAATCCCTGGGCAAGTCACTTCGTCCCTCTGGGCCTCTGTTTACCTACATGAGAAGTGGTTTAGGGTGTTTGCTTAGTCCCGTCCTCAAGTGGGTTAAGGTAGAGTTGTATCAGGTGGGGTAGTTTGTGTGGGGGAGGGTCTACATAGAATCATGCCTTCCTCTTCTACTTAAAGGGGTTTTGGAGGGTGCTAGGCTATGCCATTCCTTCAGCTGGGTCTCTTCTACTGTACTTAAGTCCTGTTGTCCTTCAGGAACAATTTCATAGCCCAGGAGCTTTCTCTTTGGGCTTCTATGGAACCTGTCCTTTCTGCAGTCAGAGCTTGTGACTTGCCCCTTCCCCCAGAGCATCAGCAGGATGTTTTCATCTCTAAGGCCCCAAGTCAGCCTTTTCTCTCATAGATTTTCAGCAAACCTTCCTTGTGTGTTCTCACCCCTTTGTTTTGGTTTGTTTTTGTGTTGTTAGTAGCCCACACAAGAAATAATCAGGAAATAAATAGACATCCGAGAATACTGAGAAGTGGGGCCTTTAAACTGTTTTCCACACCAGACAAAGGCAGGGGTTGTTATGAAACGAGCAAGCAGAGGCCTCCCTGTTCCACCAGTCAGAGGTTAACAGCCTTGTTCCACTTGGCGGGGACCCTGGCCAGACCTCTTCATGCAGGCTGCTGTCATTTAAATTGACAGTTTGTGTTTGTTCCCTTTCTGTCTTTTCTTTGCTATAATGGGATCATGCACTGTGTACTCTGCATTTTATTATTTTTATTCTCACTTTTCTTTTAGTCAAAAAGAAAAAATCCACTCCATTTTTTCACAGCAGAATAGTGAGAGAATTCTTCAAGATGTCTGACGCGGACTGGGGATGTAGCTCAGTGATAGGGAGTGCTGCTGCCTGGAAGGTGACCAACATTGCCTAACCTGCAGGTGAAGCTGAGGTTAGCCAACTCCATAGAGAAGCAGGACCCCATATACACAGTGAGGCTCTGAGTACTGTCCCCAGCAAAGGAAAGAAGGGAGGGAGGGAGAAAGGAAAGGAAGGAAGAAGGAATCTATCTTTATGAACAGCTGTATTTGGATGGGGCCACTTACTTACACAGCTGTTCACAGTGACATCAGACATCTGACATCTGAATGAGGCGGAGACCCTATACAGAGAAACCACCTCTGTCTGCAGCATGGTGCCTGACAGTTGAGAAATTCTTGACAAATCTTTGTTGGTCATTGTGGGGCAGAGGCTTGTGGTGTTGTGGTCCCTCAAAGTATCTCTTCATTTCTGTGTCTGCCAGGTCCAGGAAACCCAGCAGTTGAGGGGTCTAGCCTTGGCATCTCATAGGATGAGCTGCCCTAGGGCCGCTCCTGGGGTCTTCAGGGTGGGATTTGTCCCTCTACCTGTTGAGTTTCCCCACTGACTTGACTACTGCATCATGACTGAGGTGCTGATTTTTCTCTTAGGAAAACATATGCCTAAGTCACACAGAAAGGTGTGTTCAGGTAGAGTCCCCTTTATGTCACCTTCTGGGGGTCGTTCCTGCCCCTGTAGAATTGGCCAGCCATCTCAGCATTGTCTGCAGGTTGGGTGGTATTTGTGGTCACTTTCCAGACAACAGTGTCTTTTCCTGACGGGTGAAGAGAGAGGGACTTAAGCCAGCATGGTGGCACACACCGTTTAACCCTGCTGCGGCCATTCTGGCCATGCAGCCTCAGATTCCTCCTCTTCCCTCCTCACCTGTGGATGCCTGAGACAAAGCATAAGTAGTTAGCCATGATTACTGATGCTCAGCTCTTCATCCCAGGGGACCCCAGGGATGGAAATGCTCTGCTCTGCCCCCTCCAATGTGGTGTCTAAGAAATGACATGTATAATGCCACCAACAGCCTTAACTCTGCATCATGCTATATTATAGTAACACTCTCCTTAGCCCCAGGAATTCCAGGCTTGAGTGAAGCACAAATTGAGAGCTGACGTGAGGTGCTCTGATGGAAGACTGTTTGTCGGCGGGTGTGTGTGTGTGTGTGTGGGGGGGGGGGGGGTGGTCATGGACAGATTCACCCTGGGAAGTCAGGAAAAGACTCCATCAGGGTAGGCGTCCTGAACACCAAGCTAGGGCGGGAAGAGTACCCGGACAAGGGAACAGTATCTGTGGAGGCCCTGAAGCTGAGAAAGCTAGAGCTGTGCCCATGGGATACACTGGAGGGATGCTTGGGAGGAAGCTGGTGAGGAGACTGGGCCAGTTCGGGGAATTCTGCATGTAGGGAACAGAAAGTGTGTTTGTTTTAAGGGATAATTATGTCTGAAAGAGTAAGGGAGGGAGATTGAATGTTGGAATTGTTTTAAGGAAAAATAAGGTTCCTAGCGGTGAACAGGCTGAATCCCATGCGGGGTAGCTTGAAGATGTGAGGGAGGAAACGGCCGCGACTTGAGTGGAAACAGCCCTAAGACCTCAGAATGGAAAAGGACCTGGAGATAAGTTCAGCGGGAAGGCCCCTCCCTCTGGTTCCCACACTCTGACAGCTTCCAGCTACCCCTCGTCACAGGTTAAATCTAAACATCACAGCTTCAGGTTCTAGCTGCAACTGGGAATGATTTCAGTGCCTGCTGGCCAGGAGCCTTTTTTTTTTTTTTTTTTTTTTGCCTTCAACAATTTCCCTGTTTGACGTTGTTAATGGAAGTGGTGGAGGCCAGCAAGGATCACTTCTAGCAAACAGAGGCAGGGACTGCGCAGAGCCTGGGGTCGAGCATGGGTCCAGCTCAGAGTCTCGGGTCCAGTGCAGAGCTTTGCCATCCATTCCTGCATACGCTTTCAAACCTAGCACCTCTGAGTTGAAGATGTTCGTGGGTCTGGTACTCGGCTTTGTACTGTGAGCCAGATAGTCAGGATTCTTGTCTCCCTGACTTCTGCCACCATCTTTGCCTTCCATTAGCTGGGAGTGGCTGTGTAGCCTAGGGAAGGGTGGCTTTGCAGACAGGGGGGATCTGTAAGATGCAAACAGAAAGCTACATTAGTATTTGGCCTCTGGGTCCAGCTCAGCAGAACGAGTTGTTCGGCTCTTCCTTCTGGCTTCTTTACTCTTCCCGTCAGCCCCCATGTTCCCTCTAGAAGCCCAGAGGCCTGACTGTTTGCTCTCTAGTAACTGGGAGCTTCCTCAGGAAGCAGATCTACTGTGCTTCCTTGAGGGGAGATTTGTACAGACAGGTCAGCTCCAGCTGCCTGGGTCATGGGAAGTAAATTGCAGTATTGAATGCCAAGTCTCAATATGGGTGCTGAATCTCAGTACCAGGTGCCAGATTTCAGGAGCAGCTTAGTACACTGGGCCACAGTCTTCCCTAGTTAGGATGGACCAGCAGAGGCCCATTGGGTGGACCAGCAGCTTCTGTCACATCCATCCAGAGCTGAAGTTGAGGTGTGGAAGGAAAGGTGCAAATGACAGAGCAGGCATCATATGTGCACACGATCCTTTTTAATCCTTATTGGTAGGAAATGGAGAGGGGAGAACACACGACTCATTTTCTGGTTTAGCAAAATGAAGCTCAGAGAAGTCGAATGACTTGTTAGCATCACACAGTGAGCTGATGGCAGGGTCAAAATTCAAACTTGGGCTGTCATGATCCAAAGCCACGTGTCCTGCCCCACCCTAGAACAGCCCAGCTTGGCGCTCCTGGCCATGGAGGTGTGATGGAGCTTGCTGTCTGTCTTTCGTGCTCTCTCCCTGCTTCGCTGCCATTCTTCCCTCATTCTCCCTTCTTTCCTTTACATCCATTCATTATGCATTTATTGATCATTGATCTTTTTTGAGGTACCCAGAAGTGGGCTTACAGCTAGAGAATGCACTTGTCCACAAATACCCATGAAGCAAAGCTGAGTGACTGTCCGTCACAGCTCCCTCGTGGCTGCAGATCCTAAGTGGAGGCGCACTTCAGCCTTTTCTTCTCTTCCTCCAGCCGTGCACTTGCTCCAAGCATGTATTGAGCTGATGTGTGCTGGATAGTGTTCTAGCCATGTGCTATTCTTACTGTGTTTTACTGATCCTGGACCAACATACCCTCTTTTAGGCTTCTAGAGTAGGATGCCACTGGGCTCTAGCGGTCTGTAAGGTCACAAGGAAGGATATTCCTTATGGCACTGGGTTGTGTGGTGTTTTGGACTGCAAGCTTGCACCTTAGATTTCTAGGCTACTGAGTGCAGAGCAGAGCTGCCAGACTAGATGCGCCATGAGAACAGGGCCTGGCTATTCTGTTCACTGCCCTGTCCCCAGTACACTGAGTCCTGAGTGCTTGGGTTCAAATGTCATCCAAAACTTTTCTGCTTCTTGGGTGCTATGTCATCTGGGCCAGTGAAGGCAGCATTACTGGGATCTCTAGGGAGCCTGCAGGTAGTTCTAGGCCGCTGTGTTTCTGTTAACCTAAGTCTAGATTTAAGCAACAGTGTGTGCCTGTGGCTTTCATGTGGCGTGTGCTGAATTCCCTCCTCCTCTTGGGACCACCTTGAAGGTAGGATCACTCTAGAGGAAAGCTGATGAACCAGATTGTATTGGAAAATGTTTGTGTCAACCCTGCACTGCCTCAGTTATCATAAAAAGTTTCTTCCTTTGCCACTGTGTGTAGTATACCTCTCTCTCCTCCTCTTATACAGATGTTTCATGCCTCTGTGGAGGGCAGAGAAGATGTTGGCTATCCTTCTCTGTTATTCTCCACCTTACTCATTTGAGACAGGTCTCTCCCTGAACCTGAAGTGAGGGTGGTGGCTAGCAAGCCTCCAAAAGCCTCCTGTCTCTGTCCCTACAGCACTGGGATTATAGGTGTGCATGTGGCCACACTTGGCTTTTTATGTGGATGCTGGGGATTTGAACTTAGGTCCTTATGCTTGCACAGCAAGTACTCTTAACCACTGAACCATCTCCCCAGTCTGCTACTCTTCTTTTAATAACTAGTAGTAGGTAAGTTCCAGGGCCCCATGCTTCTAGCTGCACTGTTCACGGTGAGTAGGCCATAGACTTAGAAGTAACATTGCTTAAAACTTAGACCTCTGGAATAGATGGCCTAGGGTCTGGCCTGGGAGGCAGACAAATCTTGACTTGCTGTTTGCCAGCTGTGTGCTCAGACAAGTCCCTTAACCTCTCTGCGCCTGTTTTCTCATCTGCCAGTTCTAGATAAAGACTTGGGAGTTCTGTCTGGTATGTTCTGCTTCTTCAACTCCCACACTCAATCGACTTGCAAATCCCACTGGCTCCGTTTCCATATGCATGTCCCAGATCCATCTGTGTCTCTCTTCCATTGGCAGCTCACGCCCATTCACTTCCAGATCCACTGTTGCCTTCCTTCACTTCATTCTTCATAAGCCCAGAGTGATTTTTCTGTAATGTATATCCAGAAATCTCAGTTTTCTTTAAAAAAATTGATTATTATTAGTTTTTATTTTATGTGTATGAGTGTATTGCTTGCATGTAAATTGGTACACCCGTGTCATACAGTGCCCACGGAAGTCAGAAGGGAACTTCAGATCCCCTGGCACTGGAGTTAGGGATGGTTGTTAACTGCTATGTGGGTGCTAGGAATCGAACTTGGGTCACACTCCAAAGCCATCACCATTCCTTTCAGGACTGAAGTCTTCAGCGCCTGCCTCTTACCTCTGTGCCTTCTGCCTCTCTTGCCTCTTTCTCAGTTCAGGTGCTTGAACAAGCCAGGCTGTTTCCTGTTTTAGCCCCGGGCCCTTGTGTGTTCATTTCCTCTGCCTGGACAGTTCTCTCTCTGTCCTTGGCCTGGTGCCACCTCCTCCTCTGCTGAGCTAGAAGATCAGTTCTTGAAAGAAGCTTAGATTTTAGTTAGTTTTGAATTTGTTTTTTATTCTATGGCTTGAATAGAATGTGAGTTTCCCAAGCATATTATGCTTAGTAAAGTCCCTGGCATACACTTGATATTAAGTAGCTATTTGTTGATTGGATGAATGAAAGACGGATAAATGGGAAAAGGTCAGGGTACCAGGCACATGGTAGGCACTTACCAAATAAAGCTACCATGAGTCAGGACTTCTTTGTAGCAAGTTCAGCTACCAATAGACTTAAGACAGAACTTTTATGTGTGTAGGTGACACCAGTCCAGAGAAGTGTGCATGCAGGGACTCAGAGGATGCTGTTAGGAAGTATCTTCTGGGTGAGGTGTTCTGTGTGGCAGGTGGCAGGGGCCCAGGCAGCTCAGCCTCACCTTCTCCAGCTACATTTGTACCTATTAGGTAAAAGGCTGCTTATCTTGGAGCTGTAGCTGTCAAAACTCAAGAGAGGTCTCTGTTTGGGTTGGCTTTAGTCACATGCTCATGATGTAACCAGTCCACAGGTTAGGAAAATGGAGCCCTGGCTCACAGAGCTCAACCTTGGTGGATGTCCTAGTTTGCTTTCTGCCACTGTGATAAAACACTGACTAAAACTGACTTAGAGAGGAAAGAGTTTATTTCAGCCTGCATCTCTCAGGGCCCCATCTATCACTGCAGAAAGTCAGGGGAGGAATCTAGGCAGGAATGACACAGAGCCATGGACACAATGACACACCGCTTACTGGCTTATTTCCTCTGGCTTGCTCAGCCACCTTTCATAGAGCTCAGGCCCACCTGCCCAGGGATGGTTCTGCTCACTGTAGGCTGGGCCATTCCACATGAATAAGCAGTCAAGAAATGCCCCCACAGATATGCCTAAAGGCTAATTTGATGGAGGAGCCTGAAGACTCAAGGGTCTCTGCACTCAGAAATAGGTTCCTGGGGCTAAAGAGATGGTTCAACAATTAAGAGGACTTGCTGCTCTTGGAGAGGACCTGGATTCATTTCCTAGTACCCCTATCAGGTGGCTCACTAACAGTTTCGGGGGATCCAACACGCACTTCTAGTCTCTGTTAGAAGTAAAAAGATGGTTGGAGATACAGTTCGGTGGTAGAGCCCTGCTTAGTAATGTTCAGTACTACACAGCAGGATGGAGAAGGTGCACATGGCTCTTGGTACAAGAGCAGTTGCTGCTGTAGCTTTGCTGGCACCTGTGCCCCCCATCCCTTCATAGAGAGGATCACCCAGAGGCACCAAGTGACCATGAGCCTCCATTTCCCATCAACCGACAGAGCTCTTGTGCCTGAAGAGAAGTCACAGGCCTTACCAGAGATGGCCTATCAGGGCCTCTCAGCTCCCTAATAGCCTGAAGAGATCAGGTTTCTAGAATATAATTCATGAAGCCATTTTTTAAACAAAATGACCTCTTTCTAAGAAAGTAATAAATGCTTATTTTAGAAAATGCAGAAGAACAAAGAAAAGCCACCTAAGATCCTATTCACAGAAGATCGCTGGTTCTTGGCTTTAGGTCCCCTCCTTACCTCTGTTTTTGTCCATTTATTGAGACAGTATCTAGTGTCTCCCAGCTGTCCTGAACTCACTATGTAGCCAAGCCTGGCCTTCATGGCCTAATCTTCATGCTGCCGCATCCCAAGTGCTGGGATTATGGGTATCCACCACCATACCCAGTAATTTATTCATATTTCATGTTCAAAGTATAGAAAATAGTAATAGCCATTGTTTACGATTTACATCGTAATCTTACTGCTTGGGAAGAGACACTGCAAACCTGACTGTTCTTTCTTGGCAGGCTTCTTTATTATTCTTTCTTTCTTTTCATGTAGTTTCCTTGTGAATTTATGCTGTAATTATTCAGTGAGGCCTCCCAGCATTCCTGGAACTGAGCTGTGAGCTCATTCAGGCTTCTCAGTGACGGTAGAGAAAGCGTGCTGTGAGGATCAGTGTGTAGCACAGCAGAGAAACTAAGTGACATGCTACCTGCCTGAGGTCACCTAGTTGAGAGGTGGCAGACCACAATTCATCTCCAGGAAGTTGGCTGCAAAACTGGGATACAAAATTCTTTTTCTTCTGTGTCTATTTTTTTTTTCCTCAGTCCCTTTCCCCTGTAACACCTAAGGTCATTAAATTCATTTGTGTGTGCAATTGTGCCTGTGTCTGTCTGTCTGTGTGTGCTGGGGGCAGAAGTTGATATCAGATGTCTTCTTCAGTTGCTCTCCACCTTGTTTTTGAGACAAGGTATCACTGAACCTGGAACTTACCGATTGGCTTGACTAGCCAGCCAGTAATCCTGAGGGACCCTCCTACCCCCACCCCACCCCTGAGAGTCCAGGCACATCACATGCCACCTTACCTAGCTTCCTTTAAATGAGTTCTGGGGATCTGAACTCAGGTCTAAATGCCTGGGCAGCAAGTATTTTACCACTACTGACTGAGTCACTCACTCACACACACACACACACACACACGCACACACACACACACACACGCGCACACACACACACACACACTTCTTTTTTGAGACAGGATCTCCTTAGAGCTCCAGCTGGCCTGGAACTTGCTGTGTAGACCAGTCTGGTCTCAGTCTCACAGAGATCGCCTGCTCCTTCTCTCCTGAGTACTAAGATTAAAGGTGTGTGCCACCATGCTGGCTAGCTACCTTATTTTTAAAAACTTATTATTTGTTGCCTGAAAGAAACATTTTTCTAAATCTATAAGTATCCATTCTAAGAAAATGGAAAGGTACAGAAAAACTTCAAAAAGGATACGAAATCCCCTCCTTGACCCAGGCACTGGCAGACCAGCACTAACTTCCTATTCATGGTTTTCTTACTTCACAGAAGGGAAGGGTCATAGGCTCTGGGGTCCCTTCTAGCAGTGGGACAGCTGCACATGCTCCATGCTGCTGTCTTGTCTGCTGTCCAGGGCTTGCTGTGACTCTTCTTGTATGCCCCAAATATGTGAGAGACTGCAGGGGGCTGGGGCAGTCACAGTTCATGTGGGGGTGGGGACTCCCCAGTGACTCAGGGGGGGTGGGAGATCAGATGACACAGTGCTTATCAGATGACAGTACTTCTTGTCAACTCTGGTCTTGATTTGGGAGTGCTGGTAGTGAGGAGGAAAACTTCTCTGTCCAGATCCTGACATCCTGAGTCCTGGTATCCCAGGTCCCCGCCCCCTGCCGTGAGGCCGCCCAGAGCCTGTGTTCCTCACACCCAGCACCTGCTCTGGGAGGTATGTGCTGACTCCCAGCTCCCAGGCGCAAACTATTTTTGGCTACAGTGACTGTCCACTAGTCATGAACACAGAAACCCCTCTCCCTGCCTCGTTCTTCCCTGCGACACTGTACTAGGGGCTGGGACTGCTAGGGACCCTGAACTGCGGCCCCCAGCATGTACTGCCTGTGGAGCTGGGTGATGGCCAAGGCTTCGAGGGGTCCAGAAGCTCCGCCATCCACCTTGCCGCGAGAAGCCCAAGGTTCAAGCCAGCCTGTGCCAGATGAGGGTTTTGAGGTAGGCACTGGGGGGCCTTTCCATGGATCCCTGGAATGGGTTCCCTTGACTGGACTCTGAATCCTTGCTTTGCTAATTGGCTGTGGAACACAACAGAAAAATGAGCGTGTTAGGGGAGGTGACTGTCATTTCATTGTTCCATTTTGCCTCTTTCTGTGACACAGAGGGTGGGGAACAGTCAGTCTTCTAAAAGTAGATTGCCCCCATCTTTCTAATGAAGGGTTGAGGTATTTTTGTTTGTTTGTTTCTAGTTGAAACAGGACACACTTGTTTCATGGCTGCTGCCTTCACAGGGAGCTGAGTGGTACTGAGCTGGCCCCTCAGTCTCCTAGTCCATCAGGCCAGAGAGCCCTAGCCACATAGAAAATGTGAGTGCTGACCCTGGAAAAATGGAACCAGAGTCCAAACCGAGGCCCATCATTTACTGACATGCACTGTGATGAAGTAGCTTTAATCTCTCTGAAGGCTCAGTTTGCACAGCTGCTTGTGCCTGGCCCCTTACTGAGCAGTGGTAGTGCTTGTAATTGGTTGATTTTTTTTTTTTTAACTGATTAAACTAGTTGTGAAGGGGGAAGTGTGTTGAGAAGCTGAGCGAGAATCTATGGGCCTTGGACCTTGTCTCAGAACCCAGGTGTTGGGTTATAAGCTAGTGTTTTGGGGTTTCCAACTTCCTGTGAAGCCTATTAGATCACCACAGTAGGGCTGAGGATGGTGGGCGTGATTTGTGCCCTCCCACCATCTTCTATTGTTAGGGACTTGCAAGACTCTAGAGGGACATCCCAGGCTGCTTTGGATTGCATAGGGCTCTGGTCCTGTGAAGTCAGCATGTGGCTTGGCACCCCTTGGGTTGTTGTCTTTGGAGATAAGGCTCAGGGCAGAAATCTTGGCCTAGCTCAGAACACCTGGAAGGAATGGGGCCTTGACTTCTGGGTAGGGAAGCCTGCTGTAGAAATTGGTGGACCTTTCCAAGCCAGTGTATCCCATGTTGGTTCCTGTATGGATATGGATAACTGGGGCCCTGGGCCCAGAGCTGTTGTTTTGGGTGACAAAGGCCTATCACCTCCTCTCTGGGTCCTGGTTTTCTCCTATAAAATCCCTACTGGACTAGATTGTCTCAAAGGTCCCTTTGAAGCCTGCCTTCGACTTTGGCAGACGATGAGTTTCTTCTCAACTTCTTGGGAATCGATTGGCCCCTTCCACGTCCTCAGAACCTGGTAGCTATGGTGATGACCCCTGGCTTGGGTCCTATCCATCCTCTTAGTTGGGCTTCTATCACTTTGGGGCTCAACGTTGCTATGGGGCTGTTGTTTTCAGTGTCTCTGGAAAACTACAGAGAGTTGCCTGCTCCAGGATCTCCTGAGAGATCTCGATCCGTCTCCTGGTTGGGCACCCTTGGGGAGCTCTAGCACAATGTGGCCTTGTTTGCAGGGAGCTTGCTTCTCAGGTCCCCAGCTCTGGGCTCCTTCCTACAACCTAGCGCATCCCCTGCCTAGACAGTCTGACAAACCAGACGTCACGCTGGCGACTAGATGTGGCCCTCTGGTAAAGGGGTCTGTGATTAGGCTCCTGATCCTGCAGGACTAAAGCGGGGAATCAGGCATGCTGCTGTGCCCTGCTTACCACACTGAGAGTACTCTGGCGTAGCAAGATTCACTGGCTGAACTCAGAGTCTCTGCCTGCAAACCTGGAGAAGGCAGACATAGGTAGGAAAGGGAGAATTGGGGTTGGGGATGTCGCTTAGCGGTAAACTGCTTGCCTAGCATGCTCATGATTCTAGGTTAAATCCTTGGTCCTAAAGGGAGGGCTTGAAAGGAGAAGATATTAAGGCACAAGCAAGCAGTAAAGATGGCTACACCCCTTTATTTCTGTCAGGACCTTAATTAATTATCCCTTAGGAGAGCTGGGCTTCCCTCAGGAAATATTGAAGGCTAGACCTTACCCCTTCAAGCTGTGCCTAGAATTGCCACACCCTGAACTGCCCAGGCAGTCCCAGCTTAGGCTGGTTGTCATAGCTTCTAGTTTACTTCAAGAAGCGGCGGTTTGTAGTAGCACAGCATATTCTTATTTGTCACCCAGCTGTCATTTGTTTAGTCCTGCTCTGTCAACAAGGGATGCCAGGGTCAGGACCTGCAGAGTGAGGGAGCTGTGCCTTGGAGTAGTACATGGGCAGGAGAGGCCCCTGAACCTGGCTAACTCAGCTCCAGCCCTCTACACAATCCTACTTTATACAGGGCTGGAGTTTCTCATTTGACAGCTTCCTGGAAGCAAAGTGTCATCCAAGGTTTTATATAGCTCCTTGGCTGTAGGCCAACCATTCTGACCTAAAGACTTCCTTTCAAATGGTCTTTAATTTTTTAAAAAGGGAATATGTGTTGTGCTTTGTTTTACTGTGTCACATTGGGCTGTGTTGGAGATTGAACCCAGGGTCTTGCACAGAGTATTCCAAGTCTTGATTTGAGCTTTAGTTTGGGGTCTTATGAATAATAGTGTTTATTTATTGAGACAAGCTGGTATCTAAATGATCCTTCCGCCTCTGCCTCCCAAGTGCTGATTTTTCTCTTTTAAAATCCACAAACACTCCAGGTATAGGGAATTCCCTTTGAAGATGCCCCCGCTTCTCCTTTTTGGGGGGAGGGGGGTAGATTCACCAGTGCCCCAAACTAGGACACACGTCCGTTTCTCTTGTTGGTCATGTCTGCCCATTTTCAGCTGGCAGCCAGACAGATACTTTTAGAAATGTGTGCTGAGGGCATGAAAGGTGATGGGCACAGGCTGTTTGGGTGGCAGAGAGCGCCTGCCAGAAGCCTGTGCTGATATTCCTGTCCTTTGCTGGTTCTGTGCTGGGGTAGGACCAGGGATGACAGTGCAAAGGGGAAGCAGGAAAGGAGGAACGGTGACGCGCAGGACCTGTGGGAGATTTAGGCCAGCATAGTTGCATGTGTTTGTGGAGTGGCTGCATAACCCACTAGATCAGGAACCCAAGGACTGTGTTCCTGGGCCACATCTAGCCAACCACTATTGGTTTTTTTTGTGGTATTTTTTTGTTGTTATTTTGGTTTGTTTTTTGATATAAGGCCTCCCTATAGCCCCATCTGGCCAAGAACTCTCTATATAGACGAGACTGGTCTCGATCTCACAGGGATCTGCTTGCCTCTGCTTCCTGAGGCCTGGGATCAAAAGCATGTGCCACCATGCCTGACTATCACTATTGTTTAAAGAAACAGGAATGTTTTTCACATTTTTAGCTGGCAAAAGGGGGGTGGGGACCAAAAACTAAAAGAATATTTGGGGTACAAGATAATTCAAGTTTGAGTGTCCCTGAGTGTCATTTGAACATGGCTACCCCCACTCATTTGCATGTTGTCATTGGACTCTGTGGGTACAGCCATGGCAAAGTGGAAGGGGCCTTTCAATGCCAATGGTAGGAGACAGCTACAAGACAGGCCCCGGTAGGTGACAAGGGCCCTGAAGGGAAGATGGTGGTGATGGTGTCACCTGGTGCATCTAGCAGCTGGAGCTGTGTCCCAGGTAGCCACAGAAAGCACCAGCACCCTCCAGAGACCAGCAGAGGACCTTACAGGCATTTCTGCGGATGCTGGAGGCAGGGTGACGGTTAAATGGGAAGGTGGAACGGAGACTTTCTGGGAGCCCCTTGCAGGAGCTCTGCCCAGAGCTCACCCTAGTTAGGCCCTCACCCCCAACTGTCCCCTCAGTTCTGGCTGAAGTTGCAACACATTTGTGTGCATGTGGCCAATGCCAGGCAGAATGGCCCTTGACATGACCACTGTCCTCCCTGGCCCACACGAGTGTGGATGGCTCCTTGTGTCAGCCGGCACAGTTTCTAAGTATAGACTCAGGCTGCCCCGTGGCTGCTGGTAAGTACCAGGATACCATCTGATACCCAGTGTGGCCTGTGACCAACCACTGCCCGATGCTGGGGGCAGGGAGGTGGGGCATATGTAGCTAAACCCATTTCTGCCCTCAGCTACAGAAAACGGAGACCAGCCAGCTCCTAGCTGGGGTGATCTCATTGTGCACTGGCCCTGCTTCTTCATCGTTACTGGAAAGGGTAACTTAATGTCACTCACTGGAAAACATAAGTCATGGCTGGAGGAAAAGTGGCAGAGCCAAGGAGAGCGTTCCTCTGCGCCACTTGAACACCCTGCCCACCCTCCAAGGCATGTGGGCCAGGGCTGAGTACATGGCTTCTCTCAGCTTCTAGTTCAACATTTTTGTCTTTACCCAGCAGCTGGGGTGGATAGCACTGTGGGCTAGAAGCCCTGTGGGCTCCCAGCCTCTGTCCCTTCTCTAGCTCTCCAGGGCACGGCAGAGGGAGACATGAGTTGCCCTGAGTTTTCAGATGACAAGCATCGTCCATGGGCCTCCCCAGGCACAGGGAGCCTCTCCTCTGAGAGGCTTTCCCAGTGGTTCTCCCCATGAGTTCCTCTTCAGGAGGAAGCAAGCTGATCTGTAACTCGTTTCTAGCAGGTTCAGAAATTACTCTGGTTTGACCTAATTCCTAACACCATACTCAGCTGTGATGTGCCTGTCAAGGTCAATGGGCGAGTCACATCTGTATGTGAGATCTGGGGACTTTTACTTGCTCTAGGGCCTGGCCAAGTCATAATACCGGACAATATCAGGTCGATTTCTAGGGGGTCTGCAAGCCTCTGAGGGAGACTCCTCTCACTGTGGGGAGTGGGAAATCTGGGGTGCTTTTCCTTTGTATGCTAGTCACCCAGATTCAAGCACACCTGCCTCACTTACCTTCGACTCCCCGTTAACTTTGAGTCTCAAATCAGCCATCAGAATTGGAAAACCAGGCACTTTACATGCAGGGTAGATAGCTTAGTGAGGTAGCCTGGCCACCCAGAATGCCCACTGCTGGGTAATAGCCCTCCATGTGCCAATAGAAGTAAGGCTTTAGAAGTCATTGGTCAAAGTCACCATTGGAAGGGACCACATTCCTTCTGCACTCTCCATTCTCCTGCTCAAGGCTCTGCAGCCAAGAATGCCATTTCTTTGGTCTGCCCAGATTTGTATTAGTCGCCACCATGTAAAGAAACAGAACAAAAAAACAAGCATTCCAAGATAAGTCAGATTATTGTTGCTGTTATTTGCCTTTTTGAAGATAGGATCTTATGTGGCCCAGGCTGCCTTGAATTCACTGTGTGGCTAAACTAGGCTTTGAACTCCTGATCCTTAATCCCCTACTTCCCAAGGCGTGCAGCAACCCCCTACACCAGCCTCCACCCCTTTCTTTTTAGTGTTCAAAGGTCTGATGCCCCCTCATGGCTTCCTCTATCCTCACAATATTTGAAGACGGGGTGGGTTTCTGGTTAGCCTTACCCTTGTAGCAGAAAACATCTCCATAAAAATTTTTGAGGGGCTGCACCCCTGCTGGCCCCTTTTCTTCTCAAGGCCTTTCATCCTGCAAACCCTTTTCTACCAGTTCATCTGCTGCAGCTTCTGGGGACCAGGGTGTTTCCTCACTCAGTTCACTGTCCAACTCTGCTGGCAAGGGAAATTGGGTGGTAGAAGGAACCGTCACTCTGAAAGGATGACAACACTCTTTGGTGTAAATGGTGTGCTAAGCAGTCAGATTGAATCCATGTGGGAGTGCATTGTTCACATCCCCTGAAGCCAGGCTGCAAGGCTGAAAGATCCATCCTGTAGAGGCAAGGGGGGCAGCTCTAGCATAAGGACGGCCAGAGGATGGCTTTCTTGCTCTGGCATCCCTGCCTACTCTCCAGTTTGGTCTTGCCTACCTTTTAGCACTGTTTTGAGTTGGCACATGAAGAGCAGGGGCAAGGGAAGAACAGGAAAGGCTACCCCTCACACTTTATTTAAGGGGAACAAATTGATACCCAAAGCCTCAGAGGAGTGGGAAACACTTTCCACTAATTTGAAGCTATAGCAGAATTTATATATTTATTTATTTATTTTATGTGTATGAGTGTTTTGCCTACATGTATGTAAGGGCATGTGATGCCCACAGAAGCCAGAAGAGGGCATGGGATCCCCTGAAACTGGAGTTTAGGATGGTTGTTGGTTCTCTGTGGGTGCTGGGACCCAAACCTAGGTTTTGCAGTGCAAGAATAACCCATGCTCTTAACCACTGAGCCTTCTCTCCAGCACCCCCACCCTTTGAATTTTTACTTATTAATTTTTTACATTTTACATTTTGAGGAAAAGATTTGAACATATTCTCTTTTTCTTTTTAGAGGGATTATTTCACTTGAGTAAAGAACAAAGAATGTATCATGTTACTGGGTAGTTCTGTTGGAAAATAAGTTGAAATCGGTTACTTTAAAAAAAGTCATTTTGGGGTTGGAAAGACGTCTCAGTGGTTAAGAGCATTGACTACTCTTGCAGAGAACCCAGATTCAATTCCCAGCTCCCACATGGCAGCTAACAAGTATCTATAACTCCATTTCCCATAGATCTAGCACCCTCTTCTGGACTCCATGTTCATTGCACATACATGGTGCACTTACATACATGCAGGCAAAACACTGGTATACATAAAATAAAAATAAATGAATAATTAATTTTTTAAATAGTCATTTTTCTCAAGAGATAACTTCTAAATGATAAAGTGATAACGATTTGCTAGATTAGCTGATGACAACGTGGAATAATGGCAGGAGCTTTGGAATCTGAGACAGACCGTATTTATTTATGTCATACAAGGTCTGTAAGCCTTAGTGACATGGAGTGAGAGGCATGTCTTTACTGAATTGGTTCAAGTGGAGATAACACACACAAAGTATTTGGCATATTGCATTGGTTAATAGTTGGTGATATTGGATGTGATTGTTTTGTTTCGGAAATTGAAAGGGTGTAGTTGGTGAAGGGATCAAAAGGAAAAGAAAACACTCTGTGTTATAATGAAGCTTGAAATTGAGGTTCCAGACCTGGAACTCCATCTTCATCTTCCAGGAAACTGCTGAGTCAGTGGTCTTGGTAAACTCATGTGTGTGTGTGCGTGTGTGTGTGTGCGTGTGTGTGTTTTGTATGCATGGGCCCACCTGTGGGTGTTTGTGGGTGACCATCCCATCCAAACTAAAATGTTGCTTTGTGCAGTTTTCTTTTGGATTTTGTTTGAGTCAGAATCACACTATGTGGCCTAGGCTAGCTTTGAATTTGAAATCCACCTGTGCAGTTCTGAGCTGGGATTACAGGTGTGTGCTGGCACATCTGGCTGTTTGAGGTTGTATGTAGGTAAAGGTCACCTGTCCCTGTCCCAACAATATTGTCAAGTTGCTTTTCCTAGTAAATGGAGAAGGATGTAAAAATTGCATTTTGGGGAAGAACATGGTTGAAGACATAAAGGAAGCCTGGTGGGCAGAAGGAGCCTCCTGTGTGGGGCCAGTGTGGGGTTTCAGTTTTCTTATGTGTATGAGCATGCTGTGCATGCCTGTGCATGCACCTAATTCATGCAGTACCCGGAGAGGTCAGAAGAGAGTGTTGGATCCCTGTGAACAGTTGTTAGCTGCCATGTGGGTGTTGGGAACTGAACCTAGGTCCCCTGCGAGAGCAGCCAGTGCTCTTCACCGCTGAGCCATCTCTCCAGCCCACCCTCCAGTTAGTAGTTATCTGTGAATGGTAGTGTTGTCTGTCATGTGGAAGGATTTCTGACAACTAAGAGTTTGTCTGATCTGTGATGATCATCTTTCTTAGTATTCTGTATCTTTCTTGTTGTGGAATGAACAATTGTAAACAGTGCAGAGTCTTTTAGAACCCTGGAGGGAGAATAACCATTAGTGAGACAAAAAAACAAACCTGCCACAGGTGCTGGGAGGAAGGGCACAGCCCACACTGCTGTCCCCAGGACTCAGTCAGTTCTGTTTTGACACCGAGTCCAAGATTGGCAGCACTGTGAATGGACTGACAGTTCTGTTACTCTTTGATATAGCTATGGTGCGTGCCTGTAATCCCAGCACTTGGGTGACTAAAGCAGAAAGATTGCCTGGAGTTTAAAGCCAATCTGAGCTACACAGGGAGTTCCGGGCCAGTTTGGGCTACAATGTGAGGCAGGCCCTGTCTCAAGAGAACAAACAAATGTATTACATGTACATGCGCAGATGCAATTATATTGTGTCCAGGAGCTAAAATGATCCTGAAGTTCATACACCCTGTTTCGCCTTTGGTGAATTAGGGGGAATGAATGGTCCCAGAAAGAAAAATGAGCTTGTTAAATGATGCTTTGGGGAATGTAGTGAACCCAGGGGACCAGCATCATCCCTGAGAGGAGGGGAAGGCCAGGCAGGAGGTTCTGGTCCCCGGTCATCCTTTCTGAGATAGTAGGTAGGATTCCGGGTGGGACAGAATCCGTGATGTTCCTGTAGGCAGTGCTGCTGAGCGGGCCTCTTGCTGCATGTGGGGGTGGAAAAGCAAGAGCAGCTGGGAGGGCCGTGCATTCTGAGCCTGCTTTTAAGGCCTTTTTTAGAGTAAATTGCTCAGCATGCTAAAACATGCCACATTTGGGAGGGGCATCGTTCTCTGGGCCCCAACATGGTTGTAGGTCTAAGATTCTTTTTTTAAAAAATTATTATTTTTTAGTGTAATGAGTGTATTGCCTGCATGTGTGTAAGTGCACCCATATCATGCAGTGGTCTGAGAAGGTCAGAAGAGGGTGTCAGGTCCCCGAGAACTGGAGTTTCAGGCAGTTGTTAGCCACCATGTGGGTACTGGGATTTGAACCTGGGTCTTCTACAAGAACAGTCAGCGCTCTTAACTGCTGAGCCATCTCTCCAGTGCCAGGAGGCTCCTGTTTTCTTGCCTACAGGTTGCCCACATTTCTTCTCAGATTATCCTGTCTCCAAGGTCTGCGTTGAGTTCTTTTCATGTTTAGAGTTCTGACTTCCTCTCTGTCAACCAGAGAAAAAGCCTTGCCTTTGAAGGGCTCTTGAGTACATGAAGCCTTTTGCCATGTAGTGTAGCCAAGGCAACTTAACAACCATTCTAGCCACCTTTCCCTTTATCCCCTAAGAGATATTTGTGAGTGTGTATACTGTGTCACAGCTGCATGTGGAGGTCAGAGGACAACTCTCTCCTGCCACCTTGTGGGATCTGGGGATCAGACTCAGATGTCATGCTTACACTCATGTCTATCTCACTGACCCAGTAATAGCTCTTTTTGTTTTTAAGTTTATTTTTTGTTAATATGTGTATGTATGTAATGTGTACATATACACCCCAGCATATATGTGGAGGTCAGAGGACAACTTAGTGAAGTTGATTCTCTCCTTCTGCCTTTTTGTGGGTTTCAGGGATCATACTTAGGCTGTCAGGTTTACCAGGCACAGTAAGTAAGCATCGTTACCCGTTGAGCCATTTGCTACTCTCCCCTCCCCTCTAAATGTTCTGAGGCTTGAACCTAGGGCCTCACATGTGTCAGGCAGATGTTCTATTAGTGAGCTACATGTCCAGCTCTGCTTTCACTTTGGTTTTGGTTTGAGTTGTTTGTTTGTTTTTTGAGACAGTCTTATGTAACCCAGGCTGGCCTCAGACTCACTGTGTAGCCAGGGATGACTTTGAACTTCTGATTCTTCTGCCTCTGCCTCCCAAGAGCTGGGGTTCGAGTCATGTGCCACCATGCTTGGTTTCTGTAGTGCTGGGGTAGAACCAGGGCTTCTTGCGCGCTAGGCAAGCACTCAGCCAGCTGAGGTACATACCCAGCCTTCACCTTTTATTTTGAGACAAGGTCGCACTAAGTTGCCTTGGCTGGCCTTGAACTTGCTCTGTAACTCCAGCAGACTTGAATTTAAGATCTTTCTGCTTCACTCTCTGGGGAGCTGGGATTACACGCCCTTGTGGCCAATCTGGCTGGTGACCTACTTTGATTGATTTAAATAAGACTAGTCAGTAAGTGCTTTTGCAATCCTTAGCAAGGGCTCTTTTTTTTTGTCCCTGTTTACCCTTATTAAGCCAATTTAATTTGAGAATTATCTTGTTTGATTCAGATATAACCAGGTTATAAAGGGCTACCAAAGATGCCATGATTCCTAACTTTTCTATAACTGAGAAATCAAAACAAACTAGAGTCCCCATCCAGATCGTCCTGGTGTTTTCTTCCTTCCCCTGCCCCCAGCCTGAAGGTGGCATCTCCAGTTCATCTTCAGCTGCTGTTTCTAGGAGCACTAAGGTGGGGGTGAGCAAGCACTCTGCCAGTGTTCTCAGACAAGTGGTGGCTTCTAGTTGGAGGGCCGTCCCGGCCAGCAGCTGGCCCCTGTCACTCAGCAGGAAGGTCTGTCCTGACAGGCTGAGGCCAAGGCCAATGCTGTGAAGGGCCTTCACATCTCACCAACCCTCTGCCTGTCCCTCCTGTGCCCCCAGGAGATCCCCCGAGAGCTCACGCTGGATGCCCTGCTGGAGATGGATGAGGCCAAAGCGAAGGAGATGCTGCGACGCTGGGGGGCTAGTCCTGAGGAGTGCAGCCGTCTACAACAAGCCCTCACCTGCCTGCGGAAAGTGACAGGCCTGGGTAAGTGGGGCCTGCCTCCCAGTCCTTGGGCCAGGCCTCTGTGCTTCTCAGTCCTCTTGGGGCCTGGCCTGTGCCCTGGGAGGTGGAGCCTCTGCCAAGGCTGGCATTGGCTAGGTGCGCCTTTGGGTTTCTCAGGCAGCTAGGAAAGGCCTGTGTGACTATTTAGAAAGTGTGCTACTCTGAGCCTTGAGAGAGTACTCCCAGAGTCCTCAGGGCCTTGAAGCACAGTTGGTCTGGCCAGTCTGACCCAGGAAACTTCGGCCATTGTTAGGAATCCCTGGCCTGATGCAGGGTAGGCCTTGCATCACATCCCTCTCACCCAACCCCCATTGCCACCCACCCAGCCCTACTCTACAGGAAGGCATCTGTGTTGCTCCAAGCCCTCCACCAGCTTCCTGCATTCCAGCCCCCTTCCCTAGTCCTCTCTCCTCCCACTCCTATCTCCACAACTGATTTCAGTGCACTCAGCCTGAACCCAGTGTGATTAGAGAAATTGTGTAGCTTTTCATCTGGGAGTGTGTCCAGGGCCATCCCAGGCACAGCGTATGATCTTGGTATTACCACAAGTTCTCCCAGGATTATTCACAAGCATTTTAGAAACACCTTGCCTTGGAAACAGCATCCAATACCTCACCTAATGCTCCCTCCACCACCTAGAGAAGGCACCGGGATGAGCCTAATGAATAGAATCAGGCCTGTTTTGATGATCTGAGCTGCCTGCTGTAGCTCCAGCTGCCTGAGGCTTAGGGGAGGCACCCAGCTTTATTTTGCTTGATTGTTTTTTATTCCCAAAAAGATCAGGCTTCATTTCTTCCCTGGTCCCATTGTACTAAGTCCTCTGAATATAGAGCACTGTAGAGACTTACATTCAATTCAGAAAAAAATTCTCACCCTGCAGGTATCCTGGAGGGTTAAGGAGATAAACATGACTGAGATATGATGAACGTTCTTGTCCCCCCACATTTTATAGAACAGACTGAACCCAGAGAGGGTAAGACAAGAGCAAGAAAGCACAGCAGTGGATAACAGAACCAGGATGGAGCCTCAGATTTCAGGAATGGTTACCTTGTTCTCAGGCAGTGGGGAAATTGGGAGCTTGCTTCCCAAGCAGGGATCTTTGGGGTCTCTTATCAGCCCTCCTTCCCTTGTACTTGGATTTGAAAGGATCAGAAAGGTACTAGCTATCTAGTGGAGGTACCTCTTTGAGTCATGAAGACTTCTATGTCTGTCCCAGGTGCCAAGACAGGAAACTCATTGATGCATAAAGCACCATTATTGTGTACTAAGCTTGTGGCACACATGGTGGCTGCAGCCTTTGATGAACTGGTATGTGTCTCAAAGCACCAGAATGTGAGTGGTGCTGGGTCTGGGGTCCCACATCTGGTATGGGGCCCAGCTGGGCTTTGCGGCTCCTTTTCCCACTATGCCAGGAGAAGGCCCTGAGGAAGAGAGTTCTTGCAGATTCCCCTCTCTCCTTCAGTCTCAACTCTGAAGCTGCCGCACCCGTGGGACAGTCCTGGCCATGTTGCATCACAGGACATCTTGCATCTGTCCCATGTGACTACGTCATGGGCATCTGCTGGGAACCAGGGTCACATGGAATCAGTGCATCTTCACTGCACCCCAGCAGGGCGTGGTGAGAGCAGCCCAGTCACAGTAAAGAAGGGCTGAGGAATCAGACCCCTTTAACCTCCCTGTGCCTCAGTTTCCTCATCTGAGCAATGAAGGGAATAGCAGCCCCCTCATAGAATTATTATGAAGACAGAATGAGCTAAGGTGAGGTTAGGGGCTTTGGGGAATTAGGCCAGTGGAAGGATAGGAACTGTTGCTGTTATTTTCCTTGTGGCCTGTGGTCTTTTCTCCTTATGTAGTTTGGGCTGGCCTTGAACGCACCACTCTCCTGAGTGCTGTGGTTATAGATGTGTGCTACCATACCCAGCTGATCCTTACTTTTTGTTTATTTCGTTTTATGTTTGTTGTGCGTTGTTTGTTTTGCTTTTGATGCAGGGTCTGGTTCTCACCCTACAACCTAGGCTTCTTAGGGGCACTCACTACCACACCCAGCTATGTTTGATTTATTTTTTATTTTATGTATATGAGTGTTTTATCTGCATGTATATAATCACATCTATGTTGTGTATGCCTGCAGGGGCCAGAAGAGGCCAGAAGATCCCCTGGAGCTAGAGTTCTAGATGGTTGTTAACTGCCATGTGGATGCTGGAAACCGAACCCAGGTCCTCTGCAAGAGTACCAGTGCTCTTAACTGTTGAGCCATCTTTCCAGCCCCCCAATTGTTAAAAAATGTTTTTTCCTTCTTAGGTTTTGAAACAGATTCTCAGACAGTAGCCCAAACTGACCTTGAACTAACTGTAGTAAAGGAAGACCTTGAACCCCTGATCCTTGCACTTTCATCTCCCTGAATTCTGGGGTTACAGGCATGTACCACCATGCCCAGCTTGCTGTCCTTCAAGCAGAGTTCTTCCTCATGCCCCAGCTTCCTTTTCCTAATAAGATCTGTCTCTACTTCCCTTCCTGAGATCCCATTCTGGGGTGAGCTTCCAGCTTGCTACCCTAAGATGTGACGTAAGCCCTGCACAGCCACAGTACAGTAGAGAGGGTGACATCGGTGGCCTCATGTCAGCTAGTTACCTGGAAGGTGCTGTGGGTGCACAGAAGTAAGGCTAGGAGCAGAGCTGCTGCTGGAGAACCGTGAGTGCCGCTAGGCCAGGGTGTCATGCTCTTGAGTCTTTTGTAACCTGCTGTCTCGCTGATGCCTTGGCCCACAGGAGGGGAGCACAAAGACTCGGGTTGGAGTTCATCAGATGCAAGACGGGAAAGTGGCTCCGGGCCTTCGGTGGACACGCTCTCTCCAGCCAGCCTAGCCTGGCCCCCAGGGAACTCCTCGCTGAGCAGAGTGGGAGGCAGCTCACAGGGTCCCCGCTCCATCTCTGTGTCAGCTCTGCCTGCCTCGGACTCTCCAGCCCCTGGTCTCAGTGAGGGCCTCTCGGACACCTGTATCCCCCTGCACACCAGTGGCAGGCTGACCCCCCGGGCCCTACACAGCTTCATCACACCCCCCACCACACCCCAGCTGCGGCGACATGCCAAGCTGAAGCCTCCAAGGACGCCCCCGCCGCCCAGCCGCAAGGTCTTCCAGCTGCTGCCCAGCTTCCCCACACTTACCCGCAGCAAGTCCCATGAATCCCAGCTGGGGAACCGAATTGATGAAGTCTCCCCGATGAGGTGAGTTTGCCCCGCGGTTTCCTCTTAGGCACATTAAAAGGACAAATAAAATCTGTCCACATAAAAGTATTAAAAGTATCTCTTCCCTCAGATGCAGTTGGACTAAATCCCACTAAATGTCTTTCTGTACATGTGCACATATATGAGATGTTGCCGGAACAATAGACAGTCTCCCTGTCTTCCAGGATTAAAATACTAAAGATTTGTTTCTCACTGGCTGGCAGAACAGCCACTGTCAGGAACATAGCTGGTCACTGTGGCAGACAGAGAAGTGAATTCTAGGTGTTGTCCACTGGCAATTAAATGGTCCTCTAAATCCATGAGTTGCAATACAGAATTTTAAATATTTGGAAAGAGTTAGGGATATGGTTCCATAATAGAGCACTTGCCATCTCCAGCCCCATTAAAGGAAAAAAAGAAAGAAAATATTTGGTGAAAAGAATTACCTTGTTGCTCTACTGGAATGCAGCCTCCCCCATCTTAATTTCTTTGTTTGTTTGTTTAAGACTGGGTCTCCCTGTAGCCCCAGCTGGGCCTAAAACTCACTATTTAGACCAGGATGGCCCCGATCTCACAGAGTGCTGGGATTAAAGGCATATGCTACCACAACTGGCTTAAGATCTGAGGTTTTTAATATCCATGATAATTCTAGCAATCTGGCTTAAAAACTTCTTCCTTCAGGATGTGATGGCACACACCTTTAATCCCAGAACTTGGTAGACAGAGACAGGAAGATCTCCGTGAGTTCAAGGCCAGCCTGGTCTACATAGCGAGTTCTATACCAGCTGGGGCTGCAGGGAGACCCTGTCTCAAAAAAGACAAAAACAAAACAAGAAAAAAAACCTTGTCCCTGAAATGGGCATAGTATGGCCTTATGCCTTTAATTTCAGTGCTCAGGAAGCAGAGGCAGGCAGGTATCTGAAATTGAGGCCAGCCTGATCTATGTAAGAGTTCCAGGCTAGCTGGGGCTATAAGGAGACTCTGTCTCAAGCAAAGAAGCAAAAAAATTGTTCGTGCCATTCCATTGTATAATTAACGCATTCCTTCTGAAGTGTATTTAGATCATTGTGGCTTCTGCTGCTTTCTTTGAGTTCTTTTTCTTGTAGCCCTTTTAGTCCCTTCCTGACACAGGCACTCCTTTTCTAGAGGGTTCCTAGGCCTTGGAGGACTGTTTGCTCGACTAGCTTGGCCCCAGTTCCCACAAAGGCTGTCTTGGGTCTGCTGTGGGACAGATCTTGGATGGCTGTGATAGCTTTGTGCTATGGCCCAATGAGTGGAAATCCAGAGGATTCTTATGCTGGCCTCGATATCCAGCTGTTCTGCCAAGCCTGGGGGCTCCCCCAGACGCAGCTGCAAAATCTACCATAACTGCCATGTGTCCATCGGTTGGTAGTGGGGCCTGAAGCTGATGCTTTATTTCTAATTCTCTTCTGAGAAGAGCAGGAGACTCTGGTCTTGATCCCGTGTTCTCAGCAGAAAGCAGGTCCTCTAGACAGTGAAACTGCTGGCCTCAGACTCTGGGATTCTGAGCCTAAGTCATGCTCCCTCCCAACCCAGCTACCATGATCCAGCACTGACAGGGCCTCCCAGTGAGCTCTGAGGATAGCTTAGTTGTCCTTTGGGGCTTTGGTAGGTAGGCAGCCCAGGAGGGGAGGCAGGCGTGCTCAGAGCACATCACCAGTAGACCCTTCCTGAGATCCACCTTTCAGTTCTACGTAGCTAGTGTCCTGCCCTGCCTCCCAGTTGTCTGCTTCTCTGGCAGACCAACCTAACCCCTCTTCCTGGCCCATGGGCACCCACTCCTATAGGTCACATGACCGAAGAGGAGTCTGAGAACCTGTTTTCCTCAGTTGTGAGGTGGGGTAGTCTGCCATGCAGCGTGGCCAGTGGCTTAGGTAAGCTAAGGTCTTATTTTGACATTCTTTTCTGGCCTTCCCATCAATCATATGTCCCCACAGAGACTGTAGGGCCAGGCCTCTGTCCCTTATCCAGCCCCTGACCTGTTCTTTTACCAGGTAATTTTCCAGGCACAAGCTTAGCCACCATGGTGACGTCACCTCTCTCTCTCTCCTTTTTGTCTCTCCAGGTTTGGTAAGGACGATTCATTTTCATCCCCTCTGCCACTGGGAGTCTCTGTCCCTACCTGGGGTGGATTTCTCTGATCCCGCCTTAACCCGGTTGGCTATCATAGTCCAAGATCAGAGGTGCTGGCAACCACTTTGTGAAATGACTCTGAGACAGCTGGCCTCAGCCCAGCCTGTGGGAAGTAGAGACCGTGAAAGTATCTCAGTCCACAAGAGTCCTGTGGCAAGCCCATCCCCACCTTGCCATCTGTACAGCTGCCTCCGTGAGCTACTCCTGCCTGCTGAGCTGTCTCTGAAAGCTGTGCTCTGGGTGGGAGATGCTACCTGCCTGGCTTAGGTGCTCCTAAGCCACTCTATCACTGCTGACATCTCAGGACCCCTCTCGCTTGGAGGCAGGCATTCCTGAAGCATCTCTGAATCTGAGGGTACAGGTCCTCCCAGTAAGGAAGGAGGAGGCCCAGAAAATGCTGGAACCCCTTTTCCAACTCTCCACCCGCAGCTGGGCCAAGCTTTCACATGTACCCAACCCTGGGACGGGGGGTGGGGAGGTGGGGGAGTGGGGGGTAGAGGTCTAGCACAAGGGCAGCTAGACCTGAGTCTGCTTTTGATGATCTGAGTGGCAGGGCCAGAACACCTGGGTGTTTCTGAGTGGAATGGTGATTTCTTTTCCTCCCAGCTAGCTGATGATAGTGGCCAGGGGAGCAGTTGAGGGAGAGTCGGGGAAGGCTGGGACAGTCCTCGAGGGAGCTGCAGGGCCCGGGAAGGCTGGTAGGGGAGGAAGGTACTGTTACTTCCTCCACCTGGGGCCCTGGGAAGCCTACACTTCTGACCCTAGGATAGCCTTTTCTATCACTGCTTATCCTCCAGTTGTTATGGTAACATATGGACCACAGCAGGGCTAGGGATCAATCTGGATCTGGAACTAGACTGCCTGGCACACATGCTCCCAGTAGAGTGATGTTCTGAGTGACAAGGCAGGGATGTCTGGGGTTTTCTAAGTGAAATGGTGATTTCTTTTCTTGCCAGCCACAGCTAGCTAATGATAGTGGTGGCAGGCAACGTGCCTGGAGGAGGAGGGCTTAGTAGACTGTGACAGTACTGGAAGCAGCTCCTGCAGGGGTCTGGGAAGGCGTGAGTGCACTTACCAGAGCCCTGGTCCCAGGTCCCTGAATCCTCAGGCGACAGTGCAGGGAACAGGGCAGGAGTTGGTCATTTAGGCTGGGGGTGACAGACAGACGGTGACCAGCCGCTTGTTCACTGCAGAGCTGGCTTTGCTGTAAGTACTGGGATGCCTGATCTGAGGGGAGCCCATATCGGGGGGAGGGAACCCCTACAAGAGGCTCTGCAGAAGGTAGACAGAGGGGAGCCTCCAGGTTGGTGACCCTTTAGCAGAGAAAGAGGAGCTGAGATGTCCCCAAACACTCAGGGGATGGCCTAGAAGAGCCATACCTTGCCTCTGTTCTTCCTACCAAAATTAGAAAGAACTATCCTTGAGATGCTGCTTGCTGGAAGGCACAGGTAAAACTGTGTGGCTGAGGAGCCCTGTGCCTTCCATTGAGACCAAGCTTCCACGTTCTCAACCAGAATAAGCCAGAATGAAGCCCTGGAAATGAATGCCCATGAGAGAGCGTGAGAAGTTGATGTGTACAGAAACTCTTCTTACCTTTGCATCCCACTGAAGCAGAACCCACTGCATGCAGACTAAGCCATCTGCAGAGGCTGGGCAGTGATACCACTGGAGAGCAAGTCCAGCAAGAGGGGCCCACCTCTTAGTCTAGCTGGGTCCTGTCCATTCCTGTCTGAGAGTCCTTGGTTCTGTCTGTGAAGCATTTCTGTGCTGTGCAACACACTACACCCTGTCTAGCCTGTGATCTCTGAGGTCTCAGACATGAGCCAGCCCCACAAGCCTCCTCAGTTTGCTCAACCTGACTTTTTTTCCCCCACAGATCTCCCACATGGATCCCCACAGATGGTACGAAGGGATATTGGGCTTTCTGTGACACACAGGTAGGTCCAACTGGGGAAGAATCAGAACTGGACTGGGCCCTACAGGCCACCAGGAGAGCTTGCTGAGCTGTTGGGTCTGTCCTGGTTGCTCTTTGCCTCTGGCCTACCTGCTCACCTTGGGGTAGCAAGGCCTATACCCACCTTGAGCTCTTGCCTTATTACCAGACACCATTTGGGCATGCTGGTCCCTCACTTGCCTCTCCTTGGGTCTTTCTTATCCTGCTGAGAGAAAGCTCCCTCCCTCCCTTTCCAGGTCCAGCAGAAACGGGGCCATAGCCACAGGAAGCAGGCGCTAAGAGCTTCCTCCGTGTCCACCTCCATGTCGTGCAGGTCCTAAAGCCAACCTCACATCAGACTCCTCTGTATAACTTACTGAAAATTCACATTCCCAGGCCCTGCCCCTGAGCTGCTCAGCCTGGCAGTCTGACTTTTTAAAAAAATATTATTTTCCTTTCACATGTATGAGTGTATTGCCTGCGTGTAGGTAGGTGCACCCATGTCGTGCAATGCCTGTGGAGATCAGAAGAAGGTGTTGGATCCCCTGGAACTAGAGTTACAGACAGTTGTTAGCCACCATGTCAGTGCTGGGAATTGAACCTAGATCTTCTGTAAGAACAGCTAGTGTTCTTAACCTCTGAGCCATCTCTCCAGCCCCACAGTCTGGCTTCTTAACAGACCCCACGTCTGATGCTCATGTATAAAGGAGGGCTGCTGGGAACCTGTGGCAGGGACCATCCGGAGGTCTTGTCCTCGTCACGAGGCTGGAGTGTGCTGGCCACAAAGTTCTGGATGGCCGCCAGGACAGTGCCTTGGTTTGCCCTGGCTTTAGTTGTCCTGCTAAACCCCGTTCTAAGCACAACAGGGAATCCCGTCAAGGGGGCTGCAGCTTGCTGTGGCCTTTGGTTTCCATGGATTCTGGGATCATGTTCTCACCCAAGAGAGAGCTCCAATTTCTAAGGATAGAGCAACAGATCTGAGGTCACGGCCAGAGGGGTAGAACTTGAGTCCTGGTACACAGGGACCTCTGCTTGGAACCTTGTTGGTGCTGTGATCCAGAGTCCCGGAGGAGGATCTAGGGTAGCTGGGACAGAGCATCACCCACCTCTCTGAGTTGGTTTCAGGATTCTTGGGTATCTCTAACTCTTGGGGGTGGTTGTAATCCTCAAGTAAGCTAATGTTTGTGGGCATGTTACACACCACTTCACAAACACTGTCAGTAGTTATTCTGTCGTTACTATAATGTACTACTATCTGGTCTTTTAAAAACTTTAGATTTTTGGCACTGGCGAGATGGCTCAGTGGTTACGAGCACTGGCTGTTCTTGCAGAGGACCTGAGTTTGGTTCCCAGCATCCATATAGTGACTAACAACCATCTATAATTCCAGTTCCAGAGGATCCAACACCTCTTTGGTCCTCTGTGGGTGTTGCACAACGTGAGTTGCCTTACATACCATGCAGGCAATATCCTCACATACATAAAATAAAAATAATAAATAAGGTATTTAGATTTTAGACTGAAAATATTTATGTTCAAAATTCAAGAGGTTTAAAAGTACGTAGAGAAAAGCCATCTGTCTCTTGCCCCAGCTTCTCGGTTTCCCTGCAGCCAGGCCATTGTCCTAGAAATAATTTATACAGGCAGATATGTATGTGTGTTCTGCTTCCTTCTCACACAGAACTGCACTTATTAGAGCTTTGTGTTTCACTTTTCTTGCGTCTTTAAAGTTGCATAACTATGTAGAGCAAAATGGATGTGTGTATTTATATTTATGTCGACTGTGTAAACCTGCAGATGAAGAAAAAGAACATTCTAGCACCCTGAGAGTTGTCCTTGGCTCTTCCCAGTTAATAATGTCACCACGGAGCCAGTACTATTCAACCGTGATCACAGATGGGTTTTTCCTGTGCTTGACCTTCACAGTGGAGCTGTGTCATATTGAACTTACTTTTGTCACCTGGCAGTGTGATTTGGGGTGATTGCATATGTGCATGGAAAGAACCTCTGGTTTTCTCTGGCTGCATGTACTTCTCTCTATGGAGGGACTGCACTGTGGTCACCTGCTGGTGGACACAGGGTTTATCCAGCCTTACTGTGGCATACAGCTGCAGAGGCATCGTGTCCATAGGACAGGTAACATTCCACGAACTATGTTAGGTAAATTCCTAGGACAGGAATTGCTGGGTCCGAGGTGCACATTGGTGCTTTGGTTGCTATTGCCAGACTTGGTGCCAGTGACTTCACACACTTCAGAATGTTGACAGTGGAGGCTGAGGCTGGGAATTCCAGGCATCTAGGGAAAGCTGTGACCTCCTGGGATTCTGGGATAAGGCCAAGTGTCCCATTCCCCAGGACCCCCTCCAGTGGCCAGGCTCTGATCTCCATGGACATTTCTACCCTCTGCAGGTTCTCTACTAAGTCCTGGTTGTCTCAAGTTTGCAATGTATGCCAGAAGAGCATGATGTTTGGAGTAAAGTGCAAGCACTGCAGGTGAGGCGGGCAGTTGTTTATCATTGGCCCAGTTCATTTATTCTTGGTTTTATGTTAAGTCAGACTTGAAGGAGTTCCTCTAACCTGATTATTCATAATCCCACGGGCCCACCAGGGTGCTCAGGATACTAGGGAGGTGAGAGGCATTCCTAGAAGAAGGGAATTTTGAGGTGGGCTTTGAAGATGACAAGACGTTTACTAGGAAGAACAAGGGGAAAAGAATTCAAAGACAAGGAAGAAAGTGAGGCTTGTTCTAGAAACCAGGAGTTCTGCAGTTTAGCCTAACATTTTAGTACATGAGATGAGCAACAGGGACAAACAGTGCTAAAAGCAGAGATGGCTTCTGAGTGGGGAGTGTTTGTACCAGCTCAGCTTTGCTGTGTTGTAGCATCGTGGTTTCTAGAGGGAAAGGACATGAATGGGGAACAGCGAGGCCTGACAGTCTGTCACCTGCTGTCTGGTTGCCCACACCCCTTATGGAAGGTGGCCTGGAGTTCTCTTCCCAGCTGCTGTGTCCCTGGCATTGTTTGGGGCAAGGTACTTGCTGTTTCTGGGCTTCATGTTTACCATTTAGACATCCATTGGGATGGCTCAGAGAATGTGAGCTGGTGTGAGGGACAGCCGCTGAGCTGTAGAGAAATGTGAGGTGGCAGGTCTTGTGAGAATACACCTGATCACTCTCCTGACCTCTGAGGACCTCCTGACCTCCTGCGTTCCTGGCATTAGCTGTAAATGAGATTATTCCACTCTCATTCAAGAGTGACTGGCACAGGATGGCTTCTGAGCCCCACAACGACCTGCAGTTGTAGTGGGAGCTTAGTGTAAAACACCCTGTCAGCCTATTCCATTGGTGGAAACACTGAGACCTGGTACAGCAGGTTGGCTGGACCCAAAGAACTCACCAATTTTTGCTCTTGGCTGTGTAGCCAGTGCCTGAACACAGTGGCTACTCTTAGGGATTCCTAGAGCCCTTTGGTGATGCTGATATTCTCCCTCTAATGTTTCTTGTGAGGTCAGATATGCCTCAGTCTTTCTAGCGGTGGAGGAAAGAGTTGTGGGGAGGGGCGCCATTGAATAGTTGTAGAATTGAATTGAACCCAGACCCTTGTGCGTGCCAGGCATTGTGCCACTGAGCCATGTCCCCTGCCCCAGATCCCCTTTCTTTAGAACAGGAAAGTAGCCACGTGGTAAAGTGAGCACAGGTCTGAGGGAGCCTGTGGTGCACTGACCGTCGAGGACACCGCAGAACACACATTAGGTCAGCAGAGAGTAGCTGCTGCTTAGCATGCAGGGCCCCGTGTGTACCTTGGTATGTAGAGAGCTTTGTAGAGACCGAGGCCACCACAGAGCTGCCCAAGTACTGTTAGCATGCCTCCTCAAGAGTATGACTCTGCCTCTTTTACAGGTTGAAGTGTCACAACAAATGTACAAAAGAAGCCCCCGCCTGTAGAATATCCTTCCTCCCACGTGAGTGCCCGCCCTCCTCTCCCGTCCTGGAATCGGGATGCATCTCAGTGACTTCAGTTCCTGCTAATGGGTTTCCTCCTTTTCCAACAGTAGCTAGGCTTCGGAGGACAGAGTCTGTCCCCTCGGACATCAACAATCCTGTGGACAGAACAGCGGAGCCCCATTTTGGAACTCTCCCCAAGGCGCTGACAAAGAAGGTGAGCTGGCAGTGGTGTGTGCCCGTGCTTCGGTGAGGGGTGCTGCCACCTCCCAGGCCTGGATCCCTCCCTGCAGAACACCCCGTAGCAGGACAAGCAAAAAGAACATGGCGCTGCAGTCCAGGGTCTGCTGGGGTGGTTCGGGGATCCTGGCTTAGCCAGAAAGCAGGTGGCAGGCCCTGTTCTGTCCACATCGAAGCGTATGCTCTGTGACTCCACACCTCTCTGCATGTGAGGCAGCGTTTCCTGAGAGCTTACTTTGGACCAGGAACCTTCCCACTGGGGTTTCATTTGACCCTCATGGATGGGGAAACTGAAGCCTGGATCTTCCAGATGGCTCTTCGTGGATGGTGCCTCTTCGTTGTACCTTCTTATGATGGAAGAATCCAGTCCCTCTGGGTTCTCTGATATGTATACTGACCTCATTCATAAAGACTCCACCCTCATAGTCTAAGCAGTCCCCAAAAGGTCTATTTCCCTCTGACCCTTTCTTTAGCCACTGCTGCCCATTCTATGATGACGTCCTGCAGCTCAGAAAGGCTGGGAGTATGTCCAAGGTGACACAAGTCTGAGAAAGGCTCAGTCTCCTCTGATGGTTCATCCTCCGCTGCGCCTGCTCAGGCCTAGCTTTGCTGTATGGGGACTGGTGAGGGGTCTGGAGTCCTAGATCAGGATTTGAAAACAGGAAAGGAGAAGGCACAGTGGGTTGAGCTCTCCTATTCATTGGCACCATGTGAGGCCAGTTCTGGCCAAGGCCAGCTTCAGCTCTAGTGAGTTCCAGAGTGCATTGCTACCTCTAGCCTTAGGTCTTGCAGGAAAGAAATTTGTTATACTTAGTACTAAGCAGTTTGACCCTGTTTTGACCAAGGAGTTTCTTTCTGCCCTGGGAGATCATGGCTTTGGACTAGATTGTCAGTCTACCCAAGCCCTCTCTCTGGTGGCCTTTTGGCCTTGTTAGATCTCCACTGTCCCAAGCACTATTTGGTCTAAGAGAACAAGTCTACAAAAGAATGGAGCAAGCGTTAGACATCTGTTGTTCACTGTATATTTGCCTTCATTATACTGTAGATCCACATGGTAACCCTTTGGCCTAAGTAATGAGTTTCCACTGTGTGACTGAGGATGTTGCAGCTTGGAGGTCATGTCAGTTGTCCAGAATCTTCCAACTAAGAAATGATGGAAACCTGGTGGGAATCCAAGGCAACCTGCATTAGACCTGATACTCTCCCATGAGCTGCATGTGGAAGCTGAGCTTGGGCCTCCTCCCCACCCTCACTGACCTGTCCCTTTTGCAGGCAGCACTCCTGTCCACAGACTCCTTGGGACTATCTCAGCCCACTGCTACACACTTTGAGCTCCAACCATTCACCTAGCCCTGTCCTAACCAGCACATCCTGGGCTCATTTACTGACCAGAACTCACTTGTTTGGAATCATCATTATCATAATTAAACTCCTTTGGCACTTCCCGTGGGTAGAAGGTAGTTATTAAAATAAATGTCACTGGGGCTGGGACGATGGCTTAGTCGGTAAAGTGATTGTTGCGTAAAGTTCTGAATTTTAGTGCTCAGTGCCCACATAAAAAGCTACGTATGGTGGTGCACCTGTGGTCCTAATGTTCAGGAGACAGAGACAGGAGGATCCTGGGGCCGGCCAGCCGGTCTAGCCAAACCAGTGAGTTCATGTTCAGTTAGTGATCCTGCTTCAGAAAACAAGGTAGAAAGCAGAGGAAGATACTCACTGTCGACTTCCAGCCTCCACACATATGCATAAAACACATAAATAAATACCATTAAAAAGAAGTTGTTCCATACTTGGATGGATAACATACTTGCCCAAGGCTTGAGCCTGCTCCCCGAATTCTGCATGAGGTGACTGAACAGTCACAGAAGCCTCAGTGCTCTTGGTCTGACCAAGTGTCCTCCCTGCTGTGTCCTAAGGCCTGTCAGAGTCATCTCCTGGCCACTAAACATGTATGTCCCCTGGCAAGCACTGGCCAGCCTGACCCAATTTAAGGAGCTATGCATGCTTGGAAATGGCATTAACATTTAAACCATGACAACGTGTGAACCAGAACTACCACCGCGGACCAATTCCGGGGTCGTCTTCTCGAAGTTTCCTTCAGCTGTAGAATTCTTTTTTAACTTAAAATAGTCTCTTGAACTCACTGTGCAGCTGAGGATGACCTTGAACTTCTGACTTCTGATCCTCCTGCCTCTACCTTCTGAGTGCTGGGATTATAGGCTTATGCTACCCTGCCCAGTTTATATACACTGCTAGGATCAAACCCAAGGCTTCATGTATGCTAGGCAAGAACTGTACCCACTGAGTTACAGCCCCAACCAACCAACTCCAGAATTCCTACCCTTCCAAGATGACAGACATGCTGTTGTCTTTTGAGGGGTTTTGTGGGGTCTCCAGAGTCCCCTGTACTTTTAGGACAAGATTGCAAAACCACAAACCCAATGCCTTTGTTCATCACACCTTGCTCCTGGCAGAGGGCCTGGCACATAAGAAACAGGGCATTAACCTTGATCAGTCCGAATTGAATTCATTAAGAAACTGTACTGTCTGTCTAGCTCAGAGCCAGGCAGACCTGGGGTGGGATCGATGGTCATCAGCAAACCAGCCTAGGATGTCTGCCGCTGACAGTGTACATTAAGGTTCCTAGATGGAGAACTTCTGGGAGCTATGGAAGTGTAAAGAGGAAGAGCACAGTCCCAGCCAGGGTTCTGGGGGGTTTCTAGGGGTAGTAAGTGAAGTAAGAAAGATGGGCAGGAGTCCTTTAGGAAAGGTCTCTGTGTCCCCTTTCACATATTCCATCCAGAAGATCTTAGCGCTACAGAGCAGGGCCCCAGCAATGCCCTGGGCTGGCCCCCACCCATGGAGATGGGAAGGAGGGAAGAAGAGAAGGAAGGTCCCAGTAGGTGGGCAGCTGCTGGGCAGAACTGGCAGCCCTGCTCATCCTGGCATCTCTGGTTCTGCAGGAACACCCACCAGCTATGAACCTGGACTCCAGCAGCAACCCATCCTCTACCACGTCCTCCACTCCCTCGTCACCAGCACCCTTCCCAACTTCATCTAACCCCTCCAGTGCCACCACGCCCCCCAACCCCTCACCTGGCCAGCGGGACAGCAGATTCAACTTCCCAGGTACCACGCCTCTAAGCTTTTCTGGGTCCTCAAGGTTGCCTTCAAACCCTCTCCTTCTTGGCAAACCTGGCAGGTTCAGGGTTGGTGCTGCCTCCAAGAGCTGAGTCTATGGACCTCTTGCTAAGTGTCTCAAGTATAGTAGGAATTGATCTTGTACCCATTTTACAGGTGGCAATGCTAGGATTTAGAGCCAGGAGTGACTTGCTCTGAGTCGTATAGTCTATGAATGGCAGAGCTGGGACCAAACCCATCTGTCTGATGCAGAGCCAGAATTCTCAGGATAACCCCCAGGCAGCCCACCTATGCTTGTGGTAACTTTTTTGCCTAGCATCGTCCTCTCTCAGGGCTGGCTTCTCAGCTCTTGGTTAGTGTGGCAGGCATCATGAGAAACAAGACCTAGGCAAGGGCATTGGACCCCTCTTGTCTATCAACTCTGTGTCTGCAGCAGGCTGCTCAAAGAAGGCCTCAGATTTCTTCACTTCCGACACAGACCATGGAGAGTTAGAATGAGGTGGTCTCCACTGAACAGGTTAAGACATCGAGTCCCAGGGCAGCCATTGTGGAGCAGAGCTGAGTCCAACTGCCCTCCGATGCCATGCACACACCTGACTGCTCCCGGTTTGCAGTGAAAGGCCAGGGATAAACCCACTGGGCACTGAGCTGCTGCCTTCACATCCTTGGCAAGGACCACACCTTTCTGTCAGTCTCAGCCTTGGCCTTACCCAGTTTGTAGGCTCAAGGAAAGAGGCCGTTGCACTCCTCCTATCTGTTGCTGTTCAGTGTAGACCATCTGCTCTCTCTAGCCTGTGAGTCCAGGTCCAGCCCCTGTCTCTGGCCCGTGGATCTCTAGGCCCAGGAGGACAGAGAGATGCAGCTCTCCCAGTGCTGGGGACCCACACTGGGGTCAGCTGGCAGCTGGCCAAGCAGCCTCTGAGCTCATCTCAGGAACCTCAGGACTTCTTTTGGGGGTGGTATAGGACTTGGTGTCTCTTGTTCCTGTGCCTTAATACACATGTGGCTGGAACTCTCTTAACAATGATGCCTGTGTCAAGCACACTTTCCCTCCCTGCAATTGAACCATGGCGCCTGAATTAACCTCCTCTCCCATTCTGTTATGCCTTTATTCTCTGAATAAGTCTCTTTTATTAAACCACCTAGTTTGGATTTTTCAAAAAAGGGCCTGTTTGAAAAGACAACAGATGCAGAAAAGGTCCTGTCTGATATAAACTAAACCCGTCCACTTTCACAGATATGTTCCATAGGGAGCTGGGCCCTCATTGCCCCCTGCATATCTTAGCAGACCCCTGAGGCAAACTCCAGGTGATCTGGGCAGGCAGGCATACTCTTAATCTCATGAAGGAACTTGAAGCCCTCCAGCCACTCAGCTGCCCTATGCTGCCCAGGAGCCCGAAGTTGACCTTCACAGGCAAGCTTGAGTAAGCCTATATATTCCTGCACTTACAGTGAAGCACTGGGAACTAACCACCTCCCTGGGTTTCAGACCCTTCCATGTGGTAGAATTGAAGTTAAATTCATCTGGAGTCCCAACTCTTGGAAGGCTGAGACAAAACAATCGAGCCCACGTGTTTGAGACCAGCTCAGGTAACAGAGCAAGCAACATCGTCCCAAAACAAAACAGCTGGATGTGGTAGTGCGCTGTTGGGAGAATACAGAGTTCAAGTGGCAAGGTCAGGTGTGTCAGCATGAAGGTGGGCTGAAGGGAAGGAGGCTCGGCACACACAGCTGAGCTTGTCAGCCCCTGTTCTTCCTGCTGGCTTAGCTCCTGGCTCATGTGCATTTTCCAGAACAGAAACGACCCGAGCTTTTCTCAGTGTGCACTAGTCAGGGCTCTGCAACAAGGAGCCCACTGGGATGGGTCCAGCTCGTTGTTCACTGTGGTCTCTTCACATCTGGGCTTCCTACAGTCCTGATTTTCTTCTAGCTCTATTCTTCCTCCCTGCATGGCTCCGCCAGTCTCACTAGCCCCCTTGGGCTGGGCCACCTCAACCAGTAACCGGTTCCCGCCCCCCCACCCCCAGCACATGCACCCCTCCTCCCGTGCCTCCTTTGCACTGTGTGACTCACCTCCTCTTCTGTTTAAAGCTGCCTACTTCATTCATCATAGACAGCAGTTTATCTTTCCAGGTGAGTCTTTTGCATGGGTCCACTAACTGCCCCTTGCTGTGACCCCTATCCATCCCACCGGGTGCCTTCTCCTCGAGTGCTTGAGTCCACTGTGGCTGGGCAAAGGGCAAAGATCCTGGAGTTGAACCTTTAGGTGGGCAGTGCCTTGCTGGGTGGGACCATGGGGTCCATCCTCTCCAGCCTCTTCACAGAGACTGCACAGAACTGTTCAAGGTCACACTGCCAGGAGGTGACAGGCGCAGGTTTGCAGAATGAGAGGAGAGGGCTGTTTGCTGATGCCTCGTGAGCATCTGTCACCCACACAAGGACAAGGAGATGAATACTTTGTATTCGAGAAGTGGAAGCCAGTTTGGGAAAGTCTTGCAGGCTTCCTGCCTGCAGGCTTTGCCTTTCCCAGCCTTAACACAGTGCCACCTGGAGGTCATCTCTGGAACCGCCTCATTGCAGAGCCTTTAAAGGAAGAACTTGAACTTCCATGAGACGAGATTCGATAAGATGATTCCCGAACAATTTTGCATTTGACCATTTTCTTTCCCCCTTAAAAAGTTTATAAGATCAGTGCATTTTTTTTCTCCTGCTGAAGATAACATTATGGGTCTGTGTCTTTTAGACAGCTGTAGCTAATTGTCTTTTCTCTGGTTTGCAAAGACTTTCTGGAAGCCTTGGTGGTTTGGTTTTTCCAGGCTTCTTTGTTTCTCAGCTCTATTCAAAATCTGACTTGGAGTGGTCAGGAGCCCTTATCCCCATGGCTCTGCTCAGGTGTGTACAGGCTGCCCTAGCCTGGTAGATCTGCCCCTTTGGCTGTGATTCCTTCCAAGAGTTTTCCTAGTTACCAGCTCTAGGGTATGTACAGCAATGTCCCCAAAACTGGGAAACCATAGGACTTTTTCCTCAAGGGCCCGTTTTGCTCTGCAGTTGGGGGCAGGGCCCTGATAACTGAAATAAGCCCCAACACATTTGGGAGCAGAATGCATAACGGACTCTTAACTTTTAAAGGCAAACAGGAGGCTTCCCAGACATTTGCCTTACCTCAACCCTCTGAGCACATGTAACTTCTGTATGAAAACACCAGCCACTCCTGGCATTCTGTAAAGATGATGTGGTGGAGGCTGGAGAGGCCAGGGCCCCCCAAAACCACACAGGATGCTTGTTGGGCACATATGTGTACTGTCCGGATAAGAATGCCCACAGCTTCTATCAGAATCTGGATCCATTGGCCCTAAGAGACAGCTGTGGAGAAACCCTTCCAGTGTAGGCGGCTAAGGGAGGCCTGATGGCTGAGTGATGGGGAGGGACTTTGTCTGGGGCAGAAAGGCTGATGATAGCTTGAGCTACTGCCGCTTTTCTAAGAGAGAGGACCATGGACCCCCTGCCACTACTCTTCTCGTAGCACTTTGATTCCCCTCTGGGGAGACCTGTTTTCTGGTGTCCCTAGAGGTGAGTCTTTCCGTACTGTAACCGGGATCACCTGGGGTCCAGGGGTCAGCCTCAGCTGCCCAGCCTGGGGCCTCCAGACACATGGACTGTGAATGTCCTCTTCTCCCCCAGAGAAGCTGTGACACTAGCCATCCAGTCCCAGAAGTCAGGTAGGACCTTGCTCTGGAAATTCCCGGCAGCTATACTAGGCATCGGGTGTCACCACAGAGCTGCCAGTCCTGCTGCTGGGCAAGGGGTATTGCTGCTTCCGAAAGTGACTGCCATCCCTGCCCCTCACCAGAAGAACCCCCCACAGAGGTGGTACTGTTAGCTTTGTCTCTTGCTTGTGGGGTCATCTGTCCCCAGGGCTGTAGTGTTAACTGTTGTAGTCTCTTTAAGGTCACCCACCCAGAGCCTCCGCCTGGGACAGCTGGATAGACTAAAACAGCACTGTAGAGGATGAGTCCAGTCAGATTAGCAAGCACAAACTGGTCCCCATGGATGTGGCCTGGGACACATGGCGGCTGCTCAGGGGAGAGGTGTCCCTGGGCCTGCTGAGCTCCAGAACTGGTGTCTTTGGGAGCACAGGTAAGTGGTCTCACACTTTGCTCCTGTTCTTTGTTTCCTCCAGATATTTCGGCCTTTCCACAGGCAGCTCCGCTCCCCAACGCAGCTGATAGTACACGGTATGCACCTATGCTGAATCTTTCTCTTCCAAGGGACTTAAGACTGGACCCAAATCCCCAACCACTTCCCAACTCTACCCCGAAATTTCTTATCCTCCCCATCTGGGCTAGCCTGATGACAGAACAGGGCCAGTGTACCCTCTGGGCCTAGGAGGTGATTTGCTTCCTGTCAGTGACTGCAACAGGCTTATGATCTAGGAGGGGGACACAAGGGTGCAGACTTAGAGACCAGCTAAAAATAACACTTGCCTCTGGGGCCCCCTCTCCATTCATTTGTCTTGAGTCCTCAGCTCCTGGCTCCTCAGTCCTCAGCCATTGAACTAGGTATCCCAGAGGGTGCAGCCCCTAAAGGCGGTTCGTTGCATACGATCACACAGGAAGGAGATGACATTGTATCTCAAAGTCAGGACTCTGGGGCCCGGGTCCTGCGTGTGCCCTGCACCCTGTACTGCAGGGCCGGGGTGGTCGCTGCCTATACCTCCAGTCGGCTTGGGCGTCAGCCTTCTGCCTGTGTCCACAGCTTCCATGTTGTCTCACCCGGGGCAGCCCCTGCCCAGCCCAGGGGACAGGCAAAGCTGTTCCTTGACAAAGCTGTTTCACTCTTAGGCTTGATGACCAGCCCAAAGCAGATGTTCTGGAAGTTCATGAAGCAGAGGTGAGTGGAGTTAACATGCATGAGACCCAGGATAGCCGCTCCTCTCTCCTCCCTTCAAGTACACAGGGATTAGGGGAACGAGGCTGCTGAGCCTGCTGCAGCAGGTGTGGGCAGATATGCACAGCAGAGAATAATGTGAAGTTCGAGGAGCAAGCTTCCTTTCACTTTTGCTGGCTGAAGGAAGCTGGTCATTCTCCTGGTCCTCACTCCCAGCCCACAGACCTGGACCCTGGTCTGGGACCATCTCTAAGTTGGCAGAGCTTGCCAGGTGATGCCTATTGACCCTAAAGTCACAGATCAGTTTTCATCTTAATTGTGTATGGTGGTACATGCCTGTAACCCCAGCACTTGGGGAGATGGAGACAGGAGGCTTCGAAGTTCATGGTCATCCTTGGCTTTATAACAAGTTGGCGACTAGCCTGTGCTACAAGAGACTCTATCCACTGTCTTGACCTTCAAACAGAAGTGTAAACTAAGCCTGGGTCTTTGCAGAGCAGTATGGCTTAGGAAATGTTAGTGCTGCCCAGGGGGAGCACCAGAAGTTCAGACAGGAGACAACCAGGAGGTGTCAGTCATGGTGAAGAGGAGACCCAGACCCACTCCCCGTCCATTCACCCCTGCCCTCCTTTCAGGCTGAGGAGCCGGAAGCTGGCAAGTCAGAGGCAGAAGATGATGAGGATGAGGTGGATGACCTGCCCAGCTCCCGCCGGCCCTGGCGGGGCCCCATCTCTCGAAAGGCCAGCCAGACCAGCGTGTACCTGCAGGAATGGGACATTCCCTTTGAGCAAGTGGAGCTGGGTGAACCCATCGGGCAGGGCCGCTGGGGCCGGGTGCACCGCGGCCGCTGGCATGGTGAGGTAGCCATCCGACTGCTGGAAATGGATGGCCACAATCAGGACCACCTGAAGCTGTTCAAGAAAGAGGTGATGAACTACCGGCAGACGCGGCACGAGAACGTGGTGCTCTTCATGGGAGCCTGTATGAACCCGCCCCACTTGGCCATCATCACCAGGTAAGCAGTCCCTTTCCCCACAGCTGGGTGTGTAGGCAGCACAGCGCTCTCCCCGCCGCATCCCTGTAGCTTACCTGCTGGTGTTGATGCCCTGGAGGGTGGAAGGTTTACCAGAGAACAGTACACAGAAGGCTAAAGATGAGTATCACTTCTCCAGTGCCACAGCCTACATTAAAACAAACAGCTGGGTGTGGTACTGCAATCCTGAGATTGGAGACTGAGACTGTGGGCTCTGGAGTTTGAGACTAGCCTGGGCTATATAGCAGGACCCTATCTCTCCTCTGCAAAAAGAGACTCCTCAAAGGATAGAGAACATTCCACGTTCCATAAAAGATGCACAAGTCACTCTCCTGGTCACCTTGTCTGATCTCCCCTACCCCCATGAGTGTGGTTAATCTCAGTATTCTTTTCATTATAAAATAAAGCAATTTGGGGTCCAGTGAGATGGTTTGGTGGATAAGGGCGTTTGTCACACAAGCATGACTACCTGAGATGGATCTTCAGAACACAGAGTGGAAGGAGAGAGCTCACATCCTCAAGTTGTCCTCTAATCTCCACACACATGCTGTGCCATGCACACACGTACACATACACACAAATAAATGTAATTTAATTTTAAAAAATCTAGCTAAAGTTATGCTGGTTCACATTGTACTTTTGTTGCTTAAGGTATATGTTTTGTTTGTGTCCTGCTGTGTATTGAACCCAGGACCTAATATACTCGAGGCAAGCACTGTATACCAAGATTTTGATGTGCATTGCTTGTTTCTACTCCAGGATGTGCGCCCCAACTCACTGTCATTCTTCAAGTATAGCAGGGCTGTAACCCAGAAGCACTTTGCCTGTGGCGTTTAAGACAGTCTGTGTACTGTTAAAATTAAACAAAGGGCTGGAGAGATGGTTCAGTGGGTATGAGCACTTGCTGTGCAAGCATAAGAACCAAGTTCAGATCCCATCACCCACCTAAAAAGCCATGTGCCCACGCATATATCTGTAAGCCCAGCACTCTGGGGGCAGAGACAGAAAGATGTGTACCTGCAGGAATGGGACATCTTGCCAGCCACCAGCCTAGCTTCAAGTTCAATGGAGAGTCTTTTTCAGAGGAACAAGGCAGAGAGTGTTAGAGCAGGACACCCGATGTCCTCCTGTGGTGGCCACATGCACAGATATGTACCCCTGAATGTACATGGATGTGCATGTACACCACACAGAAAAATGAAAAATAAAAATGTTTTAAAAATAAATAAAATCAAGCTAGGCATGGTGGCCTTTAATCTCAGCACTCAGGAGGCAGAGGCAGGTGAATCTGAGTTTGAGGCCAGCCTGTGCTACAGAGAGACCCTGTCTCAAAAAAAAACCAATAAATAAATAGATTAGATAGATAGATGATAGAATCCCTGCCTAAATAAATAAATGAAACCCTGTCTTAATAAATAAGTAAATAAATTAAGAAAAAACAATATGAGATCATTTTTTAAAATCTAGAATATACGTAGAAGTTTCAAGAAGAACCTAAAAGAAGTCGTCCGTGATGCCAAGAGAACCCTCATTACCATTCTGATGAGGTGCCTGCACCTGCACCCTGTGCCTGGGAAAAAAACAAGTAAACCAGCCAAAGAGAAAACAACAAAAACCTTTTTCCTTCTCAATGCAATGAACAAGTAAATATTTCCATTTCTCTCAGAGATAAAGAACTCCTGGGCAGTATCAGGTCGCTAGAATCCCCTGACTAGCTATATAAAATTCCAGCCCAAAGCAGACAGTGGGTCCCCAGGGGCCCCCTCTGCCGTCCACCTACCCTCCGCTCAAGCACCTGATTCTGGAAGAGATTGATGTCAGTGGAGGGAATACATAGCAAATCACACAGGATACACAGCAGACATCCACTAACAACGGAGTATGACACTGAGGAAGATGGACCGTGACTAGACCTCAGCCATCTACGCACCTTTCCTGATTGTCAGTCTCTGAGACACCACAAGTCCTACCTCCAAGAGACTCTCCTAAAATAGCCTCCTCTGTGCTGGTTTATCTGCTTTTCCCAGAACAGAAAGCAGCAGACCATATACACCCTCTCTGGGTCCTTCCTCCTCCTGGACCCTAGACGATGCTTTGAGTGGAGACCCCGCAACACAAGCTTTTCTTTCTTGCTCACTCTGAACCCTGCTGGCCATCCCACTGCCTTCTCCTCCTACTCCTTTACTGCTCGAAGAATAATACTAACAGTACCCCGGGATCTAAAATTAATAAAGACTATGATCTTTGTGGTGCTCCCCAGAGCCCCTGTGTGGCCTGATGATTATCTTAGAGGCTGAGTTCTTTCCCTTCTGAGTTCTAGTGCTCGTGTCTGCCATGACCCTGTGAAGATGGTCTGCCCTGAATGTCTGGGAGTGGGAGTGGGCTGTGCTTCCTTGTGCAGGGAGGGCCAGCAGGCCCTGGGTCTCAGGGGACCTTGTATGTGTATGCTTATCTGGCCAGGCTCCAGCAGAAGTGGGATCAGGCTTGGTTGAAGAACACATGTTCTTTGGTTTATGTTGGTTGGGATGGAGACCTTCTAGAAGCAGGTAGGCACAGTGGCCATGGGTTCCATAGCAGTGGGGTCAACCAGCACCAGCTCCAAGCCTCTTACCACTGCCCCCCACTACCCTTAACAGCTTCTGCAAGGGTCGGACATTGCACTCATTTGTGAGAGACCCGAAGACAGCTCTGGATATTAACAAGACGAGGCAGATTGCTCAGGAGATCATCAAGGTAAAGATGGGGCTGGGGATGGGGCATCCAGATGCTTCCAAAGCTCTTGCTCCTTCATCCTACCAGTCTGCCTATATCAGGTGTCCTTGGCTGCTCTGTCTCCTCCTAACTGGGACATTTCAGCCTGGAACCTGGTCTCATCCACTCAGAGCCAGAGTGCTTCAGCTGGTCAGCATTGATAGGACTGAATTAGCTGTGGAAGAACTTTGCAGGTTCTAAAGACAGTTTTGCTCCTGCTTACAGTAGCTGTGTGACCTTAAGGAGGTTGGTCAGCCTCTCTGAACCTCAGCTTCCTCCCTTGTAAAATGGAAACATAATACAACCTCCCTGATTGGGTGAAAGCAGAGCTAAAACAGTCATCTATGCAGAAAGGATTTGGCACATGGCTGGCACTCAGTGAGGGTTTCTTAGGATCCATGATGAGATCCACAACAGACTTCACTTCTGGACCACAAAAAGAACCATACTTTTTGCCTTCGGGTTTCCTGTAAACAGACTGTCGGGCTTAGCACAAGCAGTCCTTTCCCATTCTCTCCTCATTTTAAAAAGTAATTAAAGAAAAGTGAAAGAAAGGCTCGTTTTGTTGCTTTACAAGAACTAAAAGGGGAGAAAAAACCCTAAGTACGACAAATACAATCCCCGCATTTGAAAGGCTGAGGGAGGAGAATTGAGAGTTCGAGGCCAGCTCTGGCTACATAAGGAAGAAGAGACCTTGTCCCCCAAAGTAAACAAAACAGAAAACCTACAGTACTAGTGAATGGGGCTTCCTGTCTCCTGTCTAAAAACTGTTGAAAAAGCCTCCACCTTGCAGGCTATTGGTAGAGCACTTTTCTAGCGTGCACGAAACCCGAGTTCGATCCCCAGCAGCATGTAACCCTGGCACAGCTGTACACACCTGGAATCTGAACATTTGGGACATGGAAGCAAGAGGATCAGAGGTTCAGATCATCCCTGGCTACATGGCCAGTTTGAGGCCAGTCTGGGCTGCATGCGACCCTGTCTCAAAACAGAAAAGCCGCCTCTTAGGAGCTGTGCCACAGTTTACCCTTCCTCTCTGGGCTTCCATTCTGATCTCTCCTCCTTCCTCCTACCCCCTTTCCCCACCTCCTCCTCCTCATTTTGTGTGTATGGACATCTTTAAAAAGGAAAAGGTAAAGGTCACAGTGGGATTTATGGACTAACCAGGATTTCCATCTACTTTCCTGTGGCCAAGCTAATGAATTAAGCTTCCAAGACCACAGACGAATGTCCTTCCTCTACCTTTGCCGTGGTCTTTTAGAAGCCAATAGGAGCTATAGAGGGCTCTTCTCCATTTTCCCCACAGCTGAGTCCCACTCCTCCCCCTCGGAACCGGAAACTGCCTTCTGAGTCACACTAAGGCCCAATGGTCACTTCCAGGGCCCCGAAGGGAAGTGACTCCTTCCGTGTTTCCTTCCTGCTGAAAACCCTCCTCTTTCCCTCTGCGAGCCCAGGGTCACTTCCTTTATAGAGCGATCTCTGATGCTTTGATGGCCATAGTAGAAGGAGCCTGATCTTTGATGAGAGTGTGGGCACCTTCGGGGGCTGCTGTGGAGACAGGGTTTGGGGAAGGGCAAGCATCCTGTCTCTACTGTGGGAATCTAGGGAAGGAGGATTGGTGGCTGCCCTGTCTTCTATAGTTTATTTCTCCAGCGTGGCCTTTTCAGACTGTCATAACTGTGTTTTGTTTCTTTGACTGGCTTGGTTTTATTTTGAGATGGGATTTTATGTCGCCTAGGCTCTTCTAGAGCTCACGGTGTAACTGAGAAGGACCTTAAACTTCTGGTCCTCCTGCCTCTGGCCCCTCTTTTTCCCCAGTGTATATTTTTATTGAATTTTAGTGGCTCTCATACATTTGAATCACATTTAGATCTCCCTGTCTACTTGCTCCCTGACCCTCCCCACAGGATTCAGGCATTCCTTCTTATATGTTAAAGCCTACTGAGTCAAGTTTGTGGATCCAGTTGTCTCTTGGTGTGGGTTCATCCACTGGAGCCTGGTCAGTCTGTCTAGCATCCCTCTCTTAAAGATCTAACTGTCCCTTACCCAGCAGTAATCAGCTGCTAAGAATTCCTTGGCTAAAGTTGGGGCCTCCTTCCCATTTCCCCAGTTTTATGCTGGTTTTTATCTGGCTGAGTTTGCAAGGGTCTTGAGCACGCTGTCACTGTTGCTGTAAATTCATACGAGCAGGTTCCCTGTAAGGCTGTTTCCTTACGGCTGTGCATCACCCCTGGCCCTCACAGTCTTCCAGCCCCTCCTCCAGTGGTCCCTGCGCTCAGGGTGGGTGAGGGTTAATATAGGAGTCCTATCCAGGGACACACATTCTGTAGTCTCTTATGCTCTACGTTTGGCTGGTTGTGGCCTTCTGTGTTTGTCACCCTTTGTTGCATGAGGAAGCTGTACTGATGAGAGTTGAGAGATGCATTAGTATTCTTCCTACTCCTTGTTCCACTGTGTTCCATTAGCCTTAGGTGTAGAGGTTCCATCGTAGATGTGTCACTTAGGTCTGCTGCCTCCACCTCTTAAGTGCTAGGATCACAGGTGGCTTCCATCAAACCCCAGTCAACATATGCATATAAATAAGGCTCAGACGGGTACAGTGGCTTGTCTTTGGTTGTACACATAGTCCATAAGCCAGCCACAGTGATGCATTCTGTCTTGTGGCTGATCTGTTTACCTGTTTGTCTCTAGTCTCTGTTTCCTTGTTGTCACCATCCTCCCCGTGCCCCTCTTTAGCCAGGGAGATGTCTGTGGACAGTGTTGAGCACTACCATAGAGGCCATTTCCACCACAGAGGTAGGCATTCTCTGTCCCAGAGAGGCCATTTCCACCGTGACATCTTCTCTCAGGAGCATGATGACCCTCGGGAATCTTAGGAGTCTTGAGATTGATGTTCAAAGACAGTTGTGACCTCGAAAGAGCTCACATTGTTGGATCACATGATCCATGCACCTGGCCCGTCAGTGGTCAGTGCAGATAGTATGCTGTTTGAAATCACACACCATCACTCTTCACCTGATAGATGAGGAGGCAGAGACTCAGAGAGACCAGCTCCTTGCCCAAAGCCACACAGTGTAAGAATCCGAATGGAAATGGAGTGTAAAGCACAGGCTTCAAGCTCCACCGAGTTCCTGCTACCACACCTGCATGTGGGACACACCCAAATATAGAAACCCTTCTGAGAAAGGCCTCTCTGTTCCCTGCCCTGGGTGCTTGCCCTAGCTGAGTGCAGAGATGAGCCAGGCCACTCCTGAGAGAAACCCCAGCTCATTCAGGACTTGTATACCCTAACCCAGATGGTATCGTTGATCAGTTGTTTTTAATTGGCCATGCTGAAGATTAAACCCAGAGCCTTATGCATGCTAGGCACACACTACCACTGAGCTATAGCTGCAGTCAATATCATTGATCTTTATACTCCTTGACCTCCCTATCCACACCTCACAGCTTACCTGAGCTTGAGGTGGCTGTTTGGCAGCAGAACATGAACCAGCTTGAAGTCAGATCTGAACTCTGTCCTCAACTGCTGTGTGGTTTGGGATTAGTCAGTGCGCCTCTCTGAGCCTCCGTTTCTTCATCTATAAGAAGGGGGAAGTATCCTTAGAATTATAAAGATTAAATGAGGGGATGGGTAAAGCATCCAGCCTACTACCTGGCCCTGGATAGAAGCTCAGTCTCCATCTCTTATCTCTGCCTTCTCCTTGATGGAAGCTTGGCTGTCTGTCTTCCAGGGCATGGGGTATCTTCATGCCAAAGGCATCGTGCACAAAGATCTCAAGTCCAAGAACGTCTTTTATGACAATGGAAAAGTGGTTATCACAGACTTTGGACTTTTTGGGATCTCGGGTGTGGTCCGAGAAGAGCGGTGAGTAGGCCACCGGTGTCTGGATGGGTCAGGAGGAGCTGGGGGCACTGAGTAAGTGTGGGGTTCCGCTGGCTGTGGAGTGGGAGAGCAGACCTCCCTGCATGGGCCGGGTTACCTTGACTCTTGATTTTACCCTTGTGGTTCCATTCCAGAGTTGGGTCTCGGTGATGTTTAGGTCCATTGTAGCACTGGACGTCCCCACAGAGCCTGAGTCCCTTGGGTCATATTCAGCTTGACTATTACTATCATGAGGGATGCAGGCTCATGTCCCCTTGATGAGGAAGAACATCAGGTTTTGCTTCCTATGGTTAGAAAGGGGCTGGGGTGGGGACAAAGAAGAGGGACGGCTAGTCCAGAGAACTACCATGAGGTTTGAGATCTGCAGACAGGCTGAGGTCCTGGACAGACCAGCTACTGTCACACAGTTCCCTGCCCGATCCCAGCCTTGGCCTGCCTCTTTGGAAGAGCCCAGGGGTGTGCTCTGTCACAGTCCCTAGAAGCACCCAGCTATGCTCCTTTTAGGGGTTTTCTTTGCACCACATGGGTGCATGCCCACACAGGGGCGATCATGTGCAGTCAAGGCCTCCTGACCCCGACTGAGAGGCCTGTGTCTTTGTCCCGGCCTGCAGGCGTGAGAACCAGCTAAAGCTGTCCCATGACTGGCTGTGCTACCTGGCTCCCGAGATTGTGCGGGAGATGACTCCCGGGAAAGATGAAGATCAGCTGCCCTTCTCCAAAGCTGCCGACATCTATGCGTTTGGGTGAGCAGGCCACTGGGACTGGGGACAAAGTAGTTCAAGGGTCCTGGTAGCCATTGGGCCAGGAAAGTATACTTTGGAAACAAACCTGGTTTGAGTCATGGCTGTACTGCTTATTAACTGAGTTTGTGTCCTTGACCTTCTGTCTCCTGGGCTCAAATGTGGGAGAGTCATGATGCCTCCTGTGGGGTCATCTTGTGAAGCCCCAATACCTCACACTGTGAGATCTCTCCACAGGACTGTGTGGTATGAGCTACAGGCAAGAGACTGGCCCTTCAGGCACCAGCCTGCAGAGGCCTTGATCTGGCAGATCGGAAGTGGGGAAGGAGTGAAGCGCATCCTGGCCTCCGTCAACCTGGGAAAGGAAGTCAGTGTGAGTAAAGGGAAACGGGCCGAGGGTCCGTGGCTGGTCATGTGACATAGATGCCCTCCATTCCCGAACAACCAGAAGGGACCACTCTGCAAGGCATGAAGTGGGGCTGGTGATGTGGCTCACCTATCATGCATAAAGCCCACATAAAACATGCACAGTGGAGCATGCCTGCAATGCCCACGATTTGGGATTACACAGGAGAAATTGAAATTCAAGGTCATCCTCCACTACTTGGCAAGTTTGAGCCCAGGCTGGGCTACATGAGACCCCGTCCAAAATAAATAAAAACATAAGTGTTAAACTGGGCATGCGGTTCATGTCTATAATCCCATCACTTAGGAGACTGAGGCAGGATCGGCTTAAATTCAACAGCAGCCTGGGCTATACTGAGATCTTATCTCAAAAGCCAAACAGAGAAGTAAAACCATACAAGCAGAAAAGTTACACTGTGGTCTCAGATCTTCCATGAGTCTTTGACTATTCCAGAAGAACAAATTAGGGGCTGGAGAGATGGCTCCATGGTTAAGAGTGCTTGCCACTCTTTCAGAGCTTGAATTCAGTTCCCAGCACATGTTAGATGGCTCACAACCATCTGTAACTACAGCTCCAGGAATCTAGCCTCAGTGGGCTCTCATATGCACCCTACACACACATAAAAATGTTTTCTTATTTTGTTAATGTGCATGTGTGTGAGTGCATTATGTGTATGTAATGCCTGCAGAGGGTGTCTGGTTCCCTGCAACTGGAGTTACAAGTAGTTGTTAGCTGCCATGTGGGTGCTAGGAACCAAACCCAGGTCCTCTTCAAGAGCAGTCAGGGCTCTTAATTGCTTAGCCATCTCTCTAGCCCCATAAAAAAAAGAGGAACAAGTTGGGATTTCCACATAACTTTGTTTTCACAGTGCTGACTCCTTGGGTTTTTTGAGGTAGCCTCTCACTATACAGGCCCTTGTTGCTGATATATTATAGATTGCTGGTGTTATATTACTGGCTCTGGTTTCCAATGATGAGTGGTTTTCTCTGCATTTGTAAGCCTCCTTGTTGTGATACGGCCTCTGGCTGGACAGTATGAGTGATAATGGCACATGGTCACCTGTCAGAGGGACTGGGACAAAACAGCCTTATCTATAACTCTGGGGCTTATAACAATGTTGGCACTGGTCCGAGCGTGGATATAAATTTGTTTTCTTGTTAGGAGCCATGCTGGGATCATCCTCTCCTAGTGAGGTACAGCAGTGAATTTAACCTTTGTTAATCAGCAGCAAGGGTATCTTCAATGTCATATTGATCTACTTCGTTCTTTAGTTGAACTTGCCCTGTGGATGAGGGTCTGTGGCTCTGTTTAAGCCCACGGATGCCCCTGGAGCATAGGTGGGGAGAACAAGCATCTCCCTAGCACTCTGGGGCCTGTCCTAAGCATCCCTCTGGATGTGCCAATAGGATGATGTCTTTGAGAAACTGGTGGACTTGGGATCACTGTAACCACAGCCTTCTTGCCTCTACTAGAACAGCAGCCAGCTGAAGCAGATACTGCCTGGAAATCTTTTTGTCTTGGGTAAACATTTGCCTTTAAACCCTGTCAATGAATAGAAGTTTTTGTTTTGTTTGAGACCAAGTCTCACTGGTTCCCTGCAACTGGAGTTACAAGTAGTTGTTAGCTTGCAGGCCTGAATTTTTTTTTAATGGTCTCATGTATCCCAGGCTTTCCTCAAACTCATTGTATAGCCCAGGATAAAGATGACCTTGAGCTCCTGATTATCCTGCCATTTTTATATTTTCTGCATTTATTGAGACAGGTCTACAGTCTGGAAAGCTTCCTGTTTTCTCTTCCCAGTACTACTCATATTTGAGGGTAGAAGTAGTACATTCATTTCAAGCACTTCCTTTTGCTGATTTTTATTCACCCTGGTCCTGTTTTATGGATAGAGCAACACACACAGTGTCCTCCAAGGACAGGGTCTTGATCCATTTATCTTTGGCCTGGCTTTCCAGGAAGCCCATGGCATCCAGTTGTAATTTAGAACAAAAGCCCGCATTGCTGAGTCGTTGTTATGTGCCTTGTACTAGCCACATGTCAGGCCTGTTGTCTACAGGCTGACCTCCTGGATGGCGAGGTTTTAGGGTGCCATGAGCTTGTATGGACCCTGAGAGTAGGCACTTCCGTGGGGCTGTCAGGACAGCCATTCTTCAGGCTCTCAGCTGTGGCCTGTATTTAGTCCTTGTCAGTCCGGTCTCCACGCAGGTAACACTGGGGCTCGCGCTCATGGTAGCCGCACACTTTGCATTTTCCCTGTGAACACTGTGCCCTCCATCTTCCAAAAGCCACCTGCCCCTATTTTGACTTTTCCCGCATTATGAGTCTGTTTGGCTTCATTACTGTCATTTGAGGAAGAAGAGTTTCAGAGGGAGAACAGGCAAGTTCATGTATTTCGTTTTGACTGGAAGTTTGGCAGTGTGTCTGAAGCAGTTACTTCTCAGTGTTCATGTGCACAGTAGGTGCAGGAAGGGTCAGCTAGGGCACTTGAGAGCCTCAAGGGACCCATATGAAGTGTCCCATCCACACCACACTCCTGCCTCCCTCCCAGCAGCCCGCACACTGCTTATGGCATCTCTTTTTGCAGGAGATCCTGTCTGCCTGCTGGGCTTTCGACGTGGAGGAGAGACCCAGCTTCAGCCTGTTGATGGACATGCTGGAGAAGCTGCCTAAGCTCAACCGGCGGCTCTCCCACCCTGGGCACTTTTGGAAGTCAGCTGAGTAAGTATGGCCTTGACAAGGCACCTGCCGTCGGACTCTGGGGGTGCTTACCTGGCTCTTCAGGGTAGCTGCAGAGTAAATGAGTTGAGGGATCCCAGGATTTCATCTGCCCAGGTTGTACCAGAGGCTCCCTTTAATAGGCAAACCACCTCCAGTTTTTTTCATCTATGAAAATCTACACATCGCTATATTAGACCAGGGTTAGAAAGTTATGCCCTTAAAGATAGACGGGTTAGAGGTCAGAGCCAGCCTTGCTTAGGGTCACAGTAACTCAGTCACTGAGCTGTTCAGCACAAAGCCCACCACCTCTTACTGGGCTACAGCACTAAGCTGTGTGGTGGTTGTGGCAGAAGCTCTTCCCCTCTCGCTCCTCTCTGCCCCATTGGACCACTGTCATCTCTCCTGTACTCTGTTCTGTTGTTTTTTTGCTTTGGCTCTCCAGCATCCTTTCCTTAAAGCCCTCTGTTCTGCCATGAGCCTTTGTGAGGATCTGGGGCTCTGTGCTCAGTCTTGGCTTTCATAAGATCCAGTGTGTATGTGGGGTGGTAAATACTGTGACGCAGGTCAGGGACCAGCGTTGGCAGGGTGGGGGAGGGAGAACATGAGGCAGCAAGGCTGATTGGCTTCTGCAGACTTTGGGCCCCTCTGTGTACAGCTGAGCCCACTGCCTCCTCCACTAAGCAAAGCCTGCACCAGGCTGGCATAAGGCATTCAGAGGATGTCTGCTATTCCCAGGAAACCAAGCAGTTCCACCTTCTCATCTCACAGATGAGAAACTGAGTCTACCCGTGGGGGCTTTCATCAGCCCATAGCCACCAGCTACAAGAAGCTTAAAGGGGAGCTGTAACAGGCCTGGATCAGTCTGTGTGACTTCCTGTTCTTAATCTCCATTTCCTCATACTCTGGGCCTCTAATTATCATTTTCTCTTTTCTTTCCCTTTCACTTTGGGGGGTGGTGGATACACTGGCCTGTCTTGTCATCTTCCCTGTCCCACCGTCCTGACTCCTCTAATCGGCTACCATCACCTGCTCGGCTGGACCACTCTCTTCAACCGCTGGCAAAATGGTCACGGGCATGCGCAGTCGCTGGCGAAGCCACTACTACGGGAAAGGACGTTACGGCCACCCTGACTTTAAGAACTCCTGTCCAGTTTTGGAGGAATAGTGTGTCATTTCCTCAGTTCCTGCCTGGGTGTGGCGGTCCCGTGCATTCCCCCTTCCCATTCTGTCCCTGCATCCCAGTTTCTGTGCTTTAATTCCCATAATCCACAGCGACTTCCGGCGCTCGAAATGGCCCCCGGCTTGTGTTTCTGACAGTGGGAGAGAGACCACAGCATGAAGTGTGGGCACAGGGCCACTGTATGGTGGAGATAGAACTTGGCTCATTAATCTGTGACCCCAAGATCCTGAGGGTGAGGCCAGCCTATAGTGAGCTCAGAAACAAGAACGGGGGATGTGACACCGTGGTAGAGTACTTGTGCAGTATGAAGTAGGCTGGGGTTAAGCCCCAACACTACAAATAGTAATAACGCCACAAAGGCACGCTGCCCCCGTGACTATCAAAACTAAGGGGCTGTGGGTGCCTAGAACTATGCCCACGCCGCCTCCCCTGCGGCCAGAGTGGAGTTCCCTCTTGGTCGGTGGCACCCTGGACATCTGTTGTGACCAGGCCTCTGCCCTGGCTCCTGCAGGCTTGGGTTTTGACACCACTCTCTCCTCTGTCCGTAGGTTATAGGCCTGGCTGTCTTGCATGCCCCGGGGCTTCCTTCTAATCGCCAACTCAGCTGCGTGACTTCTGCTAAGACTCAAAGCGCCACCGGGCACTAACCCAGGGGATGCCGGCTCTGCTGTTCCAGGCTACTTTCTCCAGACTCCCTTTTGGGCTCTGTTTTTAACAGCAGCCCCTCCCCTCCACGTGGCCTGGGGAGGATGACACTAACTGGGTAACCCCTCATGGCAGAAGAATGGCTGCCTTTCTGGACAGGACTGTTCTTTCTATCCTGTTCTCCCAAGAGGGACTCCTGCTTGTGTTCTGGTGGCCCCTACTAACACCTTCCTGAGCCCAGCTGAGCATGCTCAGAGGACGGGGAGGGACCTTGGGGATCGGCAAGCCCTGCAAAGAGTCCAATGATTCCAGAGCTGCCCTGAGGCCACACCATGTCACCAACCCTGTCTGGGTTCCTTTGTTTCTTGAAGACAGGGCAGTAGACTGAAAAATCATGTTGCTGTGAAAGACATCAGCTTGAAAGGGCTGTATCCTTAGGAGCCACACCCAGAGAAGTTGTTCTAAGCAAAGTAGTACCTGTCAGCAAACTTTGGTAAGGGATGCAGGGCTATCATCACACCTGCTGGTAGGGCCGCACCCCTGGCTAGACCTCTGCAGTTAGTCTTGAGAATCTCCACCTTTGCCTGCTCCCAGCTGGCCCCAGTGGATCCTACATAAGCACTGTTTCTCAGAGGAGTGTGTGACATCACTTCTGGTGCTGGGCCTCAGGTTTCTCTTCTCTCCCAATTCTACATATAATAACTAGTAAGGAAATGGCCCACAGGAGCCCACAGTGGCTACCAGCATGCTAGGTGCTGAAGAGTCAGGTGAACCAGGCACGTCAGCACTCCATGCGTGTGGTGGAGGCCCAGGAGTCAGGGTGGCCAGGAGCAGCTCTGCCAAGGCTGTGGACCGAGCAATCATTGTCACTCGTTGTCAGGGACTGGTTCCTCTAGCCAGTGCTATCTTAAGTCTGATCAAGACCAGCAGGGCCATAACATGTGTCTCTGCTCCTCTTCACAGCATTTCCAGCAGCAAAGTCATGCCCCGGTTTGAAAGGTTCGGCCTGGGGGTCCTGGAGTCCAATAATCCAAAGATGTAGCCAGCCAGGTGGGTCCAGGCAGAATGTGTCTTTCCTTTTGAGATGTTTCTAAAAAACATCACCATCACAAGAAGAAATCAAAACAGAACCACTGCAGCTGCCCAAAGCTGCAGCCCCTCGAGATGATGCCACAACAACCAGACCGGTCCCGGTGACAGCCAGTGTTTACAGAGATGTTTCACAGTAGGTAGTCAGAAGCAGTTCATGTGGAAGGGCACACTTTGGGGTAGCAAGTATGGCATCGCCCCTGGAAGACCATGCTGCAGTGAAGTGCTCAGTGGGAGAAAAGCATCATGACTGGGCCAGCTCTAGGAGAAAGGCGAGAGACACAAGGTTGCCCCGGCCTCTGCTCCTGCCCCAACCCCCACCGGTTCCCCCCTTTGTCCTAGCAGAGGAACACTATTATCTTACAAAGGAAACCCTTGCTAGGAACCGATCTGAGTTATAGGGGTCGGGAGTTTCCCAGAGAGCTCAGGTTCACCTGCCAGCTGCTTTGATCCAGGCTGTTCCTAAAAAGTAGAAACAGATAGCATCTAGAGGAATCTGATGGTTCCTAGCCTAGGTTTCTGCTGTAGCATGAGGAGAGAGCCACACATCTGTGGAGACGTGCTGCTTCTGTGAGGCCTCTAATCAGGCACAAAGGCAATGGAATTCAGCTTCTGTCATCAGAAATGCCTCAGTACCTGCATCCACCCCCATAGCTGGGCATACAGAGAAGGTGCCAGATACTTAGCCCCCTACTCAGCCACCAGGTGACCCTAGCACTTTAAAACGCATGGTCAGTCATGCCAGAAGTTTCCAGAACTGCCACCTCTTCCAATTCCCCAGCTTCCTTGAAACCTCTTAGTCCATTCGGACCTCTGTATGTGCTCTGAGCTCAGGGGAGCTTGAGGCTGTCCAACCACATCACCCAAACCCACAGAACAAGCTCTTCGTCTATTACAACAGGAGGGGCTAGATCCAGGAAAATAGGCGTGCTCCATAGAAACTGCTGCTCACAGATAAAGTAACCCTTGAGCAGGGAGCATGCTGCACCAGATTCCGCAGTCAGAAAGGGAAAAGAAATGGAGTAGAGATGGATTCCGGCCTGCTGGCTCCCTTTTGGTTAGACCCACCAAGAAGAGCCTTGTCCAGATGTCACAGCTGGTAGGCCATTCTCTGAGAAGCTGTGGACGGCCTTCCCCCAGTATCACTGTCCTGCTGCACACACAGGTATCTTCGCCCTGCCCCATGGGTGTTGGGAAGGAAGAGGAGGAGCCATGTTGCCTTTGGGATGGGTCTGTCAGTTCACCCCCTCATCCCTTTGACTCTTATATTGGCTCTCAGCATGACGTCCTCCTCCAAAGCTACATGGTGTGGTAGTCTCATGTCTGTACCTTACCAGAAGTCACAGTGCTTGAGCCACGGGCCTTTCTTTCCCCTTATTTGTTGTGAATGTGTAATGCTGGCCATCCCTCAGGGGCAGATCAGGAACCATCACACTGATGAGGGCTGGATGGCAGCTGCTCCTCCTGTCGCCCCGACACCAAGCCATAGAGGGTATCACACACAGCCCACTGACAGTGAGCCTAGGGCTCACTTTATCCTGTGAACATCAGTTCAGGAAGCTCTGAGCCCTGCAGTGCACATGGTTGTGTTCATGTGCTGGGGACAAGAGGGGAACAGTCATCCCTGCCTTTATTAAGGAGCCAACAGTCTGCTAGGGCCAACACCTGCCAGGAGCCCAAGGACCACATGGCCCTTTCTTCAAGGCCTGCCTCTGCACCACCCTTCATTTAAGAGCCCCCCACTGCAGTCCCGTTCCCTTTTCTATTTAAGCGACTGTGAATTGAGGTTAGGAAGGCTTGCCTCCTCATGCTCTCCCCCTTCCCTAGGAAACACATGAAGGATGACATACTGTGACTTCAGCTCCAATGGCCACTGTGAAGGCAATAGAGAAGGCAGAGTCTGCAGAGGGCCCACCCAAGGCCCGAGTTAAGCCCATGCTTCCTTCCCAGGCATCCCAAGCTCCCAGCCTTGCCTCTGAGGAGGCCTTTAACTGCCGTTCCCGGAGTTCTGTCTGATGGAAGTCTTGAATCCTACTTAGTACCAGGCTCACCATGAGCAGCATGTAGCAAAGCTGACCTCGATACTGTACCAAATCAAATCCTCTGCCTTCTCCAGGAGTGTCTAGTGGTCTAGGCAGGGAGGGGCGAGCCTGCCTCACACTGTAGTGACGGGTTGGAGGACAGGACAGCCATGCTCTGCTGTACTGCTGGCCAGGGTTGTCATCTATGTGCATTTCCAGTGTATTCTGTGGCCATGAGGCACACATTTGCTTTTTTAAAAAATGTGATGTAAAATTTGTACAGTAAAAGTTTTTATATTTTCTATCAATTGCATTTGTCTTCCAGAAATGCTTTAATTTAAATTAAAATGGTTAGTATTAACAATGTGCTGTACTGGGGTTTTTGTTTATCACTGCTAAGAGATACCCTCTGTGATGAGCCAGGCCTGAGGGTCTGCAGTTTGTGAATAAAGTTTTACCAAGGTGTCTTGGGGCTTGAGTTTGTTTCGGCCAGTCCAGATGAATGTTGAAGACCACGTGGATGGACGGTACAGGAATGAAGGGCTGGGGTGTCTGAGCTCCTTCCAAAGGAAGGCTGTGTTATGGAGGCAAGTGTGGAAATGCACGCCTGTAATGCCGGCATTCCTGAGGACGAAGGAGCTGAAGTTCAAGGCCAACCTCAGCTACAGATCAGATTTGAGGCTAGCCTAGGCTACATGAGTCCTGAGAAAGAGGTGAGGGGGTGATTATGCGTAGACCCCAAGAACAGGCATCTAAACGGAGATAAGGAGGAGACAGGGCTGTGACATCATGCTGTGTCTAGTCATAACTAAGTGTGTGATACAGGCCCAGGCAGCTCCCCGTTTACCAAGAGGCCCTTCACCTAACAGAAGCCTGGGTGGGGGGAGCAGCCTGTGTCTCAGTCTGATTTTAGAAGCCTTGTTGCCAGTCTCATGCTCTGGAGATGGGCAGAAGCAGAGTCAACAGAGGAAGTATTTGCAGAGCCCCCGACACTGAACATCTCCTTAATCGAACTCTCATGGGAATGCCCGGGGGTAAGAATTGAGATGTTCAGCTGGGAAAATAGGCAAATGCAGTGAAGGAATTGAGGCAAGATCACACAGCCATGGGGAATCTGGGCAGCAACTCAGCTTTGATCCTGACCTCTCCTCCGTCAGAAGTCAGAGCTTTTACTGGTCAGACATATATTGGGCTTCTGCTGTGTTCAAAAGATAGTGCTGAGGCTAGAAAGATGGTTCAGAAGTTAAAAGCACTTGCTGCACAGTCATGAGAACCAGAGTTCAGATCCCAGCATCCATATAATAAGCCAGGCACCCAGCAAATAACCAGACCTGTAACCTCGGCTCCAAGGGGGGTGGAAACAGGAGAATTGTTGGGGCTTATTGGCTTCTATCCTCGCTGAGAAAACACAAGCCCTAGGTTTAGGGAGAAACCCTGTTTCAAAGGAATAGGGGAGAGTGAGAGAGGAGGACATCTGACGCCCACTTCCGACCTCCATGTGCGTGCACACATCCACACAAATAAGCCTTTAAGAGAAAAAGCAATGGTTCAAATGACCAACTTAAAAATATTAAAATATATATATTTTGCTAGGCAGGAGGATCTCAGAGAAGCAGGCAGATTCTGTGATCTATCTAGTGAATTCCAGGCCAGCTGGGGCTACAGGGATACCCTGTCTCAAAAAACAGAAGTGCTAAACCAGGCATGTTGCATACATGCTATCCCAGGACTTGGGAGGTAGAGGCAGGAGGTTCAAGGTCAGCCTTTATTTAGTGTGTGATGTGTATGCATGAGTGTGGGCACATGTACCACAGTGTGTATAAGTAATCAGAAGACAACTTTGGGGAGTTGCTTCTCTCCTACCATGGATTCCAGAGATTGAACTCAACCCACTGAGCTGTCTCACTGACCCAACAACATACTCTTGATGAGTGATTCAAAGGAGAAATCACAAGGGAAATTAGAAGTGCTTAAACAAAAATAGCATGGTGCTCTGCTTTGAACACCCATGCTCTCACTTTTTTTCCTAAGTGTCTTTTTCTTAATCCCTGTAACCCCCAATTCTTTGTTTAAAGAAAAAGCCTACAACCTACCAAAACTCATGAACTATGGGGAAAAAATGTTTAGGAAACAGAAAACAAGTTCTCAGATGACATAGCGTTATAAGGAAGTGATAAAAGAAACTACACATTAGCAGAAGAAAGGAGACACTTAAGACTAGAACAGAAATGAATTAAAGGACAGGAAAAAATGTCAGGGCTGCAGAGATGGCTCAGCAGTTAAGAGCACTGGCTGCTCCTGCAGAGGACCTGGGTTCCATTGCCAGCATCCACATGGCGACTACCAATCATCCCTAACTCCAGTTCAGGGGATCTCATACGCCTTTCTGGTCTCCATGGGCATTGCATACATGGGTGCACGTACATACATGCAGGCAAAACACATAAAGAGATAAATATTTTAAAAAGGAAAGTGTTAGAGAAAAATTGAGTGAAATTCCAAGTAGGTTCTTTGACAAGTTCCACTAAATTGATCAACCTTTAAATGAACTAAAAAGAGAGAAGGTCAAAATTTTGCTAAAACAGAAATGGAGACAATACTACCAGTTCTACAGAAATAAAAAAGATTAAAAGACAATAATTTTACATCAACAAATTAGATAAACAGTATGACAGTATGAATTAGACAAATTCCTAGAAACACAAAACCTACCAAGACTAAATCACAGAGAAATACATGGGATATTACCTACAACTAATAAGGAGATTAGATCTGTAACCAAAAGTCTCCAGGCAAAACCCTGAACCCATTGGCTTAATGTGTGAATTCTACATGAATATTTAAAGAGCCAATGCCAATACTTGTTTAACTTTTCTAAAATATTGAAAAGTAAAAAACAGTAAGTCATAAAGCCAGCATTAGGCCAATACAAAGCTCATACCAAAAAACTCACAAAAACTGTAGATCTGTTACCATGAATATTGACACAAAGATCAGCCAATGAGATGGCTCAGCAGATAAAGATCCTTGCTGTTCAACCCTGGTGAGCCTGAGTTTGATTCCCAGAACGAATGCAACACAAAGAACTGGCTCCACAAAGTTGTCCTCTGATCACACACGTCCCCTTCCCCCAATAATAATAGTCCTCAAAATCCTCAACAGGATACTACCAAACTAAGTTTAGGATATAGAGATTATTCACCAGTCCCAAGTAGGACTCTCTTGGAATGGAGGGATGGTTCAGTGTATGAGACTGACCCATGTAATACACCCATTAACAGGATGAAGAGAAAAAAAAAATCCCTCATCTCAATTGAATCAGTAAAAGCACTTAAAGTTCAACACCCTTTTATGATTAAAAACCACACAATAGATGTGGTTGGCTCAGCAGTTAAGAGCACTAACTGTTCTTTCCAAGGACCTGGGTTTGGTTCCCAGCACCAACATGGCAGCTGACAATTGTCTGTAACTCCAGTTCTGGGAGATCCAATGCCCTCTTCTGACCTCCGTGGACATTTGCATACATGGATGCACTTACATGCAAGCAGAATACTCATAATATAAAAATAAATAAAACAATAACAGCACACTAGAAACAGAAACTACATCAATAAAAACCATAGATGAGAACCCCACAGAGAACATGAAGGGAAGGACTGAAGGAAACACTTTGTTTACAATGACAACAGGCCATTTTCAGCCCCTGTTCAGCATAGCACTAGAAGCTTGAGCCAGAACAATTGGGCAAGGGAAAAGAAATTGAAAAGGAAGAAACATGAACTCTGGTTGAAAATGGTTTATAGAAAACCCTGAACATTCCAAGGTTTGGGTACATAGCTCAGTGGAAGAACATTTGCTTTGGAATTACAAGACCCTGTGTCTAATCCCTAACTTAAAAAAAAGGAAAAAGAAAAGAAAAAGAAACCCTAGCCATGAATGGTGGGGAATACCTGTAATCCCAGTGCTTGGGAAGTGGAGGCAAGAACATGAGGAATTTAAGGCCATCCTCAGATGCATTGTGAGCTTGAGGCCAACCTGGGCTACATGAGATCTTGTCTCAAAACAAAACAGTTGAGCATGGTGGCTCATGCCTATAATCCTAGCAGAGACAGGAGTTCTGCCCGAATTCAAAGGAACTGGGGATGTATCTGAATGATGATGTGCTTACCCCATCATGCTGGAGAAACACGCACACACACACACACACACACAGAGGAAGAGGCTTATATGAGCAAATCCCTGCTCCTATCCCTGCCCCTTCTGTGATACAAAGCCCACACCATCCTTTTCTGTGATACAAAGCCCACACCATCCTTTTCTGTGATACAAAGCCCACACCATCCTTTGAGGAATGCTCTGTGCTTCTAGAACCCCAAAGGTCTGCCTGTGACTGTGGTATCCACCTGTGCTTTGGGTTTGACTATGATGAGTCCCAGAAAAATCAGGCAAGTTGCTGACATCCAAAGCCACCCATTGTGTTTTGCCCATTGTTTGGAGCAAAGAAAGGGAAGTCCCTCACAGTCCAGCCACTTCCACATGCAGCTGCCACCAAGAAGACCAGACTGGCTATTATTACATGTATATTGTGTGTGTGTGTGTGTGTGTGTGTAGGGCCCTTGCTGAACCATCTTGCTAGCACCTGATTTCTTTCTTTTTTGCAAGTCACCCATAGCTTTGTTCTAGATCAAGTTACAAAATCAAAGGCGTGTATTCTCAGCTGTCTCCTGCATGAGTGATGCTCAAGCACATCACATGCTTACTGCTCAGAAACTCAGGATTATCTTCATCTGCACAAAGGAAGACTGCTTCCCTATTTGCTAAGTAGCAGACTAAGGTCTTTTCATCCTACTGTTGATAGAGACAAGTATAGAGAGACTTCTGCCTGATAGGAGGCACAGCAAGGTTCATTACCACTTGTCCTTGGTGTTGGGGAGATGTTAGAAAGGAGGGGAGGACTATGAACACTCTAAGGTGGCAGCCACTTCTCCAGCGGTGGCTGTCGCCTCATAGAAGTGCCATCCCTGTGTGGTCAGATCTTTCTTGTCTGCTGTTGGCTGGTTGATTGTTTGTGTTGCTGTTAGGTGTTTTTATGTGCCACCATGCCTGGCTACATCCCCTCGTTACTTTTATCTATGTGCATGCTCATGTGTTTACAGGCACATATACGTGTGCATGCATGTAGAGGCCAGAAGTCAACCTAGGGTCTCTTTCTTCAACAGCATCTACCTTGTTTTCTGAGACAGGCTTTCTCACTGAGACCCAGAGCTTGCCAATTAGGCGAGGCTGTCTGGCCAGAGAACCCTGAGGATCCACCTGTCTGCTTCCCTAGCACTGGGCTTGTAAGCGTGTACCACCATGCCTGCTTCTTATGGAGGCGCTGGGGCACCTGTATTGTTTCCATGGCAAGCACTTTACTGACCGAGCCATCTTCCTAGCCCTGTCCCCCATTTTTACTGTGCAAAAATACATGTAACAAAATTCCACATTTGCCATGTTTAAGTGCACAGTTCAGTGGCTCACTGTATGTCACACTGCTGTGTGACCACCACCCACTCACAGAATTTTCTCATTTTCCCCAAATGAAAATTTGCTCCCAGACACACAGCCTCCTTTCTCTCCTCCTTGCCAATCACCATTCTGCTTCCTAACTTTATTAAATTTAATATTTTGAGGTGTGTATGTGTACCTATGTGTGGAGGCCAGAGGTCAAACTCCAGTGTTTTGTCTGCATATGTTAAGTACATGTGTGTGCAATGCCCAAGGAGGTCAGAAGAGGGCATCAGATCCCCTGAAATTGGAATGAGACAGTTGTGAGTTGTTATGTGGGTGCTGGGAACCAAACCCCAGTCCTCTATAAGAACAGCTAATGCTCTTAACCACTGAGCCACTAGTTCTCACCTTTGTTTTTTTGAGACAGTCTCTCATTGACCTGGAGCTCCCTGAGTAGACTAGTCTGACTGGCCAGGGAAAGCAAGGAATGTCTCCACTTCTCTAGTACTGGGATTACAAACATATACCACCATGTCTAGCATCTTTTTTAAATATTTTAATTATTTTTATTTTATGTATATATTACCTGCATGTGTGTAAGTGTACCCATGTCATGCAATGCCCACAGAGGTCAGGAGCGGCTGTTGGATTCCCTGGAACTGGAGTTAGCCACCATGTGGATGCTGGGAACCAAACCCAGGTCCTCTGCAAGAGCAGCCAGTGTTCTTAACCACCGAGCCATCTTTTTAGCCCCATGTCCAGCTTCTCTACATGGTTTCTAGGGGTTGAATACAGGGCCTCATTCTTATGTGCCAAGTACCTTACCAACTGAGCTACTGTCCTAGCCCCTAATTGTCTGGGATTGGAGGAGTGTTGATTTGGGTTTTGGTTTGGTGTTTGTTCATTTAGACAAGGTCTCTCATAGCTCAGGCTTGCTATATAGTCAAAACTGATATGAAACTCACTATGTAGTTCAGGCTAGCCTCAAACTTTCAGTGATCCTTCTGCCTCTGCCTTCTGAATGCTGTGGTTATAGGCATGTGTCAGCATACCTGGTTCTAAAATGCCAATCTCAAATACATAAATGTAAGTCAGACAAATGAGATAACTTGATGAAAAATACTAAGTAAAATCAGAGTAGCTAGTATTCAGATATGGCAAGTGCTCTGTTACGGATTGATTTATGCCCCACCCCCTCCACGCCAACAGTAGGCCTGTATTTGAGGCAGAAGTAAAGCTGAGTGAGTTCGTAAGGGTTGGGACCCTCATGTATATAACGGGTGTCCTTAGAAAAGGAAGTGACCCAGAAATGTGTACAAAGGTCCATGTAGGGACTCAGCCAAAAGGTGGCTTCATCAGCTCTCAATCACTGGGACAAAGTGCCTGAAGTGGGGGAAACTTGAAGAAAAGGTTTATTTTGCTCATGATTTCAGAGGCTTACGTCCATAGTCCCTTGGCCCGATCACTGTGGGTTTATGTTGAGGCAGAAATTCATGATGGTCAAGACAGAAATACAGAACAGAGCTGGGGCTAAGATGTAGTCCCTGATGGCAGGCCCTTCAGGGCTTTTTCACTTCACCTAGCTCCCATCCTGTAAGTTTCCATCTCTTCCCGTCAACCCATCAGACAGATACACCCATCAGACTGGGATGTAGCTGTTTGTGGAATATTCACCTAACACACATGAGGCCCTGGGTTTGATTCCCATTTCACAAAACTAAACATAGTGGTACACTCCAGTAATCCTAGCACTTGGAAGGTACAGGTGGGAAGATCGGAAGTTCAAGGTCATCCTCAATTACATAGCAAATTCAAGGCCAGTTTGAGCTCTGTGAGGCTTTGTCTCAAAAAAAAAAAAAAAATCAAACTCATCAAGGGTTCAAAGCCTAGCCACTTCCCCAAGGCCCTGCTTCTGAACAGTGTTTAAGAACCAAACCCTTAACCCCTAAGCCTTTGGGAGGAAGTGTGTGTGGGGGGTGTCTTCCTAGATTCAAATTATAGCAGTGGTCATGTGCAAGTCAAGAGAGTCCATACCTGTTGATGCCTTGATCTTGACCTTCAAGCCCCCAGATCTGTGAAAAGACAAATGTGTTGTTGGCTGCCTCCTGTCATATGATGGTGAGTTAGGAGCACTTGCAAACACATGCACACAAAAGTGTTTTCAAGTGGTAGAACACTGTATACCCTTGTATGCAGAGCTCAGAAATTCTACCTTCTGTCTCACCTGTGGCCTCAAGACAGAGGGAAGGAGTTAGACATTGCCGCTGGATCCAGCTTCCAGGAGCCCGAGACTCTGAAGGTGTCCAAGCCACGCTGTGACTGAGACACTCTAATAAGAAAGACAGAACCAAAAGTAACTAAACCTCTTCCCTTCTGCAGCCATCAACAGAGGGGAAGTGGCCAGTAGGAAGTTCATTCCCTCTGGGAGCTCTCGCTGAAACAAGATACTTAGAAAACAGTTCAACGCACCTTCCATGTTCACAGGAAGTTGTCTCCCACCTTCCCAATGAGCTGAGAGGGAAGTACAAGCTTCTGCCTGTGCCCGTCTGGAAGGATGATGAAGCTGGGGTTGTATGAGGGCGCCGTGAAGTGACAGACAATGTTGTCCTGGCTTATAGAAGAAATATGCCATCTCCCCTGAGCAGGTACAGCAAGGAAGGGCTAATGACCTGTGGATGTGGGCTTCACCCCTGCAAGGTGGCTATCACCAGGCTGAAACAGCAGAGACTACAAAAGAGATCCTGGAACAGAGCCAGATCTCAGGAGTGGAGCAATTGCTCAGCCTCAAAGAGCTTGCTGCACTTGCAGAGAACCTGAGTTTGAGTCCCAGCACCCACACCGGAGAACTCACAACTTCCTATAATTTCCACACCAGGTTATCCTCTTCTGGCCAGGATACAGAGAGAGAGAGAGAGAGAGGTCACACCTCGGTTAAACTATTCTGCAACCAGAAGAGTGCTCTGAAGGGACCAGACCATATCAACGAGGGTCCTGAGAGAAGACATTTGCCTGTTATCTCAGTATAGATGGGAGCAGTCCCTCAGGAAATGATCAGCGGTGCAAGCAACAGGAATTGCTCCTGAGACACTGTGTGGCTGGCCAGTTGGCTTCCTGTCCCCAGGATTCAGTTTCCTTGCTTTATTACTTATTTTTAAGGAAGTGTTTCTATCTTATTTTGTATTATTTTTACATTTTATTCATTCATTTTGTGTGTGTGTGTGCATATCCCAGTGCCCATGTTGAGGTCAAAGGACAACTTTCTGGAGTCAGTTCTCCTCTTCTACCACGTGGGTTCTGGTGATCGAGCTCAAGTTGTCAGGCTTGGTGGCAAGTGCCTTTCCCCACTGAGTCATTTGTCAGTCCCTAAATTTATTTTCCTTCCTTCCTATCATCTTCCATTGAGACAAGATTTCACAGAGCCCAGGCTGACCTCAAACTTACCAAGGATGACTTTGAACTCAGACCCTCCTTGCCTCCACCTCCTAAGTGGCACCTAAGATGGGTGCCACCATACCTGATTTTAGTTGGTGCTGGAGATGGAACCCAGAGCTTCATGCCTGCTAGGCAAACATTCTACCAACTGAGCCACATCCCCAGCCCTGACTCTTTTAGGTCTTTTTCACTCTACCAGCTAATGTTATCACCCCAGTTTTATAAATGAGAAAAGAAACGGAGGCAGCAAAAGTCAAGTCATGTGCTCAAGCCCCCACTGCTCCCAGGCCATCTTGCATGTGGGCAGCCATGAGTCCAGGTAAAACTCAGGGCTCTGAGGACCAGGGAAAAGGAAGAATGGACTTCTGGAAGCTGAGCAGGACAAACCTCAGGCCTCTAGCCACATGACCTGGCAAGAGGCCAGTATCTCCAGGATGCCTGGTCTCCTTACCCCCAACCCCAACTGTTGTCTGGGCATAGTGAGGCTCAGCTGTAATTCCTGCGCTTGAGAAATAGATGCAGGAAAGCCACGGAGTTCAAAGCCAACTTTGGTTGTGCACCAAGTTGGAGACAAGCCAGGGCTATATAGTGAGACCCTGAATCAAAAAACAAAACCAGAAAGAGTAGCAGCCTGCCCCTCCCCCACGTGTCGGAGGCCGAGCTGAGCTAACAAAGGCGCCTGAGTGGCACCTTTATCACTCCCGCCCAGTTCAAGGCCCTGTTTCTCCTTAGTGCCATCTTCCTGACAAACATACAACTATTTACGATGGGCCCTAAATGCCAGAGATGGTGTCTCCTAGCAATGGTTCTTGCTCTGTTAATTGCCACATTCCCGTCTAACTATTCACCCCCACCTCTCCAAACCCTTTCCCGGCCACTATATAAACTGTGTCTTTGTTCAGTAAAGTTGAAGGCTCGATCAGCTTCCAGACCCGCCTTCCATATTCGTGTCTCCTGTCTCTCATTTGTCTCCCCACCAGGTCTACCCACGTTGATAGTGTTCCCGCAGGCCGGGACACCCACGCCCCTGTATTTCTGCTGGGTGCCTCAACACCATAAACATCTGGATGGGATCAGTCAGTGAGAACTGACTAAATGTGCTTAGAGACAGGACTCAGGTGCCCACATAGCTGCCAGGCAGATTGAATGGTTGCCAGGGTCTGGCTTGTATCACACTTGTTATCTTGATGCGGTTAATAATTATACCATGACCTTCCCCTGCCCTGTGAAGCAGCGCCTCTCCTGACACAATGAGTGTTCCCAGGCATCTCTGTGCCCAGGTGGGACTCAGAGTCTCCACACCCAGCCTCCTTCATCCTTTTCAGCCTCCCCTCCTCTTTGCTGGTTTCAGGATCTCTCTAAAACACAAATGCCTTCTTCTTTCCTTGCTGACAACTGTTTGCAGCTCCTCCCTACTCCTTTGCCTGACTGCAAGGCAGGGATCCAGCTTCTCTGCTTCTCCGGCTCACCTGGTCGCCTACTTTGTCCTCCCCCTCTGCTCTCTAGTTCCTAGAATGGGAGCTGCCGGCTGTTCCTGGACCCATGAGCACATACATGCAGACCCATGTGCACACACCGAGCCACCTGCTCTTTGGACAACTTACCCTGTTGTCCAGGGTAGGCACCTTCTGAGCTCAGCCCAGACATGCCTCCTCTGGGACGTCCAACCTGCCTGCACCATCATGGCGAGGTCAGGAGAAACACAGATCCACAGCATGTGCATTCTGCCAGCCTGAGTGACAAACGTCAGCTCATTGAAGTAGATCTCATACAGTAGATCTCCCCTCATAAAGTAGATCTGCCATCAGCTCCATTTTACAGGTGAGGAAACAGGCATGCAGTCTGGGACTCACCTGCCTGGTTTCACCCAGCTGCTGTAATCCCCTCCACACCCCACTTCCTTGTCCCCTGCTGAATCGAACCCACTTTCTTCACATCAGGTTTACAGGTAGTAATTTGCATAGCCACCACCCCTAAAGACTCAAGACCTTTAGGAAGGAAAGGGTAATAATGTTCCCTTAGTTCGGGTCTTAGCTCCCAGCCTGCTGTGCCCAGGGGCTCAGTTTCCACCTGCAGAGAATCCTCAGGGCTAAAGTGAACTCAGGGGCTGGTCTTCTCCCTGGGTGGGCCCTAAGAGAGGACCTAGAAACCAGTTCCTGCAGTCATCTGTTTTTGTAAAATGAGGTGCCCTTGGTCTTTTTAAGATGCTCCTAAATTTGTAATCATTGTGGTCTAGGGTTGAAAACTGCCAAGCCCACCCTCAGCCCCAGCACTGGTAGGATTGCTGGCTCACTATCTTATACTAACTACAGTTGGAATATTTGCTTTAGGAACATGTGGGAAGGCAGGGGTTGGAGTGGAGCCGGCATTGTTGACACTGACACACACACACACACACACACACACACACACACACACACACACAGTCCCATTGTCCCATTCCTGGAAACCAGATGTTGCCCTGCAGAGGGTTTCTGAATCCGAGTCTCTAAAGCTCTGTAGGTAGGCCCGGCCCTACAGAAGGCGTTCAGTGGGAGGGAGGGGTCAGTGGGAGGGAGGGAACGGGAAAGCTTCCACTCCTGAGCTCTAGTCCTTACTCTGCCACATAAAGAGGTCCTGGCTCCCTTCAGCCCCAAACCCAGCCACCTCTCTTCTCCACACTCATCCAGATAAGTGTACTTCCTATCCTGGTCAGTTTCGATTCCTCCCATAGGTCTAAGCATGACTCAGCAGCGGTCCAGCTGGAGGAGGAGGGTGAGCCTGGGGTGTAGGTGACTCCAGCTCTAGGTGACTTGGAGTTCTACCCCAAGCACTGCTGCCTTTTAGAATCCTCTATGCATGACCCCAGTGTGAGAGATTACAAGGTACAAGTATAAACAGGTGGCAGCATCTGAATAGCTGAAGCAGCTGTATGAAGCGAGCCCAAGCTACAGAGGGACAACCGGTCTCAAAACCAAAGGAGAAACTAATCCACCGGCCAACCAAAATCGGAAGAGGAGCTGTGGAAAGATGGTGGGAAGCAGGTGTCACTGTCCTGGGGTGTCTTTCCCTGATGGTCTCTGAGCAGATGCTGAAGGAGCCCATCTGAAATGGAGGGTTGCACACGCTCAGTCTTTATCTCTGCTCTCAAACAGCCAGATGTGGGTTTTACTTTGCGAAGGGGGTGGGGATTGAGATGGGGAGTCTTTAAAACGATTGAGATGGAGAGGTGGCTCAGCAGCTAAGAACACTTCCTGCTCGCCCACAAGACCTGAATATGGTTCCCAGCACCCATGTCAGATGGTTCCCGACCACCTGTAATTCTAGCTCCAGGGAATCTGATGCACTCTTCTGACATTTCAGGTACCTGTACATGTGTGCATGTACCCACACACAGACACATACACATGCATACACATAAAGAAAAAATAAAAATAAACCCTAAAGAATTGTTTTTAATATGGCAGAAGTTGAATGCCTGTTTGAAAAAAATTGAGATGTACTTAACCCATGAATGAAAAGCACAAACTCTGCTGGTGTGGTGACCCATCCTGTAGTCTCAGTACTCAGGAGACAGAGACAGGAGGATCAGTTCTAGACTACATAGAGAGTTCAAGGCTACCCTGGGCTATATAACATCCTGTCTCAAAAACAAAACAAAGTACCGGAAAGAAAAAAAAAAGCACAGGACTCAAGCTATAGTTTTAATTGCTTATTTTGATGACTCTGGAATGGAGCCCAGGACTACATCATGGTAGGCCAAGCACTCTACCATTCAGCCACATTCCTAACCCAAGTGTATATTTGGAGTGAGTTTTGACAAATGTTTATACACACACAGAGAAAGTAACCTGTGCCTTTATCAAGACTGAGAACTTTCAGCCTTTAAGGGTCCTTCACGCCACTTCCCACTCAGCCCTTATTCCCCCCAGCTGAACTGATGTTCAATAAAATGCCATAGTTCAGGGCCAGTGAAATGGCTCAGTGAGTAAGGATGCTTGCTGTCAAGACTGATGACCTGAGTTCGATCCCTGGGATCCACATGGTAGAAGGAGAGAACTGACTCCTACAAGTTGTTCTTTGATCTCCACATGTGCACTGTGACATGCATGTGCTCACACACACATATACACAAAATAAACTGTAATTTTTTTAATGTTTAAAAAGAATCCAAAGTACAAGAGTCTGTGCAAATTTTAACATGGATAGAAAATACTATACTCTGGTAGCTGAAAGTTAGGTCTCTTCAAGTAAAATCTCATTAAAAGGTAAATCATAGTCTCTATTTTTCAAGTTGAAGCTAAGGCAGCTTTAAAGACTCATTGGTAGTAAAGTGGAAAAACCAAGTTGAGGCACAAGTCTAGAAAAAATTATATTAGAAAACCTGGACGGAGAGAAGTTTGACACATTAGGATAAAGCACATCTTAAATATGAAGACTCTTAAGTGATGTATTAAGAAATGTTGTGAGCCAGACAAGGTACATGCCTTTCGTCCCAGCACTCAGGAGGTGGAGGCAAGTGGATGTCTGTGAGATCAAGGTCAGCCTGATCTACATAGTGAGTTCCAGGCCAGCTGTGCCTACAAGGAGACCCTGTCTCAAAAAAAGACAATAATAAATTAAATAAAATGGTATACACCGACACTTGAATAAATTATGGGACTGAAGACATAGCTCAGTAGTTAAGAGCACTGGCTGCTCTTGCAAAAGAACCCAGGTTTGAATCCCAGCACCCATAAGGTGGCTAACAACCATTTGGAACTCTAGTTCAGGAGATCTGACCCTCCTTACTGACCTCTACAGGCATTGCACAACATGGGCGAACCCACCCCACCTACATGCAGGTATTGCACTCATACACATAAAACAATAATAAACTCATTATGCAGCCCCAGCCTGGCCTTGAGCTTCAGTGATCGTCCTGCCCCTGCCTCTGCCTCCTAAGTGTTGGGACTGCAGTGTGAGCTGCCAGGCCCAGCTCTGTTGGTTTTAATTGTTTTATTTTGTAGCAGATTTCTCAGTAGATGCACGGAGGCAGAGCCACGTTCTGAAAAGACTCTTCATTCTCAGAGCCAAAGAACAGAGAAGCAAGGGTAGGTGCCTGGGACTTTGGTAGCAGCTCTGAGAGGCTTGTCCTGGATCTGATTCTCCCCTTCCGGCTCCACAGGTAGACTGTGACTGACCAGTGATGATCCAGATACCCAGGTCAGATTCTCTGCAGACTGTGCCTTGAATACATTCCCCTGTTATAGTGATTAGTCTAAAAACACCTTAGCCTGGGGTTTGTAGTGAACCCTCCCTGCAGGGCATGAAGCACAGAGCCCTGGGGCCCTCCTCTAGGGACCAGCGATTAGTGACCGCTGGTTGTGACTCACCTCCAGAGCATCCGCCACCTAAAGTGCTTGTTTTTCTGGGCTCAGCTGGGCCCTTGTCCTCATGGGCAGTGGGAGATTTTTTCCTTTTAATCATATTTTATTGATGAAATAATATACCCAGAGAGAAAAATACAGATCCTACTTTGCTATATAAATTATATAAATACCAAGGGGAATTTTTTCAAAGCACAGTGCCAGTCTACAGAGATATGGCCCAGGAACACACCACCCCTAGTCATAAAGCGATTCCTGTTCTGCATACAAGTCCATCCAAATGCCTTTCACAAACACTCCTGCTCAATTTCCATAAACTCTGTGTCCATCCACAAACATAAACTCCCCGACGGCTTGACTGGAGCAGCAGCTGCTAGCCACCCCTCACTGGCCGTAGTAAAGGTCAGTCTGGATTGTTGAGGTTGGTTGCTTTCTTCTACCTGTGTCTCTTCCCACTCCTATTAACATCAACCAGTTGCCCACCATGACAGATCTGTCCTTGGTATGTCCCTGGTATCAAGAGGATTGTGAAATTTTTTTCCTTATGCTTTACTTTTAAATGCAGTCAATTCGGTTGAGTTAGGAACTTATAACCGGAAGGGTGTGAGGAGACAGAGTTTTAGTTTACGGACGCATCTTCAAGAAAGTAGTCTTTGCAGACTCTGGTGCATCTCAGCACAGCACAAGAAGAAAGAGCATCACAGATAAGCACCTAGCCTGGCAGGTAATCAGCTTCCCCTTAGTGCCCACAGGACCATTTTGTGATGCTGTGACAGAATATTACAGGTTAGGTCATTTCTAAAGGGGAAAATGTCCTCACACATACCACTGTTCCAGGGGCTGGAAAGTTCAAGCCAAGGTGCCAGCATCTGATGGCCCAAACAGCCATCTTGCACTGGATTCTTTTACATCCAACTTGCAATGAAAAAAAAAATTCCAAATGCCCCAAATCCCAGCTAAAGGGAGATTGCACACACACAAAACTAAACTAGTAAACCGACACTCCCACTCTTGGGCTTTATTGGAGTGTATTAGCCCATTTCAAGATATGGCCCCAGAAAAATCCTGCACTGAATTCTTTTTTTCCCCACAATCATAAAGTGATTCCTGTTCTGCAAACAAATCCTTCTGAACTTGGACTTCTTATCCAGTTACTGTGTGGAGGAAGGGTGGAAGGGGAGGGAAGTGTAGGTGAGGAGAAAACAAGAGATCAAATCTGCAGCCTTTGCTAAGGGCACCAGTCCCCTAAGGAAGGTGTGACAGAACAGCTCCCACCGGGCCACACTTCCCAACAGTGATGTCTCAGGGTTAAGTATAACACCTGTTTCTTCGGGAATAACAAGCCCGCTCAAAGGGCCTCCTAGCCAACTCTGGTGCGTGAACCCGGCTGGCCAGCCGAGTCTATTGCCCTGCTGCCCCACTCTATCATGCTGTTTTCTGCTTCAGACAATTATTTCCCTTAACTCAGTGCTGAAGTCAATTAAAAGCCTTGTGAGGAGGGGGACTGGGAATATAGCTCAGTTGTCTAGTATGCACAAAGCCCTGGGTTTGAACCCCAATACCACAGAAACCAAGCTCACACCTATAATCCCAGAATCTAGGAGGTAAAGGCAGGAGGATCAAAAGTTCAAGGTCATCCATCCTTGGCCACATAGTTTGAAACCAATGTGGGCTATATGAAATACTGTCAGGAGGAGGAGGAGGGTGAGGAGGAAGAAAAGGGGGACGGAGGAGGGGGGAGGGAGGAAGGGAAGGGAGAAGGAGAGGAAAGGACGGAGGGTAGGAAAGGAAGGATGAGAGGGAGGGAGGAAGTGAGGGAGGGAGGGAGGGGAAAAAAGAAAGGAGGACAAGAAAAAGCAGTTTTTCTGTTGTCTGTTTTAGACAGGCCGTTCTGTTACCCAGACACTGGCTTTGAGCTAGTGGTGATTGTCCTGCCTCTGCCTCCCGAGTGTGTGGATTCCGCACATATGCCACCTCACCTAATTTGAAAGCAGTGTATTTCAAATATTTCCTCTCACCTTCTTCCTTGTCACTTGGAATATTCTATTATATCAATGACTTTTCTCCTAACCCTAAAACCTGGGAAAGAGAGAGAGAAGGAAGAAGAAAGAGACAAGAGATAAATTCAGAGAGAGATGGGTCTGATGCTCTCAGCCACCCTGTATTCCAAATTCTAAAAATTCTAAAAATTTTTCTTGTAAAATTGTTCCTTCTACCTTGTTATGTTTTTATGCAAGGACATTTAAAAGGGAGAAACACTTTCAGGAAAGCCTAAATCTTCTCAAAGACTTCAGGCTGTCCCTAAAGAGCTATATGCAACCTTGCTCATGCCCTTGGACTCTGTGAACCTCAGTTTCCCTGCACGGACAATGGGCTGAAGCAGGTCTTCCTTCTACAGCCCTCACACACAGATAATTCCCAGCCCAGTTGGATGGCGTCATGAAGCATGCTCAGAGAACAGCTGTGTTCTCTGGCTATGTCTCTTTGAAATTTCACAGGTCAAACAAGACTGGCTTCCGGGCGGGGGACGGGGGTCTCTGAGCTGAGAGCACCTGCTGTCCTCCCCTGAGACCCACCTTCAACCCTCACCCAGCACCACCTCTCCTCCCTTTCTCCAGATACTTCCTCCAGCTGCTGAGGCCTGGCTCCTCCCCACTGAGTAACTGCCCAGTAGCTGTAGTTTCTATTTCCTGGCTGAGCCCTACCCTGTACAAAGTGCTGACCTGCAGTTGTGAAAGGCAGCAGTGTTCCCCAAGGTGGAAGACATGGCTTTCTACGGCACCCAAGCTCCCTACCTGAACCCGGTGAGTTCGGGGTTGGGTTGGGAAGAACTGGCTGTGACAGTCAAAGCAAGCTGATCTGGGTCTGAGTGACATGGGTAGTGGTAGGGTGTCCCACAGAGAAACGGGAAGGGCAGAAGTGCCAGACAGGGTCACCCCAACGCAGCTCCTGCATGCTGGGCTTACTGTGCCCCTGGAGACCCAGGAGTGTTACTGGGATCCATGTGGTAGACTAACCCTTGCTGAGGTCGCTCTGTGTGCCTGTTCCATCCTGCCTCATAGCATCTAGACAGTTTCTATGGAGAGACATGGATAGGCTCTTCTGGAAAGACAGACACCTGCATGGAACCCAAAGTACTTGCTTTAGAGACAGTCTCCCAGGATCCAACACCATTCACTAACTGGGCCTCAGTTACCACACCTGTAAAATAGGAATAATCCTTGCACTTATCTCCTGAGGTTTGGTAGGGAATAAACAGATAGTTCATCTTCATGTTTAACTGGCACCTAGCACACAGTAGGTATTTTGGGAGAGGCTGGTGTGATTACCAGTCTGGAGGCTGTATGGAAACTCTCCCAAAGAGATGTCTGTGCCCTGAGGGCCATATCACTGTTCATCCAAGGATATGTCCAGAATGCCTGAGGAGGGCAAGGGGTTCGTAACTGTACCTACAGTGGGATGTACAAAGGGCCACCTAGTGAGCCTTTTTTTTGCCTCTCTGTGGCTTATTATTCCTACTTTGTGTGTGGAGAAACTGAAGCTTTGAGAGGTTGCAGTGCTTGCCCTGTGTCCTCAATGGCGGAGAACTAAAATGCCTTGATTTTTTCCCAGAAGAGTGGGTGCTCGCAGAGAGAAATGGTGATCAAAAAGGCTGGAGTGAGTGCTCCCCAGAGCCTTCTGCAGTGTGCCCGCTGTGTGCATTGCCAGAGATGGCAGAGTGCTGTGGGTGGGCCAATTACCAGGGCCTGGCATCAGAGCCCATTGCAGTAGAGGCCAGGCACAGTCCTGGCACCACAGCCTGCTCCAGCACAGGCCTGAATTTAGAAGTCTGAATGAATTTTCAGCTGGGCACAGTGGCATACACCCATAACCCTAGCATTTGGGAGATAGGGGCAGGAGGATCTCTATAAGCTATAGAACTACCTGGGCTCCATAATAAGTTCAAGGCCAGCCCAGGCTACACAATGAAATTCTGTTTTTTAAAAAGTGGAGAAGGAGGAAGCAAAATTTTCAAACAGAAAGGAAATCCTCTTCCAGGAGAGATAAAGCAGGCCCCTGCAGTCAGGGAGGTCTTTGAAGAGCACCCTTCTGCATAGCCTCACTCAGTGACCCACTAACCTCTGCAGTAAGAGCCAGGATTCCCCTGCTGACCCTGTGGGAAAGTCATGTGACTCTGTCTTACTGAGGAACTGTGCCAGAGGGCTTGGCTTGGTCATTCTGCTTCTGTGACTAGCTGGCCTCCTCTGAGGGCCTGGAGGAGGCAGAAGCCAGTGAGGATGGCCCCTCTGTGAGACCCTAGTGAGCTAGAGGCCAAGGATGGTTCCTCCTGACAGGGAGCCTGTGTTACCTATGGCTGAGAGCAAGAGTTCTGGTGTTCCGATCCCAGCTCTGTCCTTGACTTTGGGCAAGCTACTGACCCTTCCTGCTCTTCAGTGTCCTCATCTGTAGAAGTTAACACCAACAGCAAGGTTGTTAGGAGGATTAGCCAGGTGACACCAGTAAGAAACGTTGGCTGCCATCAGGGCCTCCAAGCCTCTAGGGCAACAGGGCTCTTTGGCTAATAGCATATCATCTAGCCAGGCTAATGTCTCTGATGTGTGGACCGAGCATCCTCCTGTGATACTGAGCTGTCCATGCCCCGGTTTGTAAGGCCCAACTCTGCCTCCTACCCTGCCCAATAGGAAAGAGGCAAACATCCCCAGCCTCTGAGCAGACACATTCTGGCCCAAGGGAGGTGGGTGCATTCATCATGGTGCAAACAGTTGTACAATCAAGGCCGCCCCCCACCCCCAGACCCTGGCTCTCTCTCTGGCATCTAGTTTCATCTTCTCAGGAACACCGCAGGCTGCCATTGCCACCCCACTGATTCCAGGAGGGACTAGGGCACACATGAGACGAGTGGCTTGTTCAGGGTCAGAAGTGCTAGCACAGGCTGCTTGGACATGAGTAAATAATGGGGTCATAAATCCTGTGCAAAAAAGCACCACCCTTCCTAGAAGTAGGGATCAAAAGTAGGTCTCATTGTTTTGTGTTCAGAGCCCTCGCTGGTCCACACAAGTCTAAGTTCCACAGCGGCCTGGGTTGTGTCCCCTGCTAAACATAACACCTTGTTCTCCTACTGTTCAAAAAGGCAGACATCTCATAACCAAGAATTGAAGAGCCGAAGAGTTTCTACTTAACAAGGTCCTTGATTTAACCTCTGGCACCACACACACACACACACACAATACACCCATACATACAATACACACAAGACACATCAACACGCAATACAACATACATACAAGGCAGATATACATATAATATACAATGCACACACAACACTCACATTTAGTAAAATAACAAACAGCCACTCTCACTTCTTTTCATTATTTTAGAAGATTTATTTATTTATTTTTAGTTTTGTATGTGCACATCCACTGAGGCCAAAAGAGGGGGCTAGAGTCCCTGGAGTTGTAGTTGCAAGTGATGTGAGTGGCTTGATGTGGGTACTGGAAACTGCACTTAGGTCCTCTACAAGAGCAGCAAGTGCTCTTAACCACTCTTCAGCCCCTACATTTAAGTAATTTATTAATTATAGATTAATTTAGTGTGTGTATATACACAGAAATCAGAGCACACTTTTGGGAGTCAGCTCTCTCCTTCTACCTTGTGGGCCTTGAGGACTGAACACAGGTCTTAAGGCTGGGCGGCAAGCACTTTACCCACTGAGCCATCTCAATTCTCGCTTCTTTCGTCACATCTATGTCCAGAGCCTGACCTTCTGGCCTCCTCCTTATAAGGACACATATGATTACACAGGGCCTGCTTGGGTAATCCAGCAGTCTGCCCAGTCAAGAATCTCCAGCACATTGGCATAGTCCTTTTTGCCACTTAAATCAATATATCCCCTGGTTCTGGGGTATGTGTGAGGGTGGGGTGGGTGAGGTACGTCACTCAGGCTCCCCGTAAAGTCTCCCAGTGCTATCACAGCCTGAAGAATTTCCCCCCAGAGATAGGTTATCTACGTATTAGTCAATTATCTACATATTAGTCAATTTGTGTGTATAGCCGGCCCTCCCCCTTCTTAAACAGATATGATCATTCTGACCTGGGGAGATGGTCATGGGGAAGGGCATTTTCCACCAAGCTTGATGACCTGAATCCATGTGATGGAAGGAGGAAACTGAATCTTACAAGTCATGTTTTGACCTACACACACACACACACAATAAGTAAATAAATAAGTAAATAAATAAATGCAAATGGCATCCTTCTACTCCAGGGCTCAGTTTCCCCATCTTCCTTTTTTTTCTACAATGAATCAATTATATGCAAATAGTATCGTTTATTTCACTTTTTCCTTTGGGTGGATTTTAGGTTCTTTCTAATCCTTTGCTATTCTTGTGCTGCAATGAATAACCTTGCTTGTAAGATTTACTCATGTTAAAATAATCTTTCAGAATCTGGGGACACCATTTAAGACACTAAAACCAACACTGGGTGTGGTGATACACACCTGCAATCTCAGCACTGAGGAGGTGAAGGCAGGAAGGTCAGTTCAAAGTCATCCTCATCTACATTTGAGAGTGAGGTCAAGGCCAGCCTGAGCTACAAGAGACTATCTTAAACAAACAAACAGAGACACTGAAGGGGCTGGAGAGATGGCTCAGAGGTTAAGACCACTGGCTGCTCTCCTAGAGGACAGAGGTGGGTTTGAATCCCAGCACCCACATGGCGGCTAACACCCATCCAGGGAATCTGACGCCCTCTCCTGTCCTCCACAGGCATTGCATGACACGGGTGCACTTACACACAGGCATACATATTAAATAAAATAAAACATTAAAAAAAGACACTGAAATCTTACAAGACTTTTCTGAAGAAACTGATCTCAGAGGCCTGTCTATACTCCCCTGCCCTGTGACCTGCATCCATTTGTCCTGTGTCCCCATCTCCCACACGCTCTGTGCACTTAGACCCCAATGCCATCACATCTGTTTCCTGATCTGCATGTCGTGAGGTAAGCATGTTTCGGACGCTGCAGGTTTCTCAGGAGTCCACCAAAGGCTCTGATGACAATTTTAAGAGAGAGGAGCAGCTTTCAATATCCTTAAGTCAACACCCTTAAAATCATTTCATGTCAGTCTGGGATTATAGCTCAGTAGAAGTGTGCTTGCTTAGCCAGTGTGAGGCCCCAAGTTCCGTTCACAGAAACAAAGCAAAACAAAATAACATCAAAAAACTTTTCCTGCCATGCCAATCCACAATTCCCTCAGGCGGACTGTTCTTCACACATACCACAGGCTTGGATGAGGGACTAAGTTCTGCCACCAAGCACTTCAGTGACCTGGAGCGAAGCACAGCTTGCCTGTGTCTGAGTTTCTTTGGTCCCTCATCCAAGCCTGCATGCCCAACTTTGGATTCTCTTTAAGGATTTATTTTATGTTTATGAGTACTTTGACTGCCTGTTTGTTTATGTGCCATATGTATGCCTGCTGCCCTCAGAGGCCAGAAGAGGGCATTGGATCCCATAGAACTAGAGTTAGAAATGGTTGTGAGCTGCCATGGAGGTGCTAGGAACCTCACCTGGGTCCTCTGCAAGAGTAGTAAGTGCTCTTAATCATTGAGCCATCTCTCCAGCCCTGGATCTCTATTTTGTTTGATAGATTAGGTCATATATTCATTTTTCCTATGTGCATCTGATTTTAATCACATGCAAGCTCTATTATGCAAAGACTTAAGGTGGTAAAGAGGAGATCCTCCCTAAAAGGTTACTAGAGGCTACAACTTTGCCTTACTTTGCAAGCACCCAAAACCAGTGAGGTAGGCCATTCCATTCCTACCTCATTGGGATACATTGGGAGTAAATTTGAATAGAAATTATCTAAATTTGACTGTTACGGGGGGGCAGTGAAATGTACTATTGCTCAGAAATGGAAATATGTGTAGCCAAAGCAGGTGGGGAGTCAAAGGAATTCCGAGGTTGCTAGGTGCACTGTCTGGAGAGAGACAGTACATGCAGGTAAAAGAACTAGGCTGCCAAGCGCATTATTACGAGAGAGCTGTGCATAACCTGAAACCAAATAGCGTCCCAGGGTATCTGAACTGCCTCCTCTGCGTGCCTGCTGTTTGAAATAAAATCTGAGCTCCGAGGACCCCACGGAGAGCACACAGCAGAAGTTTGGTAGGTTTTTCTCCTAATGCAAGTGCACTGAGTCTTTTCCTCATTGACTCAGATCCAACCTTGCAGTCTTTGGAGGCTGGCTACTTTTAAAAGAATCAGGGCAAAGAAAATCAAGGAAATGGGAAGGATCAGCCTCTCTTAGCCATCAAGTTCCCAGAGTCTTTTACAAATGTTTCACGAGAAGCGGGAGATTAAAAGATTTAAGTTCTCTATAAGCAAAAGTTTTACAAGGTTAAGGGGAACGATTCCAAAATAACATTACAAAGCCGCACTGCTGCGGCCACTCTTTTGAGGGAAAGGATTTTAATTCTTCGCAGTTACTTCCCTCACTCCCTCAGCTTTTCAGGGTGGTGACTATTCATTAGAGCAAGAAGGGCGTGAGGTCTACTTTGTCCCAGACCCTAACAACTCCCTACTGTGTCCTTCCTGGCCACTCCACTCAAACCCATCACCTTCCTGGCTCCTGTGGCATTTACTTTTTATAGAGAGTTGACCTAAAGTAGACATTAAAGACGACATTAAAAAAAACCTTAACACGTGGGAATCAGCTAGGAGATAGTCTGTGTAGGTGGCAGAACCACATAGATAAAGGCACTCCAGAAACAAGTTCTGGAAGTCAGGAGGTAACCAATGTGGGGATTCCACTCAGAGAGTACAAGGCAAGGGGATGGGGTGTAGAGAGGTGCCAGCCCTGGGAAGAAGGGAGGTGCTTTATTTCCATTTTACAGATGAAGAAATGGAGGCAAAGAGAGACTGAGCTTCTGAAGTCTGCTCAGATAATGAACAGTGATTAGGACCCAATGCTCCTTTAAGGAGGCTGGCGAGAGATCAGATGGAGGGCTGCCTGAGGGGCCTGGGATGGAGAGACCGAGACTCATAGGATACTGGGGCTCTAAGGAAGGAACAGAAGTGGTTGGAGGTAGGCAGGAACAGGAACCGAGGGCTACAGGAAGGAGCAAAGCTGCCCTCACAGCAGAGACGGCGCAGAGGGCAAAGGTGTTATCGTTGTTTGGTGGTGGAAGGGGTATGTCCTAGTTACTTTCTATTGTTGTGACAAAAACACTGACCAAAGCCGGGTGAGTTGGCACACCCAGAGGCAGGTGGATCTCTGTGTCTCTGTGAGTTCAAGACCCAGCCTGGTTTATATAATGAGTTCTAGGTCAGCTGGGGCTACATGGAAACACTGTCTCAAAAAGACCCCCCCAAAAAACCAAACCAAAACAACAACAACAACAAACTGATCAAAACCAACTTAAGGAGGAAAAGTCTACTTTACCTTCAGCTTTCAGTTCATCATGAAGGGAAACCAGGCGCCCCGGAGGACGCTGCCTCCTGGCTTGTCCCTCGGCCTGTGCTTCTGTTTTCTTATACAACCCAGAACCACCTGCCCAGGGGTGGCACCACCCACAATGCGCTGGGCCCTCTCACAAGACTCAGCAATCAAGAAAATTCCCCATAGGTGTGGCCACAGTTCCTCAGTTGCGGATTCCTCTACCCAGGTGTGTCGAGTTGGCAACTAAAGCTATCCAGCACAGCTGACCCCTTCTCAACTTCATATACAAATGCATCACTATTAAACCATAACCTTTCCATTTCTTATTCCTGAGGTCTCATTAGTTAATATTTCATTATAAAACATAATGCAACTTTAGAAGTCCCACAACGTCTAAAAAATTCAAACACCTGGGCCAGGTATGGTGGCTCATGCCTTTAATCCCGGCACTTGGGAGGCAAGAGGTCAACCGATCTCTGTGAGATTGAGGCCAACCTGGTTTACATGGTGAGTTCCAGATCTGCCAGGGCTACAGAGAAACCATGTCTCAAAAAGACTACAACCAATAACAACAACAACAAATTTAAACATTTAAAAAGCTCAAAGTCTCTTACATTTAAAAGCTGTGGACGTCTCTAAAATGCAAAATAAGTTACATATTGTCTTATTTCAAAAGGGAAGAACTTCTCACACTTAAGCAAAACCAAAGATCAGCAATATAGCTCAAGGCTGGACATCTGGGACTCACTCATGATCTCCTGGGCTCCAAAAGGCTTGGGAAGCTCCACTTCTCTGCCCATAGCATACGAAACTTATCTCATGGCTCAGGCTGAGCCACTCCACACCTGCCCCTGCACATGGGCGTCATCCCCATGTCAGATGCCCTGACATCTCCAATATTCTGGGATCTCTACCGTAACTGGTGCTCTCACAGTGCTGAGCCTCAACTGCTCTTCGTGACACCTTCATGTCTTCAAAACCAGTACCATATAAGAGACCTTACACATTTCCAAGTCCTGCTTCCAGCTTGAGATGGAGCCTCAGGCCCCCTCTGGACCATAGCTTCTGTGTGCTGACCCCAAGGAAATACTTCCCAGAAGATTTCACCTCAGTGATGATGCTGGTCTCTTGAAGGGTACCCTCCACAGCTGATTTCTCAGTCCCACTTAACCCGCACCAATTGCCCTAGTAAAGGTTTTATTTACATCAGGGGTGTGGGTCTCTTGTTGATCACAGCTGATTCTTCAGCCCCAGCTAACCAGAAACCACCGATTTTGAATTGAAATTCAAAATATCACACAAACAGGCCTCTTTGCTTCCCTATGAAATGTCACAAGCTAGGCCTCCATGGTCTACAGAATTACCTTCCAGTATTATATTCCAAGTTCTACAGAACAGCTCACTGGGCTCTGAGCAGTTTTCCAGCCAAAAGCTCTAAAACTTTCCACAATCCTCCCAGACACATATGATCAGGTCCGTCCCAGCAATATCCAACTCTCAGGTACCAAATTCTGTCCTAGTTGCTTTCTGTTGCTGTGATAAAAACACTGACCAAAGCCAACTCAAGAAGGAAAGGCTTTATTTCATCTTCAGCTTTTAGTTCCTTACGAAGGAAAACCAGAGCAGGGGCTGGGGCATAGACCACGGAGAACACTGCTCACCGGCCTGTGCTCAGCCTGGGTCTTTAGGGAACTTGACTAGGAACCAGCAACCCTTCTTACCACTCTAGCTGCATGATGCTTTCCCGTCTGGGGGCATCCTTCTGGTAGATTCCACAGCTGTCACTTGCATCACCATCATTCCAGGTCAGCTCTCTGTCATGCCTCTCAGAGCCTGGTGATCTCTTCACACTCTCAGAACCACTGTGTAACTAACTGAACTGGGGCTCCCTCCCCTTCACAGCCTGCCCCCCAGCTCTAGCCAGGTACTGTCACAACGGGCAAATGTCAGTCAACTTATGTCTCCCCACTTTCCCCTTACAGGCTGTGCCGTTTTCTGGGATAATACAAGGCGGTCTTCAAGAAGGACTTCAGATCACTGTCCTGGGGACCGTCCAGTCCTTCGCAAACAGGTCTGCGGACAACACTGCTGTTTATCTCTAGCCTCATCACTCAGCAACCACTGAGCCGCTGGGCATTGAGGGCTGGCCTGACCACACCTCACCTCCTCCACCCCTGTATCCGGGACACCGCTGTCAGTCTTGTAGGCTCCAGGGATATCAGCACAGCACCCTGTCCCCGGGGAGCTCGTAGTCTGAGGGAAGTAGCAGGCCTAGAGCAACTGGTTGTTCTCTTGACATCATGACCCTGAGTGGCTGGAAGAGATGTTCCTCTAGTTCCCACAGATCTGTCTACTGTTCGTTTGTTTGTTTTTTGTTTTTGAGACAGTCTCCTGTAGCCCTGGCTGGCCTGGAATCCCCAATGTGCAAACCAGGTTGGCCTCAAACTCAGAGATCTACCTACCTCTGCCTCCCAAGTGCTGGGATTAAAGGTGTGCGCCACAACTCCCGGCACCCGTCTTTAGATTTATTTTTTGTGTGTCTGTGTATCCATGTGAGTGTGTGATATGTGTGAGCAGATGCCCAAGAGGCCAGAAGAGGGTGGGCATCATATCCACGGAAGTTACAGATAGTTGTGAGTCACCTGATGTGGGTGCTTAGAACTGAACTAGGGTCTTCTGGAAGAACAGGAAGTTCTTAACCGTTGAGTCATTTCTCCAGCCCTAGCACTGTCTATTTTTGAGCTCTGGGAAAATTTTAAAGTTCTTGTCAAAGGTAATCCCAGAACTGGGGATGTAACTGAATTGGTAGAGTACTTGCCTAGTGTGCACAAAGCCCTGGATTTGATCCTAGCACCAGGCAAACTAGGTAGGGGAGGCACATACTTCTAATCCCAGTGTGAGGGCAGGTAGATGCAAGAAGATCAGAAGTTCAAAGTTATCCAAAGCTTCAGAGGGAGTTTGAGTCAGCCTGGAATATATGAGATAATTGTCTTAAAAAAAAAAAAAGTCCCAGGTAGCCGAACCTGATGGCACCAGCATGTAAACCCAGCTCCTGGGGAAGCTAAGGCCTACCTGGGCTACTTAGTGAGTTCAAGGCCAGCCTGAGCAATTTATCAAGACCTGTCTCAGAGTAAAAGTAAAACTAAAACTGGGCATGTAGCTCAGTGGTAGAGGGCTTGCTAGTAATACGAGAACTCTAGAGGCAGAGGGAGGGGAATCAGGAGTTCAAGGTCATCCTCAACTGCATAGCAACTTTGAGATCAGCCCGGGCTACAAGAGACCCTGTCTCAAAAAAGGAATAAGGTTTCAATGTTGATTCCTGTGTATGTTTGAGCCTTCTTTTCTCTTAGCTTCCCCAGACACATGACCAACTGGAACAGGCCCTGGGTTCAGGGCCACAGCAATTTCTTGTGGGTCCTGATGACTGAGGCACCTGCCATTGAGGACTTTGTTAGTGTTCTGCTGCCTAGAATATTCCAGAATACACTTTCCTGCAGCAGAGAACTCAGATGGTTTCTTCAGGAGGAACCTGATGGGACGTCTGCCAGGGGTTGCCTCTGGGTGTGGCACCATCTGGGGGCTACAGATAACAGAGCAGGTGCCCCCCCCCCGACTCTCTGTGTGGGGAGTAGGAGACCAGAGTGGCCAGGCACAAACCATACCTATGCAGAAGTTTGGACTGGGAAATGCCTAGAAGAGAATCTAGGGCTTGAACCATCTTCTAGGGTCCAAGTGTGCTGAGACTGGGGAAACACGGAGCAAACACGGATGGAGCTCCTTTTGTGAGCCGGCCTCCCTGGAGATTCTTTGGCTTTGACTGCCCATCTTAGAGCTCCCACTATACTCCAAAAGAAAGTTGCCATAAGGAGAGGTTTCTTCCCAGGAAAGAGTCAAGAATGAATGTTTTCCAGCATCAGAGTCGAAGGGAACTTGAGCAAGGCAGCGTGGGTCAGGGGTGACCTCCAGCAACAGTGTGGAGCAAACACACACACACACACACACACACACACACACACACACAAACACTAATAACAAATAAGTAAATCTTAAAAGAAAGAGATGGAGAGAAAGAAAAGAAGGGAGGAAGGAAGGAATGGGGAGGAAGGGAGAGAGGGAGAGAGGGCAGAATATAATTGCATAAAAGTGTATCAGGTCCAGACTAGCTGAGCCAGAAGCATGCTGACAAACAAGGAGGTCGTTGGTGCCGGGGCTCTCATCTGACCTTGGCAGTAAGACATGCTCCAGAAGGCCAATTTCTCTGCCTTAGGTTTGCTGTGAACTTCCAGTCCGGCTTCAGTGGAAATAACATTGCCTTCCACTTCAACCCCCGCTTTGAGGAGGGAGGCTATGTGGTGTGCAACACGAAGCAGAACGGATCCTGGGGGCCTGAGGAAAGGAAGCTGCAGATGCCCTTCCAGAAGGGCGCGTCCTTTGAGCTCTGCTTCCTGGTGCAAAGGTCGGATTTCAAGGTGAGCAGGAATCCCTCCCCAGTCCGCCCGACTTGGTGAATGACCTTTCAACAGTCACATTCAGTGAGATCAGCCTCTGACTGCTACACAGATACAGACTGTGCCTCGTGACAGGTCGCTCATGGCTATGGAGACCCTCACTCACGCCTGCCTGTTCTACAGGCACACTTCTGTTTAATCACTTTGAAAATGAGACCTGTCACCATCTGGCTTTTTGACTTTTGCATGTCTTCTTTTTAAAAATACTTCTTATTTATGCTTTGATCATCTCACACATGGGTGTAATGTGGTTTGATCACATGCACCGAGTCTTCCTCTCTTAAGGCCCTCAGCGCCCCTTCATCATCTCCCACACATCTCCCTCCTACTTTCGTGCCTTTTCTTTCCTTCTAAATAGTCCACTGAGTCTTGTTAGGATGGTTTGCATGTGTATGAGTGGGAGGTTATTTTCTGGATCATGGGTCACTTAGCAGTGGCTACAGCACTCAGAAGAAGTGACACCCCTGTCCCCCAGCAGCCATCAACTGCTCATAGCTCCTGAGCCCCTCATGTGTCTTTGAAGTCTGAGTTCATTCCATCCCTCTGCTGTGGCATTCCTCCACAGCAGGTCCCTGGTAGCATCTACACTCTGTGGTGCTGGGGATGAAACCGAGGGCCTTATGTATACCAAGCAAGTGCCCACCGCTGAGCTACATCTGAAGTCCCAGCATCTGTATGTTGGGAACATTCCATCCTTTCTTCAGACCCTAGTAAGGGCAAAGTACCTTTGCAGGTTACTCATGTCTCTGGGCAGGGGTGGGTGTGTCCATTTCTGAGCGTGTCTGTGTGACAATGAGGTTCTCATGCACTCTGCGTGCAGCCTGGGGGGTCTTCTCTGCTCCACATGAACATCCTATTTGTACCTAAGTATCACCCCGGGTGAGGGCTGTAGATGCAGTTCAATTGGCAGAGTGCTAGCATAGCATGCACAAGCCCCTGGATTCCACACCAGCACCACATGAACTGGGCCTGGCCATGCGTACGTATAACGCCAGCCTTTGGGAGATGGAAGCAGAAAGGTCATTCTAGGCTACGTAGTTTGAGGCCATCTTGAGATCCCTTTTCAACAACAATAGCAACAAAAATTCCCCAAGAGAGGTATGGTTGAAAAGACAAGCCAAATAATAAGACTGCCTGTCAGAACTAAGTGCCACCAAGAAACAGGAGCGGGGGACGGAGGGAGTGGGGTTGAGTGCAGCGACTCGTGCCTTCTGACCTTGGCACAACACTGAAGCCGATGCCCTCGCCTAGAGGGGCTGGATGTGTAAAGCAGGCTCCGGTCTTCATTTCTGGAAGCAAAGCTCAGGTGTGCCCCTGCCTGGTCTGGGACTCCTCCTCAAAACAGTCTCGTTTGGCAGGTGATGGTAAACAAGAGCTTCTTCGTGCAGTACTCGCACCGGGTACCCTACCACCTCGTGGACACCATTGCTGTCAGCGGCTCCTTGCAGCTGTCTCTCATCAGCTTCCAGGTCAGATGGAAAACCCGGCACCTGACCCAGGGATGGGTACAGTGCCCATCTGGGCTTGTCCCACCTGCCAGGGTACCAGCCAGTGTCCTCCCAGGTGGCTTCTGGTGTGCTTGCTGGCTTCCAGCCTGGTGTCTGTTTGTCTTTTTCCCTCTGTAGATCCTTTTGCTGTTGCTTCCTCTGTATGAAACACCTGCCTGGGTCTCCGGTTCCCCTCAGCCACTCTGAGCCTCTCACTCAGTCTCTCTGTCACCGTCTGTTGCTAGAAGACCAGGTAGTTCTGGAAGGTCTCAGGGACCAAACAAAATTCAGAGCAAAAGTACAGCATGGTTTCTGAGGCCCAATTTGGGTTTGTTGGAGCTCTGTATCAACAAAAAAAATTTTTTTGAGGCAGGGTCTCCCTTTGCAGGTCAGGCTGAACAAGAATTCATGATCCTTCTACCTCAGTCTCCTGAGTGCTGAGATTACAGATGTTTGCTATTAGATGCAACTCTGAGAAAAATTATTTAAGTTTTAGTCTGGTTTTACTATGTATCCTGGTTGGCCTGAAACTTGCGGCAGTCCTCTGGCCTCAGCCTCCTCGGTACTGGGATTGAAGGTGTTTGCTACCAGGCCCAGCTCTGAAAATAATTTTCTAAAAATATTTTTTTGGTTGTTGTGAGCAGGCTTTCCCTGTAGCTGCATGGAATTCACTATGTAGACCAGGCTGGCCTTGGTCTCACAGAGTTCCACCTGCCTCTGCCTCTGGAGTGCTGGAATTAAAGGCATGTGACACTATGTCCTGCAATTTAAAAAAAAAGTTATTTAGGGTCTGGAGAGATGGCCCAGTGGTTAAGAACACTTGCTGTTCTACCAGAGGACATGGGTTCAGGTCCCAACACTCATATGGAACAGGAGAGAGAGGAAGATGGACACCCTGCGCCTGCTCACTGCAGCCTAACCCTTTTCTATCCCGCCCCGCTTGGCCTGGAGTCAGCCTGTGCTTTTTGTCTGCCCCTTGCTGGCCCCGCTCTGCCCCTTGCTGCCCCTGCTCTGCCCCGCCCTGCCCCACCTCCAGTTCTGCTCTTCCTTGTTAGCACTTCCGTCACCCAGACTTACTTTTGTTTTAACAGAACTCTTATGCTGCCCCTGTCCAGCCTGTCTTCTCCATGATGCAATTCTCCCAGCCTGTTCAGTTCCCTCGGAACCCCAGGGGGCGCAAACCAAAAGTGAGTTAAACACTCAGGCCCCAAAGGGTGATCAGTTAGCTGAAAGGATAGAAGGACCCCATCGTGTCCACACAGAATCTCTTGTCTGCACCTGTCAGCTGCTCAAAGCTGCAGCCCCTCCTTTATTCTTCCATGACCATCGTCTCTTCCTCCCCAAAGCCACTGCATTGGTCCAGCCTGTGGTAACTCCTCACTATGACAACTGAGTCCTGGTTCCTCTCACCTCCTCCCACCCAACACTGTAGAGTGACTTCACCTAGCAAATCCCATCCTACTTTTTCCCAGTGTAAAAATTTTAAGGCCTGACAGCCTTCTAAATAAAGCCCAAAGGCCTGGTGTGGTAGCACACGCCTGTAAGCCCAGTGCTGCGGAAGCAGAGACTGGAAAGAAGTTCAGGGTCATCTTCAGCAACCTAGAGAGTTTGTGGCCAACCTGGGCTATATGAGACACTGTCCCCCCAAACCAACATATTCAATAAATAAAACTCAATTCCCGTGTGCTCCGCAGTCTGGCCCCGGCTCACCGCCCACTTCTCTGCTTAGTCTCGGGACCGGCGCTGCCTCCAGGGCTCACTGGCACTCAAAGCTCTCTCTGCCCACCATGCTTTTGCACAGGCTGACCCTTTTGCCCACCTTGCCACCTGGCAAACTAACAATTGCACTGTAATTCTGTTTAAATGTCACTCAGTTTTTCCTGCCCCCACCCTCTCCCTCCCACCCCGTCTCCCTGGACTTCATACTTGTTTGTGCCTTGCCAGTTACCACATCCTGTTGTAACATGTTTGTATGTCAGTCTTCGTCAAGACACCCCCTCCTTCCCCATCCAGGAGCCCCTGGAATGCTGGCTTGGTGGCTCATTCATTTGGATATCATACAGTGCCTAGTATGAACTCGGTAAATGAATATGAGATGTGTTTCGCACAGCCAGGGGAACAGGAAGTAAGCACGGGCCAGAGAGGCCCGCTGAGGTGGAGGTGGGATGGTGGCTGTCCTGTGCAAGCTGCTTAACCTTTCTGAAACGGGGATCTGGATGCACGCAGTGCTCTGGCCTCTGGGGGCCCAGGGAAGACATGTGGTCAGGCCTGTGTCCTCTCTCAGGAAGCAGGAGACAGTCCCTTCTCCCTCCACCCCGACAGCCCTGCACATGAGAAAGTCTGGGTGCTGCAGGTTTAGGAAGGAGGTGACTGTGTCTGGAAAGACACCCCGGACAAGACCCTCTCTTGGAATTCCAGTTGCTCCTAACCCCACGTGACTGCAGTGATAATCATCTTGGTTTCTCTTACTCCTTTTCAGCCTCAGGGTTTTCAGCCTGCCCACCACACACCGATTGTAAGTCTCTTGCTTCTTTTTTTTCCTAATTTAAATTTTCTTTTAGATCATCTTCATTTCAGCTCTTTCTGTGGGTTAACAGGAGAAGGTAGAGCTAGTACTTAGCCTCTCCCAGAGGGAGGGTGGACAGGCAAGGCCAAGCCACTCTCATCACCTGGCCTCAGGGATGTTGGTAGGAGGGTCTAGAGGTATGATTGCTTGGCCAGATGAAATAAACAGGGCTGGGAATGTAGCTCAGTGGGCAGAGTGCTTGCCTAGCACGCAGGAAGCCCCGGGTCTGATATCTCAGCCCCACAGGAACAATGTGTGGCGCACACCTGTAATCCCAGCACTGGGAGGCAGAGGCAGGAGGATCCGGAGCTCAGAAACTTGAATGGTCCTGTTTGCTCAAGCTCCTGCAGTGCTATGCATAGTCTTGAAACAGACAGACCCACAGTCACCTCTCCTGCCTGCAAAGTGGGAGAAACTGGAACAGGGGAAGAACTCTAGTCTTTACCCATCTTCCTCTTTGATAGAGAACCTCTCCCCATCCCTAGAGCATGTGAATGTCAGGAAAGGGGATGTGGTAGGTGATAGCCCTGGCTCAAGGTTTTGGTTCCTCAAGGGCTCATGCCAAATGGCACCCTCTGGTGGCAAGTTACTGTCTTCACAAAGGACAAAGTTGGTTAAGACTTATCTCTTTCTCCCAGGCTCAAACTGTCATCCACACCATTCATAATGCCCCTGGACAGATGTTTCCTGTAAGTATAACTTTTTTTTTCAGCTTCCAGCCCCACAACTTTCCCTTTTCAGCAAAATCAGGCTTGCCTAGAGTTGCAGAGTTAGGACCAAAATGCTTTGGAAGGTGAATGGTGACAATTGGGGATGGACCTTCAGCTAGGAAGATGTATAGCTCAAACTGGCCTTGGGACAGCAGAGATTCTGGAACATTCATCAAAGAAGCAGATTCCCTAGGAACAGCAGAGAAACTGGTCCTCCTGTCCACCAAACTGGAATGTAGTGGCCTCAGGTCTCACCCTTCTCCCGAATCAGTGGGACTGCCTGAGGAGAGGTGGAAGGCAGGAAAGCATGGTGTGTTCCTGGAAAGCAGCAGGACGTTCCTGAACAGGAAAGTGACTGAGAAGCTCCAAGGACTGAACCCGAATGCTTAGCCTCAGGTTCATATCAGAGAGTCCCTCTGAAGTGCGTGCGTGCGTGCCTGTGTGTGAGTGTGTGTGACTTGCACACATATGTGGTTCTACATTGAATCCTGGTCTCTCAACAGAATCCTGGAATCCCACCCATGGTGTACCCAACTGCATCCTATGTAAGTGGTGTCCTGGGAGATCTAGAGATTTTGTTTGTGTTGGGCAGGGTTGGTGGGGGACGGGCGATCCTCTGATTTGCATGATCAAAAAAAGGTTCTTGCATCAAAGTGAAAAACGTAAAGTATCCATATAAATTGGTAGACTGTTGAAAAAAGCTTTCAATTTAAAAATGGCCCCTTCATCTAAAAGGAATTATACACGCCAAGAAACCATTTCTGCACAAAGTTCTTTTCATGATAGTCCAAGTTCATCATTTTGGGGAGTGCCTGCAGGTTTTCTTTTGGCATTTAACGAGCCTAGTGAAGATGCTTAGGCTACTTCAGGAATATAGAGTACTCCTGACTTCAGACTCGGCTGACTGTCCCAAGTCCACGGATGCTAGTACTGAGTACCCCAGCCAATGACCCGTCCCGCTCCTCCCAATAGCCGATGCCTTTCTTCACCCCCATTCCGGGGGGGCTGTACCCATCCAAGACCATCATCGTGTCAGGCACCATCCTGCCCAATGCTAAGAGGTAAGCTGGGACCCATGGGAGACCAGAGAGTCCCTGTGTCTTCTGGCCAGCCCCCTAGCTCTGAGCTGAGAGGTGCTGGGGAGGAGCGGGCCCAGGGCTCAGTGGTCAGTCAGGGTTCATGTGAGCTGCCCACCCTAGGTTCCACATCAACTTGCGCTCTGGGATTGACGTTGCTTTCCACCTGAACCCCCGTTTCGATGAGAAGGCTGTGGTCCGAAACACTCAGATCAACAGTTCCTGGGGGCCCGAGGAGCGAAGTCTTCCCGGGAAAATGCCCTTCAACCGTGGTCAGAGCTTCTCGGTAAGGTGCAGGGGTGCAAGGGGAGGTTGTACAGGTCTGTGAGGGGGGGTCGGGGCAGAGACCCAGGGCAGGAGGGCTGTACCCCAAAGAAGGGAGAATGTTGTACAAATTGGTATTACTTTACCACCACTGTCCTCCGTGAGGTAAGCGTTTGTGTCTGCCACGCCCCTCTCCCCAGCCCCACCCTCATTCTTCTCCCTGTACTGAGCACTGGACCTAGAGCCTTCTGTATGCTAGGCAAGCGTCTATCACTGAGCTATATCTCTACCCCTCCTATTTTGTTTTGTTTAAGGCAGGGTCTCACTTTAGCCCAGGCTTACCTGAAACTCTCTTTAGACTCAGATTGGCCTTCAACTCTGGTGATCCATCTACCTCAGGCTGCTGAGCACTGGGATTGCAGACCTAAGCTGCCATGCCCGATCTTACTCACCCTTTCTTTTTTTCCCCTTATTTTTATTTTAGAGAGGACCCCACTAAGTTGCCCAGGCTGTTCTTGAACTTACTTTGTTGCCTAGGCCAGCCTTGAAGTTGCAATCCTCCTTCCTCAGCTTCTTGAATAGCTCAGAGAACAGCTTGCCCTACTGGGCCTGGCTGTAACTGCTTTTTATAGATGAATGAACAAACTCACAGGACGAGTTACTTACATGAGGTCACACAGCCAATCTGTGCAAAATCAAAGCCAAGAATGAATCACCATTTACTCTGCTTACGCATCCAGCAGTCCTCTATCAGTTGTGTGCTGAGTAGGAAGTACCCTACGAGTTGTATTGGAGGGGCAGCTGGAAGCCTGGTGCCCTGAGCAGACCTCCACTCTGACTTTACCTTCAAATCACCCTGTGGGCTTCAAACAGAAATATCAATGCCTGGGCCCCAGCCCAGGGAAATGAGCAACCATTATTTAAAAATGCAGTAACAACTCCCAGGCTGAAATGTAGGGCTTTTTGGACCACAAAAGGAGCTTGCATTTTTGTTACTATTGTTGAGACATAGTCCAGGCTGGCCTCAGACTTGCTACACAGCTAAGGCTGGCCTTGAACTCCTGCTCCTCCTGCCTTCCAAGTCCTGGGATTAATTATAAGCATACATCATGCCCTATAGCCCAGCTGACCAGGAATCTCAGCTTCTTTGAACCCTAGGATTATAGGTATGAGCAGCTATACTAAATTAAGCTTAGATTTTAAACAATTACTTATTTTGGACTGGAGAGATGGTTCAGTGGTTAAGAACACTGTCTGCTTTTACAGAGGACCTGGGTTTGGTTCCTAGCACCCACATGGTGGTTAAGAACCATCCGTAATTCCAGTTACAGAGGATCTGTCCCCCTTTTCTGAGCTCCACAGGCATTGCATGTGATGGTATATACTTACATACATGCATGCAAAACACCCACCCTCATAAAATAAAAATAATAAAAAATTTATTTATTTTTATTTTTGTGGAGGAATGTTTTGCTTGCATGTATGTAAGTGCACCAAGTGTGTGCAATGCCTGCAGAGGCCAGAAGAGGGCGTTGGATCTCCTGGAACTGGAGTCGTAGACAGTTGATAGCTGCCATGTGTGGTGTTAATGAAGTGAACTCAGATCCTGAGTGCAAGAGCAGACAGTGCTCTTAACCACTGAGCCATCTCTCTAGCCCCTGAGCTTGGATTTTTATTAGTGGACTAGTAAGGATCTTAATCCCAAGAGCTGTAAGAATAGAATGAGATGGGGTCTGTGGTACACTCTGGACAACGCCCAAGTACAGTGTAATATGGTGTTAGCTTTGAATAGTGCCCAAGTACAGTGTAACACCATGGGTGGTGTTTTATGTTTGTGCCAATTGTTTTATGGAAAATGCCTTAGGCTGGAGACCAGGCATGGAACACTGGGAAGAGATACCCTGAGCAGCACTCCTGTCTCTAGTGGTTTAGGATCCACCTGGAGAGTGTGGACTGTGGTGAGGGACACAATCTGAGCAGGCAGTAGGCCAGACTGGTCAGGGGTCAGGAGGTGGGACAGACAGGGAAGGTTGTTGAGAGAGGGACCAGCAATTTCCCCACTGGGAAGGTATACAGAGTGAGAACAGAATTCCAGACTCGGGAACGGCTTACGCTAGGGTAGGTGAAGATAGCACATCTGGGGAAGAAATGATCATTCAGTGTGGCCAGAGGCCATGTGTGGGCTTGTCCCTATGGAAGGAGAGACAGGAAGAGGAGACATAAATCTGGTCCTGTGTCTCACAAATGGCATGGCCTCTCTGCCCAGGTGTGGATCGTATGTGAAAGCCACTGCCTCAGGGTGGCTGTGGACGGCCAGCACTTGTGTGAATACTTCCACCGCTTGAAGAACTTGCCAGCCATCAACAACCTGGAAGTGGCGGGAGATGTCCAGCTGACCCATGTGCAGACATAGGCAGGTCCTAGCCTGGGGATGAGGGCTGGGGCAGGCTGTCTGGGTCTCCTCATCAGCCCCCCACATCCCACCAGAGCAGCAGCTTGGGGTGGCCAAGCACCTGGAGGTCCCAGCTTACTCCTCTTCACAGGAGGGTGTTCTGGCTCCCAGCCCACAGTCCCAGACATGGGTCTAAACCAGGGGGAGGTGGCCTCCTCAGCCCCTCCCCTTCCTCTGACCTTTAGCCTCTCTCTGGCCCCTTGGACCTTCCTTCCCTTCACCCCTCCAGGAGAGTCATCCTGATGTCATTCCAACTAACTAGCACTTTCTCATCAGAGAATGTCCTTAGAATAAATAATGCTTATTGACATACTCATGTGGGATGGCTGGATTATTGGGCAGGCCTGGAGATATTCTGGAGCCTTTGGTTCAACTGAGGGGAGGGAGAAGATAGCTTGATCTCTTTGGGTGGTGAATCTGTGCCCACACCTGCCCACAAAGGTCCCTTCTCCCAAACCTCACAAGGTGTTGGGGCAAGTGGGCTGGGGGTTGGGGCATGGACCTCTGGGCCAGTGGTCTCTGACGGGAGTGCTCGCCTCTGTGGTGAACCATTAAACAGCCCCATGTTCCTGTGGTGGGAGAGGGGTTGGGCAAGGCCTTGGCAGCTGTGTCTGAGCATAAGAGGAGGCACCAGGTGACGAGGAGCTGATTTGGAAGCTGGTCCATCATGGTCTCTCCAGCACAGGGGGATGGACTGGGACTTGCCAGCAGTGGGCAGCATAAGAGACCCCAGCACCCTGCTAACTTGTCAGGATGCTCATCCCTCAGAAACCGGGGTGGGGTTCAAGGTAGAGCCCTCCAATCAGCAGCAGCAGTAGCACCTGGGAACTGGTCAGAACTGCAGCATCTCACATGGGAGGCTGAGGAAGGAGGATGGTAGGTTCAAGACCAGCTTAGGCTACAGAGTGTGACCATTTTCCCAGCACTTGGGAGGCAGAGGCAGGGTGATCTCTGGGAGTTTTCAGGTCAGCCGGGGCTACACAGTGAGACCCTGTATTTACAAAAAAGAAAAAAGAAAGAATAAGCATTAGGCCCACCTAGACCTGCTAAATCAGTCTGTGGTGTGTGTGTGTGTGTGTGTGTGTGTGTGTTAGTATGAGAGTGTGTATGCATGTGTGTGGATGAAGATTGACACTGGGATCTTCCTTCATCACTTTTCACTTTATCTTTTGAGACAAGGCCTCTCACTAATCTGGGGCGCACCAACTGGCTGGACCAGCTGGCCAGGGAGCTCTAGAACTACGTGTCTCCATCACGCTAGTGCTCAGATGACAAGCAGGCACCACCATGCCCAGCTTCTCATGTGGGTGAGGATTCAAACACAGGTCTTCATGCTTACATGGCCAGCACTTTGCCAATTGAGCCATCTCTTCAGGCTTGTCTACATTTTAACAAGATCCCCAGGTGACTCCTGGGCATGTGAGCATGTGGGAAGCCCTGGTCAAGGTACACCACACTGTTCAGACATACTGCTGCCATCAGGGGCTTCTCTGGGCAACTGGAGGTTTGTGAGCCCCTTTTTCCTGCACTTTCACCCCCATCAGAGTAGCTGATGCTAGCTGTTGAAGGGGAGAAGCTGATGTGGACCTTCATGAGGCTGGAACCCCCAGCTCAGCTCAGGTCCATCCTGGTGTGAGGAGGAGATGGCCACGTCTGGTGAGCTTTACTGTCTGGTGCAAACAGGAGCTTGTGGTCTCCCAGACAGGTGAGGACGGTGGTGCCTTTTACATCAGGGTTTCACATGCAGAGAACCTCACCTGTCCCGCCCAGGTGCCAGATCAGGACTGGCCAAGCTCTCACTAAACAGGTGGTGACTTTGTGGGGTGGGGGCGGGGGGTGGGGGGGAGTGTTGGCCTCAAATATAGCTGAGAATTATCTTAAACTTCTGATCCTCCTACCTCTACCTCCCAAGTGCTGGAATTACAGGTGTGTGCAGTTTATGCAGTGCTGGGGACCAAATTCAGGGCTTGGTGTATGCTAGGTAGGCACTTTACCAACTAAGCTATACCCCTAGTCCCCAGATACAACGTGCTCTAAGACAGGGTGAGGGTCAAGGTCTTCAGGAAAAGCCCTACCGCCATGCAGAATCCAAGGTCTTACCATTTCCTATAGAAGGTGTGATGCTCAGCTGAGTCCTCATCTGGGTTCCCCTGCCCTTCTGACATACACAGGCTCCATCTGCTGTCCCCCGAGGACCTGGTTAGTATGCTCCCTCCTAGGGGATCACTGTCCAGCTGCGATGCCCACAGTCCTGATTCATACATTACTCAGCATACTTTCCCTTCCAAACTCTCACACAGAGGGTGGTTAAATAAAATGTATTTCATATAAATATTTCCACGGAGGAATTATACAGGAAAGGTCCAAAAGGCCCTTGGGGAAACAAAGGTATTTGTTTTCTTAAATATAAAGCATAAATAACTGTACACAGTGCAGCTAAATACAGAGTGGGGGCGTAGCGCCTCCTGGTGGTTACTCAAAGTGCTTCAATCAGAAAGTTCATTTTTCTCTCGTTTTGAGAGTCCAGGAAAAGAGAGACAGACAGACAGAGAGACTCCAAGCAGACCACAATGCTACGCAGTAGTAGGCCAAGAGAAAGGTATGCAAGAGGAAATCGGATGTGAAGCTTGGGGAAAATTGCATTTCTCCACTGTCCTGTGACCTCAGTTCCTGGGCTGTCAGAGCCTCATGTGTCTGGGCTGCCCCGTGAGCCTGTCCTTTTTCACCCAGTAGGGAAAGACTGCACCAAAGATGTCTTCATGATAACGTTTCTGGCTCTGTGAGAGAAAACAGAGGCCAGGTGTCAGCTCTGTTGGCCCAGCTGCCTCTCAGTCACCATGCCCAGGCTGGGAAGAATGCCTGGGGCTGTGCCAGCATCCCGGTGGTGACAAGGGCATTCCTGAGACCTGTGTCTTCCCACCTACCCAGATGTGGTCTCCTCACTTTTCATGACATTTGTTAACACACTGGGCTCATTTTGGGAAGCACCTGAGGCCTTCTTGCTGTTCATCACATAGGTCAGAATAACCTGCACCTCAGGACCTTTGTAGTCCAGACTGGCCTCGAACTCACTAAGTAACTAAAGATAACCATGAACTCCTGGTCTTCCTGTGCCCACCTCCCCAGTGCATCATCACACCCTAGGCATAATTTTTTTTAACCTGTTTTGTTAACTGCTTTATCTCCACCATATACACAATAGGAGAAGGCTCAGGTGTGGACAGGGAGAGAAGGAAGGAGGGAGGAAGGGAGGGAGGGAGAGAGCACACCTGGCTCCCACATTCACTGCTGTGTCCCTCTCCAAAATGGGGAAGAGTGGTCCCTCCCTCATAAAACCCTTAGAAGAACAAAGGAAATGCCATGTGACATCCTTGGAGAGCACCTGGCACATGACAAGCCTTGTTAACATTGCTAAAATGGAGTTCTTTCTGCTGGAACCTGGGTGAGCAGCCAGCAGCCCCCTGTAAATAAGTATGTGATTCCCATGAGGCCATCCGGGGACAGCCCTCCCAGGCCCCAGTATCTACAGCCCTTCTCTGTACACACAGACTTTCCAAAAGGGTGTCGGGGGATAAGAGGGGTGCAGAGGCTGCTACTCGGTTCCACAGCTAGGGAAACCGAACACACTGACCTGGCTTCTCAGCTAGCCAGTGGCAAGTGTGGAATGGACTTCAGTGGCCCAGCCAGCCAGCCCCAGGCTTCTATGGTGGTCAGTGGTTCTGCTGCCCTGATCCTGGCTCCATGGTCTATGCCCTTGGCCTATGCCCTCTTTTCAGCTCCCACCCCAGCTTCCATACCTTGAGCTGGAAGAAATAGTCTTCGACCTGCTCCTCGCTCAAGCTCAGTCTGGCAGCTATCAGCTGCTTTAAGGTGTGGGCCACATCCCGGGCCATGCGCACATCCCCACACACGTAGATGTGGCCCTGCTCTTCCTGGAGCACACGGAACACCTCATCGGTCAATTGCCTCTGCAGAATGTCTTGAACATAGACCTGAAAGCAAAGGAGATGGTGGGGCCATCCGCTGCTGCTGGGAGAATTGTGGTTCAGACCTGCTTGCCATGGAAGGAAGGACCGGCATCAGGGCCTGCAGAGTAAGGCTCATCCTCCAGTCAGAACCTCAGGTACTTAGTACCCTGTACAGTCTGGGCCAGTGAAGCTCCCTGATCTTCCTGGAATTTGCCACACAGAGGCATCAATCAAGTCAGTGCTTCTGCTCAGAGCTCTGAGACCTGCCTTCCTGTAATGGGTTGAGATAAAAAGCCAATACCACGTGGATGGAATAGCAAAGTATTTTATTTCCAAGTGGTTGGGGCCACTTGTAGTGAACCTTCATCATACTTAAAAAGAGGCTTTTATAGGGTCTCAGGAGCGGGGACTGGTTACAAATTTGCAACATCCAATAAGAATTAAGCATTTCACAAAGTTTCCCATGTGTATATTCCTAACAAAAAAATGACCAGGGGGGTTATCTATTTGCACATGCCCCTCCCAGATCAGAACTCTCAAGGTCACGCTTTTCTGGGTGTGCCACTAGGAGGGGTTGGGCAAAGGTCAAGCTTTGAAATCTGGACAAACCGTAAAATGAAAGTCTTTATCCCATTTTCCTAGACCATTACACTGCCTGCACCCCAAAAAAGGGGATCTCCCCACTTACATCAATCCCAGCTCTGATTTGGGGCTTGGGTACAGCTTCCCAGGCTCCCCATTTATACAGAAGGTTCAGGAGTCAGTCTGGGACACTGTTTTTTTCCCACATAAGATGCCTAGTGGCCCTGCCACTAGGTCGAAGGTGAATCCACAGGGACAAGCTCATGAGGTTCTGAGCTGAATCTGTCCCAACTGCTTAGGCCCAGAGAATGGAGTGCGCTGGCTGGGGTAGTGGCCACCTTCAGCCCTGCAGAACCGAGCATAAAGAGAGCTGGGCGACCTTTCCCTGCACAGACCGCCTCTTTGGGCTGCTGGGACGGGCAGCAAGCTGGGCTGTGGGACTTAAGCTGTAGAGTGAGTCTTAAACCTCTCTGGCTCTTCTCAGCACAGTGCTCGTCACCTCGCTCTGATGGCTGTGTGGCATATGCAGTCTTTGCTCCACCTGCTTGCTAGATGGCTAGATGGCTGCACTTACCTTGGGCTTGCCGGGCAGCCGGGAGTAGGCTGTGTGCACCTGGTGCAGCACACCCTTGCGGGCCATCTCCAGCATCTCCTCCTGATAGAGGTGGTCCTCCTCTGGGTGCCTGCACCCAAACACCAGGGTCATGCGGCCTCCCTTGAGCCCTGCAAGATCCAGAAGCCTGCAGTTACCAAGATGGCCACCAGAGGGCGAGCTGTTCCCCACCCCGAGATGCCGGATGCCAATGTGCACGTTTCTCATTTGGTATCACCTTCATTTGAGAGATGAGGAAACTAGAAAACCGAGGCCTGAGGCATTCAGATCACACACCTGTAGTTACACAAGTCGAGGTGCAGACTCAAGATTCCACTGAGCTAGTCATGACCAGAGGGCTAAAGTGGTGACTCTCCATCACTGCCTGCGAAGCATAGGTCATCTGCGTCCTGCCTCATGACACATAAACCCTCAAGCTGAACCGATTCTGAGGGTCTTATTCTAGTTGTTTCTTGCAGGAATTAGAAGATAACGAGGGACTCTTGAAGGACCTCATTCAACATCAGTTATGATTAAACAAACACATCACTCTTTTATTTGTTTGGGTTTTAATTTTACTCTTTTCTATGAAAATATTATTAAAGGATTGAAGAGTGTGTGTACCTGGATAGGACTTCTATATTAAACTTCACCCACCTATGGCTCAGGAGCCATTGCTGAAGACGGGGCAGAAAGATCCTAAGAGCCAGGGTTGGTACATGAACATAAGACTTTCAGACCTTTGGGAACTTGCAACAATGGTGACAGCATGCACAAGACCCATGGTGACTCAATCAGACAAAACCTAGCATGGAACCAGGGAAATATGCATCAGGTTCCACCCTTAGCTGAGGCACTATTGGTAACTGATTACTTCAGGGTGAGAGAGTAGACCTTGTTAGTGCTCTAGATAGGCTGACTAGAGAGTGAATGAACCTGCATAGAGGGACAAATGAGCACAAAGGCTTGACCCAAAAGGCCTTAATATATATGACAGAGTGCAGGAAGTCAGGTGGGAGGGGCGCTCTGGGAGGGGCGAATGGGGAGGGGTCTGTTTGATTAATATCTACGAAATACACAAGACTCAATAAAAATACACATTAAAAATAAATGAATGAATAAAATCATTATAGTTGGCATAGTGGTGCATATCTAGAATCACAGCTCTCAGGAAGTGGAGTCAGGAGGACTGCTCCCAGTTCAAGGCCAGCTTTGTCTATCTAGGGAAATTCTAGGCCAGACAGGACTATATAGTGAGATTCTGTCTCAAAAAAAAGAAAAGAAGAAAGAAAGGAAGGAAGGAAGGAAGGAAGGAAGGAAGGAAGGAAGGAAGGAAGGAAGAAAATGAAAATTAAAAAAGAAAAATGAAGAGGAAAGAAAAGAAAAAAGAACTCTCTGTTTAACACACTGAAGGCATTCTTTCAGTAAGATACAAGAACCTGTAGCCTTTAGTGAAAACCATCTCCTGATCCGGCACCCTGACTCAGCCGCTGTGGAAAATGCACCATTCCTCTCCCCCTGTAGCAGTTAAGGAGGTCTACGCTGTCCGGGACTTCTGGACAGCCTCCTGAATGTTACTGACTATTCTGGTTAGCTTTTCTATTGCTGTGATTATTACTCTGGCCAAAAGCAACTCAGGGAGAAAAGGATTTATTTCAAGATATGCCAGGGCAGGAGCTCAAGCAGGACAGAAGCCTGGAGGCAGGAACTGAAACAGAGATCATGGGGGACACTGCTTACTTGCTTGTCCCTCTGGCCTGTGCTCAGCCTGCTTTCTTACACAACCTAGGAGCATCTTCCCGGAGGTGGCACCACTCACGGTGGGCTGGGTCCTCCCATGTCACTCAACAACCTGTCAGTCTGATAGAGGAGGCTCCCTTTTCCCTAGTGTGTCAAGTTGACAACTGAAGCTGCCAGCCCACTGACTGTGTCCAACTTCATCTTAAGGGTCAAACACTAGCAGTTCTGCAAAATCCGCATTTGAGAGGCTCTAGGTAGAGAGAGAGCCTTTCCTCTGGGTTATTTCTCAAGTGAAAGGAAGTGTCCTGAGCTAAAATCCTTAACTGCCATCTCTCACTCTGAGGACCCCGCACAAGCTATTAACTCTATGGGTCGTGTCACAGCTGATACCAACAATGATACTGGTATAAAAAATAAGCAAAATGGGCCAGTGAGATGGCTCAGCAGGCAGAGGTGCTTGCCAGCATGCCTAATGATTAGAGTTCGATCCCTGGGACCCACTTGGTAGAAAGAGAGGAGCAAGTTGTTCTTTGACCTCCACACATGCGCTTTGACATGTGAAGTCCCCCAATGCGTTTTTTAAAACAACGAGGAAACATGGGAACACAGTATGGGCAGGGTGGAATCCTTTACCCCAGGAAAGTCTTTGTACCTATTTATGGGTACAGTGTGGTATTTTAATACGCACGTGCCATGTGTAATAATCAGATCAGGGCAAGCAGCATGCTCCCTCCATACCAAGAGCTGTACCTTTGTTCTCGGAGTCATGGAGCCGCTGCTGCCAGAAGCTTCGGAAGGGTGCGATGCCTGTTCCAGGCCCAATGAGGATGCAAGGCCGGGAGCGGTCCTCGGGAAGCTGGAAGCCATCGACACTGCAGGGACACAGAAGGAGGGAGGCCACAGTCCTCAGACACTGCGGGCTGGATGCACATGCAGAGCAGGGCTGGGGAGCGGGGGCCTAGCAGGGTGGTCGTGTCAGGGGTTGGGAGAACATTGATTCCCAAGTCCTATGCACAGCTTCATCTGTCCTGCCTGGGAATGCTTTTGATGAATGGCTCTCATTCACTCTGGACTCTACCGTAGTGTATTACCATCACCCTTGCCACACACTCCACTATCCATTGCAACCAGGCAGTAAAATGAGGAGACCTATTACGGCCAATGTCTCCGGGGGACACCCAACCCAGATCCTTCCCTTACATCCTGGAACCCCCAAAGGGTTCTGAGTAGATGCTCACCTTCGCACAAAGCAGGGCACTGGGTCCTGGGGCTTCAGGCTGCTGATCCAGGTGCTGCAGACTCCATGGTGCAGGGGACCTTGGCCATCTGCAAGGACAGCACAGACCTGACCAACATTGCTCATGGCCTACGTGCAACCTGACTGGGGTTCCTCCTGCACTGACAAGTCTAGCTCCTGAACGGGGGGCTGCTTCCCCCTGAAGCTAGGATCGGTTGTCTATATCCAAGAAGTAGGAAAGGCTGAAAGGGGCCTCGTGAGCAGGCACGCCCTCTACCACCAAGTCACAGAGGGGAGGGGAAAGCAGGTTAGCCAGTCTCAGAAGTCATGGTGGACTCAGGCCCACTGCTCAGGTTCCCTCATTCATTCTTCTGCTAGCATCTTGCACATGTTTCTTTAGGGACCCTTCCAGCCCCCGCCCCCAGGGCTCTGCCTACAGCACTGTGAAGTGCTAGGATTTGCCATGCTGAGTGTCCTCAAAAAGAAGGCCCAGTGTAGCACCCAGCATGGAGGCGGACATGGCTGACACGGAATGAGTACAGGAAGGGCATGACAATCTATGAAGATGTGCATCCAGCTACACCATCAGGATGACAGGAATCCCTGGCTGTGCTGGCGGCTCCTCACATTTGAGCCTACTCAGTTATAGACTATTACAGTGGTCCAGGGTGTGGCTTCAGCAGTTGGACTCCCTGGCTTTGAGTCTTAGCATTCTGTTTACTAACAGTGTGTCTCTGAGCAAGTAGCTTAACCTCTCTGTTTCCTCCCCTGTAAAATGCACACAGAACCCATCTCACATAGCTATGGAATGATAAACAAAGGAGTGAGCTTCGTGCCTGCTTCATGACAGTGTGTTCTGTACAGCTCCTCACATGACTGACAGCTCTGGCAGGTGGCTGGGACTAACTACCCCAGGAAGACCAAAGCTCAGAGTTGTTGAACAGCTGTTCTAGAGGTAGCAGGGGAAGAATACACCAGAGTCTGCCCTCCCTCACCTCGGGTGCGGTAGGTGACCACGGCCACGGTGAGGTGGACCTCGGAAGGTGTGTGGTCCCTCGAGGAGCTGATGGAGTAGTATCGGGGCTTCAGGACAGGAAGCTGGGACAGCAGGAAGGCAGCAGGCACCCGCAGTGACGGGAACTCTTCCAGCACCTCCAGGAATGTGGGGCTGTTGGTAAACTTCCACTTGTTGTACTCTGAGGGCTAAAAGCCAAGGGCTGCGTGAGGACTCAGGGTGCCTGCGCGAAAAGGGCCTTCTCAAATACAGCTAGCATCAAACACCGCCGGGGGTGGGTGCTGTCCAGGGTGCTGCGGCTGCTAAGTTGGGAAACAAGGAACGGAGGACAGCCAGAAGCAGTGTCAACTGAACTTAGAAATCTAATGTTGGAACGTATGTGCTGTTACTTGGGAGGCTGAGGCAGGAGGATTATAAGTTAAAGGCCTGCAGGGCTACAGAGAAAACTGAGGGCTAACTTGGATAACTTAGTGAGATCCTGTCTCAAAATTAAAAGTGAAAGGAAAGATGGGAGTTTGCCTCAGTGGCAGAATTTGCCTGGCATGTGTGAGGGCCCAGGGCCAATCCCTGGTATCCACAAAACAAAACGAAACAAAACACTGGAGAAATGGCTCAGTGGTTAAGAGCACTGCTGCTCTGACAGGGGACTCAGGTTCAGTTCCAGCACCCACATGGCAGCTGACAACCATCAGTGGCAGGAATCTGATGCCCTCTTCTGGTCTCAATGGGCACTGTACACATGTGGTATACTTACATGCATGTAGGCAAAACATGCATGCACAGAAAATACCCTTCCTAGCTTTTGAAGTGAGGCTGACACAGCTTTCTATGCAAGGATGTTGAGAACAAGTGAGAAATATGTGTCAAGTTAACATAACACACGTGCAGTCACAAGAGTGAGGGGACTAGATCAGGATGGCAGTGAGCCTTACACCAGTGATAATGCTGTCCAGTGTGCCCTCCAAAGACATGGACCCAGAAGTTGCAAATGAGTTAATGCATTCTCCCCATAACTCATTAACTCAGTTCTCCATCTGCCATTACATCCATTTGCCCACCATCCATCCTCCAGCATTCTAAAGTTCAAGTTTGTTCCAGGCTTGGGAAGACAAAGCCAGGAAAGACTGCCCTCTTTAGTCACTTTTGGCTAGGTAGGGTTCCAGACTGAACAAAAAGGAGAAAGAGCAGGTTGTAGTGATGTATGCCTTTAATCCCAGCACTCGGGAGGCAGAAGCGGGCGGATCTCTGTGAAATCAAGGCCAGCCTGGTGTACATAGTAAGTTTCAGGCCAGTTGGGGCTCCAGTTGGGAGACCCTGTCTCAAAAAGACGAAAAAAACCTCAAACCAAAACCCAACAATAACAACAACGGGCGAAAGGGATCGGAGCACCAGCGTTCGTCTCTCTCTGAGTCCTCACCACAGATGCAATGTGACCAGCCACCTTACAGGCCGGTTGTCATGACTCCCTGAGACCCTGGTGAACTGCACCCTCAAAACCCTTCCTTTCTTAAGTTGTTTCTGTCAGGTATTTTGTCAGGGTGTGAGTAGCTCATACAGGTTGTATCACATCGACTCAGACAAATTTGTTCACTCAACCCAGCTGCGCCCCAGAAATGGAGCAGATGATGCCTGGCTCACCCAGCTGTGGACAAGTCACATTTAGGGGCTTCAGAGGATTCTCTCAGAGCTCTGAGCTTCTTCCACTCTGGGAACTTCCACTGTCTCATCCATCAGCCCGACTCTCACCTGACACAGGGCCTCCAGCCTCTGTCTCTCAGCCTCTTCTGTGGCCAACCTGGCCAGCTTATGGAGCTGCAGCTGGGTAGGAGTGGTTGTGATGTCCAGGAAGTAGGTGAGGGCTTGGCTGAGTGAGCAGGGGGGCAGCCTCTTGTCCCAGATCCAGTAGCTGCCTGAAGACAGAAGGAAGGAAGGTGTCAGGATGGGAAAGGCCCTATTTGGGTTTCTCAGAAGATTCCTCTTTTCTCCACATGCAAGGGAGGGAAGATGCTGACATCTTGGTTCCAGAAAGGGCAAAAATCAAGACAGAGATGTATGAAGACTGATCAGCAGCTCCCAAATAGGCTCCCATATTGACACAGACTTGACAAACTAGCCATGTCCCTCTGTGGCCCATAGCTGTTCCTCAGTCACCCAACAAATGACCTACAAACTCCCAGTGACTGAATCCACTGGAGACTGAATCCCTGGAGACCAGTAGTTCATTTAGAAAGAGGCCTATGACTATAGTCCCCTTAGACCTTAAACCAAGAAGCTCTGGGTGAGCACATCAGTGTAAAGCAAGGTGGCCAGGCTCCAGGAGTCCCAGGAGAAAGCATGCAGGGCAGGCACAGCATGACCTGGGACCAGCAGACTGGGTGCAAAGTCTGGTCCCCCCACTTCCAAGCTGGATATCTGAACACCATAACCTTCAGGTGCTTCCCTGAAAAACGAATATGATGACAAAAGCCATCTCGCTGGGCTGGCCTGGGCACTAAGTGAAATCACACTTGTGAGATCCCTGGCACAGTGCCTGGTCCACAGGTGCTTAGCAATGTTAATATATTATCTTTATTCCGCCCCTTCCCCGTTTCCTCCTGGAGATAGGATGTTATTGTAATGAACGGAGCCCATCTGGACCACATTTTCCTCCCTACAGTCCCTACAGCTCTGGCCTCTTGTCTCTAAATTTCAGGCTCTCTCAATTTCTCCTGGACAGTGGGAGGATCTGCCAGGCTTTGCTTCTCTGATGCCTTCTCTGCGTTTAGGGGATGCACCCTTGGAGGCTAGGGTTAGGGTGGCACCGGGCAGGCTCAGACCAAGGACTCAGGGATAGAGGTGAGGGGATGAGGGATGATCCCAGGCCCAGGACTCACCACTCTCATCCAGTGCCTCCAGGCACACAGTTTCATGAGGCTCAGGACAATCTACTACTCGCTCCAAGATTCCCTGGACCAGGGCCTTCTGGTTGCTTGGGAAAACCCCGAGATGCTCCCCCGGCAAGTAGCTCAGGCCTCGGCTGTCTTCACAGGAGAGCTGGACCAGGAGGGTGGTACGGCTGTGAAAGGAAAAAGGAGCCCGAGGTGACTGACTGCCAGGGTTTCTTCCAAGCTCCCAGACAGGCAGACCAGCTTCCCTAGGACAAGTGTCCACCTGCTCCCTTCCTGCCCACCACCTCTAGCCAGGGTCACCAGCTCGTTTCTGATAAGACACACCCTCAGCTGGGGACGCTCAGAGTCCTGGAGCTTCCTAGAGGGTAGGCCACACACAGCCTTCCTGGGAGTGCTCCAAGCCCTGCCAACTTGACTACAACTCAGAAATGCCTCAGGAAGCACTTCACTCAGGGTACGTGGGCACCAGAAGCAGACCTTCCTGTCTCCACACAAATCCTGTTCTCGTTAGGAAAAAGGTCAGCTTCCCTGATGGATGGGGGTGAGGAAGAGGAAGGACAGCTGATAAAAATTACAGATCACCCACAACCCTGTCTGGCTGGGAAATCTCCATTCCTGCCAAAAGTTTGTGGAAAACTCTGAGAGCTTAAATGATTTGAGTCTCTCCTGGCCGCTCCTTTTAGTGAGAGCTCCGTCAGGAGGAAGAGGGAGTAAGCAGGTACCGAGACCCCAGGATGGACAACTGATACCCAGCACAGGTGCCACCAGTTAGCAGATTAGCTGGTACCAGTGTTGGCATCAACAGTGGACACGTCTCTCCTCCCCCGTACAGACTGGCTCATTCAGGCCCTTCATTCACTCGGAAACATTCTTGGCACAGTAGTCAAGCATCTCTGTGCCAGACTTACCCAGACTTTGAACTCTGCAGATTCTGTTGGGACTTCAGCCTCATGGTGAACACGTTCTTGGCATGCATGCTGCTGAGGGCTGAGGAGACAGAAGAGATGGAGATGGCACCAATGCAGTGGTCGGGGAGGCCCCTATATGGGGCTGATTATCCCCGAACACCACTCTTGCATGTCCTGCTGCAGGACCGATTGGGTTTTCCTTCCCCACTGCTTCTGAATCATAAGCAAAGACCATGGGCCTTTCTGGGTCTGGTGGCACAAGCCTGTAATCCCAGTACGTGGGAGGTGGAGGCAGAAAGATCAGGATCGAGGTCATGCTTAGCCAGAAAAGTTTGAAGCCAGCCTGGGCTACATGAGACCATGTGTCAATCCCCTGGGTTTAATGCATGGTGGCTGAGAAGTGTTGGGAAACTCAGTTTAGTCACTAAAATACAAGTCCATGACTTAGGAATTTGGGAACCACAGGAGAAAAGAGATAAAGGCTGGGGGGGGGGGGGTGGATGGATGATGTCCTAACATGAAGAGCCCTTCAGAATTCCGGACTCTGGGGACCCAGTGTGACATCCAGACCAGGCAGAGCCAAGGCACTTCCAGAATCTCCCTGGAAGCCTTCTTCACAGTACTTGGCTGCCTTCAGAAGGCCAAGCCCAGCTCCCATGTTGTGCTACAACTTGCTTTTTTGTCATTGAATTTCAACTCCTCTGTCTATACTTTTGTCACAGGCCAAGTGCCAGGACTCAGTGAGCTTATGTGAGCTGGTACAGTGAGTTTATGTGAGCTGGTACAGTGCCTGCCAACTGCCCCTGTGCAGTAGGGCCTAGTGGACTCCTTGACTACTGGTTCAGGGCTCAGAGACCCTCAACTCAGGCAAGAAGGACACACACAGCCCCTGCGTGGTACAGAGAGACTGGCACCTTTGTTGAGGTCCAGAGGTTCTGAGCTCTGTGTAAGTCTGTAGTTCCGTGGTTCCCAGATCACGTTGGAAGTATAGCGTTTGGGGATCTGAATGTGGTGCTTGCTTCGAACATCGAATGTTTCACAGGCTGCCTAGAAGGTGAGGGAGAATAATCATCATCATCATCTTCTTCTTCTTCATCAACATCATTATCACCACCACCACCACCACCACCACTATCGGGCTACCACTGGGCCCTCACCATGGGTCCAATAGTGAGCTGCATGTTTCACATAACACCTGCATATGTCATCTAATGGGTGAAGCTAGTGCTCAGAAGTGCCCAGGCATGGTACACAATAGTCATTGCTATTATTAGGAACATCAAAGCAGACATCATCTATTTATTCTCTTATCCACAAAGCCAGGGCGATCTAGAGGCTTCTCTTTTTGTCAGAAAATCACACGGTCCAGACTTTGGAACCAAGTCTGCTGGGCCTTGAGCCACTGCTCTTTTGCTTCAGCGCTAAGTTCTCTATATCGGCTGGATTGAGCTCCAGGATATAAGGCCTGAGATACTGAGCCAGGTCAAAAGAACTCAGCTGTGTTGGCCTTTTTCCACCTCCCCAGGGCTGGGAGACTGAGGCAAGACAGTGTTATTAAGTGGTGACCCAGGCTGAGTGGGGAAAAAAAACTTAAGGCAGAAGCTCTGGACAGGGAGCTGGCTCAGGCATCTTTTCCCACCCAGAGGAACATACCAGGTGAAGTTTTCCTTGGTGGGGGAGGAAGGGGGACAGCAGCTTTGACCTGGGCCCTCAGTCTGCAGGCCTGGCCTACCCACAGATTTACCTAGCATGAACTGTTTGGTTGAGTACTGACCTTGAAGGTTTGCACAGCCCAACTACGGAAGGCGTTGTCCTGCCCCGTGAGTTCGTCTCCTTCCCCTGTTGGGGCAAGCTGACAGGCCCCCAAGTGGGACAGTTTCTGGTCGATGTCGTGAGCAAAGGCACAGAACTGGGGGTACATGCTGGAGCCAAGGCCAAACACGGCATACCTGCCAAGGAGGATACAGAAATGGAGACCCGGGATGCATGGCAGCAGTGTCCACAGTCTGCAAGGCTAGCCCTGCTCTCCCGTGCCCACTGCGTCATACCCCATCTGACCCTCCTTGGTTCTGAGACCAATGCATATTTGACCTGCACACCTGTGAAAGGGATTTGAGTCTTGACTCTCAACTTGATCAGAGGACAAACCTGAGACCAGGACATCTGGTCATGGACATCTCTGAGAAGACATCCTGTGCACACCCTGTTCATGCCCTGATCCCACACTGATCCCAGGGGCAGAGCTGTGGGAGGCAGCCTCACCTGAAGGCATGCGTAAGATCTTTCAGCGTGAACAGAGATTTCTTCAGAGTCTAGAAAGACAGGGAACCAGAGTCCTCAGGCCAGGATCCACAAACTACTGCTTTCCTTTCCTATGGTGGCCCCTTTAAAACAGTGGACACACCGAGGAGGCAGTCTCTAGATCCATAAGAGAGCCATGGGGCAAGACCATCTTACCCTTCACACCAGCTGAACCAGCTCTTGTGGACCTTGCCCCTCAGTGGGGACCTATCTAGCACTGCCAGAGCAGGGCCTGTCTTACAGCAAGGCATCCCTAGAGGTTACCGCAAAAGGAATATGAACCTCACTTCTTATTTGAAACTAGGTAGGACCAACATAGCCTCTAAGATAACTTTGACTTCCAGAAGAATAATTTTCGGTAGTATAAGACCATTACACTGTGGGAAGCTACAACTTTGGTAATGTATTCTCTAGCTATTTCCTTTTTGATTGCCTTTTCATCCTTCTGAGCACTTGAGAGACAAACTCAAATTGGTGCTAATAGAGCCTTAATTTCTTGCTCATCCTTGCCTTTTACTTTGCTTGAAAAACAAGGTACCACCACAAGGCTGTGTTAGGCCTGCTAGATAAAATTCATACTTTTGGCTGGCTTTTTCTTTGTGAGAGTAAAATAACTTTCCTTTAAATAAATTTTTTTTCTTAAGATTTGTGTTATTATTTGTGTGTGTGTGTGCGTGTGTGTGTGTGTGTGCGTGTGTACTACATATGTATGGGTGAACAAGGAAGCCAGAAGGTGTTGGAGCCCTCAAAGGTTGTGAGCCACCTGATTTAAGTTCTGGGAACTTGACTGCAGTCCTCTGCAAGAGCAGCAAGTGTTCTTAACTGTGGAGCCTCTCTCTGGCCCCAAAATATGAATTCTTGTTGAGAGGAAAGTTGAGACGAGGTTTCCTATGGAGTCCATACAGGGCTCTACTGCCTCTACCTGGTCAATGCTGAGATTACGAGTGTGAACTACAATGCCCAGCTAAATAAGAATTTTTGAATTTAAAAAAAGGTAGGCTGGGGCCAGAGAGATGGTTCAGCAGGTAAAGGTCTACTTGTTACCAGAGTTTGATCTCAGGTAACTACACTATGGCAGGAGAGAATCAACTTCCAAATGTCCTCTGGCCTCCACATATATGCTGTGACACTCAAGCCCCGCTCACAAATAAATAAATAACTGTAATAAAGTTAATCCCCTTAAATAATTGAAAAATAAATCAATAAGTTAAGACAGATCAGTTCACAGGAAAGCAGCTCAGGCCACTCTGGGTCTTTCACGTGGCATGCTGGAGTCCCTGGGACTTGTCCCCTCAGTCCCTTTGCCGCCCAGATGACCAAGACCTTGGGCCACCCACCTGTCCATTGCCAGGGCAGTCTCCGTTCCCGAACGTGCTGGTCACCACCAGCAGTAGCTGCTCATCTTTCAAGCTGCTCAGCCTGTACTGGTTCATGCAGACAACCTGATGGTACATGGTGGACATCAGCCCTCAGATCCTGAGGGTCCTCTGCACTCTCCCAGACCCCCTCAAGCTGAGCATTTACCTTGGGGTTGAAGGCATAGCTGAACAAGGCGGCCAAGTCCTGGGCCAGCACTTCTGACTTCCCTGTCTCAGTTGCAAAGAGGACTGTGACTCTGACTCGGGATGCCATGGTCTTGTGCATCAGCACAGAAGCAAAGAGCACGGCTCTGTGGGGAAAGACAGACAGATGCCATGTGCCTCTAGAAGAGAGCACAGGGACTGCACTGAACACAGGAGAGGAGAGAAGAGCACTGCTTGGCCGGTGGCCTGTACACCCTGGCTGGCCACCCTCCACTCAGCCCCCTTTTGGGGCAACAGTAGCAAGTGGCACTCAGAATTGGTGTCTAGAATCTGGGAACCAGACTCCACAAAGAATATGCTCTGCGTACCCCCTTCAAAACAGGGATGGGGAGGCTGCCTGGGTAGAAAGAACACAGCACAGACATGCTGCTGCCGGCTCCTACATACTTCACCAAGACTTTGAACCGGATAGCTCTTTTCCTGGGTCTCAGTTTCCCATCCTGCCAGATGTGGGTCTTCCAGGGCTCTACCTGCAGAAAAGAACAGAAGCTGAGCACGGGGTCCTGGCTGGGCATGGCTGAGAATGCTGGCAGAGGACACTCAGCAGCACTCACGGAAGCCCGCCCTACCCACATCATCAAATCTCACTTAACGTGTTCTCAGATCAGCACTTCCATGGCCCTGTCATGGGTATTCTGGAAGGCGGAAGCTTCACTTGCTTTTAGTATCTTCATACTAGATATACCACATAATGTGCAGTCCAAGCTGGGGCATCTTTGAGAGGACAAGGTGGCGCTCAGCCAGCACACACTATCTGGGAAAGCGCACTGCGCAGTCTCCACACCTGAGCTGCAGAGTGGGAGGCAGGAGCCCCTCCCTGACCTGATAGTAGTAGAATGGAGACAGGATGTAGTTCAGCATCTCCTGATGAAACACGGGGGTGATGCTCCCAGACATCGGAGGGACCAGCCAAATCCAGTCGGCGGGGCAGCCCCCTCGGGCCCTGTGTTCATTCTGCATGTGCTTTATGAAGGATTCTGTGGCTGTGTGGTGGTCCATGATGGTCACGTTCTGCTTCTAAGATAGAAGAAGGCAGGAGTGAGCTGAGGTAAAGGCAGAAAGGAGCCCTGAGGGAGCATGGGAAGCCCGTGGTCTACATGATTCTTAGCCACTACTCTGAGTTCTCATGGCCTGCGGCAGAAACACACACAGTGAACGACCGCAGCCTCTCAAGGGCCCATGGCATCACCACAGCCACTCACACCCCAGTCATCCCTCAGTCAAATGGTGGCCCTCCTCAGACCTCCAGGGGCAGCATCCAGCATCCATGAGCATATATCTCCCTACATTTCAAGTAAACAACAAGTTCTCAGTGTAGGTAATTGCAAAGAAATTGTTGTTGCAAAGAAAATGTCACCCCACGTGGGGCTCACTAGATACTTGCCTAACATGCACAAAACACTATACTTGATCCCCAGTACCTCACAAAAAGAGTGTGGTGATACATGCCTATCCCAGCACTGGGGAGGTGGAGGTAGCAATTCATGAGTTCAAGGTCATCCTCAGCTACATATAGAGAGTTCCAGGCTATCCTAAGTTACAGGAGTCCCTGTCTCAAACAAATAAACAAACAAACAAAAAAATCCCAGCCATTTGCTAGCAGAAAGTTCTAGGACTCACTGGTCAGATTTGCACCCCCTTGGCTAAGAAGCAACCAGATGCTTCCATTAAAGGGGCTGGAGAGCCAGGGGAACTTGAGGATGGGGAAGGCAAGTCATATATGTCTTAAAATTAGAGACCACGAGGTCTAAACCAGCCTGGAATGATCCAGCTCTAGAAACACCAACCCTCAAAGTCTGAAGTGGTCTGTTCAGTCAAGAGAAATGTCCTTAGGGCTGGTAAAATAGCCCAGCAGATAAAGACACTTGTCACCAAGTCTCATGACCTGAGTTCCATTCCTGGAACCCACATGGTGGAAGGAGAGACTTCCTAAAGTTGTCCTCTGACCGTCATGTGTTCTGTAGTATACACACATATACCATACATACATAATACAATAAAGATCTTTTAAAATATTTTATTATTCTAGTTTCATGTGCATACATATGGCAACTCCTAGATGCCTGAACAGACTTATTACCCTCAGGAGCTGATGATGGCAGCTGTGACAATAGAAAATAGCACTGATGCATGCCAAGTGCCTTCTATGAACCAAGGTAGCAGTCAAATATTTTGCATGAATTACCATGTAATTCTGACAATCTGAGGAGAGAAGTATCAACTCCATTCTTTGTCTGTTTTGCTCTTTGAGAAAGGACTACATAGCCCAAGCTGACCTCGACCTCACCGTCGTTCTGCCTCAGCCTCCTGAATGCTGGGATTATAGGCATGCTCCTTTATCACACCTGACTACTATTCTCACTTTGCAAGGAAATGAAGCCATGTCCTTTAAAGGTTATGCTGGAAGAAGGTGACCAGGAAGTCCTGAAGACTCAGGCAGTGGAGAGACTGTCAGGAGAAGGCCTGGGCTCTGTGGATTTTCTGAGACATATCCGTATCCTGCCAGGATCAGGGCTGGCGCTGGGAGTCCTTGGAGTCAGGATGTGTGATCCAGGGTTGACCCTGCCTGAGTCAGGCCAGCCCCAGAGTGCTGTTCCTGATTTTTGTTATCTCAGAACCCCTTACTGAAATGACCACAGGTTGGATCCTTCAGGGTGCAATCCAGCCCTGGGGAACAGTATACCACCCTATCGCTTTTGTTAAGACCCGCAGTCTAGTGCCTGGCATGGGCACATTTTCACTAAAGCTATCCTCAAGGGATGACTGACTCTGTGCCCAGTGGCACCTGCCAGAATGTGGAGATGATCCCAGTTTCTAAATACACTCCCACATGGGGGGCCTCTATCTCCAAAGAAGGGAAACGTAGGAACATCCTGAGCAGGGCCAGGAGAACAGCAAGCTGTCTCCCCACATGGTGGTGGATGGAGAGCATCACTTTATGTGGATGGTCAGGGAGAGTTTCTTAAGGAAATGGACAATTGAAACCTCAAGAAGGAAACGAGCTGGCCATGGTATGACTTATAGAAACAGTATTCTAGGCAGAAGAAAAAATAACAGGGCCAGCGGGATGGTTCAGGGGGTATAGGTGTTTGCTGCCAAGTTCAACTGCCTGAGTTCAATCCCCAGGGCCAATAGGATAGGAGGAAAGAACAGATTCCTGTTAGTTGTCCTCTGAACCTTCATACATGCACCATGCAGGCTGTGCTTGCCCACACACAAACACAATAAAGAAGTATAATTTTAAAAAATCCTTTTTCAAGGAAAAAAGGAAAGAAGTGCAAAGACCCTGTGTTAGGGTCCTCTTGGCTGAGTCTGCAAACCTTGCAAGAATTTCAGGATGACTCAGGGGTGGTAGGAGACAGAAGCCGGATGTAGTGTGAGATGATAAGCCAATACTTAGACTAAAATAAGAAGCAGAAAAATGAGAGGGAGCCTTCGGGGTTGGCAGGAGCTGGCGGCTAACTGTTCACTGGTATCTTTCAGATGGTGGCTGGTACCCACTGCAGGAATGAACAAGTAGAGAGGGAGGCCCTGGAGATGCAGAGGGGACAGGGAACTCTCCAAATAAAATCTTTGAACAACGGAAGCAGGACAAGATGTAGGGCTCAAACGCAGAGACAAAGCAGCCTTGGTAAGGAGTTGTCATTACTAGATGAGCAGGAGGGCTGGGACTCAGCACCCGGTGAGCAGGTGTCTGGTACTTCTCCGATGCAAAATGCATGCTCCTGGAAGGGGGACAGCAAGCACCAGACAAGGAGCTAGATTAAGTGACTGTGCTGGCCTGTTGTCAACTTGACACACCTGAGAAGACGGAACCCCAATTGGGGAACTGTCTCTATTGACTGGCCTGTGGCCATGTCTGTGAGGATTTTCTTGATTGTTGAATGATATGGGAGGCCCAGTCCACTGTGCATGGTACCACCCCTGGGCAGGCGGTCCTAGGTTATATAAGAAAGCAGGCCAAAGGAATGAGCCAGTAAGTAAGTAGTGGTCCTCCATGGTCTATGCTTCAGGTTCTGCCTCTAGGTTCCTACTCTGAGCTCCTGCTCTGGTCCCCTCCATGATGAACTGTAAGCTGGAAAGTTCCCCAAGTTGGATTTTGTCAGTGTTTTATCACAACAATAGAAAGTGACTAAGACAGTGACCCTCTTATCAAAGTCTCTTCCAACCTACAGAACACCTGCCATACCTTGAAACTATGAAGCACAGCCACATTGATCTCCATGACAGCCCGGTCTTTCCAGAGGGAGGCCAGAGTGTGGGTCTCCAGGCCCATCCTTCTGCCCACTTCCTACAGAGGCAGAGTGAGGGGGAGAGGCAGTTTTAGGGACCGCCCACCAGCCCGCACCTCCAGCTGGCCCACTGCTGTGTCTCTTCACCTCTAGGATGTTGTAGCGCTGTGTGTCACAGAAGTCTCGCACTCCGATCTCCGTGCCCATGTACCAGCCATTGAAGGGGCAGGCAGGGAACTCAAGGCCGCCCACCTCCAGGAGCATGTTGGCCACAGCAGGCAGGGCGTACCACTTCAGTCCCAGCTCCTGGAACCACTCGTACCTGATAGGGAGGCAGAACCAGCTCAGTTAGGGTCATCTCTTTTACCCTCCCCCCAAATTAGCTTCAGTAAAAGAGTCAGCCAAGAAAACTTCTCTGTCTTTGTTTTGAGACAGGGTCTCATGTATCCCAGGCTGGCCTTGATTTCTATGTAGCTGAGGATGGTCTTGAGTTTCTGATCTCCCTACCTCCATCTCCCAAGTGCTAGGATTATAGGCCACCACATCCAGTTTATGCAGTGCTGGGGAACCAAACCCAGTGCTTCATACATGCTAAGCAAGCACATAAAACTGAGCCACATCTCCTGCACAAAAAAACTTTTTCTTGAGAGTTTTTTTCCTTAGTCTTCCCACCAGGAGAGGTGAACAGGGCATACTAGATGTCATCCATTGCATAGAGCATCCCTTCATTCATTCATGCAAGCAGACAGAGCATCAGATGGGTCCCAGGCTAAATGCCGAGACTCCAACATAATACAGTGGTTAAGGACTCTATCAGAAAGCTAAATTCTGCCTTAGCACTGAGTAGGGTGCTTTTAGCCTGAGCCTCAATATTTCCCATCATCAACACAGAACCAGCAACATCAAACTCACAAGATCATGATGAGGATATTCAGTCATCCAGTCATTCTACAAATGTCTATAGCTAAGCACCTACTATGTGCCGGGCACCCTGTAGATAGTGGAGATGCACTGATGAACCACAAAGACAAGAGTCCTATTCTCAAAGAAGTTATAGTCCTGCACATAAACTGTATATCATAAAGGGACAAGCAACTGCAACAGAAAGAAAATAAGAAGCAGGGGTCTGGAAAGATGGCTCAACTGTTGAGAGCACTGGTTGCTCTTGTAGGGAACTGGGGTTCAGTTCTCAGCATTCACATGGCAGCTGACAACCCTCTGTAACTTCAGTTCCAGGGAATCTGATGCCCTCTTCTGATCTCTGTGAGCACTGTGCAACACAGGTGAACTTACATACATGCAGGTGAAACATATGCACAAAATAAAAAAGAATTTAAAAAAAAAAAAGAAAAGATGAAACAGACTGGAGTTAGAAGATGGGTATGCTGACTCTAGACTCAGGAAGGTCTTCTCAGAGGCAGCGATGACGCCATAGGACTCAGGTTTTGATTCTGAGGAAATGGCCTATCAAGGAGAGGAAGCAGCTAATGCACAGGTCCGGAGGCAGGCTGAGTTTGCTATATTCACAGGATAAGAGCCAGCCCAATGCCCGCTAGATAGTAAGTCTTCATGTACAGAGGTACTTTTGCAGTTACCAGTAGTGTCAAGAGCAGAGGTTGAAGCAATTGAGTTCTTTTTTTAAAAAATTATTTATCTTAATTTTATAGGTGTGAATGTTTTGTCTGCATGTATGTAAGTACACCACACACATGCACTGCCTGTGGAGCTCAGAAGAGGGACATCATACTCCCTGGAACTGGAGTCTTGGATGGTTGTTAGCTGCCATGTGGGTGCTCAGACCTGAACTTCTGCAAGAACGGCAGTGCTCTTAACCACTGAGCCATCTCTTCAGCCCACAGCTGAGTTCTTAAAGTCACTCTAGCCCTATACTTTGTTTAGCTGGGAGAGGGACAGCTAAGAGAGCTGGTGGGAACCCATGAGACAGATCACAGAGTTCTTGCCCCCAACCCTTATCACCTGAGTTGGATCCTTGGGGCCCATATGGTAGGACTGACTTCTACAGCTGCCCTCTGACTTCCACATGGGCACTGTGGTGTATCATACACACACACAGTAAACAAATGTAAAAATATTTTAAAAGAGTTGGGGGCTAGAGAGGTGGCTCAGAGTTTAAGAGTGTGTACTGCTCTTCCAGAGGGCCTGAGTTTGATTCCCAGTACCCACTTCATCAGGTGGCTTACAACTACCTGTAACTCCAATGTCAGATATACTGATACCCTCTTCCGGCTTCTGAGGGCACCTGCACTCACACGCACAGACCCCCTCCTTCACACACATACAAACAATTAAAAACAAAATATGCTTTAAAATTCTATACAAAGAGTTGGTAGGAGTGCGAAGGCCTGGCCTGCTCAGACTGACGCTGAAGGTTCTTCTGACCGCACCACTTCCCAAGCTCCTAAAACCCTGTCTGTCTAGGCTGCTAAGACCTAAGAGAAAAGCGCAGAGCTGCTGCCGAGGGCAAAGCAGGCCTTGCAAGTTCACCCCCTGGACATTGACAATGGCTTTGGGGAGGGACAAGGAAAGGCCTGAGGGTCAGCATCTCCCCATGACAAGTGTATACACGACTTGCATTCTCTGTGGCTTACTTGGGATGTTCCATGGGCACCTCCAGCACAAGGTCAGGAGGGATTTCAAAGACCTCGGGGTCTCGGCCATCTGCCTGCAGGACCAGAGGCAGCACATCGAAGCGGCCGAAGCGGGGCTTCCAGCCCAGGTCGATGCACACCTGGGGGCGAGACATATCCAGTAAGTCTGCAGGCTCAGGTGCTGCGTCTACTCTGGGCTTCCTGTTGTCACCCACCACTGGGTGCTCCCTGCCCAAAGGGCCCCAGCAGAGGTTGGGTAGGTACCTGGGTAAATTCCAAGTTGGCAGGGTCCCCTCTGATGGTGCCATCAGGCATCTGGTAGCCAGCGTACCGGATGAGCTGCGAGTTCCATATCCGGAAGTCATGCTTCCCGTCACTCCGCTGGGGGAACACAGTGATGGTCGACCTGCCCCAGGGTAGGGACAGTGCTTTTTACCAACTGGTCCTGGGGTGGGGCAGGGCTCCCAGCCAGCTTCTCGCCATTCTTTCCACTCTGCAGCCCCCACACCCCATCAGACTGAAATTAAGGTCTGTCTAGGAGTCCCTCCCCCGCCCCCCGCCCCTCCCACGCCCCCTCCTCTGTCTCCTCCACAGCCCTGGCTCTTGATGCCCAGCGCTTCTCTTCCCACAGGTGGTAACTGTTCTGTGCACTCACAGGTTCAGGTGAGGCTAGAACTACTCCCTGGGATCTCAGTCACCTGTGTAATCCACTCTGTGCTGTTTTTCCCTAGCCCCTGGTCTACTCCTGTGCTGAGACCCCATTAGGTGAGCACCTAGTGTTTGCTAAACACAAAAACGAGTGAATGACAGAGCTGTTCAGTCATATCAGAGGGATAAGCAGGGAAGGACAGGGAACATACAATACCCAGCAGTGATTCTCTCATGTCTCAGAAAAATGTAACATCAAAGGCATCTGCTAGAAAATTAATGTCTCAGCGCCCCTAAAGTGTGGGAAGCTCTAACCCCAATTGGTGAAGAAAGCTCCCCTAAAAGGTAGGCCGTCAAAACCCTAAAGCCCTACACAGTAAAGGACTTAAAAAAAAAAAAAGACAAAGTCTGTCTATGTAGCTCCAGACTGGCCTAGACTCAAATCAGTTCTCCTGCCTCAGCCACTACAGTGCTGAGAATACTGGTATGCACTGCCACGCCCAATTAAGAACTGGAGGTTGTTTTGTTTTTTGGTTTTTGTTTTTTTTCCTTTTCTTTTTTCTTTGAGACAGGGACTCAGGTAGCCCAGCCTGACCCTGAATTTGCTATGTAGCCACAGATGACTTTGAACTCTTGATCCTCTTGCCTCTGTCTCTCAAGACTTTGACTAACAGGCATGTGTCACGATGGCCTGGTAGAAATGGCTTTTCAAAGATATAACTGGGGCTAGAAAGACAGCTCAGCAGTTAAGACCTCTGGCTACTTGTGTAGTGGAATGAGGTTCAGGGTTGGTGCCTAACAATTATCCCTAACTCTAGTTCCTTGGGACCCCACGCCTTCTTTCTGGCCTCTGGGCACATTACATGCACATGCTGTATTCACATACCTGCAAGCAAAATACTCACACACAAAATTAAAACACATTAATTTTTTAAAAGATGTAATTGTCTCACAGTTTCAAGTCAGAAACAAGGAACGGGGCCTGTGACAGGCTAAACAGGAGGGGCAACTGCCACCACCCCAAGTCCCTGAAGAAGCCCTGTCTTGCTCCTTTCTCTCCCACTGGTTTCTCCTGGAGTCAGAGGCTCCTTCCCCTTCCCCCAGACCCACATCTGGGAAAGGTTCCTCACCTGATGTTGCCGCCATTGGAAGCATAGAGCACATGTTTGCAGATGTGTTGGAACATCTCCTGGGCGGTACTACAGCTCCGGGCATCAAAGACCTGGACACAGACCCACCCAGAACACACCATCAAAGTCTGTGAGGACAGAGGCTTCAGGGTTGATTGGAAGCCCCTGGAGACAGAGGTGGAGCCTGCATACCACATTTCCCGCACTGCACCCAGGGCTCCCACCGCTTCTCCTGGATCAGGAGTATAGAGGCCCCCACTCAGAAGACACGAGCAAAACAAAGTTCCCAAAAGTTCCAGGCTTTAAAGTGCCATGAGGCAGGGTCCCCAGGGTCCCCAGGCCGGTTCTTTGCCATGGGAGTGTGCTCCAGAGTCACCGTTGAGTCTCCTGTATTTTCTCAGTCCAAGTACACTCAACAGGACCCAACAACAAATAACCCTCCAAGGAAACCAAGGCCTAAGAGACTAGGATAAATAAAGCATTCTCTAGGGACCAAGAATGCAAACACTGGAGGCAAACAGTGTCTCTTGGGGCATCAAGGCCTCGGAATAAAAAAAATCCAAGGTCATTGTTTCACTGTGTGGTCTCTCAAGTTTAACACTGGAGTGGGGTGGCTAGAGACCCTGATACTGAAGTGAGAGTCCAGGCGCCTAGAGGGGGACCACGGAGTCCCCAGCTCGGGGTCTGGCTTCAGTCGGCAGAGCCATGAGCTGAGAGCTTGGAGCCGCCCACTCCCACGACCTCTTCTGCTCAGCCCTCAAGGCTCACCTGTAGGTTGGACCACTGGATCCTGCCAATGCAGCGAGGGGCGTTGCGCCAGGCCAGCTTGGTGGCAAAGATGAGCTCATCCTGTGTTAGCTGGTAGGTTCCTGTTGTTTCTATCTCCTTTGTTACGGCTTCCACTCTGGCCAGATGTTCCTCTATTTTTGCCCTGGGGGACAGGAAGCCACCAGGAAGATCAACAATGAGAGGGCCTTACTTGGGGGATTAATTCAATTAATTCAAAGCAGGAACTAACACTGAACACCAGAAGGGCAAGCTATCCCCCTTGAGACACTGTCCCCTCCAGGGCTGGCTTCATGACCCTCACTTAGCTTACTGGCGACAGGTCTTCATTCTCTGCCACCACTGTCTTCAAGTTCACATTTTCAATTCTACACTGGACCCTGAAAATTATCATCACCATCATCATCATGATCATGATCATCATCATCATCCTGAGACAAGATCTTGTTATATAGCCTGAGCTGGCCTTGAACTGATTGATCTCCTACCTCCACCTTCCAAATACCTGAGATGACAGATGCATGCCACCACACGTAGCTTGGAGGGTAGTGCTGTGTTTGCTTTGCAGTCAAGTATTTTAAGGCTCTAGAGTGAAGTACCAGGTCCAGGAAGGCGACATGGTTACAAAGAGAAAATGTGAGGACGGAGATCCAAGTGGCCCTGCTGCCAGCCCCAGGCTTTGAACCTTCCACCTTCTACCTCAGGGACACTGCGAGTCTCCACGGTCCCTCAGAAGCCTAGGCAGGCCCCGACAAGACCCAAGGTGAGGACTCAGCTTGAAGGGCCCTGGGAACCACCCAGATTTGCCACACTCAGTGACTTAAGCATACTTCAAAATTATCCCATCGGGAAGGAACTTGGTCACAAAGTCTTTGAAACACACACACACACACACACACACACACACACACACACACACAGAACAACCTTGAGATTTCCAATCAGCACCTCCAAAAGCTTTCGAAATGGCAACAACAACAAAAAAACTATTTAAAGAATGAACTTGTGATTTAAGGACAGTAGAGAACTCAGCACAAAGCCGCCTTTCGGGGCATGTAGAGGTTTTTGGCAACACCTACTCCATTACAGAAAGAAGTGAAGACAAAACATTCGGTGATGTTTGTCCTCCCAGACATCCCTGTCCCAGTGAAGGCTGGTTGAGGTCCATGCCCCTCATCCTCAAGAGAACTATCTAGAACTATCCTCCACTCTAAACCCAAGCATAAAAACAGCGTGACTGTGGTAACAATGAAGACTCTAGCGTCCATGAAAGTATCCACACATGTGGGAACACACAAGAAACATGACTTTCAAAAAGATTCTTAAAGGTAAATGTTTGTTTTGTTGAGTTGGGGTCTCACTGAGTAGCTCTGGCTGGCGTTTGCTTCTCCATAGTCACACAGTTTATTTGAAAGTCCGGCATCGTGATGTGTACCTGTCATCCCAGCACTTGGAAGAAAGGTCCCAGACTGAGGCCATCCTCAACTACTTCATGAGACTGTCTCAGAAATATACAGTGAGGCCAGGTGTGGTGGCCCCAGCACTCGGGAGGCAAAGGCAGGCAGATCTCTATGAGTTCAAGGACAGCCCAGACTACATATCGAGTTCTAGGCCAGCTGGAGCTACAGGGAGACCCTGTCTCAAAAAGACAAAACATATATAAAATATATGGGCCTAATCCCCCACAAATAAATAAATGTAAACTTTGTTTGACAGGGTCTCCCATAGCCCCAGCCTGCCTGGAACTCACTATGTAGACTAGACTGGCCTCGATCTCACAGAGATTCACCTGTCTCTGCCTCCAGGATGCTGGGATTGAAGGCGTGCTCTACATTTACTACAGAGAAGCACAGTTCTTAGCTCTTTAGGTTAATTAACATATCTAATCTTTATAGAAACGCCTACAAGGTGGGCATATTATTATCACTATTTTCAGGCAGGAAAATCAAGGAGCAGAGAGAAGTTAACTGCTCAAGGCCACTCACCTGGCAAAAGGCACAACAAAAGTGGCTGCCTGCTCGCAGGCTCTTAACCATGCCTATCACTGTACGTGTTGACACTAAAGTTGGCGAATGATAATCAAAAATATCCTTGTATTCTAGACTGTCTGTGCTTGGTGCTTGATAGGCATTTATTGATGGATTTACTGACTAATTAATGGAAAGAGGATCAGGCACTGGACTTACTGAAGTCTCACAGGACAAGAAGACAAGTGAGAGCAGTACTGTGGGAGTGTGGCACCCTATCAAGTTAGGTGCCCTGGACTCTGGCTAGACTAGGATGGCATTGGGTATGTCCCTGCACATCTTGCTTATACTGTAGGAGGAGAGGCCTCACCAAGTGGTCTCTAAGGTTCCCTTTATTGATCCATTTCAAGTTATCATCAAGGCTCCCCTGGGCTAAGACACTGTCCTAAACCTGCACAACTCTCATAACAGTCTAAGGAGCCAGGTTCTAAGACCTTCATTTTATAGATAGGAAAGTTGAGACCCAGTAGATTTCTCCTGGACTCAAAGTCAGTTACACTCTATCCCACACCCTCAACCACTATTAGGAGGTCTAGACCCCTCTGGAGTCTTTTCCTTTAGAAAAGGATGTGTTAGACCTGAGACGAAAGTCTGGGGAGCACAGGGATCAGGAGTCAGAGAGTAACAGCTAAAGACCAGACCGCCCCAGGGAAAAGGGAGAGGCGCCACCCACCCAGAAACTAGCCTTACTCTTTGAAAGAGTTGTAATACTGGTTGATGAACTCGATAGCTTGAGGTAGAAGCTCCTCCAGTGAGGTGGGCTTGTCCCTGGGTCCTCTAGTCAGATTCTTGGAGTTCATGATGGACCCCAAGCAAGATTTGGACCTGCAGGAGAAATCCTGGCAAAAGAAGAGGGTGGTGAGCAGAGTGTGGCCTTTCACGCTTCTCCTCAGTGCATGTGCCTGCCCACTGCCTTCCTCTGGCGGCTCCACTCACAGCCACTCTATCCAAACATTTCCTCCTGGAAGTCTACCAAGCTTTCTCCCTGCCTAGATCCCTCCCCTCTCCAGCAGGTGTGAGCTGGTTTCTCTCTGGCCCTGCTCCCCAGGCAGCTGCAGTCCCAGCCCCAAACTCCACAGCTTGGTCCCCAGAATATCTATCTCATGTGCCTTGCTATTTTAAAAGACCCAGCTGGCTCTTGTGGGAACATGGTTCCGGTATCAGCCAGAAAGAACCAGAATGATAGGGGAAAATCCCAAAGTCAGGGGAGGCAAGGAAAGAAGTAGAGAGAATGCCCAGATATTAACTGTGGTGATTTTCAGTTTTGTTTTGTTTGAGGGTTTTGTTGTTATTGGTTTTGAGACAAGATCTCATGTAGCCCAGGTTGGCCTCAAATTCACCATGTAACAGAGGATAACCGTGCCCCCAGCTTCTACCTCCCCAAGTGTTGAGATTACAGATATACCACCACACCCAGCTAATCACTGTCACAGTCATGAAATTTTCTGTTCTTTCCCACTTTATAACCAAAGCATATATTCTAAAGTCAGAGTAAGGCACTTCAAAGACAGAATGGAACCTTAAGAAATAATAGTTCAACCACCCACTGGACGCTGGAACCACTGTCATCTCCCTATCAAAAACAGCACTTGGGTTTTTTTTCTTTTCTTTTTCTTTTTTTGTAGACAGGGTTTTCCCACAGTTCCAGCTGGCCTAGAACTATGTAGACCATGCTGGTTTCAATCTCACAGAGATCTTCCCGCCTTTATCTCCTGCGTACTAGGGTCAAAGGTGTGCACCACCACAACCAACCTCAAATAGCACTTGAGTCCTTCCAGTGCCAGGGAGCTCACTACTTTCTTATTTCATTCAGCCCAGCATTGGGCATTTCTTTTAGAAAACTCTCAGATACTCTGCTGAAATCTAAGAAAATATTTACTGGTTCTGTAGCTGTTTATCTGATCTCCTGGACTATCTACTCTCCATTGAAATGGTTAAAAGGGTGCCTATATCATTTACTTCCTATGGTAATTTGTGAAGACACGAGTTCCCAGTTCCCGTTTTCCAAGATGACTGTCTAGTCTGCCAAAAGGACAGATGTTGGATCCATAAAGAGTCCTCCTGGGTTCACCAGCAGGACAAAAGTGGTGTTTCTCTCCAACCCCCAGACTTCTCACCGATGCGGCCTTGTGGTGAAGGGTGTCTTGCAAAATCTCTCCACTGCCCCAGTTTTTGATCTTCACCTGCTGTGGGCGGGTCGATGGAGGCACTTGCAACTTTCCCAAGGATTCTGGAGCATTCTAAGAGGAGTAAACACCCAGGGTTTTCCAAACGCCTGCAACTCCAGGTCTGCCCCAGGCCTCTATACCTTATTGGGTATTTAGGGAGCTTTGTGTGGGCAACAAGGCAGGGAGCCAGTGCCCGGCGCTCTACCTTTCCCAGCAGCTGGGCAGATGCCAGCTAAGCATGGCAGGTGGCTGGACCAGCGCCAGGCTTCTGTCCCCACTTAGGCCTGGCCAGTGCAGGCTTATGAAGGGGACTGTAGTTAGATGGGAGGGAGGCTGCCACCTCCAGGACTGCCTAGGGCAGAGCGAGGAAAGGAACAGACACGCTACTGCCTTGATTCCCCAGGATGCTTTCCTTCCCTGCCATCTTTCTGCTACAACCCTTGGGATGGAAAGGGCTCCAAGTAGATGGGACCCAGGTCCAGAACTAGGGGCTGGGACTGGAGGCTCAGTCACATAGTCCGAGATTGTTCTGGGATATCCCACCCCTGGCTCTATGAATGGTTTAAACTGTCTCTTACCCATGCGGCCAGTGCACTTTGGGGACCTCCAGTTCAAACCATCAAGACTGCTCTGTTGTGCACGGCCTTCTCAGCTCCCTCTCTGCCCAGGTCTGTGAAGCTCTACTCGAGGCTCAGATTGGCTTCCTGCACCCTCCTTCCCAGCCTCCACATCCAAAGGGCTGCCTAGCCTGCATCTGCCAAAGTGACCCACCAACCTGTGCTGTTCCAGTGAGGGGCAGGGGGGACCCATTTTGGTGCTTGGCAAGGCTGTGACTCTTGACGTCATCCTGTGTTGTTGCGCTGTGAAAGGAAACAGCTGTCATGAGATGGAGTCTGGGGGTGGGGGGATCTTGGGTAGGCCCTGCCAATCCCCCATTTGACAGACAGGGGCACTGGGGGACAAGGGTGGGAATGACCTGCTCTTGGCCTCCAGTCAAGGAGGACAGGGGGATCCAGTCACAGAATCTCATCACCATCCACCTTCCTCTTCATTTAACAACCCAATGGCAAAAAGATACGAAGAAGACGAGCCAAAGCTATCCAGACGGCAACACATAAACTCTGGAAAAAGATCCCTCTCCAAAAGTCAAGTGCAAAGGCTGTCAGCCCCACCCTCCCAGGCCAGCAGTGTACACCGCCCACCACCGAAAAATAAAATAAAATGCTCATTTTAAGCTAACCCCAGCACTTGGGAGGTGGAGGCAGGAAGGTCAGGAATTCAAGGGCAGCCTCAGCTACATAGCAAGTCCAAAGCCAATCTGGACTATGTAAGACCCTGTCTATAAATAAAGTACAAACATCAAAACACTTAATTTGGCTTATTAGTGCCATTTTTTTGGAGACAAAGTCTCTGTAAACTATACTGACCTCCAAGTCATGGTAACCTGCCTGCCTCAGCCCCCGAGTTCTGGGATTACAGACACGAGCCACCGCTCATATCTATAATGTGAATGGCTACTCTCAATTTTTATCCTTTAAAATGTTAAAGGAACAAAAGACGCTGTCTCAAAAATAAGATAGAAATGAGATTAAAATAATTAGCAGAGAAGCTGCGTCTGCTGGAGAAGAAGCTGCCGTCCTAATTCTGGCAGACGTGGAAAAGGTAAAGCCCAGCCCCACGAAACATGAATGAATGAAGGCTCATGGCCCCGGCGACCCACAGTTCCCTGGCTTTTATTACAGCATACTGCTAACAGTTCTGTGCTATTAGTAGTTTTTGTTGTTAATCTCCCTCTTTGTCTGATTTGTACATTAATCTTCATCATTGATAGTATGCACAGAATAAAAAGGACTACATGCAGGATTCAATCCTGCTGTGGATTCAGACATCTCTGGTCCTGGGATGCATCCCCATGGATAAAAGGACAGCTGTAGGTGCCACCAAACCACTTTTATCTGAATCAAGTGATTCACAGCGCAGTAAAGGGTCTAACGATGTCGATGTCCTGTATATGAACCAGAAAGTGATTCTTGGCTTGGCTGTACCATAACCTAGATGCATTTGTGTGTGTCCTCATACAGTCCAGTTTTAGTTGGGTAGGGTGACACGGGACTGTAATCTTAGCACTACGGAAGCAGAGGCAGGCAGATTCCTGTAAATTTGAGGCCAGCCTAGTCTACAGAGTGACTTCTTCACCAGTCAGGGCTACATAGTGAGACCCTGTCTCAAAAGACAAAATCCAATTTTAGCCAGAATAAATCAAAACAGACAAAGCACTGTTTAGCAAAACTGCCGGGGTCGCTCTCACTATTCAGCGCTTTATCCCTGCTTTACCTTCAGCAAGGATCTCGGGTCACTTCAGTTCAGCGAGAAGCGACTTTATCTTTGTCTGGTCTGTGCTGTACTGGGAGTTGAGCCTAACCTCTCTCCTCCACCTCAAGACTGCAGTGGTTCCAGTCGCCCTCCCCTGAGGGAAGGTCCTCAACAAAGTCTTCCTTGCCTAGCATTAACAAATATCCTTACAGCTGTTAGTGTTGACTCACACCCAGATCTCAGGAAGGGAGGGAGGAAGATTTTAAGTTCAAACATAGCCTGTCTATGTAGTGACAACACAAAATTGTTGAATAGTTCTTTCTTGATTGATTAAAACAGGGCCTCATGTAGATCAGGTTGACTTTGAACTTGCTATATAGCCAAAGATAACCTTGAAATTAAAACAAAATTTTTTGGAGACAGAATCAATCTCCCTGTAGCTCCAGCTGGCTTGGAACTTTCTATGTAGACCAGGTTGGCCTCGAGCTCACAGAGATCTGCCTGCCTCCACCTCCAGAGTGCTGAGATTAAAGACATGTACCACCATGCCTGATGAACTTTTTAATTTAAAATTTTTTTGATTATTATTTTTAATTCATGTGTCTGTGTGTCTGCCACACGTGTGTGGGTACCCTCGGAGCGCAAAAGAGGGTGTCAGATCTCCTGGAGCTAAAGTTATAGGTAGTTATAAGCCACCCAACTTGGGTGCTGGGAACTAAACTCCAATTCTCTAGAAGAGCTGCACATTCTGCTATAATCTGATGAGCTATCTCTCTAGCCTTGACCTTGAACTTCCAATCTTCCTGCCTCTACCTCACATTGCTGGAAATCCAGGCATGTGCCTCCACATCGGGCTGATTTTTTTTCCTCTAATACATCCCTCTATTCTGAACTGGTATGCCTCACCAGAAAGAAAAAAAAGAAGCCAAGAGAATCCAGCATGGTGGTGCAAGCTTTTAATGCCAGCACTCTGGGGGCTGAGGCAGGAGAATTTCTGTGAGCTAGAGGCCAGCCTGGTCTACATAATAGGTTCCAGGCCAGCCAGGGCTAAATAGCGAAACTTTGTCTCAACCTCCCCACCTACAACCCCCACACCAAAACAAGGTAGAATAACCTAGACATGAGCTGGTAAGATGGCTCAGTGGGTAAAGATACTTGCCAACAAACTCAGGACCTGAGTTCAATCCCTATCACCCCTATGATGGAAGGAAAGAACCAATTCCTGTAAGATGTTCTCTGACCTCCGTGTGCCATGGTGTGTGTGTGCACGTGCACACATACACACACAAAATACATACATGTATAAATATAATTTTAATTAAAAAAAAGAGAGTAATCCAAACATATGGGACAGATGAACCATGGCCGCTTAAACAGGCCATCACAGGTGTCCTAAACAGAATGATGGGGAACTGGGGTCCCCACAGAGGCAGCACCTTACTCCTCCTCACTGTGACCCTCATTCTCCACCTGCTCTGGCTTTGAAGTTTTGGAGATAGAGTTGGACAGATCACAACATCCACTGGGCTACAATAATAGATTTGAAAACAATGTCATTGTATATTTAAGAAGGTTCCCTGAATATCAAAACATTGTAAATGCTGACTGAAAGCCCACTGCTCAGATGGCCAGAGTTAGCCAGACTGGAGTCTATGGCTGCATGTTTGGATTGTGTCTAATTTTTTGTAAATAATGCTTCAGACTGTGCATGCACTCTGCTGCTGAGCTGTGTGAGCCTGCATGCAGTGTGCATGAATGTCCACGAATTCAGGCTCCAGCAAGCCTGCAAGTACCTGAGAGGAATGCCAGTAAGACTCCACCATGATTAGCAAGAAGAGATAAGACTGTGTGCAATTCACATTTCTTTTTTATTTTTTAACTTTTTTGCATCTTCAAGTTTTAAGTGTCTTTTTATAATTGGGAGTAAGAAAACTTTTAACAGTGAATAAATAACAGAACACAAGAGCCCTGACCACCAGCTAGCAGATTGCTTCAGGTGACCTGCTAAAAGGAATTCAGGGAGCAATCACCAGGTGAGCACCTTAAGGCTCAGGACACTAGTTTCTCTCCCACCCCCTCGCCTTGCAGAGGCCTGCTTGGACTCCTTGAAGGAATGAAAGGCCCTTAAGGACCTGTAGGCAAAAGGGCTTGCTCAAGCCCATAGAACCACTGTGATCTGTGATGTCCGCAGTCATCAGGGGCTGAGTTAGGGTCTGGAGTCTGTGTGCTCTTCCCAATCGGTCTACGTCTGGGGGGCGGGGAGGGGGGCGGGGTGTCTTGTGTAAAAGAGCCTCTGTCTTCTTAACATGTCCGTCCAGAGTGCAGGAAGACTGGGGGTATAGCTCAGTAGTAGAGTGCTTGTGTGGATACGTACAATCCCCAATACACACTAACTACCTACCTACATGAACTACATGCATACAGACATAACGTGGCTGTGCATGTCTGTAACCCCAGCGCCAGGGAGGCTGACCGGAAAGGATCGAACGCAGCGAGACCCTGCCTAGAAGAGCGCAGCGGAGCTTCTCGGTGCAGAAGCCCGGCAGAGCGTCCCGCCCGGGCGCCTCCCGCCGTCGCGGCTCCCCGGTGGCAACCTCTCCGTCGTCCCCTCCGGCGCCCTCCCTCCCCGGCGCGCGGCGTTACCTGGCCGGGCCGACGCGCCGAGCGGCCTTCGGACAGAAGATCCTGCGCAGGATGCGGCAGAGCCGGGGCCGCGCGGCGTCGCACGCGGCGCTCAGCCCGTCGCGCATGGTCGGGAGAGGCTCGGTCCGCGCTCACGCCTCCCGCCGTCCTTTATCGCCGCGGACCCCGCAGCGGCCGCCCCGGGGCGTGGCGCTCGCCTCGGGAGCTGGGGTCCCCCCGGCCGCCCTCCTCCCGCGATCCGGCTCCCGGTGGCACAGTCCGCTGGACCGGCCGGGCGGCGCGCTTGGCGTCAGGGCTTGTGTATTCCCTTTGCTTTGCCTGCACAGGGATCCTGACCCAAAGTCCTGATGCACCGTGATCTTTCCTCTCTCCTGGACAAAGTCTAATCAAGAAGGCAATTCCGTATGAGCTCCAATTTATTGAGGAAGAAGTTGAGGGGTCTTGTTCAAGGTCACACAGCAGCCTCAGGACCACCTCTCCCTCTCTGACTCACTAGACCTCTCTCAGGAAATGTTCTATTTTTTTCCTCCATGTCCTGTGATTCCAGAAAGGAAGACAAAGCTCAAGGCTGAGGGTGACTTCTAGAGGGAAACATCTGGGAGCCCTCTGGACCAGAAGCGTCCTTCGGTCCTGCAAACGCGAGTTACCCAGAAGGCACAGGACTGTGTGTTATTGTTTGGGCACGGTAGCAGATAGGACCCTGGTGGAGCAGGGCTACATTTCTTGGGGACCCTCCTGGTCACATTTTAGTATAGTAAAACCCCAGCCCAAATTACAACAGAAAGTTGGAAAGTGTTTCTTTTGAGAAGCCGGCAGCCCAGACAGTAGGGCTTAGCTCAGCTTTGCCCTGAATTCCACGTGGTCCACCCAGATGTTCCCACAGTTACATTTTGTCTCTAAAACATAGGTGTGGGCACACATGAACACACCCTGCTCACTTCTCAATCACTTGTCTACACAAAATGGAAAGTCACCAAGAATGTTTGCATACATCTGAAAATTTCATTTTAAAATAAAAATAAATAAATAATTGGCTTCCTTTGCTTTCAGACTAAAATCCCCTTTGTGAGCTGCTTCCTTTTCCAGGAACATCCTCTAGGCCACCTTCCTGTACAGTTGAAGTTCAGCCGAGCCACCTGCTCCAGAAAGCCGCCTCCCACCTACCTCCAGCCAACCCTCGGCCCACCTCTTTTGCCTGACCCTTCCCACAGCTCATCAAGCTTTCTAGCATCTTGTTCTCTCTGGAGTGGTGGGAACTGGATCTCTTTTTCCTTTCACAGCCCAGGTCATAGGGAGAGAGCACATAAAAAGCAGTGTGGACTCGGCTCAGATCTCAGCTCTTACACTTTCTAGAAACTGGCCCTGTTAGGCCAAGATAAAAATAGTTACTACCTGGTTATTGAAAGAGTACTAAGGACATTATAAATGTTATCCATGACTGTGTATACAGTTAACAGCTCAGACAAGCCACTGATAAACAGAAGGGCTTTGCTGATAATGTTAAGTGGCAGCATAGTGCCAGGTGAGCAAGCCTCATGTGTAATGAAACTGAACCTGCCCAAGACTGACAGCCTAGCAACCAGTATAGTGGTTATAAGCCAGACTGTCCAGTTTGAATCCTGGCTCTGCCTTTTGCCAACTATGAGGACATAAAATCACTAAAACATGCTGGCTCCTGTGTCTTCTTCCCCAAATTGGAAGAATACCAGCAGCCCCTTCCTCCTGGATTCCTGGAGAGTTCAAATAAATCAGTGAGTAGTATATTCTCTCCACTGCTTCTAGTGTCTGATTTGAGCTTTTCTGTCCTTCCACCCCAGTATGGAGGGAAAGAGTTAATAGTTTCATTCAAAGGTGCTCCATGTCCCACTGCACCCCTGGACTTTGTTTGAGGGTCTGAACTCAGGTCTCCCAAATGGTTCACAGACATGTCAGTCCTCAAAGATAAACAGCAATGGTGTAGGAAAGTGTGGGCTTAAAAGCCAAGGCAGAGGGCGCATGATGAGACACCTGAAGCAGAGACTCAGGGTGGTCTGGGAAAATGGGATGGGCTGGGTCTGGGGGAGTGTGCCACCCACAGACTCTGCAGTGCTGAAGAAGCACAGGCTGAGCAGCTGAGGTATGCCCTCTGTCTGAGTAGGGTCAAGTCTCAGTTTGGTGACAGGCAATGGGCAGTCACTGCAGACTCTAGAGCAGGAACAGGACTTGCAGGAAGTCAAGTTGGAGGAGAAAAGATATGGGAGCATCTGGAGTCTGGGAGGACAGTGGCAGGGGTCTCAGGGACCAAATGAGGAGAAGGAGGAATGAAGTTTTGTGAACCTACAGCATTTTGAGATTAAAGGCCAGCAGGATAGCTAGAGGTCACCTGGGGCTGCAGTGCTCCCAACCGAACCCAGGTGCTCCTAGTTTCAAACAGTCTCCCACAGCTCACCGTGCCTTCCAGGCTTGGCTGTCTGGCCTGTCTTAATCCTCACCATGATCACTCTCTTCCTCAAGTGAGAAAATTGAAGCCCAGAGGCAGGGACTTAACAAAGGCCACAGGGCTATGATGTGGCCACAGGGCTATGATGTGGCCACAGGGCTATGATGTGGCCACAGGGCTATGATGCGGCAAAGCCACTTCTCTCCCTAGCTCCCTTTCCTTTCCTTTTTTTTTTGTTTGTTTTTTGGTTTTGGATCTTTTTGAGGCAGGGTCTCCCTGTAGCTTCAGCTGACCTGCAACTTGCTATGTAGACCAGGCTGGCCTTGAACTCACAGAGATTTAGCTGCCTCTGCGAGCTGGGATTAAAGGCATGTGCCACCAGGACCGACTCCTAAACTCCCATTCTAAGCCTGACTGCCTCTGACAGATTAATTTAGGGTTGCCCTGCCTGCCACCTCCAGGGGGAGCCCTGCACCGTGCGCTGTTGTCTCATGAAAATCTGAGGCTGTGCAGCAGCCAGGTGCTGGCATCCACCCCCACCATTTGTGTACATTGTGACTTGGATTTGATTCTTTATGTCATGCCATCGCAGAAGGAGTTGTCTTTCCATCTGAGCAAGCCTCAAGTCCCAGGCCATGGCTGTGGACTCCCACTCCTTAGAATCCTGCCACTGAGTTTGTGGACCATTCAGTCCTAAGATGCACCAGGCTTGCTTCTAGGCCAACCTCAGATTTCACCTCTGTTATTAGTGGCCATGTGACTCAGAGCTTCCCCTCCAGAGCCTCCAATGCTTCATTTGCAGAATGGGGCCACAGGAGAGGACTCTGTAGAGGTCACCTGAAACACACAGTGTGCAAGGCACATGCATTGTGGAGCCCTGGTGACAAGGCAGCCTTGGCAAATGGTGACAAGCCCTTGTGTTTATCTAGTGCCTGCAGGGTGTGAACCCACTTCAATTTACCTGCTGCCCACCTTTCATTTCATTCCCTGCTGTTTGGGTCCTTACAGTGCAGAAGAACCTATCTGAGGTTCAGAGGGAAGTTAACTTTAAGTCACACAGATGCTGATGAAAGCACAAGGCCATCCTGATGTCTAATAGTGAAAATATCCAGCAACGAGTGAGGCACATGCCCCAGGCAATCAGGCACTGCCGGGGCTAACCACTAGGCTCTCCAGTCTCCATTCTCACGTATTCTTCCCTGCTCCCTCCTCCAGAGATTCCAAACTCCCTCAGGGCCAGCACTGGACCCTAGTCCTTCCTTCTATACCCTATAATTGCACCAGAGTCCAGCAGAGGAGACAGGCTGCAGGTGAAGGTAGAGACTGCTTACCTGGGGATGGCACCCAGGGTTTTCCACACATTGTTGTTAATATCCTTTTCCTCCGCCAAGTCACACTGATAGGATTTGGTTCTGAACAGAAACTTCCAGGGGCAGGCCATAGCTGTGACTGACTTTGTAGTCCAATTTGAACTCTGGTGTTCTCGGTGGGGCTGCGGAAAGAGAGGGAGGCAGAAGAAGCTTTTAACAGAACAGAACTTTCTCACTATGGCCAGAACCCAGAGACTCGAGATAAAACCCATCCGAGGCTTGAGCGGCCACCCCCTCCAAACTTGCATCCTGGGTTTTTATTTGGAGGGGGTTGAGGTTGAGATCCTATGGAACAGACTTCTGTGTTACACAGGCACACAGCAAAGGTTTGACATCAGACTACCACATCTGCCGCTTACCAAAATGCCCCATGAGCCTCTTTGTGCAGACTCAATAGCTCAACTGCTCTGGGTAGCATTAACCTTAGCCTCAAGCAAGCTGCACAGGAAGCAGGGAATTACTGAAGTAAGGGTGTACCTGCTTGTCCTTTCCTGTCATCTACTGATGCTAACACCTGCAACTGTCACTAGCAACTATATGTTTGGGCCAGCACTCAACACCTGGACCTGTTTCCTTTAAGATTTGCAAGTCACGGGACTGGAGAGAAGACTCGGTGGTTAAGAGCACTGGCTGCTCTTGCAGAGGACCCAGGTTCAATTCCCAGCACCCACATGGTAGCCAACAACTGTCTATAACCCCAGTTCCAGGGGATTCAATGCCCTCTTCTGGCCTCCATGGGCATTGCATGACACAGGTGTACTTACGATCAGCTAAAACACTCATACACATAAAATAAAAATAAAAATAAAATTAAGATAGGCATTACAAAAGAGTCATTGTTCATCCAAACCCAAAGACACAATACCACAAGATCTTTTTAATTATTCAAGGAGAAAGTATGGGCATTCCACGTTGGATCTTTGAGGTTATCTACTTAAAGAAAGAGATAAGACCTGAGACACAGCCTCAGGTGTGTCTGGGCCTCCCCACCAACATTGTCCTCACTGGGAGAGGACGTGACTAGCAGGTAGCAGTGGGGATAGGAACCCACCGGGAAGCCTCAGAGCCCCAGTGTCCTGCAACCTAGTCTTAGCTCTCCCAGTTCTTGGATCTGACTCAAGTTAGCTCACTGAAACTCATTTTTTCACTTTATAACATGGGCTTAATAATATCTACCTTATCATATTCAGAGGTAGAGAAGGGTAAACAACTTACAAAACTGGGCAATAAAAAAGTTCTTAGCAGGTGCTTCCCCGACTCCTGCCACCATCCTGAATTTTCCCTAAAGTTTTTCCATGTAATGTAGTCACCACACTCAATATTTGCAGAGAAGATATCTGACCAAGATGCTGTGTTCAAATGGCAGAGCCTCTTGTGGGTGTTTCTCTTCCTAGATCATCAGCTTCAGTCTATTTATGGGGTGGGGGGCAGTGATGGGGATGGGGTTCCCACAGTTTTCTGAGCCTTCCTAAATAAGAAGGTGCTCCCAAGAACAGCTGCCCCCAGCATGAGACAACTCACCTTGAAGTTAGTTAGGCCCGGGCCTGGGAAACCTCCAAAGTGTTCTTAATTGTCTCCTCACTAAGGTGGCTGAGGGCTTTCAAACCAGCAACACTGTATCCTCTGGGGCCAGAGTCTCAATCTCCAACTCCCTGCAAAGCTATGGCCTGGGTAGCTGCCACCAAGTATTTATATCTATGCAGAGCTATTTTGCATAGTCTCTTATTTACTTCCAAAGGGAGAGTCCCAGGCCGGGTGTGCCCTTAGCTCATTTACGATGGACACTCCGACTCTGTGGGCACTGTTACATCATGCCCTGCAGTGCATCCTCAGCATAGCCACCTCTTCCTGGTCCCAGGTCCAAGGCAGTGGCCACTCTCCAGCAGGGTGGTCCCTCTGAGTCACCACGGGGTAGAGGTTTTCTTTGGGCAAGCCACACAGACTAGCTTGCAGCATCTGGGAGATTTTGTCATCAGCAGGGAGGGAGCTCTCTGGTTAATTCCTGTCTACGCTCTCACTCCAGTTTGCAGCAGGAAGCTAGGAAGCTTGGAATGATTGACAGCGTGGAACGTGCTGGATAAAAGGTCTAAGTTCCAGGAGACCAATGGTGCCGATATTCTAATTGGTCCCTGGAACATTCATCTAGATGTTTTGGAAAAGGCAGTGGTCACAGAAAGGCCCCCAAGATGCTGGTTTACTGGTGTCTCCCCTTTAGCAGTAAGTTAGCTTGGGAAGCACAGCCCAGCAGGATTACAGTGGGGAGAATCCTTTTTTCACAGTGGAAATTATGAAGTGACTTCTATGCAGAATTAGACTTTCCTATAAAGCTTCGAGTACAGCATTCCCAAATGGTGTGTATTTTTCCATGATGAAAGTAAAATAGCGACAGCCTCAGAAGAAAGGAGAGAAACAGAGAGGAAAAATTCCCCTTGGATCTGTTAGTGTCCACACATCTTTCTGAACTTCCCAAATTCAGCTCAGCCTCCTATCTGGCAGTTATTTAAGGTACATGAACTAAAAGTCCCAGTCCTTCCCCATCCCAAATGTGTGGTAGCCAGCACAAAGATCTTTACTGAGAGAATGAATGAATTAAAAATAGTGGGGCTAGAGAGATGGCTCGGTGGCTACAAGCATGTACTTACTGCTCTTGCAGAGTTTTTGAGTTCAGTTCTTACCACCTGTAATTACACCCCCCAAGACATCCAACGCCTCTGGCATCGTGGGATCCAGTCGATAAAGTGCTTACCTTGCAAGGCACAAGGACCTAAGTTCAAACTTCAGAACCCACGTTAAAATGCTGGGTGTAGTTGGCAAGAAGGCTCAGAGGGTAAGGGCACTTTCCAAGACTGACAATCTGAATTACATTCCTAGAACCCACGTGGTGGAAGGAGATAACAGACTCTCATAAATAGTCCTCTGACCTCCACAAATGTGCCATGGCATACGGAAGTGTGTGCATGCATGTGAGTGTGCACACACACACACACACACACGCACGCACACGTACGTCAGGTTTCAGACAGGTGAGCGAGGAAAAAGTACTTGGGAAAGACTGAGTCCCTGACTGGGGAACATAAAACCTAGAAGAAGGAATGGATGATTAAAGCTCAGAGCAAAGTCAGCAGTGATGGAGGGATGGTCTAGCCCTGGAGCAACTGGCTCTGCATTGTTCAGGGGACAAACTCAGGACGGAGGCACCAGGGCAAGGTTCGGAGGAATAATTAGAAGTTTGCCATAGTGTAACCTCTAGTCTCAATTTTTTTTATTTAATTAATTGTATGTGTGTGTCTGCCTGCATGCATGTCAGTATACCTATGTCACTGCATGCCCATGGAGGCCAGAAGAGGGCTTTGGGTCCCCTGAAACTGGAGTTACAGATGGTTGTTAGTTGCTGTATGGGTGCTGGGAACTGATCAGGTCCTCTGAAAGAGCAGCCAGTGCGTTTAACCACTGAGCCATCTCTCCAGTTCTAGTCTCTGGGTTTTTCCATATATTCCAGCTATGCCTTCAACAAATACGTGCATTAACCCAAAACCCTGTGAGGAGGATACTATTATTTCCCATCTGTGGAATTTTCTTGAGTCCCACCTACTTAGCATCAGAACACCTGTCAAACATGCAACAGAAGGGCTTTGGGTGGATGAACAGTAGAGTCCCAGGATGTGTGTGAGGTAGCCTGGGCTCAGCATGTCCCAGATGGCCCTCTTAGGCACTCCCATCTTGGGTAAAGAGTCTTCTAAGTGAAATCTCGATATCCTCATTCTGCTGTCAGTGTCCTCCACAAGGAACCTTGGCTTGCAGGGCACCCATGACCATGATGAAGGTTCTCTCTGATGCTTCACACTCTTCACAGGTGTGGAGACCCGGGCCATGGAGTGCCAACAAATCTGTGGCAGCTGCTGAAGGAGTGGAATGAGGGACGGATGATGAATGGATCCATCAGGGCCTCTGATGTGCTGTTGCAGGGTGAGGGCTTCACGGATCCTTCTCGTTTCCCGTATTCTCTTCTGCATTCTATTCACTTACCAGCCCGGGTATCCAGGCCACCATGTCCCCTGGGGTGTTATCCTAATCCAGCATCCACCAACTGTGGTGTCGGGGCAGGTGGCAAGGTTTGGGTTAGTCATGATTATCTCCCTTGAGCACCAGGTTTTGAGGATGTAGCTAAATCAGCCTAAAAGTTCTAGTGATGGCTTTACCACTGATCGACTGTATGAGCTCAGAAAAGCTACCTCTCCTCTTGGCCCCAAACTGTTCCCATGACAAAGAGCAATGATGATAAAAGGGAGATGTGAGATGCAGAGAATGCTTTGAGCTACCACACAAAAAGGCAGCACAGCAAGATTCCTTCTGTGCGTTGTAGTCATCAACACACCCAACATGCTCTTCTCAGTGTGTGATACTGGGGACTGAACTCAGGACCTTACTGAGCTACATTCCCAGATCTTTTTTGTACAGAGTACCACTAAGTGTCCCAGGCAGTCCTTGAACTTGGAATCCTCCTGCCCCAGCCTCCTGAATAACTAGAATTACAGGCCTTCACCACCAGCCTTGGCTCGATGCTTACTCCTCGTCTTCTTCTCCAACACTTACTCTTTTTTTTAAAGACAGGATCTCACTATGCACTCCAAGCTGGTCTTGAACAGAGTCCTGCATGTCTCTACCTCCAAAGTGCTGAGATTAAAGGCATACACCACCAAGCCCAGTCTAATACTTATTCTTAAGTTCCCATTCTCTCCCCATCTCTATAAATTAAAATTTTATTGGAATAAAATTTGCATAATACAAGATTCATTACTTTGTTGTTTTCCAGTGTCTGGTTCAGTGATTTTTAGTTATAACCATCCGTGATGATTCATAAGAATTAGTTCCAAGATCTCTGCAGACTCTAAAACCTCAGGATGTTCAAGTCCCAAGCAGAAAGTGACACAGTGTTTCCCAGCATCTACACACCTCCAGTTTCGTTTTATTTGAAAGTCTTATGTATCCCAGGCTCTTCTCAATGTCACTATGTAGCAGATTATATCCTGCCTCCACCTCCTGAGAGCTGGAATTTCAGGCAAGCACTGCCACACTCAGTTTATGAGTGCTAGGGACCAAACTCAGGGCTCCCTGCATGTAGACAAGCATTCTACTAATTGAGTCACATCCCTAGTCCCTCTTCTCATATACCTTAAATCATCTCTAGATGATCATTATTCCTCCTCCTCCTCCTCCTCTTCCTCTTCCTTCTTCTCCTTTTCTTCCTCCTCCTCCTCCTCCTCCTCCTCCTCCTCCTCCTCCTCCTCTTCCTCCTCCTCCTCCTCCTCCTCTTTCTTCTGGATAGGGTCTCCCTGTAGCCCCAGCTGACCTGGAACTCACTATGTAGATCAAGCTGACCTCAGACTCACAGAGACGCTCCTGCCTCTGTCTGCAGAGTGCTGGGATTAAGAGTACACTGCCATCCTCACGCCTGTAGATGGCTTCTGATACCAAACCCAGTGTAAATATGTGCAGAGTTGCTGTACTGAACTGTTTAGGGATTAATCACAAGAAAACTATATGTGTTCACTAGAGATGTAATTTACAGTTTTCTCTTTTGGACCCACCATTGGTGGAATCCAGAGATGGGAACCCTTGGGGACAGAGGGCGGACTATGGTCAGAATGTTGCGTGACCATCATCATGTCCCACTATTCTTCTAATTGTTGAACAGGAAGAGGAGGGGGTAAAAATTGCCAGACCATGGTGGTAGAGAGGTTGTGAATCTCACTGTTGTTGTACAGCAGTCAGGCTCTGAGCCAGAACAAACCGTGAGCTACTGCTGTGCACCCAGCACTTCCATCCAGGGGTCCCCTCTTCTAATCTCATGAAGCTTCTGGACATACACAGCCACCTTCTCCTTGGCACTGCTCACTCACTAGCGGCATTCCTGGGCCTCTTTCTGATGATGGATGTGGCAGGTGAACTCTGCGGGGGCAAAATCAAAGTGCACCTTGAAGGGCGGGTGGAGACAGGTGGGCCCCTTGGGGGTGGCAGTGGAGGCCCCAAGGCAGCCAGGGAGAAATGTCATCCTCTCCCTTCTGCCCAGGTATCTCAGACACTGTGCCAATAGCATCCAAGCAGGAGTTCCTCAACTCTTCATCCTAGGATGGGTCTTCATCAAATAGGTGGATGAGTTCCATCTGGCCTCTGTGAGTAGCAACGTCAAAATTGTTTCTACAAGAACAGTGACCAGAGCTAAGGCTTACTGAACAGGGCACTTAAATATTTCACCATTTAATCCACGCAGCAGCCACTGAGGTGGCACTATGACAGACTCCACTTTACAGATGGGGACATTGAGGAGCAGAGAAGTCAAGCAGAGTTAGTGTCTTCCTCCCCACAACTCCACCCCTTCAGATTTGTCTCAGCTCGAGAAAACTACTTTTACCCTCAATTTACAGAGGTACCTGAAGCCCAGCAAGGAAATGGGAACTGAGTCACCCAGGAATGAAGGCCTAGAGACAGGATTTGAACCTTGAACTATGTGTGCCTCATGTTGTACATTTATGGGAAGCATGTTGACACTGGGTAACGATGTCCCAAGCCAGCTCCCAGAATCTGCATGGTGACTCTGGAAGGTGGGCCAGCCCACTCTGCCCAGGATCCACACAGAGAGGTCTGTGCCACACTCATCCAGCGACAGGACTGTGTGCTGCTGTGAGCACGGCGTGCTGCCCACCTCCGGACAGCCTGCGAGGTAATGCCACTGTCCCACTGTGCAGGGGGAGGGACACTGAGGCTCAGGGAGGGCTTCCTGACTCACAGAGCACAGATGCAAACCAGCTCAAGGCAGGGCTCTCCATTGGCCCTCACTAAGGCTGGCTGTGCCACACAGAGGCCAGCAGGTGATAGACCTCTGGGAGCAGGGATAATCAGGAACATGAATTCCTTTTTGTTTGTTTAGGCTTCTTAAGGATTTTATTTATGTGTGTGAGTGTTTCACCTGCATGCATATAAGTGTGCCATGTGCATGCCTGGTACCCTCAGAGGCCAGAAGAGGGCATAAAAACCCCTAACTGGAGTTATGGATGGTTGTTAGCCACCATGTGAGTGCTGGGAACCAAGCTCAGGTCCTCTGGAAGAACATCCGATGCTCTTAACAACTGAACCATCTCTCGGTTGGTTGGGGGTCTTTTGTTTTGTTTTGATTTTTGAAACAGGGTCTCATGTAGCCCAGGCTGGCCATCCTTAGTTACTCACTAGCTACTCATTATTTACGACCCTCAGAGTTTCCTTTTCTTCAGTTAAGGCCCTTCAAAGCCCTTCTAGCCTGAGCTAGATGTCTCTAAAAGGAAAACAAAAGACAAGACTTTATTAGACATATGTTCACTTACAGGGTTTACTTATGGCTTTGTGGGTTAAGGAACTTCCTGCCAAGTCTGACAACCTGAGTTCAACCGACAGGACCTACATGGGAGGAGGAAAAACTGATTTACTCAGTTACTCATTAGGAACTAAGGATGATCTTGAACTTCTGATCCTCCTACCTTCATCAGTCACACCCAGTTTATGGGTGCTAAAGACTAGACTCAGGGCTTCTAGCATATGAGATAAACTCTGCCAACTGAACCACAGTCCCAGCACCAGGAGGCTGAGATCCTTAGGTGACAGGGACATTGAAGGGACAGAGGGATTAGACAGGATGGAGGTTCAGAAGAGGCCAGGATTCCTGCTGTCCTCCCAAGTACAAAACATGCATTTCTTGACCTCTGGGGATCTCCCACCAGAAACTTCAGTGTGTCAGCCTGGAACTGACCATTCAAAATGGGAATAAAGAAAGCCCAACATGGTGGCTCTCACTTCTAATCCCAGCACTTGGGAGGCATAGGCAGGTGAGTTCAAGGCTAGCCAGAGCTACACTGTGAGACGAGACCTCTACACAGTGTCCAACTCAAAAACAAAAGAAAAGAAAGAAAAAACAGTGAGAAGGATTGCCACTAGGGTGAGGTTAGCCTGATCTGTGCAACAACACTCTGTCTCAAAAGAAAAGAAAAGAAATCAACCATAAAGGTAACACACCACATAGTCCTCAGGCTGGCCAGGCTTCTAGAACAGCTCCCAGCATGTTTTGCCATAGCAACATGCCCTGTGTTTCTGTTAGGATGGCCATGTTGACTTGCCATCCTCTGTGTAGATGGTAAGAGGTCAGCTTGATCGGTGTCCAATCCAAGCCCGCGGGTGACATCCCTCAGTCCCAGCCCCAGTCTCAGCCTCTTTAATGGCAAAATGGAACCGGTTGCTGTTTAGGATCTTCCTGAGGGTCAAAGGAGATAAAGGCTGCAAAGTACCAGGCACTCAGTTGAAACGAGTAGAAACTCAGACAGGGAGACTGAGTGAGGCCCAAGAATAATTCAGTCCCAAGTCTCCCAGCAATTCATGCCATTCTACCACCTGTTAGCATGGATCTCCCCTCTTTGTGGGTCAGAAGGTCCTCGACTTCATTTGTGAGGCTCCCCTCCTTTTCAAGCTGTCTTTGGCCATGCTTAGTCTTCTGGTACCTCAGTGCTGACCCTTGGCACTGCCGCCTGTTTTGGATGGTGACAGCTGCTTATCTATATCTTTGCCCCTTACATGCAGTAGGCACTCAATAGATACCCTCACTGATGATCTTAATCACAAGGTCTATATCTGAGTGAGCCTGAATCTCTTTCTGGTGCAGTAACAGGTTTCTCACAGAATGACCAACGTGCCTAAAGCAATACAAAGGGGACTCGGGTGGTCCTTGGAATACTATTTTTTATTTTGATAGTTGAAATATTTCTTGATGTGATCATTGTCTGTGACTAGTTTTTCAATTATGGAAAAAGACAAAATTTGCACCAGTGCATACTCAGAACCCCAGCAGTCAGAGACAGAGGCAGGCTACGTCAAGGCTGTCCTCGGCTTTCCCTGAGTGGCTATGCCTCCCTAACGGTTTAGTCACGACCCTCAGAGTTTCCTTTTCTCTAGTTAAGGCCCTTCAAAGCCCTTCTAGCCTGGGCTAGATGTCTCTAAAAGGAAAACAAAAGACAAAACTTTATTAGACATATGTTTACTTACAGGGCCAGCAATATGGTTTAGTGGGTTAAGGGACTTACTGCCAAGTCTGCCAACCTGAGTTCAACCCACAAGAGCTGCATGGGAGGAGGAAAAACTGACTTCTGCAAGTTGTCCTCAGACTGCCACACATGTGCAATCACACACACACACACACACACACACACACACACAAATAATGTAAAATAATTAATCATAAAAATGGGACACAAAGGGAAGTGCACAAGATGCCACATGTCCTCACTTGTGTGACCCATGGCAAGTCATGTGTCCTACTCAATCTCATCTTACTCATCGTCAAAAGAAAAAGGCCTGGTGGTCCATGTTTTTAATCCTAGCAATTGGGAGGCAGGAGCAGGTAGATCTCTGTGAGATAGAGGCCAGTCTGGTCTACATAGTGAGGTCCAGGTCAACTGGGGCTACAGGGAGACCCTGTCTCAAAAATACTAAAAAAATGTTAAATAATAAATAAAATAAAGAAAAAGAAGGAAAGAAAGAAAATAAAAAGGCATGGACAAACAACTCTAAGGAGCCTCCTGATTCATTTAGGAGGCCCTCAGCTCCCCAGTCAGCTCCCAGACTCTGAACCCTATGTCATTTGTCAGTTGACCACTGGAGGGTGAGTCACACGAGTTCTGGCAGTCAAGGTTTCCATTTTGTACCACCTTCCATGACTTAAGAGTTAACGGCAGAAGAGGGGATTTTGCTGGAAATGCCCAAGTGCTTGTCCTGGGGTGGACAGACCCAGAATGGACCAGGAGGTGGTCAGGCCTTACTTTCTGAATCCCTGAATGGTGACTCATGCTGCTGGTACAGCCAGGTGCAGTGGGCAAAGGAGGACAGTCTGGCCAGCAGCTTGCCAGCTAGTGACAGGGATCTAGCCAAGAATTTCTATAAGGGCTGGTTTCTTTTATTTAATGTCAGTGCTGAGATGGAAGCCACGGAGTCACCCAGGCTGGGCAGCACACTCCTACTGAGCTCTATCTCTATCAAAGAGCTCTGTTTCTTGTCAACATTGCCGGAATCAGTCCCCCTGCTTGCCCTCCCATGTGACCTTCTAAGCAACTGCCCCTTAGTATTGAAGACTACTAACGAGGTGATGCCTAGGGAGTGATGGAAGTAGTGAGTCCGGAAGGTACAAGGTCGGTGAGGAAGAGAATGGGAAGTGGATCGGGCACAGTCATGAGAGCTGCACTATGAGCCAGCTACCAAAATGGACAGCTAGAGTGCAGCCCACAGCGGGAGATGGGAAGTGGGCAGAGCACACGACTGAGTGACCCTGTCTTTGGGGATACACTGGACTCTACACCCAAACATTCCAGAGCATCGTAGGTGGAGGCTGCTGGGGGTGGAGGACGGTAATCCCTAAAGGCTGACCCTGGACACACCAGCCTCCCTTGATTCTGGAAGAGCTCTCCAGCCCAGAGACTCAGGGGCTGAGTATTGACTGAGAAAGTGTTGGCCTGAGGGATGTGCATACACATCACAGCTACAGGTGGACTACAGCTCAACTAAGGTTGAGCCAGATGGAGCAAACAGACGTTTGATGCCGCCTCTCCCACTCCAGCCTCTGATGATGCTGTATTCAGGTCCATGAAGCCTCCCCCAATGCTGAGCACCCCCTCTGTCCTTCCATGGGTGGCTATGCATCTTTGGCTGGTCATTTGAATCATCTGTACTTCCTTTTCCTCACCTAAGGCCTCCTGGAGCCTTTTCAGCTTGGGTATCTGAGCTTTCTGAGTTTCCCGCCTCATCCATGTCTTATCTCTGGTGCTTTGAGAGTCCCCTTCCCAGGGAGAATGCTCCTCCAAAACCACGATGTGGTAGCTTGCAACACCTACCCAGAGCCTGGCACTCTGAAGAGATTATCAGTGCATCACTGTTAACAAACGTCAAGAACCAGCCTCGATGATCAGATTTAAGAAAAGCACAGGGGGGCCGGCAAGATGGCAACCCAGACTCCACGGTGAAGGAGAACCAGCTCCCACAAGTTGTCCTCTGACCTCCTCAGACAGGCCATGGCACACTTGCATGCATGCAGCTATGCACCTACACTCATGTATATGTACACATCATAAACTTGCATACGATAATAATAAAAGAAAGGCACATGGGTCCAGCTTTATGGCAAGCCATTATATAGTCAAAGAATAAAGTGGATTAAGAACAGTAGCTAGGTGTGGTGCTACACACCTGTAATTCCAGCACTTAGAGGACTGAGGCAGAATGATTGTAAGTCTGAGACCAAACTTGCCAACAGAATTCCAGACCTGCCCGCGATGCAATGTGAAACATTATCTTAAAAAAAAAAAAAAAAATTAAACGCAAAGAAAAACAAAATGTGTGTCAGCCGTGTGGTTGTAGCATGTTTTCTTTCCTCAAGGAAGAGAGGTCGCTGGGTCACAGTTTAATCACAAGAGGACAAGTCTTAGTTCTATCCCTTAAAATCATCTTGAAATGTGTCTGGTGTCTAGATCATTTTACTGAGCATATGTTTGGAAGTTTCATCCAGATTGTGTTACATTCAAGTACTTTCTTTCTTATTGACTAATACTCCATTGTGTGGACATACCACATTTTATTCATCCATTTGACAGCTACTGGGTATCTATCTGTTTGCTTCTACATTTTAGCCACCAGGATTGATGCTGTTTATGAACATGCTTTTCACACACAGGATTTTGTGTGAACATACATTTTTCACTTCTCTTTGATATAGACCAAGGAGAGGAATTGCTGGGTTATAGAAACACTTTCTGCTTTATGTTCAACTGTTTTGAGGAACTTCCAGGCCACCATCCACCGTGACTACATCTTATATCCCCATCAGCAGACTAGGAAGGTTCCAGCAGCTCCATATACATTTATTTCTTCACTCATTCATTCATTTTTGAGACAGAGTCTCATATATCCCAGGCTGGCCTTGAACTCACAATCCTCCTGCTTCTGTCTCCTGGGTGCTGGGATCACAGGTATGCACCACCATGCCCAGCTGTTGCTTTCTCTTTAATCCTACTTGGGAGAGGCTCTTAGTACGGAATCATGTCAGCATGTCTGCCCTTGGCCAGCTCACTTCCGTGGGGCTTCCTGGGCTTTCTGGTTTCACATAATCCCTAAGGATGAATAAGTCACCCTGGGGCCGCCAGTGGCTTCAGAGGTAGCCTCTGCCTCCAGGGAATGTGGTGTGGAGACAGATGAAAGATTGTGGTTGATGGGTAGGGAAAATGGAGAAGAAAAAGGAGGTTGGAGCTCTGTGGTGCATCAGGCAGGGTAGCGAGAGCCCATGCCGGCCCAGCTGTCCAGAAGTTGGTATGTTCCCAACTGTGCATGGTCCTGGATTCCTTATGGCCCAAGGATTTCTATAATCATTGGTTTGAAGAGCTTAACTTCTTGGCAGATTCCTAACAGGGCCTAACAGGTGCTGTTGCTTTATTGAGGAAGTGTCCATTTTCATGATAAAAATGAGAGCAAGCAGGATCAAAAGAGAGGAGTTCAAAGTGCGATAAGGCGCCACACTGGAAAGCCCTGACTAGCAGCCTCACAGGGCTTCTGAGGGCCCAGAGCTTGGCTGAGATCCCTGTTGGAAAGACAAGAAAGACTGCCGTTCCAAAAGCAGCTTCAGAATGCCTTTAGCAAATAGCAGCTCTGTGATCTTGGGAGAACCTATCCAGAAGAGGATATGGAGACTAGGATCTTCACACCATGAAGTGAAGAGGTCATCCATCCCTTTGACCTCACCGGCCTCTTACCCATAGCTGCTGAAGGCCTAAGCCACAGGCCCAGGGCCCAAACTGGGGTCCAAGCACGAGATCTTTTTGCTTACTCTAGTGAAGAGCAGCAGTATCTGGGGCCAGGAGGGGAAGGGGCTTGTTGTGGGCAGGGCTGGAACGCTATATCCAGAGAGTGGGGTTCTTCCCCACAACAGTCTGCTTAGAAGGAGGCACATTCCTATCTGGGCAGGACAGAGGAGGAGGGAGGGAGGGAGGCTGCAGTCCCCTCTTCACAGACAAAGGACTCTTCAAGACATAATTAAAAGTCATCAAAAACCTGCCAAGACAGGGGTTAGAGGAACGAGATAAAACCAGCTGGAGTAAACATGTCCCGTGTCAATCTCATTCCAGGGGCGCCCCTGAGGTTCGGACACTAGAGAGGCCCAATCCATCCTTACTTTCATCTCTCCTGCCACAGTGAGGCCTTTCTGAAGATGTCCAGCTTCTATCTGAGTAGTTGGAGAGCTCTACTCTTGGGCTCTCAGAGGAGAAGGACAGCAGGTGACTGTGGGAGAGAGAGGCACCTGATGAACATTCACGGGAAGGAGGCCGGAGGATGGCCACTGCACAAAACTTTAGCATTTCCCTCATGGTAGAGTGGGCTGAAGCCTTGAGGCCTCTGAATCTGTCATTGTGTGTGAACATGTTTTCCTTCAGGTGACCCATGTCTCCACTTTGTTGAGTCTAACACTGCCATCCCTGATTGTTTGTATTTATGGATTTATTTATTCATTATGTTGGCATCATTAGGAAAGAAACCCAGGTCTTTGCACAGGGTAAGTACCCCACCACTGAGTCGAACCCCAGCTCCACCTGTCCCCATCTCTCCTCATCACCCCACGCTACTTTATTCCTCTCCCCCAGAACTTACTTTCCGTTTCCTATAATCTGCTTATTAATCTATCCATCACTTCTCCCCCTAGAATGGAAGTCCCCAGAAGCCTGGATTTGTTGGTCTTCCTCACTGATGCGTATATGCAGTGCCTGGCTCAGTGCCTAGACAAATCATTGTGGGATTCGTGAATGGATTCATATGGCAGAGAAGAAATGATTTGCTCAATGCAGTCATTATTGCCTTCCAAGGATGCAGCAGGGTTGGGAGGGCCAAGAGATGTAAAGGTGCCTTATGCCCGGGCAGACCACCCTGCACTCAATGAGCAGTCTTCTGGCCTCACCTCAAGAAACTGCATTACCACTTATCTGTCTCTGGTTGAGCCAAGCCAAACTCCCACACTCGCTGCTCTTGCTGTGGAGCTGGTGAAACACCACACGTACCCTCTGCCTCTCCCTGGATACAGGAGTGGCTCTCTCATCCCTTGTAGTTGACTACGTGGCTGCCGGGGCTCACATCCTAGCAAGAAGCCCTGGGGAGCAATCTGGGAAAGCCCTGGACACAGGACATCTGTCTGGAAACTATTAGTCCTTGGTGTGATCTGTGAAGAACCTGAGCCCGCGCACGTTCTCTTTCCCTAGCAAAAATAAAGTGTGGGCCTCAAAACAGACAGGACTTTCCCAAGTTGCTGCTGCCACCAGCCAGCCCAAGTCTCCTATTCCCTCCAGAGCACGAGTGTGGCCTGAGCAACAGGAAGGGGAATGAAAACATGTTAGCATTCAAAGCTGGGTTCATTTTCATTTTCCCCACTGGTAATTTCTTGGAAATCTCCAATTTTTCCAGCAAAAAAAGAATTTCACAGGTGAGCTGTACTGTTCTAACCTAGGGAGTCTGGTCCCTCCACTGTATCTCTTCCTCCCAGCTTAAGCCTAGAGATCCTCTCAGGCTTTGAGCACTGGACAGGTGTCTGGATTCCTCCTGAAGACAGAAGTCCTGGTGGGGTGTTGCTCAGTGGTAGAGTATGTGTCTGGCAGGCACAAGGCCCTGGGTCCCATGCTTAGCACCAAAAAACTAACCAAGAAACCAAAACCAGAACTCCACATTACAAGTTTGTAGGGAGGATGGTCTTTTCATTTAAGCATACTGGAGCGATTCTGTTTTCAGATGAAATCTAATGAACTTTGATCCCTACTCATATCAAATACAAAACTCTATTCAACATGGATCACAGGCCTAGGTGTAAAAGGTTAAACAGGGAAGTTTTGCAAAGACAAAATAGGGAAATGCCTGGGAACTTGTAAAGGTTTCTTAAATAGGATACAAAAAGCATTACCAAGAGAGAAAATTGATAAGCTAGACCTCAGTAAAATAAAAAAACTTCAGGGCTAGAAAGCTATAGCTCAGTCATTAAGAGCACTGGCTGCTCTTGCAAAGGACCCCAGGTTCAATTCTTGGAATCCAAATGGTGGCTAATAACTGTCTGCAACTCCAGTTCCAAGGGAATTTTACTCCCTCTTTTGGCCTCCTTGAGCATTGCATGACACAGGTGCACTTACATACATGTAGGCAATACACTCATACACATAAAATAATAAATAATTAAAAATAATTTTTGACATGTCTTTTATTTATTTATTGAGTGTATTGCTTGCATGTATGTAAGTATACCCATGTCATGCCAATGCTCATGAAGGTCAGAAGAGGGCATCAGATTCCCCTGGAACTGTAGTTACAGACAGTTATTAGCCACCATGTAGGGTCTGAGAATTGAACCCTGGTCATCTGCAGGAGCAACTCTCCAGCCCCATAAATAAAATATTTTTTTAAAAATTAAAGACTCCATCCATTCATCTAAAGAGATTAAGACATCCTTTAATCCCAGCGCTCAGGAGGCTGAGGCAGGTGAATCCCTGTCAGTTCCAGATCAGGCTGGTCTACATAGCAAGGTCTAAGCCAGTCAGGGCTACATAGTAAGGCAAAAAAATAAATAAATAAAGAAGAAGAGGAAGGAAGAGAAGAGGAAGAAGAGAAGGAGGAGAAGGAGGAGGAGGAGGAGGAGGAGGAGAAGGAGGAGGAGGAGGAGGAGGAGGAGGAGATAACTGGGCATTGGGCATATGTTGGTACTACAGATTTGAAGTTAGTCTGATCTATGTAGCAGGTTTCAGGCCAGGAAAGCCTACATAGCAAGACCTTGTCTTAAAAGAAAAGGAAAGTAAAAGAAAGAAAGTGAGTCATGGGGCAGGGTTATTTGGCTCAGTCAGGGTGTTTGGCTCAGTGATAAAATATTTCCCTAGCATGGTGAGGCCCTGAGTTCCATCATTATCACAGGAAGAAATAATTGGGGAGAAGAGAGAAAACAAAAGTAAAAAAGAGAAAAAGAAAGAAAAAAGAGAAAAAGGAATGGAGAAGAGAGGAGAAAGAGAAAAGGGAGAGAAAGAGAAGAAAGAAGAGAAAAAGTTAGAGGCTGAATGACTCAGCAGTCAAGAGCACCAGCTGCTCTCACAGAGGACTCTGGTTCAATTCCCAGCACCCATATGGCAGCTAACAACCATCTGTTACTCCAGTTCCAATAGGATCCAACACCCTCTTCTGACCTCCATGGGCATTGTATGATACTGGTGACTTACATTAAAAATCAAAAAATTTTAAAGTTCTTATCATTTTTATTTTATGTATGATGGTCTGAAAGCATTGGCATAAAATAAATCATGAGTAAAATTTTAAAATAATTTTTTATTTTATGTGTGTAAGTGTATTGCCTGCATATCTGTAAGTGCACCCATGTCATGCAACGCCCAAGGAAGTCAAAAGAGGACATCAGATCCCCTGGAACTGGAGTTATGGACCATGTGGGTGCTGGGAATCAAACCCAGGTTCTCTGCAAGAGTTCTTAACTGCTGAGCCATCCCTTCAGCCCTAAATAAAATATTTTTTTAAAGAAAAAACGTTAATGAGGAGAGGGGAGAGGGAAGAAAAAGAAACCGAGCCACATGTGGTGATGCAGGTCAGTAATTCCAGCATGCAGGAGGCTGAGCAGAAAGATCAAGAGTTTGAGAACAGTCTGGACTACATAGTGAGACCTTTGAAAGAAAGGAGGGTGGGAGGGAAGAAGGACAGAAAGGGATGCTTGCCTATTTGACAAAGGGTTTATCTCCAAACTACGTGTATGGAACTTCTGGTGAGTGGGGAGTAACTTCCTGTTTCACTCCACCATGAATAGCCACACCACACACTCCAGCTACTGTGAGACAGACAGCTCCACTGTCTCCCCATCATGGCAGACCAGAACCATCTGAAAGTGTGGGCCAATGGAAAACTATTCAACCTTCAGAAAAACTCTTCCTGCAAGCCAAGTATAATGGCCAATACCTGTAATTCCAGCACTTGGGAGGCTGAGGCAGGAGGATTGCCATTAGTTTGAGATTAGTCTGGGAGACATAATAGAACCCTGTCTCAACACACACACACACACACACACACACACACACACACACAAAGAAAGAAAACTTCATAAAAGAGAATATACAAGGGGCCAATAAGCGCTTAAAGATACACATCACCTTTTCACCTTTCCTTTGTCCTCAGGAAATTGCAAGTTAGATTTTATCGTAGATATACAGCACACCCAGTCAGTCATAACTAAAAAGTTGATGATTCCAATTGCCACTGAGGATGTGAAGCAAAATTTCTGAGTTGCTGTAGCCACTTTAGAAAATTGTCAATGCCAAGTAAGGCTGCACATGCCTAGTTTGTGACCTAACTCAGTGGATCATTTTTGATCCTACTTAGCATTGGTGAACACTGAAATACAAGACGGCCTTCATCATTGCAACCAAGAGTAGAAACTCCCCAGATGTCCTTCCCGGGAGAACAGACAAGTAAATACATGGTGGATTTTTCCTACATGAGATGCTCCACAGCAGAGGTCACAAATACATAAACCAAGCTAAGCTTTAGTCTAGTTCTGGTTTGTGTTATATTCAAAACCTGGCAGAAACCTTTATTCCCTGGCCCTTTACTGAAAGTCTGGTGCCCCTGGCATGCAACAAATGAAAAGATGAACTGTAATTCATGCAGAAACATGGAGGAGGGCCAGCGAGCTTGCTCAGTGGGTTGAGGCAATTGCCATCAAGACTGATGATCTGAGTTTAGTCCCAGAAATGTGCATGGAAGGAGAGAACTGATCACTTCAGTTGTCTTCTGATTACCATGCCCATGTTTCTTGTGAAACACACAAACACACAATACATAAATAAATGTAAAAAAAATAGCCAACTATGGAAGAATCTCACAGGTATGGTACTGAGCAAAAGGCACCAAACATGACTTTAGAGTGGATGTCTTTCCCCAGCTCGCTGGCCTACTCCAATTTTTGGAACTGCTTTCCTTTAAAGTTGTTTTTTTTTAATTTAGTTAACTAATTAATTGTAGGATGATTCGTTTAGGATGGCCTAAAACGGCTAGAACTGGTAATGAGCATGCATGCACAGTGAACACTTCCTGGGACCTAACCTGGGGCAGCTCTCAGGCCCTAGCAGCCATCCAGGACCAATGGGAGTGATGAACTTCAGATCATCAGAGGCATTCAGAACCTACCAGAATGAAGCACATCAGATGACCAGATAAAGACCTCCCCTAAGCCTGGCAAAAGTATAAAGCCTGTTCCCTTCTAAAACTAAACAAGATTGTGGTTCCACTTTCTCCCGGGGTCCATGCCTCCTTGCCCCCTCCCCCGAGGGACCCACCAATGCCGCCAACATCTGGCACCCATGGCCCCCAACAATTAATTATTTATTTTTATCTTACATGTGTGTTTTGCTTGCAGATAATGTAAGTGCACCACATGTGTGCAATGCCTGCAGAGGTCAGAAGAGGGTGTTGGATCCCCTGGAACTGGAGTTATAGGCAGTTGTGAGTTACTATGTGGGTGCTGGGAATCAAACCCAGGTCCTCTGGAAGAGCAGCCAGTGCTTTTAAATGCTGAGCCACCGCTCCAGCTCCTAAAAACGTTTTTAAAAATGACTACCTTTGCTCTGTGTCAGTGGGTGCCACTGTGAGCATGTGGAGGTCAGAGGACAACCTGCAGGAGTGGTTCTTTCCTTTCACCATGAGGTCCCAGGAATTGACTCAGATTGTCAGACTTGGCAGCAGGCACTTTTACCCACTGAGCCATCTCTCCAGCCTGAACAGAAGGGAGGACAGGAACGTGTGTCCCAGGCAACTCTCTCCTGTTTTTAAAAGGCAAGCAAATGTGGGATCTCCTGAAGTAGAATGAAGAAGGCCTTCTGCATCCAGAGACTGTGCTTGCCGAGGTGTAGTCACATCACGGGCACTTTCCCAACAGAGCAGCCACATGATGGGGGCTTTCTTAACCACTCTGACTAGGTTTAATATGACTAGACCCTATAAGCTTGGCTCCAACTGATGGTGCCAGATATTACCTTCCACATCTGCTCCTCCAACTTTAACAAATCTCTGGGGAGCTTTCTAGCAACACCCCCATGCCTGACCTGATTTTGACCCCCAGGACCCACATGGTAAAAGCAGAGACTTGCGTCCTCTGACCTCTACTCATGTGTCATGACCTATGTGCGTAGGTCCTGGGATCAAAATCAGGTCAGGCTTGGTGGCAAGTGCCTTTACCAGATGAGCCAATTCACTACTTGTAAGTAACCTCTCATCCACACTCTGTAAGTAAGCCCATTGGCTCTCCAAGCTTAGGCTTGTTATTGCAGCCCTATCTGGGGTGAGTACATGCTTGTTCATGTCTGCCCAGGAAAATTTCATACAGCAGACCCACTGACATGCACATCTTCAATCAACTGAATGAAGTAGATGGTAATTACTAAGGAAATGGGTTCTGAGGAAGCAAACACCTTTCCCTACCTGAGGGAGTCAGGATCCAAATTCAGATCCTGCTTTTGCCTCCGCATTCATTCTTTCCACAGCTTATGGTTTCCCACTTAACGCCTTCCCCCAGAGGGGTCTGTACTTTCTGGTTTGGAGGTGTTCTCTTTGATGGAGATTGGCCTGGAAACAGATATTGAGTAGTTCTGCATTCTTCTCCTTATGCCTGTGCCAGTGTATAGACTGGGATCTCCAGAACCATGGCCCATGCAGTCCTAATATCCCTCTAGGTGTCAAAGGGAACTTGTTGACTTGTCAAGTGGTTTGGGAAATGGTTCTCCACTTTGAGTCATAGATGCATGAGTACATTAAAGGTTTCGCTAAGTCCTGCAGTAAATAACCTGGTTGATCTTCACTTAACTCCGTGTCTCCTAAGCTCATTGATCACAAACTCCGGTATTAGAGGAACAACTATAAAAATTTTGGTGGAATAGTAAGTGTTTCTTTGGAAAGAATTTAGAAAAGTCTGATACAGCAGATCAAATTCCAGGGTTGAATCGGAGGCTCCACTGTCTGACCCTTATAGAGTCTGTTTATTTCAGCTTTGGTATATCAGAGTAATCTCTTTACAGGGTGCTCTGTGAACTGCAATTAGATGCAAGTCCTGCTGCTGTGTGCTCTTGTGCTGACCATGGTTTACACTGCCTAGGTCAACACCCCCGTTCTCACTGTGACCCTCAGTGGTACCATTGAATACAGTAGAAATGGTGCTCCCCAGCACCTCCGGAACCTCATCGTCTCTACATGAAGACAGGATTTAAACCCAGACAGCCAGGTCTACACCTCACTACCGCCTAGCCTGCCCCCTTGTTCTCGGTGCTCTACAGCCACCAAAAGGTCTTGTTCTCTTTTCCCACCATCAGTGATGGATGTGCTTCCTCCAGGAAGGTCAAACCTCAAGCCTGCCCAAACAGCACCAGCAACTGGGGACAGAATGTCCAAACACCTGGAGCCTACAGGGGACACTGCCATTCAAACCACCTCAGTCTCTTCCTTCAGAAACCACTGCTCGGCTCAGTCCCACCTGTCCTCCAGCTTCTCTGAAGGGGACTCGGAGGGTGCTCTTGCTCTTCAATTTCTTGAGTCACTGTTGAATCCATGACATGTATTATATTGCTGACGAAAGTAAGACATTTATTCTTTTTCATTGCTGTGTAAATTCACTTGATGAATATTTGGGATTTAAAGGGATTTTGTTGGTATCTTTTCTTATAACATCAATGAAACACTTATTGCTAACATCCAACTCAGTGGTATGAGATGTTTTCTTCTGAATTTGAGAATGAAATCAAAATGTCTATCTCTACTTCTCAATTTAACATGTCACTAGATGTCCCAGTTAGTGCAATAACTCAAGAAAAATAAAAAAGAGAATTGGAAAGAAAGCAAAAAAGCTATTTTTGTGTCTTTTTTCTTTTTCAGATGGTGTGAGGAAAGTAAAGAATCCAGTACTGAAGTTAGCAAGTGAATTTACCAAACCTACTAGCTACAAGTTCTATATTAAAAACCATCAATTTCGCCAGGTGTGGTGTCACATACCTTTAATCCCAGCACTTGGGAGGCAGAGACAGGAGAATCGCTCAAGGCCAACCTGGTCAACACAGTAAGTTCCAGGCTAGCTGGGGCCACAGGTAGACATTATCTCAAATAAAATAAAGTAAAATAAAATTAAATTAAAACATTGATTTATTTCTATACAATCCGCAACATTTGAAAAGTAACATGTTTTAAATACCACTTACTAATTGTAGGTTGTGTGTGTTGTGGGAGGAAGAATATAAGAAAAGGATGATAAAGTATTAACATTTGGGGATCTGGGTGTGTTAGTCAGTTTTTGGACACAATGCAGATGTCAAAGAGAAACAACTTAAGGGAGGAAAGATTTATTTGGGCTCATGGTTTCAGAGGTGTCAGTCTATCATCAATGGTTCCATTCTTTGGAGGCCATGCTGAGGCAGATCATGATGCTTTTTAACTGGAAGATTCATAGCTATCAAGAAACTAGTAAGGGTCTATGTGGGAAGGGTGGTTCACTGGAGGGGAAATAGAGTGCAGTGGTACATTGGAAAGGGGGAATAGTAGACAAGACAGTGAGGGGTGGGGAATGGGAGGACAGGGCAGAGGAGGAGTATGCGGGGGATAACTAACTCTAAAGGCCTTTTGAAAGAGTCATGTGGAAGCCTACTATAGAAACTTCTAATGTATACACAGAGACTCACAACCTGTCAATGTGCAGAGAAGAAGAGACTGAGGAATGCTCAGCCCTAAATGGGACACTTTCTCCTCCCAAGGTTCAGGATCATTGTGGAAGAGGGAAGGAAAGATTGTAAAAGCTAGAGGTGGTGGATGAACATGAGGAACCTGTGATGTCTGGACACCACAGGGTAGCTGCACAGATGAACTTACAGTGTTTATGACAGCATGCACAAGAACTGTGCAAACCCAAGCCCGACAGGCGCCCACTGGCCTAGCTGAGGATCTGTTGACAACTGACAGGTGCCGGAGAGGGAGAGTCAGTTTTCCTTACAGATATGACACCTGGGAGGTTGACCAGATTCCAGGGAATAGATCTACACCCAAGAGCACTTAGGATCCAGGATTGGACTTGCTAGGCCTTTAAAACAATTTTTTTTTTAATTTGAGAAAAGGACAAATAATAATGGAGAAGTCAAGAGGACACAGAGGGAGGAGGGAGGGGACAGGATCCAAATACGATCAAAACACATTGTACAAAGTTCTGGATTCAATAAAAATATCTTAACCCTTCCATATGGAATTTAAATAGCCAACTGAAACTTGAAAGAGAAGAAGACAGTTGAGGGATCTCAGACACCTCCTGCCAGTTTATAAACTGGGGCAATTTACTAAAGCTCTATTCTCAGGTTTCTTCATCTGCAGATGAGGATAACATCACCCAGCTCACAGAGCTCCTCTGTACATCAAGTCAGTAAATGCATGGAAAGTGCTTAGGAGAGAGGCTACGACACTGTGCCATATAAGGCACAGCTGCTTTGGGTATGTGAGGATCAAACCCAGGCTCACACACGTTAAGCAAGTGTTATACCACAGAGCTATATCCTTATCTGCATTATTATTAATATTTTGCTAATGCTCCTGGATCCCTGGGAGCCCAGAGAATGCCTGGTGTGGATACCCAGTCCCCTCTAAGCACCTCAGCTAAGTGATGCCCATTTCTGGGAAATATTCTTTTGCTAGGGCCAAGCTAAGACTTGGAGCCAAGAGTCCAGAAGGGAACTTAGCCAGAGGGGTGACTCCCATGTCTCATGCAGACAGGGGAAACCCCACAGCTGCCATGCTCAGAAGTGCATGGAGTATCACAGAATTTACCTGTTTAACAGACAGGGGAAACTGAGGATCTGCTTCCTCTCATTTGACTTCATGTTGACAGCTAGGGGACAGCCTCTGCCCCCACTTCTAAAGCAACCCCCCCACTGACTGTAACTATGTGCTGTCTTGGGGAGAAGACATTACTCATCACTCCAGCATGTCACCCATAGGGAGGAACCTGTGTCTCTAAAGGACATGCTGCTGAAGAGAATCATCACTGATGGACCAGGCATAGTGGCACACACTTGTAATCCTAGCACTAAGACGAGGATAAAGACGGGAGGATTGCCAAGACCAACCTTGCCTGTATAATGAGTTCCAGACCAGCCAGGGATACATCGTAAGACTCTGTGTCACTGAAGAGAAAGAGGGTGGGGAGAAAAGAAAAGAGAAAAAAAGAATCCAGGGGTTGGAGGCCAGGCTGGCCTATATGAGTTTCAGGCTAGCTGGGGCTACAGGGAGATCCTTTTAAGACAAAAGATCAAAACCTGGAGAAATGGCTCAGTGGTTAAGAGTGCTGGCTGTGTTTTCAGAGGACCCAGGTTTGGTTCCCAGCATCCACATGGCACCTAGCAGCTGTCCTTAACTCCAGTTCCAGGGGATCCAACGCCCTCTTCTGACCTCCTTAGGCACTGCACAACACGGGTACACTTACATGCATGTAGGCAATACACTCATGCACATAAAATAATAAAAATAATAAATATTTTTTAAAACCAAAACAAAAATAAGAAAGACTAGAATATTAAACCTGCTGAATCTAATCTGGTTATATGTGTACACTGAGAATTCTGGAGTTATGTGTTACTTCATATTATGCTATTTTTTAACTTTTAAATTATTTGTATATGTATGTGCCTGGGTGGGGGTCTACACATGTATGAATGCAGGTGCCCTCAGAGTCCAGAAGAGGGTGCTGGATTCCCTGGGACTGGAGTTACAGGTGGTTTTGAGCTCTTTGACATGGGTCCTGGGAACCAAACTGGCCCTTTGTAAGAGCAGTATGCACTCTAAACCACTGAGACCTCTTTCTAATCTTAGTGCTTATATTTTTAAACGAAGCTATAAACAAAACTCCTAGAAGGAGGAGGAAGAGGAGGAGGAGGAGGAGGAGGAGGAGGAGGAGGAGGAGGAGGAGGAGGAGGAGGAGGAAGAGGAAGAGGAGGAGGAGGAAGGAAAAGAAAGGAAAAAGAAAAAGGAGATGTGATGTTTGCTTTTAATTGTGTGCCCCTTCCTTGCAACACGCCCTGGTTATTAATCCAGAGGCTGGAGGCTCCCCTGGCGATGACCTGCAGGACTGATAGAGGGGGTCACTATGGTGTTAAGCCTTTGCCATAGGCAGTTGCAACACAGGTGTTCCCAGCTGGTTGCAAAAGAACCCAGAAAGAAGACAGGAAAACAAGCTAGTAGAGTTCCCAGCCAAAGTGCCCCAGAAATTTTTCTTTGAACACAAAATCAAATATTGGTATTGGGCCAGCTTGTCTGCTGGCTCAGAAGGAAAAGAAACCCCAGGGCCAGGATGTTTACCTCTGGACAGGGATGACTTACCAGGGATGTCAGGTCTGGCTGTTTTCTAGCACCTCATCAGGATGACACTGGCTGAAATGCCAAGAAGAGCATGCTGGGAATTTCCCCCAGCAGAAGCTTTGGCTCAGGCCCAGAGTCTGTGCTAGTATTTGTGCCAACCTTGACCGAGACCACCCTGGCTATTTCAGTTTCTCTCTCCACACTCCACAGCATCACACAGAGGTTAAATACAGTACTGAGCAGCAGAAAGGAGCCCTGGGAGTTTCCTGGGGGCTTGTGTTACCTGCACCACTGTGACCCTGTATTAGTTACTTTTCTGTTGCTATGATAAAATATCATGACCAAAGTAACTTATAGAAGGTAGAGTTTGGTGCTGGAGAGATGCTCAGCGGTTAACAGCACTGGCCGCTCTCCAGAGGGCCGGGGTTCAGTTCCCAGCGCCCACATGGCAGCTCACAACCATCCCTAACTCCAGTTCTAGAGGATCTGAAGCCCTCTTCTGACCTCCACTGGCACTGCATGACACCGGTGTGCTTACTTACCCACATGCAGGCAATGCACTCATACACATGAAATAAAAATAATAAAGAAATTAGAAGGAGGAGTTTATTTGGGCTTACAGTTCAGAGAGAGAAGAATCCATCAAGCCAAGGCTGAGAGATCGCATCTTCAACTGCAAACACAATGCAGAAAGAACAAAAGGTGAGGCAAGACTATGAACTCTCAAAGCCCCCAGTGACGTGCTTTTTCTAGCAGGGCCACGCCTCCTAAACTGTCCGTGGCCTCCACCACAGGAAGCAAGTGTTCTGAAGTCCATCTTTCTGGAAATCAAGTCATGGAGAGCAACCACTTATTTTTTTTTTAAAAAAATTTATTTGTTTTTACGTGTATGAGTATTATGCCTACATAGCCTCAGACAGAAGATGGTATTGGATCCCTTGGAACTGGAGTTATGAACTGCTGTTAGCCACGATGTGGGTGCTGGAATTCAAATTCGGGTCTTCTATAAAAGCAGTCAGTGCTCTTAACTACTGAGCCACGTCTCCACCCCCAAGTAACCACTTCTGAACCAAAGCTGGGCTGTGGGGTCAGAGATGGGTGCAGGTCTCAGTTATAAATCAACTGACAGCTCTCCATAGAAGAAACACCATGGATCCATGTTTCCACAGTAAGACCCTAACCAAACCACAGCTGAAGACATCCCTGAGCAAGATGACCAGTATGAGAAGTCTGTGAGAGCCAGTGTTCCAGGGATGTCATGTGGGGTTGCCACTTGCTTCACCCAATAAAAATGCTTCTAAAACTATGTATGTCCCTTCTTCATTTTATTTTTCAACTAGATGACAAATTCATATGGTCCATCATTTCTGTTTCTCCCTTGAGTACTAAGAAGTCCCAAATCCTCCCCCCCCCCCCGCCCCACCATCTCTGACTAAGCACTCTATCAATCCCAGCACTCACCTGGTGGATGCAAGGGGATGGGAAATTCAAGGTCATCACTGGCTACAGAGTCAGTTTGAGGTCAGCCTGAAATACATAAGACCCAGTCTCAAAAAACACAAAAGAAACAAACAAAATAAAGAAAGAAATAAAAAGTTAAAAGAGGGCTGGGACTGCAGCTTGGTAAAGCATTTGCCTAGGATATGCAAGGCCCTGAATTCAATCCCAGTTCTGCAGAAAAAGCAAAAGATTACTTCTGTGTGTAACTCATAAGGTTCAAGCCAATTCCTTGAGGAACGAATTGTGCATTTCCAGTCACCAAAAATTTAGTTTTTCCTCTGCTCACATGAAGGTAGACAAACAGCTGTGTGACCTGCCCTTGCGATCAACAGCTGTGGCTGATTGGTCACCAGTCTCAGAAAGCACTGGGAGCCATTATTGCTGTATGTATGTACTATACCTGTGTAAGTGGGGCAGACTGGGAACATCTGAAGAGTGGGGTATACCCTCTAAGAGAATTCCGTCTGAAGGAAGGAGACGCACTTGGATGAGAAAGTGGGGTGACGGATGTGTTGCTGGAGTTTTAGGGTAACAGGTTCATCTCCAGGAGTCCCAATATGCCAGTTAAAAAGATGAGCTATACAAGCTGGAGAGACGGTTCAGTGGTTAAGAGCACTGGCTGCTCTTGCAGAGGACCCGGGTTCAGTACCCAGCATCCATATGGTGGCTAACAACTGTCCTAACTCCAGTTTCAGGGGATCCCATACCCTCTTCTGGCCTCCATAAGCATTGCTTGATATGGGTGCACTTACATGCAGGCAATACACTCATACACATAAAATAATACATAAAATATTTTTAAAAGGTAAGCAATAGTGGAAAGGAAAGAAAGGAGATTTAGTCAGTGTGGCATAGTGAGAAAACAGATAAAGGTCCAGTGACCCAAAGTCTGTCTTTGGGGCCACTGACATAGGAAGGAGGGCGGCAGGAACGAAGAACAATGCACAAGTAAGCAGCCCTGGTCAGAGGGAGATCTGGTTGGTCACTATCTCCATTCTGGCTCGACAAGGTGGCCATTCAGAGCTGTTATTGCTGCTGGACATTGCTTGCTGGCAGCAGTCTGGCTCCAATAAGTGACTTCTGCTGTAGGAGGGAGGTTGTCTGTGCTGCAAGGCTTTGCTAGTCCCAGAACGCATGATGTCTGCAGGATTAAAGCAATGACTCTAATCTTTGTGTCTTCAACCTTTGAAGGAGATGAGACCGGTTAGGTGCCGCAAGTTTTCAGTTTTAGTCACATCTACAGAGTTAAGCATGATGCTGACCCAAAGCAAAGCAGAAAACAAGATGAAGGTAGAGTTTCCAGGCTTCTAGTTCTGTCTGTAGTTACTTTGGGGGCCCAAGCAAGTCAATATTTTTTAGTAAAAGTAATTTCTAAAGCCAGACATGGTGGCACATACCTGTAATCCTAAGACATGAGAGGCAGATAATGGTGGACCATGAGTCTGAGGACAGTCTCAGCTATATAGTAAGACTCAAACAAAGGCTGGAGATATAGCTCAGTGGTAAAACACTTGCCTACAATGTTCTAGGCCTTGGGTTTGACCCCATCTCTAGCACTGCAAAAATAAAATAAATACAATAAAATAGGGGCCGGAGAAATGGTTCAGTGATTAAGGGCACTTGCTGATCTTCCAGAGAATCTAGATTTGGTTCTCAGCACCTACACAGGAAGCCAGGCTTCGTGGCACACACATTTAATCCCAATACTCATGAGGCAGAGGCAGGTGGATCTCTGTGAGATTGAGGCCAGCCTGGTCTACATAGGGAGTTGAGGCCAGCTTGGGCTACAGAGAGATCCTGTCTCAAAGGGGAAAAAAAAATACAAAAACAAACAAACAAAAATCCCCCAACACCTACATTAGGCATCCCAAATACCCAGTGCCCTCTTCTGGCCTCCATGCAGACACATGTGCAGACACTCAAGCAGACATAGACACACACATAAATTAATTAAATATTTCTTTTAAAAGGGAAAGAAAGAGATTAGGGGTAACCCCAAGATGCCTCACCTAAGCAAAGAGAAATGTGGCATTGCCTTTAGTAGGCCATGGCAGGAGGGAAGACGAAGAGGTAGGTCTAAATAGATCCCTACACTTGAGGAGGAAACACCAGGTCAGGAACAAGCCGTGGGTGAGGAGCATTAAGGCAGGACAGAAAAAACCCCACAGGTGGGCCTTCTAGATGAATCAGCTTGCTGGGAGCACTTGCTACAAGCCTCGGAACCTGAGGTGCCTGGGCACGGGCGTGATAGAAGGAGAAAACAGACTCCCCTAAGCTGCCCTCTGACCTCCACACCCACGCCACGGGCTACACATACACACACAAACAATAAATCAGCTGGGCATGGTGGTGCACGCCTTTAGTCCTGGCACTCAGGAGGCAGAGGCAGGTGGATCTCTATGAGTTCAAAGCCAGCCTGGTCTACATAGAGTTCCAGGCCAGTTGGGGCTACAGGGAGACCCTGTCTCAAAAGGACCCTCCCCCCTAAAAAAAGAAAGAAATGCTCACTCCCTTTCCATCCCTTATTTTTACTTAATGAACTTTGCTTCATTCTCACTCAATCCTGAAACTTTGGGGGCACAGTCGAGCCTCGGCCTCACCTGAGTAGAGGCCCCTAAGCAGTAGTCAGTTGGTAGCCATGATGGGCGGCTTCCCACTACGGCTGCTGCTGCAGCTGCTGTTGATGAATTTCATAGTGATGGTGACACCAGGAGATGTTGCTTGAGGCAGGGAGGCAGATGCTCTCAATAGACCAGCAAAGGCAGAGAATGAGAATCAAGCACCAAGTGTGCGTGTGTGTTTTTTGTTTTTTGTTTTTCCTGGATCCGGCCTCACTATATAGACCTAGCTAACCTGGAACTTGTTATGTAGACCAGAACTCACAGAGATCCACCTGCCCTTGCCTCTCCAGTGCTGGAATGAAAGTCAAGCCACCATGCCAGCAAAGTGCTAGATTTGGCGACATAGAGATGACTGTGGATCTTGACAAGTTCTTTAGTAGGGATGGAATCCTGGCATGACACCAAGCTCAGAGAGCGGTTCAGAGTCCTGGATGTGGAGATGCTGGAAGGAAATGCAAGCCCTGAACTCTGGCTTTTGCTGCTGTCTTGGGAGCTAGCACAGCCAACCATGAGGTCCTGAAACACTGCAGATGTTAAGACAAGGGTGCCTCATTGATACTAGCCCCTTTGGTGAACAAAGACACAGAAATCTGAGTTCCTAGCCAAGTCACTGGCTCCCAGATGACATCACAAAAACGAAAGTGAAAATCCCAGTCAGGAGCAAAGCAAAGAAAACTTAGAACCTAGGACTTAGAAATTATGCAAAGTAATTAAAAGCAAGAGAGCTATGCTGGCCTTTAGTCACTGTCCCAAGCCTGCAATCACCTTGGATTCCAGTTACAGAACTGATGCATAAACATGTTTAGGACAAATGACTGAAACTACCCCCAAGTAACAGCCAGCAAGCCACCCAAACGAGGGGCATTCTCCTTAAGTGGAGAGGCTGCACCTGGAGCAGGCGTGAGGTGTGATCGTATTACAGAAACCAGAAAGCAATAAGGATTTCTTTTAGACCACCTGGCAAACGGAAACTGCGATATCTAGACCACACCTTGACCGCGATGCTTACTCATGCAGATTTCATCTCCCTGCCCCACATCTTCCTCTACTTAAACCTTAAACACACTTCAATGTGCTAAAGATGACCTTGGGGCCGCTGGGTGCCTTTATCTGCTCTATATAATTAACAGTGCCACATCGATTAAATTCTCTCTTTTTTCACTGTTATTAATCTTAATACCAGTGGCTGAGCCTAGTCCTTAGAAACTCCTAAAACTGGGTCACTTGTCCTAAAACTCCAGTTAATATCAAAGCACTATTGATATCAGCAGATGTTAGGGTTCGGTGGGAACCTCCTGAGGTGTTCCAGGTTCTGGATCCTGAAACAAGGAACTGAACAGAAACACACAGACAGAGGCAGAAGCAAGGACAGTTTATTAAGAGATGGTACACTTCCATAGACTGGAGGATGACTCAGCCATAAAAGCACTTGCCACTCAAGCCCAACGACCTGAGTGAGTTCCATCCTGGATCCCATAGTGGGAGGAAAGAACCAACTTCAGGAAGTTGTCCTCTGACCACATGTGCACTGCAGCACACATGCGCCCACATTCACACATCACGCTCACACACAATAATAATAATAATGATGAATAGAAGATATAATGTACTACCAAGGAGGAAGAAGCTAGCTGAAGCAGAGAAAAAGAATTCAATACGGACTAGAGAAATGGGCTCAGAGGCGAAGAGTGCTTCATGCTCTTGCAGGAGACCCGAGCTCAGTTCCCAGCACTCAGGCATGGTAGCTCACAACTGCCTATAACTCCAGCTCCAAGGGAGTTACACCTTCTGACCTTCTTGGTCACCCAGGAACACAGGGCAGACACAGACACAGAGACACACAGGTCACAGGTTTTGCATGCCCTGGCCATTACATGTAGTTTTACACACAATTCCAAGCATCACATCAGTGTCTTAACTCTCACCCAGGGATGTGCGTTTTAGTGTTAACCTGAGCCACAGGCTCTAGTGCCTGTTCCAGGGTCTCTAGTTGGCCTCAACTGGGGTTTTCCAGTCTTCCTCTTTGCCAAATCGTTTTTCTCCTCTGCCAGTTTTGCAGCCTTTGTATTAGGCCTTCTGGACCTCACTCTCAGGCCCACTGTTACTCTCAGAAAGGGAGCGCCAGCCGCTTTGTGTGTTAGCGCCCCCTGCAAAGGAAGCAAGAAGTGATCGTGTAAATATACTTTGGAAGAAAGACAGTCTCTCCACCAGGTGATGCTGGGAAAACTGGATGTACAAGTGCAGAAGAATGAAATTAGATCTCAGCTCCTTACCCTGTTCAAAAATCAGTTCAAAGCCACGGTGGGGCACACCTTTAATCCAAGCACTTGGGAGGCAGAAGCAGGCAGATTTCTGTGAGAGTGAGGCCAGCTTGTAGACATAGTGAGTTTCAGGCCAGCTGGGGCTATAGGGAGACCAATAATAATAATAATAATAATAATAATAAATAAATATTTTTTTAAAGCTGATTTTCTAGAAAAACATAGAGGAAGTCCCACCCTATAAATCTGTCTGTCAAAAAACAAGTTCAAGGACAAAGAACTCTGCCAAGCACTGGAACCTTCTTCCTATCCCTCTATAAAATCCCCTGGGACTTTTCTCCTTTCAAAAAACAGGAATATTTTTCTTTGAGACAAATAATCTCTACCATATTTTCCCAGACCCAGAGTGAGTAAAACTGCCTCCTCTGCTGAACTGGCTCCTGCTTATTTGACAGAAGTGGCAGAGGGTAGGACAGAAAGACTGGAGGGATGATGGAAGGGAAAGGAGCCCCTCACCCGGGCGTCTGGCGGAAGCCTCCTGGCGGCGGAGAGTCAAGAATTCCAGCACTAACATTTACTGTGAAGGCTGTTGGTGTGAGACAATTTTTTTTCATAGAAAGATATTTCAAATAAGAATGTTAAAATAGCAGGGGATCAAGCCTGAGGTCTAATTGTAAATGGTTATCTCCTTTCCCAGCTATGAACTTGCAGCTTTCTAGGAATCTCATCTAAAACCCATTACAGTAAAAGGACATGTCCTATCCCCTTGTTCAACTCTTGTGATCCATGATTTTATCTTTTTAGCGTGTAACCCCATCCAAGGCATCGCTGAGGCCATCTTATAATCTCATTTATTGAGGAAGGGGGAGAAAAGGTGGAAAACCTTTCTCAGCAGTTCTCTGAGATATCATTTTAAAGCCACCAAAATAATATATATGGCTCCAGTTAAGACACTGAAGCGCCTCTCCCCCTTGAGAAGTTAGCACCTGTACTGGTTACGGCTGAGTCTTTTTCTGAGAACCTCTCTATTAACTCTATGCTTAAGATTTATACTTTTTAAAGATTTATTTATATGTGTATGTGTGTGTCTGTGTACAAACACTTGTGTGGATGTCCTTGGAGGCCAAAAGAGGGTATTGGATTACATGGAGCTAGAGTTACAGGTGGTTGGGAGTTGTCTGATATGAGTTCTGAGAACCGTCCTTTGGCCCTCTACAAGCAAGTACTCTTAAGCCATCTCCCAGCCACTTAAGATCTAGGTTTAAAATAAACCTTTTAAATCAGGTGTGGCCAGGTGGGGTGGTGTACTCTTTTAATCCCAGCACTCAGCAGGCAGAGGCAATCAGATCTCTGTGAGTTCCAGGCCAGTCTGGTCTACACAGTGACTTCTAGGCCAGCTGAGGCTACAGGGAGAACCTATCTCAAAAGAACCAAATAAATAAATAAACAAATAAATAAAAAGTCTTTTTTAAAAGGGGGCTGGGGAGATGGCTCAGTGGTTAAGGGCACTGACTACTCTTGCAGAGGAGCCAGGTTAGGCTCCCAGCACCACTAATGACCATCTGTAACTCCAGTTCCAGGAGATCTGATGCCTTCCTCCGATCTCTACCAGCACAGCACGACACTGGTATGCTTACATACGTGCACATAAAATAAAAATAATAAATAAATAAATTTTAACAAACTCCAACTCTTCCTCACACTGGCTTATCCCGAAATTCTCTCCTCAGATAAGCCAGGAATCCAGCTTCATATGAGTGGAGGACCCTAAAAGATGAAGGAATTTCTCAGGCTTGTACCTGAGAATTTCACAGCATGTACCCCACTCCTGACGTTTTCTTTTGGGACTTGTCTGGAATCCATCCGAAGCAGTGGGTGAGTTGGCACATGCCTGCAATCCTAGTTAAACAGCAGGCTGAGGCAGGAAGAGCCGAAGTTCAAAGCTGGGGCTGGAGAGATGGCTCAGAAGTTAAGATCTCTGGCTGCTCTTGCAGAGGATCCAGGTTCCGTTCCTAGCAACCACATGGTGGCTGACAACCATTCATAATCCTAATTACAGAGAATCTGACACCTTCTTCTGACCTTCTTAGGCATTTCACAGCACAGGTGCACTTACATATATGCAGGCAATATACTCATACACATAAAATAAAATTAATAAAATATTTTTTAAAAGAACTTCAAGGCCAACCTTAACTTTATAATGAATTCAAGGTCAGCCTAGGCTACGTGGGACCTTGATTTTAAAAAAAAGAAAGACCTAGGGTGATGCAATTACTATGGCCAACTACCATAAACGTTGTGGGTAGGCAGCAAAGTGTAACCAATAGAATTAGATTTGGGCGTTGGACAAACAGGTTCACCATTTCCCTATTGTGAACTCTGGGCAAGCCAACTGTTTGTTGTTATTATTTGTATTTTTAGTTTATGTGTATGAGTGTTTTGCCCACATCTAAGTATTGTGTGTGCAATGCCTGAGGAGACCAGAAGAGGCCATCAGATCCCCTAGAACTGGACTTTTAGATGCTTGTTAGCTGCCATGTGGGTGCTTGGAACCAAACCTGGGTCCTCTGCAAGAACAGTGCTCTTAACTGCTGAGCCCTAAAATAAGGTAACTATAATTACTTAGTTTTTGTTTTGTTTGGTTTTGCTCTAATGGTGCTGGTTCCTGTGCTAGGTAAGTGCTCCACCATACCCAGCCCTTGGTGGTTTTGTTTTGTTCTGAGACAGGTTCTGCTATGTAGCCCAAGTTGATCTCAAACTCTTTCTATATCCCAGGTTAACTTCAAATTTGTGATCCTCCTGCTTTTACTTCCTGAGTGCTAGGAATACAAATGTGTACCACCATTCCAGCCACAAATTCCCGTGTCTTATTGTAGTCAAGGTGCTTAGGAGCCACACAAAAAGTATGCTAATCTGTCATGTCTTTGTTTTAGTGTTTTCCCTGGGCAAAAGTATCACCTGTGGAATCCCTAGCACGATCGCATCCACACCTAGAGTGAGATAGGACAGTGTGTGGGGTGTGTGTGTGTTTCCAGGTTTTATATATATAACCTTACTTAGTTTTTATTCACAATCATAAACTTAGCTCTGCCATCCAGCTAGACGTGGAGGGAAATCATGAAATAGGAACCCGAAGACCTGCACTGGGAACAGAAGATCACGGGCTACGTGAGCAGGTGGGGTGGGGCACTCTGCTGAGACAGAGGAGGAGTCCGGTATGACACTGCAGTCAGCGCATCAGAGCTGGCCACGGTCGCAGGGCTCTTCTTGCTGCTGGTCTCTTCGTTTCTGGACCCAAAGTGTCGCATGGCTCCCACGGTGTGCCCGCCTTCCTTCACCTTCCCAGAGGCCGCAAGCTGCCTCCAAACAACCCCTCCTCACAGTGCAGATGAAAACCTGAGAAGCATGTGTGTGTTTGCCGTGGGCAGGATACCAGGACCAGTGGTATCCAGCCACAGAATGACATTCTCACCTTCTAATCTTCCCCTACAGGAACTTGCCACCAATGCCGTTATGGTGTGTAAGGTCACCACTCTTGGCGCCTGAGTCCTGAAGTAAGTCTGGGAAAGCAGGGACTCTTAGAAACAAATCATTTCCAGGCCTCAGAGTACAAAACTTTTCTAATGTCTTTTGAACTTTGTCTCAAAGGAGACCATGACTTGAAGTCCAAGAATTCCCAATCTTTCTTCACCTGTAATTATAGAATTACAGATGTGTGACAACAGACCTGGCTCTTTACTGTGTTTTTAGAGATTGCATTTTTTATTTTATATGTACGAGTATATTGTGTGCATATGTGTAAGTGTACCCATGTCATGCAGTGCCTGTGGAGACCAGAAGAGGGTGTTGGGTTCCCTGGAACTGGAGTTACAATGGTTGTTGTTAACCACCATGTAGCTGCTGGGAACTGACCTCTGGTCCTCTGCAAGAGCAGCAAGTACTCTTAACCACCGAGCCATCTCTTTAGGCTCCTTTACTGTGTTTTAATTTATTTAAAATTTTAATTTATTTCATTTTTATTTTATGTGTATGAGTATGTGGTGGCTTGAATGAGAATGTCTCCTATAGGCTCCAGGTGTTGGGACACTTTGTCCTCAGTTGGGGGCACTGGTTTGGGGGGCGTAGAAGCTGTGGCCTTGCTGGAGGAGCCACGTCACTGGGGCAGGCTTAGAGCATTCTTAAGCCCTGCTGGATTTCTAGTCATGCTTTGGGAGGGCGCAGAAGCTGTGGCCTTGCTGGAGGAGCCACGTCACGGGGGCAGGCTTAGAGCATTCTTAAGCCTTGCTGGATTTCTAGTCATGCTTTGGGAGGGCGTAGAAGCTGTGGCCCTGCTGCAGGAACCACGTCTCGGGGGCAGGCTTAGAGCATTCTTAAGCCCTGCTGGATTTCTAGTCATGCTTGGCTTCCTGGGCCTGCTTGAAGATATGAGTGCTTAGCTCTCTGCTTCTGTTTCAGTCACCTCCCCATGCCTCCCGACGACAACAAATCTAATCCTTCTGGAACCTGGACCCATAAGCTCAAATAAACTCTTCTTCCTCTAAGTTCCCTTGGTCATGGTGTTTTATCACAGCAATAGAAAATAACTAAGACAGAGTGTTTTGCCTGGCTATGTGTAAGTGCACCTATGCGTACAATGCTTGCAGAGGCCAGACAAGGGCATTGGATTCTCTGGAACTGGAGTTATAGATGGGTGGTTAGCTGCCATGTGGGTGCTGGGAACCAAACCTATGTCCTCTGTAAGAGCAGCCAGTGCTCTTAACTGCTGAGCCAGCTCTCCAGCCCCTATTTATTTATTTTCTGAGGCAGAGTCTGACTATGTGGCCCAGGTTAATCATAACTCATGATCCTCCTTCAACCTGCTGGCTGCCTAGACTTTCGACCTGTGCCACCACACTCAACTTTTCATCCAGGATATTGTATGAATAAATTCAAACAACAGCTGGGCATGGTGGTACATACATATAACCTTAGCACTTTGGAGGTAGAAGCAGGAGGATCGTGGGTTCAAGGCTACATGGTAGGACCCTGCCTCCAAAAAATGTAAAATATAGAACCAGAGGATAAGCTGATACATGAAATCCCAGCACTTGGAAAGCTGAGGCAGGAAGATTGCCATGAGGTTCAGGTCAGCCTGAGCCACCGAGTGAGACCCTGTCTCAAATAAAAGCAAAACCAAACCAAACTAAACTAAACAAACAAGCAAAAAACCTCACAAATAGACAAAATTTTAAATAAATAAATAAGAGTCAGGTGTGGTGGGGCAATGGCACTGAGAGAGCATTCAGGATGCTGAGGATAAATAACAAGATCCTGTATAAGTAAGACAGATGATAGATAGATGATAGATGACAGATAGGTAAAACTAGTCCTGGTGATTCATACTATAATCCCAGGACTCAGAAGGCTGATGCAGGAGGATTGCCATTAGTTCAAAACCAGCCTGCATAGTGAGTTCCAGGCTAGCCAGGGCTGCAGAGTGAGACCCTGTCTCAAACAAGCAAAGTAACTAGTGAACAAATTATCATCAACAACAAAATGAATGTGGAAGAAAAAAGAAATAAAAACAAAGATAAATGGATGCCTCATAAAAAGGCATGTACCTGGACTACACCACATCCAGCTTGTGAGACTTTCTGAATCAACTGAGATTATTGCGATTTTTTACATGATATATTACATTTATCAATTACTATGTCCAAGTATCTATCTACGTTCCTGGAATGAATGCAACTCAGTCATGGCATAAAATGTTTTTTTTTTAATATTTATTTTTATTTAAAAGAATAAATATTCATTTATTTATTTTCATGTGTACAAGTGTATTGCTTGCATGTAGGTAGTATCCCCTGGAACTGGAGTTGTGGATGGCTGTTAGCCAACACGTGGGTGCTGGAAATCGAACCTGGGTCCTCTGCCAGAACAGTCGGTGTTCTTAACTGCTAGCCATCTCTCCAGCTCTTAATTTTTATTTTTCATTATGTGTATATGTGTGTATCTATGCAGAAGTATGTGGAGTTCAAATGGACAATAAATACTTAAAAAAATTGATTAGCATTATTAGCTGTCAGAGAAAAGCAAATCAAAACTATACTGAAACTCCATTTTGCCCCAGTCAGAATCTTTCTAATCATGAAAACAAAAACTTGCAAGCTTTGGAAACAATGGAGGGCATGCCAAGATTCCTCCACACATTACTGGTAAGAATGTCAGTCCCAGTGAAAATGATCGCAGAGGTTCCTCCAAAAATAAAGACTATAGGGGCTGAAGAGACGGCTCAGCAGTTAAGAGCACTGGCTGCTCTTGCAGAGGCCCAGGTTCAATTCCTAGCACTCACACAGCAGCTAACAATCATCCATAACTCCGGTTCCAGGAGATCCAATGTCCTCTTCTGTTCCCTATAGGCATTGCACAACACAGGCCACTTACATACATGCAGGCAATATACTCAAACACGTAAAATAACAATAATAGATTAAATATTTTTAAAAATAAAAATTAATAACACAACTTCTAAATGATCCATCTATACTAATTCTTGGTATATGCCCAAAGAATCAGAGACTCCTACCTGCCCATATTTATTACAGCATTCACAGTAGCCAAGTTATAGAATCAGCCTAAGTGCTATCAGTTGCTGAATAGAGAGAGAAAATGTGATATATTCACAATGGAGTTTCATTCAGCCAAAACCAAAAGAATGAAATCATAACATTTGCAGAGAAATGGATGGGACTGAGATCACTGGGTTAAGTGAGACAAACCAGGCTCACACAGATAAGAGTCGTGCTTTCTCTCCTACGAGGAGTTGGGCCATGCAAGTAAAAGAGGGGCTACTAGGGACGTGGAAGAGGAAGAGAAGAGAGGAGCCAGAGTGAGAGTCAGCGGCGGCTGACATGACCAGAGCATACTACATGTAGATGTGGATGTGTCAATGAAACCAAAAACCAAAAATAACTGTAACGATGAGATGCTCACGTTTCTAGCACTATGTTTCCAATAACAAAACTGCATTTCATATAAAAACATGACACAATAAGTAAATCTGAAATTAATTTTGGTAACACATTTCTCTGATTAGAAGTTATAATTTAAAACCTTTGATGTTTGCTTTCTCCCAGTGCCTCCTACGTGATGCAATTAGGGGCATGCACCAGTATATGTGATGTTTGAGATCCACCTCAGTACTTTGTGCATACTAAGCAAGCACTCTACAGACTGCGCTACATCCCTGGCTCCAACTTTATCATCAGGCCAACTTAACCGGCTACTCTAGTTTTGTCCCCTCCTGTGTGTGCTGCAGGGACAGAGGCCAAGGAAATGGAACAGTCATCCTCAAGCTTCAGTGCATAATATATATATATATATATATATATATATATACACACACATATATATATATGTGTGTATATATATATATATATATATATTTGAATACAAAATGTTTACAGAGTTCTTGTGAAACATCAAGGACAATGTAGGCTTTGGAGATGTCATGAAGAGAAAAATGGGGCCCCTGCCTTCATGGATCTCATAGATCAACAAGAAAAGCCCAGCTAATCCCTAATCACAGAAGGAAACAGGAACTGCTCCTGGCCGAAGAGGAGAAGCACTTAGTGCTGAAGAGTTTACCTCCTGACCCCTGCCTTCATGGATCTCATAGATCAACAAGAAAAGCCCAGCTAATCCCTAATCACAGAAGGAAACAGGAACTGCTCCTGGCCGAAGAGGAGAAGCACGTAGTGCTGAAGAGTTTACCTCCTGAGGGACCTAGAGAGGGACCTGAGGGAAGGATTGGGCAGGAAATGGTGACTGATTCTACAGCTGAAGGGTTAAAGGTTAGAGAAGGCAGAGGTGAGCAGACAGGAAAAAGGGCCTTGTAAGTGTACACACTTCTATACAAACGTCCCATGGAGCAGGTGAGCCCATCTGGAGCAAAAGGTGAGTGCGACTCAGGAGGCTAGCCAGGGACAGGCAGGGAGGAAGCTCCTGTGGCATGACCTGATCTCTTATGCGGTTTGGGCTACAGCTCTGAGGATTGCCTCACCTGTGCTAGATAACTGCTCCATAGCTGAGCCACATCCTCTACCCTAGGTGAAGACCCTTTACTTTAAGGGCAAAGAAAGGGCTGACGAGATGGCTCAGTGAGCAAAGGCACTTGCCACCAAGGCTGACAGCCTGAGTTTGATTCCTGGGACTCACATGGTAGGAGAGAAAGAACTCTAGAAGGTTATCCCCTACTTCCACACAAACACAAAGACCAAAGGGAGATCACTGAAGGTTGGGTCCTCCAGTTTAGACATCAATAGATGTGGAACATGATAAACATTCAACGAAACATTTGCACACTAAAAACACTCTTAGATGTTGTCATTGGGAGTATAAATTGGTCCACTCTGTGGGTACAATGATTTCACTGCCTTTTTCAAAATTACTAATATTTGTACTCTTTTTACCCCGCAATCCCCCTACAGAAACTTATCCTACAAATATCTGTCTATATATGAAATGAAATTTGTGCATGGTTAGTTGAGGCTAGGTTTCTTATAATAGCAGAAGAATGTAAATAAACAACATGTCCCTCAGGCGATAACTGAAGCATTATCAATACTTCCTAGCAGAAGTCTACGCTTTGTGAGGGTTACAGAAAAAGGCACAAGGAAAAAAAAAATACATGCAGCTTTTCTGAGCCTAGCACTGACAGGAGATATGAGAAACAGCCTGCTGCTTCTTCCTGGGCTGGAATTTGAGCAATTAGAGTTTTGGTTAGAAGATTTATTTTTACTGAATTTCTGAATAGTGCAAATGTTTTATCTATTCTGAGTAAATAAAAAAAAATTTTTTTTCTGTTTTTGTTTGTTGCCTTTCTTTTTTCCTTTTTTCTTTCTGAGGCAAGGTCTCATGTAGCCCAGGGTAGCCTTGAGGTCACTATGTAACTAAGGATGACCTTCAAGTTCTGATCCTCCCGGCCTCTGTCTCCTGAGTCCTGGGATTACAGGTATGTGTCATCACACCTAGTTTTAAGTCTGAATAAAAATTTATAAGTATTTACAGACTAAATAAATTATAAAATTAATTTATTTTAAAAATGACTTGCAGCCGGGTGTGATGGCACATGCCTTTCATTGGTCCTAGCACTCTGAAGGCAGAGGTAGGCAGATCTCTATGAGTTCGAGTCCAGCCTGGTCTACATAGAGAGTGCTAGGACAGCTGTGGCTACAGGGAAACCCTGCCTCAAAAAGACCAAAATAATAATAGTAATAATAATAATAAAAATAAATGGAAAATGACTTGCAGGTAGCACATCAGTCTGCTATTTAGACAAAGGGATTTGGGAATTTGACCCTCATTTCACTGTCTGGTTTCTGACACAGTCCTCACAGGGTTCCCACTAACACAGGCGCCTCTGGCAAGGGAGACTGGATGAAAATAGCTGTTAGTCAGTAAGCACCCTTTCCAAGAAAGGGCTCCGTCTTTTTGGTTTGTTTGATTTTTTTTTTTTTTTTTTTTTGAGATAGGGGCTCACTATATAGCTCAAGGTGGTCTTGAACTCAAGGTCCTCCTCAGTCTAACTCTAAATTCTGGGATTACAAGTCAGGCATAGGTTTTTACTCTTGAAACCAGACTTATCTGAGGGCCCTACAGAAACACAGCTGGGAAACTTTCCAAGCTTCTTTAATTAGGCTCCATGCTGAAAACCTCTACAGATTCACCACTGGTTTCTGGTGGTAACAGGCCCTTTGAGATGTAATCACCGCTCCTCAGGGATCTCATATTAAGAAGTCTGAAGTCAGGCCAGGTGTGGTGGCACAAGTCTTTAACCCCAGAGAGGCTGAGGGAAGGGAATTTCTGTGAGTTCAAGGCCAGCCTGGGACTACAGGAAGATCCTGTCTCAGAAAAACGGAAAAAAAAAAAAAAAAAAAAAAAAAAAAGAAGTCTGGAGTCCCGTGGAGTCCCAGCTTCGGAGAGGCTGAGGCAGGAGAATCACCAGGTGTTTGAGGCTAGCCTAGGCTACATACTAAGCTTCAGATCTCCCTAGACAACATAGGGAAATAGGGTGGGGTGGGAAGGATGGTTTGTGTTCCTGCTTTCCTACATTACAAGTCTGACTGAAACATCTACAGTACCTGGAGAGGCTGAAAGGGAGCAGGTTAAGGCAAAATGCCTTGAGCTCCTTATCTTCGGTTTGAGAATTCTGATTGAATTCCAGTAGAAACAGCTGTCCACAAAAGAAGCCAAGGCTTTCACCACCTTGACCTGATAAAGAGGATGAAAAGGAGTTCCCTGTTTCTCAGGGCAGGAGGCAATGCCAGGTGCTCAGGAGGCATAGCCAATGGGAGTTGTGCCCTGGCATCCCACTGGCAGGCCTCAGGTGTGGACCTGGCAAGGGGGTCCCCGAGGGATTGAGGTTATCAGCAGAAACAAGCTGAGGGGTGCAGACCTTGGCTGTGTTTGTGGTTGTTTCTATGACCACGTAGCAAAAGCTGTGCCGTTCACCCCCGTTTTACTGATGAGAAAACTGAGGATTAGAGGACTGAACTAATGGGGATGGAACTGAGGATCTGGCATATGTCTGGTAAATGCTCTACCACTGAGCTACACTCCAGCCCAGAAGTACCTATTTTCGAGTCAGCAATGAACATTTAGTTTTAAGAACTTCTGTTTCACTTATTATATTCTTTTAAATTTTTATTTATATTTATTTTATGTGCATGAATGTTTTGCCTGCATGTATGTAATTGTGCCATGTGCATGCAATGTCCATGTCCTGGAGGCCAGAAGAGGGCATCTGATCCACTGGAACTGGAGTTATAGGCAGTTGTTAGTCACTATGTGGATGCTGGGAACCAAACCCAGGTTCTCTGCAAGGGCAGCCAGTGCTCTTAACCACTGAACAATTTCTCCAGCCCCACATTATTCTCTCTCTCTGTCTCTCTTTCTTTCTCTCTCTCCCTTCTTTCCTTCCTCCCTCATTCTCTCTCTTCTGTCTTTCATTCCTTCTGGTTTGTTTGAGGCAGAGTCTCAAGTAGTGGAGGATGACCTTGAACTCCTGATCCTCCTGCTTATACCTCTGGAGTGCTGGACTTACGTTTGACCACCATACCCAGATTCATTTTTCTTTTAAACGTTGCATCTCCATGTTATTTGGCACCTGCAGATTATTTCCACTTTCCAAATAAAGAGCACTAGGCCTAGTGACAGACGTCCTCAATCCCAGCTCTCAGGAGACCAAGGCAGGAAAATTGTATGTCCCAGACCAGATTGAGCTACATTGTGAGACCTGGCTAACAAAGGGGGTTGGGGTGTGAGTCCTTCCAAGTGAGGAAGATCAAGTCGTTTTACCAGCAACAAGACCAAAGGAAATAGCCTCTCCCTGTCTGCAAGCAGCATCAGGCTGCTCCACACACCTGTTCCAGGCTAGATACCAAAGTGTCCTACAGGGTCAAGATTTGGAGTCAAGACCAGTGTACTTCTTTGCTGAGGAGTTCTGTAACTGGCGTCTTTTGTACTGGGCATGGTAGCATATGCCTTTTATCCCAGCACTCAGGAGACAGAGGCAGGCAGATTTCTGTGAGGTCGAGGCCAGCCTGGTCCACAGAGTGAGTTCCAGGCCAATCGGGGCTACATAGTGAGATCCTATCTCAAAACAAAACAAACAAACAAAAAACCACATGGCTTGGTGTTTGTTTTTTGCTTCCGCTGAAGACAAAACCAGGAAAAACAAACTCCCAGTGGTATGATATGAGAAAGAATTTTCTGGCAATGAGCGATGGATAGGGCACCATGAAACAGGCAACTGGGGAAGGACATGTTCACAGCGAGGTGGCTGGTCAGGTGCCGCGTGCACAGTCCAGCTGGGGGTGGGTAGGGGTCAATGCTGGTTTCCCTCAAGCCAGGCCCAAGAACCCTGTTGTGTTATCTGGTCTGAACCTCTAAGCAATCCACGTGTAGCGACGTCTCTTGCTGACTCTCCACCGAATGCTCTTCTTCCCTCTGCCCATCTCAATTCTGGCCTCTCTTCAGGATGCACTTCAGGTTCTAGGATCTGCTCCAAGCTTTCTCTGACTACTCCAGCCCATATCAGTCTACTGCTACAGCATGCTAGCCTGTCGTGGGCTTGGGCAAGATCACCAGGAAGAGGACTGCTGGTTCCTACCGACAGGATGTTGTTTAGAGAGAAGACAGGGATGCTGGGAAGCAGGAGACTCAGGGAGCTCCAGAAGTTACAAGACTCAGGAATATGGATGGAGCTCAGGTAGTAGAGTGCTTGCCTAGTACGAGGAGGCCCTGGCTTTGATCCCTAGCACCACATAGACCAGGCATGGTAATGCACATGAAGCATTTGGGAGATGGAGGCAGGAGGATCAGGAGTTCAAGGTAATCTTCAGCTACATAGGGAGCTGGAAGCCAGTGACTACATGAGACTGAGAGGAGAGAGAGAGAGAGAGAGAGAGAGAGAGAGAGAGAGAGAGAGAAGAGAGAATAATTACAAGACTATTCCCCAAGGTTTATTAAGTAGTACATCAATCAAAAAGGTACTGACCTCTTGCCCTGGGCACAAGATACTGCCTGACATTGTGAAGAAAGACATTTGAAGAATGCTGACAACAGCCAGCCACTGCCACCTGTAATAGTGTAGCTACCACTCAGCTGAGAAATTCCATGCAACTTCACTAGATACTGGAGTCCCACAGCCTGTGTCCACCAGCTCTGTGTTTAATGCCGGTGAGAGTGTGGGCCAATCCTTCACGTCTCTGAACCCCAGTGCCCTCAGCAGAAGACAGAAACATCAATGCTTCTTCACAAGCTGCTGTCAGCATTTGAGATCCCATTTACCAAACTCCTGTCAAGTCCCTAGCTCCAGTAGTATCCACTAAGCATTTGTAGAATGGGTGAGTATCAAATGAAATGTGTGCAAGAAACTTTCTAGAAGGCTGGCGATGCAGGTCAGTTGGTGGAGTGGTTATTTAGCATGTACAAAGCTCTAGGTTCAATCCCTGAAACATAAAAACTAGATGTGGTACTGCACCTTTGGGGAAGCAGAGGCAGGCAGATCAGAAGTTCACCATCATCCTTGGCTATCTAGAAAGGTGAAGGCTAGCCTAGGTTACTGGGGTACAAGTCCCTGTTTAAAAAAGAAAGAAAGACATTTTCTAGAGATGGCAGAATTCTACAATGTGGACAGAGTCAAGAACTATAAAGAAGCTAGTGTGTGGGGCCTGGAAGCGGAGGAGAGTGTGCTGGACTGAGCACAACAGAGCAGAGGCTGCCACCTAGCCGAAGCTGCCAGCCTGTCGGCACGTGGCACCCCATTGCTAGAACAGAACTGGAGGAGCCTGGAATCTCCTGTCTCCTCTCCTCAAAGGGAGGGTGGTTTGGTGAGTAATCTCACCTTCCATTCTGTTTTGTGAACTATGTCTCAGGAGCATCTGATCATAGGCACTTTTCTTTTCACTAAAAATTATTTTCAGGGCCAGCAATCTGGCTCAGCAGGTAAAGGCACTTGCTACTAAATCTGATAACCCAAGTTTGTTCCCCAGGATTCACATAATGGAAGGAAAGGACTAATTCCTGCAAGGTGTCCTCTGAGCACACGTGCGCGTGCACACACACACAAATAAGATAAAATTTAAGAAAAATTATTTTCAGGGCTGGAGAGATGGCTCAGTAGGTAAGGTGCTTACCACAAGCCTAATGCCCTGAATCGCATCCTCGGGACCCACATTACCTGATGGAAGGAGAGAACTAATTTCTTCATGTTATTCTCAGACCTCCACATGAGTACCTCGAGGAATGTGCATACCCACCCAAAGTAATAAAAAAATTTTAAAGCTATTTTTAGCAGAGCACGGTGGCACATGCCTGAAATACCAGCACTGTGGAGATAGAGGCGGGAGTTCAAGGGCAGCTTGGCCCAAACAGCAAGATCTTGTCTCAAAAAAAAAAAAAAAAAAAAAATCAAACAAAACAAAAAGGAGACACATGCTTTGGACACTTACAGAATCCGGTCCTCAAATCCCATTCAGATATGTTACTGTGTGCTTTGGACAAATTATTTAATCTGAGTCTCAGTTTCATCATGTGTCAAATGAAGATAATCACAATTACCTTGCATGGCTTCCTGAGGAACAGAACTAATAACCTATGGAACAGCTAAGTGAAACAAGTTAGATGTTGGAAGTAAACTGAGTCTGTGGTCAGCTCAAGCCCCCAAGCCCTAACTTGAAGGCCAGACATGCCACAGCAGGAAATGCTTCTTTAACACTAGGGTACCCCAAACATCCCCAGCTAAAAAAGGCCAGCAGTCTTTCCCGGGGAAGTGGGGTCCAGTGGCCTAGTGGCCACACAGGGCCAGGTTTGAACTTCACATTTGAACCTCCGTGTTTGATGCTGGGCGGCTCCATTAAGCTTTCTCTACCTCCCCTTTCTCATTAGTGTGCATTTTCTGGCTTGTGAAGACTCAGCCAAGTGGACTGGAAAATGCTCGCTTGAATCTGCCATGACAGATGCTTCAGGAGCCTCCCCTCCCTTGGGACTTTTCCTGGCTTTTCTGATAAATGCTGATGTTCTTCCTGTGTTTTCCACACACTATCCCATGTTGGCTCTTTGTGCCTCTGTTTCCCTCCATTGCCCTGGGGACAATAATGCCTGTTACCTCCCCTCCACACGGGAGCAAGTAAGAGCCAGAGAAGGTGGCAAGGTGGACAGGTGGAATTGCCCAGTTAGGATAAGTGGATAATTATGACCCTTTGTTTAATTTCTCCTTTCTGAGGAGCCAGATCCCTAAACGTAGTGGGGTAGATAAGCAGGCTCTAAGCAGGCTCGGCCCTCTGGCTCCAAGGAGGGTGGAGTACAGCTGCTTCCGAGGGCTTGACAGGACAGCTGCCACCAGGAGGCAAAGCTGCTGTGGTAACTAACCAGAGTCCTCAGCCCACAGTCATGAAATGACAGAAACAGAACTATGGGGCAGACAGGAAGTCATGGTGACTGGGGTGCTCACACTCCCTCTTACAAAGGGTCTTACACAAGACCCTCACATGACCCTGTCCTGACCCCCGAGATTCCAAAATCAACACTCCTGCCCTAGCTGTAGGTAATCTTAGAAACACTGTTCAGATGAGGTAAAAGACTGACTCAAGGTGGGACTTTTCAGCCAAGCGGCAGCCTGTGAGTCACTCACCCCAGTAAAGACATTAACTGGTCAGTCAGTTTTCTTTATTTTGGGATGAACAGACTTTTCTTTCATGGCTCCCCAGGAAAGTCACATGACAGAGGGAAGTTCCCAAGACATATAGCGTGGGGTTTCTTGTCCCAAGTTCATTTCCTCAACATAGTTCTTTTTCCAGTAAGTTTTTTATAACAAATCCTCAAAGAGGTTCTTGAGAGGACAAGGCCTCAGTCTCTGTACCCAGGGCTTGGTAAGGAGAACAGAAATCACTCAGGCATTCTAAGAAAAGGACCAGTTACAGGAAATGAGCACATAAAGGGCTGACAGTAAGGGCTGGGGATGTGGCTCGGTTGTTGAGTACTTGCCTAGCAATCGGGAAGCCCTGGGTTACACCCTCAGTGCTGTATAAAGTGATTGTGGTAGTACACACCTGCAATCTTAGTACTTCGGACTCAGAGACAGAAGGATCAGCAATTCAAAGTCATCTTAAGCTAAAAGAGTTCAAGGACAGACTGGGCTATACCAGACCCTGTCTCAAAAACAAACAAATGGGGGTGTGGGGACACACCTTTAATTCCACCACCAGGGAGGCAGAGGCTGGCCGATCTCTGTGAAATTGAGGCCAGCCTGGTCTACACAGTGAGTTCCAGGCCAGCAGGGATTACAGGGAGACCCTGTCTCAAAATAAAATGCAAACAAAGCCAAGTGTGGGGCTGAAGAGATGGCTCAGTGGTTAAGAACACCGGCTGCTCTTGCAGAGATCCCAACTTCAGTTCCCAGCACCCACTTGGCATCTAACAACCCTCTGTAACTCCAGTTCCAGGGGATCCAACACCCTCTTCTGACTGCCATGGGAATGCATGATATGGGTGCTCTCACATACATGCAGGCAATATACTCGTATACATTAAAAAATAAAAATAATTTTTAAAATAAAAATAAAAAATGCTAGATGTCGTGGGGCATATCTTTAATCCCAGCACTTGGGAGGCAGAGCAGATGGTGTGGGGAGGCCTCCAAAAGCTTCAAACCATAAAGCAATTCTTGCTTTGCAAACAAGCCTGTCCTAGAACCACCAACCACCAACTATAAATTTCTACAAACAAGCCATCCCAAGAATACAGGCCTTGAATCCTCTATCCAACCTCCATGACTGTTTACCTGAGCAAAAGTACTTGAGCTTCCCGTGGGCACTGTAGACTCCGCTGCTCAATAGTCACCCCTCACTGGCTAATAAAGGTCAATATGATTGCTTTTCCTTTTCTGGCTGCTACTCTTCGACTTCCTAACCCTAACATTTACCATGGAAAGAATTCTTTGGGGAAGAGTTAAAACTCCTAATTTTCTAATGTTTTGGTGCTGAAACCTGGGACCCCAAGAGAGTTAAGACTCTTGTTTTCTAACAGGTGGAGCTCTGAGTTTGAGACCAGCTTGCTCTCCTTACAGAGTTCTAGACTAGCCAGGTCTACCCAATGGGACCCTGTCTCAAAAACAAACAGGTCAGGCTGCTGCCATCAACTTTTAGACTTAGAAGCCAGACTCCAGCAAGGAAGGACTGCCTACAAGAAAGGAAGACAGGAGGAGATTGAGAAGCACATTCAAGGTCAAACCCTGAGGTCAAAAAGGAGAGGAACCCACATAGAAATCTCAAGTCCAGACAGCAAAGAAGTCCAAGATGCAAGGCTGCAGTGGGGGAGGTGGGGGAGGGGAGAGGCAGATTCTTTGGGTCCTGATTTTTAATCAGCCCCACCATCCACTAGCTGTGTGACTCTCTCTGAGCCTCTCTGAGTAGTCCTGGAAAGCAGGACTACTGATAGCTCCTATTTATCAGAGAATTCTTTAAGCAAAGCACTTAGAGCCCAGTGTCAGCAGGTATTAAGCACTGAGAGCAAAGTAACTCAAGCTTCACTCTAGCCTTTCTGCTCTGTCCCTTCTCCCCTCCCATTTCTTCTTCCACATGTTAACTTTTGTTTCCCTTGCAAAATCTACAAATGTGACCTTTAAAATATCCACAGCTGCAAAAACATCTCACACATGCTTCTGTACTCGGTTCTCAAAGAGAAGAAACCCGGCGATAGCTTCCCCCCGCCCCCTATACTCTGGGAAGTTACAAAAACAGTAATACAAGAAAATTATTTTAAACTTGTTATGTACATGTGTGAAAATATCAAAATGAAACTCACTATTATGTATAACATGCTACTAAAAACATTTTTTAAAAAAGGAATAGGACAGTCTATTCTTGAGACAAATATAAGTGACCATGGTTGGGAAACATAGATTCAGTTTACCCAAATTAAAAAAAATTAAACTTAAAAATATAGCCAGCTGAGTGTGGCGGTCCATGCCTTTAATCCCAGCAACCGGAAGGCACCAGCAAAGGCAGGTGGATCTCTGTGAGATCAAGGCTAGCCTGGTCTACATAACTAGTTCCAGGCCAGCAGGGGCTATAGGGAGACTCTGTCTCAAAAAACAAAGCAAAAAAAAAAATAGTTTACCCCAAATACCAAGCTCTAATGTAGACATGGTTTCTTCAAGTTTTGACAGTTACAGAACAAAGGAAAGCCATGAATCAAGGAATTTTCCAAATATGTAGATAAGAGGATCAGGTTACATCAGAACAGAGACAGTTCAGCTATCAGAAGCTATCTTGACATTCTTAACTTTGGGGTTGGTAGGAGTTGGTGATCTGCTAAGAATGCACTCCAGACAGTCACAAGGATGTGAGGCCCGATGGAGGTAGGCAAGGGCGATGAATGGCTATCAAGGGCCACAAAGACAGCTCGAGATAATGACTCTGAATCAGAAGCACTGTAACTCTCCACAAGTTCTAATCAGTCAATCACCCTTGAGAATCTTTAACACAGGCTTTTTATTTTTTAAGCTTTTTGAGACAGGATCTCACCATGTAGCCCTGGCTGGCCAAGAATTGGCCAGTTTTGTAGACTAGGCTGATCTTGAACTCAGAGATCTGCCTGCTTTTGTCACCCAAATGCTGGAACTTAAAGGCAGACACCACCATGCCCAAATAGGTGTGGCCTTCTGGGAATTTCAGTTCATAGTTCACCCTACTGGTCAGGCACCACAACATAGAAGCCAAATGCTTCATGCCCTCTGTGTCCTAGGAAGGCTCGCTCCCAGTATCTGCAAAGTCAGCGGGAGAGCAGTGCTCAGGAAAGAGAAATAACCAGTAAAGCTATAAGAAAGAAATCCCAACGCAATGATACCTGGGTCTAACATTTTCCCCTCTTTTTCAATGCCCTCTGCATCTGACAAAACGTTTACATGTGACCTAAAATTAAAATAATCAAGAACACAGAATGGTCTAAAGAAATCAGGAGGGGATTGGAAAGATGGCTCATCTATCAGTTGATAGTCTGGCTGCTCTTGCAGGGGACCCAGGTTTGACTCCCAATACCCACATGGTAGCTCCAGGGGATCTGACATCCTCTTCTGATCTCTTCGGGCTCTGCATGACACAGGTTCACTTACTTGCATGCAGGCAATACACTCATGCACATAAAATAAAAATAACAAATGAAATTTTTTTTGTAAGTTAGCAGGTGAAGGAAGCAGGCATCCTAAACTAAAGCTCTCCTGTACGTGTCCTCGTACTCCTTAACCAGCTGTTTTATGTGTTTCCCACATCTACAGTCACTTGTTCATACAAAATATTCTATATGATATATAAAGTATTTTAAATAATTCAGTAATTGTTAAGCTGGGTGTGGTGGTCCACACCTTTAATTCCAGCATTTGGGAGGCAGAGGCAGGCAGATCTCTGTAAGTTCAAGGCCAGTTAGATCTACAATAGTGAGTTCCAGGCCAGCTGGGGCTACAGGAAGACCCTGTCTCAAAAAGACCTCCCCCCAAGAAATTAAATAATTCAGTAATGTCTAAATCTAGTCTTTCTTCTGGCTTGTTTGATTCTAGAACTATAATTTCATGACAAGTGGCTAGTTCTAAAAAAGACTGGTCTTTCAATACCAAAATTTTTACAAATGCTTATTTGTAGGGGCTGGAGAGATGGCTCAGAAGTTAAGAGCACTTTCTGCTCAATCATAGGGACCAGAGTTCAGATCCCACCTCCTACTGCTCACAAGCACCTGTACTTCCAGCTGCAAGTGATCTAATGGCCTCTTCTGTCCTCCTTGGGCACCAGCACACACTCACACAGACGGACATACAGACACACACATACATAAATAAATCTTTAAAAAAATAAATACATTCTTGACTGGATGTGGTGGCATATGCCTTTTATCCCAGCACTTGAAAGGCACAGGTAAGCAAATCTCTGTGAGTTTGAGGCCAGCCTTGTCTACATAGTAAGTTCCAGGCCAGCTAGTGCTACATAGTGAGATCCTGCCTCACAACAACAACGAAAGGATAAGATATAACAAATTAAAAGTTCTGGGAAGTCATACTCAGATTTCTACCTACCTTAGAGTAACTTTGACTCTTGACTCTTGCTAAGGCTACCTAAAGATTTGGATTAATTCTTTTTTATCCAACGTATACAAAAGCAATCAGTCTCCAATGGCAACAACTCGTGGTGTTGGATTTCCTTTCTTAATAGAAATGGACCAAATTTTTGTTAGAACAAAAAGAGACCTCTCTGAAGGTACAGGTATACCGGACTAGAAATTTTAGAGTAGAATAAATCTGGAGGGGGGCGGGGAAATACCTTAAAAGGGATGAATGTTCAAAAAATAGGAAAGAAAGCTTGAAATTGATTTGGCTATGTCCACAAATATCTATGAAGACCTAGGGCTGGAGAGATGGCTCAGGGGTTAAGGCACTCACTTCTCTCCCAGAGCATCTGAGTTCAGTTCCTAACACCCACATGGTAGCTTACAATCACCTGTCATTCTAGTTCCAGGAGATCCAATGCCCTCTTCTGGCCTCCATGGGCACTGCACACATATGATGTACACACATGCATTCAGGCAAAACACTCATACACATAAAATAAAAATAAGTATTTTAAAAAATCTATAAAGTCCTGATTTCATATCAGTCTGATGTCTTCTTTCCACCCCGTCACCAGTAATACTTGGTACAAGGGTTTTTGCAAGAGGCCAGATTAAAGACATACGTCTACACACCCAACTATGCTTTAACTTTTAAAATATTTTATTATTTTTATTTAATGTGTATGAGTGTCTTGCCTGCAAGTATGTAAGTGTACCCATGTCCCTGCAATGCCTACAGAGGTCAGAAGAGGGTATCAGATCCCCGGAAGTGGAGTTATAGTCGATTGTTAGCTGCCATGTGGGTGCTAGGAATCAAACTTGGGTTCTCTGCAAGAGCAACCAGTGCTCTCCCTCTGAGCCATCTCTCCAACTATATTTTAATGTTTAAAAAATAGTTACAGCAGTTGGGCATGGAGCCACATTCCTTTAATCCTAGCACTCGGGAGGCAGAGGTAGATGGATCTGTGAGATTGAGGCCAGTCAGATCTACATAGTGAGTTTCAGGCCATATAGGGCTTCTCTCAAAACAAATGAGAGAGAGAGAGAGAGAGAGAGAGAGAGAGAGAGAGAGAGAGAGAGAGAGAGAGATCCAGTGTGCATAAGAAATGGCTATTTTGTTACTGTTGCTGTTGTTTTGGTGTGGGTTTTTTTTGTATTTTTTTGTTTGTTTGTTTGTTTGAGACAGGTTTTCATCATGTACCAAGTTGGCTGCAAACTCGTTATGAAGCTGAGAATTACCTTAAACTTCTGATTTTTCAGTTTCTGCTTTTCAGGTGCTGGAAAACCAAGCTTGTGTCACTTTGAGACAATGAGGGGCTATTAAGGTAGCCAAAGATAGGCCCAAGATAATTTGACTGAATTTGCAACATTTCAGCTCTGAACAACCTCAGAAGTTCCAACCAGTCGATCAGCCTGGTAGAATTGTTAACACAGGTGTGCCTGCCCTCTACCTCCAACCAGTTCAGAGCCTCTTCCTGGCTGAGAAACAAGAGCTCCAGCACAATTTAACAGCAATTATTGTGAAAGTTACAGACACAGAGATAATGTTCCTTTCATATTACATATTTTAAGTGGCAGTGACCCAGGTGTAAGCCCTGATTGTACTTGACCTTGTATAGGGCCTCCTTCCTCCCCTAGGTATTTTCTGGAATTCCCTTCAGTCATTGCCTACAGACTGACTAAAGCATCTTATTTCTTCTCTCTTTTCAAAATATAGCCTCCTGGCTCACTGTTCATGGTGATGGCAAAGATGGCCACCACACCCCGCCCCTACCTCATTATACGTATGTTTCAGTACCCCTACCAAGCAGTAGTCTGTTTTCTCTTTCCTTGAATCTAGGCTAGTGTTATGACTTGCTCTGATCAACTGAAGGAGGTAAAGTGTCTGCTCCAACCCCAGCTCCTAAGAGCCCAGGCAAGGTCTGGAGACACAGCCCAACAGTAAGAACACTTGTTGCTCTTTTAGAGGACCCAAGTTTGTTTCCAGTGTCCAGGCTGGGTGGCTTACAACCATCTGTAACTCCAACTTCTAAGGATATAACACCATGTTCTGGTCTCTGAAGGTGCCTACATACATGTTGTTTACACATACATATAAATAAAAATGAAAATGAATCTTCAGGGTTGGAGAGATGGCTACCGATTAAGAGCACTTGGTACTCCTGCAGAGGATCAGGGTTTGGTTTTCAGCACCCACACTGAGTAGCTAACAACCATTTTCAGTTCCAGGGGGATCTGATGCCTTCTTCTGGCCTTTGTCAACACCTGTATGCATGGTGGTGCACATGCACACATGTAGGCATACATACATACACAAGGACAGAACTAGGGACCTGGTGCACATGCACACATGTAGGCATACATACATACACAAGGACAGAACTAGGGACCTGGAGCAGAGAGCATCCAACATAGCACCATGGCAATGAGGAAAAGGGTGAGGGTGCTCACTCAGCTCAAGTCCTGGGGCCAGACTGGCAAAGTGACTTCTTGGACAATTCTTTCAGCTGGAGAATTTTACACACACACACACACACACACACAGTTACTTTACCTCTGTTGTGATAAAATCCTGACAAAAGCAATTTAAGGAAGTGACACAGAGGAAAAGGGGGGATTCTTGGGCCTATGGGAGCTTTCTTGCCTCAAGTATACATAGCTCAGAGAGCTAAGGTACCAAACAAAGCAATGACCCATCAGAGCTACACCAAACCATTGTTTTTTGGGTCCTTTGTCTCCCAAACGCAAAGAATGAATTTCACAAACAATAGGGTCCATTTAGAAAGTTTTTACATTATGTTGTGTGTGTGTGCGTGTGCGTGCGTGTGAGCGTGTGCATGTGTGTGCGTGTGTTGTGGTACATATATGATGGTAGAAAACAACTTGTGGGAGTTATTTCTCCCCTTTCAGCAAGTGGCTCCTGGGGATCAAACTCAAGTTGTCAGGTTTGGCAGTAGGTGCCTTTAATTACTGAGCCATCTCGATGACCCAAGTTTAGGAAGTTGTGCTATAGGATTATAGGTAGCAGCTCAAGAGACGGAAAGAGGGCCGAGTTCCCATACAGCGAGAGCAGGCTCTAAATACAGGGTTGCTGTGGGGATGCTAGTCTAGGGGTCTTTTACAGGGCTTACAGCAGGAGCTGGGGTGCGGGGAGGGGTGGGCTGATCAGTCCATCTGGCCCACCCATGAGGCGTCCAGGTGCCTCTTGGTTTCAGTCACATCCTTGCCATGGCTTCTAGGCAGTGGGGCTCATTCAGGTTGGGCAAAAGGAAAAGGAAGATAGCAAGAAACCAGAGCAGGAACAAGGGCTCCTTTCTGTCAAGCTGGCCTCCAGCCAGGGCAGTGCCAAGGGCATTTCTGGCCAAGGACAAGAACCCAGGTCTGCTTTGGTTTCATTTTCTGCTGCCGCAAAGCAACTTAGGTAAAAAGGGGGTTTCTTTTTTCTCACATTTCCAGGTTACAGATCAGCATTCAGGGAAGTCCTAGCCACGGGAGCTTGAGACAGCTGAGGACGGAAGTAACGCATGTATACTTGTGCTCAGCTCGCTCTCTCCTTTTCATTTAGTTCAGGGCCCAACTCATGAAATGATGCCACTCAAAATCAGGTGGGTCTTCCCTCATAACCATGCCCACAGGCCAAGCCAATCTGGACAATTCCTCTTTGAGACTCCTTTCCCATGAGAGTCTGTTGAGTCAAGTCAATAATCAAAACTAACCTTCACAAGGTACCTGTCCCTAAACTATCTCACCAGTTTCCATCTCCTGTTCTCATAGGTTGGAAGGATTTATTTTGGCTCACAGGCCTGGAGTACAGTCCATCATTGTGGGGAAAGTCGTGTGGTTAGACTGCATCACAGGCAGGAGCAGTGAACAGTGCATGAATCCTGGTGCTCAGCGAGCTTTCTCACTTTTATGTCGTCTAGGACACTAAATGGCACTGCCTCCCACCAATGAACCCAACCAAGGTAATCCTCACGGGTGTGCCCAGAGGCTCCTTCCTTGGGCGGTCAGGTTGACAATCAACATAAACCATCATATATGTGTATATACAATAAGAGAGGAGACAGGCGTGGTGGCTTCATACCTCTTATCCCATCACTCAGGAAGCAAAGGCAGTTAGAAGCCAGCCTGGTCTACATAACAAATTCTAGGCCAGTCATGGATACAGAAGCATATTCTGTCTCCAAAAACAGAAACAAAAATAGGGGGCTGGAGAGGTGGCTCCACAGTTGGGCACTGGCTGATCTTACAGAAGACTCAGGTTCAGTTCCCAGCACCCACATGGTGACTAACAACTGCCTATAACTCTAGTTCTAGGGGAATCTGGTTCTCCTTTCTGGCCTCTGCAGGTATTGTACCCATATGGTGCACATACATACATGCAGGCAAAACACTCATAAAATAAAATTTTTAAATAAATAATAAAAAAATTTTCAAAGAGGGGATATATGAGATTGGCTTCTACAACACAGCAATGACCATATGCACACTGCAGAGGCACCACAGAGCTGGATGCTTCAGCAGTCCCAATATGGCACCAAAAGCCTAGAAGTTTCCTGGAGAGTTGCTAGTATTGAGTCCACATAAGAAGGCTAAAGAAGTTGGAGTCTGATGTCAGCAGAGGATATCAGCAGCAACAGATGAACTTGCTCAGAAAGAGAGGGAGGCAGGCAAGCTCATTCTGCTTTTATCTGGGCTGCCCACTGAGGTAAGTCTTCCTCCCTTAGTTAATTAATTGTTTCTGGACACACCCTCAAGGACATACTTAGATGTCTGAATGTTGTGGGTGGGTCTCCATCTCCAGCACAGCTGTTGTGCTCCAGCCATGCCAGAGAATGGAGGACGATTGAACAAGGCTTCAGGTGGCTCAGAGCGCAAAAGGAGGAGTTCCCTCCCAGGATACTACGTCGGTGGGTAGTTCGGTTATCAAAACCAAGGCAGGGGTTTATATAGGGAGGCCTTTCTGACTGTTACAGAAGGCAGGAAAGTTAAAGGTGGGGTCTTTAGGAAAGGTCGTAGGGCTGATGTGGAAATTAGGAAAAAGGAAACGAAACCCCAAAACCTGGTTTTGGTCTGGGGTGGGGGAAAAGAAGATTTGTATCTACAGTGATTTCCTGGGGCCAGGTGATCACATCAGGCAGAGCAGGCCAGACACCTGCTGTCCCTTCAGAGTATCTAGGGTTGCTTGCCTTGCTCAATATCCAGACCCCCACAGAATGTGAACCATCTCTTTGGTACCCTAACATAGTTGGTTATGCTATTTTGGGAGGTTGTGGAACCTTTACAAGATGAAGCCAAGTTCGATGAAGTGGGTCACTAGGATAGTCCTTAGGGTGTTATAGCTTAACCCACTGTAGCCCAAGCTCTCTGCTTCCCAACTGCTTACACAAATGCAACAGTCACCTGTCCCAAGTTCTTGTTGCTACCACAAGCCATCGTTGCCAAGCCTTCCCTACTGTGATAGACTTTTTCTTTCCCTCAAACTGTGAGCCAAAACAAATCCTATTGTAAAATGCTGTCCTCTGGGTATAATATAGTCATTATCATCTTAGTTGGAGTAGTTGTGATTATGTACAAAGGACTCAACAGGATCAGGCTTTTGATGGTCCTTCATAGGAGGGATTTGGAGAAGATCATTAGATCCCAGGCACTCACCCCTACCTGAACCCAGTTCCCAGCTATATGCAATTCTGCTCCCACTGCAGGAATTGAGAGGTGTTATTTGGAAATTAGGGGACCCCATCTATTGCAGCCTTGGGAGGTCATCACCCATGCTGGGGTGCAACTCTCTTCTTTGAATTAAATATGCTTTCAATTAATTCATCAGTTTCTAATCATTGCACTCCAGTGGTAGAGACAGTAAGACCAATAGTTGAAGGCCAGCCTGGGCTACATAACAACATCCATCACCAAAACAAACAAAATCAGCCAACAACAACACAAGGGGGAAAGAGATGAAGGCTGCATCCCTATCCAGGAGCCATCCCTTTATTTAATCATAGAGATTTCTATATTTCCATAGGTAACCATAGCTGCCTAAAATGGGGTCTTTCCACATAGTCCAGGTACCATACGGATCAATAAGGAGAACAAATTAAACCTTATAACCCAGTCTGGATGGAAATACAGATGACATTCTCGGTACATACGAGGTACTCAACATTTATTGAATTAATTAATGAATTTATCAATTAGTGGCCCAACTACATAGCAAATTAACCTACTAAGTGTACTTGCTAGGTGACAGCTCCATATTCTAAACCATTCTGACATGCTGGGCCAATATTATCAAGACAAAATGAAACTGGAACCCAAACTAAGGCCTATATTTAGGGTCAGATCATTTTGACACACAGTGACTAAACCAAATCCCAGAGCAACTACCTTCAAAAATTTTAATCTCAGGCTTCTTTATACTCTTTGTATTTATTAAGGATCTAAGAAAGATTCTGTTTATATGCATTACATATTGCTATCTATTGTCTTTTTAAACTTTTTGGGGGAGTCTTTTTGAGAAAGTGTCTCCCTACAGCCCAAGCTAACCTAGAACTCACTATGTAGACTAGGCTAGCCCTGATCTTACAGGGATTCACCTGCCCCTGCTTCCCAAGTGCTGGGATTAAAGGCATGTACCACCACACCCAGCACATATGGCTATTGATTGAGAAATTAAAACTACGAGCTTAAATTTTTTAACCTATTGGTTCACTTAAAAATAGAGTCAGGCCTGTTAGCAGATGTCTGTAATCTCAGCACTCAGAACACAGAGATAGGAGGATCAAAATTTGAAGACTGACCTCAGTTATATAGCTAGTACAAGGTTAGCCTGGGCTGCATGAGACTCTACCTTTAAAGAGAGGGGCAGGGGACAGCCAGATGGCTTAGCCTGCCTGGTATGGTGGCCACACTTTTCATTCCAGCATCAGAAGGCAGAGACAAGCATATCTCTGTGAGTTCCAGGCCAGCTAGATCTACACAGTGAGACCCTGTATCAAAACAGAACAGAAAACAAGGTGACTCAGTGGGTAAAGGCCCTTTCTACCAAGCCTGATAACCTGAGTTTAACCCCCGGGACCCACATGATGGAAGGAGAAAACTGATTGTCCTCTGAACTCCAAACATTCTAAGAGGCACACACACAAACACACATACACACACACACACTAATGACAACAATAAAATATAATTTAAAAAACAAACATTATTAATACAAAAACAAACCCACTATATATTAGCATGTTTCATAGAAAGTAACTACGCAATCTAGACTGGTCTTGAAATCATTGTGTCCACCTGCCTCAGTTTCTAATCTTGTTGGTGCTACACCAAAACTTCACAAGTCGTGATAACGTAGTAATAAAGATGCTCCTGGGGACAAAAGTCAAGGTTCTCATGCCCTTAATCCACCAAACCTGTTACTGAGTTTCTCTCACTTGTTAGCAATGTATCAGAGGTATCCGTTCCTCATTTTCTTATGTCTTATCATAAGGGAAAACCCAACCAGGTACGGGAAAATATCATGATATCTAGAGTAACAAACTGGCCATTGACCTGTGCTCGACATGGGAAAGTCCCCTCACAAAACTAGGAGGAAGTTGCAGAAGGCATCCTCCTGCCTACCAAATCCCAGACCCTCCAACTACTGGATAAAACGCTTGCTCTTTTCTCTGTCAGGGCAGCCTGACTTCCCTAAGCCAATGCCGTTCCTTCTTCTTAAACCACCTTTCTTTTCAGTTGAAGCCTTTGCCCGAGAGTTCATACTGCAGTCTCCACTTTTATTTCTGTAATCATCGGACAAGTTCCCTGGTATCCCATGCCATCTGGTGACTCTGGTGGGGTGTGGGAAATGATGCCAGGGCAGGTGTGATTCACTGGACTTAGGACCTCTGGATACCGTCTCCTGCAGACACCATGTCTTCTGGACACCACCTCCTCCAGGATTGCGGAGCCTCCCCAGTCATCCCTTCTCTGGAGTGGGGCTGCAGCAGTCGTAGCAGGAGAGATGTTCTAGAGAAAGATACTTGCGTCCCTCCCTTCAGCAGTCAGACCACTGAGACAACGGACTCCCAAGAATAAAATCCCCTCAGGAATCCTATTCTGGGGGGAGGGAGGAGGCAAAGACTGAAGCCCTAGTGCCAGTCAGAGGGGCAACTAGCTACCTAGGAGGAGATCTCCACAGTTGGGGATTTCCGTTGACACATATTTTCAACCTTTATTTAATCTTATATTTTTAATTTTTATTGTTTTTAATTAATGTGTATGAGCATGTTGCCTGCATATATGTAAGTGTACCCCTGTCATGCAATACCCATAGAGACCAGAAGTGGGAGTCATATTCCCTGGAACTGGAGTTAAGGTTGATTATTAGCTGCCTTGTGGGTGCTGAGAACCAAACCCGGGTCCTCTGAAAGAGCAGCCAGAGCTCTTAACCACTGAGCCATCTCTCCAAACACCTATTTCTTTTTTCTTTTTTTAAATAAAACTATAACACTGCTCCAAGAAAAGTGGAAAGATTTGGCTAAAGTACATAAATAGATCCATTTTCCTTTTCCAACTTATCTAAACATTATATTTATTTATTTATTTTGTGTGTGTGTGTGTGTACATGTGTGTGCCACAGTGTGCCTGTGGAGGTCAGAGGACAACTTGTTGTAGTAGGTGTCTTCTTCACTATATGGGTCCCAGGGCTTTCTAGAACTCAGGTTGTAAGGTTTGGCAGCAAGAGCCTTTACCTGGTGAGCCATCTCTTTTCTCTTTGTTATGCCCAGGGAATGGCTCCCCAAGAACCACCATGGAGTCAGGAGTGTATGCAAAAACAAAGAGCCTTTATTCAAGCTTAAGCTTGGACTCTTAGACTTCACCAAAGCAGTGGATCCATGCTGAGAGCCCCGAGGAGAGTGGGAAGGAGGTTTTTATGGATCTGAGCATATTTTAAATTGATTGGTTGCTATAAGCTGTATACCAAAATTAGTTAAAAGGTGACTATGAAGCCTCTCATTGGTGGGTGCTGTTTCCAGGGATGGCCTCCCAGGACTGGCCATCCTGTGGTAAAGATCACTGGCAGAAGGAGAGTGGGGTGCGAGTGGGGTGTGATTTACTTGTCCTTTCCTGTTCCCTTTCTCTCCTTCCTTTCCACACTGACTCCCATCTGCTCTAAAACCCCTTTCAACAACCGGACTGCTTTCACACCCTTTGCACTTCCTCTGGGAAAAAAAAAAAAAAAAAAAAGAATTGCTTGGTTGTCTTCAACAATACTTGCTCTGAAGAGTGAATTTTCTTCCTGAAACTTGTATTCCCACCTGTATGATCTAGAATCCAATCTCTATAAGCCATGGCTCTCCACCTACCCACTCTCTAAAACACCTTGAATTTTGCTTGCTTTTTTTCTTTTTGTTGTTGTTTTGTTGTTGGCTGTTTGCTTTTGGAAACAGGGTCTTCGTGTAGCCTGGGCTACTACTGAACTCCTTGATCCTCCTACTTTAACCTCCCAAGTACTAAGAATATAGGCACATGCCACCATAGAGAACTTGTTGTTTTTTAAGACAGGGTCTCACTCTACATCCCAGACTATAATTCTCCTGCCTCAGCCTCCCATGTGCTTGGATTATAGGTATGAGCCACCACACGTGGCATAAAATATTGTTATTCTAGGCTTGAACATGACTTTGATTATGATTTAAGTCTTAACTGAAACCAACAAAACATTCCCCATTAGGTTTCTTTCATGTTAGCAAACCTGAGGGACCAGCTTTGAGATCTCTTATGGGGCTCTATCCTATACCTAGAGACAATAGTTTTCCAATTGAGGAAGGCACCTGAGAGAGAAGAGTGAAGCCTAATGTTTATGTGTCCTTTCCATATCAGACTTAGTTCTATATGAGGAAATATTTGGTAGCTTTCAGAAAATTCTGATAAGTTCAGAGTGGATTCATAAAATTTAGTTCATTCTGGTTCCTCGTCTGTAACAATGACCTTAGTCCATTGCTGTAGAGCAGATGCAAAGACTAGAACAATTACTAAGGTAATAGAGGTGTCAGAGGAGGTGTTCTCCATCTATCTAGGTCACAAAGTATGAAAGCAGGAACCAAGGCCATGCAAAGACCCTACAGAAGACCACATTCATGAGGTCCGTAGGGAAGAAATGGACTTAAACTAGTAAATCATCTCAGAGTCTAAGTGATCACTCAGGAAAGAGATGAGAACCCAGCTGTATTTTTTTTGAGAGAGAGAGAGAGAGAGAGACTCCTTATTGCCTCAACTGGCCTATAACTCACTATCTAGAAACCAGGCTGGCCTCGATCTCACAGAGACTGGCCGGCCTCTGCCTCCTGAGTGCTGGGATTAAAGGCATGTGCACCACTCCCAGCCTCAGCTGTATTTCTAAAATATTTTATTTATTATTTTTATTTTTTGTGTGGGTGAGTGTATTGCTTGCATGTATGTAAGTGCACTGATGACGTACAATGCCCACAGAGGTCAGAAAAGGGCATAGGATTCCCCAGAACTGGAGCTACAGACAGTTGTTAGGTGCCATGTGGATGCTGGGAACCAAACCCAGGCCCTCTGTAAGAGCAGCCAGTGCTCTTGACCACTGAGACATCTCTCCAGTCCAATGTATTTTTAAAATATAGTTTAATTACTTTAATTATGTGTAATGTATGAGTTTGTGTGTGTGTGTGTGCATGTGTGCACGCGCTGGGTATTCACAGAGCCTAGAAGCATCAGATCCTCTCTGGAGCTGGAGCTACAGGCAGTTGGGCACTGCCCAACGAGGGGGCCAAGAATCAAATACAGGTCCTCTGGAAGAGCAGCATATGCTCGTAACTGCTGAGCCGTCTCTCCAGCCACCTCCCTCCCCCTGCCGCACACATATTCCTAAGTAGACTGATAAAAGCTTTTAGAAAATATACACATGCAGACTTTAGCTCAGCAGGCCACTACCAGAGCCCAGTTACCTCAGTGGGTGCTAGAAAGGCTTCCCCTACCTGCAAGTAACCAAGGACATGCCTACCAGCTAAGAGACTTGGTATGAATAAAGGACTGACACAAGGCACCCCTCAAATCCACCTGTAAGGGACCCCACGCTGTGCTTCCAACCACTCCCTTAAAAGCTGGAGGTATAGATACCTGGATTCATCATTCCCCATCATTCCCAGGTAAAGGCTGTTGCCCCACCTAAATGACCAGCTAAGTAGACAGTGAGCGGAGACCCTCAGAACTGCCTCAGGATCACCTTTTGTGCCCTCTTCCCTACTTTGACCACACTGGAAGCTGACCAGTCTACACACGGCTGAAGCTTGAGGGCTATGGCCAGCACCTGACAGGATCTTACAACTGTGCTTAATTGGTAAACCTGAAGGCCAACTAGTCAAGTCATGGCCTGAGCCCGAGGAATTCAAAGGGGGACACTAGGGAATTGTGGTCCAAATGCCACTCTGTTCACTTAAGCTTAATAATATTGCTAACCTTACTGTTTCCCATAGGGCTGGCAGAGACAACTCTGAACTCCTGGAGTTGATTACAAAGGATTGCCCTAGCAGTGTTTTACATAGCTGTGGTGGGCCTGTTCAGAGGGGCCTTCTGCTTATTATAACAACCTGTACCTTACAAAGCCCTAAGGCAACAGGATACACCCGTACTCATAATGCACTTGTTGGCAGTACCACCCCGCCCCTTCTTGGAACACCAGCTTATAAATGTGTCAAACAGAACCCCTCCTACTGTCTTTTTGAAGGACAAATTTCTGTAACAAGGCGAGTCAAGCTACCCCGCTGTTCTTCTCGATGAACCTCATCCTACCCTATTCCTCCTCTGCTACCATCTCCTCAGATCTAAGGCGAATGATGACATCATCTCCATGCCCCTGCACCACCATCTACCTCAGTATGTCAAACATGTTATAATGAGGTAAGGAGGTCTTTAACTGTTACAGGAATGGGAGGATATAGTGGACCAAGAAATTACAACTCAACGCTATTAGGATTGCCAGACCAGACTTGACTTAGAGTCTCAGGCCCCATCTGCTGAAGCACTGACACAAACTATTCCCTAGACTCTTACCCAGACCCAAATCAGATACCGCTCACAATTTAGACCCTCACCTGTATCAAGTTCTAAAGCAGACTCATCGCCTTCTCAATGATACTATCCCCCAGTTAGCAAGGAATTTCTGGCTTTGTTTACTTCTGGAGGCTCCCAGATACATAGCCACACTGGTACCATGGGAAGATGCAACCATGATGAAGTCCCGGCCAGACTCCTCTATGTTAAACCCATTATAAGGGCATTTGAGCCCCATAATATATTATGGACAAACTGGGACCAAGCCAGTAACATAACTTCCTCCCTCCACAACCTCTGACTTTATTTTCCCGTTAATGATATCTGTATCATCTCCAACCAGGTCTTTTCTTCACATATGGATATGGGGTAAATGCCTCTGTATGTCTACCTCGTCATTGGAAAGGTATATGTACCCTGGCCTTCCTTGCTCCCAAAATGGACACTGTCCCCATCAACCATATTCTTATCATACCTTTGGCAGCACATATGGGATCTAAGACAGTTATCCAGTTCCTACCTCCATTAACTGGGTCAGGAGTAGAGACTGCCATCGGTACTGGAATAGAAGGGACGGCCTCATCAACCGCCGTCTCTCAGCAATTATCCAGGGACTTGACAGATGGCATAGAATGAGTTGCCAAGTCATTAGTAGCCCTGCAAGATCAATTAGACTCCTTAGCAGCAGTAGTTCTACAAAACAGGAGGGCACTAGATCTACTGATTGCTGAAAGGGAGAACTCTGTCTCTTTTTAAACAAAGAATTCCTGCGTAAACCAGTCAGGAATAGCCAGGGATATGGCCCAGCAACTAAAGGAACAAATTGCAAAAAGGAGGCAAGAACTGGCAGATTCCTGGCATTAGTGGAACAATGTTTGGAGTCGGGCATCCTGCCTACTCCCACTGGTGGGTCCTCGTTTATGTTCCTTCTGGAACTCCTATTCAGTTCCTGCATCCTTAACATGTTAATTTGTCCTGCCTCCTCTTGCCTAGAGGCCATGAAGTTCCAGATGCTCCTCCAGGACTGTTAGATATGAGAGATATAGAAGAAGATTTTGCCTCTTAAAAAAGTTAAAAGGGAGCTGGGTGTGGTGGCACATGCCTTTAATTCTAGCACTCGGGGGCAGAGGCAGGTAGATCTCTGTAAGTTCAAGGCCAACCTGGTCTACAAAATGAGTTCTAGGCCAGTCAGGGCTACATAGTGATACCCTGTCTAAAAAAAGAAAAACAACAACAAAACAAAACACTAAAATTAAATTAAAAGGACATCAAAAGGAGAAACGAGGGAGAAAGCTAAAATGAGGAGGAAAAGTAAATTAATTGAGAAAAACCCAGAGCAGCTTAGCTAAGTAAACAGCCCCACCTACCTGAGGAAAAACTGCTGATTGTCCAACCTTTGCTTCTGGTTCTGTAAACATGCTTCCTGCTTGAATTTCCAGCTCCTGGTGACAGACAGGTTGATGACCCCTGTACATGACAAGGGTCATGTAGGCTAAAATGCTCCAGGACCTCTGTGCCCACCAATGCCAGAGTGGGTCTGGAATGACAAAGAATTGTCTATAAATGCTGTAAGAAACTGCTTCTTGTGGTTCAGGCTTTGGAGATTGTTCTCCTGAATCTGCTACCAGCAGGATCAAGAATAAATCCATTATCTTTCACTTTGACCCTGGTGCCTGATTTAAAAGCAGTGGTTTCCATTACAATTTTTCCATTATTGTCTGGGTCTGATAGCTATGAACTTAGGAAGGAACCTACTGACTACATTGGAGGCAAGCATCTCATTAGCTGGAAGCTAAATTCAGATAGACATGCCCCAGAATAGTACATTCATTGCCACCCTTTCAAACAGGAAGTCTCTCCCACACTGTATTCCTCAAGGAGTTCTTAACTCCCCATGTAGTAAAACCTATGGTTTAAAACACAATTCCCTGGAGTATGCCATCATTATTTGTCCTTTTCAGATAAAATTAAGGGATGGAGGTAGAGCTCAGTGGTAGAGTACTTGCCTAGCATTGCAAGGCCCTAGGTTCAATCCTCAGCACCGAAAAAAAGGATTTGCTTTAAGGGGCTTGGAAAATATTTACCCTAGCTCCCACATAGAATGTTGGGTGTGTGAGGACTGGCCAGTAATCCTAGCACTGGGAAATGTAAATAGAAAGATCCTAGGGGCTCACTGGCCAATGAATCTAGTCAATCAGTAAGCTCTAGGTTCAATGAGAGACTCTTGTCTCAAAAACTATGGAGGTAGCCAGGCTTAGTGGTGGACACCTTTAATCCTAGCACTCAGGGGTGGGAGGCAGGCAGATCTTTGTGAGTTTGAAGCCAGCCTGATCTACTTATTGAGTTCCAGGTCAGCTAGGGCTACATAGTGAGCCTTGTCTTGAAAACCTAAAAAATGGAGAAAAATGATAGAGAAAGACCCTAAGCATCAAGGAAACTTGCCTTTGGATGCATCTATGAGGGCGTTTTCAGAAAAGTGTGACTGAGGAGGGGAGAATGATGCTGTCCATCCTGAATGTGAGAGGATGAGTTTTGGTTTTTTGTTTTGTTTTTGGCTCACTGTCTGAGGTAAACAGTCCATCATGGCAGGGAAGGCGTTGCAATAGGCACATGAGGCAGCTGCTCACGTTGCAGCACAGTTGAGAAGCAGAGGGATGAATACTGGTGCTCAGCTCACTTTCTCCTTTTCACTCAGTCTGGAATCCCAGTCTATGGAATGGCACTGTCCATTCCTCCGGAGAGCTTTGCTTCATACGGAATCTCAGGACTGATGAAGCCATTGCCCCACTCACTGCTACACCCTACTTCCCCAAATACCAAGAGACACTCCGCATTTCACCCTTCCAGATTTAAAGGGTGCTTTTTTTGCTAACTACTCCACCCAGATTCACCATACCACTTTGCTTTGGAGTGGAAGCTAGGTCACGAGGCTGCCCAAAATACCTGAACAGTGTTACCCCAGAAATTCTGGGACAGTCTATACCAGTCTATACCAGTTTGGTAATGCCCTTTCCAAGCACTTGAAGAGCTTACAACTTGGAGGACTAGAGAGATGGCTCAGCAGTTAAGAGCACTGATTGCTCTTTCAGAGGACCCATGTGCGATTCCCAGTACCCATATGGGGGCTAATAACCATCCCTAGGATTCTAGGGGACCTGACACCCATTTCTGACCTCCAAGGGCATTGCACAATATGGGTGCACTTACACACATGCAAACAATACATTCATACACGTAAAAAATATTAAAATTAAAAAAAGATATTACAACTTGGAAATGGGATTCGGTCATAGCATGTCATGACCTATTGCTTGCCGGTGCCATCAAAAGATTTGGACTACAACACCATAGTCACTCTTAGTTTTCTTTCTGATCCTGTTACTGGAGTTATTAGAGTCAAGCCCAGGCCCTGGTACCTCAACAAGGTAGGCTGAGCCACCCATCCTCAACAGGCCTACGAAAGAAACGTTATAATAAAAACAGATGAAAGAGGTCTATCCTGTGTGAGTCTATTGGGAAAAGGAAACAAAGATGTCTAATGACACCCTAACCCCATTTTCAGGGTCCTGACATGAGGTTTAGGTCTAAATAGAATGCAAGAGGTATGCATAGCTAAGCAGTTCTGGTGGTCAAGGCATAGTCCTGCCCACCACTGACACATCATTGTTGTAACACCAGATCCATCCAGGTAATCTGACAGGTTGTCATAACTGTATGAAATTTCTTTGCAGGAGACAAGCTGCCTGCTCTGGCTCGCACCAGTCATTCCACTCCTTTCCCATTTCTTCTCCTAAATGAGACTCCTGGGGAAATTCCAATTCTTTGGGTCTACCATTTCAACAGTCTGACAGCCAAAAGGAGGGGTGCAAGGATCTCCTCAGAGTAGCTGCACTCTTGCTAGAACGGATACAATTCAGCCCCATCTCACCCACCAAAGGCCCGATTCTCTTTTCAAAAAGTTTAATATTTGGAATTCATCCTCACCTCATGAGGGTGACCACACATTGGTCCCTGAGCAAACGCAGGTAATAGTCTCGCTGTCTAGGCCTGAATCTAGGAAACAACCAGGAAGGTTTCTAAGCATGATGTGGTTCTGTTGACTATGGATTCCAAAGTAAGCTCTTCTAGCAAAACTTTTTTATGAGTTGCTAAAGGGAGAGGAAAATACCTTTACCCCTGGAATAAGGAATGTCAGCACCAAGAAGGCACTTAGACCCCACAGAGAACTAAAAGCAAGAATAGGATATAACTGGCCTGGCAGAAATGAACATATCCTAATGAGACACTGTCGCTCTTAATATGACTTTTGAAAAAATGGACCCCAAGAAATGAGAATTTCCCCAGGAATTTCACACTGGGAAAAGGAAAAGGCTGGGAGCCTGGCACCAGTCAGAGGGGGAACCTATCTCCCAGAAAAAGAGGTTTTCCACAGTTCTAACAACTTGTCAGACCAGGTTGCAGGATGAGAATGAAACCCAAACAAGGATGGGTCAATGATGGACGGGGCCACACCTTGACCAGGACTGCTTAGATGTGCATGTCCCTGGCCCTGTACTTAAACTTTAATCTCTCTTCCCAACGTGGCCACATTAACTAAATCTCCTTTTTCTGCTTTCTGTAAAAACTATTTTTTATTTATGTGTACATGTATATGTGTATGTGTGTGTGTGTGTGTGTGTGTGTGTGTGTGTGTGTATGTCATATGTGTGCAGGTGACGGCAGAGGCCAGAAAAGGGCAACAGGTCCTCTGGAACTGGAGTTCCAGGCAGCAGCAAGTCACCTGATGTGGGAGAGAGGAACCAAAGCCAGAAGAGTAAGGGCTTTTCATAGATGAGTCATCTCTCAAGCCACCATCCTTTTCTGCTTTTTACTATTGTAGGGTAAATTTACAGCCAGCCAACCAATCACTTAAGGGGGAGGGCCTAGCAGTGAAAGCTGGGAAGGAGACACAGGAGTGGCACCTCGGGTCTCCATCTTGGGTGTGTGTGCTGGAGGTCCACCAGACTTCTGATCAAAATGCTGGCTCCCCCGTATGAAATTTCTGTTTCTCTTCCTGGGGATGAATCCTTTGTAAGTAACCCAGAATAAACCGATTTCTTTAATTGGAGAGCATTCTCTGTTCACTCAATCGGTTCATACCTTGGGAGACTGGGGCTGAACACTGGGCCTCACTGCAAGAGGAGAATTCATAAGACAGAATTGGCATAGTCGAGCAGGACCAACTGACAAAAACAGAGAATGCTTCTGCGAAAAGGATTTACGTGGCCACTGCTAATGTGGGGACCAGTGAAGGAAAGAGCATGGGCAGAAGAAATTTTGACATGGTAGACTATCCCCATAGGACTGGTGTGGGTAGCGGTGGCCATTGCAGGGATAGTGCGGTTTATGGTGAAATATGTAACTAAGGTGAATTCACCTAAGCAGATGAGATCGGTGGGGCAAATACCAGGTGGCAATCCATGTGTAAGTGGTATGGAATGGCATGCCTGTTTGACTGATGGGGGACACCTCGGGAATATGACAATGCTTTGAGAACAGGAGAAGGTCTAGAACACACTCTGCAATCCCTGGGAGTGGTGCACCAGAAGCAAAGATATCAGCAAGCTGATGCCGAAGTGGCAGTAGTGGCTATTGTTATGCCTTGTGAGAGACTTATCTCAGGCTGAATCAGTGGCCTAGAGTGATACTCAAAGTGTGAGAGAGGAATTAGATTGAGAGAAAGATATGAGGCTTGCTTCCTCAGTACTAGCCTCTGACCTTGCTAGGAAATTGGATAAAAGAGAAAAAGAGATCGAAGTTTTAGCCTGCCATTTTTTACAGCTAGGTCAAAAGGGGTGAAAAGCCAGGCCAGGTTGATAATACAAAACTCATCCTGGAACTCTAGGACTTGGAAACCCTGGGAAGAATCAGGCAGTTGATGAGGAAGGGAGCAATCCAGAAAAAGCTAAGAATGCCCCTCAGATTCGACCTGTAATTCAAAGAAAGGAGAAATCCCGATGTCAGCATGGAGACCTTAATGAGTGTGGGAATTTAGCCAATGGAGGGTACTCAGCCCTGGAGCTGATGCAACTAGGGAGGACATTCAAACAAGCTGCAAAAGAGCCTGTCATCACCTGGCTCCTGAGAATATGGGACACAGATGATACTCGCTTAATGCTGCAGAGGCGGGGAAGCTGAGCCTGAGATACAGGCTGTGTAACCTGAGGCAGTAGGGGAAGCAGTCTCTGAGGGACTGGCTTCTATGAGCCAGTGGAGATACTTGGTTATCACCAGTGGAGGTTCCCATGAATGTCACGAGCTGGAGAGCAGTAAAAGGGGGACAGGCACTGCTGAGAGCACTGGGTATGAGGAGAGCAATATATGGTGCCCCATTCACAGGACCAGATAGATAGTACTGTGTTCACTAGAGATTTAATGAAGGACTTCACTGAACAAAGACCTCAACATTGGTATGGAGGCTTAGTGTCCCTGCTAAGTCCCCTAGTGGGACAAGAGCTTTACAAGGCAGGAGAGGCTTTGACAGATTTAAGCAACCTAGGCCAGCATGTAAAGTATGTCTGTAGAAGAATAGAACAACATAAAAGATGTACAAAAGAGACAAAACAGAAAAGGAGGTCTGCTTGGGGTACTCATAGACAAATGTGGTGAGACGTGCACCTAGCCCAAGTTCCTAAAGAAAAGATTGATAAAAGCTAAATTCTGTGCTAAAGTGCCTCTGGGAGGCTTTAAGCCCTAAGAAACAGTCCACAAAAGGTGCACAGAGGATAAAAATTATCCCAGGGGTGGATACTAAACCCCCCCCCCCAGAATAAACAGGGTACATTTCTCCCCTGTGAATGGCTATTCGAGGGGTGGAGACAGTTTACCCAGCTAGGGCCTCTCCCAGGAGCCAGGTGTGGTCATGTGAGAACTCCAGGACACTAAATGGATTCCAGATGAGAACTAAAGATAGTAAAGGACTAAGTTACATGCCATTGTACCCAACATGGATCTGCTGAAAATGCAGCTGATACAGATGGAAAGGAATTTTCCACGCTATGTTAGACCTTGTGTATGTATATAATGTTAACTTCTAAGTGTTTTACAGATGTAAACCCAGTTGAGAGACGTCAAGTACACCTGATAAAACAAGGATGAAATGTAACATATACAGGGGACAAGGGTGAAGTATAACTGTGAGATTCTGGGGAGCTCTATTGGCCTAGGCCTATAGATGTCAAAGAGTAAAAGGATAATTTATATAATTGTTAACTAGCAATTCCAGTACCAGGTGTGGGTTGCTTCCCCTGCAAGCTGTTGACCAGGGGAGCCTTGGAAGCCCCCTTCTACAAAAAAGGCAATTGCCACATTTTATAATGCTGGTTACACACTGGAAGCAGACAGTAAGGCCCTATTACTGAAAATGTGGCATGGTTTAAGCATGGAAAAGCGAGATCTAGCTGGGACCAAGCTGGAAACTCCCTGCAAATGAATGGCTGACCTTCATAGTGCTAGAGGGCGCTATGCAGACTGCTAAGGGAGAATGATCCGGAAAAGCTCTGCTTAGTTCACAGATTTTGCGTGCTTCACTGTCAGATGCCAGACAATATGTTCCTGCTGGTGTAATAGAGGCTTATCTAGTATGTGCAACCCCAGCATATTTATAATTGGATTTAAGGCCTGCTCCTCGGGGAGGAAACACACATCTGATATTAAGAGAAAAGCTGACCCCCAGTGGTGATGGGGGAGTCATAGGCCCCCATAAAGAAGCTACTGTAATTGTAAGATGAATGTGATGAGCCTACTTAGGTACTGCCTGAGCTTTTGTGTTTATGCCCATAGGTTAGGTCACTCAGTGTTTGTGTGGATGTTACTTTTGTTGTTGTTTTTACAATTGTTGTGTTTTTATAATAGAAGGAGGATCACTGAAGCCAGATAACAATCCATGCCACAGTGGAAAGAACATCATCCTACACCTGCTCTTGAGGCTCAGGAACTATTGCAGAGGAGGATGCTGGAAAGTTTTGTAAAAGCCAAAGAGAAAAGGGGTGGGGTGTAGAGTAAATTTACAGAGTTTTCTCTCTGCCTCAGGGACATGCCTCCATGTGATTGACAGCCAGCCAACCAATGACTTAAGGGGGAGGGCCTAGTGGGAAAGCAGTGAAAGCTGGGAAGGAAACACATGAGCAGCACCATGGGTGTCCATCTTGGGACACCTGGAGTTAGGGGCCATGTAGATGCTGGGAATTGAACCCAAATCCTCTGTGAGAGCAGTTGGTGTTCTTAACTGCTGAGCCATCTCTCCAGTCCTGGAAAACCTGTCATTCTTAATCTTGTTACAAACTACAGTCTTTGAGCAATGTTAAAAGGAAGAGGGGGTGGTTCCTAGCAACTTCTAAAGATGTAACTTGAGAGTCACCCAAACCCTATGTATATACCCATTGTAAAGAAACCTCAATGGGGGTACTAAAGAGATGGCTCAGCAATTAAGAGCACTGGTTGCTCTTGCATAGGACCTGAGTTGTGCAGTTCCCAGCACTGCACAATGACTAACAACTGTCCATAATCCTAGTTCCAGGGTATCTGATACCTTCTTCTGGCCTCTGTGGTCATTGCATGCATGTGGTAGACTTACACATGTGCAGGTAAAACACTCATACACATAAAATAAATAAAAAAAAAAGAAAGTTCATTGGGACTCTCTGGAGAAGCCTGCACTCACCCCATCAAGTGTTCTTATCCTCATTTTCTTAGTGACTGCCTAGCTAAGATGTAGAAATCTGATGGGATTAAGGGCCTGTACCAAATCTTTAATGTGTCTGTGTGGGGTATCATCATCTGCACAGCTGCTTACTTTTGTATTTATGACACTGCAAAGGGAATGCTTTCAGATCCCATGAATACTCACATCTTCGTCAGCTGGGTGATTTCACAGTCTGTCACTGCTGTTGCTGACTTGAATTTCTATCCATTTGATGTGGTTTGTCGCCCCATGATGATGCAGTCAGGATGCAAAGGAATTGACATCATGTACACAGACATGCTTGGCTACTGGAGGAAGATAGCTTGTGATAAAGGAAGCAAAGCTCTTTTCAAGGGAGCATCGTCCATTGTTCTCAGAGGCATTGGTGGGCCTTTTGTGTTTGTCTTGTTTGATGAAATCAGGAGGTTCACATAATTATTTCCTAGGTGTTCCCCCTGTGAACAGGCATGTTGTATTACACAACTTATCTTGAGCATTCTGGGCAAATTCTCTGGTCTTGTCCGTTTTATTAATGGCAACTATTCACTGGTTGAGAGTGGGAAGCAATAATGATCTGACCAGTCTTTTCCGAAAGCCATTTCTATGATGATAATAATGACAGGAACCTAATTATACTTTTTATTTCAGTCATTCCTGGGGAAAAAATTTTGAAGAAATAAGAAGATCTAAAACTAATAAATAAATACATTTGGACAAAACCACTCATATAAATAAAATAAAAATAAATAAGTCACCACTTTGAAACAGAGCATTGCCAATGACACTTACTAGACCCTCATGAGATTAGGCTTAGCAATATTCTCTCATGGAGGGCAAGGGAAGCTCACAACTTTCATGAACAGCACCCCTCAATTCCAATTTCTATTGCTAGGAGTGGGACTTCTCTGGTATGACTCACCTGTCCACACTCCTGTAAGGCAGCTAGACATTAACAGATCTGAAGGTCATTAAGGATCAACCCCTCTCTCATGATGAGATTTGGAGTCCACCTCCAATTTACTATATGAAAGTAAGGGACTTTGCTGATGCCCATTCAGGAAAACTACCTCATCCTGGTCAAAAGAATGGATTCTGAGATCTACCTCTGAACATGGATAAGACACAAGACATTCTAATCTGCCTCAAAGGTTAGAATTTTAAATATTCATATGTTCCCTTAAGACCTAATCCAACTGGGCCTATCAACCATCTGGCCAGGAGACCACCCTCAGGAAGGCTAATTCATCAAGGAGATGGGAGGTGAGAGGAATAATTATCTCCTTATTGAGATAATGTACTTATAAAGCCCCTTAACACTTTCCTGGAAGCAACTGTTTACGAATCTTCACTGCTAAGCCCACCCCCTTTTCTGAGTTCTGACTCAAAAATGTAACTTTTTCTTTTCCCCTTCCTATGTCTTCTTTGGATATCAACCAAAATCCTAAGTGTGTTTACCCACTGTTTTCTCTGAAGACTTCCCCCATTTCCTGGCTTATAATTTTCACTAAACTCCTTGGCTAATATTGTAACAAAGAATAAGAAAGCATTAGATGTCTTTGCAGAGGAGAGAGAAGTGTGTGTTCCTAAATTCCACCTGTTGCACTTGGGTACTGCCCCAAGTCTCGGACAAGCAGAGGTTCATATTAAAGAGACATAGAAGGAAGCAGAGAGGCTGCATCAAGAGACACCTATGGAAGGCTCATGTCTTTTGCCTGGCTTCTCCCACCTCAGGGGCCATCAGCCACTGTCATTCTGCTCTTTTAGCCTGTGCTTTTTAATGAGCTTGTGAAGCATGTCTTCTGTCTCTGTCACTCCTAAGTCAAGTTGATGTTAATTCCTGGCATTCAACAGACAAAAAGCCTACACCACTAGTCTTGTCCCCATTAGATCAGGAGTCTATTGCCCTGATTTCTATTCCTCTGAAAGGTGGGGCCAACAGTCTCAAAGCAACTCTGAAACAGATCCGGATCTTCATACATCACCACCTCCTTTATATTAAAAGAGGATGCATAATCAGGACCTGAGTTCAGATTCCCAGCACCCATATAAAAGCTGAGGTCACTGACACACATCTATAACCTTAACACTGGGAGGGCTGGGGAGGAAGGATAGATTCCTGGTGCTTGCTGGCCAGCCAGTCTGGCCAATCAATGAGCTCTAGGTTCAATGAGAGATTTTGTTTCAAAAAATAAGGTGGAAAGCAATAGAGGAAGATACCCAGCATTGAGTGCTGGCCTCCATATACACATATACACACCTGCATACACACGTGCGCATTCACATGAGCATGCCCACTCTCCACAAAATTGAAGCAGACATCCTTAGGGCAGTTAAAATAACAATAGAGACCAATAGGGACAAAAGACATTTTGTTTCTCACGTTTACTCTTCAGTTACTCATTGAGTTTTTCTTCCTTATTAGCAATATATGAACTGTGCCTGTCCTTTATCTGCTTATCACAAGGAAAACCCCATTAGATAAAGCATAATGCCATATGTCCCAGGGTTAACGTGGGTATTAATCTGTATCTTACATGGGAAAGTCTTAAGCCATAAGGAAGACTTAAAAAAAAACAGTTCATGACTACAAAGGTCCACACACCTCCAAACACTTGATAAAATACAGCCTGGATTTCCCAAATCAGGGCTGTTTCCTTTTCCTCAATCCCTTTCTTTCCAATTAAAACCTTTGCCCGAAAGTCATGGATGGTGGCTCACACCTTGTAATCCCATGGTCTTCCATGGCTTCTCTACTTGGAGTGAACAGATGTCTGTTCACATCTTCCGGGGAAAAGTCTTATGCAACACCCCATCAACCCAGCCTCCCTCATTACTAGAAAGTATTAAAAAACAAAGCTCAACAGCAGAATAGAGGTTGTCCTCTGTGCTCATTCTTTCATTCCAGCCAGCCCGGCCAGAGGAAACTGCCGCAGAGGGCAGGGTTCTGAGAAACTAAAGGAGCCTTTTACCAGCTTCCACCCAGGAATCTGGATGAAGCCTCTCCACAACAAAGCAAGAATTCGAGCACAATTAGCAGCCTTTCTCCCTTCCCAGCCATGAACCCACAACTTTAGGAATCTCACCGGAAGCCTCATTTACAGGGAAAGGACATATGCTGAATCCCATGTGCACCCCTTGTGGCTTCTGTTTTTAATTCCATCCAAAGTGTCTCTGGAGCCACTTCACTTACCAAAAGAGAGAGAAAGGGTTCTTAGCAATCTTTTGAGATGTAACTTGAGAGTCACCAAACCATCTATCTAGCTAATGTTAAAATAATACAGTTGCAATTCTCCCTCAAAGAGTCAATGCACACACTTGGGTGTTTATTTCTGAGTCTCTCTCTCTCTCTCTCTCTCAATCCTCGTGTTTAAACCCATATTAAAATATTTTGGGGCTAGAGAGATGACTCAGTTGTTGAGTACTTGTTGCTTGTTGCTATTGCAGAGGACTGAAGCAAGGTTCCCAGTACTCATGTGGGCTGCTCACAACCACCTGTAACTCCAGCTCCAAGGGACCTGATGTCCCTTCTGGTCTCTGGAGACGCCTGTATACACATGCTCCCCCAACACAGAGACACATAAATAAAAATAAATCTCCACCCACCGTAGTGTCTCAGTTACACTGAACAGCACAGGGGTACCTGAACAGGATGCTAAACCTTTGCTTAAGCTGCCCCTCTGGTTGGAATGCCTCCATCCTTTCCCCCAAGCTGGCAGAGACCACCTGCATCTTCTCTGACAGCAGGTTTGTATTGGTGGCAGATTCCAATTGGAAAAAGAGGAAGTTTGAACTTCAACTCAGTTTTGGAAATTAGGTTTTAACCTGGAACAAGCCATTTCACCTCATGAATTGAGACTGTTTTGTGACCTTAAGAGTAATTATAGATTTTGATTTAACCTAAGATTGGCATAAAAATGTTAAGCTATGCCCTAGTTTTCATCCAGAGACAGGGAGTACTAAATCCTCAAATTAATTAATTAATTATCCTGAAGAAATCCTGAAAAACTAGGTTTAGGTTAAAACATCCCTACAAAGCATCTCAACTTTCTAAGCACGTCCATCTTCCTTTCCCTTTGACTGAGGACCCTTCCTGTCCAGAGGAAGGGCTGTGCAACGAGAAAGGGCGCAGTTAAGAGGCGGTGGCAAGGGGGATAGAAAGTGAAACTGTGTGGCGCACATGATGCTGGCAGGTTTCAAGAATCACCCTCTGGGGAGCTTGGAGTGTAGCTTGGTTAGTTTGCATAAAATGCACAAGGCATTGGGTTTGATCCCTAGCCTGGCATAAAGCAGGGCACGATGCACATACCTATACTCCTAGCACTTGGAAACTAGAAGCAGGAGGATCAAAAGTTCCAGACTAACCTTTCTAGGCCAGCCTAGACTATATAAAACACTGCCTAGAACATGCCTTTAATCCCAGCACTTGGGAGGCAGAGGCAGGTAGATGTCTAATTTAATTGCAATTCAAAAAGGCAATATGACCACAGATAAGTATGAGTCAAGGTGGAGACAGATATCAGACTTGTTTCTTTGGGCACTGTGCTTGTATAGTGAACACCTGGGGGAGGGGGAAAACCCACCTTGAAGGGTCCTGTCCAGATAAAGCAAAGACAGGGTCAAAAGGTGGCTGTCCATCTGTGTGCACTGCCCTAATCAGAACCCTGTGCCATGTACATCTGTCATAGTGAGAAAAATGAGGTGGATGGCTTTACAAACTTGCCTCAAATCACCTGTTAGTACTAATCGAGAAGGCTGGGGGGTTAAAGTCAAGTGTATCTGGTTCCAGGGCCTACTCTACAGGCCATACTGCCCGACTCCAAGTCAGCAAGCCTTCAACGCCTATTTGCTTAGACATGACTATAAACCAACTACACGGCAGAGCTGTGGCCCTAGGTGATTTCAAACCTACCAATGCATATGATCCATGCAGGGCAAGCAGGAGTTTGAGGGCAGATCTTCAAATGACTGCTGCTGATGGGAGAAGCCCCCATCTTGGAGCCTCTATCTACACCTCCTAAAGTGTAGGTTAGGCCTCACGTGACCATGCCACTGTCCTTGTTGGTATCCCAAGGCTGGTGAAGAACAGCCAAAATGCTGGTAATCAACAGACCCTTCACTGGTTTCCTCATAGGTCAGCCTCACACTAGAGCTGGGCACTGACCAATTAACACCTGGGCAGGTCAGTTTAAGTCAGGATTAAGCCCCTACTAGCAAAGTGAAGGCCATATAAAACCATCCAGAGCCAGTCAAGAGCAAGAGACACCAAGTCTCCCCCAACTCCTGGTCACTTGCTGAAGGGCCTAGAATATGACTATCCTGTCCCTGTGATCATTAGTCATCCCTACCAACTGTGACTGGTCCTTGTGTTCAGAGGGGCTGGATAACAGTAGTGGAGATGGGAAATGACGACCCTCACAGGGCAAACCTGGCCTCAACTACTGCTGTCCAACAGCGGGGCCAGCATCAGCATTTTCTCTGTACAATGGTCCCACTTGGGAAGTGGATGTCTGACTCTCATAAGTCCTTAGCTTTGTATGATAGCACACAGCAGAGGAACTCTCAATGTTTAGGGACTATCAATCAAGAAGTACTAAGGGGCATCAAGATGGCTCAGCAGGTAAAGGTGGGTGTGACCAAGCCTGAGTTCAATCCCTGGGACCCACAATGATGGAAGGAGGAAACTGATCCCTGCAAATTGTCCTCTGGTGTCCACATGTTCACATGGCATGCACATGCCCACATGTATAAACATACATAAATAAATGTAAAAATATCTTTAAAAAATAGTAAGCTGGGTATGATGGCACACACATGTAATCTCAGATCATGGGAGGTAAATAGCTGAAAGTTCAAGGTCAGCCTGGGCTACATAGTGAGACAATGTCTCAGAAAAAGAAAAGAAAAAGAAACATGAGCTTTTATAAATTGATACAGATGGGACTAGAGAGATAGTTCAGTGGTCAAGAGCACTGTCTTCTTGCAGAAGACCTGGGTTTGAATCCCAGCACCCACATGGCTGCTAACAACTGTCCCTAATTCCAGTTCCAGGGAATATGATACCCTCTTCTGTCCTCTGCAGGCATTGCACAACATAGGTGCACTTACATACATGCAGGCATAATACATAAGATAAAAATAAATTTAAAAAACTTAAAATAACAACCCAAATGGATACATTTACTTCATTATTTGTCAATGAGTTTTGCACAGATGTCCTGTTAAGTCACATAATTGCAAGGACACAAACAGGCACTAGCTCATCCCGCTGGCGGAGTGCCCCCGGGAGCATTTACCTCCCAGCGTGGCTTTTCCAAATGTTCTGGCTACTTAACCCACTTGGACCACTTCTCCCTGGCCCCACTCTCCTCTCCCTCACTTCCTTTCTTCCAGATGGCTCAAAGCAGGGGAGGCCAGTGAGGACGGACTGCAGGCTCCCAGAACCCTCAACCTGTCTGTGTCGACTCTGGCTGCTTCTGTCTTCCCAGTCTCACATTACACATTCATCACCTCGAGGACCAGGACTTCTCTGTGCATGGAGGGATAGGGACCGAAGGAACAGCAATTTGGCAGATTGCTGGGCACAGCATGGCATAGACAGGAGGGCTGGTGGGGCTCTGAGCTGGGACAGGACAAGCTTGCAGATGAGCCAGGGGGAGGGCGGAGTGCAGGAGGGCGGCGCTGGAGCTGGGAAGGGGCAGAGCAGCAGCTCTCACAGGGTCCTGTGCACCAGGCCTGCTGCCCACGGGGAGACAGTTCTCAGTGTGCGCTCGGATTCAGATCCACAGCTGCTGGCTTCTGAAGCCCACTCCCTTTCTTCTGTGCAGGCGGTCACCTGAGGGGGCATAAGCTCTGGGGCTCAGAAAATGGTAAAGGGACCTCCACAATAAATGGATCACCTTCAGAGCAAAGTAAAAGAACAGAAAAACAAAAATGAGAAACACCGAGTAAAAACAAAGAACCACCAAATTCTCCTCAACTTTCACATCATTCCTGGCTGGAAGAACAAACATAAAAGATGCCGACAACATGGCTGTGGTGAGAAAAGCCACCTGGGCAAATGCCAGCAGCTCCTACGATTGCTTGTTTTTAGCCAACAAGGCCAAAGAACATTCCAAAACTGCTGCTGCTGGTTAGTTCCACAAGAAGAAAGGCTTCCCGGCTTCAGATATCTCTAGGACAGGCTCACGGTGGACTCTGGACTCTCAGCTCTGTTTTTTATACTGCAAGACAAAGAGATTAGAAGGAGGTGAGGGAGGCCAGTGGGGAGGGAGGCCGGTGGGGAGGGAGACCAGTGGGGAGGGAGGAATCTGGTCACATCACGCAGGCCACCTGCAGGAGCTTCTGGGAGGCGGTGACATAAAATTCAACTGTCCCCTCCTTGCTTCATGCTCAGACTCCTTAGTAGAAAAGGATGCCAAGGGCCCGGCGGGAAGATGACGGAGACTGGCAGCATCAGAACTGAACGTGGCGCTCTTGTTTGTAGGAGAACATTTTCAGGCAGAAGACCCACAAGAGCCCTAAACCCTCAGCCAGTGGCTGATGGTGAGGGGGTTTTCTGTTTATGTTTGCTGTGCTGGTGAGAGGACCCAGGGTCTTGTGCACTAGGCAAGCACTCTAGCACTGAGCTACACACCCAGTCAAAACATGGGTTTTAGAAAATGGATTTTGAAACCCACATCTGGAGCTTCTGAGTCAGAACAGGGATCTAGGGTACAATCCAGTTCTCTGTCATTTTAATGCCAACTGTATTCCTAACTGTCTTCCTCTACCCTACCTCGGCTTGAACACCCCCTGAGGAAGGCACCCCCAAAATGGCTTCCCTCCAGCCTGCCTTAGCGATGCTGTCTGTCAGTAGGACTGTGCTTCCAAGGAAACTCTTCTCTTCCTGTGTCCATCTCAGTCCACTCAGCACTGCTATGCAGAGATTTGCCTTTCAGCATTAAGGGTGACCCTCTCACCCTGCAGAAATGAATGCAACCAAAGAGATCATCACCTTCCTGCTCCAGAGGAGGAGAGCAGCTGGTGGGGCCAGCCTTAGATCTCAGCTCTCAACTGTGATGTGTGGGTGCCTCCTAGTGGCTGCAGAGATTACAGCAGCCCCACCCTGATCAGGTGGTGGCAGGAACCAGGCACTTACTTTGTTCATGATCCAATCGGCATCTTCTATAGCTCTTCTAATAATCTGCTGGATTCTCTCAGGGTTGTCTTCATCTGAGTGAACCCTGAAACTCTGAAATTTTCAGCATAAAGAAACAAGACCAAGTAAAATTCACGAGGTTGGCAACTCTAGAACAGTCCTAGCACAGGTTGTGGGGTACTTGGTGCCCAGCACCTCTTAACCCTGGTCACTCACCTAGAGATGAGGACATGAGGCTTAGAGAGCCAACCCCCCAGCTGCACCTTTGAGTCCTAATCTTTGTGTGTGTGTGTGTGTGTGTGTGTTGCTTTTTGTTATTTGGGTTTTGTTTTTTGAGATAGGGTCTCCCCATAGCCCTAGCTGACCTGAAACTTGCAGAATTTGTGAAGTAAACAAGACTGGCCTCAATCTCACTGAGAGATCTACCTGCCTCTGCCTGTTGAATGCTGGGAATCCTAATCTTTTTTGCTGTAAAACCAGTGGATGCAGCAATCAGGGCAGATGAAAAGAATGCCCCTGGGCCCACAGGTTATCTGGAATGTGATGGGGCCAAGGGGAAACTTCATTCTCCAGACTTGACTTGCTCCTCCAAGGAATCTGCTCCCATAAGAGTTCTCTCCACAGGAGCTCTGCCACAGGAGGACGGACCTTCCCAACACCGGGTGCTGGGAGCAGCAGGGAGGGAGAGGCGGCCGGGGACAGGACGGCTTCGGGAAATCCAGCCATGCTTCTGACCAGCTCTGGGATTCAGGTTCTGATATGTAGCGAGCCTCAAGAGACCTTCCCTCCCTCTCCTACACATCCAACCCCATATCCTCCAAACCTCCACAGGCCACTGTGCCACCTCCAGAAAGCCCTCCCGCCTCCGCCAAAGCTCACTGTCCCTTCTCTGTACTCCACGGCCTTCTATTGCTACCTCTGTTTTTTTCTTTTGGACTTTCCCTACTTGTGTGAATTTTATTTATTTTATTTGTTGTTGTTTTAAGACAGGGTCTCCCTGTAGCCCCAGCTGGTCTGGAACTCAACATGTAGACCAGGCTGGCCTTGATCTCACAGAGATCCACTTGCCTCTGCCTCCCAAGAGCTAGAATCAAAGGTGTAAGCCACCATGCCCAGTATGAATTTTCATTTTTAACTTTTACAGAGTGGAGGTAAGGAAAGCACAAAGTACCTCAACCACACTCACTAGGTGTTAACGTTTGGCCTGACTGGTTCTGTAATTTCTCTTTACATGTGTATGCATAAGGTTTTCTACAAGAATTTAGAATAAGTTGCAGGCATCATACTCTTATCCCCCAAAAGCCTCACTGTATGCAACAGCAAGGGGATCCTCTGATATAACTACGGCATCCAATTCAAGGAATGAGAGTTTCTCCAACCACCACCCAATCCAGAGCTTGCATTCTAGCCCCACGCACTGCCCTGGTAAAGTCATGTGCTGCGCTTTCCCTCTAGTCTAGGATCTGGCCTCATGACTTCCATTCTGTCGTCACATCTCTTCAGTCCTGTTAATGCAGAGCTGCTTGCCTTTCTTTGTGCTTCATGAATTTTTTCCCCCCAGGCAGGGCCTCTCGCTGTGACAAGGGTTTGCAGTCCTGTCTTAGCTTTCGCATTGCTGCTGTTACAAGCTTGGGCCACTAGCCTGGCTTTTTAGCCAGGTGTTGGAGGTTGAACTCAGCCTCCTGCTTGCATGGCAAACACTGCACCAGCACGCCATCTCCCTCACCTTCCAGTCCGTTTCAGTGTCCACTGTCTGCCTCATTCAGGCCCCCCACAGCACTGTCGTGCCACATGATGCGGCCTCTGCTTCACAGACACAGAGGCCAGCTGTCCACGTTTCCATGCCTCCTACCAAACTTCCAGTCTCGTTCCCACCTGACCTTGTACCCCATCCTCTGGCCCCCAGCAGGCACCCGGACCTGCTCCTACCTGCCTGACAGCATGCTTGTAGTGCTCCTGGATGCCCTTGGTTGGCAGCTGCTGGCAACAACGCAGCAAATAGCGGTAGAGCTGCAGCGGCCTCTGGACCAGCTCTGCCCCTGGCAGTGGGGCCATCTGTGCGCCCCTGTCCTGGAAAACACAGAGCATCACTTTCTCAGAATCAGGCCAGTTCTATACTGGCCCTAACACACAGTCCCAGTCCTCCACGAAGCATCGGTACGGAGGCCAGGGCCCCTTGTGGCCCAACCCTAGGAGCCCATACCCTGGGCTGGGGCTGAGTGCTCAGCCTGTGAAGTCTCAGCCCAGACCAGGCCCACAAGGACCTAGTGAAAGAATAGAGGGAGATGCACATCCTCAGCCCTGGTGTCTTCTTTCCGGAGCTCTACTTTAGGTGGAGTGTGGAGGGGGGAATAAGGCCACCCTAAGTGGCAATCAGGACTAAAGATGGTTAGGCACATTCTAGTGGTCCTGAGTCCCAAGCCTGGTTACTCAGTTTGGTCCCAGGCCAGAAGTATAGGCTAGACTCCTGTCAGAAATAGTGTCTTGGGCCCTAGCTAGACTCTTAGACTGCATGATCACATTAAAGAGATGCTAAGCAGATGTGAATATACATAGGGGCTCTGCATGAAGAAGTGCCTGTTCATGGAGTCACCATGGTAAAGCTAGAACTGGGCACATGATTTCATTTTACTCTGTTACCAATAATAATGAACACTAAACCATGTTATTTGTTTGAAATATAATTGATACAAACAAGAAAACTAGGCACAGAGAAGTATAACTTGCCTAAAGCTCACATGGCTGATAAAAGTAAAGCTGATATTTGAACCTTGATAATCTGGCTCCACAGGCCACTTAAAAAAACTAAAAAGGTGCTGTTGACAATCAATGCACACTTTGAAAATGTAACATCTGGTAAATTTTCACATGTACACACCTGAGAAACCATGACCATAAGGAGAGTAAACATTTGCTGCCCCCGCAACAGCCCTGCACTCTCTCCCCGCCCCCCTCCCCCGACAGCTGATGTGCTTTCTTCACTCCAGCCTCTGCACAGCCCAAAGTTTTGTATAAATGGAACAATACCCCATGTTCTCTGTCTGTAGAATCCGTACTTTATAAAAGTTGAATTTGTTTTTTAATTAATACATAAATCATAAGAATATACACATTTATGGGGTACTGAGTGATATTTCAAAACAAACTTACAGCGTGTGATATTTAAATCTATTAAGTATATCTAGCTCTTCAAACATTCTGTAGAGCCCTTTTCTTTGTTTTGTTTTGATTGGGTTTAGTTTTTTAAATATTTTATTATTTTTATTTTATTTGTATGAGTGTAATGCCTACATGTAGGTGGGTGTGCTCATGTGCAATGCTCATGGAAGTCAGAAGAGGGCATCAGATCCCCAGGAACTGGAGCTACAAACTGTTGTTAGTTGCCATGAGGGTGCTGGGAATTGAACCCAGGTCCTCTATAAGAGCAGCCAGTCCTCTTAACTGCTGAGCCATCTCTCCAGCCCCGGCTGGGTCTAGTTTTTGAAACAGAGCCTCATGTAAGCCCAGGGAGGCCTCAAAATTGCTAAGTAGCTAAGATTTGCCTTGAACTCTTGATCTTCCTGCCTCTCTCCAGAGTGCTGAGATTATACAAACTCACTACCCTGTCTGGTCAGCAGAGCCTATATTTTTATTTATTATTATTTTGAGATAAGCTCTCACTATGGAGCCCTGGCTAGTCTGAGACTCATTATGTGGGCAAAACTGACCTCAAAATCACAGAGATTCACCTGTCTCTGCCTCCCAAGTGCTAGGGAACCTGTATCTGTACTATATATGCTCTCCCAAAAGAACCCACAACTCTAGTTGAACTTTTTCTTTATATATTTTTATTACATTGCATTTATTCATTTATCTGGTGTATGTGTGCATGTGTGCATGCTCCATGGCATGTGTAGAGGCCAGAGAACAACTTGTAAGAGTCAGTTATTTCCTACCATGTGGAGCCTGGGTTTTGAACTCTGGTCATCAGGCTTGAAGGCAGGTTCCTTCACCCCCATCTTTTTCCCTTTTTTAAGGAAAAAAGAGTATAGCTGTTTCTAAATGGCAGGTTCTGGAGCATAAGGACTTGTTACCCTTCCACTGAGTGCCTCCCAGTCCTGGCATTGCCATCTCTGTGCCACAGGTTCGCTTGCGCCTGAGCTCTATTGTAGTACCTTGCCTGGCATCCCACTGTCACTCCATTCTCCTCCATACTTGACAGCAAGTGAACTCTGACCCACTGTTCTTGGTACATCTGAGTCATCCACAGGGATTTCTTTCAGAATCCCCAAACCATTAACAATATCCCCTCTTCATCACTCTGCCTCTATGTGGAGGCTCTCCGCAGGCTGAGTCCAGGCCAAAGCCTCAGTGCAGTGCCTGGCCCACAGAAGAATTCTTACTCCGTGGATCAGGACTGCTTGGCCTATTATCTCTCCAGTATAGATGTCCAGACTATAAGGAAAAGGCTTCCTGTGTGCCAGATGAAGGTGCTCAAAGACAGAGATTAAGTGACTGGTATTAGTTTTAAAGGAAGGAAGAGGGAAGGGGGAGGAGGGAGAGGGAAGAGAGGGAGGGAAGTATGGCACCAAGAGAACCAGAGACTAGATCTGTCAGACTCCCCTACACTAACAAGGGAATTTTAAAAGGCTGGGTTCTCAGAGGCCCTTTTACTCTGTTTCCAGCATATTATCTTCCTGGCAACAATATACTCCAGTATCCACAGCTAAATTGGCCAACCCCTCCTTGCTCTTCTGGCTCTTACTCGGACTGCCTTCCTGATCCATTCTCCTTCCTTGTAGTGTCCATTTGTGCAACTCAGCGTGCACACCAGCCCAGCCTGCCTGATCAGTCTGAGCCCAGGATCCATGAGCTCAGAGATTGGGTCACAGAGAGGCAACTGGTCCAATCAGAGTGAATCTAATCACCTCTACCCAAGGGACTGGAAGACTCCATCTCTCATTAGACTTGACAAGTCTTTCAGGGATGCCATCTTGCTCCTACTTGAACCCCAAAAGAAGGAACAGTTGAGACCTTGAAAAAAAAGTCCAAAGAACTCACTTGAGCCCAAGAACCCTTCACACAAAAGAAGCCCCAGCCCTAGAACTCTCAGCAGCCTGAGAATTCAATCCTCTTTTGCCCAAACAGCGTGGGTTGGTGGGTGTCACTTTCAACCAAGAGTTCTAACCAATAGATCCTAATTCTCAAATTCTACTTCCAGGGGGCCAAGGATATGGCTCAGTTGGCAGAGTACCTGACTAGCCTACAGGAAGCTATGGGTTCAATCTCCAGCACTGTAAACAGAGGCCACGGTAAAGCATGCCTGTAATCCCAGCACTCAGGTGAAGGTAGGAGGATTAGAAGTTCAAGATCATCCTCAGATGTACGTGGAGTTCCAGGCCAATCTGGGCTACATGTCTAAAAAAAAAAAAAAAAATTCCACGACACACTTGAATGGTTCCAGCTGTAAAGAAGTCTAAACAGGACAGGGCTCCTCAAGTTCTTCCTACTCACCAGTCTGACTAGCCCTGCTTTAGCCAGCAGAGGGAGAACCCCAAGTGTGGTGAACCCCACGTGTGGTGGTAGCCAAGACCCTGAAGGACAGCCATAGAAAACATAGCACACAGTCCCAGCAGGACAGGCAGATACCTTGGCAGGCTTCCCCACACTATATAAAGTGCTAATCAAATATTGTAAAATGCTAGTCCGGGAACAGATGGTTACCATCTGCAGTCCTCAAAATTAACATTTGGAAAGAGCACAACTTTGTTTCATTGCTTTAAAACCCAAGCAATACTTAGTAACCAACCCAGCAAGCATGGGCGGAAGATTATTTTCAGCTCAATTATAATACTTAGTCATTCTCAGTAATAACTAGTAGAAAATACAAGTGTGGGTCCACTTAGAAGAACTAAAAATGTTTTAATTTAATTTAAAGTGTGGGTTTCCTATTACTTAAGGGGTGATGAACCTCACAGCACCATTACTGTCAGACCCTATGGCCCTGAATACGCTTCTCTTATCTGCCCTTTGGACTTGACCTTAGCCGCCACCCGGCTCCCTGCCTCTAGACAGTTCCATTTCCCAGGCAACCAAAGATCAGCACAGTCAGCCTAACTCCTGATTTTCCTTCAATCCCAAAGCCACTGGCTTTGAAATTCTATCAAATTTTCTACTTCCCTGTGTCTCTTAAATGCCCCTCCTCTCAGTCTAGACAAATCCTATCTCAGTCGCCACAGACCGGAGCTGGCCTCCTTGCCTTCCGATCCATTCCCTCCCATCTATTCTCCACCCAACAGCCAGACTGACTCTGAAATAGAAGTCTCAGGGTTTCCTGTCTTCTCCAAAACCCCCTAATATCCACACCCACATTCCATCATTCTAGCAACTTTTCTCAATATGGAAGAGGCACTTGAAGTTATTTTAAGAAGTCTATGAACTGACGTCTTTTCATCATAATGATTTATATTTACTTACATAAGTAATAAGAAAAAAAATCACAATTTTATAGGTACTATGTTTAATAAGTTTTTTTTTAATGTACCAAGTAAATAAAGACGTGGTTAAAATGCAGAGCTGGCAAGAATGATAGAAACAGAGCTGGGAAGGGGCTAGTCAACAGGGCAGACCCAGGTGCCTTTCCACTGCCTGCAGCATCTGCCCAGTCTGGACCTGCATCTCCCACGCCTTAAGCTCAGTCCAGGTATCTTGAGCCTTAAATGGGGCAGTCTGAGGCAGCTGTGTTGGAATATGGAACCAACACTGTACCAATAGAAGGTAGGTGTGTGTGTTTAATTACAAGGAATAGGTGGTATAATTCTGGAAACTGGCAAGTCTGAAGCCTGTGAAGTCAATACACTGCCTCTTGTGCTAAGACCTGAAGTTGCTAGACCACCAGGAGAGTCATTTTCCAGTAAAAAGGTCATCAAGCAAGAGGATTCTTTCCTTTCTTTTTCCCTAACGATTTTAGTCTATGGTTATGTCATCCTGAACACACCCAATCTAAAGGTTTTTTCGGTTTTTTAAATTTTTAATTATGTGTATATGTGCCAGGCATGGTGGCACACACCTTTAATCCCAGCCCTTGGGAGGCAGAGGCAGGTGGATCTCTAAGTTCAAAGCCAGCCTGGTCCACATAGTCCCAGATGGGGCTACAGGGAGACCATCTCAAAAAAAAAAAATTGTGTGTATGGTGTATGTACATGTGTCTGTGTATGTAAGTATGAGTGCCCAGAGGCATCAGATCTCCTGAAGCTGGAGTTACAGGCAGTTGTGAGTTGCCTGATGTGCTAGGAATTGAACCCAGATCCTTTGGAAGAGCAGCCAGTGCTCTTAACTACTGAGCCATCTCTCCAACCTAAGAGAATTCTTACTTAGGAGAGGCTCAGTTTTTTATTCTAGGCATGTAACTAGGAATGTGTAAAACCTTACATCTTTCCTCAACAGTGGAGACAATGGCAGCAACCAGAGGCCAAGTACCCCGCAACACACACACACACACACACACACACACACAAAAAAAAAAAAAAAAAAAAAGACTGAATTAACTGTCTCACAGTCAAATCTCTTCTGGTCTTTATCCAAAACTTTTCTCTAAGTTGTAAGATTGCCACAGGCACAGGTGGAGAGAAAGTAGAGAGAAACTAGGTTCATTCTTTCTCACTTTGGCCAATTGTAAACATATCCACTTTCCTTTGTCAATTTGTTTCCTAATTCTTATAAAATGCAGTAAGTAGGCAGTAGGTTATGGACTTAAATGTCCAGTTACAATCAGGACTTTAAGAGACTGAACGAGGCCAGAGAGATGGCTCAGCAAGTAAAGACACTGCCAGGCCTAACAACCTGAGTTCCACCCCCAATTCTACCTCTCCTAACCCTCTGGTCAAAGAGGGAACCAACTCCCACGAGTTGTCCCCAACCTCCATGCATACACACACGCATACACACACACACACACACACACACACACACACACACACACACACAATTTTTTTAAAGCACTGAATGAAGCCCACTCACATTAAGGAGGAAAATCTGCTTGACTCAGTCTACTATTAACTAAAATCTAAAACCACTTGCATAGAAACATCCAGAATATGTCTTGACCAACTATCAGAGCACCCTGCATCCCAGTCAGGTTGACACTTGAATTCTCCCAATAAGTGATCAATAATTCCTTACTGATTAAATCCTCCTCCGTCTGCCTGTGCAATACCCTGTGGCTTCCTGCAGCTCTCCTCACCGTCTACACTCAGCTCTTAGTCTAGCACCTTCTGGAAGCCCTCACCTAGCACACCCCAGCCTGACCTGCACCATGCTCAAAGGGAAACCTGCAGTAACCCCAAAACAACCTATGTTACTCTATGTCACATCACCCCACATTACTGTGGCCCAAACTTCTAGCTCAAGCTATTGCCTAGATTACTGGCGGGCATACACCTGTGTGTAGGGCCCCACCAGCCACTCCTCACAGAAAGGTCACAGCACTTTACCAACCTCCTGAAAGACACCTTTCCACAGCTGTGCATCAGATGACACTGTGAATTAGTCCAAATTTTGAAGTTTCTTAGGAATATTAATGATCTGCTGGTTATTTAGAATGTTTGTATCCTTAGGAACTGCAAATGCAAGTGTTTAGAAGAGATGTGTTACCAGCTCTACGACTGTCTCCAAAGAGTTCAGCAAAAGCCAATTCACTGGGGAAGAAAGATTAGGAAATGTGGCAGAATGGTAAGATTTTTGGTGTGAGGGGTGGATACTGTGGTTACTTGAACTTCTGTGCATTTTGAAAACTTTTCAGAACAAAGTCACTGTAGAACATCCCTGGCACAGGCACTCCACCCAAGCTGATGGGAAGTCCCTCTTATCTCTGAGCTGCAGAGCTAAATCTGCTGCAGAATTCTACTGCAGAATTCTACCAGAAGTCCAGTTTCCTCTTATCCAAAGACAACTCTCATGGCTCCTCGGTCACCCCCTTTCTGGCATAAGGGCGGGAGATGTTACCATCTCCCCAAGCCTCCTGACCCCACTTGCTGCCTCTACATTCTCCCTTGTCAATTCTCAAGCACACTGCCAGTGGGAGAGACAGCAGGTTGACAGTATGCTCACCAGTCCCACAGGCAATGACAGGTCAACTCTGTGACCTGCAAATTCAAGGAATGCAACCCAGACCAGGTTCTCTGCTTGGATCCTCAGGGTCCTGGCATTCACTTCAAAGCACCTTTTTTCCATGAACTATTATTAAGTCTGTTTCCCCATCTTGTACTAGATTAATTTAGCACAGAGTCACAATCTGCCACCCAATCTCTGGACTGTCTGACTCTGTTATTCAATTCATTTCTACATAACAAAAGCATAGAAACAATCAGAGCCATAAAGAGAAAGAAATTAGTCTGATCTGCCATAAGCATTGCTCATTCATGCAAGGCCTTTCCAAGCAGTTGCATATAGGTTCCAGGCTTAGCCCCAGAACCAGAGAGGACCAACACCTCCCCTATTCAGAGCCTTGTTTGAAGCTGATGACATAACTGATGATCTTCCCATTCAGAAACTAATTTGTACACGGCAATTATGAGAGCTTTTCAATATTATCTCATTGAACACTTAACAATATTAGAGGGTAGGTGTCATTAACCTCTTTTTATAGGTAAGCAAACTGAGGCTCAGAGAAGTTACAATTTGCCAGTAGTCACACAGCTGTCCCTAGTCAGGCAAGGAACTGACTCTATCTGATTCTGAAGCCCACAATTTTATTTCACTTCTGCTAAATTTGTATGCCTAAGAAGCTGACCACAGCTGGGGATTTAGCTTAGTGGTAAAGCACCTGCCTGGCATGTGCAAGACTCTGGATTTAATCAGAGGAAAAAGGAAAAATGCAAACCAGATCAGGGCCAAGGATCCCATCCATAAAGGACTCTGCCAGGGCTTATGCAAAACTGTTCATTCATTCATTAACATACTTGCCTGGAATACTATTCACAATTTAGTCCCAAACCTTTGCTCCATGGACAAGGACATTACACCACTTCCTATACACAGATGAAAAGAAAAGTCAGGGTATGGTGGTACATGCCTTCAAGCACTCAGGAGGCAGAGGCAGGTGGAGCTCTGTGAGTCTGAGGCCAACCTGGTCTACATATTAAGTTCAAGGCCAGTCAGGGCTACGTAGTGAGACCCTGTCGCAAAAAAAAAAAAAAAAATCAGACTACTGTCATGTACACTAGAAAAAAGGATGGGGCACAAATGCTTTAAAAAATAATTTTTTTTTTAAACAGGGCCAGCAAGATGACTTACACACAGGCCTGGCAACCTGAGTGCAATCCTCAGATCTCACAAGGTGGCAGGAGAGAACCAACTCCCAAGAGTTGCCTTCTGGCCTCCACATGTGCATATTCTCTCTCTCTCTCTCTCACACACACACACACACACACACACACACACACACACACACAAAATCCAACAGGCCTGGTGGCATGTACATATAATCCCAACACTCAGGAGTTCAAGGCCCAGCCAGGGCTACATAGCAAGTTCAAGACCAACCTGAATCCTGTCTCAAAACATGAACAAAACAAATTTACAGGAGAATGTGATCAAATAAAGGAAAAGGGAAGGGGGAAGCCACAAAGGGAACTTCCTGGGTGTCAAGAGGTATCACTGGCACAGATGCTAAGAAGAAAGGCCTCCAGCCCCATGTAACCTCACTGTCCTTTTTCCTAACCTTGTGTCCTGAAACAGGGCATCTAAAAATAAATAGAGGAAAGTCATATATTTAAAAAGAAAGAATGGAACTGCAGAAAATGACCAGAAATTATACCCTATTAAGCACTGATAAAAGCTAAATTAAGCCTGCACCAACCATTTTTTAAACATGCAATTACTCTTCTTGATGGGGAAAGTTGAAAAATGGGAACGGTTTGCTCCCTGCCCACTCTGGGCTCCATTTGGCATAATGTTCTTCCAACAATCCTGCCTCCTTTAGTTCCTCTCTCACATAACCAACTTCTCAAGGTCTGCCCAGTTCCCAGCCTCCTTCGGTTTCACTGGTACAACCTTCAACCCCAGCTCTGTACAGTGTATGTGGCTCAAGATGAATCCAAGAGCTTGAACGTGGCAGGCAACCATTCTTCCACTCAGCTATGTTCCCAGCTCTTGCATTACCTCTTAATAAGTCCCTCTTGTCCCGGCCAATTCCCAGGTGCCACCCAAGGATATTTCTTAAAACACATATCCTATCTCTCCCTTTCTGCAGAATGCTTTACCCCCCGACTACCTTATATCCAGAGGTCAGGTGGATGGTAGTGGACTTCAAATGAGTCCCAATAGCCACCACATGGTGAATGGAGAGATAAAAGCCTGGTGCAAATATACCTTGGAACATTATTCTACAATAAAAAGAAACGACGTGCTATAACCTGTGTGAACCTTGAAGGTATGCAAGGTGCAAGAAGCCAGTCACCAGTCATCATAACTTACGATTCAATTCCTATGAAATGTTAAGAAAGGGCAAATCTATGGAAGGCAGAGAAGTACTCGCCTGGCGCAGAGGGTAATAGCAAGAAACGGGAATGGCGGCTGCCAGCTAATGGGGGTGTTTCTTGTTGAAGCACTGAAACTATTCTAAAATCGATTGTGGCAATAGATACACAATTCTTCACACATTCTAAAGGTTATTAAACAGGTGCATTTTAAATGGGCAAATGTTACCTGCTGTGGTGGCAAGGGTCAGTAATCACAGTACACTTAGAAGGCTGAGGCAAGAGGATTACAGGTTCAAGGCCAGCCAGCCTGGGCTACACAGAGACAGAGAATACAGATTTTTTTTTTTTAATGTCAAGGTTACTTCAGGTAACCAGATGTCACGGCAGATGGACTGGGGGAGAACATGTCTCTCTGAAAACCAGCACACCAAGGCTGCCTCCAGCTGCGTGCAAACGTAGCGGCCCGGGGCCGACTTCACAGGGGCGGCCTAGACACCCCCGGCTCCCGCCGGCCTCCCAACCCCGACCCTCCCCGCTCCTGCGAGGGCGTGCGGGCGAGGCCTGAGACAGGTGCTCCCTGCTCCCCGGGGAACCCTGGAGGACAGGCAGGCGAAGGGGTCAGCAGGCTGGGCTTGGCGGATGAGGGCTCTGCCTGCAGCCCCGGTAATTCCCAGCCCGCCCCGGTCGCCCCCGTGGCCCCAGGGGCAGGGCCCCGCGCCCCCGCCCTGTGCCTGTGCGGCGCGGCTCACCCGCCTTCGCTGCGGACGCCTACCCCGGAAGCCGCAGCCGCGGCGGCGGCGAGTACGCCTGCGCGGTGAGGGCCAAGGCAGCCCCGCCCCCGCCCCGAGCCTGAGCGCCCTCTGCAGGCCGCCAGCGGGACTCGGGGTCCTACTGGGTGCGGGTTTCTAGATCCGACCCCATCCAGCTGACCAAACCCAGAGCCTTCTTTCCTTTTTCTTTCTTACAACCCTGGGAATAAGCCCTGAAGGCACGCTCTTCCTCATATTCCATGTACGGATTTTACTGAAATATTAAAAGTGCTCAAAACCTGTGAAAAGGCTTCTTGGAGGACTTGTCCTAAACCTCTCATGTTAGTGACAGAAATTACGTTTGGATGGGAGTCTGCATTTTGAGTTGTTTCATCAAATTACAGTCCCATAACACCTGTCAAAAGAATAAATATGACAGTAATAGACATGCTTCCTTTCAGACCCATCTATAATTATAATTGAGGTAAAGAATGCAGAATCTCAACTCAGAGCTACTGCCAGGATCATTCTTTGAAAACGAAATAATGCTGTTTCATTAAATAGGCTCTCCCCACTAGCGCGTTTAAAGCCAGAGTGCTTCTCTGAATTGATTTAAATACAAGTTTTATATCCTGAAAGAAAGAAAGATGAGTCTTTTATGAGGGAGACAAACGCCCTGTTCAGTGAAGCTGTGAGCTTCTCTGGGCTGCTGTGTGAAAGGGAGTGCGTTTGCCTGGGGATAATATTGCTTCTGTTCACGTCTCTCTTCTCTGAGCCTTTTTAAACCTATCTGTAATGAAAAGGCTGATTTCCTTACACACACACTTTGTGTGTAGTTGCTTTAACAGGAAAATGTCATATAATGTTGCTTTTTTTTTCTTTGCTTTTTCCCTTCTTTTTTTTTTTAATGCTCCCCAGTAGCACCTGGAAATCTATTTTTCTTCCTTTTAGGAAGCAGGGACTATTTCTTAGCAGAACTTTTTAAAAAGAGATATTTCCCTATTTCTTTCTTATCTAGAATTTCTCCTTCCATCTTTTCTTTTTTCCTAACATACTATGCTATCTCCAAATCCTTGTGGGAAAATTCTTCCCCTGAAATATTCAGATAATTGCCTTCATTTATTTTCAATATGTAGACTTGGACCAAATATATGTGAAAGATCCAATTGCACCCTCATAAATCAGCCCTCTTATTTACTCGTGCATAATCAGGGCACATCATTAGTGCTGATCCAATCAATAAATCATTATGCTTTTAGAGCCCTTACTAGGAATCATCTGCAGTAACACCATCCATTTCCGTGTTCAACATTAAGATTGCTTCATAGTTTTTAAAAATTTCACAATCTGTTCCTTCATCCCATCTCTCTTGTTCCTAGATCTCTGTGTTCCTACTTCAGAAACCTCATTCTAATACCTAGATCTCATAAAATATTCAAAAGGCAAGCTGTTCGCTTTACCTCCGAAATCCTCCACCTTCAGAATACTTGTGCTTCTGTCTTTATAAACACACAAGGCTTATCTTTCACAAAAATTCCTTGTCAACACCCAGATATCAAGAAAGAGAAGATAACCTGAAGGAAAAATATAGACAAGAATTTATTTTCCTTTTCCAAGTCCCAGTGGAAACTTGGATTTAAAAATAATAGAATTGTGACACTTTTTAACTTGACAGAAACCTTAGATTTCTTTTCATTTCAGTAGTAAAACTAAAAAAATTCTTATCAGTCCAAACATTCATCAGGTCCATAACCTAATGAAAATTCAGCCATTCTTTTTTTGTTGATATTAGTTTTATTTATGAGTGTGTATGTGTACTTGCTTTGCTGTATGTACATCACATGCATTCAGTGCTCAAGGAGGCCAGAAGAGGAGCTAGAGTTAAAGGTGACTGTGAGTCACCCAATGTGGGTGCTGGGAACAGAACCAAGACCTCTGCAAGAGCATCAATGACTCTTAACCACTGAGCCATCTCCCTAACCACTCTAACCATGTAGTTTTTCTTTCACATTGCAATTTTAGCAGATGAACACCCTCATGTCAGACTACAGATATTTACAAATAAACAGAATTTTGAAGACCTTTTTCCTGAGGAATTTGTCATCCGAGAGTTATCTGTCCAGGAAACATGTTCTCACAGCAGAGTTTATCAGTTTCCCTAAGAAATATACATTCTCTTGGTTTCTGATCTTATGTCATTTGGCTTTTTGCAGAGAAAAGATGCAAGAAGTCTTGATGTTTCTGGTTTAAATCTATTTCCAGATTTTTTTGTATGTGTTAATTATATTTGTCTTTTCATTGTGTGTGTGTGTGTGTGTGTGTGTGCTGCCCGCACACACACGTGCGCATAAGCCATGGTGCAGGTGTGAAGGTCACAGGATGACTTTCTCAAGTTGGTTCTCTTCAACCATGTGCATCTGGGAAATTGAACTCAGGTCACCAGGCTTGGTGGCAAGCACCTTTACCCACTGAGCCATCTCCCTGGCTCTATTTCCAGATTTCAAAGAGAAATGGTACATTTGCATCCTCTAATTAAACCAGGTTATTGTCTCAAAGGTTGACCATGTAAATAATTCAAATTAATTCATCAGTATACAATGGATTTAATAAGCATAATAAACATTTTTTGAAGAAAATACTTCAGACCTTGGATCTGCCCTTGCCCTCTGTCCCCGTCATCTGAGATTTCCCCGAGAACAGGGAAATCGCTCCTATTCAAAACATGCAAAGATGCTGTTTATCAATTTGTAATTTGCATGTCTCAAATGCTGCCAGAATTCAGAATGGGGGGCACAGGATGATGAGGGAATGTGCCAAAAGAGGATACCAGGGCAAAAATGGAAAAGTCTGGTGAACGGATCTTTGCCACCCCAGGGTGTTGCAAAACATAGCCCTTGCTGACTACTTGAGATTTGTCTGTAAGACAATGAAAATATTGGGTGTAAAAGGTTATGTGAAATCTCAGACACCTTGCGTCTTCTCTTCTGTAATTGGTGGGTGGGGAAGGGGGATGAGCAAAGCTTTCAAGATTTTTATAAAAAGAAGCGCAAGAGGGAAAGGGTGTGACCGTGCCTTCAGGGCACACTTGGAGAGCAGGCTACAGGCCGGAGTCTGCTCGTCCGGCCTTCGGTCTGTGTCACTTTCTGGAATACAGTAAATCTAACCCAGCTGGCTGGTACGTGTCATTCTGTATGAACCTAGTTTCTCTAGGTGTGTTCTGTAGTAATTTATTGATAACGGCTGCATTCAAGGCCACACTGGTGATCAGGCATATGTCATCTCTGGATGTGAGACTCTACTTTCTTGTCAGTTGCAAATATGTTCGATGTCTCATGATTTAAGATTATAAATGGCATGTACACCCCTATCCACATTTTTTTTTAAAAAAAAGAAGTTACCTTTGGAATGGAATAAATTTTCTCATTTTAAGAATAAGTGTAGCCCGACTTGGTGGTACATCCCCTGAAACCCAAAGTTACAGGTGGGTGCCATGTGGTCCTAGGAATTGAACCTGGGTCCTCTGCAAGAGCAGCCAGTGCTCTTGACCACTGACACATGGATTCTTTTTTAATTTTTTAAAATTTTATATGTGTGAGTATATTGCCTACATATAAGTAAGTGCACTCATGTTGTGTAGTGCCCCATGAAGGACAGAAGAGGGCATCGGAATTGAACCTGGGTCCTCTGCAAGAGTAGCCAGTGCTCTTGACCACTGACACATGGACTCTTTTTTAATTTTTTAAAATTTTACATGTGTGAGTATATTGCCTACATATAAGTAAGTGCACTCATGTTGTGTAATGCCCCATGAAGGACAGAAGAGGGCATCGGATCCCCGGGAACTGGAGTTAGGGATAGTAGCTGCCAGTGGGTGCTGGGATTCGAATCAAGGTCTTCTGAAAGAGCAGCCAGTGCCTTTAACCACTGAGCCATCTCTCCAACCCTTGACCTGTAGACTCTTAAGACGGCCTCAGATGTAAATTAAATGCCACAATTAATTGAAATGGAGGAAATAATTAATATTATTAACTAGAATTAGTTGCAGGAAGAAGAGTGACCGAGGCTGTAAGTGGGAAGGAGGAGGAAGGAAGGAAGAGAATGAGGAAAGGGGAAGGGAGGTATATTGTTGACGCTGATACTGTTGATATTGTTCCAAAGAGAAAGAACCAATAAAGTTAATGAAGCAGCCCAGGAAAAAGAGGGAGAGCGGGCAACATTGATGAGGGGAAATCATTATCTGGTTTGGCCAGGAACTGGTGTGCTCTGGTCAATCAGATACGTACCTAATAGTAAACTCTCTACTTCAGCAAATGCATGCTGATACCCTTCTTGTGCAAAGTGTCATGTGAGCCCCAGGTCACACTACAGAGACGATCTGTATCCCTCTTGTCTGGGCTCTCTCTTGTTTTTCCCCCTCACTTACTGTCTGAGGCAGGTCTAAACTGATCATTGTCTTATGGAGACCTCTCACTGGCTTCTCACTGTTGCCTGGAGTTCATAGGCCAAACTCTTCAAGACCCTATAGAGGATTTAGCCTCTAAAGTTTCATTCCCTGTTCCCGATTTTCTGCTGAAGCCCTGTGATCTTTCAGACCTTCACATGCACCGTGTCTCTTCTACCCTCCTCCTTTTGATCCTAACAAACATCCTTCTTACCACCTCTGACACCCCTCTGCAACTCCGTACCTGCGCCTCAACAGTACGTAGCCTGTACCTGTTGCCATGGCAGACACCAGAGTTTATAACTATATATAAGTTATAACTATACAAAAGTCAGTTTGGAATCCCCCAGAAGAGACTGAAGCAAGAATTTGAGAACAGGTTGTTTACTTGGAAGGAGACTTAGAAACTCCCAGTAAGAGTGTGGAGACTTGAGGTGGGTAGGGGAAGGCCATTCATACAGAGCCATGCCAAGCAAACTCTCGGGGTGACCCACCAGGCTTCATCCCTCTGGGAGCCAGTGGAATACATGCATCCTGGGGTATTTACCAGGCCGATCCTATTAGTTATTGATTGAATGATGCACTTGGGCCACTAGCTCCCTGATATGGCTAGCCTGCCATGTTCTCAGGCAGAGTAGTAGATGCTGGGGTAGTTGGAAATCAGTCAAGTATGGGACAAGGGAAAGGCTCAGAGGATCATGGGTGGAGCACTGACAGTTCCTCTAGTTATATAAATATGTACATTATATTTAGTACATGCAAATGTACATCGATGTGCCCTTATGTGATTAAGTCAGTCACATTCATCTTCCGACTCCAGCTCCATGAGAACCGGGCCAAGCAGCGGGGTCCTGTGCTGTCTGTGCCACACTAACAACTCCCTCACCACATCTTCAGCCCTCTGTCTCAGTCTGGTTGAATCTATCATCCTCCTCCAGCCTGCCCCTGAGCAGATGAATGTTGAGAAAATTACACAACAGAGCTGATGGGGATGACTTTAAATGCATTCCGGATACTGCCTGGGAAGAAAATGACTGCTTCTTCGCACACCCACACTCCACCCTCACACTCAGCTAATGGCCTGTGGGAAAGGTCAGCATTATCAGAGAAGAACTTCCTCAGAGTTCTCAGCCTTTCTCCTTCTAGCCTGTGACACAGGGGACATTGCTCTGCTTTCGACAGCTCGTCTCCTGGGGTTCTTTTGGTTCCGTCCGCTCAGAGTTGGTGAGCCTCTGCTGCTCCCATCTCCCTCCGCTTTCCTCCTTTATCTCCCTTCTCTATTTATTTGTTCTAAGCAACTTGCCAACGAGGGCTAGAGCTTTGCCACTCACAAAGTGATTCATGAACCAGCAGCATGAGCCTCACCCAGGAGCCTGTTAGAAAAGCAGTCTCCATCCCAACAGCAGAAGCAGAGCCTGCAGCTTAATAAGAGCTTCAGTCGGTTCCTAGGCACATGAAAGTTTGACTAGTCCTAGGCCAGGGGTTCCCGTTCAGAAAGGAATGAACAAAATACGAAATAACTGTCTTTGCTCCATATTGACCACAGAATAGATCCCTTTCTCTACTCTTCCCATAGCCTAACTTCTGTCCATTCAACACATGTGTACAGAGCCCTGGCAGGTACCAACCCATCTCCTAGGTTCTAAGGAGACAGAATAAATAAAGCATATATAGGAGCAGGAGAGACGACTCAGCAGTTAAGAAGGCTTGCTGCCCAAGGACCCGAGTTCAGTTACAGTTCACAATCTCCTATACCTCTAACTCTAGAACAGCCAACGCCCTCTTCCGATCTCTGAGGGCAACTGCACTCATATACACAAACCCCAATACAGATATACATAATTAAAAACAAGGCGGGCATGCCTTTAATCCCAGCAGCCAGCAGGCAGAGGGCTGGTAAATTTCTGTGAGGCTGAGGCCAGCCTCATCTACATAACGAGTTCCAGGCAAGCTGGAGCTACATGGAGACCCTGTCTCAAGAAAGAGAGAGGAGGGTGGGGATTGGCTCATAAACAAAGGTTCTGCAGTCAACTAAAAGATTATTTTATGGATCAGAGAGATGCGTCAGTGGATAAAGGCGCCTGCCACCAAGACAGATGACCTAAGTTTGATCCCTGGAACCTGCATGGTGGAAGAAGAGAACCGAAACCTCCAAGCTGTCCTCTGATCTCCACACGCATTTGAGCCTATGCACGCGTGCACACATCACACACACACACACACAAACACACACACACATAAATATTAAAACAGATGGCCATCACCTCAAATCATTGGGATTCAGACTGAGACCAAAAGGACTAGAAACCACTCAGTCCGGGGCTGAGGAGAAAGCTCAGGGAGTGAAGTACATGCAGAGCTGACCCACATGAAAGCTGGGAGGGGCAGTATATGTGTGTCGTTCCAGTACTGGACAGGCAGACAGGAGGTTCCCGGAGGCTTGCCAAGTTGGTGAATTCCAGCTAACCAAGTTGGTGAATTCCAGGTTCAGTGAGAGACCCTGATTCAGAAAAGTTGATGGAGAGTGATTAAGCAAGACATCTGGGGCTGGAGAGATGGCTCAGCGGTTAAGAACTCTTGCTGTTCTTCCAGAGGACCTGGGTTTGATTCCCAGCACCCACATGGTGGCTAACAACACCTTGTAACTCCTGTTCCGGGGGATCTGACATCTTCTGGCCTCAGCATGGCATTGCGTGCATGCCACTTACATACATGCAGGCAAAACACTCATACACATAAAAATAATGAATAAAATATCTTTTTCAAAAAAGGAAGACACACAACACTGACCTAGCTTTCACACATACACAAACATACACACACACACACACACACACACACCTGCGCGTGCATGTGCACGCAGTCACACGTATGGCCACTGTTGCCATTGTCCCCGTAGGCTGTGACTTTTCTTTACTTCCTGTTCTCCTGTTAACTTGTTGTCAATACATATATCCATCTTTTTTCCTTTCGTTTTGTTTTTTAATTTTTAAAAATGTATTTATTTATTTTTATTTTATGTTTCTGAGTGTTTTACCTGCATGTAAGTGCACCTGTGTCATGAAGTACTCTAGAGGCCAGAAGAGGGCATTGGATTGCTTGGAATTAGACTCATGGATGGATGGTTGTTAGCTGTGAGTACTGGGAACTGAACCCCAGTCCTCTGGCTCTTAACTGCTGAACCATCTCTCCAACCCTTTTATTTTTTGAAACTTGGTCTCATTGTGTAGCCCTGGCTGACCTGGACCTGACTATGTAGACAAGGCTGGCTTCAAACGTACAGAGATCCACCTGCCTTTGCCTCCTGAGTGCTGGGATTAAAGGTGTATGCCACCATGCCCAGCCTGGTTTCATTTTGGTTTTTTTGAGACAGGGTCTCGTGTAGACCAGACTAACTTCAACCCTCCTGATCCTCCTGCCTCTGCCTCCTGACTACTGGGGTTGCAGGTGTGTGCTTCCAAGTCAGGCTCTTGTTTTATGTTTTCTTTTAAAAATCCCTGCATTATGTCTGGTATATCTGGAAGTGGGAGAGGCAACTAACTGCTCTGATCCAGCCCACAAAGGACAAATCTGGTTTGGATTTTTCACCACAAATCATCTGGCTTTCCCAAGCTCTGTAACTCAAGAGGATCAGAGCAGAAAGCAAAGTTGGAGAGGCTAAGAGGCTTCCTACAGTTCAGCAGCAGAGCCCGTTCCCACCTACCTTTCCCCTGGAGGGCAGGCTGGTGCCAAGAGGGTGGCCAGTGCGTAAGAAGAATGAAAACCACACTTGCTGGAAGCTGCAGAATCTTTTGAGGAGATGGATGGATGGAGGATATTATTAGCCAGCTACTGTTCAGAAATTCCTCATTCTACCCAGAGAAGGTAGCTTCAGGAAATCAGTATCTGGGCTTCCAAGGCTTGCCTCATCAGTACAGAAGACGGTGTGAGGCATTTACACCAGATAGATGGTTAACACTATTGACTATTTTTGTTATATTTTATTTATTTTTATATTGTGTTTGCATTTTTTTGCCTGCATATGGGAAAGTATGTCATGTGTGTTCAGTGCCCTTGGAGGCCAGAAAAGGACGTCATAGCTCCTGGAACTGGAGTTACAGACAGGTGTTATCTGCCACGTAGATTCTGGGAACCGAACTCAAGTCCTCTGCAAGAGTAGCCAGTATTCTTAACGGCTGAGCCATCTCTCCAGCCTTTGACTTAGGCATTTCTTTTTCATTACTAAATACTGTTAGGGCTTATCAGGAGCATAAACCCCACCCCCACCCACCCACTTCTGTCCTCTAACTGCCTGTTGAAGCAGTCCCAGACACGTGACAGTGATGGAACCGTGACCACCAACGACCACACACACCCTCACAACCCTTGACATGGACCATGAGACTCTCTGGTTTCACAACCAATCAGTACTTTTGTCTTTGCAGTTATGAGAAAGCTCAAAGGATAGGAGACAGTCACAGCTTCAGCAACCCCCATAGTAAAAGACAATAGAGCAATCACAAGATCTTGTGATGTGTGAAATTCACATCACTTGATCACAAATAAAGTTGTACCGGAACACACCCATGCTCATTCAGCCCCATATCATCCATGGCTGCTTGTGTGCTACATCCGAGGAGTAGCTGGGACAGAGATAAGACAGCCTGCAAAGCCATCTACTAGCTGGCCCTTTACAGTAAAATGTAATCCCTAGTCTACAGAAAGAGCTGAAAGGTTTCAGGCTTGGACTCAAAGCCCTGCTCCACCCTCACAGCTTTACCTGCCGGATCGCCTCCTGCCCACTCACCTAGCATCCTGGCAAGCATCTTGTTCCCTCATTTCAGTTTCTCACTGTCCCACCTCCGTGTTTCCCTCCCATAACCCCCCTCATCTGTGAACCACACCGATACTCTTAATTTGCTTTTATGTCGGTTTATCCCAACCTTCCAGCAGGCTGTCCTGAATCTCTCAACTATAATTTATTTCTCCACCCTCTTTTTTTTTTTTTTTGGCGGCCATAATTCTTTCTGTACTGTCTCATGCCACACCAGTCTCCTACTCTGCATTCTAATTATTTATGCACATGTTTTATTCCCCCTCTAGACTATAAACTCCTTGAAGAATGCATTGGCTCATTACAAAATTAGCATTCTGAGAACCCTTATTTGCATCACACATAAGATCTCTTGTCTTTAGCAAAAAGGAGTATACTTATGACACATATAATTGTCACTTATCACACAGATCAATGGTAATGGGGAACTAGGGTGGGATGGCTAATTAAAACACACAGCAAATTCCTCAAAAATTCACCTTTGTCTCTCTTACCATTTCCACCTACACAGTATGACCGATCTGTACTAAATTCTGAAGAGCCTTCCTTTTGACTTGCTTTGTAGATGTATAACTGCACTGACTATCATGTAGTCAGTTGGAAAAAAAGACTGAGAGAAGAATCCTCCAACTGAAGACATCAGGGGCAGAAAGGTTTGGGGTTTTCTTTCCAAGGAGGATGAAACTTCTACCCCAAGGAAAGATTTATGAGATTTCTTTTCAATGCTAAGAATTGAACCCAGAGCCTAAAGCCTGCCAGGCAAGTTCGAGCACGTGTATCACTAAGCTACATTCCCAGCAGTTGGAACTTAGCTATGAGACAATAAATGTTTTAGCATGGCCCTGATAGTCCAAATAATAGGTAAATTTTAAAAAATCAGCTCTCTGCATGTATGTTTTCGTAGACAGGCCAAATATTCTATGACCAACATTAAATCCACAAGAAAATGATAAAGAAATAGAATAAATATGAAAAATAACTTGGTTTGCCAAAGCAACATATGCGTTTTGGATGATTCTTTGCACCCATGACTAGTGTACACAAATATTGTGTTGAATGTCTTCTCTTAATAGCTTACTTCTCACATGCTCTTCAGAGGGAAAAATGGGATGCTAATTTAAGATGACTTATCCTGCTAAGCACATAAATAAAAAATAGTTCAGACTCCAGAACATGACAGAACTCCCCTTTCACATCTAATTAAGTACTTTTAATTGGCGATTCAATTGGCAGGCTGAATATTTTGGGCCGGAGAGACTGAAGACAGAGCAGACCCCTAGTAAGACACAAATGAGATGTGAGGCGTGTACAATTGCTTTACCTCATGTGATGCAGAAATGCCATGTTAGGCAGGGAAAAAAAGCCAACTCTACAGCTGGAGAGGGAACAGCAGTGAGCCGGGCCAGTGCTGGAGGGTCTGATCGCCATTATAAAATGTCATTTAGGAAGATATTTACATTGTTAATTAGGCAATGAAGCTGATAACTGCTACTCTGTAAATTGTGCTAATTACCCCAGTGCCTTGGAAGGCTTTCTAATCAGCTAGATCAATAGGCTCCAGGTTTATGCTAATAATGCAGTGTCATCCTCTCTGGGAAGGGCTTCCTTGCAGCCAGCAGTCTGAGCCTAGTTCAGCCACTGCCCTGTGCTAGAGACTGCAGCACATCACAGTGGTGAAGCTGACGCAGTATACCCTCAAGGCCCACAGTCAGGGAGCTAGGGCCCCCTCACGTGCTGCATCTCCATCAGTTGTTCAAGCAAGAAGCCTGAGCCTTTGTGTTCCATGAGATTCTAATGTAGTCAAAGACTTGCTTCTGGCACAAAGATCCTGGAGTCCTGAGAGATATAGGCCACTTAGAAGACCTGGATGCACATCTCTGTCATTGACTTTGACTTTAGAGTTGGACACACCAACTGTTTTGATTTTTTTTTAACTTTAATTCACCTATTATTTGGAATATCAGGGCCATATATGTGTGGACCAAGATAGAATATCAATTTTGCATACTGGGAGAACTTCTAGGGTGTTTTTTGTTTATTTTGTGTTCAGTTAGTATAAACAGATTAGTCTTTTCAGTCAGAAAAAAACAAACATTTGTGGGACTGGAGAGATAGCTCAGTAGTTAGGAGAACTAGCTGTTCTTGCAGAAGACCTGGGTTCAAATTACAGCACCCATATGGTGGCTAACAACTGTCTATAACTCCAATTCTAGGCGATCCAATGGCCTCTTCTGTCCTCCGAGGGCACTGCTTGACATGGGTGCGCTTACATACATGCAGGCATAACACTTATACACATACAATATAAGTAAAGGTATTTTAAAAAGAAACAAACATTTACGTATCCCAGCACCTGGTCACCTCGCTGCTGCAGAATATCATGGTGGAGGATCTGAGACCGGGATGAGAGCAGGAAAGGAGAAGGAGCTCAGTAGGAAAGTGCTTGCCTAGAGAGCACGAGGACCTGAGTTCAGCTGCCAGCACCCGTATGAAAGCTGTGCATGCTGTAATCCCAGCACTGAGGAGGCAGAAACAGGGGGCTGCTGGGGCCCATTGACCAGCCAGTCCAGCCTACTTGTTCAGTTTGGGCCAGTGAGTGACCCTGTCTCCCGAGGAGCCAGAGTCAAGGTTGACCTCCCACCTCCACATGTTCACTAATACACATTGTCTTGTATGCACACACACATACACACACACACACAATAGCAATAATAAAGGATCTGCAGTATGTAAGAAATGGCAAAAACGGTCTAATGTAGGGTAATAATCAGCTGCTTCTTTGTTACGACCCAGGGGTCTTGATTTGGCTAATTTTCTCTGCCAGTTAAAGAATTAAAGGGAGGAAGAATTTCAGACATAGCAGGCAACAAATTTTTTTAAAAATAAAGAAACATACACATTCACACAGAGAGGAAAACTCTCCACAAGTGGAGAAGGGATTCTGAAACTGAAATTCAAAACCCCCAAGAGGGTCTGGATCTCTTAAACATTTTGGGTGGTACAGAGCAGGTCCTTCCTCCACTAATTTTGAATCGGTCAACTTAAACAATTAGAGAGGGATGGTAGGTTCTCAGCTCCAAAGGACAATAAGTCCAGGTCTAGCCTTGGATTTGTCTAAACTGGTCCAGACCAGTCAGTGAGAAGAGGGATCCTGCTGATGGGAGAAGGAGCCCCTCACCTTTGTTTCAAGGTGAAGAAGAATCTGAAAGTTTGCTGTCTTTGTTATTTATCTGCCTGTTGGGGATCTGCTTAACTTCTAATCCATCATCTTGGTTAAAATAATTCATTTACCTCATTGTATCCTACAATTTCTTTTTCTTTTCATTTCTTTCTCTTTCTTTTTTTCTAACTTGACAGAATCTCATTGTGTAGCCCTAGGCTGGCCTCAAATTTACAATCCTCTTGCCTCAGCTTCCCAAGTGCTGGGATCACAGGTGTGTGCCACCACACTTTGCACAATCTATACTTTCTATCATCTTCTTCATCAAACATCAAAAAAAAAAAAAAAATACCTGCTGGTAGCCAGATGGTCTGATCCAAAGATTGCTTGATTTTCCTTTCTCTCTTATTACCTGATAGATGTCCTAATGAGCAGTCAAGCTCTCACCTGGAAGACAGCAGGGACTGTATGACTCATGGACTATAGAATCAGGTCTGTAAGTAATGGACTGTCAACTAATCACAAACTTTAACAGCCTCTAAGGGAGGCTTCGGTCGGAAAGCCAAGGTAGGCATGGGGACGTGTTAATGCACGAAGAACTGGGCTCCACTTCTCTTGGGCAACGGAACCCCTTCTGTCGCAGTGCACAGGGCTCCCAACAGGCAGAGCTGTGAGTTCAGGGCCAGCTCCTGGGGGTAAGTAGGGGGTTGTGCTTTGAGATAGGGCCAATTTGTTGAGTTGTTTTAGTGCTTTGCTGTGTGAACTAATCATCCCTCATTGTGCTCTAATTAAACCTAAGTGGTGCAATGGATTTACTGTCACAGAGGCCAGGGCCCCTCCTGGATGGGGGAAGGAAGATGGCATCTGCAGAGAGACAGGAAGCCCCGGGAGCACAGAGAGCAAGGAAATGCCAGGCGTGAATAGGAAATGGAAGTTGCTGGAAGCCCTGTCCAAGTCCAGGAGGTCGGGGAAAATGGGACAAACCAGCAACTCTGGCAGGTCTGGGAGTCTCTGATTTCTAGGGCGCGGTCACCCTCAGCATGAAAGTGTAGACATACAAGTTTAGGTCAAGCGAGTAACCACAAGGTGACCTTACTGTTCGTCATGGCAACATAGCTCTTTGGCCAGCTGGCCTGACATCAACAAAATGTAACTTAGTTTTACAAAGCAGAATGCATGATTGTACCTCCACACCCAAACCACATGACAAAATGTGCAGACGACAGTTTCGAGAGTCCCCCAACCGTTGCTCTTCACAATTGCTTTCTTCTCCCTCTCCCAGATATTTTTTGCTTTCTCTAACAGTTTATCTAGAGCTGTACAGGGCAGAGTGGTTCACAGGAAAGAGGAAGGAGATGGTTGTGATGCACCCAACATTGTGTCAAGTGTCTTGAGTAGTCTCTGCTCCCAGATTTCACGCTTTCCTGGCTCCAGAGCGGGGGGACAAGGATGTCTATCTATGTCCTATTTCCCTCCATCTTGCCAGACCTCAGCCTGAGAAATGCTGATTGATTTGTCTGCTGCCTCTATGTCATTGAGACATCCCATTCACAGAGATAAGGGATGCTATAATGAACAAGAAAAAGTTCTCCTGTGCTCCACCAATGCATTCATTCAGCTACTGCTGACAGAACAGCCAGGCTCAAAGGCATGATACCACCTCTGCTGAGAAAGAACTCATCAACTCAGAGGAAAGATAAATGACCGCATTTGATTTGCCAATTTCACATCAGTTTTCTTTGTGATCACGGATGCCAAAACTTGCAAATGTTCTGGTCTATACTAAATACCACGTTATTTCCATATAACCTGCACACATCTGCTAGAGTGCCTTAAATCATCTCTGTAAATCATCTTTAGATTACTTATAATGCCTAATGCAATGTGAATGCTATATAAATAGCTGTTATCCTGTACTGTTAAGGGAATAATGTCAAGAAAAATGGGACCGTTCAGTATAAATGTAATTCTTGTCTTCTGACTATTTTCAACCTGCATTTGGTTGAACCCGAGGATCTGGAACCTGCGGACCAACTATAATTCAATAATAAATGTACCTCAGAAAGAAAAAATAAATAGGTCAAGCATATCATAAGAAACTGTCTAGACACCTAGCATGAGGCAACATGGGGAAAAACACTAACATTTATTAACAATCTTTCTAAATGCCAGGCACGACACACAGACGTTATCTTGGTCAATACAACCACCCCACAAAGTGAACATTATTATTCCTATTTCTTAAATGAGGAAGCTGAGACTAAAGTGTCCCTAATGAATGTCGTATAAATGTGTGCCAGACATGCTGCTTGGTCTCTGCCCTCCCCACACCCCCGTTACCGTCGTCACTCTCTTTCTCTGGTAATACAAAATTTAGCCTTAGATGGTCGCCTAGATAAATGCCACCTTTCCCAGTCCCCCTTGCAGTTCTGTTAGGCCATAGAACTGGGGCTTGAGAAGGGGATTCCTATAGATAGGATGGATTTTATGTTAAACTTTTAAAAAAGGAGACAGCCTCTTCTCCTTTCCCCAACACTGGATGCACAGATGAGCCACTTCCACCTCACAAATGACAGGAGGAATGATCAACAGCTAGCTGCGGGAGCCTGGACAGGTCACACCAGGAGCACACTGGGATCACTCCTACTTAAATTTATTACTTTTATTTTTAAAGTACATTTATTTATTTAGTTATTTATGCCTCTGCGTGCTATACTGCATGAATGGAGGTGAGAGGACACCTTGCAAGTATCAGTTCTTTCCTTCTGCCATGTGGGTCCTAGGGGTTTAACTCAGGTCCTCAGGCTAGACAGCAAGTAACTTTTCCTGCAGAGCCATCTTGACAGCCCCCGCACCACCACAGCTTTTCCCTGAAATACCTGGGCATGTGGCACACACCTCTAATCCCAGTACTGGAGAGGCAGAAGCTGAGGCAGGCAAATCTTTGTCAGTGCAAGGCCAGCCTGGTCTACATAATGAGTACCAGATCAGCCAGGGCTGCATAGTGAGCCCCTGTCTCAAAACCAAATCATTAAATCAGTGAAATACTGACATTCAGTATGTCAGTCAACTACCTCAAAGGGGTACAAGCCAAATAACAGAGGGATGCATAGGAGAGGAGAGGCAGGAGAAGTCTCAGCCTTTTAATGTGGGCCTGAAAAGCCAGTCTGGATTTTAATGCGGCAGATGGTGGCAGGCAGAGGCTACATCCTTGCTTGATTGAAGCTGGCCTGCCACCTGGGACGCTCTCTTTCCACCTCAAGTCCTAGACATTTTTATTTACTTATTTATTTGAATGTGTTCACATGTGTGCAGGTGTGTAGGGTGTATGCACTTGTATGCCCATTGGAAAGTCAGAAGAGGGTGCCATGTGTCCCTCGGCATCACTCTCCTCCTATTCCTTTGAGTTAGGGTCTCTCCCTGAACCTGGGGCTGGTGTTTTCTCAGCCTGGATGCCAGCCAGCAAGTCCCAGTCATCCTCTTTCTATCTTCCTTGGAGCTGGAGTTACGGGCATTGTGGCCTGTCACATGGGTACTGGGTTCCAAATTCTGGTCCTCATGACTATAGAGGAAACACTTTTTTTTAAAAGTCTCTCTCTCTCTCTCTCTCTCTCTCTCTCTCTCTCTCTCTCTCTCTCTCTTTCTCTCTTCCTTTGAGACAGGGTTTCCCTGTAGTCCCAGCTGGCCTGTAACTCTACATGTAAACCAGGCTGGCCTTGGTCTCACAGAGCACAGAGATCTACCTGCTTCTGCTTCTGAGTATTGAAATTAAAGATGTATACCACCTCACCCAAGCCAAGATTTTTTTTTTTTTATCTTTTTGAGACAGGGTCTCCCTGTAGCCCCAGCTGGCCTGAAACTCACCAGGTAGACCAGGCTGGCCTTGAACTGAGAGATCCACTTGCCTCTACCTTCTGAGTGCTGGGAATAAAGGCATGTGCTACCATACCCAATGGTTTCTTTTATTTTAAAAAAAGGATAATTTATTTAACTTTATGTGTGAATTTGTGAGCTTGATTGTATATGTGTGTACCGTGTGTGTATGGGTGCCCATGGAGGCCAATCCCTGGACTGAAGTTACAGGTGGTTGTGAGCCACCCTCTGTGAGTGCTGGGAATCTCACTCCAGTCCTCTAGAAGGATAGGAAGTGTTCTTAACTGATGAACCGTTTCTCCAGCCCCAAGTTCCAGCCATTCTTACATACCTGGTAAAGCCCCTCCACCCCCTGAAAGCTTCTGCAGAGTCTGGAGCAAGACCTACAGTGATGCACAAATTGGTGCACTTCCACAGCTTTTAATGAGCAATGCAAGGTCACATGTCAAGTATGTGTGCACACTGGGCTCCCTCTCCATTTAGGATGAACTCCTCTGGAGCTGGAGTCGGGTTCTAGGAAGTTCTACACCTCCTGTTCAGCACCTGGCACAGAGAGAGTCCAAGGCAATACAGAGAATTTACACTTCAGACTAAGGTTGCAGGTATCTAGCCCTCAGCCCTGAGCATTGTTTTTCTCATCTGTAAACATCGGAACAAGAACTTTCCTCAAAGAATTGCTGCAGCTACGGAGCAAGGTGCCGTCTGTGGAGTGTGCGAGTGTATGTACACACACATGCAGGCATGAGGGTGTGCACACCTGTGTGCCTGCTGGAAGGTCAGAAGAGGGCACCAGGTGCCCTTCTCTGTCTCCCTTATCCTAGTCTGGGTCTCTCCCTGAAACCCAGGCAGTTTCTTAGACAATTTCTTTTCCTTTTTAAAACAAGTACTTGTCCAAAACAAACAAAACAAGACAGAAATCTCCTCCAAGGCCCATTTTTTCTTTAAAAAACTGATGCTTGAGCCCTCTGCTCACTCACTCATGTTGTGGAGTTCAGAAGGGCCCTGCAGCTCAAGTTTCAATTCCACTAATTTAAATGTTATGATCATTGCTGGTACTGATCCGGGAAGACACATATTGAGTGTATGAGAGGCAGATGGAGAGAGTGTGCTGGTCATTTTTGAACCTCATTTACAAATTGGCTGTTTATTAAGCCTTTAAGACTTGCCATATTGGGCTTTCAGATCGAAGATTGTTGTCAGCAACTCAAACTGAGAAATTAGACCAATCCCAGGCTGAATGCCCCTGATAACACCTTTGCATAGAAAGGAGAAAAGCCGTCATGTTTGCATGACCTGACCATGGTTTTCTTGTTCTGCTTTAATTTTTTTGCTGTTAGTGTACAAAATAATGGGTTTCATTATGACATTGTCATACACATGTATCATTGTACCTTGTTTAAATTTGTCCTCTACTACACTCATGTCCCTCTGTCCCTCATTGGTCCCTTTCTTCCCCTCCAAACAGTTCCCGTCTGCTTTTCTAAATGGCACCACAACATCCAGTAACCAAAACCAAAGACTCAGGGACCATCCTCCATGGTCCCTTTCCCTTACACCACGTCTTGTCTTTCAATAATTCCTGTGCGTTCTCTCCCCAACCTGTCTTTGAATCCAGTGTCTTCCCCTCCATCCCAGCACCAACCTAATCCAAGCCACCGTAGCCCTCACCTGTCACTTAGACCTTTGCTGCACAGAGTGGCCTGGGGCCACCACCACCATTATCACCAAGAGCTTTCTAGAAATGCATTCTCAGGCCCCACCCCAAACTTGAAAGTAGACTGTCAGGATATGCCTTTCAACAAGATCACCAAGCCGTCCTCGTGCACACTGAGGTTCTGGAACAGGTGCTAGCTCAGCTGGTGGAGTGTCAAAGGCCTGGGCTGGCTCCCCAGCATTGCAAAATCCGGTTATGATAGCATGCTATACTCCTGGCCCAGGAAGGTCATCCTCAGCCACAGAGGCCAACCTGAGATGAACGAGACCCCAGCTCTACTAACCCATCCAAGCAACCACAGAAGCCTTAAGACCTTTTAAATTTTTAAAAAATATTTTGTTCATTATTTTTATGTTATGTGCCTACTGCCTGCATGCATATAAGTGAACACATATTGTGCAATGCCCTCGGAGTCAGAAGAACTGGAATTACTGACTGTTGTCAGCTGCCATGTAGGTGCTGAGAACTGAACCTGGGCCCTCTGAAAGAACAGCCATTGCTCTTAACCTCTGAGACATCTCTCTAACCCTCCTTAAGATCTTCTTGCTTGGTCTTTGAATGCTTTTCTTTCTGTCAAACTCAGACACATAGTTCAGTTCAGTTTAATTTTGTTTAACCTTTTGATGACGAAAGTCATCTCTATGGTTTGTGGTGGAGTGGGCTATGAGAAGAGAAAGGAGTCCAACTGGACCAACTTACCGTTTATCTCTAACAACTGAAGGCAAGGCTGGGGCTGTAACTCATCCGCAGAGCACTTGCCTAGCATGCTCAAGGCCTTGGGTTGGATCTCTCGAACAACAAAAACAAAACAAACAAAAACCATAATATGAGATTTAAAGAGCTTTTCTTCGTATTTGGAACAAACTAACAAGTGCAGAGTGGGCCTCTGGCCCTGCCTGCTTACCTTCCAGGCCCAGTGCCACCCAGTTTTTGCATCATCTCTGGCCTCTTTCTGGAACGCTCTGATTTTTTCTTCATATGCCTGGTTCGTTTGATCCTTCTTGTTCTGGCTCAGATGTCATTCTCACACAGCTCTGCTTCCCAAGCGTCCTCAAGCCACTCTGTCACCTGATTTCCTGATTTATTACCACTTAGAATCACATTGTTTATTGACACGTTGTTTATTGCATGTTCTCATTTCTTGAATACAAACTCCACAATGTCACAGACCCTAGGCATCTGTCCAGGCTCAGGTTTGAAGAACTGTGTCACTGAAAGAGTTGCAGACTATCACCATGCTGCCCAGGAAGCAGCAGCTAGCCTGAGGTTCATAAGCTCACAAAGTGTGACTAGTCTACACCCAGCTGTGAGCTCATGAAGAATGGACAGATTTCAAGGGCAGTGTGGAAAATACATAAAATGCCTGTACTACTTATGGCTGCGTCAAAATACCTAACAAAGGTCGGGCATGGTGGGCACACGCCTTTAATCCCTGCACCTGGAAGACAGAGGCAGATGAGTTCAAGGCCAGCCTGGTCTACATCATAGTGAGTCCCAGGCCAGCCAGGGCTACATAGTGATACCCTGACTCAAAAATACAAAAACAAACAAACAGAAGCAATTTAAGGAAGGAAAAGTTGGTCTTGCCTCATAGTTGGAGGATCTGGTCCACCTGGTGATGAAGTCATGGCAGCAGGAGCAGGTGGCAGCTGATCACACTGTATCCATAGTCAAGAAGCAGAGATGAATGCTGGTGCTCAGCTCCCTTTTCTGTTTTCATGCAGTTCAGGAGCTCAGACCACTGAATGGCACCAACCACATTTAAGGTGTATCTTTCTACCTCAATTAACCTAGTCTAGATAACCCCTCACAGATGTGCTCAGAGGCTGGTTTCTATGGAGATTCTAAAGTTGACAATCTAGAGTAACCATTACAGTGCCTCATTAGTAAATGTCTATATTGTTTACATGTTGAAATGGTAGTATTTTGAATTGTCATGCTAAATCAAGTTCATGTTTAAAATTAACTTTGCCTTTTGAAAAATTTGGCTGCCAGGGAATTTCAAATGACCTCAGTGGCTTACATGCTTTTCTGGTTTTGTTTCTTTGAAAAGACAAGGTCTCGTGTACTCCAGTCTGGCTCCAACTCACTGTGTAGCCAAGGATGACCTTGAACTTCTGTTCCTCCTTTTTTCACCTCTCAAATGCTAGGATTACCAGTTGGTTTATGCAGTTCTGGGGCTCGAACCCAGGACTTGTGCATGCTAGGCAAGTGCTCTGCCCACTGAATTACAGCCCTGGGGTACACGAGACCTTAACGTTCTGCTTTCTATCAGGACGTCATCGCTGGCCAGAAGAGGGAAGTATCTGGAAGCGAAAGCGAAGGCAAGTGTTCCTTGAACTCACTTTTCATTTCTGTTTGCTCTGGGAAGCCCAGTGATCTAAGAAGTGATTCATTCAGCACTGAGTGACATCTGGGCTCATTCCTGGCTGTGTTGAGGGATGGCTGATCTCACTGGGGAAAAACAAACAGCCCAGATCTGGCTTTGTTCTTAATGCTATTCCTAAGTGCTGACGACTCCCCTGCTGGTTCAGCCTCAGGGGAAACAGTGGGGAGCTGATTGACAGCCATTAAGAAAATGGAACTGAAGGAACTGAACGCCTCAGATCAGACATCAAGGCTGAGTCTGAATCGGTCTCCCCTCAGACCCTGGGAGGTTTCCGGCTAAAGGAAGTCTTGCCTAGAGGACCTTCGATGACTGCAATCCTGTGACAGTCTCCCATCCTATTTAACACTTCTCCAGGATGCAGATGGGAAAAGGGCATTATTGTGTACAGCTTGCCATTTACTGGCCACATGGGCAGATCAGTTAAGTTTCACATCCCCCAGTTTCCTCCTACGCGAGGCGGTGATAATAGCCGTACCTCCCCCACTGGGCTGTTGTAAAGGTGAAATATGCAGGAGGCAATGTGCTTAGAACAGTGTCCAGCATGCGGTGCTGGATGGAGAGTTGTGGTTATTACCATTGCTATTTATATTTTATACAGGAACATTTGTATAAAAACAGCCTTTCCCCATAGCCAAAAAATCTTAAGCTGAGAGCACTTCACAACACCCCACAAATCCTAAGGGTCGTGTGTGGGTATTAGCGATGGGTACATTTTAAACCACTTCTCAAACAGGACCCAGTCTAAGAACTCTTTCCTGTTACCTACAATGGTCATTCATTATTTTAGCCGCCAGGCATCCATTTCTCTTCTTAATACCCCATTTCCTTTTGGGAAATAAAGCTGCTCTCCTTTTCTGTGGGCGGGAATTCCTAGCAGCCTCCCGTATAAGCCCCTGCATCCTCTCTGCAGACAGCGCAGCCCTCCCAGCACTCTTCTCTGTCAGATGCCCGCTCATCAATATTCTTCCATTCCTTTCCTCGGTGTACCACCTGCTTAACTAATAAAGCCCAAACTTCATGAATAGAATCCTTACTTCTCTCTTTCTTTTCTCCTCTGCACCCCAGTCTTGTCTTTCCTCCAATACTACCAGTAGACAGAACTGACCTCAAGGCTGAGAAATCTTACTTCTATGAGTCCTTCTTTAAGATAAGAAAACTTAGCGTGTTCTATAAACAGGCTGAAATCGAGGTCCCTTCAGCAGCAGCAGGTGTAATGCTCAGAGAACATCCTGCGATAGAACTTTGTAATGAGAGGGGTGGATTCAGAGCCTGTCTAATTCTGCTGCATGACCTCTGTAATTCCTTCCCTGATCACCAGTTTGCACATATACATATGCACACAGTCTTCTGAGATAGAGACTCAACCTGGAACCCAGGCATTCCTTGAACTCACAATCCTCCTGCCTCACTCAGCCCGTTAAGTAACTGGGATTGCAGGTGTGTTACCACTACATCCACTCACATGCATAAATGTGTATTTATGGCAATGGTCTGTGCACCAGACTCTATTCTAGACACTGTCTAACTGCTTACTGGTATCATTTACTCCCCCAGAAGTCCTAAGAGTGAAGTGACATGGGGAGCTAGAGATCCAGAGATTACATAATTGCCCACTGTTACGGTTTGAATATGAAATGTCCTCCACAGGCTCATGTGTTGAATTCTTGGTCTCCAGCTGGTGGCACTATTTTGAGGGGTGTGGAAACTTCAGTAGGCGGGCCAAGCTGGAGGAAGTAGATCTCTTCCTTGCCCTCTGCTTCCAGTCCATCCTGAGGAAGAGAGCTCTTCACACACCCACATCAGGATAGCCTGAAAACCTCTGAAAGCGCCAGCAAAATAAATCTTTCCTCCTTTTAAGTTGTTTTCTCAGGTATTTTGTAACAGTGATGAGAAAAGTCAGCAATAAATACACCCAGGATCATGTCCCAAACATGTAGTTAGCCAGGATGTGAGGTCTTCCCCGTCTCAATCAGACCGTAGCACCAAAAAGATCTCCACAACCCCACAGAATGCCTTCCTAATCCCAGGGATAGTTAAAACCTTGAAATACAATGTGCCCTGCTTTGTCACTTTAAGGAAAATTCCACTCAATCTCACAAACACAGCCGAATTTAGCTTTCAGCATATTTCAGAAAAAAATATTTTAGGGAGGAATATCACATCCTCACCACCCTCTACCCTCCACCACCACGGCCTCCCCAGGATGATAAAAAGCCAACACCTTTCCATCTAAGAAAGCTTGGCAGAGGTCCCTCCTCACAACAGAAAGGCTCCTTCTGCCCACTGCCATCAGGAGCACCACAGCCATGAGCAAACTTTCCAAACAAAGGAATGAAATCACTCGGCATTAGTAGTGGGATGATGATTATGAACTGTCCTGATCAAAAAGGTGTCATCACATTTCTGTTTAGAAGAAGGCCTGTTAGAAAAGAGATTCAAGGGGCCAGGGATGTGGCTCAGTTGACAGAGGACTTGACTAGCATGCACAAGGCTCTGGGTTCAATCCCCAGAATTACATAAATTGGGCCTGGTGGTATAAGACTCTAATCCCAGCATTTGGGAGGAGGATCAGAAATTCAAGGTCACCCTGCAGGTGGTGGGAACGACTGAAAACAGAAAGGACATAAGAATAAAAGGAGGTGCTGAGGCACGGGGGCTCCCCCAGGCCCCGCTGGTTTTTCTTTCCCCTCTGTGGTCTTCTCCCCAGACCCCAGCACTACGCTACGGACAAAGGCAGGTAGGTAGGCCGCAAATCACAAGTGACCATACTTTGGCCAAGTCTAGGCTCCAGGGAGGCCTTCTGGTGTCATATCTCTCTCAGGTCCCCTGATTCTACTTCCACTATGAACTCCAGAGCATTCAGGCAGCTCCCAGACCAATTTGCAGTTGGCCGGAATTCTCTTTCATAGCAAGTATTGTTTTCTTTTACAGGAATGTGCTAGAAATCAGGGGCTGGGGTATAGTTCATTGACAGAACACTTTTCTGACATGTGCTAGGCCATGGGTTTAAGCCCTACCAGAAAAAGAATGAGGAGAAGGGGAGAAAGAAAGGAAGGAGAAGGAGGAAGAGGAGAAGGAGCGAGAAGAGGAGGAGGGGGAGGAAGAAGAGGAATAACTGTTTAAAATAAAAGGTTAAAGAGTTTCTATTGCGATTGCTTTCATTTGGGCTAAAGACAATTGCAAGGCAGCAAGTCCCAGATAGTAAACACTTAGGAAAGTGCTGGGATAGTACTTTTCCCCGGATTAAGAAGCGTCTCCCACAGGCCATACAGTAGGGCCCCTTCAAGGGGAAACCGAGACGTACAGAGCTTTATCTTGATGGAGCTTCACATTTTTCTCTCTGTCTTTTCTTATTGCTCCAAGGCATCAATTTGTTTTTTTTTCTTCTTCTTCTACTCAGACATTGGACTCTGGAAAACCTAGACCTAATGTTTGGGGTCTTCTGAGTGGACAAATGGCTCCTGTATGTGGAAATCGCCAAAGCCAGTCTTCACTTCCATATCAAGGGCTGGAGATTCAGACTGTAGTCAGGCACGAGCCCAGATCCAGAGGATTCATTTCCTGGTACTTGAATGGTACCTACTGGTTCTGCCCTGGGGTTCGGCTGCCTCCCTTGTCACTATCTGTCAATGTCAGCATCAAATTAGTGAGGAAAAACAAAAGAGGACAAGCCAAGGGCAGGCTTTCTGGGAGTTGTGCCAGGCTGGTGAGATGAGGCAGCCAGTGCCACGTGCCCACAGAGGGTCATGACTGGGACAAGTGATAGAAAGAGAGTCTAGGCAGGGACGGAGATGGCACTTTGACTGCAAGAACAGAGGTCAATGGAAGGTTGAGGTCAGAGGTTGGGGACATAACTTGAGGCCAGGAGAGATGTGATGTGAGCTGTGGAGGCCGGATGTGACGGAGAGGCAGACCAGCCTGCAGCTGTGTCTGCGCCCAGGGATGCGGGATGAGCATGAGAGTGGCCACCAAGCGCTCCTCCGCTTTTCATCCCAGGCAGCTTCTTCAGAGCCACGTGCTCCTGCCAAGACACCCCTAGCTCACCTTCTAGTCATTTCCAGGAGTCCAAAGGGGTTCTCAAATGGCTGCCTCCCAAATAAGAACTGTGGTAACCAGAAGGCCTTACTTTCCCTCTGCAGGCTCACCTGTCGAAACCTCAGTCTTCACATCAGCAAGCAGGTGTTTTGCACCCCTTGCCTCCCACCTGCCTGAGCAAGGTGCCTGTGCGTGGCCCCCTGTGGTACCCTCTGCAGTATGGCCCTTGCTCCCGGCCTTACTCCTGCAGCATGCATCCAGCCTCACGGGCTTGCCCTGGTGCTGAGACCCTGCTCTCTTCACACAGTGGAATGCTAAACAGTTGACATCTCTCTCAGCAGCCTCCAACCAATGACCAGAGGAGGTGCTGGAGATACCCCACCTTCCTCAGCTCCAGGACAGGGTCACACTGGCCTTCAGAGTGGCCCAGGAGAAGGGAGTAGAAACTAGTTTGACAGAGCATCCTTCACTGGCTGCCTTTCCTTCCCTATCTAGGTGTTTTCAAGCAAGTCATGTGCATCACATGCTTCCCTGTGGCTGTGCTTTGAGTGACAAGGTAGTACACCTCCCAGCCTATTTCCTGCCATCCTACTCAGACACCTGAAAGACCTTTGATAACACTGATCAGAGCACATCAGTGGCTTCCCATGACATTCAGAATGAAAATATGCATCTCTTACTGTGGACTGCCAGCTCTGAATGACTGGCATGAGCTGACCCAGAGCTTCCTCTCCCTCCACCCACTCTGCTCCAGTCACAGTGGCCAACAGGCTGTCACCTTAGTCTCCTGTACCTGCTTCCCCTGTGTCTACACCCTTGTCTCTGGATGTTTACTCCTTGTCTCTGTCATTCACACATCAGCTCCGAAGTCACCTTCTCTAAGCAGTCTACTCTAACCAGCACTCTCCAGCAGCCCCTCACCTCCAAGGTGTTCTTCAGAACTGACCATTACCTGATGCGCTCTGAATTCGTATTTGTTCTCAGTGGCATTGTGGGCACTTGATAAAGATTTGTGGAAGGAGGAAAGGAAAGGGAAAAGGAAATGACTGAAAAAAGAAAAGGAAGGAAACAAGTATTTCAGTGGATGAAGTAGTTCAGATTACACTGAGAAATGAAGGCAAGATGTCCCTTATCTTGGGTTGGCGAGATGGCTCAGTGGGTAAAAGGGCTTGCCGCTAAGACTTGAGTTTAATCTCCGGAACGCACGTGGTGGAAGGAGAGCACCAACTCCCACAAGTTGTCCTCTGACCTCCGCATGTGAGCCATGGCACACATACACACACCTGTGTTCTCGCTAAATAAATAAATAAATAAATAAATAAATAAATAAATAAATAAAATGTTAAAAAAAAATGTCCCTGATCTAAAGCTATTTATATCAAAGACTGTGGAGCCAAGCAAAGCAGGTCTTGTATGGGCTTCTAATTTGGGACAGCTAATGCAGAATGAGGAATTCCCCGTGCTGTTCACCCGGAGAACACCACCATCAAAGGACAGCTGCAGGACGAAGATTCTGCACAGGAGACTGGTGTGATCTGGGAAGGGGAGGCAGGAGAAAGCCTGGTGTGGAAGATCATGGCCGCCACCCCCAGCGTAGGTCAAGAGTCAGACTCCAAAGAGCCCTTAGATTTAGCCAGTGAGGGTTTGTAGCCTGAGGAAAGCCAGTTCAACTGGCAGCAGATGAGAGCAGAAGCCAAGAGAAGGCAGAAGAGGAATCGGTGGAGGATTGAAGGGGAGGCAATGGTGTGAGGTAGAGCATCCCTTCCAGAAATTCATACATGAAGAAGACACAGAGAACACCCACATTTCAAGCCTAAGCATGCACTAGAAATGAACGCTGACTCCCATTTCTGTGTTCATGCATAGAAATATAGAAAAATGTTAATTGAAGCTTACTCCTAATAGTTAAGAACCAAAAGTTGAGTGTCCAGTGATCTTAAAATAGACAAACCAATTGTGACACAGTCACACAGCAGTATAGTATATAGCAAGAAAAAGAGTAAACTCCTGTGGCATATAACATACAGATGACTCCTATAGACAAGGGTTGAGGGGGAGAAAAGCCAGACACATCAAATTCTTCTGCTTTATGAGGTTCAAGAACAGGCAAAATTCATCTAGAGGTCAAAATGATTGCTTTTTTGGAAAGAGAATTAGCTAAGAATAAGCCCAAGGAACTCAGCTAGGGAGCTAGCTTTGACTTTGGGTGGTGGATCTATGGGCTCATTTATATGCAAAAACTCAATGCTGGCCCGGGGTGTAGCTTAGTGACATTATACATATTTAGTATGTGTAAGGCCCTAACCTTTATCTCCAGCACCACAAAAATAAAGAATTATTTCAGCTGTACATATAAGATCTGAATATACATAAATGTGTATAAATAACACCTCATTTAAAAACTGAGAAGAGCTGGGGATGTTACTCACTGGTACAGTGTTTGCTTAGTGTGTGCTGGGGTTCCATCCCCAACACTGCCCAAACCAAACCAATAACCAACAAACAAACCAGTATAGTCAGAATGGTTAAACTGCTGAAAGTTACCCAGCAAACAGAAGTCGAGTTCGTTCTAGATAGAGTTAAAGCCACTCAGTTTGGCCCAAAGACAAAGTCTGAGCTATACTAAGGGCACAGCCAAGTGTCCTCCTCTGACCTTGTCCTTTATCGGGTTACCTAGAAGGCTCAAGGCTCCAGATGGGGAGAGCTTTAGGAACGAAAATTCTCAAAAAGAAGATGCACCTTCGACTGAGCCTTCTGCAAGGCTGATTAACTGATTAGAGCTGCAATGATCGTGGAGATTCGGAATGTTACAAGTCCAGAGCCAAATTACCCTGTGCCATCTTTAGCCCTCTGTTTTTATTTTTAAAATTTTTATTAGCATTACTTAAAAAAAAAAAAAAACATGATTGCGCTGAATAACTTGATCTAGGTTGGTGAATTTGGAAGGGGATGAATGCCGAACTCACAGCACAGCAACAGTGAGAAATTTCACGGTATTGTTGAAGCTTGGTAGTATAGTTTTGTCAGTAAAAAATACTCAAAACTTATAGTAGACATATAAAATTGCAAATTTACATTCTCAAATACAATTACAGATTTCCAGTTTGAGAATTGTATTAGTTTAGTTATTAAAGTAGGTTTTTGTTTTGTTTTGTTTTTTAGTTTTCCAGACTGTGATTTTGAGCTCCAGAAGTTCAATTAAATGTCTTACATTTTCTGTGGGGCACAGGCAATTGTACACTGGGGCTGTAGACGAGTAACAGAAACATAATGGAAAATATCTCAGTGCCTGGGAAGGGGAAAGATTCAAAAATTAAGGCCCAGAACCACGTATGGAGTCAAGACCAGAGCAGGCCCTCATGGGAGGTGAAAAGTCTATTTAGAGAATCAATCCTTCCAAGACTAGAATCTGCAAGATTCTGACAGAGACCTCCCCAGTATAAGGCCCAGGTTCACAGGAGGGGATCACAACTCAAGTTTAGCTCTCTTAACAGCCATTGAATCCCCTCCTCTCTGTGTGAGCTAGCATCTGTGTTATCAGTAGGTAAATGCTTTAGAATGCAGACACCTAGTTCCCACCCCCCTAAAGTCGAAGAAGGCCTGCAGATGGTACCTGAGGTCTAGAGCAGATTTTTCCTTACTTTGTATTAACACTTCTGCCTATGTTTCCACCAATGTATTTGAAAAATGCCTTTGTTTATGACTTTCTTTGTTCTGTTTATAAAAACTTCTTGAAACTGCTTCCACATTGGAGCATGGAATTTAAGACAAGCTGAATCTGTGTCCCTGGGCCAGGGTCACTCATGTTTGGCTCCAGAATAAACTCTCTTATCCTTTGAAATGAAAGTTTTCTTTTTGCATGGATCAAGAATTGCAGTGTCAGTGGTGTCCATAATGACTTTGAATGGTTATCAACAAAAGCTACTGTCCAAGATTCTCCGACCAGGGATCTAGAAGCAAAGACCACAGTTATCTCCGAGTCCCTGATGGGCCTGGCTGCTTTGGGAAGCAGTGGCCTTGGTTCTGAAGCAACAGCTGTCAACCTTGGGCCCTGGCAGCCTGGGTGTCAAAGTCAGCAAGTGCCTGTGGTCACACGATTTCCACTCATGTCAGGAGGAAATACTGGTGACAAGTGGAATCTGGAGTGGGAGTATGGAGGTGGGGGAGGGGAACAGGACGAGAGAATCGGAGCCGAGATTCCTTACCAGGATTCCCCGGCACAACATAGGAAGAATGAGTCAGAGGCTGGATCTCCCTGGGGACGCTGAGCAGGGTGGGAAGGCTTTAGTGTTCGGTAGGGACTTGTAGTTCAGCCAGCAGCTAACGAGAAGGGATAGTACACACGTGATGTTAGCCAGACCTAGGCACCTTATTTTCTGCTTCTTAGATTAAGCAAGGCTGAGGTTTTGTTTATTTCCCAAACAGTCTTCAGTTAGTCTTCCCAGATGGCCTCAAACGAGGACTATCCCTATACATGAGGAAACAGAGCAGGCCTCAGGGTGACTCACTGAACCTCTGCCATGCCTTCAGATATGGAGAATTCATCTGCTCAGAGCGTTCCCATGTACGTGTTTTCATCTCACAGACAGGATTTTTTTGTTTGTTTTAAAATTACTTATTTATTATTTTTATTTTATGTGTATGAGTGCATCGCCTGCATGTGGGTAGGTGCCTTCATGTAACTATGGTTCCAGAGGATCTAACACCTTCTTCTGGCATTTCATACGCACAGCGTAAACTTACACAGACACATACACATAAATAAAAATAAGTCCTAAAAAAATTAAAAGGACCCAAGTCTGTAACAAGGAAGGCCTAGTCTTTGAAATTCTAGATACTTGCATCTACACCAGCCTTCCCCCGAAGCCTAAGATCTCATTTAACCTCTCACAGATTGACCTTGCTATGTAGCAGTGACGACCTTGAACTTCTGTTCAACCTGCCTTGGTTTCTGCCATTCACATCCCATTAAAATCCCCCCAGGAGCTCTCTACAGGTTCTTGGAGAGTCCTTAAAATTTGAAGAAACAACAACATCAGATATGAAAATTCAAGAAGAGAGGAAAAATGATATTTTATAACCCAAAATATGGGTCCAAACGCACAGCTAGTTCTCTGAAGCTCGGAACTAGAGGAGCAGGAAAGACCATGTCTGCTTCTCCCTCCCGCCATCTGCAGCCATTCTGTTCTCATCAAGCAAACTTGTGAGTGAGTGACACGGCCCTGCAGTAGGCCAGGCCTCACTCCAGGCTGTGTTTTGTGTACACAGTGGAAGAAGCATTCTAGATCAGTGTGTGTGTGTGTGTGTGTGTGTGTGTGTGTGTGTGTGTGTGTACATGTTCATGTGTGGATACATATGCATGTGAAGGTCAGAGGGTCGATGTTGAGTGTCCTTCTCTATAGTTCTCAGTCTATTTATTTATTTAAATTATTTATTATTGAGATTTAGCAGTTAAGACTGCATACTGCTCTTTTAGAGGACTAGAGTTCAATCCCTAGCACCCATGTAGTGTGGCTCCAGCTCCAGGGGAATCTGATGCCTCTGGCTCCCACACGGACTGGCAGTCATGTTCACACACCCACACACAGATCTGCCCAAATACACATACTTAAAATAAGAAAAATTAAATAAATTTAAAAAATTAATTTATTGCGTGTCTGTGTATGGTGTGTATGTATGGAGTATGTGTATGGTGTGTGTGTGTGTGTGTGTGTACATCCCATGGTGTGTATATGGCCATTGGGGACATTGGGGATCAACTATGGAACTAGTTCTCTTAGTCTCTCCTTCCACCTCAGTGTAGGTTCTAGAGATTAAACTCAGGTTGCCAGGCTTGTGCAGCAAGTGCCTTTATCTGCCAAGCCATCTCTCTGGCCCTCCACCTTGTTTTCTGAGATAGAGTCTCTCACTAAACCTGTACCTCACTGATTAACTTGATTGGCGTCCCAGCACGCCCAGGGACCTAGTTGTTTCTGCCTTCCCAGTACTGGAATCACAGGTGGCACTTTGCCTTTTTACATGGGTTCAAGGTATCAAACTCAGGTCCTCATAGTTGCACAGCAAACACTTTACTGACTCGGTCCTTTCTCCACCGCTTTCTAGGCTGTTCCTTCAGCAGCAGCCCCAGACCAGTTGGCATCAGTTACAGTTGTGCTTCCATTTCTAGCTGCAGGTGATCAATGTGATTGGACATTAGAGCCTCTGCTGTCTGGGTGGGAGGCAGCACCTCGGCCGGACATGAACATGTCCTGGGCTGTGACTACAAAGGGCAGCCACTGGTGCCTAGACTTCCATCTTTTGGATCTTATCTTGATCAGTGTTCTCAGTTGCACTGCAAACAGACTATGAATTTAAGCAGAATGATTTGTTAAAGAATATTGGTAGTTCAGAATCTTGGGGTGGGGTTAGAAAACCAGTCTTCACAGCTACACAGCATCCAGAATCCCCTGGGAACATGTGATGAACAGGAAGCTGTTGCTTTTCGTTTCTGGGGTAGCTAACAAGTTCTGCTTCCAAATGCCCAGATACAAGAAACGGGCTCAGGCTTAGGGGGCCCAAAAAGGATTATAAATGCTCACTATAGGGCTAGGGAGATGTCTCAGTGGAAAAACACTTGTCATACAAGCATGAGGACCTGAGTTTGAAGCCTAAGAATCCATGTAATGCTGGGTATAGTAGAACATGTCTGTAATCCCAGTGCTCATAAGGCAAGGATTGATACCCAAGGCTGTAGTTGTATTCTAGCCATGTATACACACACACACACACACACACACATACACACACTGTTTACTATATCTTCTAGTTTGGGGCTGGATGGGGTTTTGGTAATAATCCTGAAACATTTTTTTTTCTCCTCAGGATCCTTCGTATTGCAGTAAGGTATACAATCAGGTCAAAGCAAGCTGGCGATTGCTGAACATCACGCTTGTACTGGAAGATCTCACAGAGTCTGAGGCCTTATCCCATCTCTACATGGTAGGCCTCACTGCCAATAGCCTTGTGATACAGCATCTTACTGTCCTCCAGAGGGAGGCTAAGTAATTGCTATGGGTTGAATTATGTTCCCCAGTAATTCACACTGAAGTCTTAACCTAAGTACTTCAAAATGAAGAGAGAGACTTTATACAGGTAATCAAGTTAAGATGATGTCACTGGGGTAGACTTTAGTTCAATATGCCAATATATAGATGATCTGTAAAGGGAGGCCATCTGGGGACACACACATAGGGAGCATGATGGCAGGCACTGAAAGTTGTCTATAAGCCAAGAACCATCAGCACTTGCCAGCAAATTACCAGAATCTGGGGAAGAGACACAGCACTGAGAAAGAACCAACACTCTGTCTTATGTGACTGTTGGCCTCTAGAAATATAAGAGAACCAGTGACAGGTCTGGGGAGATAACTCAGAGGTTAAAAGCACTGACTACTCTTACAAAGGCTCTGGGTTCAGTTCCCATCATCCACATGGTATCTAACAACTATATTTAACTCCAGTTCCAGGGTATCGGATGCCCTCTTTTGGCCTCTGTGGGCACTGCACACCCATGGTGCACTTAACATACATCCAAGCAAAACACTCATACACATAAAATGAAAACAAATTTAAACAGATTTTAAGAGAGTCAGTGTAGTGACTCACACTTGCAATCCCAGCACTTCAGAGCTGAGGCAGGAGGATTACCAGGAATTCAAGGCCAACCTATGCTACATAGTTCCCTGATATGTTCAAGGATGTGTCTGGCCACAAGAGAGGAGTTACTAGGGGTTGTTAGGGTGCAGTGACCAGTTGCTTTGTTGGGAGAGGGGTGTGTGTGTGTTGCTCATGCAGGTAGGAGTCTTGGTTTGCCAAGCTTTCCCTGCAAACTACCGATCTCAATCTCAACACTCAAGAGGCAGAGGCAGGAGGGTGGCCGTGAGTCTGAGTCCAGCCTAGTCTACATAGTGAGTTGCTGTTGTCAGGTACTTTATCATATCAGGGAGAAAAATAACTAATGCAGTAGTGACAACAGCCAGAGGCCGTAAGAGTCAAACTGCAAGACTCAGCTCTCCTGGTTTAGTTCTTAGGCGAGCATGGAACATGGGCTTCTGAGTTTGGAAGGGATGCTTTCTCTTTACCCTCCTTGGTTCTCTACAACCGGGGCACGCTTTCAGGCTGGACTGTAACAAAGGGTCACTCCTGCTGGCAGAGGAGACAGGTGTGAAATGTGCCTCCCACCAGGCTATCATGTAGATGACCACTGACACAGAGCCTTCAATGAAGGATGGCTGCTAGAGAAACAGAAAGAAAAAGAGTCTTCCATAGGCAGGGCCTGGTAGCCACCAGTTTGTTTTGATACAGGGTCTCAGGCATCCCAGGCTGGCCTCTAGCTCACTGTGTAGCCAAGGATGATGCTGAACTCCCAATCCTCCTGCCTCCACCTCTCAAGTGCTGGGATTACAGACAGACAGGCTCCACCATGCCTGGTGCTGCCCAGTTCTTAAAGGTTGAGCCTCAGGCTAGTGAAAAGCCAAATGTCTAGCTTTAATAATACCCAGAACGGAGGTGCCAGCTCAGCCCCAGCTCTGAGAGTTCAGGCACGTACTCACACATGTGGCTTATCTTACTGAGAATTATTTTAACAAGACTAACTTGCCAGTGTGCACTGTCTACACCTTGGCTCGTGTTTGTCTCTAATATGTGTGTATGTGTCTATCCATTACAAGTCTTTCATTTACCAGTGATAGAAACTCAAACTGGGCTTGACTATTCCAACAAATATTTATTGAGAGGCTACTGTGTACCAGACAACTGGAAAGTTTGGAGGTAGTTTTAGCTTCAGGCAAAGCTTCATCCAGCAGCTCATGTTTCATCTCAGTCTCCTTGCTTGGCCTCCCACAGGCTCCTTCTTAAGCTTTGTATGATGGTCCTCTCTCACTTCCCTCCACCCAGCCGTCATCCTTACAGTCTCACTGGTCTATAGAAGATAGAAGAGTTTCTCCATAAGGAACTCCTTGAGGAAGCCTAGGATTCACTCTCTCCATGCCACTTGCCTGTCTCCAGCCAATCTGGGTGGCTGACAGTGGGATATTCGGATTGGTTTAGCCCAACAAAGACCCATTTCAGGAGCTCTAAGAGTGGGGGCCAAACCACCTACAGAAGTGAGTTCTTTAAAAAGCACAGCATGCCAGGCAGGCAAGGGGTGAGTGAACGGAGGAGAAGCAAGAGCTTAATCACTACATTCCATCATTGTTCTAGCTACTGGCTGGGGGCCCCAGTGCGACCGAGGGCTCTGATGGAGCAGGAAAAGCTGGGTTTGAATTCTGGGCATTCCAGGATTCTACACATTGTGCAAACTCAGGAAAACTGGTTAACCTCTCTGTGCTACAGTTTCCTTGTCTGTGGGTAGGGCAGGTGGTGAGATCAAGCCAGGAGCAAGCTTTCATCCCAGCCACACCACCCTCAGGGCTGGTCCTCCCCACTTGGGGATATTGTTCTGGAGCTGTCTTCCCAGGAAGATGGCAGCTGGCAAAAATGGCGCCCAACTCCTCCATGCCTACCTGGGCAGAAGGCATCGTGAAAGCAGTAGTTTTTCCTATCAACTGACATGAATCCTCAGCCTAGGGTCCCGGGGCCCATGGAGGGGCTCCTAGATTCGTGAGCCACAGGTGTCACAGTGTTCTGTGCCAATTTAGGGCTGTCTTATCCCAGCCTGTGACTTTTCACGCTTCTCAAGCTGTATAAAAATGAACCATAATCGACCGATCTATACATAGAAAGTTCCCGTTTCTGAGCTTGCAGAATGAGGGTGGCTGTGCTGAACATTTGCATAAAGCTGATGGATGTGGAAGGCTGTGGGTTTTGGGGTGGATTGTTGGCTTGTTTATTTGAGGGTCTGTGCTAGCCTCCTAGAAGGAGAGCTAGCACAGAAGTGAGAATAGAGGAGATCAAAATAGGAAAGAATTGCAACTTTTCCCATGAAAAGGAGGTAGTCACTCCAAAATAGCAATGTAAGAAGGGCAGGTTTTTTAAAGAAGCACAATAAAACTGGCCTCCAGGTGGCTGCAAGGGCCAGAGGCGGGCATGTGGGACCCACCTTTCCTGTCCACCTCACTGCCCTTTCCCTGTATTGTATATACACAAGGAGACCTAATAGGCTGAGCTCTATGTACACAGATATTTAGACATGCAAATGAGCACAGCTTGTTAATGAGCAGAGGGTGATTACCCCGCGGGGAGCTGCCAGCCCCGGCTGAACAATAGGTGAAGCAATGCCAGGTGTCTGCTAAGGGGGGGCGGGCAGAGCCTCCCTGCCTTTACCTCTGGCCCCAGCCACAGCATCCCCATCAGGCTGGGCAGGTCTGGGGAGATCTGGGTCTCATCAGGGACCTGATCCAGAACCCGTTGGACTTCTCCAGGCCCAGGAAGGACAAATGGCAGCCACTGCAACACATGGCTTCCTCGTGGATGGTCCTGGGCAAATGCCATGTGACTGGGTCAGAAGTGGGACCCTCTGGAGGATGCAGGTCTCCAGAGCTTCTCTGGGCAATGATTGGGAACCTGCATGAATTTCTGAAGTCAGAGCAAGTATTTAGGAGGGACAACAGGAAGTAAGGTGTCTGCTTTGGATTGTACTACTGGGAAAAGTGAAGACTTCAGATTTTACCTGAATGTATTAGGTCAGACTGATCACACGCGGGGTTTCCGTGAATGCTAGTTGACAAGGTGCCACCAACTTCATAGCCAGCCTTCCCCTGCTGCTAAGTTACAGGACTTGGACTATGGCATATTACTTTCTCAGCCACTTGATTGTCACCTAGAATGGGGGTGGTGGTGGTGGTGGTAAAATCTTGGATACAACTTATATTGCTCAGGCAGAGCCCAGCCTGCACATCCCAGGGCCCAAAGTTAGCCATCTCAAATCAGATCTGAGTTGTTCTGAGTCAGTTCAGAGCAATGCAGGGTGCTGTCACCCCCACCACCATTAGCCTCCCAATCTTTTTGATACCTAATTTTTTAAAAAAGCATGACTTTGAGACTGGGGATGTAGCTCAGTTGGTGACATGAGGTCTCTGGGTTCAATCTCCAGTATCGCATAAACTGGACATGGTAGTACGTGTTAAATAGAGATGGAGGAGAGGTATGGCAGATTGGTTCCTGAACGGCACTAAAACATGATTAACCTTCAGGGGTGCAATTTATTAGGAGAAAAGGCCCCAAACCATGATCAGGCCTTTTGAGGGAGAGCATTAGAAAGGCGCAGTACCTTAGATCAGAAACAACGTGAATGAGGCTTTAAGGTGACTTCTCTTTAGAACATAGAGGGGAGCGTCATTCAGACGGATAGCTCACAAGTAAGAGAAAGAGAGACAAAGATGCAGCCACCAGGAAAGGGAATGGGTTGGCAGAGAGGAACGGTGAGAAATCCCACAAAGGAAAATATCTGACTTTTCTTTCTTTTGGAGGATGGCAGAAAGTTCCATACCGTGTGATTTAGTCTGGGATAGCTTAGGTGACAAGGAGCATGGAGGAGACATGTGCTGCCTCAGACCATAAATCAGAAGTTACAAAATACAGAGGGAGAGCTGGTGTGTGTGTGTGTGTGTGTGTGTGTGTGTGTGTGTGTGTGTGTGTGTGATTTCTTCAGGCCTTGAGATCTGGATTAGAGTGCCAGCATCTGAAAGGGGCAGGCCTATAATCAAACTTCATGCTTATAGTTCTAGGTCTCAGAAGACAAAGGCAGGAGGATAAAAAATTTAAGGCCATCCTTGGCTGCATAGGGAGAGGATTAGCCTGGGCTTCATGAGACTGTTTCATATATACCAAGAGCAACAGTAACAAACCCATATGGATTTTTCCCCAAGTGAGCTATCATTTTGCTTGAACTTGTATAGACTCCCATGAAAGGCTCGAAATTCTCTCAAAACAGTCTAAATCTTTATTAGGTTCTCTCAAGTCCCCCACACCTGCCATGTGACAGTATCCTCAGAGTCGGGACATGTCCCTAACCATCTATTAAGGGAATTCAGCTTTGTACCATGTCACCATGGCATCACTCAACTCTGCCCATAAATATGGATGCCATACTGACAAGATTCAACACTTTCAACTGCAGTGGAGTCCAGGCGTGTGTGCAAAGCACATACACACAGAACTGTACTGAAAAGCAAGAGCAATAATTAGAATTTAATAAATGGTAATTTGCCCCTTGCTGTTGTGTGTGTGTTGGGAGCTGGAGAGTGAAATAAAGGGTTCCCTTCAGAAAGGTGGAAGGCAGCGCGTCTGCCACAACAGCTTCATTTAAACTCTCATATTTCTCATCCCATGAAACAGTAGAAGACACAATTAGATAAGAATTATTTATCACCAGGACCAAATTTTAACTAGAGTTACAGCACGAAGAGGCCAGAGCTCCAGAGACAAAGAGTGAAGCAAAGAATTCAAATAATTATCTGAATCATTCAAAAGGAGGAATCATTTTTGCTTAACTGTTTGACTCACGAGAATAACTGTTCTCATCCTCTGTTCAGGTCCAGTGGTGAAGAACTGGCCAGTAGATTTGTCAGAAAAGAATGAAAGTTGTGCACATCAGAAGAGAGAGAGCAGGAAGGGCTTCGGAAGTCTGCCTCTCCACGGCTGTGGGGTGGTGCGCGCAGGCTGGCCAGGCATGACTTGGACTTGGGAAAGGTACTCCCTGAAGCTAGGCACAAGTAAGCAAGCAAAGCTAACACACACACAAAATCAAGTCCCGACAGGCCAGAGATGCAGTCTGAGGCAACTAGATTTGTCTATCAGGAAGTGAGCAGCTTCTAGCCACACACTCCTGCTGCCACAGCATCTTCCCTTTCCCTAGGACCCAGGCAGGGTATCCAGCTGAGCACGGAGTGGGACCACTGAACCTGAGCAAAAGAAACCACTTCTTACCAACTGAGCGATGGCTCAGCGGTGAAGAGCACTGGCTGTGCTTGCAGAGGACTCAGGTTTGATTCCCAGCATTCACATGGCAGCTAATAATGGCCCCTAACTCCAGTTCCAAGGAATCAGATGCCCTCTTCTAGCTGCCACAGGCGCTGGACTACACAGGTGCACTTACATACATGCGGGCAATACACGTATATGCATAAAGTAAAAATAATAAATAAAATATTTTACCAAATAAACCATTCTTCCTTTTGTATTTTATTTATTTATTTTTATTATTTTTATTTTATTTGATGTGCATGAAGGGACAATTATTAGCCACCATAGGGGTGCTAGGAACTGAACCCCAGTCCTCTGTAAGAGCAGCCAGTGCTCTTAACCTCTGAGCCATCTTTCCAGCCCCAGCCATCCCTCTTTCTAAATTGTTCCTCTTAGATATTTGTCATAGCCACAAAAAGCCAACTAATCTGGAGGATCTGCAGCAGCCACTAAGCTCGCTGTAGGAATGAATAACAACTGACTGGGATGGATTTAAAATTCCACAAATATTTAATGCTCCTCTTTCCAATATGGCTTGAGCTTAGTGTCTTATCTTCATTCTTTCTTTTCTTACAGTGCTGGAAATAGAACCCAGAGCCTTGTGCATGCTAGGCAAGTCCTCTGTCTCTGAGCTACATTGCCAGAAGAGACCTGCTTCTAATGAAGAGAATATAATAGAATGCACAGTGTGTAAGTTCCAAGATGAGGTTGTAAAGTGTTTTGCAGATTCTTCCTGGTTCTGTCTAGTAGAATGCTCACCACAGGAGCTTTTGTTATGTACATGTAATGGGGAACCAAGATCTCCTGCCAACAACCATGTAAGTGTGTGCTATATAGGAATTTCATCCAAAGCTTCTGTTTAAAACCCAGGAACTTCTAAAGGGAGACTACTTAAGACTCAGGACACTGGCTGCCCTTGCAGAAGACCCAGGTTCGACTCCAGAACCGACATGGCAGCTAACAACCATCCATAGCTCCAGTTCCAGGGAATCTGATTCCTTCTTCTGGCTTTGTAAGCAACTCAGAAGTCTCAACAAGTCCCTAAAACTTCCAGAAGGAAATGTTTGAATGCAGAGGGAAAAGCTACTCAGTGAGATACAGTTACCACCACACACACACACACACACACACACACACACACACACACACACAACAAGAAGACCCTGTGGGGTTGGGCAAAATGTAGACTCTAGCTGGGATGAGATCATCCACTATCCGGCCCTGCCTTTCTGGTCTCTGTTTTTCCTCGAAGCTCTCCCTCCATGAGTCCAGTGCACCTCCAGGAACCCAACGCCCCAGACCACGCCTCCCGCTCTTCCAGCATACTCAACTGCTCTAGTTTGAATTCTCAGCTGTTAAGAAAATTAGGGATGATCCAGACACTGGCTCACCAACAAAACAGAACATTGTTAAGTTGTGGCTAGACTCAAGAGATTAAGGTGCTTAGCCAGCTACGTAGCTTTACTAATTCCCCATCCTCTGAGTTTGGGGGTAATATATCCAAAGCCTCTAAGGGAGGTGTATTTGGATCCTGTGACTGAGGTAGCAAATTACCACAAACCAAAGGAGAGGGACTTAAAGCAACAGAAGCCTATTCTTTCATTCATTTCTGGAAGCCAGAAGTCCAGCACAAAGTGTCAACAGGGCTTGTATCATGAATTCTCTTGTGGTGAGACCCAGCATTCAGCCCCATCCCGGCCCCAGGTTTGAACCAATTGAGTGAATGGAGAATACTCTTCAATTAGAGAAACCAGTTTATTCCAGGTTACTTTCAAAGGATTCTTCCCTGGGGAGAGAGATGGCGATTTCATATAGGGGGACTGCATTTTGATCCTAAGTCCCCTGGACTTCTGGAACATGTGCCCAAGAATGGAGCCCTGGCACCGTGCCCGCCTCTCTCCTCCCCATCCTTCCATGCATTGCCGCTAGACTTCCCCCCTTAAGTCATTGGTTAGTTGGCTGTCAATCACATTTGGAAGTCTGTCCCTTGCAGCAGAGAGGAAACTGTATATCTGTACAGCAGGGCTGGTTCTTCTGAGTGCTCTGAGGGAGAATCCATTCTCTCTCTTTCAGCTCCTGTGGCTCTCATCCTGTCTGCATGTGGCTTTCTCCCATTTGTTTCAAATCTGTCTCCTTCCCTCATCTTCTGACCCTAGTCATTGGACTTAGGGACACCCTAAATTCAGGATGATCCAATCTTGAGATTCTTACCTTAATTTGTCACCGATACAAAGGCTGTTTCCAGATGAGGTCACATCCACAAGTACCAGACAGTAGGGTCTGGACAAATGTTTTTTGGGGTGTGGGGACAGGGACACAATTCCTCTTTCTACAGGAAGCACCTAAAACTAATGGGAAAGAAGAGAACCTGGGTCAGATTGGTTGGGATGAGGGGTGAGGGATGGGGTGAGCTGGGGACTGGCTCTTTCTTGGGTGATGCTATCTGTGGGGTGTGTGAGAGCAAAACTAGGACTTCGGGAACACCAGGCTGAACCAGACACCACTTGTCTCACATCAGAATCAGAGCCAGGAATGTAGAACTCATTGGCATCAGTTGTTTAGCAGAGATATCATTAAGAGCACAGACCCTGGAGTCACTGCCTGGTGTGGCTGTTCTATTTTGGGCAAATCACATGATGCTTAGTTTAGGTTGGTGTGTCAATCAGCTTTCTATTACTATAATACATAGCCTGAAGTCATCAGATAATACACAGAACAGGTTTATTTTGGCTCACAGTTTTAGAAATTTTGCCCATAATTGGTTGGCACAATTGCTTTTGGGTCTGTGGCAAGGCAGAACATTAGGGAAGGGGAGTGTGTGGTTGAGAAACCTGTTTACCTCATTCAGCTGGGAAGCAAAGATGGAGGCCAGACAGGAAGGGTCTATGGTCCAGCAATCTTCAAGGGGGCACATGTCCAGTGATTTAAGAAATCTTACTAGATCCCTCTCTCTTCCTTTCACATCTCTGTCTATCTTTCAAAACAAGGATTCATGTATTCTAGGCTGGTCTTGAATTTTCTGTGTAGCTAAGAATGACCTTGAGCTTCTGATTCTCCTGCCTCTATCTTCTGGATGTTGGCATTACAGGCAAGCATCACCATGCCCAATATGTGCAATACTGGGGATCAGAATCCAGGGCCTCATGCATGCTAGGCAAGCACTCTACCAACTGAGCTACAGCCCTAACCCTACATCCTACTTCTTAACGTTTCCACCACCTCCCAAGAGCTCCAAGATGGGGATTCAGCCTTAACACATGGGCAAAGAATTGGGGTACAGCTTATTACCCTTCTTCCTTTGACAGTATGTAAGATCTCCCATAAACCCACAGCAAAGTCTAAGTTAAACATTTAAGTGATCCCTCTAGATCCTCAGTTATGTTATACATGCAATCCTGAAGATTTATGAAGCTATTAAAATAAATGCTTCCACTAAAACCAACACTGTTGACTCTTAGCATATGTTCACTTGTATAACATAAGCACAAACTTACCTGAGTATGCAAAACTAGAAGCCAGGGAGATCAGATAAGCCGAGAGCCCAGTACTATAGGGAGCATGTGCAGGCCAAATTGTTCAAATAAATAACCCCTCGCCAAAGCACATGCAGGCAACCCTAATTAAGTGCAATAGGCCATGGACACAAACAGAAACATGAAACCAGGAGGGGGAATTGCTAGGAAGCAATAAGATTTTGTGGGTCTAAAAGACGGCAGCATAGAATAGACACACTGATCTATGAATGTTCACAGAAGGACGGATGAACAAAGTCTGGCTGTCTCCCTGAAGACAACTAGCCTGCATCTTAGGGGCCTTGAGTACTGTGCGTAGGGACGAGGTGGTTGCTCTCTGAGGTTTGTCCGTGGAGTGCTGCCTGCCTCCGTATTTATGTGCCAGGTTTTCACCATTTGCTATCCACACTTAGGGAATTAATTCCTGGGACGCGCAGTCAGTAACACACCAGCCAGCCAGACGACAGATACAGATAATGCCAGCCAGGGTTGTAATTCCCATCCCATTGACAGGCCTTCAGCGCACAGAGAAAGAATGGCGCAGCTGAAAGATTCCATTCACAGTCGGTAACAATAAGTTACAAGTGACTGTGTGTGTGAAGGGCAAGTTCGAGGTGGGCAAGAGCGGGGTGGTGGCCAGGCCTGCTCTTTGTGCCAACGGAGACCGGAGGACGAGGCAGACCGGCACCAACTGCCTGCCTAAATTACAAGGAAATAACTGAAGCTTTTCAATTTAGAAAATAGGAGTGCAAGAGCTTATATCCTCCTCCCATCCCCCGCTTTGCCCGTAGAATCTTAACATTTTTAAGGTGAATATGATCAAAATGTGTTATATACACATATAGAAAAGTCTTGATGAAACTCATTACTCTGGACAATTAATATACGCTTTAAAGATGATTCCGTGATTAGGGAAATAGCAAATTTATTGATGAATATAGTTGCTGAGCATGTGCAGAAATGGACCTTGGCCTGATTCATTAACTGGCCTAGACTTTTCTCTTTCTGCCTCTTTTTTGTTCTTAGATCCATGAAAATCTTTCCTCTGCTCTCTGAATAATTAAATACTCTTAGCTGCAGGTAGTGTGTCAGTGACTGCCTGCTCACTGTCCTCTAGGAGGGCACTCAATAAACTATTATTCCTAAAAAATTAATAAAAAGGAATGTTGTACATATTACTAAATGGAAGAAAATGTGTTGGTTGCAATGTAAAGGGTTCAGTTGCTGTGAAAACAGCATGGTTCTTTAAAAAGTTAAACATAGTGCTAAGGATTTGGGTAAAGTGTTTAGTTTGTAAACTAGAAGATCTGAGTACGAATCCTCAGTGCCCAGGTAAAAGCCAGGCAGGCACAGTAATCTCCATTGCAGTTCTCTGAAGCAGACAAGAGAGCTCCCAGAGGCTGGGAGTATGAAGCAATAAATGCCAGACACACCAAAAGACCCTGCTTCAAACAAGGTGGAAGTGAGGATCAGCTCCTAAGGTTGTACTCTGACCTTCACAAATGTGCACACACACACACACACACACACGATTTTATTTTTAAGTTAAACCAGGTGTGGTGGCACACACCTTTAATTCCAGCACTCAGGAGGCAGAGGCAGATGGATCTCTGTGAGTTTGAAACCAGCCTGGTCCATGTAATGGGTTCCAGGCCAGCCAGGGATATATAGTGAGATCCTATGTCAAAAAAATAAACCAAACAAAAAAATTGTGTTAATTAGGGCCAGCAAGATGGCTCAGCAGGCAAAAGCACCTGCTACCAAGCCTGAAAACCTGAGTTTGATCTCCAGGACTCGTTAGTGGAAGAAGAGAACTGACTCCTGTAAATTTCCTTCTGAACACATAATTGCTGTAGCATACGTGCATTTGGGTGCGCACACACACACTAACAAAACACGCATATGATAAAGAAAATCCCAACCTCACAGATGAGAATAGGTGAAAAATTAGTATCTTTTCTTATCTGACCCTCAGTTCTCCCATGGACAATGATTAGAAATTCTGTGTATGCTTTCAGAAAGATTTTATTCTATGATCTTATGTGTACAAGGGCTTTATATATATGAAGTAGAAGTGCAAATATACAATATTCCATCATAGAGAATATTTCACATAGTCCAGGCTGGACTTGAACTCTCAAGGCAGCTGAGGATGACCTTGAACTTCTGATAATCCTGCCTCCATCTCCTAAATGCTGGGATTACAGGTATGTGTCCCCATGCCCATTTTATTCCGTGCTAGGGATCAAACTCTCTAAGCAAGCACTAATCCAACTGAGCTGCATCCCTGCCCCAATAATGTTTTAAAGCTAGTTTTATGGATCTCAACCTGGATGTACTTACTCAGAATTTTCAGGGCCCAGAAATCCTCTAAAGCTCCCCAGGGGCCGTGCATGTTCATGTTGGTGGGGATTGGGCTGGCCAGTGACTGTGGCTTCCTGGGTCCTCCTGTCTTCTCCTGGTTGACTTCCTGGGATTCAAAGCCTGGGACTCTGGAGCTCCCTGGTCCTCAGTTCTCTTCAAATACTCCTCTGCCCATATTCTATGTTACCTCCAGCCCCTTCAGGTAATTATCCAGCTTCCAGAATCTCTGAGCACCATGGCTTGCCAGCCTACATTTCTATAAGGCCAAGCCTAGCCCTGCCTGGTTGGTTGTTCTTAAGCCATTCCCAAAGGCTTTGAGTCTAGAACTCTAGAACCTGACAGCATTCTCCTCTTGACTCTTGTTACCCAGTGCTGTGAAATGAACTCCCAGAAGACTAACTGACAAGCTTCTACATCAATATGTTTTAAAATATGTACTCTTAAAGTCAGGTGCGGTGGTGTGTCCTGTAATCTCAGCACTTGGGAAGCGGAGGAGGCCAGAGGAGGATCTTGAGTTCCAGGATAGCCTGGACTATATACAGAACAAGACCCTATTTAAAACAAAAACAAAATTCTATCTGTTGCTGAGCACCTATCTGATACCAGGTCCTTAGGTATATATCCAGAAGTATTGCGATAGTCCTTCCAGAGGGTCTCATTAAACCCGATCTTGAATGGGAAGGCAACAAACCTTGGAGAGAGAGAACAGGCCAGCTAATGAATTTGGACGTCATTGACTGGAAAAACCAGACTCTCTTCTCTCCACCACATTGTCACATGGTCCAAAGTCTGTCACTCATAAGAAGTGAGTTTTACCACTAACAGGGACCTGTGCATCTGCTGACTAGTCCCTGGAAATGACATGACCATCAGAAGATGAGAAAGAACAAGAGCTGAGGGAATGGAGCATCCAAGTGCATTGTCCCTGCCTGGGCCCCACTAACGTTGGTCCATAGAAAATCCTGCTCTCCCCTGACCTGAGTGTTGGCATCTCCCCAGCATGGGAGCCCTCCCCTTCTGTTGGGTGGGTAAAATGCGTTAGTTTTCTGTCTTGCCCCTGCTCTATTGGGGTGCCCATCAGCGCCATAAGTGGGGCAGACTCTGGAACCCATGAGCCTAAGTTTGAAACCCAGGGCCTCCTCATATTTATGGTGAGGCTTCAGAGGAGAGATGCATTGCTTCTATGCAACACATATCAGTGGTCTTGAAGCTTAGAGCTGTTATTACAGGTTCCCTTCTCCCTTCTGCCAGACAGAAAGTAGGCTCTGCTGTTGGCACATTCCAAGTCTAAGGGTTGTTTTCAGTCATGGTTCTGAGACTGCGGTAATTCTTAATCCACTCTCCCTCCAGGACCTCTGTCCCCATCTGCCCTCAATCCACACAAGCATATGATCAGACCCAGGGTGGATATGAAAGGGACATTGTATCTGAGTCCCAGAGCCCAGAGCTGCTTGGGTCAGATTTCTACCTCCCGTGCATTAATCAGGCCTGTGGAATCACATGAGGGCCCATGACCCGCTACCCCAGATGGTCTTGTGTCCTGAGGCGGGCTGGACAAAGCCAGGGAAAGCTCAATCCACTCCAAAGGGGAACTGCCTCCAGGGAAATTTGGGGCAGGGTGTATGAATTCATTATCAAATCCTCTCCTCACTGTAAAGGTGTCTGTCATTCGGGGGCATCCTTATCCTGGGGTTATACTCTCAGATGGAGTTCCTTTCCACTGTGGGGCTGAGCCCGTCTCTCTAGAGTGTACCACATGCTAAATGGATTATGTATGAGTGGCCTCATTTCATGCTAACAATCTCAGGAGGTGAGTGCTCTTTCTAGCCCCAGCCTACAGACCTCTTAAAACTCATTCTTCTATCACTGTGACTCTATGACAGCCATCACTCATTGACCGAGACTCAGAGAGGTTAAGCAAGTGGCCCAGGTCACACAGACCACAAATGGCAGAGGCTGGGATTCCAGTCTGGGCACTGTGGCTCTGCACCTGAGGCTCCTGGCCATTCTGCTCTGGACTAGCGCCACCCCCACCCCACCCCCATTTTTTCTGAAGTTTTCATGTGTCATCTTAACACCCCAGGCTCACATTACAAATCGATAGGTTGGAAACCAGATAGGGCCTGACTCAGCCACGGAGATTCCCAAAGTGCTGAAGGACAGACCACACTGACTCATTTCTCAGCTGGGTCTTTAAATGTCAACAAGTACGTGACCACTTCAGACCTTAGGTCCAGAAATAAGATTCAGAAGGAAAGGCTATTCTAGTGTGTGGGATGGGGAAGAGGCGGGCAGATGGGCAATAGCGTGGAGTGCACATGTGCAGGATGAGTGAATTTCCTGGAGAGGCAGGGGAGAGGGAGCGAGAGGGGGTGAGAGCTGCACACTTGACCTTGGGTAGCTTTGAAGTCATTTACGGTATGACACCAGCCCAGGAGAGAGCATGGTAACCTGATTTAGCTCCTTCTGTCTGTATTGATTGGTCCCCGTTTGGCGGATCCGCTCATTTGACCTGACAAGCAGTCGAGCACCGTTCACCATCTCCGAAGCAGCCTGCCCCCGCTTCTGTTCCCAGACCCCTCCTGCATGGCTCTCCGGGCTTGCCCAGTCCAAGCATTATCTGTCCTAGGAGCTAGGGGACAGACAGACCTGTGACAGAGACAGGGAGCCCACACTGCTACAACAGCCTGGGAGGAGATTGACGGGATAAGGGAAGAAACAGAAAATAGAACTTGTGTGAATTTCAGAGATATTGTGTGTACTAAAATCAGAAAATGAGGACACGTGTGAGAGAGACTGTGAGGAAGGGACAAGGGAAAGGAAGGAAGCCCTGGAGGCTTCAGCAGCTTGCTCAGTTGTAAGGAAGAGGGAGGAGTCAGATCTGAGAGGAGAACTTTCAAGGCAGGACTCAGCAGAGACAAAGGTCCTCAGCCTTTTGGATGGTGAGAAGGCTAATGGGGTTTGACAGAGGTGGAGATCAGGTGGATACCCAATCCTGCCACTTTGTCCCCATGGAATGACTCTCCTGTATGAGCAGCCCGGGATCACTAGTGGGACTTGATATTCTTCTCTTTCCCCATCCCTCCCACATCAGTGGACTTGGCTTTGGGTTGGTCCTCCTGTGCCCCCACAATCTGGTAGAAGATTCCAGATGTGTAACTTTTACTTAGCCATGTCCTGGAAGGACACCCAGGATGGGCGGTTAAGGCCTGACCCTGGGATCTGCGAGATGGAGGAAATTTCTGGTCTTTAGGAGCTGCCTAGCCCACCTTCCTCCTCACTCCCACCTGACTTTGAGCTCTACCAAGTTTGTCCTGGGCTCATCTCTGGGCCTCTGCTCTGGCTGGTCTAACATGGGCAATGCCCTTGGGCCACCTCACTTAGCAACATCTCATTTGCCCAGCGTCAATGATTGCAGCTTGGTAAAGACACTTCTGACTCCTGGTCATGTTTAACTGCCAGCTGGTTTTATTTGTTTGCTTTGCTTGGATTTTTGAGACAAGGTCTCATGGAATCCAGTTGGCCTCAAACTCATTATGTAGTTGAGGATGACCTTGAACTCTTGATCATCTTAAGTCTGTAGATGTAGGGCTAGGATTAAAGGTATGTGCCACCACTTCTGGCTTAGTTTGGGTGTGTTTTGTTTGTTTGTTTGTTTGTTTGACAGGACCTTACATTATAGCTCAAGGGCTTCTGGAATTCACTATGTAGTCCAGGATGGTCTCAAATATATAACTCTTGCCTCAGTCTCCCAGCTGTTGGGATTACAGGTGTGAGCTGCCATGCCTGACTGTTGGTTTGTTTGAATGTTGGGTTGGCTTTTGATTGAAGATCAGTTTGACCTTTGGTTTCTGCCTTCCTTCTGCTTCCCACCTACTCTTTTAAACACCCAATCCTCCCTCAAACCCCAGGGACCTTGGAGAGCAGGGGTTCAAATGTGAGTTCTGCTGGGTCCTGGCCATCAGCATTCAGCAAGACACATCACTATTCCACATTTCAGCTTCCTTTGATCCTTAAAGCCAGGATTCCAAAGCCAAAGTTTGTTAGGAAGAGATTCTGGGAAGTCCCAGTAGGCAAATGGGGCTACGGGGGGCAGGATAGAATCCCTCGCAGGGTACATTGGTAGAAATGTCCACACTGTGACTCTCGGGCGGGTTGCAGAGGCCACCAGAAGACTCTGGGGACTGCAGAGGATGCTGCTTCTGGCCTGGTTCAACACTCTAATCACCCAGGCACTTTAAAGCCCACAAATGCCTGAGCCCTAGCCACAAATGTGGATTGAAATGGTGGAGAGGTCGCCTGGCAGAAGGGTTTTCCTCACGTTTCCCATGCAGCCATGTTTAGCCAAGTGTGAGACAGCTGGTGTAGAGCACAGCTCCGTGCTGTCCCAGCCAGAGGGGAAGAGAACCTATCCACTGGCCGTCTTCCATTTCTGCTGGACGTATTTCTAGCTGCCTTCCTTCTGCTTCCCACCTATCCCCTCCATTTGTTCTCCTTCCTGTTTTCTCTCTCCAAAATCCACTATAAAGTTGAAGATGACCTAGAATTCCTGATCTTCCTGTCTCCACATCCCAGATCTCAGGGATGACAGGTGTTCAGCACCATGCCACTGATGATGAACAGCATTGGGGAATCAAACCCAGAGCTTCATGCTTGGGCAAGCACTCTACCAACTGAGCTACATTCCATCGTTCTGTTTCTAAGAGTGGTCCTAACATGCTTCCTAGACTAGAAAACAAACAGAAATCCCCCAAAACTCACTGATGACTACAGTAAGCCACCTTGGGAGTTATGTGGGGGATCATGAGAACACGGGTCTACTACATCTTCATCTCTAAAATAGGGGAGCCGCTTTATAAACTTGCATAAGGATGAACAAATGTGTGTTCATGCCTAGCATACAACAGGCACTTCATAAAAGCTTTGGTTCTTTGCTGTGGATCACCACTGTGTCCCTTCAGCACCCAGTCACCAGCATTTGCACATAGTGAAGGCCCAATAAGAAAGGAGATCCTCTGTAGCAACAGTGCAGAAAGTCTGACTCAAAGGGCCTGTTGGGATGCCTCACTCATTCCCCTTATCCCTGAGACTGGGAAACAGTGCCTTTCTCTGGATAATCTGGTATTTTTAACCTCAGCTGCACATTGGAATTACCTGGGGACTTAACAAGAAAACAGACTGACTGGTCCCCTGGGTAGGGATTTCTGGTTTAATTGATCCAGGCTGCAGTCTGGGCACTTGGGGTTTGGAACAGCTTGCTGGGGGTTTAGACTTAATGATTAACCAAGGGTACAGGGCTGGGCAAAGGGCGGGTGCTGAACAGGGACAGGGTGCTGGTGTCATTCCTCTCCTGTCAGTCCTTTCTTCTCCTGTGTACCCTTAGGAGACAACAGTTGCTGGGAAGAGATAAGCTGGAGACCAGGATGGCTAGAACCCTGGGGTTCCTTCCACAAAGCTAAACCTGGGAGGTACCTTTAAGAATGTGTGAGAAAGTGCCCGGCTCCCTAGTCTAGCTTGCATGACTCTGGGGTTCATATTAACTCGTATCATGGACCTTCATGGAGTGTCCTGCCACCCACACCCAACTCTAGGGGAGACACAACACAAAGCACAGGGATGCTCGAAGACACCCTCAGAAGAGATTGGTGCACCTTCATGCTCTAGGGTCCTGATGGCTTGAGGTGGGCTTGACATGGGCCCAGGAGAATGCTCACAAGAGGTTTGGAAAATCTTGCTGAGATGGGAAAGTATTAAAATTACTGTTTGGGGCTTTTGTTTTGTTTTGAGATGAGGGTTTGCTATGTTACCCAGTCTAACCTCAAACTCCCAGACTCAAGAGATCCTCCTGCCTCTGTATCTGGAATAACTGGGCCTGCAGGGTGCCCACTGTGCCTGCTAATACCCTTGCTTTAAAAAGGAGGAATTTAACTAATCAGGAAGAAAGCTATTTCAGTCTTCCTGGCATTCCAGATAGATGCTCCATAGCATTAATCATGGACATACTAACTTTTACGGAACTGCAAATGTAGCTCATTTGGTAGCGAGCTTGCCTATCACGCACAGACCCTGGGTCTGAGTCCCCCACTGTTGTGTTCCTGCACTGCCAGCCCTTGCAAGGCAGAGGCTGGGGAATCAAACGTTCAAGGTTGAGCTGGAGAGATGGCTCAGTGTTTAAGAGCACTGACTACTCTTGGAGAGGATCTGGGTTTAGATCCCAGCACACGGTGGCTAACAACTGTCCTTAATTCCAGCTCCAGGGGATCTGACACCCTCTTCTGGTCTCCACAAGCATTGTACAACATGGGTGCACTTATATGTAGGCTAAAAGACTCATACACATAAAAAAAAAAGATTCAAGGTCATCTTTGGTTACATAGCAAGTTAAAGGAGACCAGCCAGGGCTACAGGAGCCAAAAATAAAACAAAAACAAAACATACAAACAAAAAAATTTCTTGGTCATTGCATAGCTACTGTAGGCAGGGCTTTTCCAGTGCTTGTCGAGTCCCCATCATACTCTTTTTGCTTGTTTTTTTGTTTTGTTTTTTTGCTTTTGAGACAGGGTCACAGCTGGCCTGGAACTTGCTATGTAGACCAGGCTGGCCTCAAACTCACAGAGATCTACTTGCCTCTACCTCCTGAGTGCTAGGATTGAAGGTGTACACCATCATGCTGGGCTAAAGATTTATTTATTTTCATTTTATGTATATGAATATTTGCCTGCATGCACATATATGCACCATCGTGCATGCAATGCCAGCAAAAGCCAGAGAGGGCATCATATCCCTTGGGACTGGAGTTACAGAAAGTAAGGTACCATATGTGTACTGAGAACTCTGGTCCTCTGCAAGAACAAGTGCTGTTACTCACTAAGCTGTCTTTATAACCCTCTTCACACTCACATGAGGGACGCAGGGGCAGATCTGGAATCTCCACAGATGGGGAAACTGTGATTTCCGCAAGGTCACAGAGAGGCCTGGACTGCATCCCAGCTGCCTATTGCTGAACATTCTCCCTTAACCATCACATCCACAGCCTCCATCCTGGTTCCACCCTTCCTATCCAGCCCCAGAGGGAGCCTTTACTGCCTTACTCTTTATAATCAAAGACAGTTCTGCTCAGAGGGCCACTGTCAAGGTGGGGAAGGGTCAGGCTGAGTCCAGTCCCAGCTTGCCTGACTCTGGAAGCCTTCCTGGGTCCTTTCCTTCAATCTGTCCCCAGAGCCAGTGCATCCCAACACCCCACTCTGCTTGGGCAGGTCATGCTTCATTTATAAATTTTCTTCTCTACTAAAAAGCAGGCCCAAAGGCGGCCACATTGGGGGACTCCTGCCCTCACAATCTGCAGTGGGAATTCCCAAGGTCCTCCCAGTGGGGCCCTCTCAGCCCAAAACAGGCTCTCCCCGAGCCACAAGGCCCAAGAATGACTTGATATTCCCTCTGGGTAGCCCTGTGATGCCTGAGTTTCCATTATGTTTTTAACCAGGCCTGTGGGGATGCCAGGAAGGTTGTATTTTGTTGGAGTGGGCACAGCTATGTATGTATCTGATGTCCAACAGCTCCCTAGTACCCAACTGGACAGATATATGGTACTCAGCTCTCTCTCCTCTCAGACTCAGAGCTCCTTCTTGAAAGTCCAAGAGGATTCCTCTACAAGACTTGGAGAAACACTGTTGTCAACCCAATAACTCAAAATGAACAGAATTATGCTGAATTAACTGGATGTCGCTAGCAGTGTCGGGGAAGGGGCTGTGGAGGAGCAGCAGTCACCAAGCCTAGGGAGGACAAAGGTGGAGGCAGGACAGCCCGCAGCACAGGATGCTTCACACAGCTTGTGAGAAAATATTGCAGGCAATACACTCATATCTGAACAGCTAAGCCATCTCTCCAGCCCCTTTTTAAAATGTTTTATTTGTTACCTTTTATTTTATGTGTATAAGTGTACACCCATGTCATGCAATGCCCAAGGAATTCAGAAGAGGGGGTTGGATCCTGTGGAATCGGAATTATAGACAGTTGTTAGTCACTATATGGGTGCTGGGAACTGAACCCACATCCTCTGCAAGAGCAGCCAGTGCTCTTAACCACTGGGTCATCTCTCCAGATCTCTATGCCTAACTTTGTAACATGAGCACTGAGGATTCTAACTCAGGTCCTCATGCTTGCAGAGCAAAAGCTCTTAGTTAGTGAGCCATCTCCCCAGCCCCTTAGTCATTTTTCATGATACTTTATCTTTTAATTTTTCTTACTGTGATAAATAAAACAATATTTACCACTTTTGCCATTTGGATTTCTGTCTGTTTGGGCTCTGTTACTTCTTGTGTGTGTGTGGATGTGGATGTGGATGTGTGTGTGGATGTGGATGTGGATGTGGATGTGGATGTGTGTGTGGATATGGATGTGGATGTGGATGTGTGTGTGGATGTGGATGTGGATGAGGATGTGGATGTGGATGAGGATGTGGATGTGGATGTGGATGTGGATGTGGATGAGGATGTGGATGTGGATGTGGATGAGGATGTGGATGTGGATGTGGATGTGGATGTGGATGAGGATGTGGATGTGGATGTGTGTGTGGATGTGGATGTGGATGAGGATGTGGATGTGGATGTGGATGTGGATGTGGATGTGGATGTGGATGTGTGTGTGGATGTGGATGTGTGTGTGGATGTGGATGAGGATGTGGATGTGGATGTGGATGTGGATGTGGATGAGGATGTGGATGTGGATGTGTGTGTGGATGTGGATGTGGATGTGGATGTGGATGTGGATGAGGATGTGGATGTGGATGTGGATGTGGATGTGGATGTGTGTGTGGATGTGGATGTGGATGTGGATGTGTGTGTGGATGTGGATGTGGATGTGGATGTGGATGTGTGTGTGGATGTGGATGTGGATGTGGATGTGTGTGTGGATGTGGATGTGGATGTGGATGTGTGTGTGGATGTGGATGAGGATGTGGATGTGGATGTGGATGTGGATGTGTGTGTGGATGTGGATGTGTGTGTGGATGTGGATGTGGATGAGGATGTGGATGTGGATGTGGATGAGGATGTGGATGTGGATGTGTGTGTGGATGTGGATGTGGATGTGGATGTGGATGTGGATGTGGATGTGGATGTAACCACCTGTGCATACATGAGTGGAGGCCAGAGGTCGGTGTGCGGGTGTCCCCCTTAATTGCTTTTCCACCTTATTTTTTTGAGACAGGGTCTCTCTCATTGAACGTGGAGCTCAAAGTCTCAGCTGGGCTGTCTGACCAGCAAGGCCCTGGGATCCACTTGTCTCTACCACCCTAGCCCTGGGAAAACAGATTTGTGCTCTCACCCAGATTTTTATTTGAGTGCTGGGGATCCAAACTCATATTTGCACATTACTTTACCCACTGTCCATCTCCTCAGCCCCTGAATCCCAGGCTGGTCTTGAACTTATTGTGTAGATGAAGTTGTCATCAAACTCTTGGTAATCCTCCTGCCTCAGTCTTCCGCAGTGCTTAGACTGTAAGTATGTGCTGTCACACCTGCCTTTAGCATTTGTGTATATATGTGCTTATCTTTGTGTGTGCACGTGTATGTATCTATGCACCTGTTCTGGGTCTGCGTGTTCATGTGCATGCGGGTGCTTGCACACCTGTGTGAGTGTGCATGGGGTCAGAGGGAGCTCTCTGGTGCTGCTCCTCAGGCACCTGCCACTCCCTTTTCTCCTTCTTCATTTTCTGTGAGTTCTTTGAGAAGTCCATACAATGTGTTTTGATCATATTCACACATCCCAACTCCTCCCAGTCACCCCACCTTCCCTGCCCACCTAACTTTGCGTCCCCTTTTGAGACAGTCTCTCACTGGCTCGGACTTCACCGAATAGGCTAGGCTTGCTGGCAAACTCAGGTCCTTGTGCTTGCAAGGCAAGCACTTTACCAACTGAGCCATCTCTCCAACCACAGAGTCACTGTTTTTAAGAGTATAACTCAGGGGGTAAGTGTATTGGCATCATTTGTGCAACTATCACCCCTGTCTATCTCTTGAAGCTCTTCAGCATTCCAAGCAGAAAATTGCATTCATTAGACACTCACACCCTGTTCCTCCCTCCCTCGGGCCCTGTGACTACTGGTCAGTATTTTCTTACTTAAACAACACTGAAGAGATGGGGATGTAGTTCAGTTGGCAGAGCGTGTACCTAGCTTGCACAAGGCCCTCAGCACTATGTAAAACTGGCTTGATGGCACATTCCTGTAATCCTAGCATGCAGGAAGGAGGAAGATAGGAAGCTCAAGGTCATTCTCAGCTACACAGCAAGTTAGAAGTAAGCCTCAGATACACGAGACCCTGTCTCAAAAAATAAAGAACAGGAAACTGAGTGGTTAAGAACACTGGCTGCTCTTGCAGAGGACCTGGGTTGGATTCCAGCACCCACATGGCAGCTACAAACCATATGTAACTCCAGTTCCAGGGGAATTCAATGCCCTCTTCTGACCTTCATGGGCATTGCATGGCATGGGTGCACTTACATACATGCAGGCAATACACTCATACACATAAAATATAAATAAGATTTTTTTTAAAAGAACAAGGACTTGAGAGATGGGATGGCTGTGCAAGCTTGAGAACCTGCTCTTGGATCCCTACCTCCATGTAAAACAAAGCAAAGAAAAGGGATAGGTGTGGCTGCAACCACCTGTGACCCCAGCGCCGTGGAGGGCAGAGACAAGAAGGACTGCTGAGGCTTGGGGCAAGCAGCTTAGTTCCAGGGTCAGTGAGAGATCCTGCCTCAAAGGAATAAGACAGAGTAGGGCACCCTATGTGTGCACAGCCACATACATACGCCCAGACGCCCCCCCCCACGCGCGCGCCAGAAAAGATACAGAAATACAATGGTTTTTTTTCAAGGAAGTCACGGAACAGCTTGATGGATGGTTTGGGGAGATCTGCTTTCTTAAGTCAAGGTGAGGCTCCCTGACTAGTTGTGCTAAGCCTTCCTGAACTGATGTTTAATCATTCTGCTTTCTTATGTCAGTAGGAAGAAATAATCAGCCTGTAAATTGTTTGCTGGAATGAAAATGATTAAGTTTTTCCTTTACATATAGGACAGAAGCCTGCCAGCAGTGTCTGCTGTGGAGTTAGCAGAGAAGTCAGAGGGTGGTTTCTTCTGGGTGGCAAGAAAGGTTGTAGGGAGGCTTTAAAAGCAAGAATGTTCTAGATTTAGATTTAAGAGTAGTCATGTGGGTGTACATTTCCATAATTTAAAAAAACCACTGATTTGATTTGGCTGCTTTAGATTCATGCACTTTCCCTGATGCATATTACACCCTCAACCAAGCTATGTGATGAATCAATCAATTAGCTAATTTCATCTTATGTTATTTTATTTTTTTGTGACAGGATCTCAAGTAGCCGAGATTGACCTTGAATTCAGTATGTAGACAAAAATGACCTTGAACTTCTGATCTTCTTGTCCCTACTTCTCAAGTGCTAGAATTATGGGCATGTGCCAGCACCCTTGATTTTATGCTGTGCAGATGATGGAATTCAGGACCTTGTACATGCTAGGCAAGTATTCCTCAAGCTGAGCTACAGCCCCAATCCAATCATGCTGTTTTAGAAAAGAGTGAAAGGCTGGGGAGATGGCTCAGTGGGCAAAGCGCTTGATTCACAAGGATGAGGACCTGAGTTTTGGTACCTAGAATCTATGTAAAGCTGGACAATAATTTCAACAAACCTACAGTGAGATGGGAGGCAGAGACAGGAGAATCCTCAGAAGTTAATGGGACATCTGTCCTGGTTTATACAGTGGCAAAAAAAGAGATTCTGTCTCAAACAAGTAGAAGGTGAGGACTGATACAAAACACACCAACACACACACACACACGCACGCACACACACACGCACACAGGCATGCACGCACGCACACACACTTAAGCAGAATGAGTCATTCAGCTTAAATGAGTATTCCTGTCAGCATCCCAGGAGGGGATGGGTCACATCCTTCCCTTGCTAGTCTGTTATAGAGGTCTGAAACTTGGTTGTACATGCAGGGTAGACTGTTTTCTATCCTGAGATAACACCAGGTCAGGGACCATGTGTACCTTCCTTTGTTAAAGCAAAATGTGTGGAGTGCCTTCTATGAGCCAGGCCCTATGAGATCTGTTATCTCACAGAGCCACATCAACTGTCACTCCCTCACTGGTCCATAGCTTCTGCTGCAAAATCGAAACTCGTTTCCTCCTGCATCTTTCTCAGCGGGGGGCATCTTAAAGATGCTCTTGGGGCGGACTGTGAGACTTCAGTCGGATGATCATTAGTAGGGAAAACCTGTTCATCTTCAAACCCTCTGGCTGTGTTGGTTTAACACGAACAAGGTAGCACTGTGGTTTATCTGCTATATTTCTCTGACTTAGAATTTCTTGTCATAGTCATCTTTGTATTGATTATGTTTATTGAACACTGAGTGTGTGCACAGCACCCTTCCTGTTACACAGTGAGTTCACAGAACGGACATGCAAGTTTTAAAAGGATTGGTGAATAGAAATGCAGTAAGCCCAGAGCAGTTAAAGGACAGGCTGAGGGTCACACAGCAATGGCTGAATTTCCAGTGACACTTGTCCCCAGACCTTAGACCCACCCCTCTTACCTTGGCAGGCAACAGATACACCATAAAACTTCTCATAATTCTCTTGGAAGAAGTAGGTTTGATTTACATGAGGTATCGGGCAGCAAAAAAATATGGGCTTTCAAACTTTTATTGCCTTTTTATTATTCCTAGTGACGCACAGAAATATCATCCAAAACATTAGCAATTACCTTGAAGGTGCATGTAACAAAGGCTCAGGGAGGGGGTATTTTCCAATTTGATAAGTCAGGGTGCTTTTTTTGCCAGCCGGCCCAGGTCCTAAGGTGGGACTTGGAACTGATTCAAAAGCAGAATTGATCTTTCAGGCCTCATTTTCATTTCCATCAGCACCCTATCAGACACCTTATTCCTGAGCCAGTTCCGGTCTATGTATAATGTATACACTTGATTTCAATGGATTAATCTCTGCCTTATTCACTGGGAGTGGAGCAGACAGCATGTCTTTTCTTGTTTTCCACTGGGAGTAGGACTGTGTCTATTTCCATAGATACATTCTGCTTCCTCCTGGAGAATCACTTTTAAAGATTCATCTCAAAGTCACGCTAGTTTTTAGTTTGTGGGGATGGGTGGGATAGTGGGCACATATGGGGGTTTCTGTTTATGCCGATCCTCTTCTGCCTTTTAAGGGTGACTGTCCCCTTTGGGGGAGGGACAGGGATGGTGAAGAAGTCAGGAACCTCACCTGGTACCAGCATCAGTGCCACTGACCTCCAACCCCAGGGCAGTCTCCATCCCCTCAGCACCTTCAGTGGTTCTTGGAAGCACATCAGAATACAGCCAGAGAATACAGGCTCAGAGTCACTGTCCTCGCCCTGGAACATTCCCAGAATGCCAGGCCCTACTGCTTCTCCCCATCTCTCTTTTTCTGCCCATTGCCCTCTAGAAATATCTAACACTGAAACCCAAGAACTTCAAGAAAATCGTGGAGGCCTGTGAAATGGCTCAGTGAGTAAAGGTACTCGCCATCAAGCCTGATGACCTTCGACCTGCAGAACCCATATGGTAGAAAGATAGAACCAACATGTACAAAGTTGTTCTCTGATCTACACACACACACACACACACGATAGATAAACATAATATGTATTTTCTAAGATTTATTTTTATTCATTACTTATGTGTATGTGTATATAGTATACCATTTATATGGGCAGTGTTCATGGAGGCCAGAAAAGGTGTTGGATCCCCTGGAGCTATGCTATGGGCAGTTGTGAGCCTCCCAAAATAGATGCTGGAAACCAAACTCGGGTCCTTTGCAAAAGCAGCAAGCACTCTTAACTGCTGAGCCAGCTCTCCAGCCCAAATGGAATAACATATTTTTTGTTTTGGTCTTTTTGAGAGAGAGAGTCTTCTTTTAGCCCCAAGTGACCTAGAACTCACTATGTAGACCAGGCTAACCTTGAACTCACAGAGATCCACCTGCCTCTGCCTCCTGAGTGCTGAGATTAAAGGCATTCACCACCATACTCAACCCAGAATAGCAATTAAAGAATATTTTATCTGTTATTTTTATTTTATGTGTATGAGTGTATTGACTGCACATATGTAAGTGCACTCATGTCATGCAGTGCCCACAGAGGCCAGAAGAGGGTGTTGGATCCCCTGGAACTGGAGTTATGGATGGTTGCTAGCCACCATGCGGGTGCTGGGACCGGATCCAGGGTCCTCTCCAAGAGCAGCCAGTGCTCTTACCCTGAGCCATCTCTCCAACCCTCGGAATAGTAATTTTTAACAGAAAAATCTGGGAATTACAGAATCCCCTCCCCCTTGCACCGAAAGCCTCTTCTCCCGAGACTTTCTCTGTACATTAGTGACTAAAGCCCAGGAGCCAAGCCACAACAGCCTTCCTCCGGCAGTTCTTGCTGATTGGGCACAGCTGCAGACTGTATTGTCCGAGTTGGCGGCAAGCAATGCTCCCATCCCACACGGTCTTCTAAGATGGCACTGAAGAGCCTGCCATCTCCAGATGTGACCTGCAATTCTGCTGCCCAAATCTAGATGGACTTGCAACTATGGCAAAAGTTTTTGCTTCCATGTGGTTTTCTGAGAACTCATTCTTGGAGCCCAGCTGCATGCTTCCACAGAGAGGCCACGTGTATATAGCAGGGTCTAGATGAGCCTGACATGTGGCACCAGCCTTTAATCCCAGTACTCAGGAGGCAGAGGCAGGTGGATCTCTGTGAATTCCAGGCCCAGCCTGGTCTACAACGAGAGTCAGGTCAGTCAGGGCTACATAATGAGACCCCGTCTCCAAAAAAAAGCAAGGGGCTAGAGAGATGGCTCAGCAGTTAAGAGCGTTAGCTATTCTTACAGAGGACCCTAGGTTCTATCCCAGCAGTCACAAGGCACCTAGCAACTCTAACTCCAATTCCAGGGGAATCCAATACTCTTTTCTGACTTCTGCGGGCATTGCATGACATGGGTGCACTTACATACATACAGGCAAAACACTCCTACACATAACAAAAATAAAAATTAAATTAAAAAATTAACAAAGGTCTAGATGGCAGGGTCCTGACCAACAGCCAGCATCAATGTCAGTCACATGAGTGAGGAGGCCTTTGAATTCCTCCAGCAAACATCTGGACACAGCTATCCAAGAGATTCAAAGTGAGAATCTCAACAGCCCCGCTTAACCTGCAGACCCACGGGGGATAATACTATTGGTTTAGGCCACTAATTTCAGGGGGTGATTCATTTTGCCACAATAGCTACCTGACTCACCCAGGGTTAGCAGGACAAGAGGAAACAGAGTAAGCCTCTGGCAGCACTTCCGCCTCCCCAGTTTGAAGCCATCCGACATTCATGCAAAATTGCAAGAAAATGAATGCTAGCAGGTCTGGGTCCTGCCACCCACCCTCAGCAGATATTTGGAAAAGAGGAAGAGATGGGGAGGGAAGAAGTAAACTTCCTTATGTACCTGCTACGTAGCAAGTAGTGTCTTCCAATCCTTGAGGCAGTTGTGGAAACAGGTCCACAGAAGTTAGGCGACTTGACCAAAGCCACTAGTTGTTAAGGGTGCTGTTTGTGAGCAAGGCTGAGTAAATAACCTATGAGTGAAGCACATTTGAAAGCCAGGGATGCTCAGCCAATTCTGAATGAATGGAAGAGGTATCCCATCTATTTCCTCCTCCTCCTCCTCTCCCTTTCTTCTCCTCCTCCTACTCCTGTTCCTCCTCCTCCTGTTCCTCCTCCTCCTGTTCCTCCTCCTCCTCCTCCTCTTTGATATTTTAAAAAAGATTTATTTATTTTTATTTTTCTATGTGTATGAGTCTTTTGCTTGCAAGTATATGTGTATAACACATGTGTGCCTGGTGCCTGCAGAGGCCAGAAAAGGACATTGGTTCCCTTAGAACTAGAGTTCCAGATAGTTGTGAGCTGCCATGTGGGTGCTGGGAACCAAATCTAGGTCCTCTGCAAGAGCAGCCAGAGCTCTGAACCAGTGATCCATCTCTCCAGTTCCCCTTTTGATTTTTTTGATACAATTTTACTATGTAGCTTGTCTTGGCCAAAAATCAATGATCCTCCTACCTTAGCCTCCTATGTGTTGGGATTACAGGCTCCCATTTCATGCCCAGTTAATAGTCCCTAATTTCTGCCTACAAGGCATCGACCTTCAGACACCTTACTGGTCCAAACTCATTCCAGAGTCTACTGCCCACCACAGCCCTGAGCTCAGACCTAGAAGATGAGGAGCTCGCACTCCTGGATATCGTATGTGACCTTGCCTACTACTGAACTTCACTTCTTCCAATCCCACGATATATGTGAGTTTAGCACCTCTGTGACACTGAGTGACATTGCCCATGTTCCAACCCTGGTTCTTAACTCCAATAGGACCCCTAGCAAATATACGTCCTTGGTTCAGATTCCCTATTTTCAAAGTGGAGCTAATAAGACACCCCCCTCCACAATGTAGGGTTGGGAGGATTAGGTGAATTCCTACATGAGAAAGCTTACAACTTTGGAAATTGGCCATTGATACTATTTCTGGTGTGAGCTCAACACAGCCTGAGCCCACGTCCTTCACACTTCGGAGAGAACCCCTTCCAGAGCTCCTAACATCACTCTCTGAGCCCACACACATACACAGTTCTCCTGTCTCCACATCAAGCAATACTCTTTGAAACTGGTCAGATGGACCTTAACTCATCAGTCAGCTATCTCTCCCACTCTCTTTATGTGATGCAAATTGCTTCGCCACCTTCGGGCCTCACCCTGAACCCTCATCGCACTTCCGGGCCTGAGATCAGCCAAGTCGGGAAGCAGCTGCTCAGGTTCACGACTGAGGCTCCACCTCCAGAGAGGTGTAGCCAGAGGCTGAACTAGTGATCTCATTGCTCAGTTCACTGGGTTCCAGTCACCCCCAAATGCAGTGGCCTTTTCTTTCCCTTTGGTGTATTCATTCCAGGTTGTGTGGTGGCTGGAATCCCTTCTCCGGCCTGCAGCCCAGCTACAGAACCTCCTGCCATATCAAAAAATTCTAGATCTAGAATTCTAGAAGAGGTTAGAGTTTACTGTGTAGGTAAGTGGTCTTCTCCCTTTGAAACGGGGTGAAATAAGTGTGTCCTCTAGTGGGTTCTTAGTCTCATTCATAAAAGAACTTAAGAATGGACCCAATTGGAAGCTTTAGGACAATTTTATTGAAATCTAAAGAAAAATCCTAAAGACAGGCAAGCTGGGGGTCTCAGCAGTTGCCTGGAGGAAGAGAATGGAGAGAGAAAAAAAAGAAGCCAAAAAGTCATGCAGGTTTAGAGCCTGCATGGGGTCAGACACGTGGCGGGCTAGAAGCCACATGACTGGGAGAAGCTTTAGAGGAATACAAGATGCTAGGGCAGCCCAGAGCCTTAGAGAAAGCATGTTTAGAAAAGGGATATGAAGAAGAGAAGGAAAGATCATGCTTTTCTGAATTTACGGAGAGCTACATGTCTGTGGCCGGGTCCAGAAGAACTGTACTGGAAGGCCGGATTCCAGGCAGGAAAAGTTCTGCCTCATTAACACACTCTGTATTCCGCTCATCTACTTAGTATAACTTAAAGTGAGCCCACCTTCGTGAGGGTGGTCCTATGATCAGGTGATTGGCCAGTGAAACTGGAAATGTGGGTCTTTCAGCAGATAAACTAGAGAAGTTAGTCGATTCCAGCTAGACCGCTGTTCGCTCTCTAACACCTTCAGCACACTGACTGCTGAGAGCAAAGCCCAAGCTTGTCCCAAACGACAGAAGAAAATGCACTCCACACGATGTCTCTCATCTCCCTCAGCAAACCCAATCTTGAATACACTAAGACAACCCGATTGTCTTCGTTTATTGGGGCTGTTATATCAAAATTCTAGAGACTGGGTAGCTTAAAAACAACAGAAATTGATTTCTCATACTTCCGGAGGCTGGGAGATTCAAGGTCAGGAATTAGCAGAATTGTCATCTAAGTCTATTCCTGGTTCTTCTATGGTGCTTTCTCCCACTGTGTCCTCATGCAGGCGGGGGAAAGGAGCCAGGCTCTCTAGAGCCTCTTAAAAAGGGCTCTAGGGCTGGAGAGATGGCTCAGCAGTTAAGAGCACTGGCTGCTCTTACAGAGGACCCAGGTTTGAGTCCCAGAACCCACATGGATGGCTAACAACTTACACTGCATGATATGGGTGTACCTACCTCTGTACAGGCAATACACTCATACACATAAAGATAGTAAATAGGAAAAACTTTTAAATTAAAATAAATAAAAGAGTTCTAATCCTGTTCGTGAAGGTTACTCCCCCAGCATCCAGTGGCCTTCCCAGATCTCCACCTTTTCACGTCATCACCTCGAGGGTAGGATTCCAACATGTGAATTGGGGAGGGACACACAGACACTCAGGTCACAGTGATCTGCTCATCCACCTGTCCAGCTGGTCCTACCCATTTGCCTACTGTGTAGCTTCTCACCTTCATTCCCCGATCCTTTTCCCACTGTATCAGAACTGGTCCCCGACTGTAAACAGATCATGGGCTGATTGCTGTGTACAGTCTCACATTCCTCACAAATGCCTGGGAGGTAGATGCTTTACTGATCTTACTTTATAGACAAGGAAACTGAGTCTCGCATGTTTTAACAGCTTGCCTAGCTTGCATATCCATAAACAGTTGGGCCAAGATTTGAGCAAGTCTTCCCAACTGCAGAACCTACATCTTTATGAGTAGACCACATGTTTCACTCGACCCCACGGTTTTCCCCTCTCGCTGCGGATTTGTCTTCACTGTAGTTCTGCCCTCTCCATTGCTGAGGCTGGAGTTATTCATCCCAGCATTCACCGCTGCTCCAGGGAGTCTCTTCTGTGTCACTATCTGAAGTCACTTCTATAATCCTGAGCTAAAGCAGCTTAAGAATTGAAGTCTTATTTTAATACCAGGAGGTCTGAGTTTCCAGAAGATTCTCTACGGCACCAAGAGCTGAACACCCTGTCTAGTCACATACATTTGGTATGCGAGGAAATGTTCCAAAGTGTTCTGTGGAATTCTTCCTTTAAGAGATCTTATACAAAAAAAAAAAAAAAAAAAAAAAAAAAATCCCTCATAGTCCAAGAAATTCAAGAATCATACCGCTGTGTCCAGCCGTGGGCCACATGCACTCCAGGACAGCTAGGAGCAAGACCCGACACAAACTCATAAACTTATTTAAAATATTATGAGTTTGTGTTTTGTGGGGGGAGGCTTATTTGTTTGTCTGTTTTAAGATAGTGCCTCACTGTATAGCTCTGGCTGAACTAGAACTCACTGAGTAGACCAGGCAGGCACTGAAATCAGAAATCCACTGACCTCTGAGCTTTGTAAATGACACCAGCTCGTCTCAACCTCAAGAGGCTGGATCCGCCTGCCTCCCTGCTTAAAGATTTATAACACTCTTCAGATTCCAGATTTGAAATCTTTCTTGACAGAAATTGATTTCACTTTAATTAACTCAGCTTTTCTCAAGTTTATTTAATCCCACACCCATTTATAAACAGGACGCAGGCAGGCAGCCCAGATGCCGGAGCAGCTCTCTCTGATGGGACTGTCATTTCAGGTTCACGGCAGCAATGTCTTCCCCATCCTCAGTTTATCAGCCTCCCAGCTGTAACCACTCAATAGATGGTACCAAGGCCAGAAGCATCTGAACCCATGAAGAAAAGCTTATGTGGCTTATATTAAGGAGAGTTTACTAGCAGTGCCCTTCAGTTCCTTGTGATCTTTGGGTCATGGAGCCAGCTGCCCACCCTACCTAGAGCTGATAATCCCGTGCCTTCAGGCACTTCCAGCTCTCTGAATTCCTAGTATCAGTGGCAGCCCTATCAGAACCGTCTCTGCAGCCTGCCTGCTTCCGGCCAGACAGGATACACTGAACAGAGAGAGAGTCGTCCAAGATAGAGCTAGGCCTCTTGGGAGGCCAACCCCTAAAGCAGTGTTTAGCAAGGCTGCATGCTGAGGAATTGGCCTTGCAGAGCAAAGGCGTCCGACAGCTTGCAAGGCGATGAAACAGACAGCTCTCAGCACAAAACGCCTTCACAAGTGCGTCGTGTGTGAACGAATCCACCTGTCTCAACACCACTGCACCCACCCAGGTAACACCCTAAGCAGCAGCAACCACCACCGCCTCCACCCCCAACAGCCAAAGTCATGTGAGAGGCACCAGCCTTTCCCTGTCATCACTGAAAACAGGGCCAGCATGACTGGTACATTTTGTCCAGCACAAACCCCAGAATGAGAATCAAAAAATAGGAACCAATGCAAGCAGTTGAGCCTGGGTGAAGGAGGCCTGGGCAGGGCATTTGTGTCTTGTGATATATGTTTTCTTAGGCCACGCATCCTTTTTGTACAGGACCTCAGTTAATATGACTAACTGCATACATGTGTGCACATTTGCACTGTGTCTGAAACAGTGGTCAAGCTGGCAAGCTAGGCATGGTTTTGCATTGCCTGTACTCTCAGTGCTCAAGCAGGAAGATTGCCAGTTTGAGGCCAACCTGGACTACATAGTCCAGCCTGAATTCATGAGGCCCTGTCTCAAAAACAAATAAGGCCAGTGAGATGGCTCAGTGGTTAAGGGCACTTGCCACTAACCCTGGAGATCTGAGTTCAATCCTTAGACCCACATGGGAAGGAGAGAACCAATGCCTACAAGTTTTCCTTTGACCTACACATACACACACACACACACACACACACACACAAATTAATAAATACCTAACAAACAGCGTTGGACATAATGCAAGGTGGGCCTAGCCAGGCCACCTGCTAGGAGGAATAGAGGAATGGCTCCTGTGGGTGTGGCATTCTGCTCTGGCTAGTTGTGAGACCAGCACCTGGAAAGAACCTACCTACCTGGGGAGAAACTTACTATTGGCTGTATTTGGGACCCCAACCCATAAGGTCATTGGCTCTCCAGGCCTATGAGAGCTTGTGCACCTATTCAGTAAATGAGTTGGCAGTGCCCCACGCTCGGGCTGCTTCCCGTCCAGCTCCCAGAGTCTGCGGCTTGACTCTGCATCTACTCGCCCCAACCCCTCGGGCTGGCCCCGAGTGGTGAGACACGACGATAAAACAATCCCTCTACCACAAAATCAATGGGCAGTTTAAGATTTTTGTTGAATGGGTTCACACTGTGTGTATGTATACATGAGGAGAGGATTCAAATACACAAGAAAAAGCCAAACTGGAAGGACTCCGCAGACAATGTTGCTGGGAAAAGAGCCCTGCTTCTCATGATTGATCATCAACACTGGTATCAACGACTGCTTGTCTTTCCTGGTTTCACCCGCCCTGGAATAAATACCCCTTAGTAGTCCCTTTCCAAGACCAGCTACACTCTACCGTAGCAAAGGACTAAGACAATAACTAGATGGCAAAGCCATTATCCATCACCCTGGGCTGAAGTTCCAGTGTCTTACTGCCCTAATTTGCTTTGTAAGGTGGTTTAGAGTTCCTTTCCAAATTAATCTGAAAGCCCTGAATTTTTCTGAGTCTGATTTCATTTCACGAACAGGACAAAAAAACAGAAAGGTCTTCAACATCTCATGGTTGGCTGCTTAATGTCACCCCTGATTCTTAGGTAAAGCCTGTAATTATGATATTACTTGGTTCCCCTCAGAGCTTGCATTTCCTGGCAGGCTAGGAGACAGAATTAGAGGTTTTATTGTCTTTGTGTGACAATCTTTGGAGCAATGGGTCAAAAATTACATGGAAGGGTGCTGTTCTCTTTCCCTCACACTGGATTTTTGCTGGGAGTGTGGAGTGCTCAGTTCTAGCCTCATGGTTCTTGGGGGCTGCTGAATGCTTGAGCATTCAGAAGAAACACAAGAGCTGAAATGCTGAAGCAGGAAGGGGCCCAAATGCTATCCCAGACTACCCGTCTCTGCTTAGACACTCCTCAACCACCTGCATCCCCTTCTGTCCCCTTCAGAGAAGAGTTCCACCACCCAACTGACCGATCTCCCTTCCCATCACTTCTAAAAGGTTCTGTCAAGGCCATTTTCTCTTCTCCAACCTCACTGTTGCCACTTATCTTCATCTTTCCCTGGTTTAACAGGCTCAGAAGAATCTAGCTGCGTCTAGTCACCATACTCCATCAATAATGATCTTTTTAAAAAACAAAGAGTATTGTGTCAGTGCTTAGCTTAAAATCCCCCAGAAACTACCTGTGTTCACCTGGATAAAATAACTTCATTACTCTATTTATTTGTTTATTATGTTTATTGAGATAAGGTCTCATTTAGCCCAGGCTGGCCTTGAATTAATTATGTAATTGATGACTGTATTAGTTACTTTTCTGTTGCTGTGACAGAAACACTGATTATAGGGAATTATAAAAGGAAGAGTTTATTTAGCTTATGGTTCCAAAGCAGAGCCCATCATGGCAGGATGTACAGCAAACTCATGTCTTCACGTAGGCACAGGAAGCCGAGGATGACGGGAGATCCAGCAAGGCTTTAGAACTCTCTAAGCCCACTCTCAGTGAGGAGGGTCCTTCATCATGGCCACACCTTCCAAGACATCCCAAAGGCACCACCAACTGGGGACAAAATATACAAATACTTGGAACCTATGGGAGGCATTCTCATCAAACCACCACAATGACCTTGAACTTCTGAGCTTCTCTGTCCACTTCCAAGTGCTGACATTACAGGTGTATACCATCACATCCAGTTTATGCAGTGATGGGGATTGAACCCACTACTTTGAATATCATAGCCAAGCACTTATCAGTTGTGCTCTAACTCTAGCCCTGTTTTGTCATTGTTTTAAATTTATTTTTAAAATTTCAGATTTTTTGAGACAAGGTCTAGCTTTATAACTTAGACTGGTCTAGAACTCATGATCTTCCTGCCTCAGCCTACAGAATGCTGGGAATAAAGGTAAGCACCATCGCTGCCCAACTTCTCCTGGATAGAACTCTAACCCCAGCATTGGGCCCTAGGAGCTTGCATTGGTACCCCAAGTCATATCTCTTCATTTCTCTTCTTCCATCCCTTCTTTCTTGCCAAATATGAGACTTCTTATCATTCTCAGAACACACGCTCTGCCCTTTCATGCCTCTGGCCTTTGCACATACTTTTCTCACATTCTAGAACAATTCCCCAGGGTTTCTACTGGCTAAGTTCTACTCATATTCTGTCTCAACTCAAGCAAACATTCTCTGGAAACTTTCTAGATGACCAGAGATGGCTCAGAGGGCAAAGGTGCTTGCCCATAAACCTTATAACCCAAGTTTGATCCCCAGATTGGTGAAGACCAACTTCCACATGTGGTCCTTTGATCCTTTGACCTCCACAGAAGTACCATGTCATGTCCCGCCCCCTGACATAAATAAATAAATGTTAAAAACAAAACAAAAAAACCACAAACCACAAAAAACTTGTGTCCTTCATGCCTTAGCCAAGCTGCTAAACCAACCAACCCTAAAACTGAACTTGTTATGAAAAATAAGACAGACCAGGGGTATAGCCCAGTGCAGAGTGCTTGCCTAGCATGTACAAACTCTTGGGTTTGATATCCAGTACTGCAATATTGGTTGTTTCTTTTCAAGTGTGCATGGGCAGGGCAGGTGTTCATGGAAAACAAGACAATGACTTGTTTAAGCCCATCTGACCCAGGGTTTCTCTGACTCCAGCTCTTTTACAGCAAAAAAAGAGAGAATGCTTCACTTTATATCAGAGTCTGGGTCACAGGACAGAATAAATGGAGCAACTACATTGAGCTCTGAATCCAAGCAGGAAGCCCCTCCGCAGACTGCAAGCAATTTAAACGGCCCCTGCTGTGTTCACAGCACAGGCGAATACAGATCCCACAGAGCTCCTGTTAGGTGGAGCCCTGGGGTCAGAGAGACTGCCAGCAGCTCCTGTACTCCAGCACTGTTTCTTAAAGCCTCTTGGGTGGAGGTGAAGCCTTGCATGGGGACCCATTGATGAGAACTCTTTTCCTAACCACTGCTGTTTGAGTACACCTGAAGTAGTAACAAGGGTTATGAAAATTAAAGCTGACACCGTATCACCTACACTATGGGGTAAGAACAATGTGGGCTCCACCAAAGAGCAGAACTATTCAAACTGCAGTCCTCAGAAAGGAACATCAAACTTGAGGCTGCATCAGAAATACCTTGAATATCACCAGAAACATCAGAAACGGATTGCAGGGCCCTGCCCCAGACGCTCCATTCAGTAGTTGGCAGTCAGCCTGAGCTGTGTTTGTACAAAGTTGAAAGTGATGCTGAGACTGTTGGTCCAGGGATTGTATCTTAAAAAGCACTGGCCTGGGGGATGCACAGTGGCCTGGAATAACTCCCTTAGTCACATGGCTAATGATGTCACAGGAGAGTGGAGTTGACCTTCAGAGCTCATTTGGTATTAGTATGCTGGTCAGTTCATCTGATTCTCTTTGCCAAGGCTGGTCTGGATGCCACAGTGTTTGACAGTGAAGTGCTTGTCACAGCTCACAAGGGCCAGTTGCTAAATTGTCAGTAAATTTGATAGCTGTTTTATTGTTGTTGGTCCTGGGGCTTTTTTGGGAGAAGGTGGGTACTGTTGTTTGAGACAGTATCTCTCTGTAGCCCCAGCTGGCCTGGAACTCACTAATTAGAACAGGCTGGCCTCAGATTTAGAGATCTGCCTGCTTCTACCTCCTGACTGCTGGAATTAAAGGCTTGTGCCACCACAGGATGTTTTTAGTGTGATTTTTGTCCAGTCATAGTTGAATTGAAACCAGTTTGGCTCCAACAGAAGCACTATGAGAATGAGCTGGCTATATGGAATTTACAATGAAATATGTAATTATATTTCTTTTTCTAACTATATACTTTAAAATTTTTATTTTTAATTATGTGTTTATGGGGGCGGTGTGCATGTGAGTACAGGTACCTATGAGGGTCAAAAGAGGATCTCATGTCCCCTGGAGCTGGAGTTATAGGTTGTGAGCTGCCAGACATGGGTGCTGGGAACTGAACACTAGACTAGGAATTCTCGTGTCTCTGCCTCTCTAAGAGCAGCAAGCACCCTTAACTGTTGGGTCATCTCTCCAGCCTCCGAAATGTTATTTCTAGTTATAGATTATATATTCATCAGTCCAGATTACTATAACAATGTACAATAGAGTGAGTACCTTAAACAACCGAAAATTAAGTTCTTTTATTTCTAGAAGCTACAAAGTCCAGATATGGTGGCCCACACCTTTAATTCCAGCACTCGGGAAGCAAAGGCAGGCAGATCTTTGTGAGATCAAGGTCAGCCTGGTAATGAGTTCCAGGCTAGGAGACCCTATCTCAAAACAAACAAACAAGATCAAGGTTCTAGTTAACCTGACTTCCCGGTTTGGTGGGACTCCTATGGCGTCACATAGTCTTTTCCCTCTAGTGTCTCCTGAAGACACTCATCCTGCTGGTTCATTTAACTTAATTACTTTCTTAAATCTCAAAGTTTAGCCACACTGAGATGTACAGCTCAATATAAGAATGGGGGGAAATGCACACAACATCCTTTGTGCCTGTAAAATGTATAAAGATACATGAATTATATATATATATTTGGTCTTTTTTGAGACAGGGTCTTCCTGTAGCCCCAGCTGGCCTGGAACTCACAGAGATCTGCCTGTCTCTGCCTCCCAAGTGCTGGGACTAAATGTTTGTGCCACCATGCTCAGCGAATTATATTTTTTCTAGAAAACTAGTTTTTCAGACACTTTAAAAATTGTTCATTTATTTTTATGTGTGTGTGTGCACAAGTGTTAGAGACTGACTTCAGGTATCTTCCTCTATTGATCTCCAAGTTATTTCTTTATTTATTTGAGCCAAGGCCTCTCTCTGAAATTAGAGCTTGCTGTTTCAGCTAGACTGGCTGACCAGTGAGCCCTAGGAATTCTCCTGTCTCTGCCTCTCTACACTACAGTTACAGGTGGACACTACCATGCCTGTTTATTGTGTTTGTTCTACTAAGTACTGGGATCAAAGATGTGTACTACCACACCCTGATAAAGGATGGCTCCGATTTGGATAGGATTTTCTAAAATGTGTATGAATGTTACAAGCTTAGCAACTGAACCATCCAGCCTCAGACAGCTCTTGCTGGGTTCTGGGTGCCTTGATCCAGGCAACTAGGTAAAGTCCACAGGATCCATTATCATTCCTCCCTTTGCCTCTAGACTCCACTTTCTCTGTGTTGCCCCCTTGTCAGATGGGCTTTCTGCTCAGGGTGGGAGGATGGCTTCCCAAACTCCAGTCATGCTTATGGTCAGACTCCCACTCAGGAGTAGAGAAAACAACACTCTTCCCAGTAACACCCACATGGACCCATGTGGGTCACGTACTGCATCCCTGAACCAATTCCTGTGGTGAATACAGAGCACTGAAGGCCTTGTCTGAGTCACCACACATGCCCTGGAGTGAGGCTGAGGCCTGACCCTGGGCACAAGAACCACAGATATACTAGGAGTGGTTTCCTACTGGGACAGAGAGTTACTTTCTGAACAAAGTGAGCAAAAGGCAAGGGATGCGGAGGAGCCTGGAAGACAGAAGACAAATGCAGCCACACCTACTATCTGCCAGGTTCTTGGTTTCTGTTCTCCTTCTTACACTTATGTAGTTACACAAAGGATTTGATACAGCATACAGGATAGTCGTTGAACAATATAACATATTATAAACAGAAAAATACAATCAACACCAAGGGAATATATAAATTAGAATGGATTAACAAGGTAGATAGAAAAAGAACAAACATTCATGGAGATTCTTCTTTATTTAGCTTTGAGTTCCCTGGCAACCAAAGAGAAAAAGGGAAACTCATTAATTGAAATCTCAAAGTTCGACAATGGGGGAAAATCATTTCTCAGAGAAAAACAACTCAACGCACTGGCTTCTAAGATAAATACATTCTCATGAGGTGGAGGTGTGGATCGAGAAGGGGAACAGGGTCTGAAACTGAAAGAGCTCGTCTGGGGAAAGAACAGCCGCACTCATTAGCACCGGAAGGGGCACCACAGCACCTCTTCTTCGGTGGGACAACAGCCTGCTGTGCCTTTGAGGACAGGATGGGTGAAGTGCCATTTAGGGGCTTTGACACTGAACTCATAGAGGAGAAAGGAAACAGACAAGCCTTCCTAGACTTGTCCCTGGAAAGAAGCCTACTCAGAGGCCTCTTTGCCCTGTGCAGAAGCAGTGATCCGCCCCCAGGTTCCCTTCCTGAGGTCGAGACCACAGGGTTTCCATCTATCCTTACCTCTGGGTAGGCCACCATCTCTCAGAGTCAAGGCCAGGAAAGAGTTAACTGTGGTGACCCAAATCTGCAGTCCCATTTTCAGCATGCTGAAAATTACTTTTTAATCCTGGCTTTCAAGGCTTGCCTGGGGAGCCATCTGCTGCCCTTCCCCCGCCTCGGGCCCCGGGGATTATTCCCACCTGCCACGCCTCGCTTGCTTTCCTGGGACCCAGCTCTGCTCCAGCTCTGCTCCTGCTCTTCCAGGCAATCATAATTTGGAGGATGACAGTTTCATCTGTGGCGTGGGAGACAGCATTGGTTTTCACTCAAGAATCAAGGCCCTCGAGCACAGATGAAATGGAAAACATCTGAAAGATGAGATTCCTCCAGGGGATGCAGTGTATGATGAGCAGGACCCACAGCCTTGGAGACACCCGTCATCTGCTACAGGCGTCTCTGCAGGGTCCTGTGGCATGGGGTCTTTTGCTGGGCCTCAAAATTTTGGGATTCAAGGGTTCCAAAAATGAGTGGTGGCTGGGGAGATAGCTTAGTTGGTAGAGTGCTTGCCTAGTGTGCTTGAGTCCTTGGGTTCGATCCCCAGCACTGCATAAGCCAGCTGCACTGGTGTATACCTGTAAACCTAACACTTGGGAGGTAGAGGCAGAGGAAGTTCAGAGTTATCCTCAGCTACACAGGGAGTTTGACGCCAACCTCTGTCTTTTCTTTTTTCCTTTGGTTTCTGTTTTCTTTATTTTGAGACAGCGTCACACTCTGTAGTCCTGGCTGGCCTAGAAGTTACTATGTAGACTAGGCTGGCCTTGAACTCACAGAGATGTCTGTTTCTGCCCCCAAGTGCTGAGATTAAAGAAGGTCTGGGTCTGCCATGATTCCAGGCCAGCCGCTCTGTTTCTTAAATAAAAAAAGGAAGTGACACACTATACTCAAGCAAACTGAGCAGAAGTTCCCGAACTCCAGCACACCAACACCCCCAGGTTAGGTCCTAACTGCCCAGTAGCCAGCACTTCTGTGGACCACTTCATGTGAACCACCTGTTGAGTGCCTTGTTCTGCATCCACAAGGACCTCAGCAAACAGTGGGGCAGAGAGATGAGTCAGCAGAGAGGAGCCTGTGTAATGTGTCCGCAATGGGGTCTTTGAACTGTCTTTAAAAAGCAGAGCACCAGAACACCAGGTGGACAGATGAGGCAATACATTCCAGGCAAGGGGAAAGGCAAGGACAGAGGTTTAAGGAGGGAACAGAAAAAGAGGTTCTTTCCTGCATGGCTGGTGAAAGTATTGATGGCTAGATAGAACCCCGAATTCAGACAATTCAGCAGTGATATTTGAAATTCTGAATACACACATCCTTTCACTCAAAAATTCCACTTGCAAGAATTTATCTCACAAATACACAGCCACATGGGCAAAATGACGCACGGACAATGGTCTTCAATGTAGCATTGTCTGCAGTGGCAAAAGGTTGGGAATGACCTAAATGTCCACCAACAGGAGGCTGGCTCCAAGAATGATAGTACTCCACACAAAGAGCACTCTGCGGCAGGGAACAGAATAAAGGAGTTCTTTATGTTCTGCTATGAAATGAACTCCGAGAGCATTGTTAGGTGATAAAGAAGAAAAATAAAAGCCAAGGAATTACCCAATGCAGTGTGTGGCCCAGGCTTGAATTTTGATTTAAAGTGGTATGCAGGATAGGGTGTCGGGGAGGAGAACAGGAGTATCCTCTTGGGACCTTTTGAACTATTTGGAATACAGGTATACATACATACATACATACACACACACACACACACGTATATATGGGCTCAATGGTATAATACTTGCCTAGCATTTGTGAGACTGAGTTTGATCCCCATCATCACAAAAAATTAACAACAATAATAATAGCAGTACTAGTAAGTAGTGAAAAGTTGGGAGGCAAGAAGGAAATGAATATTCCTTTTTCGGGGGGAACTTTTTTGAGACACAGTCTCCTGTAGCCCCAAATGGCCTGGAACTCACTATATAGACCAGGCTGTCCTTGAACTCACAGAAATCCCCCTACCTTTGCCTCCTGGGTGCTAGGATTAAAGGTGTGAGCCTATTCTTCCTTCAGAGGAGATGATCCCACCCCACATCCCAAAGGGTGTCTGGGAGTTTGCTAGATCAGGGAGTCAGGGAGTCAAGTATTTCATATTAGAGAAGCAAAACAGGAAGATCAAAGGAATATAGAGTATTTGACTAAAAAATGCTGAGTGAATATTAATATTACCTAAGTCGACACTGCTGTATGGTCTTATGCCTGGAACTTTAGCCTTTTCAACCTCTCTTCAATACAAAAGGATTTCCACACCACTCACAAAGAATTGGAATGGCGTATTTGTCCATTTGCTTGTACATAGAGCCAGTCTCTGGAAGATAATAGGTGCAGCAGCCAAAATCAAGTTCAGGAAAGTGGATTCTCTGGCTGGGAAGGAGACTCTGATGTTTTCCTTCCTTCCTTCCTTCCTTCCTTCCTTCCTTCCTTCCTTCCTTCCTTCCTTCCTTCCTTCTTCCCTCCCTCCCTCCCTTTTTCCTTTTTCTCTTTTCTTAAGTGAGATAAGATCTTTAATTTTTTTCAGATTTATTATTATTTATTTGGGGGTGTGTGTGAATATATACACACATATGTACAGGTGCTCTGAGAGGCCACCAGAGGTCATCATCTCCCTGAAGCTGGACTTACAATTTGTGAGCTGCCCAGCATGGGTGCTGGGATTTGATTTTGTTTGTTTGTTTGTTAGTTTTGAGACAAAAATCTCACTGTGTATTCCTGGCTGACCTAGAACTTGCTATGTAGACCAGGCTGGTCTCAATCTCACAGAGATTCACCTGCCTTGCCTCTGCCTCCTGAGTGCTGGGATTAAAGGTATGTACCCCCATGCTTGGCCTGGTGCCGGGATTTGAACTCCTGTCCTTATTATAGAGCACTAAGCACTCTTAAATGCTGAGTCATCTCTTAAGCTCTAAAATAGGATGTTGCTTCTAACCCTGGCTGTCCTGGTGCTCACTGTGTAGCCCAGGCTGGCCTTGGACTCTGCCCTCTCCCTTCAGGCTTCTAGATACTGGCATTACAGACAAGCATCATCATGCTTAGCTAATGCCTCTCTTTTTTTTGTACCATTGTGATTTTTAAGTCAAGTGAATATATTATCAGTTTTTTTAACGATCAGGTTTTTTACTTATTATTTTTATTTTATGTGTATAAGGGTATTGCCTGTATGCATGTAAGTGCACCCATGTCCTGCAAAGCCAGCACAGGTCAGAACTGGGAGTCGGATCCTCTGGAACTGGAGTTATGGACAGTTGTAAACTGTCATGTGGGTGATGAGAATTGAACCTGGGTCCTCTGGAAGAACAGCAAATGTTCTTAACCACTGAGCCATCTCTCCAGCCCTTAATTATCAGTTTTTAAAAAATTAACTTAGCCTGGCATGGTGGTGTACACCTTCAATCCCGGTACTCGGAAGGTAGAGGCAGAAGAATCTGGAGTTCAAGTTCATCTTCAGCTACCTAGCCAGTCTGAGGCAAGCCTGGACTACATGAGACCCTGTTTATAAAAGGTGTCAGGCATAGTGGTGCACACCTTGATCCCAGCACTCAGGAGGCACAGGCAGGTAGATTTCTGTGCGATCAAGGCCAGTCTGGTCTACATAGCAAGTTCCAGGCCAGCTGGGGCTACAGAGAGACCCTGTCTCAAAAAGACCAAACAAAACAACAACAACAAGAAGTTCTTTGTCTTCTATGAATCTATTCTTCTTCATTGATTGGAGACAATTAACAGTAATAGCTCCATCTTGGGAACATTGTGGGCTTAGTAATACATTCATTAAACAAATACTAAGTTAAACTTTGCATGGGGAGTACCCTGGAACACCAGCTAATGTTAAAAGGCAAGGCTAACCTACAACCTGTGACTATCTGATTCCACAGCCTGTGTTTTTTCCCTCCAAAAGTGAGTCATCAAATCACATTGAAGAGTGGTTAGCCACAGAGGAAAAAGGCCTGGAGCCAAGGGTAGAGGGTCCCTGACACTTAGGAGCTAGAGCCTTGAGGTCATTTTTGTCCATGGTCATTACTGCTAAGCACATACAAATGTCTCTCCTTGGCTCACAGATATAGTCATGTCTGGAGGTCACATGGATAAAAGGCAAAGCTAGAGCTTTGTGACTAAGACCACATCTTTCCCTCTGAGAGACATGATTCTTATCAGAGCTGTTCTAGGCATCTGAGTCCCACAGCTAAAAACCCTGGCCTGGAAGTTAGGCATTGAGATCCAGACCTGGGGATCTTGGACTCAGTAGACAAGGCTCAAAACATGTACTTTAACTTCACTGGGCCTCAGTTCCCTAGTCTGTAAATGGGAATGAAGATACCTGTCCCAGCTACCTCTGAAGGCTGCTATGAATAATGAATGAAAGGAAGCACGTAACATGACCTCTTCCAGTTCAGACTCCGAATCGTGAGGATCCTCCCCACTGCACTTTCACCAGATGTATTCTTTGACTTTATCGGTGTATAGTGTAAGTTTTAAAAGGTGATCAGAAGGAATTTGGAAAAGCTCACCCTGCATTAGCAAACCAGAGCTGTCACCTTGAAGTTCCTTCAGCTGTCCCCTTCTCCTCTAAGATTACAATCCCCACAGGTGGGTGGGGAGGACACTGAGCTCATAAATACACGTAGGCAATATCCATATATTTCAAATGTTTGTCCTTGGCGAGAGCTGCAGCTGTCGCTTAATGTAGCTAAATGAAGTAGAGGAAAATCAGAAAAATGCAAATGAGGCTCTTATTTTAGGCAAATCAATCTCAGCAATGCTCATATCTGATCAAGCTTATCTTCAGGACCATCATTAGGGTAATGGATTAATGTGACAGTTTATTTTTACCCTGCCTGCTCTCACTCCTTAAGACCCTCAAACCTTATCCTGACTTTGTCTGACATGCTGAAAGAAATAAAGAAAGAGACCCTTTACAAGTCATTCGGGGGATAATAACCCCAACATTAGTTGGAAAGGACACTAGTGATCACAGGGCTCAAGTTACCCAACACCACACTGCCCCACTTATCATCACGTGATCTAAACCAATTATAGCCATCCAAAGGCCCAGAAAAGGATGAGGACGACACATAAGACTAAAAGGAAGGATTTTTTGCGTACTTATTTCTTTGTTTGTTGAGACAGGGTCTCAATATGTAGCACAAACAAGCCTTGAACTTACCATTAGTCCAAGCTGCTCTTGAACTTGCAGTTATCCTCCTGCCTCAGACTCCCAAAGTGCTTAGATTACAACTGTGCGCCACTGTTCCAGGCTATAAGGAGGTTTCAGTGGTTTTTTTGTTTGTTTGTTTTGTTGTGTCTTGAGGCAGGGTCTTACTATGCAGTGCTGGCTGGCCTGGAACTCATTATGTAGACCAGGCTGGTGAACTCACAGAGATCAACCTGCCTCTGTCTCCCGATTGCTAGGATTAAAGGCATGAGCCACTACACACAGCCCTATAAGGGATTTGTAAAGATTTAAAGCATAAACTTAGAAGTCAGGCAGTCCTGGTTAAATACCAGCTCTCTCATTTGCTGTGTGACCCTAATTTCCATGACCCTCAGCTTCTTCTTCAATAAAATGGTAGTAAAAATGGCATCTGCTTCACAGAGCTGTTGTGCCGTCCAAATGAGTACTGTAGCCACAAAGTACTTCACAGAGCTGTTGTGCCGTCCAAATGAGTACTGTAACCACAAAGTACTTCACAGAGCTGTTGTGCCGTCCAAATGAGTACTGTAGCCACAAAGTACTCGGTGAAGTATTTGACTAGGAGAATGTGATAAAAATGAGAGCAACTGAGTACTTAATATGTATCTAGTACTGTCTATTTGACACATGGTCTCATGTAGCCCAGGTTGGCCCTAACCTCTTCCTCCTGCCTCAATCTCCCAAATGCCATGACTACAGGTATGTCACTATGCCCAGCTTTTATGTGGTACGGGCAATGGCATCTAGGGCTTCTTGCATGCTAGGCATCTAGGTGTGTACATGTAAAGGGAGACACATACATACACCACACACATACACACACAAAACTGAGCTATATCCCCAGCCACAAGCACTGTCCTTTATGTGCAATATTTATTTTAATATCAGCAACAATTTTATAAGGGGCTATTAGCCTCTGCGTTTAAAAAGTGGGGGCTAGAAGTCTTCTGGTAGAGAAGGAACCTGGGATCCCATTCTAAGCCTGTAGCCTCTGCTACAGCTATCTCTATCTAGTATTGAGAAGAAGGCTTGAGAAGCAGCCTAGGGCCCTGTGGAGATGAAAGTCATAGCTTACACATGCCAAACATTAGGCCACTTTGTGTCAAAGCCACAGTGAAACCTGGATGCAAAGATCACCTAAGGGAATTGGTAATTGTTTCTGAGTCCAAGTATGCTATGTATCTGTAGTTGTAAACAAAAACCTGGGTTCTTGGAACCAGAATAATCAGAGCTGGAGAGAGGGTTTCATTGGTGTCCTAGTTTCATTTCTGTTGCTATGATAAAAATATCCTGATCAAAATCAAGTTAGGAGAGAAAGGGTTTATTCAGCTTACAATACCAGCAGGTTATAGCCCATGATTCCAGGAAAATCAAGGCAACAGAAACTTGAAGGAGCTATTCACACCCATAGTCAAGAGCAGAGAAAATATGAGTGTGTGCATACTTACTACTCAGATCACCTTTCCACTTTTATATAGTCTGGGACTCAAACCAAAAACATCAAGAAACATAATCAAGACAATCCCCTACAGATACGGCCATAGGCCAGCTTAATCTAGACAATCCCTCAAGACTCTCTTCCTAAGTGACTCTAGATTAAGTCACCATGATAATTAAAATTAACCATCACACTTGGTAGAGTGCTTGCCTTACAAGCACAAGGATCTGAGTTCATTCATGTCCCTAGCACCCATGTAAAATCTGGGTGTGGTGCAGTGTGTCTGTAACTTTAGTACTGAGGTCAGATACAAGTAGATTCCTGGGCTCTTTAGTCAGTCAACTTAGCCAAATTGATGAGTTCCAAGTTCAGTGAGAGACCTTGTCTCAAAAAGTAAGATGGAGAGCAATCAAGAAAGGCATTCTGATATCAACCTCTAGCCTCCACTTGCATGCAACACACATGTACACTCTCATATGTACATACACAAATACACTACATCACACACACACACACATACAAATAGTATAATCATTAAAGCCTGTTTCAATAGAAAACCTAATATGCACTAGACCTTGTGTGACCACTTCACATGGAGTCTCAGTTTTCTTGTGTATAAGTAGAACTAACAATGCCTAAGTACTTAATAAGTAGGTACTTCTGTTCCCAGAATCTCAGGTCTCTTGTTTTTTGTTTTATCCAAAACTAAGAGACAGGAACTAGGAAGGGAAATGGATTTGTTTATAGTTTTGAGCAGAGCAGAGGAAAGGAAAATTCTTAGCTTCTCTCAGTCTTGCCTGTAAGAGCATTACAATTTATAGAAAAGAGGAAACAAAACCCAGAACGTATGCATATGTAGATTTAGCTGTGAGATAACTCTTTTCCTTGAGAGACAGCTCCTTCTTCTGCACCAGGGCTCCAGCCCATTCTCATGCCTGACCTGGAATTTCCAGGAGAAATTCTAATTTAAAATTGTTTTAATTATTTTTAGTTTATGTATGAATGCACTGCCTGCATGTGTGCAAGTGCCCGTGGTGGTCAGAAGGGGCGTCAGTTCCCCTGGAACTGAACAGCTGTTAGCCTCCACGTGGGTGCTGGGAACCAAACTCTGGTCCTTTATAAGAGTAGCCAGTGCTCCTAACTACTGAGCCAGGTCTCCAAGAAATTCTAATTCTTTAGGACCCTATTGCACTACTTCTTATTCTTCCATAAAATTAACTCAAACCTAACATACAAAATAATGGTTTTTATTATGACATTTTCATACATTACTTATTCTATGTGGTAGTTTTTACACCCCTAGTTCATAAAAGGACTTGTATTATATTCAGTTGATTATGTGTGTGTGGAGTTGGGAATGTGCATGCATACAACATACAGACATGCCTTTATACATGCTTCCCTAGTCATAGCACTGAAAAGCCAGCAATTTCCTACTTCAGTCCCGTGAGCTCTGCATGATGGTGATTGTTATCCCCATTGAAGGGATCAGGACTCTAAGGGACTTATCAGGAGCTAAGTAGCTTTCTCAAGGATTAGGCTAGGCCAGGAAAGGAGGTGCATGCCTGTAACCCCAGCACTTGGATAAGGCAGGAGGAGTTCAAGGGCCAGCTTTGGCTACATAGTGAGGCCATTGCAAAAGAAAAAGGACTTAGATGTGGTGGCTCATGCTTGTAACTACAGCACTTAGGAGACAAAGGCAAGAAGATCTAGAGTTCAAGGCCAGTATGGGCTATATTGAGTCCAAAAAGGGGTGGGGGGGCCTCTAAGGTTAATTCAACATCTTCTTCCTTAGCTTTCCTAACAATTAACAATTTGGATGCACTCTGTATCCCCCACCCCATGCTCTGTAAAGCTGCAGGATAATGGATGCCCCCAAAGACAGCCTGATAATGAGAAGCTTGGAAAGGGAGAGAACATAAAAGAGGATGATGGAGAAGTATGAGATATGCGAGTACAGGGGTTGGAGGGGTGGGAGGGTGGGAGTGGGGGGCTCAGTGCTCCTGAGCAGGAGTCTTTCCTCAGCTACACTCCACTTAGGTTTCCTTGTCTTGTCATCTCAAGGTCTGCAACGAGAGTCCAGATATGTCTCTAGAAATGACTCCTACACTGGCCTCAGGGCTCCTGAAGGCCCTGAAATGCCTGTGTGCACTCAGGGATCTGAAGGACAGTGTCTAGGAGAAATTCCAGGAAGGAAGGAGGCTCAGAAATATAACCTTGGAGAGTCCCTGCAGCTCTTCCTTCCCTGTACCCTGCAAAGTCTCGGACAAGCAGGGCTGTGTGCTCACCAGGGTGTCACTGATGACTTGATTTTCCACGTGGGGGTATGGACAGACGGTGTCTCAGTCAAAGAAAGGAAGGTAAAGGCACTGGGGATAAAAGGTCAGAGAGCAGTTCTTGGACCAGTGTATGCAAAGTACCCAGCACCATGCCTGGAATACAATAGGCCTCTGGATATGAAGGGTTATCTCTTCTGTCCCTTAGGAAATGGGGGAGGCCACCTCCTGCCCAGGCCACATTTCAATTTGTCTCATACACTGGGGCTTCACTCCATTACCCATGGAAATTCAGCTTCATTGATATGAAGGGGCTAATTGCTACATGAGACATAATTACAAGACAGGAAATGGATTTACAGCTGCTGTCAGCGGGAGGGAGGCCGCTGCAGGCCCAGGCTGCTCTGTACCTATAGGGCTAATGCCGACCCTCATCACCTCTGGGCATTCTCACTTTACCAAAAATGTGCTCCTACAGAAGTCAGGGGTAATACGGAGTTCTGGAAATCAGTTCAGTATTTCCTCTGAGTTTATTCCGCTATTGGTGATATATTCCCAGAGCATATATTCCCTTGACATAATACAAGACATACTTAAGAATGGAGTCTTACAGGAAACATTTAAAGAGGAATGTAATAGTGTGATAATAGATTTGCAAGTGGCAAAATGGAGAGATGTACAGAAATTATAAGGATCTGTTTTTCTGGGGTGGGGTGAGGGTGAACCCTGAGAAACAAATACGTATCTGCTAATGGTTGCCTAATGCATACCTCTATTTAAAGTTCCTTATAGCTTCATTTTCTCACTTTAAAAAAAGCTTTAAAAATTATTACTATTTTATGTGTATGAGTATATTGCCTGCATGCGTGTGTACCCAGGTCATGCAATGCCCACAGAGGTCAGAAGAGTATGTCAGATCCCTTGGAACAGGAGTTACAGACAGTTGTTAGCCACCATGTGGGTGCTGGGAATCAAACCTGGGTTCTCTGAAAGAGCAGTCAGTGATCTCAACTGCTAAGCCATCTCTCCAGCCCCCTTGTTTTTTTCACTTTAAAATGCTGTATCTGACTTCATATAGACAAGCTATATAAAGAGACAATAAATGTAAGTGAAAAGGTCCATCCTCATTGCCAACACAAGATAAGTGACTTATAAAATTTAAGAGCTGGAGGTTGGTAGTACACGCCTGAAATCCCAGCACCTGGTAGATCTAGGTAGGAGGATTACCAGTTCAAGGTCAACCTAGACTAAGTGGCTAGACACTGCCTCAAAACCAAACAAAGGCAGGGCGTCATGGCACCAGCCTTTAATCTCAACACTTCTGAGGCAGAGACAGCGGATCTCTGTGAGATTGAGGCCAGCCAATTTCCCCAAACAAAACTTATGCAGCACACTCAGTGCCGAGCACTCATTTTGGCCTACATTACTCATTCATCTTCACAAGAACTGCATGAGAAGTAATACAGTCAACCACCCCAACTTGCAACCAAGGAACTGAGTAAGACTTAGAAGGTCAACCAAGGTGCCCAAGTTCACAGAGGCCAATGCCCGTGCAGAAGGTTGGACCTCACCCTGTCCAGAGTCCGGATTGCTAAAAACAGTGAGAAAATTCTCCAAATTAGAAATCTTCTTAAAAGTCTTAAAAGCATCACTTCCCTGGTTACAGCACCTCCTGATCACATATCTTTGAGAAATTTAAGGAAAGGCCTAGCGAGATGGGCGGGGCGGGGAGGATGGGGCGGAGCAGAGAGGCGGAGGGGCAGGCCGAGCGGAGGCCACGCCCCCCTGCGAGGACCCCCAGAGTCGGCCTGTGCGCGCCGGAGCGCTTCTCCTTCCGGTGGGGCGGCCGGCAGAGTCTCATGGAGGCGGTTCGCCCGGATAGCTCGGGAGTCGGCGCGGCGGTTTCGCGGGCCGAAGGGAGGCCGGCGCCCGAGGCGCGGGTACACTTCCGAGTAACCCGGTTCATCATGGAGGCAGGCGTCAAGCTAGGAATGCAGTCCATCCCCATCGCCACCGCGTGCACCATTTACCATAAGTTCTTCTGCGAGATCAACTTGGACTCTTATGATCTTTACCTAGTCGCCATGTCTTCCATTTACTTGGCCGGCAAAGTGGAGGAGCAACACCTGCGCACTCGTGACATCATCAACGTGTCGCACAGGTACTTTAACCCGAGCAGCGAGCCCTTGGAGCTGGACTCTCGCTTCTGGGAGCTCCGAGACAGCATTGTGCAATGTGAGCTGCTCATGCTGAGAGTTCTGCGCTTCCAGGTCTCCTTCCAGCATCCACACAAGTACTTGCTCCACTATCTCATTTCTCTCAAGAACTGGCTGAATCGTTACAGCTGGCAGCGAACCCCCATCTCCGTCACGGCCTGGGCCCTGCTGCGTGACAGCTACCACGGGGGACTGTGCCTCCGCTTCCAGGCCCAACACCTAGCCGTGGCAGTGCTCTATCTGGCTCTACAGGTTTACGGAGTCGAGGTGCCTGCAGAGGGTGAGGCGGAGAAGCCATGGTGGCAGGTGTTTAGTGATGACCTTACCAAGCCAATCATTGATAGTATTGTGGCTGATCTCATTCAGATTTATACCATGGACACAGAGATCCCCTAAGGCCCCGGCCCTGGCCCTGGCCTGATGAAAGAGAAGTCCAGGATGATCTCGGCTGCTGGGGTATGGTGCCACCAAGTTGCTGTGATGGCAGGTCTCAGCTGGGATGACTGGTTATGTTGGCAGAGACAGACTAGTGAAGGCAGGGACAAGCTGCCACTTTGTCTCCGGCCAGCCAGGACAGGCCTTACAGTGCAGCTTTTGCCCTTTGAGAGGACTCTGTAGTTGAGGCATGGATATTTGAAACTGAGGCAGGAAGTCACCAAAGGGACTGCATCCTTAAGAGTTTTTAAAAACCAGATTTGTAAAAGTACAAACGTGTTTCATAGAATCTTATTTTGTGTAATAAAAATTATGCAAATAAAATTAAGGAAAAAGTTTAATGCACAAATGTCTGCTTTGTAGTATTACTTAGTTACAATAGGCGAAATATTGGAGGGTAAATGGTCAGCATTGGGGAGTAAAGTGTGGTACATCCATAAAATGGACTATTATTTAACCATTAAAACTACTATCTATAAAAGGTTAATATATATATATTTTATATAAAAATATATAGTATAAAAATTGCAGAATTCAAAAATATAGATGCATTATATTCTCTACAAAAAAAAAAAATGTACTGGACATGGTGGCACATGCCTTTAATCCCAGCACTGAGGAGGCAGAGGCTGGGTGGATTGAGGCCAGCCTGGTCTACATAGCAAGTTCCAGGTCAGCTGGGGCTACAGAGAGACTGTCTCAGAGAAGAAAAAAAAAAAAAAGACATTTGCAAAGACAGACAAACACATCAAAATGCCACTATGGGATTTTTTAAAATACATAATTATCATTGTAAGAAATAATTCTCCATCTTTTGTTATGGCTCTTCGTTGTTTGCATCCTCAACAGGCTTTCCCAGCCCTGCCCATGACTGAGAGGCCTTTATGGTGAGGTCATGCTTATCTCTCCTCACAGATGTCTGTTTAAAAGAACCACCATCATCACAATTTATTATCCCCATAGGTTTTCATACAATGGACTTCCCTTAAGTAGAAGACATCTGTGTCAAAGCTGCCTCCTTTGTCTAGGCTGATGGCATCAGATATAGAGTAAGGGGACCTTTTGAAGACCAAAGAAAAAAGCTAAGCATGAGGTCACCAGCCTGTAATCCCAGCAACTGGCAGATAAAGGCAGGAGGATCCTGAGTTCCAGGCCAGCCAGAGTGGAATCCTACCTTAAAAACAAAGAGCCATGAAAGGAGGCATATGAAAGAACAAGGCTGCAGGGACCATGCATGAGTTTTGACTGGTTATTCACTTGTTCAAGCACATGCATACAACAAACTTTCCTTGCATACATACCATTCTGGGCTATATTCTGGGAATATAGAAATAAAACAGTGCAAAAGCTTAGTTATGTTGGCTCTAGAAGTACCAGCTGATCACATTAAAAAACAAAACAAAACAGGAGGAAGGGGCTAGGGATGTAGCTCACTGGGCAGAGTACTTGCCTAACGTGTGATGTTTGATCACTAGCACTGCATAAACCAGCCATGATGATACATGCTTGTAATCCCAGCACTCATGTGGAGTCAGGGGGATCAGAAATTCAAGGTGATCCTTGGCCACATACCGAGTTCACAAGCCTAGGTTACATGACATGCTTTCTTACAAAAGAAAATAATAAACCGAGGCCAAAACTCACAACTGAAGCAATAACAAGTCAGTCTGGAAAAAACTAGAAACCAAGTCATCTGGCACTCTGAAATAGAGCTGGGGGATATGAACTGCTTATTGGTCTGGGATGGTAGCTTCTGTAATAAGAGTTCAATAGCATCCCATCTACGGTGGGATGACGGAGACACTGACATGAATGGCTTGTCTTCTAGGTATGTTTCTAGGTACTCACAAACTTCCTAACCTGGCCCATCAGGTGGTTGACAGGCTTGCTTGCTGTAGCACTCCCTACTCCACTACCCAGGGACTTCCATGTCAGGGTAGAATAAGCATCAGATCAATCTGGGTTCTGCCCCACTGCACCATTTACAAGCCCACCTTAGGCAAGTGTGGTTTTCTCTCCTTGAAAATGGAGGAAATAATGACTTCTGCTTCAGAGGATTTTATTTCACTTTATTTGTGTATACATGCATGTGTGTCAGAGGTTAGAGAACAACTTCTAAGAATGAATTCTCTTCTTGTGGGTCCCTGGGGATTGAACCTAGGTCGTCAAACTTGGTGGCAAGAGTCTTTATTCACTGAGCCATCTTGATGGCATCTTCAGAGAATTATTGTAACAATTTGGCATAAATCATGTAAAACACCGTCTCCCAAACTTGTTCTGACAAAGAAAGCAGTGGTGTTGACAGGTTGGAAGGCTCCTGTTATACCTATGGATTCTAAGGCCTTACCCCAGGCCCAACGAATCAGACTTCCAAGGAGAGGCTCAGAAACTATATTATTTATGATTTCTTTTTTATTTTATTTTATTTTTTTATTGATTGATTGATGATCTTTTTGAGACAGGGTCTTAGCTGGCTTGGAACTCACTATGTAGACCAGGTTGACCTTCAAGTCATAAAGATCTCCCTGCCTCTGCCTCCCTAGTGCTGGGATTAAAGGCTTGTACCACCATGTCCGGCTATTGTAGTTAATTTTTTAAAAGATCTCACTATGTAGCCCAGGTTGGCCTAGAACTCACTACTTAGCCTCCAACGTGTGGGAATCCTCCTGCTTCTACCTCCCAGGAGAGCGTTACAGGCACGTGCTACTATGCCAGGTTCGAATCTATATGTTTAATGAATACCCCAAGTGGTTTTTATGACCTTTTGGTACCTTGCAGAGTCATAATTTGTACTACCAATACCCACAGTTGGTTTAACAATGATGTCACCACTTCCTTTAAGAACAGGAAGTGCAGTGTTTTACATCTGATTGGTTTAACAATGATGTCACCACTTCCTTTAAGAACAGGAAGTGCAGTGTTTTACATCTGAATAACTCAAAGGGCACTCTGAATTTTTCTTAAAGCAGCAATCTTTCCCAAATGTGAATTAAGTTCCCAAATGTAGATGTAGAAAATGAATACCTTTTCTAGAGGCTGAGGATGTAGCTCAGTTGGTAGAGTACTTGCCCAGCACTCACAAAGCTCTGAGTTCAGTCCCCAGTACTACATAAACTAGCTGTGATGGCACACCTATAATCCTAGCACGCAGGAAGTGGAGGTAGAAGGATCAAAAGCCCAAGTTCAGGGCTGAAGAGATGGCCCATTGGTTAGGAGCACTGGCTGCTCTTGCAGAGGACCCAGGTTCAATTCCCAGCATCCACATGGTGGCTAACAACTGTCTGTAACCCCAGATCCAGGGGATTCAATGCCCTCTTCTGACCTCCTCCGGTATTGCATGGTATGGGTGCACTTAGACATATGCAGGCAGTACACTATACTCATATACTATATATGTATATATATGTAGTCCAAGTTCATCCTCAGCTGCAAAGTGAGTTCTAGCCTGCCTGGGTTATAGGAGACTATGTCATAAAACGAATGAATAGTACTTTTCCTTTAACCTTGGAAGGGAACTCTTGGTTCTCAATTTCATCTTAAAAATTAAGTTGGTATTATATTGAAAAACATATAAAGATTTTTTGTTGTTTTTTCAGACAGGATCTCACTATGTAGCTCTCTGGCTAACCTGGAACTCCTCCAAAGGGCCAGGCCCTCATATAGGTTCTTATCAGTTACTTTATTCATCTTTGAAAATCGCTATACCTAGCCATGGCCAATTACACCTATCCTTTATAATCATGGGTTTTCTGTGATGGCTTGTACAAAAACCTTATATCCTTTTTAAAGCATCACTTCTGATTTGATATTATCTGATTTTCTAACTCATTAGACTGATGCTTTCTCCTCAGGGTGAAATTGCTGACATCAATGAGGTGTGAATCCACCCTCCTGAGTTTTGCTCCAGTACGAATTCTCTGGAGGATCATGAGTCATGACTTGGAGATGAGAATCTTTGCCTATTTTCGTTCATTGACTTCTTGGAATAGCCATCCGTGAGAGTGTCTTATGTCAAATGAGGGCTGAGCTGTGTCTCATGCTCACCTCAGTAGCACACACACTAAGCCTGGGAGAAGCTTCCTCTGAAGGTTTGTTTACTCCATGTTTAGTAGACAACAGAGCTTTTTCTGACAAATTCTCTGAGATCCCAATTCTCTACTGAGGTGATCTCTGGTATGTCCATTGGTCTTTTATTTGGAGAGGGGCTCACCACATTGCTCTCCACAGTCCTGCTTTGAAGGACCTCGCTGGCCTCTTTCACTCACCTAGACAGATCGCCGAGCAAACAATCTAGACAGAACCTCCAGCTTGGCTGTCTTCCATGAGGATTGACAAGATCAGTCATTCACTTGCATTCTGTAAAAAGCTTCACCTGTATTATTGCACTTCATCTTCAAAATAACCTTTCACATGGAATATTATTACAAAGTGGATATTATCCAGAGAAGTAAAGCAATTTGTTCAAGGCCTCACAGTTCACAAGTAGCAAAGCCCAGTCCTCTGGATCCTAGCAAAACCTCCTCTTAGCCCCTCTCATTTCTCATCGTGTCCCTTGCAACCTTCTCCATTCTTGGCAAAGGAAAGTCCACAGTGTTTAATGCTTTCAGACCAAGCATGTCACTGAGACCTTGCCCAGGCCAGCTGGACTTGGGTGACAGAGAGGCTTTATTCTTCAGCCCTATGTTCCTCCACAGTCATTCTCTGAGTGATGAGGTCATTACAGAATCACTTCCTGCTTCTGCAGGCACTCTCCTCCAACTCCAGTGCCCTCAGCACCCTCCAGCCTCCCAGTTCTAATTATCGCCAGGCTGACTGGATCCTTGGAGAAGCCCCAAAGCAACAAAGGATAAATAAAAAACCCACAGAGCAAAAATGCAGTATTAGCTATCTCTATATAATGAATGATCACAAAGTGTAGCAGTGTAAAACAGAGAAAGGGGTTGACAAGATGGCTCAAGTGGGTAAAGGGGCTTGCTGTGTAAAACCTGACAACCTGAATTTGATCCCTAGAACTCACATAAAGTGGAAGGAGAGAACTTACTTCACACAGTTGTCCTCTGAATCTCCACATATGCACTGTAGCGCACGCATGCACACACACAGACACACACACACAATTTAGAACAGAAAAAGTTATTATCTCAGTTGCCATGGGTCAGGAATCTGGATGTAGCGTAGCTGGAAGCATCTAGCTGGACTTCTCCTTTGAGGCTGTGGTTCAGCTGCTAGGCAGGGATATGGCTTTATTTGAAGGACCTGTGCCCCCACCCCACTAAAGCTAAAGGATCCAGTTCTAAGCTCAGTCACACAGCAGGCTTCTGTTCTCAGCACATCACATGGGTCTCTTCACAGGTGTGCTCACAGTAGAGCAGCTAGAGAGAGAGAGAGAGAGAGGGAGAGAGAGAGAGAGAGAACTGAAAGTACAAGCCAGTCTTTTTGCTACCTACCTCAGAAGTCTCACCCTATACTTTCTGTAGATCACTTGCTGGAAGTGGACCATTGGTTATGTAAGGAAAGGGGGTTTGCATACAGGCATGAATAGAAGATGGGGATCACTGAAGAAGTGGGCATGGAAGAATGAGGGTCATGACTTTGTGACTCCGTTTAAGGTCCTTGGTCCAGTACTTGCATGCTGAGATGTTAAGAGACCATGAGCTCAATAACCAAATTATATGGAAGGATTTGACATGGGTTGGCGTCCAGGTATGCCTCCACCACTACACAATTTGACTTCTGTGATCCTGAGTTTCCCTCCAAGGAATGAATCCGTAGGCAATAGGCTCCATGGGAACAAACCCTGTCTGGCTTATTAACCTCTCTATATATCAGAGAGCAGGACTATCACTTGGTATATAGTAAGAGCTTAAGGAATATTTTCTGGATTCATTATTCTCTGTTAGAAAGATGTAAGGAGCAAACAAGACAGTTGAGAAAGTCATCAGGTCTTAGGGACCTCACAAGTATCTAATTATGAAACAGAAATGGACTCAATTACGTGAAATACAGAAGACTACCATTCTCTTCCTCTGTGTCGGAAGCATTCCTTCTTCAAATTGGAATGACCTGAGCCTGTGAGATAGCTTCATAGGAAAGGCGCTTGCCGCCAAGCCTGACAACCTGAGTTTGAGCTCTCGGACCAACATGGTGAAAGGAGAAAGCCAACTCCAGCAGTTGTCTCTGACCTACACACTAGTGTGTGTTGAGCCTGCATGCTCACACACACGTAAATTTTTTTTAAATGGAATTAAAAAGAAATGGAATGACCTTTCATTACCTGTTGTTCACATCGTAGCTTTGCTTACCTCTGGTTTAGACTGCCTACTGTAACTTAGCTTTTTTCTATATAAAATGTTTTATGATGCCACAAGGAAATTTAACTTGTCCTTTATATACTTTGAGGGTCTTCAAAGCAGAGCAGTGGCACTGAGGACGAGATTAGTGATGTCATCAGCAGTGATCTACAGACCAGGACATCTTTTGTTTTAGTTTGTTTTTGTTTTGAGACAAGGTCTTACTTTGTAGCCCTGACTGCCCTGGAACTCATGTAGACTATGATGGTTTTGAACTTCCAGAGATCTATATACCTCTGCCTCCAGAATGCTGAGATTAAAGGCATGTGCTACCACACCTGGAAGGCCATGGCTCCTTAAATTAAAAAAAATATTTTATTATTATTTTTTATGTGTATGACAGTTTTGAAAGCATGTATGTAAGTGCACCTGTGTCATGCAGTGCCCATGGAGGTTAGAAGAGAGTGTGTCAGATTCCCCTGGAACTGGAGTTACAGATGGTTATTAACCATTATGTGGGTGCTAGGAATTGAACCCAGATCCTCTGCAAAGCAGCCAGTGCTCTTAACCACTGAGCCATCTCTCCAGCCCCTCCTTAATTTTTTTTTTCACTCCTGACCTCTTTTCACCAGAGGAACATGACCCTAGGTATGTTGGTATATAAAATAAGTGTACATGGGTGAGCGGGGAGATGATTCAGTTGGTAAAACGCTTGCTATTCAAGCATGAAGACCCGACTTTGATCCCCAGCAACTTACATAAAAAGCCAAGCTTGATGGTGTGCACTGTAATCCCAACACCAGGGAGGGGAAACAGGAATGTCCCTGGAGTATGCTGACCGGCACATCTAACTGAATCAGCAAAACTCAGCTTCAGTGAAGACTGTACCTCAAAAAATAAGATGAAGAGTGATTGAGGCAGATACCTGACATTGACCTCTGGCCTGTGCACACACACATATACACGCATCAAAAACATATAATATCATTTACTGAAGTTAATCATAAAGAAATCCATTTAAAAACAATTCTTTGGTATGCATATAATTTTAGCAATTTTTAAAAATGAAAGCATACTGAGATGGATGTGCTTGTTTATTTTTACATAACAAGTTAATTATTGGTTGAATATTTAATACTGCCGGACACAGAGCATCTTCAACACTTCTCAGAGTTAACTGATACTTTTTCTAATTATCAGTGCTGAGAGTGCCACTTTGCCAAACTCTATCATGCAATATGGCAGAAGTATTGCTGGGAATTCCATCCTAATCTCAATCCCAAACCCATTTAACAATTTTTCTTTAATGAAACTTAAATCAGAAATTCAAGCAACACATTTTTACATTTCTTTATTGTGCGTGCATGCATGTGTGTGTGTGTGTGTGTGTGTGTGTGTGTATGCCATAATGCAAATGTAGAGGTCAGAGACAATTTTCAGGAATTGGTTCTTTCCTTACAACATACGGGTTCTGGGGACTGAAATCAGGATCTCAGCTTAGCAACAAGCGCCTTTACCTACTACATCATCTTGTCAGTCCATAATCAGCAATTTTTTAAAAAATCAGACATTCTGACCAATACAATCCAAAGTTATACTAACTTGATATATACATGTTGAGGATTGATGGTGGGAAAACATTAAACGTCTTTGTTTTACATAATTAAGTTTATATTTCTGTAAGAGCAGAAAACGTAACATGTATAGTAAAAACACTATTATTCTGAACAGACACTACTTTAAAATCTGAACTGAGGTGTTTGCGGTGTTGTGTATAGAGAGTGTACCCAGTGCATAATGCACACTATGTGTTCAGAACTGAAACTGGAGCGAAGTCACACAATGCAACACAGGTGAGCACAGCCAGAAGCACCTCCACTCATCATGCATTTGATTTTGGATTAATTTTGGTGTTTACGTATTCATAAACCTTTACTGTTGCCAGATTTTCACAGTTCCCACATTCATTTATGTGACTGCCTGGGCCACCTGCATGGAATCACTCAGTGTACTTGTCCAAATTCAGATGCTTGGTCTTTACTCCAGCCTTACTGAACCAGAGCCTGGGAGAGAAAGAAGAGAAAGAATAAGGAAACTGACCCACGTGACTCAGTGGGAAGATGGGAGATGGTCAGGAAAGACCTGTGCATGGTGATACTTTGGCCAGATAAGATCCTTATCCAGAGCAGACAGAGTGCACAATCCAGGCCATTCTTTGAAAATACTGAAGATCAAAGAGGAGATGCTGAAGGTCGCCTTCAAATTGCCCAAAGCAGAGCTGAGAGCAAGTGACAATACCTATGGATCAGGAACTCCAAGGACTGTTTCTTCAGTGCCAAGCAGGGACAGCAGTGTGCCTGTACTAGAACTACTAGCAGAAAGGGGGTCTTGCCTGCTGGTGGTGAGTCCACGGATAGTCAGCCTCATCTAAAGGTTTTTCTTTAGTTGCATACTCTAAGAGGGATGCCATCCTGACCCACTGTTTCTCCTGCTGTCTCCTTTCATGACTCTAACTCAGATTTGCTGAGATTGACAGAGCTGCCAGAGGAGCCAGCCCGGCTGTCTGGTGTGCACAGTTAAAAATAATCTTTAGAGTTTGCTAAGCTGGCTTCTGAATATCTGTGACTCTAATTGATGGGTGATCTTCATGCTGTTATATGAATTTAAAAACTGCTGCTTCCTCAAAGCATTATTGTTCTGGCTGTTGGCTGCCGAGTCTCCCTGTATTGTCCTCAACACCTGCTGACCCCAGCCCACCCAACCTGTCACCTCCAGAGACCACAACCTGTACTCTGATCCCCTGAACATTGGGGAGGCTTCATCTGTTTACCAAAAGATAACCTGAAAGCCAGTTTGAGCATAAAGAATAACAAGGGGGCTTCATCTCAGTCTCTTTTCTTTCTTTGCTCTTTTTTTGTTTTCAAGAGGATTTCTCTGCTTCAGCCACCTCGGGGGGCAGGTACAACAAAATGACAGAAATGAAAACACTGAGACACATTAAAATGCTCTGCCAGCAGCAGCCAAATCCAGAGCCTTTGGAGAATAAGCTGACGGCAAGTGCAGCTGTCCCTTTGCTAGAGACAGGGATTGCGGGCTCAGATTGACGGCTTTGGGTTTAAGCCCAGGAGTTTAATGATAATGATGATGGTGGTGATGATAATTATCATAATAATAGCTAACCTTTATTGAGGGCTTTCTGTGTGCCAGGCACTGCACAATGCATACACTGTGTTTATTTCTATCTGTTCCTCTATATAATATCTACATCTATTTAGCTAAACTGTCCTTTGATTCTTGCTATACTTCTGTGAAGGAGAACTTTAATAGAATATTATTGCATTATTGCTCCCGTTTTACAGAGAGGGACACTGAGGCTCAGGGAGTATTGTTTTGTCTTTTGTGTGTGTGAGGCATGTGGGTGCAGGGGGACACATGCTACAGCACACATATAGAGGTCAGAGAACAGCTTTGTAGAGTATGTTCTCTTGTACTTTTATATGGGATCCAAGGATTGAACTCGGGTTAGGCTTCCATGGTCCTGTGGCAAGCACCTGTACCTGCTGAGCCATCTTGCTGGCCTTGTTGTTTTTTGAGTATTTAGTGTACTATATAGCCCAGGCTAGCCTAGAACTCATTATCCCCTCCTTCTGCCTCCAGAGTGCTAGGATTACGCACTGGATTGCTGCAATTACTCAAAAGCATGGCATAGGGTGTGAGAACACCTGGATTTGGGCACTCAAGTGACGACTCAGAGTGACTTACTATTTCGATCAGCAGCTTTGCTTCTCTCCGTCAGGCTCCCTTCCCTGTAGTCAAGGCTGGGCTCCCTCATCTTCACAGTAAAGCTGTTCAGGTGATCATAACCATCTCTGGCTTGCAGGAGCTGTAAAGAAAAGGGGAAAATTATACTCAGAGTCTTACACAAACTGCATTCAATTGATTCTTATTTTTGAGACAGAGAATATAGCCCAGGCTGACCTTGAATTTTCGATCCCTCTGCCTTAGTATCCCAAGTACTGTGATTATAGGCAGGTGCCATTGCACCCAGCTCCCTGCTGACACTTTAATTTTGGACTTGTAGCCTTTAGAACTGTGAGAGAATAAATTTTTGTCATTTTCAGACTTCCTCCTCCAGCCTATGGTACTTTGTTATCACAGCCCAAGGAGGCTAACACACTCCTGTTCTGTCCTCTTCTCTTGGCAAGCCTGAATAGGGGATCCAGCCTCTGTACTGTGTTCCACGTCTGACCATGACCCCACCCCTATACATCCTCCTTCTCCTTCTTCTCCTCCTCCTTCTCCTCCTCCTCTTCTTCTTTGTCCTCCTCCTCCTCCTCTTCCTCCTTCTTCTCCCTCTCTGTCTCTCTCTCTTGTATATGTATGTTCATGCTCATGTGCATGCTCGTGTGTGTGGAGGCCAGAGGTCAATTCTGGATTACTTTCTCAGTTGTTATCTACCTTATTTTTTGAGACAGGCTGTCTCACTGAAGCTGGAGCTCACTGATGCAGCTGGACTGACTGGTTGACAAGGCCCGGGGATCTGCTGCTTCCCCAGTGCTGGGGTTACAAAGTGTACCCCTGTACTTGGCTTTTTACATGAGTGCTGGGGATCCGAACTCAGCATTTTACCCACTGATTCATCTCTCCAGCCTTACCTCTGATCTTTTTTTACGTCCTCCACCTCTGCTCCCTAAACACATCACCATGGAAATCCTCAGGCTATTGTCTATGCCATCAACATGGTTCCAAATGATTCCTCTGCCCATAAATCTTGGCCTGGAGGAGAAGATTGCCATCCCAACCCATGTTCAGTTCTGGGTAGGTCAGGAGCTCAGTGGTCTCTTGGAGTGCCCAGCCCAGCCACGGATTGTACTTTCTTTCTTGAAAATCAAGACTTTTGAATTAATGAGACTTTATTGGAGCAAACAAGGTCAGTAACACCTAATGACACTGAAGATATACCAGGAGAGGGGACAGAAAAGGCTCTCTAATAACCATGTAAATTATTCTCTGAAGCCCTGCTTTAGAAGTTTGCAACCTCTCTCACTCTTTCTATACTATAGTTTACATACGATTATCAGGTCCTGGCAATCCCATTCTTCAACAGGCATTTCCATGAATAGTTACTGAGCACCCACCCTGTGACAGGTCACGCTCCAGAGAACTGTGGACACAGCAGGTAGTCGAACAGACTCAATTGCAGGGAGTTTCTGTTCCTGTGGGGATTAGGAACAGGAATGGAAAGCCAGATAAGTACATATTTAATGTGCCAGGTGGTTAGGTGCTCAGAAGAAGATAAGAGTGAAGGGCTCAAAAGTGATGACTGGCTTTTTAAAATATCTAGTGCAGTCAAGGGAAAACTATCTGATGAGATGATGTTTGAACAGAGATCCGACCAATGTCAAGAGGGGATCCATAAAGTATCTGAAGAAAGAACATTCCAGCCACAGGGAAGGGTAAGTGGAAGAGCTCTGAAACAGAAACAAGTTTAGTGTGTTGGAATAATGGGAGTAGAAGGCAAGAGGCTAGTACAGCTTGAATTTGGTAAGTGAGGTGATGGTGGTTGCGATGAAACCTGAGAGGAAGCAGGGGCGCAGTCACACTGGACTTCAGCCACCATCACAAGACGGGTTATCTTCTGCATGAGATGAGGGGCTACTGGCAGCAGAAGCAACAGGACGTGACTTCTCTTTATAGGGTTTCTCTGGCTTCTGCGAGCAAGAAGAGGCCTCTGTAGTCATCCAAGTGAATACTGGTGGCGAACTGATCCAGGATGGACCCAGCAGAGGTGGTAAGGCGCAGTCAAACTCTAAACAGATGTTGAAGATGGGCCTACAGGATTTGCTGGTAGCCAGTGCTTGGTGCATGCCTATCATTCTAGTACCAGAGAGGTTAACATAGGAGGATCACAAGTTGGAGGTCAGGTTGGGCTAACTGGTGGGACCTGTCTCAGAAAAATATACATTAATTAACTAAATTTAAAAAACAATAAAAGGCTTGCTGATGGCTTGGTTGAGAGGAATGAGAGAAAGCAAAGAATAATTATGGGAAACTCCAAATTTAAGGTCCAGAATGGAGCTATCATTCTTTACTTCTCTTAGATGAATTCCCTTGTCCCCATACCATGGTTCCAACTAAGAGAGTCTCACCGAATGTCATAGCATCCTAAACCTTCTTCTGCCTCCACCTGCTCCTTTAGTCCTTCTTTTGCATCTGTCAGAACCTGTAATACAACTCTGTTATTCTCTAAGAACTCACCCTGAGCACAGCCTCTGACTTCCCTGACTTTACTCCCAGTCTCAGACACCCTGTGTTCTCCTGCAGCCCTGACACTTCCTGGATGTGTTTCTACATCTCCAGGATTGCTCTGGCTGCGTCCTTGACCTACAGGCTCCCTGCCTACCTTTGACTCCTAGAAATTACTCACTCATCCTTGGGGACCCTTTCCTGGAGCCCCAGGTATAGGTGACCTCTTCCTTCATAGTACCGCAGCTTTTTATAGTTACCCTTGTCTAATTGCATTGAAGTTGTCCTGTCTATCTCCTCCATCAGACTGAAGCCTCCTGGAGAAAGGAACCAAGTTATTTGTAGAACCTTCACACCTAGAACACAGCCAGCCACCAGGATAAAATGCTTAGTATATGTTTGTTGAATGAATGACTGGTAGATGGGATGCATACATTGTCAGTGATTGCCAAAGTGACTTGACCTATGAGATTTGAGAAGTTAAATGCCAATGTGGGAACAGAGCCCCTCTCAGAGGCACAGAAAGGAAGCTGGCATATCAGCCAAGAGCATGGGATTAGAATCAAGTTCTAGATTTGAAGTCTTTTTCTGCAGCTTGCTGTACCCCAGCACTTAACTACATGAGCCTCGATTTCCTGTCCTGGGGACATTAGGAGTAATAATACATGTCACAGGTATTATTGTGCAGATGAGGTACACATTAATATATATGTGGACCAAGCAGAGGAAAAACTGTACAATCTGAACAGCTGGTTCCAAAAATCTTATTAGGGAGCAAAGTGCCTCTGCCAAGAAATTGCCCTGAGAAGAGCTAGGGTGGGACTGTGGGTGGTAAAGACATCCTAAGAGAAGGGAAGGACTTTTCAATTTTTAAAATTACATTTATTTATTTTGTAGAAGGGGGGCTTGTGCCTAGGTATGCTTGCAGAGGCCAGAAGACATCGCCTGCAGGAGTTGGTTCTCTCTTTCCACTATGTGAGCTCTGGGGAGCCAATTCAGATCATCAGGCTTAGTGACAAGCATCCTTACCTGCTGAGCCATCTGACTGGTGCCAAAGGTAAATTTTTTTTAGAAGAATGTTAGGTTTATAGAAAATTTTAGATGAATTTTAGGCTTATAAAAAATTTGAAAAGCTAGTCCCTAATATTAATGCAGTATATTTGTCAAAAGTAAAAGGTCAGCATGCTACAGTGATATTAACCAAAGTAGAAACTTTTTCAAAATGGGGGAGGGGCTGGAGAGATGGCTCAGGAGTTAAGAACTCTGACTGCTCTTGCAGAGGACGTGAATTTGATTCCCAGCACCTGCATGGTGGCTAACAACCATCCTTAACTCCAGTTCCAGGGAATTCGATACCTTCTTCTGATCTCCATGGGCCTTGCATGACCTGGGTGCACTTATATACATGCAGGTAATAGACTAATACACACAAAATAAAATAATAAATAAAATATTTTTTAAAAATGTGTCTGCATGTATATGTGCAGATGTGTATATACGTGGAAGTCAGAGGACGATTTCATGTGTCATCCTTAGGAACAATGTCCACTTCTTTTGAATCAGGGTCTCTCAATGATAAATAAATGGGAGTTTTTGTTTGTTTTGTTTTGTTTTTTTGAGACAGGGTCTCCCTGTAGTTTCAGCTGGCCTGGAACTCATATGTAGACCAGGTTGGCTCTGAACTCACAGAGATCCTCCTGTCTCTGCCTCCCAAGTGCTGGAATTAAAAGTGTGGGTCACCACACCCAGCCAATAAATATAATTTGAAAAATTGGAAAAGGTTATTTTTGGAGCACATCAGTTTGGCTAGATTGGCTGAGGAACACACCCCAGGGACCTTTCTGTCTCTGCATTCTGAGCACTAGGATGATAAGTACACATCTAGCCTTTTTAATTGGGTCCTGGAGATCAAACTCAGTTCTTCATCCTTACAGGAAAGCACTTAACCAACTGAGCCTTACCCAGTCCCAAAGCAGAAACTTTTAATTCAGATTTTCACTTGTTTTCCCAATGACATGCTTTTTCTGCTCCAACCCAGAGACAGGGCAAATCATGGAGTCTCAAAGATAACTGAGGTCAGAGAGCAGGAAGAGAACGGTGGAATGGAGGAGAAAAGGAGAGAAGGGGAGATGGACGAGGAGAGGGAGAAGGTCTCTGACACTCTCACAGCCAACACTATAACTTGTGGATGCTGATGGACTTGAAGTGCTGTGGATTTCATGTTGAAATAGTCTGGTTAGCACAAGAGGGAGGCCACAAGGGAAGCCAGAGCTGCTGGAGAAGATTTGTGCCATACATTGTTAGCCATGGGATCTTGGGGAGGAGTTTGTACTTCCAGAGGCTGCAGGATTGGAGCAGCCAATTTTTATCTTTATCCCAAGGAACAGAAAACTCTCCTGGAGTCCTCTACCCGATGCATAGAAAGTATTCAACAAGGCCATTGTTAATATTATTAGTTGGATGCTCAGATCTTGTTTTAAGAAATGCTGGGTAGATACCAGCACAACTCAAAAAGCTAAATCTAACATTCCCCTCCCATCATGCTTTGTTTAGGTTCCTCCTCGGCATCACCTGTAGGGAGTGTATGCAGTCCACAACCACCAAAGGAGATTCACCACCAAGAGAACCAACCTAGCTCCTGACAATGACTGGTGGGATATGGTGTGGGTCCCTAGGTGCCAGCTACAGTGAGGAGTCCTGTGAATCTGGTTTTCATCATGACAAATACTGAGAGAAACCATTTTAAAGAAGGAAAGTGGAGTCTAGAGAGATGGCTCAATGGTTAAGAGTGCCCACTGCACTTGTGGAAGACCCAGGTTTGGTTCTCAACATTCACATGGTGGTTCACAACACGTAACTCCAGGACCCGGGTATCCAACGCCCTCTTCTGGCCTCCTCAGGCTCCTGCACACTTGTGGTGCACATAAACTCATGCAGGTAAACCACCTACACATGAAATATGTTAATAAACTAAACAATAAATCTTAAGGGAAGAATGAATTCTTTTGCTTATAGTTTGAGAAGTTTTAGTCCATGGTCATTTGGTATCATCACTGTGAATCTGTGGTCAGGCAGAGCATCATTGTGGGGAGGTTGTACTGGAGCAAACCTGCTTACCTCATGAGGACAGGGAGGTGGAGAGGAAGAGGGAGAGGAAATGGAGAGGAAGAGAGGGAGATGGAGTTTCAAGGGAGAGGGAAGGGGGGAAGGACAAAGAGGGAAAAGAGGAGGAGGGAGAGGACCAAAGACAAGATGCATGCTCCACGAGCAAGCTCCCAGTGACCTCCTTCCTCCAAACAGGCTTCATTGTCAAAACTTCCCACCATCTCCCAATAATGGCATCAAATTATGACTCTATCAATGGATGAATCAGTTGATTAGGTCAGAGCCTTCAGGACTCAGTCAATCACCTGTCATGAAGGGATCCACCAGCCAGGATCAGAACATTTTGAACCCACTTTGCTTTCAAACTGTATTTAAACTGTAACAATAGCATGTGATGCCAGACAGCCCGTGGTCTAAGCTTTCCTAGTCACCCCCCCGCCCCCCCTTTCCTAACAGCCTCCCCTTCCCCGTTTCCTCCACTTCCTCTACTGTATCCTAGTCCTCGGTTAATTTTCCATGAATTCACCATCTCTCTTCACTATAGAGATGTGAGAATTATGGTGAGGACCTGACTTTAGGGACCATGATCAGAGACTGAGTTCCAAAGGCAGGAACTAGCTTGACAACCCAAAGCCATGTCGCCCCCACTGACTTGATCAGCAGTATATGTGTATACACACACACCTGAGTGAGCCCGTAAGAGCATGTGGAGGCCAGAGATCAGCATCAGGTGTTTCCCTCTGTTGCTCTCCACCTTAGTTTTTTGAAACAAGGTCTCTCACTGAGCCTGGAACTCACTAGTTAGGCTAGACTGACTGGCCAGCAAACCAGCAATATCATATAAACAAATCCTTTTCATTTCCAATGTACCTTTCCACCCAATGTATTAAGAAGTAGGAGGATGTGCCGATTTTACAGATGGAAAAGCTGGGACTGGAGGATCAGCGATGCTGGAACCAGCCCCGTCGCAAAGGATAAAGCCATTCCCTCCTCATGAACTTGGGCCAGTTAGCCACAATTACGTGTTTCCCCAGTGGGAACAATTCTAGTCTCTCAATGGAGGTGGGGCAGCTCAGATTCAGAATATACAGAATTTCCCAAATGTCAACATTTTAGCCTTAACAAATTTATTTGAAAACACATTTCTCCAAAATAATTTATTCCTAAACAGCTAAAGCAGGGGGGAAAGGCAGTTGTCAGAGAATGAATTGAGCAGACAGGATAACAGGCAGGTTAAGAGGAATAATTACAGGCTTTTTTCTCCTTATTCAACAGCTTCTTTTTCAGGCCTGTCAATCACTGTTTATCACACTTGAACCAAAACAATGATTTTTTCCCCTTTCCTCTGAGGCCAGGAAGACCTACTGGGAAGATAGTGACTAAACAGTGAGGCAGGACCAGTGTGTCAGAGACCAGAGCCAGGGCATCGTCGTCTCACTGCATCGTCTCACTGACCTGTGGCATTCTTTATTTAAGTGTCTCAACAGCCCTGCCAGATGGACACTGAGGTTCAGAGGGGTTAAATTCAAGCACAAAAAAGGCTCTAAATGTTAACAGAATTGAGTATGGTTTCAGAACAACTGCCATTTATATACAACTAGGATAAGTATCTGGGTGTTGTGTGACTCTGTTCCTGGGGAGACATGAAGAAACCATCAGATAAGGAACCAATGACAGATCCAAGTAAGAATACCATCAAAGTCCAACTTGGTGAGTCAATGAGCTTTATTGGGGTTACTTACAAGAATATGGTGAGAGGTCACTTACAGGAGCAGAAAGAACTCAAAGCCAGCTGCAGCAACCAAAGCCCACCTCAGTATGGGTGACAGTTCACAAAAGCAGGAAACCTGGAACTCACTACCCAATCTACAGGCAGCTCAACAGGTCAGAGCGTGTCTTTTCTGAGTAGCTCAGTTGGCATGAACCTCTTCCAGGAGCTCAGTTGGTCTCTGCTCCAGGGAGCTTGGCTGGTCAGGGAGTCTTCCAGGCAGTTCAGCTTGGACTGAAATATTTCTCAGCAGTCCTTACAGCTTATATATGCTTGGAGGGGAAGAAGCCTAGTGAATCTGATCAGTTTCAGAGATGCGAGTTGTTTGCTACCAGAGCTTAGTAAACATTACTACAGTGTGCTTCATTCTTGTTCTAGTTACTTTCTATTGCTGTGATAAAAACACTAACCAAAAACAACTTGAGGGGAAAGGGTTGCAGCTTACAGTTCATCGCTGAGGAGAGGGTTTATTTCACCTTTCAGTTTACAGTTTGTCATTGAGGAGAGCTAGGATAGGAGCTCAGGGCAGGTGCCTGGAACATAGACTGTGGAGGAACACTGTTTACTTCTTTGCTCCTCTGGCTCATGCTTAGCCTGCTTTCTTATACAACTTAGGACCACCTGCCCAGGGGTGGCACCTCCCACAGTGGACTGGGCCCTCCCGTATCACTCAACAATCAAGAAAATGCCCCACAGACATGGTTGCAGGCTAATCCAGTGGAAACAATTCTTCAATTGTGGTTCTCTACCCATGGTATGACAACTGAAGCTATCCAGCACAACCCCCTCTTATAACATCCTGTATTTTATCTCAGAGGAAATTGCTTCACAATACTGGGTCCCCAAAGTAGATAAGTCCCTGTCCTCCTGGAATACTGGAGAGTAAGACAAAGCAGTCAACCTGGTTCCAGATAAGAGCAGAGGCAGAGAAAGCTGTGTTTGCTCAAATCAAAGACCTTAGAACAAGGGAAGGAGCTCACCTTTGCCAAAATAGGGACCTAGACTGTTTGGTAGCACAGCCACTTTCCAAAACCCATTAAGTGAAGCTCTAAGGCCCTAGATGAAGCCCAGTCACAGACCCACCTTGGAAGAACTGTGCCTGACAGAGGAAGAGCATAGAGGGCAAGAGGTGACCCATGAAGCATCAGGAAAGACTTCCTGAAGGAGGGGTGGCCAAGTTGAGTGATGGCACCTGAGTGAAAGAGAAGGGGAAAAAAGAAAAGCATTCCTAGCAGATAAGACAACATGTAGACCCATCTGCCAAAGGTAACGCAAATTGTGGAGAACGCCACAGTTAGACATAAGTCCGAGTGTCAAACGTAAAGAAGTGGCCATTAACAAGCGATAACTGAAAATAGCTAATGTCTATTGAATGCTTGCCACATGCCAGATACTTCTAAGAGCTTTACATATATTATTCATTTACTCACTCTACAAATATTTATTGAACACTGTAGGGCTGCCTACGTGATGTACAGATGATTTTCAGGGCACTTGGAAAAATGCTGGAACCTTGCTCAAAAGCAAGAGAAAGCTTTTTACTTCTATCCAGTCTCTCTCTGCTCTCCTCGTGGTATTTTCTATTTGCTTCTTAATGTTGAATAATATTCTTAGGGTACAGGGATACTGCCATGTACAGATCCCCACCAGGACTCAGTGCTTTGCTGTGAGGCCTGGGCCAGAAGGCACACATATGCCCAACTCTGACCCTTCCCATGCCCAGTGCTTCTCTAGGGCAAAAGGTGGTGAGGGGCATTGGGAGAAGGTAGATGAGAACCTACAAGGAAGAGGTATAGGGCAGCAGAGGCAAGATCACATGTGAACTGGGGTGCCAAACCCCCAATATATAGTTCTTTATCTTATCGGATTTCATTTATAAAACAGCCAAAGACAGAATTCTGAAGAATCTTAAGGTGATGATCACAGAGCACTGAAGTCCAAGTGTAGGGTCTGCCTTTGGAGAGTGAATCTTGTGCAACTGCACTGGCTGCATGCCCTTGAAGGCATTCCTGGATTACTATCTCATGTTCAGTTCTACTGTGTGTGTGTGTGTGTGTGTGTGTGTGTGTGTGTGTGTGTGTGTACAGGGTCTCATGTATCCCACGCTGGCCTTGGATTCACTATGTAGAATAATCTAAAGCTTCTTGTCCTCCTGCCTCCATCTCACCATTGTTGGAATTATAGGCGTGTGCCACCACACCTAGTTTATGGGGTTCTGCAGATTGAACTCAAGGCTATATGCTAGGCAAGCACTCTACCAACTGAGCTGCATATGCAGCCCAGGTTCTGCTCTTGATTCCAGGATACAGTGATGAAGAAAGTGAAAAAAAAATCACACTGTCCTGCCACTTACAGTCACATGGAGGAAGAAAACCAACAAAATTAATGAGAAAATATATGGCATATCCAATGGTTGTAAGTGCTGTGGAGGAAAAATGATGTAAGGAGAGGGCACAGTGGTGTTGGAAAAGGTGCCATCTTAAAGGTTTTTATTACACCTATTCATTTATGGGGGAAACATGCATGTGCTACTGCGCTTGAATGGAGGTCCAAAGACGGCTTTTGGTAGTTGGATGTCTCCTTCCAACCTGTGGGTCCTAGTGGTTGAATGCATGTTGTCAGCCTTAGCAGCAAGAACCTTTACCTACCAAGTCACCTTCTGGCCCAGAGCCATTTTTAAAATTGTGCATGTGTGTGTGTGTGTGTGTGTGTGTGTGTGTGTGTGTGTGTGCCCATGTACTATGACATGTGTGTGCTCACAGGACAACTTATGGGAGGACAACTTCCAGGGTGGATTCTAGAAATCAAACTCAGTTCTCCAGCTTCTACAACTCATGTTTTTACCTGCTGAGCTATCTTGCTGGCCAGAGATGGCTTCTAAGCAAAGATCTGAAGTCAGTGAGAGCAAGCCAGGAGTAGAGGGAGAGGAAAATGGGTTCCAAGCAGATAAAACAGCGAGGTCCCAAGTCAAAACTGTTTGTGTCGTTCTCGAGGTCAGCACGGCTGGAATGTGGTAAGTGTGAGGAGGCTGAGGGATGAAGAGGGGGAGGCAGGGCTCAGACCACATGGGGCCCTTCAGCCTACTGCAAGGGTTTCAGCTTTGAGTGAGATAGAACCTCTGGAGGGTTTAGAGTGACCTGACATATCTTAGAAGGATCATTCTGGCTGCTTCGTGAAGAAGATGACAGAATCGATTCTCACCTTTGAATGGCAGCAGTGGAGACTACCATAACAATCCAGGTGAAGGAGGAGGGTGTGTCAGACAGAGTGTTAGCCGTGGAGGGTATGAGAAATGATTTGATCCTGGATATACTTTGAAGTGAGAGCAAACACATTTCCTTATAAATTAGGTATGGAACATGGGGGAGAAAGAAAACTCAAAACTTACTCCAGAGCGTCTGGAAGTGTTGCCATTAGCCAGGAGGAGATACGGATGACATTGGTTTCAGGAGATAGTTGGGGTTAGATCTCAGATGAATGCAGTATGGGATGTCTATTAGACTTCTGAGAAAAAGTATCAAGTAGAGATTTTAGAGTCTATTGTGAGTTAGAGACAATGTATACAGTAGGAGCATAAACATGAGGGTAATTAAAATGTTTCAAAATAGTAAAAGCGGATGAGATCTCTAAGCACGTTTAAGTATGTATAGAAAGAAGAGATTTTGCTGGATGTAGTGGTGTACACCTTTAACCTCAGCACTGGGGAGTCCGTGGCAGGCAAATCTTTGTGAGAACAAGGCCAACCTGGTCTACACAGCAAGTTCCAGGCCAACTGGGTCTACCTGTTTTCAAAAAGCCACACATGGCCCCCAATAAAGAAGGAATGGATTTAAAGAATCTAACAGGTGTACTCCAACATAAGCACTTAGGCAGAGGCAAATGAACTGGCAAAAGAGACCAGAATGTGAAAGTCAATGAAATAAGACGGAAACCCTCAAAGCCACATGAAGTTCTCAGGGCCAGACCTGGCAATGCAGATTTGTCATTTCAGCTACTCGAGAGACTGAGACATGAAGAGAGAAAGTTCAAGGCCAGTTTGAGCTACAGACTGAGCTCACCGCCACTCTTGGCAATTTGGTAAGACCCTGTCTCAACATAAAAAGTTAAAATGCGGCTGGGAATATAGCTCAGGGGTGAATTGTGGTTGTAACATGTGAAGCAGGAAGAGGAGGATGAGGAGAAAGAGGAGAAAGACTAGAGAAAATTACCTGTCAATGTTAAATGCTGACGATAGGTTAACATGAGGAATGAGAAAAAGCGAGACAATGGAGTTGGCAGGGTGCCTCCAGAGTCTGCCCTGAACACCTGCTTCCTGAGTCTGATTTACCAGGACCATCCTCCTTTCCTCCAGTAGGCATGGCTCTGCCCAGGTCTTGGCTACAACTCTACATAAATGATAAAAAGATTTAAGCTTGAAAGTTAGACAAATTTCATGTACAGGGAGATTGTGTTCAAAGGATGGCACATTGCTTACCAGCTATGTAGCAATGGGGAATGGTGCTTGAGCTTTTGAGGTTCTCCAGTTTAAAATGGGAATAATGAGTCTCTCTCTCTCTCTCTCTCGCTCTCTCTCTCTTTCTCTCTCCATCTCTTCCTCCCTTTTTTCATGTATGAGGGGATGTGATATATACTGATATATCTCCAAGATTAAATGAGTATGCAGAAATGATAATGCATGCCTTTAACCCCAGCACTCAGAAGGTGGAGGTACTTCTGTGAGCATTCTTGTGATACCATATCTGTGTTTCTGAGTCAGTTCTGTCTGGACAAAGCAAGATCAGGTGATCTTGCCTGATTCAAGTACATTCCACCCTCATCTATGAACAAATACCCTTATCTCTATTCAGGGCACATAAATGCACTAGGTAAGGCTCCCATGTCCCCAAGATTGTTGACTGAGCCACTTCTGCCTTTAACCTCACCCTGATAACTTGCTGGACTGTCAGCACCAAATGCGTGGACAGCTCCTGTCCCATGCTTCCTTAATCCTAGTTCCAGAATTTGGCCTTTGCCCATGGTTCTGGTCAAGATTTTCCTCCCTTTCCTGCTCTTCTTGGGACACCTTTAAGCACTGGGGTTAGAATCTATCTGGCTGGTGTGCTAGGAGGTACCTGGAGATTCCTGACTCCAAAAGAAAAAGAAACCAAACTAAACAATGTTTTAAAATATCTTTTGTTATTTTTATTTTATGTGTGTGAGTATACTGCCTACTTGTATGTAAGTGCATCCATATCATGCAGTGCCCATAGAAGTCAGAAGAAGGCATCAGATCTCCTGAAACTGGAGTTATGGATGATTGTTAGCTGACATGTGGGTGCTGGGAACTGAACCTGGGTCTTCTGCAAGAGCAGCCAGTGCTCTTACCCAACAAACCATCTCTCCAGGCCCTAAACAATGTTTTTTTAAACTACTCAGATAAATAAACTTTCTCTGTATATGTGTTGTTTGCACATGTATGTGTTCATGTGTGTATATGTGTGTGAAGGTTTGTGTACACATGTGTATTCATGCATGTGGAGGCTAGAGGTCAATGGCAGATTTCTTCCTCAATTGCTTTCCACCTTATTGTTTATTTGTTTGCTTGTTTATTTATACAGAGTCTCACTGTGCAGTCCTGTCCTGGAACTTGCTATTTAGAACAGACTGACCTGAAAGTCACAGAGGTCTGCCTGTTTCTGCCTCCCAAGTGCTGGAACTAAAGGCATGCACTACCATGCCAGAGTCCACCTTGTGTTTTGAGACAGAGTCTTTCACTGAACCCCGGAACTCACTTGCTGGGGAAGATTAGGTTGCCAGTGAGCTCCAGGGAGCCTCTTGTTCCCGTTTCCCTAGAGCTGGAACCACAGGTGCCACTGTTTCTAGCATTTTTAGTGTGAGTTCTAGGGACCGAAATCAGGTCCTCATGTTTATTTGACAAACGAGCCATCATTTCCCCAGCCCTGGATAAATAAACTTTCAAAACCCATATCTCTTCAGTTCCTTGGAGAATGTTGCATTATTATCTATGGAGGCTGATTCTGAAACAGTGTGTTTTGCAAATAGTGTCACTTTTGAAGGTTTTCTTTTTAATAACCCCCCAATGGGCTGGAGTTAATGTCCTATAGTTTCCTTCTCCTTGACTTTATGTGTCATGTCTCAGAAAAGTGCTCATGTAGCTGCCTTAGCTTTTCACAAATTATCAGGGGATTAAAGACACATTTGGAGAACATATGTAGTTTAAATAATCTTGAGAATATGTAGCTTAAATATCTTTCCCCTCTCTTCTCCCGGAGGCAGGCATGGACTATGGAAGGAAAGGAACGGTAACTGTTGCCACGTGGCATAGCTTGTTTGGCTTAAGAGAATGAATAGAAGCACACACAGATGAACAGCTAAGCTCCTGAATTTTGACACATAAGGTTAAAATGTCAACAGCTGAAGTAGTACTGGGCCTAGTGACAGAGGCCTGCAATCTCAGCACTGGGAAGGAACAGGCAGGAGGATCCAGAGTTCATGGTCATCTTTGGATACACAGTTGAGTTTAAGGTCTGCTTGATGAGCTACATGAGACCCTATTTGAAAAAAAATCAACCAACTAAACAGAGAGAGAGACAGAGACAGACAGAGACAGACAGAGAGACAGATTGAAAAGAAAAAACTGAAGTGGTCTTCAGAGCTCTTTCATCTCTTTCTTCTCTAAATTTGGTCTACAATGACATTAGCACTCTACTATTAGAGCATTTGGTGAAAAGGTCCCAACTGAAAGCCTCTAGAACTCAGATGACCCCATTTCTAGCAGGCCAGGAAAGCGGGCCAGAAATTCCAGCATAACTTCCATGTACCCAAGACTCCGTCATCTGCTTTCTGCATGTTTTCTCCAGGTGTCCTCACAGCAGCCCTGGAAGCAGGTATTACTATGACCACTTCACAAATAGGGTAGCTGAGGCTTGAGAAGGGGTCATAACTTATGACCACTCAGTTTACAAATGGCAGAAACTGAGATTCAAATTCAGGTCAGTCTTAAAATTGTCTGTGGCTTTGGAAACTCCAAGGCTTTGGTGACGTAACAAAAACGGATACACGGGGTTACTAGCTCCAGACGGAATGTGGAGAGCTCAGGAGCACCCTCTCCCCCATGTCCCAAAAGCTGTACTAGAACCAGGCATGGAAGTTCAAGTCCCAGCACCTAAGAGGCAGAGGCAGGAGGACTGGTCATATACTAAATTCAATGCCAGTTTGGGCTGCATAGTGAGATCCTGCATCAAAAAAAAAAAAAAAAGAGTTCTGTTCAAGGTTAATAGGAGGTGTAAAGATGGTTGATTGATGTATTTAAGTATTTCACAATGGAAAAGGTCACAATGGAACCCATTATTTTGCATAGTTAATCTATTCTAACAAAATGAGCCTTGGGAAAATTGTCTTAAAGCTGGGGTGACTATGAGAATCACCTGCTAGGCACATGAAGAACACAAATATTTGAACATTATCCCCAAAGATTCTAATTCAGTAGGTATATAGCAGAGCCCAGAAATTTGGAATTTATAAAGATTTCTAGGTTATTCCGAGGCACCCACGGATGTGGAAACTATTGCTTTCAACAACTCTGATAAGCCTCATGGTTCCCCTTTCTGCCCATTATTATAAACAATCTTTAGAACCAAGGTATGATTCTAAAGGAGCCAGTGAACCCCTGTAAGGGATCTTAGGGCACTTTGAAATTGGTTAGGCCAGTGGTTCTCAGTTAGGAAAGATGACATATGGACACTGGGCATTCTCCAACTCCAAACATTCATCTTAGTTGAGAATCTCTACACAAGGACTGTCCAATGAGGCTAAGGATGAATTGATGGGGCTAAGAAATACCTATCTGATCAGGGATTGATGCTAGCCACGTCTGCTCTGTTACAAACCTTCTCCACCATCTGGTATCTTCTAGAAGAACTTCTAGTATATCTCCAGAGAGCTTCTCCTATGTTCCCCCATTACAACTAAATGGGTTGCCTGTGGGGTCTCCCTACTTTGGGGTTTGGAGAGATCTAGGACACATTTACAAGAGGACTGAGATCAGCTGGCCCTAGATACAGTAGCACATCCATGAGCTATGAGTAGTGGAACCAAGGCGAACCATCTAAAGAAAGATATCACTTCTCAGTCCCAGCACTCACCATGGAGAAACGCAGGCTTGGTGTGAATGTAGGTCATGTAGAGAGAGAGCTAAAGCTGGGTGTGGTGGTGTGCCTTTAAGTCCAGCACTCTGGAAGCAGAGACAGGCAGATCTTTGTGAGATAGAGACCAAGTGATCTACATAGTAAGTTCCAGACCAGCTATAGCTACAGGAAGACTCTGACTCAAAAAAAAAAAAAAAAAAAAAAAAACAGAGAGAGAGAGAGAGAAAGGGGGGGGGAGGAAGAGGAGAGAAAGAGAGCATGTGAGAGAGAGCTAGATATGGTGGAGATGGTGGTATGGGAGGCTGAGACACAAGAATTATGGCAAGTTCCAGAGTAGCCTGGGCTACATAATGAGATCTTATCTCAGGAAAAAATAATTCCGCTGAAAGCAACTCTTCCCTGGTTTTTGCCTGCCTGCTTGGGCATATCTGCCAAAAGAGTCAGCTTCGTTTTGGAAGCCGCAATCCTAAAGTGCTTTCTTGCTCCAGACTGTGTAGATTTGGCCACTTAGCAGGATGAATTTCTTAGCGTGGTCTTTGCTTTGAGACAGAAGGGCTGGGACAAAAAGCCAATTCTGACTGTCTCCAGGAAGATCCTGGTAGATTGCTCTGAAGTTTCTTTCTAAAATTCCGTTGATTGGGCCAGTGAGATGGCTCAGTGGGTAAAGGTACCTGCCTCTAATCCCAGCGACCTCAGTTAAATCCTCAGGACCCACATGGTGAAAGAAAACTAACTCCCACAAGTTGTCCCCTGACCATACACACATGCATATATATATATATATACATGCACACACATGCATACATGTACACACACACATAAAATAATTCCATTGTTAAAAGTCATTAAAAAACTATTGAGATACAGATTCAAAAAGTCACGTGGCTAGAATTCAAATACCTGTTCCTTTCCCCCTTGCATTCTAAATCTCCCACAGGACAGGGCCATGACCCTTGATGTCCATTGACAAGCTCCACCGTGTGGAACAGAATGACTTGCTCTCTGCTCCCCTTCCCAACACAGGTTCTAAATGAGCTTGGGGCTTTGGCTGTTTGTAAAGGCAGTTTCTCATCTACCACCGCAGAAGAGACCATGAACTTACTCTTTCACTCCCTGAAACCCTGAGTGCCAGTCCTTCCTGGTGCTAAGAAGTCAGTGGCAGAATCAGTCAGCAGGTGATGAATATTCTTTTTTGCCTTGTAGCTCCTACCTACATCATCTTCCTTCCCGCTCTGTAGTGGGTGAGAACTCTGGTGTTAAATGCCTTTCCTGAGAAACAGAGCCTCAAGTAGGTGGGTGGTTCTGGAACAAAAATAGAGGCAAAAACCTGCCTGATGGAAAAGTATCCCAGGCAGTCTTGTGGATTTTCCTGTGTCTTCAAAGGCACAGATTAAAAGCTTGGTTCCTTTGGTAAGGACCTGTGTGTGTCAAGTTCCCATTCAGAGTCAACAGCTCCTTGAAATCTATGATAATGCTCAGGATGGGAGAGGAAGAAAGAGCTCAGGGTTGCCTGCTTACTTACCCCACACAGCCCAACCCTCTGGCCTACTGGAACTGGTAGGAACACGGTGTCCACCATAAACATTTCAGAAAAGGTCCCTAGGTGGTTCTGATTCACTGCTCTTTCCTCTCTCACAATTCCCTGATGATAATCCCAACTGAGAACCAGTGAACTGAGAATTGCCCAGTAATCTAGGTTACTTTGGGAAATGTTGAGGCTACATGGAATATATAAATGACATATGCATGAAAACATACCTGCTTGGATTTTAAATAGGATAATGGATGGGACTAACACATACTTAGATGAAGAAGACAGTGTTGGTTCCTCTGTATAACTGAAGGCATCACTAAGCTTAAGGAAAGTGTCAAATAGATCTGATTTGACCTACAGACAAAAGAGAAGGTTGGTCAATTAAGAGAACATAGACAAATAAAGGTGAGATGGCTCAATCGATAAGGCACTTGCTGCCAAGCCTGATGACCTGAGTTCAATCCTCAGGCCCCAACATGGTAGAAGCAGAGAATGGATTCCTGCAAGTTGTCTTCTGAATTCCACATGCGTTCACACAGCAAGTGCATGTGGGCTTGCAAACGTGGGCACAGACACATAGACACACACACACATAAATAAATAAATAAATAAATAAATAAATAAATAAATAAAATTTTATTTATTATTTTATATGTATGAGTGCATTACCTGTGTGTATGTAAGTGTACCTGTATGGGGCAATGCCTGAGAGGTCAGAAGAGGTGTTGGATTCCCTGGAGTTAAGGAAGGTTGTTAGCCACCATGTGAGTACTGAGAACCAAACCCAGGTCCTCTGCAAGGGTAGTCAGTGCTCTTATCTGATGAGCCATCTCTTCAGCCCTGATATTTTTAAATAATTTTAAAGGGAGTATAGATGAATAGAAGTTATAGAATCAAGGGCTGTTAGGATCCATCCCTGAGGGAGCCTAACAATCAGACCTTGAACATCATGGACATTGGAATCATGAGAAAAATGTATATTGAGTAACCCAAGAGTGATATCTATTAACTTATTAACTCTCATGCTAATCCCTTACTCCTTCAAACAACCTTTAGATCCTCTCTCATACAGAAAGTGCTGGTCTATACGTCTGGCTCTGGAAGCAATGGTCTTTTATAGCATATACATTTTGGTAGATCATCACCTGGCATCTTATGAGGTTATTCCCAACGTCCTACCTGAAAGGGTCTAAACTCACTCTTCAACTTCCTCTTAAACTATTTTTTAAAAGTGACAAAATAAGAATTCCTTTTTAAGTTGCATACTTTATTGTTTTATGGGGTTGTTTGCTTTCAAAACAGTCTCATTATGAAGTCCTGGCTGCTCTAGAACTCTCCATCTTCCTGCTTCAGCTTTCCAAATGCTGGGATTGCAAGTGCATATCACTATTCCAGCCTCACATTAACTATTTTGTTTGTTTGCTTGCTTATTTATTTATTTAGAAACAAGGTTTCATGTATCCCAGGTTGGCCTCAAGCTCACTATATAGCCAAGGATGACCTAGAAATTTTTTTGTTTTGTTGTTTTGGAGACAGGATTTCCCTGTTGTCCCAGCTGCCTGTAACTTGCTATGTAGACCAAGCTAGCCTTGATCTCACAGAGATCTGTCAGCCTTTACCTCCTGAGTGCTGGGATCAAAGGTACACACTACCACAAGCAGTAACCTAGAACTTTTGATCCTCCTGGCTGCACTTCCTGAATGTTGGGACTACAGTGTATGTCATGAAAAGAACCAAATATGTTTAATTCATTTTTGCATCCATAATACAGCAAAGTGCTGGGTACGGCATAGATCATTATGAAGTATTCTGAGGTAAATAAATGAATATGCAACCATAGGTCCAGCTGTCTTTTCCTAGACACTTGACTTTATTTGCTTGTTTGTTTGAAACAGCATCTTGCTTTGTACCCTTGGCTGATCTCAAATTCACACGTAGATCAGGTTAGCCTTAAACTCTTGGCAATCCTGCCTCTGAGTGCTAGGATTACAGGAGTGTGCCACTATCCCCAGCTGCTACTCAGCTTTTTAAAAAAGATTTAATTTTGATTTACAGTGTGTGTGTGAGTGTGTGTGTGTGTGTCTGTCTGTGTTTCTGCCTGCATGAATGTCTGCGTATATGAAAGGGGGCACTAAGAATGTCAGAAGAGAGTGTCAGATCCCCGTGGAGCCAGAGTTACATCCCTGCTGATTCTGGGAACTGAATTCCAGTCTGCAAGAGCAACAAGCCCTCTTAGCTGCTGAGCCCCTCCACCTTTTTGTGAGACAGGGTCTCATATAGCCTATGCTTGCCTTGAATGTAGCTATAGGCCTCAAATGTGGCCTTTGCTGAGGATGAACTTGAACTAGCACCTCCCAAGTGCTAGGATTACACGCAGGGTTTCTAGTGATGTACCACCATCCCAGTCTATGCAGTACTGGGGATCAAACCTAGGGCTTGTGCATACTAGGTGGGCACTCTACCAGCTGAGCTATGTGCTTAGCCCTTATACTTGATTTTTAAACATGATTTCTACATGTATATTTTGTGTGCATCGTATTACCTATTAATGCATTGCCAACATTTTTTTTTTTAAAGAAGTGAGGTCCTAGGCTGAATGTGCTAGCACACACCTATAATCCCATAACTCAGGAAGCAGGGGCAGGAGGATATCAAGTCTGAGGGCAACCCTGGGATATATAATAATAATACTCTGTCTAAAAAAATAGAAGAATTCAGGTTCATACCTGTGATCCCAGGATTTGTGAGCCTCAGGCAGAAGGATTACCATGGGTTTGTGTCGGGAGCCATTTGCCTGCCTTGAACTATGCCCTAGTTTTGGGTTAGGCAGAAGTCAATCTCATGCACAGAAGAGCTGATTGGAAGCAGGAGTTTTCATTATGCAAATGATTTATACCTAAGGAGAAGTTTATTTTGCACCAAAGACGAGGTCACATGAAGATCTTTGAGGGAAGCCAATCACGTCTTAAGTTATTTTGCCTGTGTTAGTATTGTTTTGCTCACTTCACAGTATAAATGGGGGGGGGGGGACTTAATAAAGGCAAGCTGCTTCAGTGTGACTGACAGCCCTTCTGAGTCTGTCCCTTTATTTTCTATCTGTCTCTCTCTATCTCTATATTTTCTCATCCTCACTCCCGCTTCGGGCACAGTCTGATTTCTGCTGGCGGGCTCCGGCAGGTTTGAGGCCAACTGAGGGATTTTCTAAAAATATAAAAAACATCCAATAAACAAATAAACCAATCACAATCACTCACACACACACTCCAAAAGGGGAGGCAGAAGAGAAGCAAGTTTCTTATTTCTAAAATTTGCTAAGTCAGCTCCTTTGCTTGGCCCATGGCGCCAGCCAGATTTCAAGTGTTGTGGATATCACACTGCCAGGAAGCTCCATAGTCACCAACAGGACCAGAGGTGACATGATAGCCACTACAGGAAAGCCCGTTTGGGCACACCCTTTTGGAGGGGCTTTTCATGCAAAGGGAACTGTGCTGGGAAGAGCAGGGATGGAAGCTAAGCAACCAGATTCTATCAGGAAGAGTATCAGGACCCAGCTGACAAGAAAGGCAAGAAAATCACAGCCTTTGTGCCCAATGATGGTTGCTTGAATTTCACTGAGAAAAATGATGGCATTCTAGTTGCAGGATTTTCTTGGAAAGATCATGCAGTTGGTGATATTTCTGGAGCCTACTTTAAGGCTGCTAAAGTAGCCAGTGAATCTCTTTTGGCCCTGTTCAAAGGCAAGCAGGAAAGACCAAGATCATAAATTTTGATGATATAAACAGCAAAGTAATAAATGTTTATATTCAAAATTTTTAAGTTATAACATGCCTCAACCCCATCTCTTTACTCTGAGTTTACATTTCTATCTATGTTACCTCCAGCACAATGATATAACTATAAAATACTAAGAAAAATAAAGACTTAGCTGGGTGTCATAGCACATGCATTTAATCTGGCACTCAGGAGACAGAGGCAGGTGGATCTCTGTGAGTTTGAAGTCAGCTTGGAGTATCGCAAGTTCCAGGCCAGCCAGGGCTACATAATAGAACCCTGCCTCAAAACAAAACAAAGAAAATGGATATAGACCTGATATTATTTATTTACTGCAGCATTTAGTTACCACAGTTAAACCAAGAGGCTACAGTGCTTCTCTGTTGCATGGTGATACATTCAAGGGTCGCATGGGGAAAGGAATGATCAGAGCATTCAACTGTACTTTGTCTCATGTTTAGCAAGAGAAAAGGCTCTGGGTTTTATCCCCAGCACACACACATCCCCAACACACACACACACACACACACACACACACACACACACACACACACAAACATACATACACACACCACACACTGCACCTAGTCTGAAAGATCTCCAGCTTTAATCGAGCCTCTGAAAATCTTGAATAAAATTGAAATAGTTCTGCTAGTCATTTAAAATTAGTTCATGGATCAAAGCCTCTATACCTTCCCTAGATCCTTGATCTTTTGAATGTTCCAACAAGTTTAAATGTTGAATGATCAACTTCTAAGACCAATACTTCTGCAGGGACCTGAAAAGAAATGGATCCAGAATGGGCAAAGGACTAAGTGGACAAGGGTAGGAATTCTGCCCATTGGTAGCCTCTCTCCTCATCCCTTGCTATTAATTTCACGGCACCATTCAAGGCTCTCTTGATCTGAGCTTTTGTTCCTAAAGTCTTCTAAGGGGTGCAACATTTTTTAAAAAGTCCTGATCACAAAGCCAGGATTGGTGGCACACAATTATAATTGTCACTTTGGAGGTAGAAATACGAGCATCAAGAGACTTCAGTGTCATAATGAGTTCAAGACCAGCCTGGGCTACATGAAACCCTGTCTCAACAAAACAAAACAAAATTTCCAATCATAATCTCACAAATATCTTAGAGTGTAGAGGCTACCAAAGGAGATGTTCCTAGATGAGTCGAGACTCCTTGCTAAGGCAGAAACCCATGTGAAAAGGGTATAGACAATCTCCTCACACCCTTAGTGTGGCCTGTGCTTAGTGACCTGCTCTCAAGGAGTACAGTGTGGGCAAAGTGGAGAAACCTGGCAGACGGTGCCTCAACCAGTTATGAGATCCATTATCTCATAATGGAGAAATCTCATTGCAAACAATGAGAGAAATTAATTAACATCTCTTTACAATTATGTGTGTGTTGATCTAGGTCTAGGGATCAGAAGGGACATAATCTTCAGATAAGGGTGACTTTTACTTCCCCACTTAATACTGGAGACATCATTTCAATAAAACAAAGTGTGGGCCCTTATTCTGGAGCTTCAAGAGAACACTGAAGGAACAGGGTCCCAGCAGTTTGGGTCCGCTCTGGGCCTTAACATGGATGCTATGAGTCAGGTTGTGTTTTGTATTAAGGCACAGTCATAATATGGCATTGCTAAATACTGCATGTAATCATTAGCACCAGCGTAACAAAGACATAGTTCGGCCTGTCATTTCCTCTTAGCTAATTTTATCATTTCTATAACCAAAATATCTGACATAAACAAGTTAAGGGAGGAAAGGCTTATTTTGGCTCATGGTTTCAGAGGGTTCAGTTCATGGTTGCTTAGTCCTATGTGCTTGGGTACAGTGTGGTGGCCAGAGCCTATGGTGAAAGCACAGAAAGCATGAGAGGAAATGCCATTGCTCAGCTAGATTTCTCCTTTTTCCCTTTTAATCCTCCTGCCTCAACTCCCAAGGGCTGGGATTACAGCCCTGTGCTAGACTCCTAATTCCAAGTATTTCCTTTTATTGGTAATTCTCCTATGGTTTAGGTATAAACACTTCCTTAATGAGAGGGATTATCATGGTTAACAGTAAAATCTGTAAGGTCCAAAGTTTCAGTTAGATGGCCAGAATAGGTTTCTGATGCCTATTGCACAGTGTGGTGACTATAGTTTATAATAATGGAGTGTAAATTTTAAAATTGCTAAGAGAAGAAATTTCAAATATCTCTACCACAAAGAGATGTGTTATGTGAAATGATGGATGTTATTTAGCTTGATTTAATTGTTTACATCATACCCTATAAATATATACAACTATAATTTGTCAATTAAAAGTAAAACTTATTTAAAAGAAATATAAGACATACATATAAATGTATACAAAGTGAAAGCTGGGAGGTTGGGATGTAGCTCAATTGGTAGAGTGCTTGCCTAGTATGCACTCTTGTGTTCCATGCCCAGCACTGCATAAACTGGGCATGGTGGTACACATCTATAATCCCAATACTTACAAAGTTGAAGGAGAAGGATCAGAAGTTCAAAGCCATCCTTAGCTACATAGTGGGTTCTAGATTAGCCTGGGCTACATGAAACATGAAAGAAAAAAAAAGAGTAAAAAAGTGAAAGCTACAGGCTTAGTTGTCCCTGGATCTGACTGTAATCTTCCCTGATTTATTATCTGCGAAACCTTAATGAACTTAAGTTCTTTGATCTCAGGTATTCATCTTTAATACCCTTGCTTGGGAAGCAGAAGCAGGTGGATCTCTGTGAGTTCCAGGCCAGCCTGGTCTACATAGCAAGTTCCAGGCTAACTGGGGCTACAGAGAGACCCTGCCTGAAAAAGACCAAAAAAAAAAAAAAATCTCACAGAGCACCTGCCTCCTAGAACTACCATGTCATTCAGGTTAGTTAGCACTCAGTATAAAGTCTGGCACATAGATATAACTTATTACTAAATTCATTTTTAATTATCTTAATATATGGTATGATAAAGGGATTTTTCTTTTCACCTTAAAGAATTTGTCCCAGAATCCTCAGAATGATCCATCATTTCTAATCTTAATTAATTAGAAAGTGTCACCATCATGAAATAACACAGAGAATGCTATTTGTTATGGGCTTTCTATTCTGCTTCATTGATCTGCCTGCTTATTCTTGCCCAGTTGGCACACTATTTTGCTTTGTAGCTTTGGATAGCCTTGTAACATGCTTTTCTACTTAGTAGCACAATTGCTACCCCAATGCTGATTCTTCATGGACATGGATGTATTTATTTAAAATTAATTGGATAACTTCTCTATGGAGTACTTTCACAAGCTTAGTGAAGGGGGTTCTGGAACTAAAAGGCATAACTCTTGTCAAGAGGGAGGATTTCTTCCATTTGGCCATTGAGAAACATTTCATGAATAGCACTCTCATCCGGCGTTTGTTTCGGAAGCACATGGATTCTGCTTTCACAGTGGTTTGGGCTCTAGTAGGATATTGTGGAGCCCAAAGTTCCGGTGTCTTAATGAAGGGACATTGACCTGAGCTTTGAAGGATACAGCTGAGGTGATAATTCTGAAAGGTGGTAAAAGGGGAGGAGGGCAGAGTGGAAGGCCCTCCGGTGGAACAGAACACATGAAGATGAGTCAGTTTGTGGAAGACAACAACCAGCTCCCTAAGGCTGAAGAGATGAGGGGTGGGAAGATGGTCTGGAACACATAAGCATGTAAGCCTCACGTACCTCTGGGACACTTACAGGAAAAAGATTCTAGAAAAGGGAAACTTTATAGTCTGTGTTCCAGCTGATGTTTTTCTTTTCTAGAATCTTTGTGGCTCCATCCCATGATGATTCTGTCAGGGATGCGACTGACATTTTATCTTCATTATGATTTACTTTACACTCTTCTTTTTCTTTTCATTTTTTTTTTTGTTGTTGTTGTTGGTTTTGTTTTTTTGTTTTTTTTTTTTTTGAGACAGGGTCTCTCTGTAGCTCCAGATGGCCTGAAATTTGCTATGTAGACCAGGCTGGCCTTGATCTCACAGACATCTGCTTGCCTCTGCCTCCTGAGTGCTGGGATAAAGGCATGCACCGCCATGCCTGGCTTACACTCTTACTTCTTAAAGGTAGTATCTACATGTGTCTATTTCTTTCTTTTTTTTTTTCTTGTTTCTTTTTTCTTTGAGATAGGGTCTCACTGTATAACCCTGTCAGGCCTCCAACTTGCAGTGATCCTCCTGCCTCTGCCTCCCAAGTACAAAGATTACAAGCAAGTGCCATCATCCCTAGCCCTTTGAAGGCATTTCTAAATGTATTTACTTACAGGTCATTCCTCTAGAGGAAAGAAATGAAAACCCTGCCCTGATGGAGTTTAACAGTTTTAGTAGAGGAAGACAGATTAAAAAATAATAAGAAAAGGAAAGGAATTTTTTGGAGAAAAAAAATAGGCCGAAGAGTAAATATGCTCACTTTGTAGTCTGCTGTTCCAGTACCTAGAATAAGGTGTTTAATAAAAATAAAAGCTCATGAGCTAGATGTGGTGTTTATTCCTGGCACTTGAGTGGCAGAGGCAGGTGGATCTTTGTGAGATCAAGGCCAGCCTGGTCTACATAGCAAGTTCCAGACCAATCAGGGCTATATAATGAGTACCTGTCTTATTTTTAAGTAAGTAATTAATTATGTGTATGGGTGTTTTGAATGCATATATGTAAGTGTGCCTGTACATGCAAACCCACGGAGGCTAGAAGAGGGAGTTGGATCCCCTGGAACTGGAGTTACAGATGGCTGTTAGCCAACATGTGGATGCTGGGAACCCAATCCAAATCCTCTGGAAGAACAGCCAGTGCTCTTAACCACTGAACTATCTCTCCAACAACATGATTACTGTTGCTATTAAAAAGAAAGAAAAGAAAGAAAGCTCTCTTGGTCTGGTGGCTTACTCTTGTAATCTAAGCACTAAGGAAATGGAGGCAGGAGAATCAAGAGTTCAAAGTTAAGTTTGAGTCTAGCCTGGCTTCCATGAGACCCTATCTCAATAAAATATACTAAGAAAAAAACAAAAAAAAAATTTTTTTTTAACCCAACTATGCTAAGTGTGACAACACATACCTATAATCTCGGCACTCAAGAGGCAGAAAGACAAGATCAGCCTTCGCCACACAGCAAGTTCAAGGACAGTCTGGGTTACATGAGATCCTATCTCAAAACAAAAAATATAGGGGCTAGAAAGATGGCTCAGCAGTTAAGGGACTTGGTTGCTCTTGCAGAGGACCAAGGTTCAGTTTCCAGCACCCATGTGTTGGCTAACAACTATCCAAAACTCCAGTTCCATAGGATCCAACATCCTCTTCCGGCCTCTGTGGGCATTGCATGATGCACATGCACTTACTTACATGAAATGAAAATAAATAAAAATTTTAAAAAGAAATAAAATAACAAACAAGGGTTTAAAACTGACTTTGATCTGAATACCTTCTAATAACATAGGTCTTTGGGCAATGAAAATCATTTATTATTGATTGAAAATTTTGCTGTTGCTAGGAGAAGTCTTCAGATGAAGTACCTTCTGAGTTACACCAGTATATACTATAGCCAAAATATGGTCTGAGACATTTATCCAGAATTTGGAGGCATAAGCAGCTGGCATAGCCCCTGGCTATGCTTTTGTGAATCTTTAACTCCACATTATATCTGGCATCTCACCAGAACTGAGCCTCTCTGCCTAGTCACTAGGTCTAGGAACACGACATTAAATATAGGATTGTCCAGATTTATTTAGTGATAACATGTTCTGACAGTATTTAGCCTACAGGCCCTGTACATTTCCATCATCACGTCTCCGTGAAGGGATCGCCTGGAGCAACATCATGTGTCTAGAAATATTGCCTTCTCAATCATCAACAAAGTAAAAATCTCTTCTTAAATCTGTCTGGGATGCTCTGGTTTACAAAGCACTCCTCTAGCCATTAGCATTCTATCTGCAAGCAAAAGCTCCCAAGAAGTCAGGCAGCGGGTAGGGAGGAAGGGGCGGTCCTTTCTACTTAGCTAGGAAAATGGAGAGTTAGAAGATTAGCTCTTGCCCACTTAGTTTCTATTTATTTCTATGCCCTGCACCATGCTTCCTCCAAATCCCACATTCCCTCCAAAGGGTCAACATGCTAATGTGGGTTCTCTATTTTAACATTTATCCATCCTTTATTTTTTATCAACTTGTCCAAACCTTCCTCATGTTCAATGCCACCAGGTTAATAATTATACTAGTTTTTCAGACCAGGTCGGATGGATTTCAGTCTGCTTCGTTCTCAGAGCAGAACCGGTCCGCTGCATGGAGTCTCTTGCAGTTTTCTACTGTGGAAGCCAACATATAGCCTGGAGTGCAGAAGTGACTCCAAACAGGTTTGTGGTTGCCCTACATTGATCTGCTTCCATGGCACAAATCTTGGCATCCTGAGGTATTCTTGGTAATTCTCAGGGCAATAACTTTTTAAAAATGGTAGTATGTGGTAGATTAAGGGTTTTTTGAGGCTGGAGGGATGGCTCAGTGGTTAGGAGCACTGTCTGTTCTTACAGAGGACCTCCAGGTATCTGCCTATTTCTGCCCCTCCACATTGAGGGTTACAGATGTGCCCCAATGCACTGGCTTTTATAAAGGTTCTGGGAACTGAACCCAGGTCCTCATGCTTGCACTTTACCCACTAAACCATCACCACAGTCCATATATGATGTTTTATGAATGATATTTATGATATGATATTTATGAGTTATTTTCGACATTTATTTGTTATAATAAGTTAGAAAACTTTCTTATTTTATTGATTATTTTAATTTTATGTGTATAAGTGTATTGCCTGCATGTATGTATGTGCACCTGTGTTGTGCAATGTCTGTGGAGGTCAGAAGAGGGCATCAGATCCCCTGGAACTGGAGTTTCAGACAGTTGTTAGCTACCATGTGGGTGCTAGGAATTGAACCCAGGTCCTCTGTAAGAACAGACATGCTTATCACACAAGTGAGGAGCTTGAAATGGAAGATAAAGAACTTAAATAAGGTCACAAAACTAGAAATCAGAAGAATTTAAGACCCAACTCCCAGGGCTGGAGAGATAGTTTTATCAGTTGAGAGCATTGGCTGCTCTTGCAGAGGATCTGCCTGAGTTTGAGTCCCAGCACCCACATGGTGGCTGACAACTGTCTGTAACTCCAGATCCAGGGGAATCTGATGCCCTCTTCTGACCTCCACAAATATTGCATGACACAGATGCACTCCCATACATGCAAGCAATATACTCTCCATGCGCATGCACGTGCACACTCACACACACACAGACTTGACTCTGAAACTATGCCCTCTATATGATATTACCAGAAAAACAAAAGAGAGAATCAAGACATACAGTCCCAGTATCTTTCAGTATGGTGAAATATAGGCAATTGGAACTAAAAGTATTTGCAGAGGAAGTGTCTAAACTTGATAAAAATTCTCAATGTAAATTTAAAGCCTGCATTGAGTTGGGTATGGTAAAGTATGCCTGTCATCCCAGCACTCAGAAGATTGAAACAGGAGGATCAGTAGTTCAAAGCCAGCCTGGGCCACATAAGACTCAGTCTCCAAAGACAAAGCAAAACAAGTTTTTAAATAATATCAATAACATCCTACTTAGTACAGAAGACTGAATAATAGAAGACTCTTAATATTGGGAACCAGGCAAGCTTTGCTGTCCTCATTTCAGCTCATTTTTGGTCCCAGCCAGTGTGATAAGGTGAAAAGAAAATTGCAGGGTGTAAGTATTAGGAAGAAGTAAAATGGGTTTACTGTCAGATTAATAAGATTAGAAAAGCCTCAAGAATCCATCCAGTAAAAATGACTAGAATAAATGAATTTAGAAAGACTACAAAATGCTGAGCATGGTGGCCCATGCCTTTAATCCCAGCACTCAGAAAGCAGAGGCAGGCAGATCTCTGTGAGATGAAGACCAACCTGGTCTACATAGTGAGTTGCGGGCCAGCTGCAGCTACAGGAAGATCCTGTATCAAAAAAAAAAAAAAAAAAAGACCACAAAATGGAAAGTCAATATGAAAAATTAATATGTACTTCTATATAGCATTCATTCATCACTTATAAATAAACTTGAAAGACCATCATTTATAATTAAAATCTTGGCATATTTTATAAAAGCAACATAATACCTGTTTTCAATACCTGTACACTGAAAACCATAAGATATTGCTCAGAGAAAAGAGCTTTTTAATTTAAATAAGGAACCTAGGGACATAGTTCAGAGGTAGAGGACTTGACTAGCATGGTTGAGAACCTGGACTTAATCCTCAGCACCACCACAAAGTGAAAAGGAGAGGGGTGGTTGGCAGAACAGCTCAATGGATAAAGGTGCTTGCTGTGCAAGTCTGGCAACCTTAGTTTGATCTCCAGAAGCCACATAAAGGGAGGCGAGAATCAACTCCATAAAGTTGTCCTCAGACCTGTTCATGTATGCCATAGCATGTAACCCCAAGTCAAGTACATAGACACAATAGTAATAATAAAAATAATAACAAATAATTTTTTTAAGACAGAGAAGAAAATCAGAGACAGTTGTGGTGGTACACAATTGTAATCCCAGCACCTGGGAGGCTGAGGCAGGGGAACTGCTATGAGATTGAGGCCAACCTCGATACATAAGTGAACATCAAGCCAGCCAGAGCAACATAGCAAGACTGGTCCAAAAAGAGAGAGAAGAAGAGGAGGAAGAGGAAGAAGAGAATGACAAAAAGAGGATTGGGATGGAGCTCAGTGGTAGAGCAGCAGCCTACATGCTTGAGTCCTGGAGTCGAGCCCCAGCACGACTGAGATAACACACCAGATCAATCATTTTAGCTAGGCATGGGGACACATGCCCATAATCCAGAACTCTGGAGGCAGAGGCAGGAGGAGGATCAACTGTCCAAAGTCATCCTCAGCCACATAGTAAGTTTAAGGCCAGCCTATGCCAAATGAGATCCTGTCAAAAAAGAAAGGAAGAGAGGAAGGGAGAGAGGGAAGAAGGAATGGAGAGAGGGAGGAAAGGAACGGAAGGGAGTGAAGGAAAACAGTGAAAGAAAAGAAGAGCAAACAGATGAAGAAATGTACTATATTTATGGGCTATGAGGTTCAATATCTGGAATGTCAACTTTTCCCAAGTCAATCACAGACTCTGAACTACAAATGTAAATTGCAGAAAGCTTTTTGGGGGGATAGAAACATAAAATTTGACAAGCTGATTCTGAAATTAGTATGGAAGTGAAAATAACCTAGAATGGCCCATATAATATCGACTAATAAGCTCTGATGATTAAATTATCTGGTTTCAAAATGTACTATAAAGCTGTATTAATCAAGACTGCGTGGTCTTGGCATGAGGATGGACAGAAGTTCAGTGCACTAATTTCAAGGAAAGATAATCTTTTCAAGAAATAACAATGGCACAAACTGTAAGTTCAAATGGGCATAAATCTTTGATTCTTGCCTCACACCAGATATAGAAATAAACCCTAAATGAATCATAACTGTAAAAGCTAAAAATACAAGAAAGAATTCGTGCAGTTGCAGTTTTAGAGTAAGCAAAGATTTCTTAGTACACAAAACATTAACCATAAAACAAAATTTTGATAATTGGGTTTAATCAAAATATAGAACTACTATTGTTTAAAATAGATCTTTAAATTTTTATTCGTAAATGTGTGGTGTGTGTGTGTGTGTGTGTGTGTGTGTGTGTGTGGTGTGTGCCATAGCATGAGTATGGGGTCAGAGGACAACTTATAAGAGTCAGTGCTCTTCTTTTACCATGTGGGGTCTGGGGATCAAACTCAGATCTTCAGACTTGGCAGAAAGCACTTTCAGCTGCTGAGCTATCTTGCCAGTCTTTAAAACAGATCTTTATTATATTTATGTATGTATGTGTGTATGTGGTGTATGTGGGTATGTGTGGGTGCCAAGCATGCATGCAGAAGTCAGAGACCAACTTGTGAAAGTCAAGTCACTGTTAGTGGGAGTGTAAACTCATGTAACCCCTACAGAAATAAGTGTGGAAGTTCCTCAAAAAGCTAAAACATAGGGCTGGTCATGGTTGCGCATGCCTTTAATCCCATACTTGGGAGGCAGAGGCAGACAAATCTCTATAAGTTCAAGGGAAGCCTGGTCTCCATAGTAAGTTATAGGCCAACCATGGCTACATAGTGAGACCCTGTCTCAAAAAAAAAAAAAAAAAAGCTAGAAACAGAAACAGAACTACCATACGACCAAGTCTACCGCTCCTAGGCATATAGCTAAGGACTCTATATTCCGCTACAGAGATACCTGGTCACCCATGTTCATTGCTGCTCTAGTCACCATAGGTAGGAATTGGAATCATTCTAGATGTCCACCAACTGATAACAAGAATGTGGTACATACAAAATGGATTTTTATTCAAATGTAAAGAAAAATGAAACTTGCAGGGCAAGGGGTGCCCAGAAGGGCAAACGTTGCGTGTTCTCTCTCATCTGTGGATCCTGGCATCGAATATTTAGCTTAGTGTATTTAGTTTATAGTACTTGTAGAAGCTAGGACACTGGAAAGGGGTCATGGTGGGGGAGTCAAAGGGATGGGGTTAGTAGGTCACGGGTGTCATGAAAGTAGAGAAGAGAAACAAGCAGTGGAAAGATTTAAGTGGGGATAAGGGCCAGGAGGTAGACAGGCTAGGGGATGGGCAGGGAAGGGTTAACCAAACTGAAAGGTGTATGAATATGGAAACCTATTATTCTGTAAGCTAATTTTAAAATGTAAGTTAAAAAAACAACAACAACAAAAGAATCAGAAGGGAGATACCGTGCATGACTGGGTAATGCTGCTCCTGAAGCCAAATTGTTATATAGAAACCCCACGGTAAGGTATAGGATATCTCCTATGAGTTGTTGGTTGGGGGGCCCCAAAGGTCCCCCAAACAATACAAGTTCTTGCCATTCCTCTTGGTTACCCATCAAAACCAGATGAGAGGACCCTGTTGCTGAAGACACCAGATACTTTGATTGCAAGATACATATAAATCAAGTTGGAACTGAGCTGGAAGCTTCCTCCCAGCTGGGTAACTTTCATGGAGCCAGAAGGTGCTATGCAGGCTACTGGGGGAGAAAGACATTAGCCATATCTTTCTCTTAACCAAATGTGAACACTGCATACTCCGATACCAGCCTGCCAGGCAAGATGTGCACACTAACAATAGAAGCGCAAGTAGCAAGGGGGGCAACCCACCAGTCTCTGATTGGATTTGAGGCCCATTCCACAGAAGGGAATTCATGACCTGGTCAAAAACCCACAACTGGGGAGATCGTAGGCCCTAAGTGGGAACGTACTACTATTGTTTAGCTAATCGGACATACCATCAAATCGTCTTCCAAACGTTCATGTTTATGATATGCACAGACAAATGCTACTCTCGGCCTTTAATCAAAGAAGCTTCTCTCTGCACCAAATGTCAGTGAGTGAATGCAGAGATTCAAGGCTGCTCAAGGTGCTTGGAGTAAAGAATGATGAGTGCCCAGCCCTGAACTGGACATTGACCACACTTCTTTCTAAGGCTCAGGGAACTTCACAGAAAGAATGTAAGAACTGGAAGATAGGGGAAGGACTGGGAAATGCTATTTTCTGGGCATGACATAGTTACTACAATCGAACTCACAGAAGCTGTGTTTGCCTGCACTAGGCCTACGTGGCACTAGGCCTGTCAGTCATGGGTGGGAGAGAGGCTCATGAGGCCCTAACTTTCCCTGCTGAACTATTGGCCACTGATAGATTCTGGGAGAGGAGAGTCATTGCCTTCAGTTGTATACCCACTGTTGAGCTCACTAAGCTCCATTGGATAGCTCCACACCCACGGTCACACACACAGACAACCCTGGTTAAACTCCATGGGTCATAAAACAAAATGAAAAGACATGAACATGAGAAAGGGGCTTGTGTGGGGGCCATTGACAAGGGTGGGAGGGAGATGGCAGAGGTGAGTCATCAGAATGCATTGTATATATGTGTAAAATTGTCAAAGATAAAACTTAATAGAAAACCCTTCTATTCTTTTTATTTGTTTGCTTTACTCTTTCATGTATATGGTGCATGCACGTACATGTGTGTATATAGCCCATGTAAGAATGGGTCTAGGCCAGAGGATGACTTGGGGATGTCTTTATCAATCATTGATTTATTTTTAAATTTTTTATTTGTTTATTTTCATTTTTATCTGTGTGAGTATATTTCCTGAATGTATGTATGTGCGCCTATGTTGAGCAATGCACAGAGTATAGAAAAGAGTGCTAGATCCCCTGGAACCGGAGTTCTGAATAGTTGTTAGTCAGCATGTGGGTGCTGGAAATGGAACCCAGGTCCTCTGCAAGAGCAGCCAGAGCTCCTAACCACTGAGCTGTCTCTTCAGCCCCCTTCACCTTATTTTTTGAGATAAGGTCTTGTGCTGTATTCACTATTTTGGCTAGGCTGGTTGGTCAGCCCGGGGATCTTCCTGTTTCTGTTCTCCGAGCACTGGGGCTACAAACACATGCCGTGGTATCTACCTTTTTTACATGGGTGTTGGGAATCTATACTCAAGTTCTCATGCTTGCACAGCAAGTACTCTGTTTACTGATCTATCTCCCCAGCTTCTGTTTTGTTCTTTTGAGATGGCCTCTCCATGAAAGCCAACCTGGCCTGAAATTTACTAAATGTCCTAGTTTAATCTCTAGTTCTTAATCCTCCTGCCTTAACTTCCCAAGTGCTGGGATACAAATAAGCTTCACCATGTCCAGCTAAAGCTATAATAGGACTCTTACAAGGGCATAGTTACAAAAATGAAAAGGCAAGCCATAAGCTGGAAGAAACACATACACACACACACACACACACACACACACACACACACACATATACACACACATGCACTCAGGAAGACTTCTTTATAGACAATATAAATAACACTTACATTCAATGGACAACAGGTTTGAAAGGAAATGTCACAAGAGAATATATAACAATGGTCAAGTTTGATGATGCAGGGTTGTAATCTCAGTTACTAGTGAGACTAAGGTAGGAAAATTGCAAGTTCAAAGTCTGTCTGGGCTACTAGTTCAAGGCTGGCCTAGGCAACATAGTAAAACCCTGTCTCAAAATGAAAAACAGAGAAAAAGATGGAGATATTGCTCAATGGTGTCTGCTGTATGAGCCTGTACAAGGCCCAAGATTTGTTCCCCAGAACTTAAAGAAAAAGGAATATATACAAATGACCAGAACATGGAAACATGTTTACCCCCATTAGCAAGAAGAAAAATACAGATTAAAGACTCACAGTAATGCCATTACACATCCAGTAGAATTACTGAAATTAAAAAGACCACGGTCTTAGCCAAGTTTGGTGACACATTCCTATAATCCCAACACTCAAGAAGCAAGGAAAGAAGATGAAGAGTTCAAGGCCAGCCTGGGTTCTATGAAGTCTGAGGGAGTCTGGGTTACATGAGATCCTGTCTCAAATAAATAAACAATAAGAAAGCCCACAATCCCAAGTGAAAATAAGAACTAAAACTCAAACATTGCTGTCGGAAATGTAAAATGATATATGATAATTTGGCTGTCTTATAATGTGAATTTACATTGTAACCAGAACTATTTCTAGTTATTTACTCAAAAGAAATGACAGCATGTGTCTACACAAAATCCTTTCTATGCATCCTTACAGCAGCTCTATTCCAAATAGTCAAAAGCTGGAAAAAAAACTCCCTCCAGTGTGCATTATGGTGGATAATCAAACAAGTTCCTCTACACAATGGAATACTACTCAGCAAAGATAAAAAGAAAGGATTTGCCGACATACATATCAACATGGGTGAATCGTAAAAGCATTTTCGAGAGGCTAGAGAGATGTCTCCGTAGTTAAAAAGTACTGGCTATTCTTTCAGAGGACCTGGGTTTGGTTCCCAGCACCCATATAGTGGCTAACAACCATCCTAACTCCAATGCGCTCTTCTCACCTCCTTCTCACTGTATGCATGTGATGTACATACATGTAAGCAGGCAAAACAGACATACACATAAAATGAAAATAAATAAATCTTTAAAAAATACATTTGGGTCTAAAGAAACTATAGAATGTATAAAACTAAAGTAAGTTGTTCTTACAAGGTGCAGGATGGGAGGGGCTGACTTTAGGGAACAAAGAAACATCTGTCATAACTCATAGCTGGGTGTGGTGGTACACACCTTTAATCCCAGTATTCAGGCAGCAGAAGTAGGTGGATCACTGTGAGTTCAAAGCCAGCTTGGTCTACATATAAGAGTTCCAGGCCAGCTGGGTCTATGTAGTGAGTGATCCTGTCTCAAAAAACCAAAACAAAACAAAACTTCATGAAACAAATTAGACATGGTATCATATGACTGTAATCCCAGCTCTTTCGAAGTAGAAACAAGAGGATCATGGGTTCAAGGTCATTCTCAACAACATAGCAAGTCTGAAGCCAGACTGGGCTACAAGTCTCAAAAAGAAAAGAAATTTTTTAAAATTGTATTTATTTTTATTTTATGTGTATGAATGTTTTGCCTGAATGTATGTAAGTGTATTGTGTATGTGCGGTGCCCACAGAGGCCAGAAGAGGTCACTGGGACCTTAGGAACTGGAGTAATGGACAGTTGTTAGCTACCACGTGTGTACTGGGAACTGAAGTACTGTCCCCTAAAAGAGCAGCCAGTGCTCTCAACCATTCAGCCATCTCTCCAGCCCCTAAAAATGTTTTAAATTACTTATTTACTATTATATATATTATATATATATAATACTATTATATATAATATATATATATAATGAGTGTATTGCCTATGTGTATATAAGTCACCCATGTTGTGCCCAAGGATGTTAAAAGAGGACATCGAATCCTTTGGAACAGGAGTTACGGATGGTTGTTAGCTGCTATGTGGGTGCTGGGAATCAGACTCAGGCCCTATGTAAGGGCAGCCAGTGTTCTTAACCCCTGAGCCATCTCTCCAGCCCCACCCCTGAACATTTTTACAAATTCTTAGTTGTGTCTTTGTACTAGCAACTATACAGAAGCGATTTCAAAGATCTAGTCTCAGGTTGTTATTTAAAATGTGTGGTTTATTTGGGAATAATATCCCCAGGAAAGTAAATAGAGAAGTAATATATGATCAAGTGAAAGCCGGCATTGCTCCAAAATTTGACTTTTATTACCTGAGTACAGCATTGCTCACACTTTGAATGTACCCATGGCTTCTGAAGGCAGACACCAGAGTAAAGTCACAGGAAGAGCCTATGGAAGAACTAGAGGAGGCGGTGGTGATCCCACCCAGGTCAGGAAAAGTCTTTAGATATTCATAGTCAATCTTAGGAGAATTCCTGAAAGGGTAAGATTGAAGGGTAGAAGAAGAGAGAACTCTGGTCTGTACTCTGGGAACTGGGAGTTCAGAGGTCACAGTATGGCACTCCCCAGTCCAGGAAAGCAAATTAGAGAGAGACGTTGTATAGTGGACAGACTCACGTATGGGCATCTATCCCAAAGAATATTTGATGTATGAATACGAAGACATGGGTGGGCATGCTTATTCAAGACATTTGTAAAAGTCAGCAAAGTCTTCAGCATAAATGGAAAATGATTTAATGAAATAAGGCACATTCATTCTGTAGAAGATGCTCTGCATTCCATCCTATGATTTGAAACTTACCATGTCTATATGAGCTGCTAGCTTGTCCTTGACTGAAGGCCTTTTTTTCCTGGCTCCCAGAGTCCTCCTGCCCAGGTACAAGGTAGACCAATGACAGTAGGAAGTTAATACTCTTCTGAAGCATCCTCAGTGAATGGCTGGTGGAAGTTGGTTGGTAGGTACTCCACACTTTCGTAGGATTCTATAATCATGTAGTATGTTAGCTCCAATGCTCCCCGACAGAACTGAGCTCAGGTTACACACAGTGATGACTTGGTAAAAACATCCTTAATGACTTCCTTTCCTTCTGTTATTCTCTTCCCTATGTTTTCTGAGATTGGAACTGGCCTGGCAGAAATGAGGATATTCTAAAGAGGGAGTACCACTTAATAACTCTCCTAGCATGAGGGTCAAGGGGAATTTTGTTCAAATAGTAAACTCTCAATATATTTTTTTGAGATAGGATCTCCCTGTAGTCCCAACTGGCCTGGAACTCTATGTAGACCAGGTGTGTCTTGATCTCAGAGAGATCCAATTGCTGATGCCTCCTGAGTGCTGGATTAAAGGCATGTGCCACTATGCCTGCTTAAACTCTAAATTTTTTTAATTATAAAGTTGTTTTGTTTTAGATAGGGTCTAATTTATCCAAGGCTATCCTTGAATTTGCTATGTAGCTGAGGCTAGCTTTGAACTTCTGATCCTCTTGCCTCTACTTCCCAAGTGCTAAGATTACAGGCAGGCATCACTATGCTTGGCTTGAATTTTAAAACAAGGATACAGTCATGAATCATTGGTTTGTTCTTATTTTTGTGGTGCAGGTGATCAACCCCAGGGCCTTGTGCATGCTAAGCAAATACTCTAGCACTGAACTACACCGCCCAGTCCTGCTTGTATTTGGATAAGTAAGTTTAAATCACATGCTCAGCACATGTAAGGCCCTAGACTTGAACTTCAACACTGGCTTAAAAAAAAGTTTAAAAGTAAGTATAGCATAAAAAGCAAGCTTGGTTTACTTTGATGTGACAGCCAACACTGAGAGCTAGGGAAAGAATCTTTAAAATAGGAGACCTGTCTTTGCCCTTAGGGGATTCCCAGATAATAATAAAAAAAACAACAGATGGATAAATACTTATGAGGGCATGTGATCAGGGGCAGGACAGAAGCAAGCAGTGAGGCTGTAGGAACCCAGAGGAGGGGTCTGGACAACTATAATAGAGAAGGAAACTTCATTTTCCCTTTTCTGGGGCAGGCTTAGGTATACTTCAGCCAGAACAGCAAAGACCCAGGAGTCCAGTGGAAGGTAGATTAAGAATTTAGGCAGGGAATGGTGGCATGTGCCTTTAAACCCAGTACTCAGGAGGCAGAGGCAGGTGGATCTTTGTGAGTTCAAGGCCAGCCTGGTCTTCATATCTAGTTCCAGGCCAGTGGAGACTACAGGGGACCTTGTCTCAAAAAGACCAAAAAAAAAAAAAAAAGAATTAGGCCGATCAATGTTTGCCACCCAGTCAGAACAAAGACAGTTTTAATAGAATGATGATGCCATCTCTGGAGGAGACAATGTAGACACCGCAACAGGTCAGCAGGTCTGCATCTTGCTTCTGAGCTTTTATTCTGAGACCTGTTACCCTAGTGGTCTGCATCTTTACCACACATTTGAATTTTGATACCTATGTCGTATCTCCTACCTGTTAAATGTAGGAAGAGGGGTGGCACAGTCTGTGGTAAGCTGAAGCGACTTTGGAGACCTCAAATGTTAGGCACCCAAATCACATAGCTAGGAAAATTGTCACAGCATTATGGGTTTCCAATCAATGTTGTAGACTGAATGCCTTAGTTCTTCAGGAGAAGGGAGAGACTTAGAGGATCTAATATCAGATCCTCTTTATGAACAGTCTAAAGGTCCAAGAGTGCCTTGAAATGTGAACAGAACCGGGAGGTGGAAAGACAGCCAAGCCAGAGAGGAAGATCCTGGTATAAAGGAAGCATAACCTGGAAGAGGTAGGTGTGGGAAGGTCAGAGGTGATCCTACCTGCCCACCACTGAAGGTTTTAGGCAAAAAGTGCTAGCAAGGTATCATGTACCTAGTGAGGAAGGCTAATGGCTGGTAGTAGAAGTGGAAGCTTGAAAGAGGAAGTATTTTCTGGCTCTCCTTTCCTCTACCTCATTACTCCATAGCATAACTTCCTAGTCATTCTCTCCAACTATAGGACACAGTGGAAAGAAGGGACAAGTACCAAGAAGCTGGTCAGTCCCAGCTTTGTCACACATAAGCTGCGTGGGGCTCCCTCAGTAAGTTGACTTCCTCAGCCTGCTTCTTTATTTGCAGAATGGGGTGTACCTGCGATTTATTATATGGAACACGTTGTGTTTGAATACTTAGCACTATGGGAGGTGAGAGCTCCCCCACCGCCTTGCTGTCCTTGAATTCCTCTGGGCCTGGCCCAAGCTGTACAGAGTCTGCGGGCAACTCATGAAGAGAGCCGGTTCTTAGAAGAAAGGGAAGATCGTCTCCCACTTCCTGCACATTATATTCCTGCTTATGTATTCTGATGTCCTGCTTGCTTTTTTAGGCTCTAAGTGCTATCCTGCTGACTCACTTCCGACTTCTCGTTCATCATGCTCAGCTCCTGAAAATGGAATGGGATGGGAAGGGCCGGAAACTGTACTGTCTGGTGAGGTGTTTAAGGGGACAGGCACTCCATGTGGATGGAATGCTAGAGAAATAAGCTGAGCCAAGCCCAGAGCATATTTCTCATCTGACTTATGACACTTGGCCTTGGACTGTAATACTAATAATAACCATCCCACTTACTCCACTGATGAGGAGCCAGCAGGCCCTAGGCTATGTACTTTCTGTGGATTGCCTCTTTGATCATCATAGCTGAAGAAGTCAGGGATCCTCTTTATTCAGACAAAGCCACTCACACTAACACAGGCTAAGGAACTTGCCCAAGGTCACACAACTAGTAAATGGTACAAAAAGGTTTCATGCCTATCATATAGATCTGTGCTGTCTAACGAGGTAGCTGCTAGCCACATGTGACTAATGAACACTTGAAATATGGCTAGTGTGACTGAGGAAGTTGAACTTTCATTTTTGAGACATGATCTCTCTATGTACCCCTGACTGGAACTTACTATGTAGTCAAGACTGGCCTTAACCCCACAGTCCTCCTCTCTCAGATTTCTGGGTATCTGCAATTACAGGAATGTATCACGTGAAACTGAACTTTTAATTCAATTGATGGGGCTGTCTGTAAGTAGCTTTTTTATTTGTTTTGTTTTGTTTTTGGAGGCAGAGTCTTACTTTGTAGCCAAGACTGGCTTTGAAATCATGGCAATCCTCCTGACTCAGCCACTTGAGTACTGGGATTACAGGTTTGCACTACCTTGTCTCCAGATAGACATTTAAAATATGGCATAAGGGGCTGGAGACATGGCTTGGTGGTTAAGAGCACTGGCTCCTCTTGCAGAGGCCCCCTGTTTGGTTTCCAGCACCCATATGGAGGTTAATAACCATCTGTAACTCCAGTTCCCAGGAATCATACATGCTCTTCTGGCCTTCTCAGCCATTGCATGCACATTGGTGCACTTACATATAAGCAGGCAGAACACTCATATATATATATAAAATAAAATTTAAAAAATTAAAGTCCCTGTACTACCTGCTGAAAGTAAAATTTGAGAAGACTAAATCCCTTCCTCTAGGCCAGTAGCTTTCAAACTTCAGGGAAGTATAACCTATCAGGCTTATTAAAGAGCTTCCAGCTCCCCTTTTCTGCCCAAATTCTAATTAAATAAATCTAGACAGAACCAGAGAATTTGCATGCTGAAGAAGCATTTCTCAAAAACTACACTTTAAAGGAGACTGATGTACACTGGAAAATTGGAAAGGTATCCTCAGCATTGTGTGAGAGTAAGGGTAGAACAGAATTAATGTATATTGAACCTTTGTTCCTTGCCAAGGACTTTTAAGAGATGTCACCTCATTTCATCCTTATATCAACTTAATGAAGCACATAGTATTTCAGTTGAGGCAACTGACACTGAGAAACGTTGGTTACATTGCCAGAATCATAGAGCTAGTAAATGACTGAGTTTGGATTTGTGCAGCTCCTCCTGTACTCAGTAACTCATGAAAATCTCTAATGTCTTCTCTTTTTACAGTCACTGTCCTAAGAACTGGGCATACAGCATTAAATGAGACAGACAAGCTCTCTGTTCTGGTCAAATTCAATAAGCAATTAAAATAGAGTTCTCAGTGCTATAAGGCAGGCAGTGCCATGAAGATCTAAAACTGAGAGACATGGTCTGTCTAAATCAGGGGTAGTGAAAGCTTTCCAGAAGAAAATGTGAAATTTCCATGAAGCCCCGAGGTTGAATTAGAGGAGTGCAGCATGGGTGGGAAGTGTTCTGGGCTAAAAATGTGGAGTGAAGGCTTGGAGGCAACCAAACATTTGAGGAATTGAAAGAAGTTCAGATCAGCTAAAGCAGAGAAGATGGAGGTGAAAGGGAAGGTCCCTGGAGTAGACAGGAATCCACTCCTGCCAGGTTATTTACACTTACTTACACATCGAGGCTAGATGCACGGGCAGACTTGCACACTGTTTTTCCCATATCCATGGGGGACAAGTCCAAGAATGCCAGTGGGTGCCTGAAAGCATGCGTAATACGAAATCCTACCTATACTTTTTTCTTTGCATACATACATATGGTAAATATTTTATTTATAAATTAGACACAATAAGAGATGAACAACAATACCTGATTATAAACTCGAACAATTTCAGGTTGAATATCTCGTCATTGGAATTCTTAGGATCAAAATTGTTTCAGATTTGGGATTTTAAAATTTTGAAATATTTACATATACATAATGATATCTTGGGGCTGGGACCCAATGCTAAACTCAAAATTCATTTATGTTTTAGATAAGCCTTATTGTACACATAGCCTTAAGGTAGCTTCGAGGCTTAAGGTAATAATTTTAGTGCACCATAATTTTTTATTGTGATCTGTCACACGAAGTCAGAGATGGAATTTTCCACTTGTGCTATCATGTTGCCCTTTGAAAAGTTCTGGATTTGGAACATTTCCAATTCTGTATTTTGAGATTGGGGTGCCTTGATTGTAATGCAAATGCTTTAAAAAAAAACCCTGTTCTCAGCATGTTTCTTATGATGAATCAAGATGATACAATGCCTATGTGATAAAATGAAATGAGAGGAAATGATTTGGGCTTTGTGACACAATGGAAGACACCATACAAGGGCTACTTGAACGTAAGCCCTGCAGTACTGTGTCAGCTGATCTGATAACTGAAAGAGCCATTAAGACTTCACCCCACTACTCAGAACAGTGTACCATTTACAACTTATGAACTGTTTATTTCTGGAATTTTCCATTTAAGGTTTTTGGGTAACTGAAATTATAGAAACTAAAACCTCAGATAAAAGTAGACTACTGACTTGTTATTATTTACTTATTTGTGAATTTTTTTTCAAGAGAAACCATATTTATTCTATATATTTACATTTAATAAGAAGAATACAGGTCAATAACAAACTTCTCTGGAACTCGAACCAAAGAAATTTCTTACGTTTCAAAATCATTTTGAATTCTGAAAGATACCATCCTCCATCTCAGAATCTTTTGTGGAATCATATTCTTGAAATTTCTGTATGCCTTCTGTCTTGGTTTAACCAGCAAACTTTCAGGCAGCACCAACTTACTTTTCAGCTGACAGGAGTTGAAAAGTTTACTGTGCCCTCAGCAGAGGACAGCTTAAAGGAGAGTTGAAGGCAGGGAGAGGCATTACATATGCTAGTGGTGTAGGTTTGAGTAATGCTGTGGTGAATGAGAAGTGGGGATGGAGAGGTGTTTAGAAGTGTTTAAAACTTGTGTGATTGAAAAGAGAGTCATGGAAAGGCAAAAGAGGAATCAAAGACGACCTCCAGGTTTCTGAATATGCAATTTAAATAAGAGTTAGTCTATTATTTCACATTTTAAGAGTAAATTCAGGTTAAGTGAAATAATGTGAAAGAATGATATTATTTTAGTAAAGTCCATTAGAAAACTTTGGGAGAACATTACTGTTGGGAACATTACCGCTTATTATTATTTTTTTCGTTTTAATGTGTATAAACAGCTTTGCAGTTTGTTGAGAGAGCATGCTGAAGATAAAGCCTTCTTTTGGTCAAGATTAAGGTTAACCATGAAGACCAGCCATTATCTATCGCCAGTCTACTGAGTTTCTTCTGTGTCCGTCTTCTTGTTGAGTAACCGTGGACCTTGAGTTTCTGAAGCCCAACATCCGTTTTCGCTTCGTCTATTTTTCCATACCTTATACCTTAACCAGTAGTAGATGGCTCCTATCAATGGCCCAGTGATGATTTAGACTCCGCCTTCTTTAGGTCCCGCCCCATATCAGGCCACACCCACTTTCAGTTGGACCCGCCCCCCGAAGAGGTCGTCCTCGATATGACAGCGAATTCTCCAGTATACTGCTCAATAGGAGGTGTGAAAGGCGGGGCCTATGTCAATCTTTTTTTTCCTATTTGTCCAATCATGTGTCTATCTGCACTCAGGTCCATCCCACTTCATCTTCAACCCAAGGATTGGTTTCTCTGTTCTTTGTTCCTTGCTCATGATTGGTTTTTTCATTCCGCCCCTCTCTTCCAGCTTTTGCAGGCGGGATTAGCACGCAGCTTCCTGCTCCTGCCAAAAAAATAAAAGAAGAAAAAGAAAAGAGGAGAGAGGCGAATGAAAATGTCACGGAGATCTTTGATTTTTAATTGGCTTTTAGCTTTGTCAATCAGGCAAAGATCTGCCTTTTGATTGGTCTTTCTATCTGCCCATCCCCGTTTGGGGGCGGGATTTCCCCAGGAGACCCACATCTTGTTGCCACTGGTCGAACAGTGCGCCTGTCTGGAGCTTCGGGCCCAGGATTGGAGGCGGACGCGGACAGGTGGGCGTGGATTGGCTAGGGCAGCCGGTCAGCGTGAGGCAGGGGCGGGGCCTCGGCGGCTGGTTGCGCGTGTCCGCTGCTGGCTCCGCTCTATTCGGCTTTGCTAGGGGAGGTGAGTCCGGCCGCGGCGGCCCCGGCGGCTGAGGAGGCGGCGGCCGAAGAGAAAGCGGCTGCGGCGGCTGTGGAGAAAGCGACCGCGGGGACGGAAGCCGGGTGGGGGGGGGGGGGGGGGACGGAGCATCCTTGAGCCCTGCAGGGGCCGTCGCGCGGGGGACCCACCCGCTCTCCCCCCCAACCCTCCTCAGCACAAGCAGCCGGTGGCGGGGGCAGGAGTCAGCCCGCTTCCGACCGTCCCCCGCCCGCTTCCCGGGGCACCTATTCTTTGGCCCCGGGACCCTAACCTCCTCCCGGGGCGGTTCCCTGTGTCTGGGCGTCCGAGTGCTGCCCACCGCTCTTTCATTTCCTGCCTGCACCTCCTTCCTTCACTTTTGCCGGGGTTTTCTCTCTCCTCTTCTGTCCTGCCTATCGCCTCTTCTCACTCGATCCCTCCCACCTCCTTCCCGGGCTCATTCTGCCCAGGAAAGTTTGGTACCCCCCCATCGGGTCGATCAGACTAGGAGTAGGGGGAGATGTAGGAAGGCCTGAGAGTTCGAGGGGGGGGGGAAGCTGGAAGCTGCTTTCCCTGACCATTTCCTCCCATCTTTTTCATTTGAGTGGCTGGGATTTTTAAAAATTGTGTTTTTGAGGAGGTGGGGGGTGTTTAGAAAAGGATGTGGGAATGGAAGGGGTAGATGAGTCAACTCTCTTACAAGATTCCAAGGGTGGTGTGTTACCTGATCCTTTTCGTGTGTGGCGTTCAGGGGGTCGGGAGGTTTGGCCTTTATTCCCTCATTCAAAGTTGGAACCTCCCCCACATTAAGAATGGAGTTTTAGTACCCACTTGTGGCAGGAATCCTGGGGGGTAGGGGCCCTTTTTCCTTTTTCTTTTCCTTTTTTTTCCTTTTTCCCTTTTATATTTTGTTTTGGCAGCCCACACCCTTCCACACACTCTCACCCACAAATCAAACACCAAGATCCTCTAACTTGTTTGAATTGACTGATGAAGACATAAAGCCAGTTACGCTCTATGTTTTTTGAGGTGGAGTGAGTGGTTTTTCTTCATTTTTTAAATGGCCAAATGACAGCTTGACCCAGTTTGCTTTCCAATCAAAGGGCATTTTTTTGAATGTCTCTTTGCGGCGCAAGAGCCAACGCAAAAATGATGGCGGCTTACAATGGCGGTACATCTGCAGCAGCAGCAGGTCACCACCACCACCACCATCACCACCTTCCACACCTTCCTCCTCCTCACCTTCACCACCACCACCACCCTCAACACCACCTTCATCCGGGGTCTGCTGCTGCAGTTCACCCTGTACAGCAGCATACCTCTTCGGCTGCTGCGGCGGCCGCAGCAGCGGCTGCAGCTGCAGCCATGTTAAACCCTGGGCAACAACAGCCATATTTCCCATCACCGGCACCTGGTCAGGCTCCTGGACCAGCTGCAGCAGCCCCAGCTCAGGTACAGGCTGCTGCAGCTGCCACAGTTAAAGCGCATCATCATCAGCACTCGCATCATCCACAACAGCAGCTGGACATTGAACCGGATAGACCTATTGGATATGGAGCCTTTGGTGTTGTCTGGTGAGTATCAAAAAGAAAAACACGACTCCACGTGGTTCTCACTGGGCGAGCCATGCTTTATGGTTTTCTCCGTCTTGACCAAAGTAGAGCAAGCTTCTTAACTCTAGGAACCCACCGTCACTTAGTGATGAGGTCACTTGGTGATGAGGTCACTTGGTGATGAGGTCACTTGGCGATGAAGCTTGGTGCATTGGCTCTCTAGGCCTGTGCTTTTGAGCCATGGCAGATTTTGGTGGCGCACCTTGTGAGTGACAACACATTGTTTGCTGACCACTAAACTTTTTTGTTAAGAACCCAAGTGAGCTCCTGAGGGTAAGATCAATAAGTGAATACATGAAATACTTAGCCCTACAAAGACCTTGGTCATCTCTCATGTGCTTGTCTGGATCAGTTGTTCAGTGGCAGCAAGTGTCAACAACTGACCCCAGTTGATTTCTTTATACCAGTCTCTAAGCGGATATGCGTGGCATAATCAATTTCCTATCCTTCACATCTTTTCCTGCCTTATTTTGTGATCTTGACACTCAGAAGAAAGGTAGGTTTACTAGTTGAACCAGTTAAAATCATTACTTGAGTGGTTTATTTTAAACCGTAAGCTGGAGTTGGAAGTATGTGGCTTAGCCTTCTGATAAGAATGCATTAAATATAGCAGCACACATGAGTAGCACAAATGAGGTTAGTAGACTGGAGTGTGCAGTGGCCCACATTCATTGTAATGTTTTAGTGTCACTGACTCTTAAGTTGCTTTTATCCTTTGGTCGGTTGCTGTTATACAAAATATACTTTTAAACAAATGAAACTGCTTTACTTTTGCTACTGTTCAGATAGTTTAAAAGTCTAAGGATTTGCTAGAAGCAACATCTTTGTCTATTCATCCTTCTAAGGAAGATTAGTAGTTTATAATGTATTTATTTCTCTCACAAGTAGTATGAATTGAGTTTTTTCTTCAAGGATTAAGGGTTCTGGTGTGGATAGACAATTTGATATTTTCAGTGTATTCAAACATAGATTCTTAATGTTTAGAAAAGTCCCTATCACAAGAAAATGGATTCTTTGAAATAAGCCTGTAAATAATTCCTTTTGCCTTTGTTTTTGAAGCTTTCAGATAGGTCTCATTTGCATAGTAACTAGCCATCTTTATATTTCAGAATTTATAGTCCAGACAGTTAGGTGACCAGAGTCTTTATTCTGTTTCAAAAACTAGTTGAGTCCAGTTTTCCTCAGCTGGTCTGCAAGGAGATTCTTGGTGCATTTCCCCTTCCCCAGTGTATGTGGGATTCCTAGCCGGGAAGTGTGCAAGCCATAGTGGTTCCCTTTTAGTCGCTGTTCGCTGTTTGGGGACCTGCCTGCTCCTGCTTTCCTTTTCTCTTCCATAGCCTGTCCCTAGGGACCTCAGTGTGAACTTCCAATCCTTGCCTAACCCTTGAGGAGTTCCAGACTGTGGGGGATGGGAGAACAGGAGACAAACAAACAAAAAACTTGTTCCTTGCTATAAATTTTGTTATTGTTCTACGAACTTCGAGTGTCTGGGCGGTTTAGATGTGGATGCTCTCAGTGCTTTGCGTACAACACTGAGAACTAGGGATACTGAAAGAGAAATGTTTTTCAGCATTCTTGAGTGCATAGGGTTATTCACTACGTTTCTGTCAAAAGGCGATGTAACTTGTAGAAGTTTTAACTTCAAGCTTGTAGTTTGAGAAAAAATTTTAAAGAAAAAATTAAAAAAAAAAATTTGTAGTTTGTGAAAAACAGGAGTATTGAGCTGTAACATCTCATCTGGCAAACTGTGGTAGTGGGTACTATAAATCCCCCGTGTCTAAAAATCCACATGTGCTAGGCTGAATCATTCCAGGCTTTCAGTGATGGCCTCTTCTGCCTCCTAGGGAGTTGTACCATGAACGTGTGCCTCTGTACACCTGCTTCTGTTGTACCCAGTTGTTTCATGTTTGCCTTCCCTCTCTGATTATATCTTAAGTTTGTGAGGGTAAAGACTATATAATGAAATACTTCCGGTTTTACTTTTTGAGACAAGGTCTCACTGTGAAACTCTGGCTGGCCTGGAATATGCTATAGACCAGGTTGGCTTTGAGCTTGCTGCCATCCCCCTGCCTCTGACTGAAAGCTGGGATTGCAGAGGTGCACTGCCTAGTCTTGAAGTTTTTTTTTTCCTCTAGCACCTAGGACAGTGCTGTGGTATCTTTACTGCTTCGTTAGTTGATCCCCTCCTTTCCTCTTTGTTTTGGCATAAACAGCAGATACTTATTTCTCACAGTCTGGAGGCTAGAAGTCCACGATCACAGTGACAGCAGGTTTGGTTTCTTCTGAGGCTTCTCTCCTTGGCCTGTAGGTAGATGGCTGCCATCTTGCTGTGTCCTCAGATGGTCTGCTCCGTCTTTATTTTATAATCAGGTTTTATCAGGTTTTTCTAGTTCTTGCATCATGTGTTTTTTTTTTTTTTTTCTTTCAGCTGTTTTAAGGTGAAATACAATTTAATTTGAAAAAAGGGAAGAGTACCAGGTGTGTGTTTTTAGTATGCAAATGCTTTTCTATTTTTACATTTACATATTGATGACTTGCTGTCTGAATTGCTTATTTGGAATTTAACTGCTATGTAACCTAAGTAAGATTGCTAAAACTAGATATTTGATAACCAAACCAGAGTGAATTTCCAGTAGCGTTTTGAAATCCAAGATACTTGTGAGTTTCACCTTTTAACTGACTAAAAAGCAGTTTTTATTTTTAATTTAAAAAGTTATTTTTTAGTCTGAAACAATTATTTTTTTAAATGATGAAAATATAGCGTAAGAATATCCTTCTAGTGACACATCATTAAGTCAACACAGCATATATAACTCTGAGCACCATAAGATTTACTTAGATTTAGTCATTCTGTAAGTAGTTTTTTGGCATAGCATATGACAAGGAATTGTATCTGCCTCCATTTCTTTGTATGGACATATACCCTGGGGTGCTAACTAATGGCCAAAGAAATTTTGAGGGATATTATGCTTCACCGTAGCCGGGAAGAAATATTTGTAGAAATGATGCAGCATTTTACCGTTCAGATTCATTACTGAACAGTTTAGTCTACCTGACTTGATTTATCTTTCTGCTGAATTTCACTAGTGGAATAACTTATCAGTATTGGACAGTTGTGTAAAAGTAGTGAATTACCCATTAGCTTGCTGGTAAAGATGGTGCTTTGACAGTTCAATTAAGGTTTCATTAACAGCTGTCTGCTCTGTTTTATCTCAGAGTAAGGGTTCCAGCTTACCTGGTAATGTGATCAGGGGTAGTTTGAGATACATTCATTGCCAATGATGGAGTGTTCTTCATTGGTTATCAAAACATCATATATAATTCGACCCGTGTTATCAGATGTCAGGACTTCCAGATGCCCACTTGGACATTTTTAAATGCAAAAACAAAATGCAAAACAACCCACAAACAGTGATTTCTGTCATTTGGTGAAGATAATTTATATGTATCACTTTGTAGTTCACATTGCCAAAGAAAAACGCTGTGTTTTAAAGATGTGACAGGTTTGGGACAAAGAGCTTCAGGGTCTTATGGAGTGTATAATTTAAAATAGGAGGAGGCTGACCATATGAGAGCAGTTGGAGGGCTCAAAGCCCAGGCAGTTTTTGACACTGGCAACATAAAATATAGATTGGATTAATGGTACACGATGCCTTGAT